>OU538812.1:6851740-8219588 GCA_912999815.1 Campaea margaritaria
CGACTCAGTTTACCCGGAAGACTTTAATAAGACAGTGATGGTGCTAAGTGACAATGTGTTCTTCAGAAGTGCTTGGAAGTTCCCGTTTAACTCCGTTTATACTCAATCTAAGCCTTTCAAATCGCACCAAAACCCTCCAGCACAAACTGGATACGTCAACATGATGAGTGTTACAGGTTACTTCAACATGACAGAAATGACAATGATTAACGCTAGAGTTCTTGAGATTCCTTGCAACAACGAGTTTTCTATGCTCGTACTACTTCCAATACAGAATAATACTTGGGTGGGGGATACGTTTTACAACCTTAAGAAAACCACTTTGAATTCTGTCTTCAATAGCTTTAAAACTGAAGGCAGTAAATTGGTAAACGTGCAGTTGCCGCGGTTTAAAATCAATTCTACTGTAGATAATTTGATTGAGTTATTGTTTGATATGGGCATTAGGAGTATTTTTAATCCCAATTTGTCTGATTTGTCTCTTATCAGTGATTATACTTTATATGCCTCTCTGATGGCACAAGTTGCGGACATAGAGGTAACGGAGGAAGGAGTGAGAGCGAACGTTTCGGCAGCTCCGATAATTGACAAAGCTAGTGATGTATTAGAGTTTGTGGTGGACCGTCCATTCGGATATATCATAGTTCACAGAAAGTCTCAATTCATCCTAATTGCTGGCACGTATTCCAACCCAGAAGTGTATTGATTAGAATTTGAAGTTTAAATATTACAGTTAACAGCGGATTCGAAAAATCTCGTAGATATTTTTGGAGGTCAAGAAAAGACAATTAAAAATACCAAATATTCTTGACTCAATAAGTGTTAATTTATTTATGAATTTGCTGTTTTAATTATGCTTAGTTATTAGTTTCTTGGGTAATCATTTAAATTATGTGTCGATGTTTTATAACAGTTGTTCGTAACATATGATGGTGGCTAATCAGAAATATTTAGACATTGGATTCTTAAAGTATCTGTTATCTATTGCGGCTTGTTGAGATTATGTCATGCCAATAGCCGCTGTCCCCAGTGCCTACACTATTTTGCTTAGTTTTTCAAGAGGCCACACTTTAAACACTTTTTTCTTTCTAACATTACGTACTATATTTTTAAGACCTTGTGGTATTGTGGCGTCTCAACCTTGGAGTTTGTATAATCACGCGCGGTTTCTCACCTTTATGAATTGTGATTTTTGACATCTATTGATATTAAAATCACTAGTGACTCTACCTTCAACTATGATATAAAAATGTAGGTACTCTTTCTTGTTCTTATTTTTGTCGGACAATATAGAATCAATATAGAAATTGGATAGCTGTTCGTAGTAACTTTTTTTACTACATTTGCAATATACAATTTATTTTTGAATTACATTTGAAATAGAATATTTATATACTAAATTTATTTTTATTTTCTTTTTTTTTTTCATTTTTTTTTTTTATATTTATATTTATTTATTTTTTTGAATATTTGATCTACAATAATTATTTTAAAGGTATAAAACATGGCGGAAGTAAAATCCAAATTAACATTCATGTTTTTTTTTTGCACCAAATTTGGTTTTATCAAGTCCACGATTTCTTTAGCACCCTTCGTCGACCTATAAAAAAGAGGACGGCGCGACGCTAACGGAAGTGAAGCTCTAAGATACATCAGTCCAATTGTTATTAGGGCCGTCCATATTTTTTTCGGTTGATAGGTTTTTTCATAGCACCCAATCCTACTAATATTATAAATGTGTAAGTTTGTGAGGACGCATGTATGTTTGTTACTCTTTCACGCAAAAAATACTAAACGAATTTGGATGAAATTTGGCAGTCAGATAGTTTGTTAACTGGTTTACCACATAAGATACCATTTATTGCGTAAAAGTTAACAGGGGTTAACACTCATTGCGAGTGAAACTGTGTGGCGCAGCAAGTATGCGTATAGGCACATCGATAAATATACCCAATGATGGATATGACAGTGTAAGTACCAGCCATGCCGCTAAGCGTAAAACCTTAAGCATAAGACCTTGCCGAGATGCTGTCATCGTTGACACCGTTAGTTAGTCTCCCAAGGAAGTTTTACTAATGTCAATAGAGGCAACTTGTCACTAGTTGCCCACTTTTTTTTTTTATATTTGTCTGAGTGACGAGACGAGCAACACGGTCACCTGATATTAAACGCTACGCCTGCCCATAACAGTCACAGCACCACCCAGAACTCGGCATTGCATAATCCTGTGCGGCACTGCACTGCGCTCGTTACCCTAAAACATCGGCTCTAAAGTCTTATTTTATTATTATCATCAACCCGTAACGTCCCACTGCTGAGCACGAGTCTCCCCTCACTTTCGTGAGGAGGGTTAGGCCATAATCCAACACGGGGGCCAGATCCGAATTGGTGGATCACCTACCTACCTCCGAAATAATTCTCGGATAGGTATGTGGGTTTGCTCACGATGTTTTCCTTCACCGAAATCCGAAAACCGAAAGTCTATAATGCCCAGTGATTTCGGTAATCAGCATGTAACACAGTATAACAGTATCAGGAGCGTAGCTACCGCCGTATCAGCCGTATCAATGATACGGGGCCCCCGAGCTACAGGTGCCCATACGTGTGTAAGCTAAACCCTTTATTTACCCTTCTTATGGGGACAAATTTTTTTTTTATATAGGGTATTTTCGTGCTTAAAGTAATGTTTATCAAACCGTTAGAAAAGTTTCAAGCGATAACATAATTTAGTAGCAAATACACAACCCCAATGATAACCTGAACAATCTATCATGTGGATCACAATTGAAACAACCGCGGGAAGTTTTGTTTTACGCTGTATTACTAAAGCAAGAACGCTGTGAGACAGCTGTTGCCTTCCTTCTATAGCTTATTCTTATTCAGAGGGCAGGTGTATTTTTGATTTCTTGACGTGACAACGTCTAATACATCGATGCATGCCGGCTGCGTGCACGAAAAAGTTGATACATTGTCCCGTAACGCTCATTGTACGCTTGCGCCGCATCTACTTCTCTTCTTGACAGGTTAATTATTCTTGCATTTTAAAAATCTGATTACTAGTATAATTTCAAGTATTTATTCTTTTATTATTAAAAAAAAATGATTCAATTTTATCCATAAAAGTATGCAATCATTTCATCAATGTTTTGTTATGACGTTGTCACGTTAAAAATATCGTCCGTAAACCAACTTTACAGATAACCAATTTTTTATTTTTGGATACGATTGAGGATAACGACTAATTCTAAGAACATTATCTTACGACTAGCAGCGCCTCGTGGTTTAGTCCGCGTTAACTATTATACCACAGCAAATGTAATTTTTTACTGGATAAAAAGTATCCTATGGTCTATTTCAGGAGTGAACGTCCATTGTTCATCAAAATCCATTCAGTCGTTTCGGCGTGAAGAGAGGACAAGCACGCCTTTATAATATAACTAGCTGTACCCTGCCACGCTTCGCTGTGGCACATTCGCACATTCGCTGATATGTCACTGATGAAAAAATAGATAAAAACAATCCTTGATGCGGATTATATATCATGCTAAAATTTTAGCTCGATCGGTGCAGAACTTTTTGAGTTTTTGAAGCGTACACAAACCAACATAACATTTATATATATATAGATATTAGTGAGATAATAAGACAGTACGTTGGCGATAGACATGACTATTTCTTGGCCTAAAATTACTTATCATCAGTTAGAATAAATTATTAATCGTACATACGCATTTAATTGAAATAATTAGATGGATTGGTCACCTTATCTTAAGGGTTCTCTATTTGGTACCAAATTACGCAAAAATCTTAAAAAATCTTTGAAATTACGTTTCGGCTCGATAGCTTTTTTTTTAAATTATAAATAGTTTCGCGTTTGACCACTATCTTACCTGATGGACCTGCGGGGCTATGCAGCAGGTGTGGATGAGCTTGAGTTCTTTTAATTTTGACGTTTGATTGCCACGGGGCTCGTCATTACAATACGAACGACGAGTCCAGTGGCAATTAAACGTCAAAATGAAAAGCCGGAGGCCTACCATGACGTCTTATAGCGATTCAGTTCAGGACCTAAACTGAGTCGCGTCGCATAAGCGTACCGTGACGTCTTATTTTTCATGTTGCTGCCATTTTCAACCTAAACTGGATCTTGCTAAGGTTCAAAATTGCAGCAACCTAAATTGTGTCGCTAATAAGCCAATCTCAACCTAAACTGGATAAAGTTTAGGTTGAAAATGGTAGCAACATAAAAAATAAGACGTCACGGTACGATTATACGACGCGGTTCAGTTTAGGTCTTCAATTGAATCGCTATAAGAGGTCATGGTATGCCTCCTGATCCGCACCGTGCTGAATAACCCCGCTGCTTTATGGACTGTTTGGTGAACAAAACAACTGAACAATTAGGAACAAGCTCCGATCACATAATTGACAAGTTGTCAACAATGACGAATGAATTCGAGCAATGAACAATACTTCCTTGCGTCTACCAATCTCCTTTGGCACTCTCGTGATTATGACGAATCCAATGAAACCTAATTTACTTATCAAAATCAATCAAGCCGTTGAGGCTGTAAGTCGCGCCCATATACAAACGGTACTCGAGAATTATTTCGGAGGTAGATATGTTATCCACCAATCCGGACCTGGCCCCGTGGTGGATTAAAGCCTAACCGTCCTCACGAAACTGAGGGGAGACCCGTGCTCAGCAGTGTGCCGATATGGGTTATTAATAATCATAATAATAATCATTTATTTATTTCAGATTTAAAATCCATACAAATATAAATAAATCATACAATAAAAATCAAATAAAATTACATAAAAACAAAAGAAAGAAAATCACAAAAATTACAAAATTAAAATTAAAATTTAAAAATTATAACTAGTACCTAATTTTTCCCCCTGTCAGAGTCCGCATCCATCGGCTCTGCATGGGACAGTCCTGACGCGACACAACCATCTGCAGGATGCTATTGCGGCTGCTATATTATTGATGATGATGATAAAACAGAAAATTAGCTACAAAAATAATAATATTTTTTGAAGTTTGTCACCTATGTATTACGACCGAAAAATATAACTCTCCTTTCGGCAGTCAGGTAAAATATGGAAGACTGAACTCTATCTAATAAACCCTTTACTAGCTTACTCTCTATACTTAATATTTATATAATTGTTTCTACTCTAGCAAAACTAGTAAAATGGTTTAGACGCACTACTGTTAAATCTATAATAATTGAGACGCAGAAGGATCAATTCTCATAACGCCAGATTCTCGTTACCTACTCATAGTGTTTACAAAAAAAAAGTTCAAACTTCAAAATATTGTAACAACAAACGTCTTCACACTTTTACAAGTCTCACGACCGGTACTTAGGTCACAAATGATTACTTTTAAGACCTATTCCTAGCCGCCGCCGATGAGCACTAAAACCAACTAATGTAAATAAACTCGGGAAATGATATTTTTCTATTTCAGTTATGATTTACGTTCAGAAAGCGAACATGTGTGCGGCGTGATGTAATATCGGACCTATTTTTGTAGAGGCTAGATTTATGTGCCTCAATAAATGTTAGGTAGATATAATTCTCGTTCATTTTTTTTTCAAGGACAGGCTCCTGTTAAGTCCTCTATAATTTGGCCAGGTTTCCATTATTTAAGTCTTTAGTAGAAATTAGTCGGTTTGGTATTGTAAGATTCCATGAAATAAAGCGCTTGCCTTTTTAGTTGAACTAAAGTACCCTACATAAGACTAGCAAAACGCAAACCAGCCATTATAAGCATATTACAATCCAAGCAATGTTTTATTGAGGTTTTTTTTTGTAGAATTGGTTATTTTGAGAATTGATCCTTCGTTGCAGTAACCATTTTGAGAATTGATTCTTCGTTGCAGTAACCATTTTGAGAATTGATCCTTCGTTGCAGTAACCATTTTGAGAATTGATCTTTCGTTGCAGTAACCGTTTTGAGAATTGATCCTTCGTTGCAGTAACCATTTTGAGAATTGACCCTTCGTTGCAGTAACCATTTTGAGAATTGATCTTTCGTTGCAGTAACCGTTTTGAGAATTGATCCTTCGTTGCAGTAACCATTTTGAGAATTGACCCTTCGTTGCAGTAACCATTTTGAGAATTGACCCTTCGTTGAAGTGGCCATTTTGAGAATTGATCCTTTGTTGAAGTGGCCATTTTGAGAATTGGAAATTCTATGCCTTAACTTTTAAGTGTCGTTTAGATGTCACCTTTATCGAAATTTTAAATCTAAGTTATATCAATGCTAAATATATACTTTTGCTACGAAAACGAAAGAAATATATTAATACTCAATCAATATTGTTATATTTTATTAGAGCGAAAGCCGATATAGAATAGTTTACCTATAGATAACACGATAACGATAAAATTTGCGAACAAACGAACAAATATATATAATATTACAAACCGTATCAGCTTTGTTTTGAAGATAGTGGTCAGAGTTGGTTGAGTTCTTAAAACCATAGAAAGACGTAGAGGAAATTAGCTCTCTTACTAAAAGTAGCTATTTAGCCTTGTATTCATTAGGGACCAATGTTCCGTGACAGGGGTATGTTCCCAACGGGCCCACTAACTGGCCCACCAGTGGGGACGTTGGAAAAAATTATTCCCAATGGGCACACTAACCACTTTAGCAGTGAAATTTAAGAACAGTCAAAAGTGAAAAAGTAAACTCAGTTTTTTTTATTTGACTTTTTGTCGAGACGGGCACATTGTTCACCTGATTGTAAGCGCTTCGCCTGTCCATAGCAGTTACAGTGGCACCCAGAACTTTGCATTAGATAATCTTGCGCGGCACTGCACTGCGCTCGTCACCCTGAGACGTCGGCTCTAAAGTCTTATATGCCCAGTAATTTCGACTCAGTACCAACATTTGGTT
This sequence comes from Campaea margaritaria, assembly GCA_912999815.1. Taxonomy (NCBI): domain Eukaryota; kingdom Metazoa; phylum Arthropoda; class Insecta; order Lepidoptera; family Geometridae; genus Campaea; species Campaea margaritaria. The sequence continues at coordinate 6,858,654 of OU538812.1, forward strand.
TTTACTAAGAGAAACAACATTATAAAAATATCAATATAATAGCAACAATGATAAAACAAAAAAAATTAAATGAAATGAAATGTTAATCGAAGACAATTAAATGTAGATCTGTCTATAGAACCTTTTATTGTAAACTAGCTGTACCTTGGCACGCTTCGCTGTGGCACATTCGCTGATATGTCACTGATGAAAAAAATAGATAAAAATAATCCTTGATGAGGATTATATATCATGCTAAAATTTCAGCTCGATCGGTGCAGAACTTTTTGAGTTTTTGAAGTGTACACAAACCAACATAACATTTTTATATATATAGATAGATAGATTAATATGCGTCATAAAATTACTTTTATTTATCAATTCTTAATAGTTCAATAGCTTGTTACTCCTATTGTAATAACAAAGTTCCGTTATCAGTCGTGATTCAGAACAAAACATCCATCAAAACTTTCAGATTTACGATATAAGATATCCACATCGTTTTTGGCCAACAGTGAAAGTGGGATTAGACAATAGAATTATGTTCATATTGAAATTATTCGTTTATCTTATGTGAATAGAATTCGTGGTCTAGTTATAAATCGAAGTTCTATTGTATTAATTAAATCAAATAAATCTAGAGACAGATAATCCAAGAGCCTTATTTTAATACGATTTTTGTAACAAGGTTTGAGATAATTAATTTGTTTAGCAAAATAATTGTTAGTGCCTATGTAATTGTAAGGAATTTCGAGATTTGTTGTTATATAATATATATAGATGTACCTATATCTTAATATAATAATACGGACGGTCGGCCTCGAAAGAAGCTACACTTAAAAATTTTTATTCTATGAATAAAATATATTTTTGCGTGTGTAAATTAAACTTAGGACATATTCAGTGACTTCCGAGCCTGACTGTATCAATATCAAAAAGCTTGAACAGAATAATATCATGCTATATGGAAAATAACCTTCTTCGATAAATGGACTATTCAACACAAAAAAAAAAACAATTCCAACCAGTAGTTCCTGAGATCCTAGCGTTCAAACAATCAAACTCTTCAGCTTTATATATTAGTATTAGCTGTACCCTGCCACGCTTCGCTGTGGCACATTCGCATATTTGCTAATATGTCACTGATGAAAAAATAGATAAAACAATCCTTGATGCGGATTATATATCATGCTAAAATTTCAGCTCGATCGGTGCAGAACTTTTTGAGTTTTTGAAGCGTACACAAACCAACATAACATTTTTATATATATAGATAGATATAGATCTAGATTAGAAAAAAATATTTATAAGAGAGTGAAGAATCCAAGGAAAATCAAAGTAAAATGCTATTCAATATAAAGCTAGTGTAACTACTAATGTGGAGAAAAGTGTAATTGGGATTTTCTACAAGCATAATGTGTAGTATTATAGAGCATTTTTTAATTTTAAATTTTATAATTTTTTTTTAATCTGTATTATACTTTTTTCTCCAACATAATTTAAGAGCATTTTGTAAAACTAGTCCTAGTAAATTTAAATACGATTAATAGATTTTTTATAATATTTAATGTCAAATTGTATCTTCTAAGCGGTTCTCTAGTAGGCTAAAAATTCTAGGGAACTCCAAAAAAAGTGCTAATGGAAATTTTATTTTTATTATATACTAGCTGTGCCCTGCCACGCTTCGCTGTGACACATTCGCACATTCGCTGGTATGTCACTGATGAAAAAAATAGATAAAAACAATCCTTGATGCGGATTATATATCATGCTAAAATTTCAGCTCGATCGGTGCAGAACTTTCTGAGTTTTTGAAGCGTACACAAACCAACATAACATTTTTTTATATATATAAAAGATTAAGTTATAATTTAAAAGCTATAAATCATTTTATTACGTCATTATTAAAAAAGGAACATAACGGTGGTTTTAGTTTATATTAAGGAGTGGAAGGCCACTTTAGCTAACATGCATGTAAATATTCTAAAACTTAACCCACGTTTACTTTACAACGGAAGGTTTCTAAAGCGTTAGTAAACTTTGACAACAGACAATAAAGCCGTTAAGCTTTATTCATAAAAATAAATATTTTCGTCACTTAGTACTGCGCAGTACCTCACTGAAATGTGCAATTTTATGTAATGTAAATAAACATGTCGTAATTTTTTCATGTAAGTAAAGGTCTTCCTTGAGGCATACTATGACATCTTATAGCGATTCAATTGAAGATCTAAACTGAACCGCGTACCGTGACGTCTTATTTTTTATGTTGCTGCCACTTTCAACCTAAGCTGGATCTAGTTTAGGTTGAAAATGGCTTATTAGCGACTCAATTTAGTCTGCTGCCATTTTCACGATTATGCGACGCGGTTCAGTTTAGGTCTTCAATTGAATCGCTATAAGATTTCATGGTAGGCCTCCTTTTCATCTTTTTTTTGTCAGATAGAGACAAAGGTAGATTTAATCTGCTATCAGGAAATTGGCCCTAAGAGGAACATGTATTATTGCAAAGACTGCTTTGTAAATAAAAAAAACATATTTACAACAAATGTTTTATTTATTCCATTAAAAATAACTCGAATTTTATGACTAGTATCACATTAGTAGCCTCGAATAAATATGATTTTTTATTATTTATAATTATGGCAAATGACCTTTCACATTATATTGACACGCAACCACAGAAGACTACAGTATTACATACAGAATGGACACTCCGACCCGCGCGAACCGCGTCCCCGCGCCTCTACCCGCAATCCGGAGGGAAATCGGGAGGTCAGTTAATATAACGCAGCCAAATGACAAATGTCAATAGACAAACGGGTTAGCATGAATCTTTATACTAGTGGGTTGTCTTTTGTTTTGGTCGCGTAGTATCTTCGAATACAACACACACACAAACACACGCATTTGGCACGTGTACAAGCGTCATTTATATGTGTGAATCCGTTATTTGTATGAAGTGTCGGGATTCCGGGGCGTGACGCAACGTCAAACTAGGTCCTATACCTACCAAAATTCCATAAATTAATAATTACTTATCTAATCATAACACGAGCTTAAGAAATAATAAGGTATGGTTTATACTAAGAAACAATTACAAGATAAAATATGTGAATTTCTGAATATAAAATTAAAATATATTATTGTGTGAACTCTGTGACATTTGAAATTGTATTAATTCAAGATTATGATTAAAAATATATTACAATTTTAGTGAAAATGAAACTATTATTTTCTTCATTTGTCTATAAATCTTGTAACAAAAATATAATATTTAATCTAGTTAATTATTTGCTATTAGCGTAAGTTTATCTACCTAAAATTATCTTCAATAGATTTACTTAATAACAGGATATTAAAATACAGACTATTTATTGCCCCCCTATACATAAAAAAATATCGAAAATAGATACTACGCAGCACAACAATGTAATGTGTAATTTTATTAACCGACACATAGCTTTTTAGGAATAAGAGGGCAAATTTATAACAGTTTTATAAATGAATTTGATATTATCATAACTATATTCATATATGCTTTCTTTTAATATAATGTTTTAATATATTAAATATAATTTGTAATATAATATATTTTCTTCCAAGAAGAAACTTTAAGGTATAATAAGTACTAATATTATTCAGTATTTAATCATAATTGAAAACATAATTATTGTTTTGAACAAATGTAAGTTTTTATATAAATATACGATGTCATACATAATAAATGTCTTTTACTTCAACACAACTATTAAACTTTAAGTTTAAAACTTAAACTAGATTCTACTCAGTGTTCACAACCTGACGCGAGGCACCTATCGTACCAGAGCCGTAGAATTATCGTATATGGACCAACATAGGTAAAAAATATCGTACAATTCAGCATAATGGCTGTAGTATAAAAAAATTAAATGTTTGCTTGGACACATAGTTGAAAACTTTCACTACATGTACGATAATTATCGTACGGTTGTGAACACTGATTCTACTATACAGGGTGTTAGAGAATGGCAGCAAATTTACTCAGTTACTCAGCAGTCTCAGTTACTCAGCAGTCAGCAGTCTCAGTTACTTACTTAGTTACTCATTAGGCTTGTTTCGATCAAGCATGTGACTTGTTTTACGTGTGCAAAGGTTGAATACATCGTATTTAAAATTCCCATACAATAGTATAATTATGTCAGTATTGACCGTCAGAATAAGTCAATGTTTACGCGACAAAAGTATCCCATTCCAGCACCTTAAGTTTTTTTTTATTGACTGAGTGACGATACGGTTAAGTCGTTCACCTTATGTAAGCACCATGCTGGCCCATAACAGTTATATTACCACCTAGAACGTTGCATTGCATAATCCTGCGCGGCACTGCATTGCTCTCGATATCGGCTCTAAAGTCTCATATGCCCAGTTGTTTCGCTGGAAACAGTGCCCTTCAAACCGGAACACAGTTATGTTTGCACACTACTGCTTGGCGGATGAATATCTGGCTAACGTGTGGTACTTCCCCAGGCGGTCTCTTGCAGAAGAGGCCTCTGTCTACAAATTCGGCTTAATAATAAAAGGTCTTCACGTGCAAAATAGCTCTTAAGTCATGAGATACAACAGCTCGATGAAGTTTTGTCGTAAAATTTACGCCATGGCGTAATGTTTGAGTAGAAGAGTTGCAACATGGCGTGTCAACTTTGGAATATGGGGCATGGAATGGTTTAGTTAAAGCGATAGTGAATTTTATGATATAAAGCTATTAAGACTAGATGCGCCCCGCGGCTCCGCCCGCGTAGTTCCCGTTCCCGTGGGAATACAGAGATAAATTATAACCTATGCTACTCGCTGGTAATGTAGCTTTCCATTGGTGATACAATTCTTAAAATCGGTTTAGTGTTTAGGCGTGAAAGCGTAACAAACAAACAAACAAACATTTATGATATTAGTTAGCATTATATGTATAGAAAATTAAAAATACTGATGACAAACAGCCGTGCCGGTAGTAGTAGAGATTTTGAACAACAAACACCCTTCTCTCTTTCACTATGGGTGGTTGACTGGTAGAAAATGCTTCTAGCTTTAAGTCCGCCATTTGTACTAGTTAGGAAATCTGTGCAATAAAGTAAAAGATAAAAAATAAACCGAAATTCATAAATGTTATAAAAACAGTCGCGATATTTACGTCATTCATTAGTATTATCATTGAAAACAGTAAAAATAATTAACATGCAAAACACGCACGCTTGCCGACATGGTAAATAAAATATCCCGTTTTCCATGTTATTAGCAAACTGAAAGTGGGTTTATTGAACAGGTACTGAATCTATTTTCACGAAATATTTGGGACCACCGTGGAGTCTGTTTCTATTATGACCAGGGTTGCCAGATCCAAAGTTCAAAATAGATGAAGAAAATTTGAAAATGTCGGATAAAGGCTATTATCTTGTAGATATCACAAGGTGCTTCATTGAAAAATGCAACCCATGCACCAAAGTAAATAAAGCAAAATTTTTTACCATCCTAATAAAAAATTGGTTGTCTGTAAAGTTGGTTTACGGACGATATTTTAACGTGACAACGTCATAACAAAACATTGATGAAATTATTGCATACTTTTATGATTAAAATTAAATCATTTTTTAATATAACAAGAATAAATACTTGATTTTATACTAGGATTCAGATTTTTTAATGCAAGAATAATTGACCTGTCAAGAAGAGAAGAGAGATAGATGCGGCGCAAGCGTACAATGAGCGTTACGGGACAATGTGTCAACATTTTCGTGCATGCAGCCGGCGTTCATCGATTTATTAGACGTTGTCACGTCAAAAAATAAACTTGATAATTTTAAATCCTAAACATTCATGGAAGTTAGGGGGAACGAAGTTCGCCGGGCCAGCTAGTTATCTTATAGATTTCTTGGTTGATAATTATTCTGTTTCATGCCTTCGATACTTACCTCTATTCTTATCTAAGGTTATCTTATAAATTATGTATGCAGAATGCAATCGTTCGACTTATTCCGTCTACCCAGATTCGGTATCTACTTAATTGACTAATTTGTCATTCTAGGTATTTTCCGCAACGACCATAATGATGCGTTTACTTGACCTAAATTAGGTAGTTTTTACTTAATCAGAGGTAACCTTATCTGTACAGTATACATGATTCTAGAATACTAGATAAGGTACTTCTGGTAAAAAAGCAAGGAAAAATCTCACTAATATTATAAATGCGAACTTTTCTGTGTGTTTGACCTCACTTCACGCCGAAACGGCTGAACTAATTTTGATGAAATTTACTATGCATATACTTTAGGAATTATTGAATTAGAACATATGATACTTTTTATACCCTAAAAATTAACGGTTCCCATGGGATGACAGTTAACGCAGGAAAAACCGCGGGGCGCAGTCAGATATATTTACTAGACTTTCGAGACCACACAAAATATAGAAATACCTACAATGTCTGATAAAATTATAGTATTCTTGTAATATATTAATTGTCAAAATTTTGATGTTCGTTAGTCAATCACGATAAAACGGCTAAATAAATTTTAATGAGGTTTATTTAGTACAAAATAAATAAGATTACAAGGGAGTTTTTTTTTTATTAGACTGAGCGACGAGACGAGCAAGTCCTTCACCTAATGGTAAGCGCTACGCCTGCCCATAACAGTTACTCTTCTGACTAGACCCGATTTAGAAAAGCCCTAAAGATTTAACCGACCTGCGACAAAGAGGTTGGGTTTTTACTACCACTAGGTCTCGGTTTGCTTATATCGAAAGCAAACAGGTATCTCGTAGAAAATGGCAGTTTAATGGTTTATTGTCACTTTCTATGGGTACTGGTAACTAGTAAAATTAAACTTGACTTGACTATATGGAAACTATAAAATGGCCTAGTATTCGTAAAGCGATATAGAACGTCACTTAGTACTGCGCAGTACAAAATTGTAGTGCGTAATTTTACTAGTGATAAAAATATTAATTAAAATAAACTTTTTTCGAGTATTTCGAAAACTCACAGGTATATAGTACAATACACAACAATAGAAAAAAAAACTGCGAAGGTAGATAGATGTACATCATCAACAACCCATAACGTCCCACTGCTGGGCACGGGTCTCCCCTGACTTTCGTGAGGAGGATTACGCCATAATCCACCACGGGGGCCAGATCCGGATTGGTGGATCACATACCAACCTCCGAAATAATTCTCGGCTAGGTATGTGGGTTTCCTCACGATTTTTTCCTTCACCGAAAAGCGAGTGATAATTACGTACATATGTTTTACAAGAAACACATTGGTACGTGCCTGCACTGAGATTTGAACTCACGACCTTCTGCTTGGAAGGCGGACGTTCTCCCACTAGGCTACCACCGCTATAATAATAACGCTACAATAATAATGTCAAAATGTCAATATAATGTCAAATTCTTATGGAAATCAACAAAATCGCTGGTGAATTCCCGGGCGCAGTTAGTTAAATAATATTAGTTAAGAGTGTAAGGGCTGGAACACATCAGCGGTGCGAATTCGCAACGATAAAATCTGCGAAGTCGTCGTCGCATCGCGAAAACTTTGAAGTGATAAGATCATTTAATTTAATGCGATGTTATATATTTTTTTAGTTTTAAGTTTCTAGTTCTATAATAATTATTTGAAATATTTTGTTACATTTAAAAGTAACAATGTCGAATCCCACCCTACCACAATTCAGTAATGCGGTGAGTGTTTTATTGAAGCTTCCTGAGAGTTTTGGTGCGAACACGAATTGGTACATTGTATCAACAAGGACGCATGGAAACGCACTAGTTTGAGAAAAAAATAAAAAATGAACCACGTAGTACATTCGGTGTATAGCCAAAACACCTCCACAATTAAAACTAGCCGTTATACGAGTTTGCATATTAAGATTCAAGTCACGAAAAGACGACAAAAGCTGATAAAACAAAAGATCGCTCTCTGGTGGGCCACGGCCTTCCATGTCGGAAAACATACACGTTGGTACATACTTAATTAATACACTGTTTTCCTTAAATCACTTATTCGATAATTCGGGAAATAGAAAGGAACACAGCTATGCAGACTGATAGTGGCGTCCCTTTCCCCCTTTACAAACATTGGCCAAACACCAAGTCGAGTTTTAGATAGGTAGGTAATTAACCGTTGCGAATTCGCATCTTTTCGAAACGCATCGATGTGTTCTCGAGTTAGTTTCGTTACGTAATGAAATAGTGTGAAAGCTCAAATGTTAGAGAGTGATAGTTTAGTGAGAGGTTGTGAGAGTTAAGATACTTGCAGTGCAATTGGTTAAGAAAAAAATTGGGACTCTGCGGGACGCCTGTCAGATGTGAAACATCGGAACTATTTTGGATAAGATATAATTATGCATACAAAGATGGTTTATTAAAGGAGATAAATAGAATTAGTGATATTACTATGTCGTAATTATATATTGTTTTTATGTGTATACGAAAAACCACCATCCTATTTCCTCGTTACTTCTCTCCTGGCATGGTAAAAGACCGCCCATTGGGACACTAATTGTTAAATTAGCGACGAGAGACGAGACGAGCAAGTCGTTCACCTGATGATAAGCGCTACGCCTGCCCAATGTCTCATCATTTTTATTTTTATCGTCGTCATAATAATCAGGCGCAGCTAGGTCAATATAAAAATATCCATGAATTAAATATGCATATTTTGCTAACATCTCACCGCGTCCGCCATCGCAGTGATCAACAGTGACGGCAAGGTAATATGATCTGCTTGCGCACTGAACACAAATGGGTTTAATTAAATAGTGTTCCGTAATTAATATTGACCGACCAAATATTGGGTTCGGTTTCGCGTAGGCACGACTTTGGATTCGGTTTCGGCTGAAGTTTCGGCAAGACCGAAAAATTCGGACTTGTTCGAGCACGATGTGTGTAAGCTGAGCTTAGAGATGAATTTGATCGACTGTAGGCAATTAAGTGTTATGTAAATCTAAAACCTCGGCTTTGAAAGTTTTATAAATAATTTCTCGCTATCAAGAAAACTATTATGTATCTACTTAACTTGAAAGTTCACGTCACTTTTTTATATAAGTATATTGTTTAAAGTTTTATCATGAAGTATCGATTTTCATAGATAAAAAATAAAAAAAGAGAAAGTAAAATATTCGGAAACATCGAAAAAAACGAAACATTATTATTTTGTAGGTGCATGAGTTTCGGTTTCGGCCAAAACCAGAACAGCAGCCGATTTTCGGCTTCGGCTAAAAAAATTACTTTCGGACAGTCCCTAATGATAAATTAGAGTTGCACAATCGTAATATTTTTCCTTGTATTTTTTACTAGCTGCGCCCTGCGGTTTCACCCGCATAATTCAAGTTTTTCAGCAATAACTATCTTAAAAGCAATATATTTTCCCCGTTTTTGCCACATTCTTCATTGATGCTCCGCTCCTATTGGTCGTAGCGTGATGTTATATAGCCTAACCTTTCTCGATAAATGGACGAATCAACGCAAAAATAATTTTTCAGTTCTTGAGATCCTAGCGTTCAAACAAACAAACTCTTCAGCTTTATATATTAGTATAGATATAGATTCCAATTGACCTATTCGTCTCAAATTTCAGACTGCATGATGCTTCAGTTTATAGTGAATTTATGACTTCAGTGACCTTGAAATAGTTTCATCATGCAGTGATTTGTTTATTTTTTATCATTAGCATTATCATTATCACACTAATATTATGAATGCGAAAGTTTGTGTTTTTTTTTTTTAAATTTGACTGAGTAACGAGACGAGCAAGTCGTTCACCTGCTGGTAAGCGCTACGCCTGTATAACAGTTACAGTGCCACCGAGAACTTTGCTCAGTCAAAAAAAAAAAAAACAAAAAAAACGGATCTTTGAAATTTAGTATACAAATTACTGGATGTTCTATTCAACAAAGAACACTCGCTTTCCGGTTCCTGTGGTATAACGCGAGTGAACCCGCGGGCCGCTGCTAGCGATGTATACTAATATTACATCGCACCATAGACATTATATCGAATAACCACTACTAAGTAGTTATTCGATATAATGCCTATGGTGCTAGAATTGATCCCTTTCGGCCCGGGAACACCGCAAGGCCACCGGCGCTGTCGACAGCTGGAACACGTTACATAATTACAGTGCCGTCTTTCTAGTCAAACTGAAAACTGGAACTTTTCTAGTAAACTGTGAAACGTAAAAACTAACGCAATAGCTCTGACATAAAAACTTACAGATATAAGTATGTAAACATGTTTATTTTGTTTGACTGAGTGATGAGATGAGCAAGTCGTTCAGTTGTTAATAAGCGCTACGCCTGCCCATAACAGTCACAGTGCCAGCCAGAACTTTGCATTGCATAACCCTGCGCAGCACTGCGCTCGTCACCCTGAGACATCGGCTCTAAAGTCTCATATGCCCAGTAATTTCGCTGGAAACAGTGCCTTTCAAACCGGAACAGTAATGTTTGCATGCTACTGCTTGGCGGATGAATATCTGGCAAAGGTGCGGTACTTCTCCAGGCGGTGTCGGACACACACACACACACACAGAAACACACAAACTTTCGCATTTATAATAGATATACTAATATTTCAAGAAAATATATTTATAGACATCATAACGACATTTTTTGTAGGATTTGTCACATTTATTACGTATCTATGATGCCAGAATTGACTTCCTGATCAGATGCACGTTTTTCAGACAATTTCGAGGTCAATTCTTATTAAATACACCAGGAGGGCTCTTAACAATCGTGCGCTGCAATTGCCAAACGAAACGCATTTTTATCTCTTAGGAGATAGAGTTGATTTCACTGAAAAACCATTTTGCAAGCTGACTCTACCGTCATGTCAAGATCACCATTGGAATTTATACTTTATCTAGTTGTCATACATTTGATAATTGAATAAGAAACTTATGAATGGAGTAATCGTAGAGCTTTATCTTTGTTACATTCCGTTAACTTCCGTTAAATTGTAGAAAAATGTAGAGGAAGAATAGCTTATTGATAATATACTGTTTTTATTGTTGAATGAACTTTTGTTTTTTTTTTAAATTATTTTTTTATTATTTTAACTTTTTAAGTATAACCCACAAGACAATTATATTGTTGAGGTTTTCTTTGGGGTTGTCTATTTGCTACTAAATTAGAAAGGAATTATTATTGCCAATTTAGTATGGATTCCTTTTACAGTAGTAAAACTTCCTTGACACCTAATTTTTTACCTCTTTATAATATTGACCCCTATTATCATAGATAAGTAATCCAAATTTTAGATAAAAACATGTATATAAATTTACCATAATTCAAAAGATAATAAGGCCTTATCTTTTTAATATACAGTCGTAGAGATAGCTAAGAATGCTGATAATAATTCTGCTTGCAATTTGCAATTTACTTCAGAAATAATAATTTTAATATAAGATGACTGAGGTATATCGGATCAGGGGGTGAATCGGACCACCAACCAGAAACCTGGTCATAGTTCAAAATCCACGGCTAACTAAATGAAACCATTTTGTAGTGGGAGGCCTCTTCTGCAAGAGACCGCCTGGGGAAGTACTTTTGCCAGATATTCATCCCCCGAACCAGTAGTGTGCAAACATAACTGTGTTCCGGTTTGAAGGGCACTGTTTCCAGCAAAATTACTGGGCATATGAGACTTTAGAGCCGATGTCTCAGGGTGGCGAGCGCAGTGCAGTGCCGCGCAAGATTGTGCAATGCAAAGGTCTGGGTGGCATTGTAACGGTTATGGGCAGGCGAGCGCTTACCATCAGGTGAACAACATGCTCATCTCGTCACTCAGTCAAACTAAAAAACAAAAACAATCAGCGCAACACATTGCTTCTATCCACCTGCACGCGCCGAGAATGAATTCGTATTATATTAAATTTTTCGTCAGTCTCGGCGACGCTTTCCAGAGAACCGCTCTTTTCGTGTGTGTCAAACAAAAACTGATCCGAATCGCCTCGGTTTACTATAATAACGCACCATAAATAACAAAATACTGACACCTAACTAGGATTCATCAAAAGCAGCGCGAGGAAAGCCACATACCCGAAAATGATTTCAGAGCACACCCTCTTTTGTTAGATTTTTTTTTTTAGTTTTAGTTAGTTTTCCTTTTATTTATTTTGTTATTTAAGTTCTGTTAATAAATATATCTAATGCAAAATTGAAACAGATTATATCGAAGGTTTTCAGAGCTAATTCTGTAATCATTCTCGGGTATGTGGCTTCATCGTGGCAGTATGTCATCAATCAATTTGGACGACGCTGTAGGATTATGGCCTCCTCATAAAAGTGAAATGAGACCAGTGCTCAAAAGTGACCCTGTATCTACGGAATCAGGATCTACGTGGACCATGGTCCTACATACACCTAGACTCAGAGCAAATACCTGTTCAGAAAAATTTGCCCTACCTAAGCAAGTTATGCCATGGTGTGTGAAGGCGTTGGACCCTTATTATCATAGTTATTGCCTTGTTAATTTTAGTAGGGAAAAGATGAAAAAAATAAATTTGTTATAATCTTTTTTGTTTTAAATAATCATTTGATCGAAAAAGGAAAAAAAAATACTATTAGGTTATTGGTCTCAAAGCAACTCTACTTAGAGTTTCTCAAAGGAACCACGCCGAGTTTAAAATTAAGTACAAAAAAAAGAAAGAATCACCAAAATCGGTTCATAAACGATGAAGTTATCCGCGAACACATAAAATTCCTGCTTCTATATATAAAAATATTATATTGGTTTCTGTACGCTTCAAAAACTCAAAAAGTTCTGCACCGATCGAGATGACATTTTAGCATCATATATAATCCGCATCAAGGATTGTTTTTATCTATTTTTTCATCAGTGACATATCAGCGAATGTGCGAATGTGCCACAGCGAAGCGTGGCAGGGTACAGCTAGTATATGATAAATGCGAAAGTAACTCTGTCTGTCTGTTACGCTTTCACGCCTAAACTACTGAACCGATATAAATGAAATTTTGTACAAAGATAGGCTAGAGCCTCAGAAAGGACATACTAGGACATACATACAAACTACTTTTTAATGCGAAAAAGGGTGGTAACGGGTTGAAATGTGGGATGAAATTTTGTATGGAAGTTTCGTCATTTTTAAAGATTGAAGTTTGAAACTTATTTTTTAGGCTTTTGATTAGATTTATAAATAAAACTGGTTTGATTTGAACACCTTTTTCAAAAATGAAAATTGAGTGATAAAAAAAGAAAGCTTTTCCCCTAAAGCCTACTTTTGTCATTTACTTTTGAACTTGGGATTCCAAAGGGTTTGTTCCCACAGATCCACCGCCCAAGGCACCGTAGCTTCACCATAGGAAATCAATGCGCAGAAGTACGTATAAAACACAATTGTAGTTCTCTCGCCTTCATCTTTACCTAGGCTATAACGTCACGGTTCATTAAAATGCCTAGCTTTTAATGTCATAGCCTAGCCTATAAAATTCAAACAATGCATCGCAACGGTTACTGGACACCAAAACTATTATACCCGGAAAAAAATTGGTTGTCTGTAAAGTTGGTTTACGGACGATATTTTAACGTGACAACGTCATTTATTTATTATTTATTTATTTATTTATTTATTTATATAATTAAAACGGTTTTTACCAATACAAAACATTGTCATACAAGTCATAACAAAACATTGATGAAACGATTGCAAACTTTTATAAATAAAATTGAATCATTTTTTTAATAATAAAAGAATAAATACTTGAAATTATACTAGTAATCAGATTTTTAAAATGCAAGAATAATTAACCTGTCAAGAAGAGAAGAGATAGATGCGGCGCAAGCGTACAATGACAAACAGTTTTTTTTTGTAGAGGGAGGCCTCTTCTGCAAGAGACCGCCTGGGGAAGTACCACACCTTTGCCAGATATTCATCCGCCACGCAGTAGTGTGCAAACATTACTGTGTTCCGGTTTGAAGGGCACTGTTTCCAGCGAAATTACTAGGCATTTAAGAGACTTTAGAGCCAATGCCTCAGGGTGACGAGCGGAGTGCAGTGCCGCGTAAGATTATGCAATGCAAAGTTCTGGGTGGCACTGTAACTGTTATCACGTGAATTGCTAATCTAGTTACTCAGTCATATAAAAAAAAAAAACACTAATGACGTTTGCACACGCACCAAATGTACGTGTAAAACATTACCCTCCCTTTCGGCAGCCAGGTAAAAATAGCCTTTGTCAAGTATTTTGTCAAGATGACAGCAATGCGGAATATATTTTCACCACAGTCAAAAGACTGTCAATCTCCTAATCAAAATTTTTTATGTGGCTCGTAAAAACCTAATTCATTATTAACAAGCCGATTGGCGCGATTAAAACTTGATTTATAATTAAAGTTATCAGTTTTATATTATTATTGTTTTTCTTTTAATTATTATGTGATGATTTATACTCGTTTAGCTATTTTTTTTAGGTTTAAGTTTCTTATATAAAGGGTCAGACATTTCGCTCATTTTCGTCAAGAACATGTCAACTCCTTAAATATTGGGGAAATGAGCGATTTGTCTTTAAACAACCTTTATTACTTTTAAATCAATTAAATGTGATAGAGTGCTAGATAATTTTAAGAAAATACATAGTTAGACATAATACAATAAAATTATTGTTTTTTTTTTTTATAAAAGTTGACTTTACAAAACCTTCTATATTTTAAAGTTGGCACCGTAAGTGAACATTAATAATATTTTGATAATACCTAATTCTGATTGGAAGGCGGACGTTCTCCCACTAGGCTACCACCGCTTAACCGCTTCCAATCAGAAAGTCGTGAGTTCAAATCCCAGTGCAGGCACGTACCAATGTGTTTCTGTAAAACATATGTACGTAATTATCACTCGCTTTTCGGTGAAGGAAAACATCGTGAGGAAACCCACATACCTTCCCGATAATTATTTCGGAGGTAGATATGTGATCCACCAATCCGGACTGGGCCCCCGTGGTGGATTATGGCTTTACCCTCCTCAGGAAAGTGAGGAGAGACCCGTGCCCAGCAGTGGGACGTTATGGGTTGATGATGAAAACCTAATTCGCATTAATATTAAATTATTTGGAGTAAAAAAAAAGACCAAGATTTAGATTGGCACCTGGTGACTTTAATTAATTAAATCGGTTATTTATTCATTGAAACTGGTTTAATGTTATTATTCAACATTTTGTCATAATTTAACGATATGATCTACTAATATCAAATTATGGGCTATAATAATGCGTTTCAAATTAAAATTGTTTTTTTTTATTTGACTGAGTAACGAAACTAGCATTTCGTTCGCCTGATGGTAAGCGCTACGCCTGCCCGTAACAGTTACAGTGCCACCCAGCACTTTGCATTGTATAATCTTGCGCGGCACTGCACTGCGCTCGTCACTGACTTATTTAGTTTTTTGTAATTTCTGTTCAGTTTCTATGTTATTGTATTGGCATTCTTGTATTAATTTTTGACATTTACTTAAATAGTAATTATCAAAAAGTATTCTGTAATCAATAATAAAAAAAAAAACAGCGCGACAGAAGTACAAACTTCATCAAGGCGAGGTTAATTATTCAGAATACAACTACGAGTGTTTTTGAATAAATAATTAAATAAGACGTTTTGGTACGACATATATCGCGTTACGTCGATTAGCAGTGACGCGTTGACTATATGTCTCTCGCTCCCTTAGTCGACTTGAGCCGCCTTTACCCGAACGAGCGTTACAAAGCCTAGCATGACGGGTCAGTCTCATTCAGTACCCACAAAATAAACTGGAGGCCTACCATGACATATTATAACGATTCAATTGAAGACCTAAACTGAGCCGCGTCGCATAATCGTACCGTGACGTCTTATTTTTTATGTTGCTGCCATTTTTAACCTAAACTGGATACAGTGTAGGTTGAAAATGGCAGCAACCTAAATTGAGTCGTTAATAAGCCATTTCCAACCTAAACTATATCCAATTTAGGTTGAAAATGGCAGCAACCTAAATTGAGTTGTTAATAAGCCATTTCCAACCTAAACTATATCCAGTTTAGGTTGAAAATGGCAGCAACATAAAAAATAAGACGCCACGGTATGATTATGCGACGCGGTTCAGTTTAGGTCTTCAATTGAATCGCTATAAGAGGTCACGGTAGGCCTCCTGGTCACCGAGCCTCTTGTCGTTAGTGATTATGGCAAAATAAAATAGTATTTACTTATAATAATAATTTATATTATTGCAAAATTGATAAATAAATCCATGAATTTCTTTATTAGTTATTATAATAGTAATACTATCTATTACTCTACATTTTTCCCCTTCTTTCCACTTCCTGACAACTTTTCAATTTATTAGTGTTGAAAAATTTCTTCTAAAGGTCTATTTTTACATTAATCTCTATATAAACATTTTATTTATTTATTTTATCACGTCTTACCATTCTCAGTTCAGGCACTTTTCCGTTATAATGACCTTACAAATACAAATCTCATAAAATCATTAATCAATTCTCAATTATTTAGGCACTGTTTCGGGCACGATTATCTTTGAAAAATTCATATTCTTCTCCAAATATAGTATGTTTATTTTAGACTCGTCCCTAATCTGGCTTTTGATGGATATCCATCATAAAACGTTATAGAATAAGGAAACTCTTTCATTCACCTTCCGTTGACATGTATGTCTTCACTTGTTGACATATCACTTCACCTTCTGACAATAAAATTATCACTTCACTTTCTGAAAATTATCATTTCACTCACTGTCATTTATTACTAAACTTTACGACAATTATCAATTCACTTGTTGACATATCGACGCTAGAAAGCGTAAACGCTGTAACCCTTTGACCGACCCGAAAATACTTTTTTTACATATTTGGAAACAAACCCACATTTCAACGTGCCCTAGGAACTTTAGGATATAACCAAGGTAGCAGTATTGTAGCTTTGTATGTAACACACCAAATATCCAAAATTTACGTTTGTAGGTCGAGTAGATATTGAGTTATGATTTTTTTTCAACAAAAAAAAAGTTTGGTGAACAATTTTGCGTTTCAAGGTTACAGCGCTTACGCTTTCTAGCGTCGATATATACTTGTGGACACCGCCTTCACTGGTTGATATTTCCCATTCCCTCCGTCGACATTTGGTTCATTGGAACGCGAATATCATGATTAGGATGGGAACTGCGATGACGCAGAACAAGTAAATGGACGTTCTGGGTTCGCATTCTGATATAATTACGAACTGCTCGTTCCAGAGGGAGTCGTTGTCTCGTAGTGGAACTTCTAGGACCACCTGGAACAATAAAGAATAGAATAGAATAGAAGTGAACAAAATCTCACGATTAGAATGCCACATCCCATATTCTTCAATTTGAATAAATATTCTACAATACATATTTTGTGGCCGTGGTGCTCAGGATTAAAAAAAAAATGTTGTCCGTAAAGTTGGTTTACGGACAATATTTTAACAAAACATTGATGAAATGATTGCATACTTTTATGAATAAAATTGAATAAATACTTGAAATTATACTAGTGATCAGTCAAGAACCTGTTAAGAAGAGAAAAGAGATAGATCTATGCGGCGCAAGCGTACAATTAGCGTAACGGGACAATGTATCAACATTTTCGTGCATGCAGCCGGCGTTCATCGGTTTATTAGACGTTATCACGTCAAAAATTACTAAATTATTAAAAAAATCCAATATTTTCTTCATTAAAATTATAAAATATTGGTTAACACAATAACTATACTTATTATGTTATTATTTAGTTTTTTTTTTTCAGAGCGTTTACAGCTCTCTAAACAAGAGCTAGTCAGATTATCTACTATTCATCAGACACCCTGTACATGACATGTAAATTCAAGTAATGTTTGTCAACCGACAATTAATTGCAGTTTTTTTTGTTATTCGCAACTAAATAAGGAAGTCAAGTGCGATATTTTTTGTTTGACTAGACTGCGACTCTGGTGTTCCTTTATTATTGGGTAGATTTCGTATATCTATTATCTATGTTACCCTATCACCCTATGTGTGTTATCATTGTATTACCCTTGTTTACCTATTGTAATTCTTCTGTACTGTGTTTATTTTTTATTCTGGTGTACAAAAAAGAGTTTTTCTATTCTATTCTATTCTATTCTATGTTAATAGAACCATAATCTGGTTGATTGGGTTGATCTGTATCATTATAACTCCTCGTATGTCTAATTTCCAGAGACAATAGATTTATGTTTTGTTAATCTCTTTGTTTTTTTAATTATTAGAAGTTTTTATAATTTTACTTTTAGGTGTGTATGTCCTGGAATTTTGCAGTCAATATTTCACGCACTTTTCGTAGTTGAAGTGAGTTGAAATTTTGCATACTTCTCAAGTTCCAATGACAATACAATATTATGGTGACAGCGAGCTGATCTGATGATCACGGAAGGTAGACAAAGAAACTCCTCAGTGACTGACAGTAGATTGGTGTTGTTAGGACTCATTTTGATCAACATGCAGTACCAAATACGTATTTTAAAAGCGTGTCTGGAAAAATATTTTTTTTCCATTAACTTATAATTAACGTGGTATTAATAAAACAAAAGCTAATCACTGTAGTACGTAAATTATAGTATAAATTAAATTACTGCCCGTACTTTGAAGTATTTAGTGCTGCTGCTTATTTTATTATTTGCTTATGAATATATATTTCTTTAACTGAACTCTATAAATTTACCTATACCTCTAATAATAAAGGTGAATGCAAATAGTTTTGTGCGGATTGGAGGAATGTCATGTCAACCATATGCAAATGCCGCGATTCCGTACGTCTTGTTGTCCACGGACTGACTTGTTGTTGTATAGAAGTATAAAAGAAGTCTACCTTTCCGACTGGCGCTTCCGTCAAGGTTTTTTATAGCCCCAAGGCAAAAAGTCGACACTGATATTTGATACGTGAATTATGAACGTGAGATGTACGCCTTTAATCTGCCTTGTAATGTACAGGGTGGAGCAAACGAGAACCGGAGTACTTAACCACTTCAGTGCGGGAAAACACAACTGTTGCGTTTGTTGTATGGGAAAACACTATGGAGTGTGCAGAGCCGCACCCGTGGCTAGACAAGCAAATCGGCTCAGCAGTCAAAGTGTTAAAAGACAACGGAGTAAATAGCTAACGAGCTACGGTCATGTACATAGATCCGGACCTCTAACTAAGATTCCCTGTGTCTAGGGAATGAGGATATATGAGGACCATGGTCCCACAAACACTCAGATTCAGAGTTACCAACCATCTGTGGTTCATACAAATGTTTGCCCTGTGAGGAAATCGAACCCGAACACGGTTCGCAGACGCCTCAGCACCACGGAGGCCCTCAAACTTTTTGAAGAATATTGCATTCTAGCTGCGCCCCGTGGTTCCACCCGCTTAGTTCCCGTTTTGTCCCACGGTAACATACTATCGGGATAAAAAGTACCCTATCACTCAATCCTGGTTATAAACTATCTGTGTTCCCAATTTCATTCGAATCCGTTCTGTAGTTTTTGCGTGAAAGAGGAACAAACATCCATCCATCCATTCTCACAATAAGTTGTGTATTCTCACAATAAAGTAGGATAGGCATGTAGTAGCAAGTAGGATATGGCAATGGAGCATGAACTAGAAATATCAGACTGTTACTAAAACGTTAAGTATGTATATCTGAAATTCACAACAACATGGATTAGAATAGAATAGAATAGAAAACTCTTTATAGTACACCAGAAACAAAAATAAACACAGTACAGAAAAATTACAATAGGTAAACGAGGGTAGTACAATGGGCGGTCTTATCGCTGAAAGCAATAGTATTATAAGCAATTAGTAGTGGTAGGTTTCTTCTACAAGTCTAGCTTAGCCAAATATTCATCCGCCAAGCAGTAGTGTGCAAACATTACTATGTTCCGCTTTGAAGGGCACTGTTTCCAGCGAAATTACCGGGTAAATGATACCAGATCTGTCTCAGTGTGACGCGCGCAGTGCAGTGCCGCGCAAGATTTTGTAATGGACGGTTCTGGGTGGCACTGTAGCTGCTAAGGACACGTGTGGCGCTTACTATCAGGTGGACAACTTGCTCGTCTAGTTACTTAAACAAACAAACCAGGATTTAGAAGCATTTGGGACAAGATACATAGAGGTTTCTTAGTTTTTCATCTAATGTTGTTTACCTAGATACAGCGAATCCTAGTTACGGGTCAGGATGGGTGACGATATAATTGCTAAAGTAATAATTCTAAAGTAAGTAGAATTAATTGTTATTTTATGGGATTCAAGATCATGTTTTATCATGGTGCCAATCGTGTACTCTACTTCTGTTTGGTAATTAAGATAACGTTTTGTGTTAATTAAAAGTATTTCTAGATAAAATCTTAAATTAACTCTGTGTACTGTCGCAAACTACAAACAATTTGCTCTAGTGAGGTACCGTTGGTTGAAATGATGCGAAAAAGAAAAAAAGGAAGAAAGAAGAAAAGCATTTACTTTTATCCAATCCTGTGAAGAACGCAAAAGACTCTTTACACCTGCTATAAAAAGCGCTAACCTTCCAACTGTTCAATATATCCAGCAGAAAATAACAGCTGCTGATATAATATAAGAGCGTGGTGCAGGAGACCTTGTATATCTGGTCTTCTGAGGGTCTACCTTCCTCGAAGAAGACTGAAAAAGACAGCTGCTGATATACTCTAAGAGCGTGGTGCGGGAGACCTTATATATCTGGTCTTCTGATAGTCTTGTTCCTCGAAGGAGACTTTACACTTGTTATCAAAGACCCTTACCTTCTGACTGCTGAATATATCCAGTGGAAGATGACAGCTTTTGGTACTGTTGGTACACTCTCGAAGCTTGGTTCGGGCGACGTCATATCTGGTCTTCTGAAGGTCGAACTTGGCTCGTATGAAGTTCTTCTGCACTTCGTTCTCGGAGTTGAACACGAAGAAGTAGTATCCGTTTGCTGGGACTCTGCAAAGAAGAAAAGGTCTGCTTATTTTTTTAATTCCACTACATTTACTCACGAAAGAAGGGCAATGGAAGGTAAACTAATCAACCATGTAGCGTTGAACTTCTTCAACGTAATTCCTCCATCGGTCTCCATAAGCCACTGTAAATTCGCAGTTTTTGTCTACACCCTCTTTTTGACGAAGAATGAAGAAGGGGATGGTGGAATAGAAGAAGAATAGAGAAGGAAGAAAGGGGAAGATTCCCTTAATTCTCTTCTCTATCGTCCTCCTGCTACCTCTTTGAAGCAGGACATACACACCTGTATGTCAGAGCATTAGCTCTTGCAGCTTTGAAGCTTTCAGCCTCCGTGGCTTCCTTATGGCATCCTCCATGAGGAGTGAGAGGAAGGTTCAGGATCAGGCCGTCACACTCCAGGAGTGCTTCCTCGCTACTGGAGAATGATGACCAGAACTCGGAGTTGCTCATGTCGAGGGCAGTTGTCTCGTTCACTGTGGAGTGGTGTTCAGCGTAACCGTCTGGTTCTAGACCCTGGAATTACGTGGAAAAAGGAGTTGTTAGCATTTGTTTGTTTTTTTGTCAAATTTGATAGTACGAGTACCTTCTTCTCTAGTGCCAGAGTTTGCAAGCTGCCCAAGGGCCTCTGATCTACCTCAATCATCATCATCATCAACCCACATCGTCCCACTGCTGAGCACGGATCTCCCCTCACATGCGTGAAAATGATTAAGCCATAACCCACAACAGGGGGCCAGGCCCGGATGGACGGAGGACGTACCTACCTCCGAAATGATTCTGAGTCAGGAATGTGGGTTTCCTCACGATGTTTTCCATCACCGAAAAGCGAGTGTTAATGACGTACATAAATTTTACAAGAAACACATTGGTACATGCCCGCACTGGGATTTGAACTCGACCTTCTGCTTGGAAGGCGGACGTTTTCAAACTGGGATCTCTCGTTTTTCCCCTCTGAGTTAATGACTGCTATTAAATGCAAAGCCAGGAGCCAACAATGACAATGTTTTGTGTAAAGGTTTTGGTGTAGTGTGTAGACCGAAACATGCGCAAGATACACGGATTACTCCAAACAAACACGCATATTTGCACTCACTTTCACAACACTTTCAGTCAACACTAAAATAGAAACCCACAACACTGTCTTCCATCCCAATTATGGTGATAGTAACTTACTTCTTCAGCAGCATAATCCCTCGCTTCGTCATCTTCGTTCAGCTCCTTGGTCAGTTCTATCTGACCCAGCATCAGCTCGCGCTTGGCACGAGCGGCCTGCATTGCGTCGCGTCTCTTTTCTATAACAAAACAATACAGTTTCATCATCATCATCATAAACCCATATCGGCCCACTGCTGAGCACTCTCTCACTTTCATGTGGAGGATTAGGTCATAATCCAAAAGACAGTGATATGAACGCACAACCTTTTCCTTGGAAGGTGTACTTTATATAATAGTAGTACTTTTTATTTTAGAGCTAGTGACTGGAGGCTTTAGAGCTTGGCTGTTTTTTACCCAACTGCGCCAGAAGGAGGATTAAGTTTTTGATAACTTTACTGATATTGCCTGACAAAAATGTTATAGCAAAACATTGTTATGAAATATAGCTATGTTATTCCACGTATAGGTGTAGGGTGTAGGGAAGTTGGTACAAACTACCCGTGTCCGCGGCTTTGAAATACTGTGAATGCAATAATATAATGTAATGTAAAATGTGATGTAAATGAAATGTAAATGTAAATGTAATATAAATGTAATGTAAGTATAATGTAAATGTAATATAAATGTATAATTATGGTGGGTATTTACACACTTAATGATTTGTCTCACGTGCGATGAGGTGAATTATCCACCATAGTTATAACCATAGTAGAATGGTTCTACTAGAACCACTGCCTATATATTATGTATTATGTAATTAGAACTATGATCTTCGCCGCACATTTGAATATTCCATCATGATGCTTGGCGCATTTTTCATGATGGTAAGTTACCTCTACATTTTCACATCCGCAACGCAATTACCGATGCGTTGCCCACGCTTATTAGACAGGACTCTTTTAAAGAGCATATTTTAGAAGAATAAAGTAAGAAGAACCCACGTTCCCTCTGCGGCCTGGTCTTCTCCTCGTCGATGGCTTCCACCAGCACCTGCCGCAGCCGGTCCAGCTCCTCGCTGCTGCCCGTTACTGCTGACATGATGCCGGACTTCTGGGAGTTCTGGAAACATTATCATTATTGTTTCATTTTTTACTAGCTGTACCCTGGCACGCTTCGCTGTAGCACATTCGCACATTCGCTGATATGTCACTGATGAAACAAATAGATAAAAACAATCCTTGATGCGGATTATATATCATGCTAAAATTTCAGCTCGATCGGTGCAGAACTTTTTCAGTTTTTGAAGCGTACACAAACCAACATAACATTTATATAAATATAGATTATACTTAAAAAAAAGTATTATTTATACCCATATTTGATTATAGCCCCTTCTTACGAATGTAAGGTGACATCCGTGCTCAGCAGCTGGCGGAAATGGGTTATGGTGACGATTATAATGAAAATGGTCTACCTTCTCATGGTACTCCACCCCCATCGTCTCGTGCAGCCTGACTAGGACTCTCTTCCCCCTGTCTCCTAAAGCCTGCAGTTTTTGGAGGACGTCTTCGAATACTTCTTTGGAGTTAGGTTCTGCGGTTGTCTATAAATTTAATCATTGATGAGAAGTGGTCCACCAAGCTTTGTTAGCTTTCTTGAGTTGTGGGTTAGTGGGAGACCTCTTCTGCAAGAGATCGCTTGGGGAAGTACCTCAGCTTTGCCAGATAATCATTCGTCAAGCAGTAGTGTGCAAATATTACTGTGTTCCGGTTTGAAGGGCACTGTTTCCAGCAAATTAATGGACATAATATGAGACTTTACAGCCGATGTCTCAGAGTGACGAGCGCAGTGCAGTGCCGCGCAAGATTATGCAACGTAAAGTTCTGGGTGGCACTGTAACTGTTATGGGTAGGCGTGGCGCTTACCATCAGGTGAATGACTTGTTCCTATCGTCACTAAATGAAATAAAAAAAAAAATCTCTCAGGTTTTAGAAGAGTCATCTTCAAGCTTAAGTTTTTAACATAGATACCATCCATGCATCTAATTCAGAGAGTCTGATAAAATGTACTTACTTGGCAATGGAAACCTTGACATAACTCAATTTTGATAAAACCAAAGCATACAGTAATTCATTTAACCAACATTAAAACATTATTTAGTTTGTTAAAAGCTTTAAGAACCGGATACAAATATTTGATGATGACAATGCTAAATATTATTCAAACGATAACTAAGCAAATTTAAGGGAGAAATCTAGTGAATCTGTGAATGGAAAATTCGAGATATATTTTTGTTTACGCCTGTAAGAGATCAAAAACTCTATTTAAAGAAGTCAACGATTACAAAGGTGAAAGGTTCCATGTTTTTTGAAGAATTTGGAGGCCTACCATGACATCTCATAGCGATTCAATTGTAGACCTAAACTGAACCGCGTCGCATAATCGTACCGCGACGTCTTATTTTTTATGTTGCTGCCATTTTCAACCTAAACTGGATCCAGTTTAGGTTGAAAATGGCTTATTAGCGACTCAATTTAGGTTGCTGCTCAATTTTCAATATAAAAAGTAAGACGTCACGGTACGATTATGCGACGCGGTTCAGTTTAGGTCTACAATTGAATCGCTATGAGATGTCATGGTAGGTCTCCTGTTTTGGAATTACACAATTTAGTTCTCAACACATTCTATCATCATTGATGTGCCATCTATAGCTATCCATCCATATCTATATTATCTGGTATTTGTAGGTCCTTTATGTACCAAGCTCTTTGTCTCCAAATTAATCATTATGCGTACAGAAGTAAAATTCCTTGATGGCTTCTGTCTTCTGTCTTGATGGTTTCTCGATGTTTATACCTTGGGAATCTACAAGTCAAGGGAGCTTGGACAACGTGCATTACCAATCACACTATTATCATATATTAGGTAAGATAGTGGACCCAATTCTGCTCAATTTTAATAAATTATAAAATTCTGTGAAGCGAACGACACTTGGTGATCCATATTTATAGTTACAAATCCAATGAACTTTTTACCTTTCAGTACATTATCTGTTCATCATCAACCCATATCGTCCCACTGCTGGGCACGGGTCTCTCCTCACTTTCGTGAGGAGTGTTAAGCCATATTCCACCACGGGGGTCAAGTCCGGATTTGTGGATAACATACCTACCTCCGAAATAATTCTCGGGTAGGTATGTGGGTTTCCTCACGATGTTTTCCTTCACCGAAAAGCGAGTGATAATTACGTACATATGTTTTACAGAAACACATTGGTACGTGCCCCCACTGGGATTTGAACTCACGACCTTCTGATTGGAAGGCGGACGTTCTCCCACTAGGCTACCACCGCTATTTCCGCATTAAAGATAGATAGATAGATAGATAAACTCTTTATTGAAACACCACAGAACAAAGAAAACTTAAAACTAGAACAAAACAAATTTTACAATTAGTGTCACAATGAGCGGTCTTATCGCTCAGAGCGATCTCTTCCAGACAACCATGCACGGAGAGGAGTAATTAGGACATCGGACGGTGGCTTTCCTTACACAAGATTACTGTTAAGATAACTAATTTACCTTTTAAGATAGGTATAATTTCATTCGGCTATTTATTAGTCGACAGTAAATTTTATTTTTTTATGTTTATCTTTTTATGTATCAGTTTTGGGTTGGTTTATAATACCTATGTAGATTTGTAGATAGAGTCTAATCTTCGCACTAAATATTTATTTTTGCTTAATAATGTTACAGTCATCGTGATCTTTCTGAAGTTATCTTGTTTGTAACTGTGAATAATACAACCAGAAAGAGGAACTTTTCAAAATCTTTAAGAATATGTAACATAGGTAGGGAATTATAATTAACAAGAAAATGGAAAACTGTAATGAAAATTGAAATGTTATTAAATTTTTAAATGACACTTACTGATGATTTAAACGCTGCATCCACTTCTTGCAAACCAAGAGGGCTTAGGTGTTTCTTTTCTCCATCAACAGTTTCTGCTCTTCTATTAAGTTCTTGTTCATTGTCATCCTCTGTATTATTTCTATCTTCTTTAACAACTACTTCTACTGTTGCTGTTGTAGTTGTTATAATTTGATTATTTGGCTTAATATTTTCATCTAAACTATTATCTTCTTCAGCATTATACAATTTCGTAGTACTTTCCAGAATATTTTTATCAACTAATTTATTATTCGATACAGTATTCGCTTTCAGTGTAGTATTTTTATGAGCAGGAGTATTACTTGATTTGTTTTTATCTAAAGGAATGTTGTTTGTGTTAATTTGTTGAGTATTAGTTTCTTTAGTGACAGCGTCACTGTTGTTTCCGTCGATATCTGAAAGCAATGTCGTAAAGCTTAAAATTATAAATTGAATCTCTATGATTTTTTTGAAAAAATGGGGTATGTACCCGAAAATTATTTCGAAGGTAGGTATGTTATCCACCAATCCGGACCGGGCCCCGTGGTGGATTATGGCCTAACCCTCCTCACGAAAGTGAGGGAAGACCCGTGCTCAGCAGTGAGACGTTATGGGCTGATGATGATGATGATGAAAAGATTTTCCAACCTTTAAAGGACAGGAACCGACGTTCCTCTTTGTCTACATTAGCGTCTCTATGACGATGCAGAGCCGGTAGAGACATCAAGTGTGATGGCGGATGGTAATACTTGAGAGACTCTGTCTTAGCAGCTTGGCGAAGAGCGTGCAGCCTTTCGAGAATTGCTTTCAGCTCCTGGAACAATGGTAGAAGATAGTCAGAAAATAGAAGATCCCTGATACGAGTTAACCAAGTAGAGATGGCCTAGTAAGAGAACGTGCGTATTCCAAGTAGAGGCACAAAAGACAAATTGAATATATAGAACTAGCAGAGGGTTGCAAGTTCTTTCGCTTTTCGGCGAAGAAGAACTTCGTGAAGAAATCCAGATGTCCAAGAATTATTTTCTGAGGAGTGTGATCAACCAGATCAGGTGATTGGTGGATTATAGCCTAACCCTCCTCACGAAAGTGAAGGGAGATCAGTGCTCTGCAGTGGGACGATATGGGTTGATGATGATGATGACTCAGCTCCCATCGTCTCATGCAGGCTGACTGGGACTCTCTTCCTCCTGCCTTCCAACGCCTGCAGTTTTTGGAGCATATTTTCTTTTACTTCTTTGGAGTTTCTCGAAGGCTTACCGACAGGACGTTTACCCTTCGTCTCTACCGATCATTTCAGCTCTCAAAGTCTTTGCTAACCTTAGGGTCATGATCCGTGACATCGACGTCCAGGGGAAAGTTCTCCGATGACGTCATGTTAGTCACCGTGGCAGGGTCGTGGAAGCTGACACCGGCCTTGTGTCTTCTCATCGTACCTGAAGAGATAATATCATTGGTAGTACAAGTAAAGGCAGCCCGTAAGATTGTCTTTTTGCGAATTGAAGAGGAATGGGATCCACCAATCCGGGCCGTGCCCGCGTGGTGGATTTTGGTGACCCGTGAGACCCGTGCTCTAGATGATAAGATCGTTTGAGCTTTGCCGGAAAATCGATGTTTTTGTATTTTTTTCTAAACAAACTCATTGTATTTTGTGCCTGTTATATTTTCGACGTTAAACAACTGAAAGATAGTTAGATAAAACAAATCTAACAATTAGTGTCACAATGGGCGGTCTTATCGCTAAGAGCGAAACACGAAGAAATTTAACGTTTCAAGTTAGCTATCTACTAAATTCAAGTGATGTCGTGACAATTATTACAATTATATCAGAGGTAGGTATGTTATCCACCAAACCGAACCGGGCCCCCATGGTGGATCATGGCCTAACCCAAATGGTGACAAAGGGATTACTGTCAGTTAGTAGTAACTCATTGAAGTTCCGTTTGTTTATTGGAGTGGAATGAAGACAGATACGAGCAATAAAACTGGCTCATCGTATAAACATTTGAACCCAATTGAAACTAAATTTGCAGGGAAGCGGCTCGCACGGGGTGGAGAGTGGCCCTTCTGTATGATTTGTAACTCTTCTGAATTTAGGGGTTGAGTCAAATTTCATGCTCGCAAGTGTAGTTCGGTGTTAAACCAATATAATATGTAAGAAGGTAAGCAATTAACCGTATTGCAAGTGGAGAAGATTACGAAGAACACTATCCGCTGACTTCTGTAATCTTCTTATGTATTTAGGCACATGTTTTTTGTAAAAACCGATACGATATCAAACTCTATACACATGGAAAACGTATATTCACGGTGCATCGTTACTATGCTGTAACGACAACAAATTTTAGCGGAAAACCAAAAATACGTCTTTGATTTTTTGTGTTTTTACCCGACTGCCCAAAAGGTTGTGCAATAATGCACTGTATTAATGCACTGTACTGTACACATTAGTGCTAAATATTTCAACATAAAAACGAAAAGAATGATTTACGGTTGGCGCGAAATACAGTCTCGTTAATATTAGTGATCGGGTGTAGCACTAAAAATGAAAAAACTATTTGAAATTTAAATTTCCCGCCATAACAGAAACGAGCCACCTTAACTGGTTCTGACGCGCAGCTCATTCGGCAAAGCGGCTTTACTCACCTGGGTCATTAGCCTTCCCATCAACCATTTTGAACCTGAGCGCTTGTATCTTCTCCACGAAAGTGGTGTTCGTCATCAGCCCCAGGTTGTAAGCTTCCACCAGTTCCTCCACCTCCTCCGAGGAGTCGTCTCCGATGTACGCGCACTCTTGGAGGTGCTTGTACCCTTTTATCATGATTAAAGACGCTCCGGGATAGCTGAAACGAAATTTGTTAGGTTGTTACAATACTGTTTATTTATATGTTACTAAATAATGACACGAGCAGGTCGTTGCATGATGGTAAGCCTGGATATTAAAGAGTAAAGCCACCTAAAACTTTGCATGACTTTCTTCATAGTGACAAAATTATGAAAACCAAGACTACGTGGCATTGCTTGCGTGACACTCGCGCCTGAACTTCTTTGAGGCTATCTGAGATTTCCTTCTCGCGGCGACTGCAGCCAACGTGTCCGAGCGCGTTAACTATGAGGTCAACTATCTGTTTTTATTAATTTGTGAAAATACTGGTTAAACGCACAAATTGTCCAAAACCAAAACCGTTAACACAATCCTGAACCATACCTGACGCAAGCGGACACAGTAACGCTGGATCCTTTCAACAGATAGAATCCCCAGTACTCCTTCATATCATCTTCCAACTCCAGCTCTCTCGTCATGGACACTGGAACCAACTCCTGGCTCATCTCCGGCTGGCCTGGCACCACGAACGCGTTGAATGTTGCGTTGGATCGGACCACTTGGCGCTGTGGAAGGAAGGTTAATTTCATCGTTTTCATCAGCGTAAGTCGTGTAGGAAGCCTCTTCCACAAGAGTACTCCAGATATTCATGTACCAAGCAGTAGTGTTTTTTTTAATTGACTGAGTGACGAGATGAGCAGGTCATTCACCTGATGGTAAGCGCTACGCCTGCCCATAACAGAGTAAAAGTGCCACCAAGAACTTTGCATTGCATAATCCTGCGCGGCGCTGCACTACGCTCGTCACCCTAAGACATCGGCTCTAAAGTCTCATATGCCCAGTAATTACGCTAGAAACAGTGCCCTTCAAACCGGATCACAGTAATGTTTGCACACTACTGCTTGGCGGTTAAATATCTGGCAATAGTATGGTACATCCCCAGGCGGTCTCTTGCAGAACAGCCCTCCGAATACAAACACAGCACACTACAGTAGTGTGTAGACATTACTGTGTGTGTAAGAGGGGGTTACCTTATTACGAATCTTACGACAGACATGCGACAGATGCAAATCTAGATTTCATTTCATTAATTTGTTTCCACCTATTGCAGGCTTATCGCTAGTGGCGCTAGTATCTATGGCCAAAGTGCATTCGGCGGCAGGCGAGACAATAGGCGGGCGATTGGTTTTTAGTGTCATTTTGCTACCAATCACACAGTGCTTGCTGTCGCTTTGCTAATGGAAAGTTTTACGTAATAAGGCAGCGGGTCGTTAGCTAGTAAAGCATTTAACACCCTTGGATATTGATCTTAGATCATTTCATTACGATACAATAAACATATAGAAACTATAATTGGCCTTGCCTAAGTAGCTACGCTACTGAAAAACTAACCCGTATTGTTCTAGGAATAAGGCCTATTAACTTTAAATATAAGATATACATAGGTATATAATTTAACGAGGCGTCGTACGATAACATTATCAATAAGTATTTACTATCTATATGTCTGAGTGGTGTATAAATAAGCCCAGTTCTTTGATAATAAAATAAATATTTATAAGTACTTATATAATTATGTTAAAGGCCTTTTGTAGACCTGGCACCTTTTCACTAATATTATAAATGAAAAAGTTCGTATGTGCGTGTGTGTGTGTGTGCGTGTGTGTGTAGGTGTGTGTGTGTGTATGTGTGTGTGTGCGCGTGTGAGTGTGTGTGTTTGTGTGTGTGTTAGAGAGAGAGAGTTCGCTTTTTACGCCGAAACGGCTGCGCAATTTATATTTACAGTTATAATTTCTAAAGTAAATTTAAGTAATTAAGTAAATAAATGTTATATTATATTATTATGCAAATATAATTTACACTCCTTTATCGTTTTGTAAAGACAGTGTACATACTCTTGGTTTTTTTGTTACTTTAATAATAAATGACGTAGTCGGTTCGCTACAGCTGGTCTAACTAGAATTGAAATAGATTTACGCTGTGCTGCATTGTTTCATATTTCAGTAGTGTTTTGTTGTAGTGGGAGGCTTCTTCTGCAAGAGACTGCCTGGGGAAGTACCACATTATAGTCAGATATTCATCCGCCAAGCAGTAGTGTGCAAACATTACTGTGTTCCGGTTTGAAGGGCATTGTTTCCAGCGAATTACTGAGCATATGAGACTTTAGAACCGATGTCTCAGGGTGACGAGCGCTGTGAAAGAAAGGTAGAAAGAAAGAAAGAAAGAAAAAAAGAAAAACATGAATTCTGACACAACATAAAGAAAGACGCAGTACCAGTATGTTAGCAAACACCGATTCGGCAAACTGAAAACCCTGATATCATTTCGCCGCATGAATTCTCTTCGCCGCCAAATCGAATCACATATCATACAACAAAACCGTGCAGGTCCGTCTGTCTGTCTAGACACTTTTTCTCAAAAATGCATTGAGGGTTGAAATATTTTTTGAAGTTATACTTCTTTTGGCGCGATGGAGAAAAATGATGAGAGTGAATTTTTACGATGCGCGCGCACACCGACACCTAAATTTAACAGCATGAAGTTAGTTCTAGGTGGTATGAAAACTGATAACTATATTCAAGTTGTATATTCCAGTATTTTTATATGTAGAACACGTGTTTCGTAAGGGTACAATTAAACAGTGTGAATAAATAAATATTATTTTGGTGTTTTTATTAAATCAATTTCATATACGACGGTGATACTAATAATTTATTATTTATTAGTATATATATATATATATATATAATATTCAATATATATATATATATATATATATATATATATATATATATATATATATATTGAATATTAGTGATAAAGCTGATTTGAATAAACTGTTTTGAGTGCATTTATAGATTTAAGGTTAATTGTCGGTATGTATAATTTATTTACATCGATAATTAAAAATTATTACATTATTATGTAAAAATATTTTTTTTTTCGTTTTGTTTTATTTCTGGTATATTAACAAATTTTATGTATAAATAAAAAATAATAATAAATTTTCTATACTTGTTTATATTAACCTTAAATGCTGAATGTTTATTTTATCTTTGATCTTAACTATTCGTTAAAATTTGATTTATTGATATTTCAATTATTTTTTATTATATTTTTATTAAAACAAACAAATGTCATTAAATAACTCTAAAAATAACGAGCACTGAGCTTAACATGATATATTTATATAAACATATATTTTCAATCTATTAAAGTAGTACTTGAAATAATCAAAAATAAATTCTCATAAATAAACTTAAATAAATTTTGATAAATAAATTTAAAATTTAAATAAACTTAAATAGAACAATATAAATAATTTTCTATACTAATTCGTATCTATCTACCTATGATCTTTTGCAGGTTTCTCTGAAACTAATAATACTACATGATTAAATTTCAATTTCTGTTTTAGTTTCCGAGATGTCTGAAGATATTATTCAAAGAAATGCACAATACTGTAAAAAATATTATTCACGAAAAAAATCTGCAAATCAGGGGGTAGTGAAAAAAAAAACTAACTCTGAGAAGTGTCGACAGTATAGACAACGAAAAAAATTGCTTGCACAACAAGTATAACTTCTAACGCGTGTACATAAGTACACACACTCTTTTTTTATTTTTTTGTTGTATGTCTTTTAGCCCTTCTTCTCAAAAATGCATTGAGGTAAGAAATTGTTTTTTTTTTGTTTTGTTGTATTTTTTTAATGGGACAAAACATGTCAAGTTATACACACCTACCTGGCACCAAGTCGGAGATATCTTACTGTCTATCAGCCGCATGTCAGTCATGCTCATAGGGTACATCTGGCCTAGGAACACTCGGTATCTGGAAACATAAAGCTAACAATCTGAGTTTGTATTTTATCTCCAATTTCTTATGACTTAAGTCTAAGAAAGTTAAGGGAAAAAAAATTTAAAACTCTCTTTTATAGCAAGCCAAATAATTAATTTTATTTTTTCCGTGCATGGTTGTCTGGAAGAGATCGCTCTGAGCGATAAGACCGCCCATTGTGACACTAATTGTAAAATTTGTTTTGTTCTAGTTTAAAGTTTTCTTTGTTCTGTGGTGTTCCAATAAAGAGTTTATCTATCTATCTATCTATCTATCTATGGTCAAAAAAGCGTGGAGTGCTTTGGGGTGGGGTTGATTTCAAGCACCCCACGCTTAACGCTAAGCGTGTTTTTTAGTTTTTTTTTAAATTGTATTGTATTATTATTGGTCCTTGATAAGTGTGCAAAATTTCGATTTAATCCGATGTTTTGAACTGGGTCAGAATCATGTTCAAAGTTTCCGTTACATAGCTACATACTAACATACATATGAAGCTAATAAAAACGTGTTATAAGTCAACGACGGGGTAAGTAGGTGGCACCATGGACCCATTTCTAGTTACCTCATATAAAGCGGAATCATGATAAACATGGTTGGCAGTATGATTAACAGTGCCAGCATCCGACACAGCTTCAATGGCACCCTGTAGCATGACCGGGACGCTAGGTTGCAGTTTCTTGGCTGATGATTCCTCGAAGGCCTGATTCCTGCTGAAAACGAAGAAAAAATATAAAAAAAGTTATGGTCAAAATATATTTTCCAGACAAGCTTTTATGAAATACGCATTCGGAACTCCAAGCTGATCAGAATAAGAGCAAACACTATCAATCTACTCAATCGTCAATGTAGTCACTGAGGAGATCCATGTCTACCTTCCGTCTCTATCATCAGATCAGCTCGCTGTCACGATAATATTGTATTGTCATCGGAACATGACAGGCAAGCAAAATTTCTTGCTTCCACAGAATTTACATGGAACTGCATTTTTCCGGGAAAGAATAGCCTAAAGCATTCGTACGCCGGAAGGCATAGGTTCGAAACCGCCTGAACGCAAAATTGCAAGCTTCCGATGAAGGAAAGCATCGTTACAAACCTTGGTGGTAGGGCACTATAGTGTCTATCTAACTAGCTATAATCTTAATGTAGATAGCCCCCCCCCCCCCCCCGTCCTTTCCTCCCATCCTGTTGGTCTATCGGCAGCGGTACTTGAGAGCCAGCCCAATTATTACCATTTAACACCAAGGTTGGAGAATATTGTTGCATAGGTTTTAGATAGGATGGGAACTTGGGTTCCCAAGTTTTTGGATGCTCTATAAAACAAGTTCAAAGTACATTCAGCTTACCCTCCAAAGGCACTAACTCTTGAGGATCCATGGCGTCAGTAGACAGATATCACTGAACTACATCAGAGCACAAAAATAAACAACTGCTCATTGCTTACAAATATGTTAATGGATTCTGGTGCTGCATGATGCATGGTGATGCTCCTAGAAAAAAAACACATTTGGGCCTTAATCTGTGGTAGCCTAGTGGGAGAACGTCCGCTTTCCAAGAAGAGGGTCGGTAGTTCAAATTCCAGTGCGGGCATGTACCAATGTGTTCCTAAAACTGTATGTAATTATTGCTCGCTTTTCGGCGAAGGAAAACATCGTGACGAAACCCACATACCTACCCGAGAATTATTTCAGAGGTAGGTATGTTATCCACCGATCCGAACAGCGCTTCCGTGGTGGATTAAAACTTAATCCTCCATACTAAAGTGAGGGGAGACCCGTGCTCAGCAGTGGGACGATATGGGTTGACTATGATGATGATGATGAGCCCTTAAAAGGGTATTAAAGTTATCTGACTATATACCACGGGATTCGGAATACATCCATTCAAAAAGAACAAGCAAATACATGTAGAAACCCTACTTAATTTAAACCCATTAAATAATGTTAATTATCGTAATAACTCCAACTAAGTAACGAGTGTTTAGCTAATTACCAATGTATTAGTCAGATAAATAGATAACTCTACATTGACACTAAGATAAAAGTATTTTGATAACTGTGTCAAGATGCATAAAAACAGAAAGAGACATCACTCTTTTAGCTTACAACGCTCTCTACCAGACGACTATAATGAAAAGTGGACAAAGAAAGGCGATAGGATAGTTCCTTCTCTATTCAGGGGGTTTAAATGGAGCTTTATGGATGTAGCAACACTATCTCTCCTTGTGCCCTTTGCCCAGCAGTGGCAGTGCCCTTTTTCCTGTTTTTCGAAAATCTAAAATAAATTATCGGACCACCAGCTAGGGATCGCGTGTTCGATCCAGTTTCATTACGGAGATAAACACCGATAATAAGCTCTATTGTCTAGCGTGTTTGCTATCGTTTGCTATCGTGTTCGATGAACTCACTTGCTACTTATATTAAACGTCGCTTTACATTAGCGAGATCGGTGATAGACAATCGATTTAATTGCATTCGATGCGAAATTAAAATCGATTCTTTAAACATCTCGTACATGTAAAAATTCACGTTTGTTGTATGGGAGCCCCCTTAAATATTTATTTTATTCTTATTTTTAGTACTTGTTGTTGTAGTACTTGTAGTAGCGGCCACAGAATACATGAAAATTGTGAAAATTTGAATTGGATTTGTGAAACGTGAAAATTTAGACAGTCTAACTATTACGGTTCATGAGATACAGCCTGGTGACAGACGGACAGACAGACAGACAGCGGAGGCATAGTAATAGGGTCTCGTTTTACCCTTTGGGTACGGAACTCTAAAAGCAATATACGCGTGCGTTGGGTTGGTCGAGCACTGTCACGACTTGTCAATTTTCATACAAATGACAAGCGCGACAGACGCACGCACCGACGCCGACGGTCGGTCGAGCACTAAAACCGGCCTAACTACTATTAGTACGCAGTAAAAGATATAATCAGACGTGCTTTACAATAGGTGGTATTTGTAATAAACTTGTAAAGATAACTGCATTTCTTAGTAGCTTCTAACTTGTATGATACAGTAGATAGGTTAAGATGGAAGGTTTTTAAAAGTATTAATTTAATAAAATTACGACGTGTCACAACCACATACGGCCTGACCCTTAACTAGAAAAATAATAAAAAATAGGTATAATATTGGATAAAAACTTAGTAGAAGACACTGGGACACATAGTAGAAGTAAATCATAAACTAAAAAATATTAAAAAAAAAAAACGATATTTTAAAAAGTACCTATACGAAACGTAACCCTCTCTCTTTCTATCTTCACTAACTTATATCTCTCTCTCTCAACTTCCGTTCGCCTCGCCCGATCACATTTTTCGTAACGCATTCACCAGCTTACTCCCCAAGTCAAGCGTGCGTAAAGTTTTACTTTAAATATAATTCTACTGATATTCGCGAAATATATGCGAAAGTTTGAATATGGATTTATGTTCGTTTCTTTCACGCAAAAACTATGTTTTGTATTTATTAGTCTATAATAACGTTATATATTTAGTTGTATTATAATAAAATTATTCTTATCACTAAATATCTTTTAAATATACTTTTCTAAGCTCTCTCGTTTTGCCACACCACCACCATTTCAGTTACACCTCCAGGATGACTGGTAGAAAATGCTACTTAGCATTAAGTACTCCTTGTTACCCAATTTGTGTGCTAAAGAATAAATAAAACTACTGAACAGATTTGGATGAAATTTGACCCAGATAGTTTATTACCTGGATTAATGAGAATACTTTTATTCCCGTAAAAACGAATAGTTCTTGCGGTATAATACTTAACGCGGGTAAAACCGCGGGGCGCAGCTAGTGAACTATATCATCATCGTCATCATCAACCCATATCGTCCCACTGCTGGGCACGGGTCTCCCCTCACTTTCGTGAGGAGGGTTAGGCCATGATCCACCACGGGGGCCTGGTCCGGATTGGTGGATAACATATCTACCTCCGAAATAATTCTCGGGTAGGTGTGTGGGTTTCCTCACGATGAACTATATAGAAAAAAAAAACCTGATATGATAAAATTACTGCAGATAAAACGCAGTGCATACAATTTTTAACTTCTTAGCGACCGCGACGGATGTACGTGAAATCATTTGTTCAAATATTTTAACCAGTCACTTATTGATAGTTTGTTGAATAATCACCAGCTGGATGCAAATATAATTATTAAACTGGAATTGGTCTCAATAATTCCATTCTATTCTAGTAACTATAATTCTTTGAACAAAAAAAAAACATATTCAATTGGAACTAATAAACACCACTGAAAGGTCACAGGAAAGTCAAGAAAAAACCGATTTTGATGTTTTTTTTTGGGCAAAATTAAAAGTATACGTATACTTTAAAAAAAAATAAAAAATTATGACGAAGTTCTGAGGTAACACAAAACAAAAACTAAAAAATTGAGATCATTCATCCTCCTTTTTTAAAGTTGGTTTGAAATGCGAATGTTTGTATGTGTTATATTATAACAAAGCCCTACAGATATCATCTGTCTACAAAAAAATGGATTTTATATTAACTTACCCACAAATTAAATTCAACAGCATATTTATCAAACAAGTTCAAGGAATCTTTAATTCATAAGTCGCACATAAAACCCACAGCAGATACGTAATGTAAATTCTGGTAGAGTAGTTATTTACTTCTATAAATATCCAATTCACAATGAACACATAAAAACTCATCAACGGAAAACAAAACACTGATTTCACTCCAATTTGTTCCAATTTTAAAACTCCCACAATTATTTTGCCGTTCAAAAACCAATTAAAAGTGCGTCGGCTAACACAAAGTCCAATTTATCGATCGTAAGTTTAAATTTATCTCGATTTTATAGCCACTTTTTCGTCGTTCACAATTAAAAAAAGAAAATTCACGTTGGCGGGAAAACAAAAGAGTCTCGAACGAAAAAAGTTTCACGGAACTAAAAATAATGGAAGTTGCTCAAACGTGATTGTGCTGCGGAAGCGAGCGCACGACTGATTTTATTACGCATTTATCGGAATGCTTTAATGTTATCGTATTTAAATACGTACAGTTCAACCATCGTTTTCTCAGAATAAATAAAATTACTCAAATGTAACCTCTGTCGCTTTAGCAATAAAGTTGAGTGAATTTTGAGGTTATAATTTATGAAAATTGGTCACAAAATGAGGTGGTATTGTAAATAGTTTGTATTAAGTAATAGTTGTCTAATTGTTAGATCGGTTAGTAGTAATACCGATCTAGCACGTTATTGAAAGAGTATCATGGTTTTGCAACGTGATTGCGGGCAATGGGCTTTTTATTTGTAAACATTGGCACTATAAAATTACGTTTATAAGAAAAACATAAATTTGAAAGATTAAATGTAATATTTTTTTATTGTATTCTTATCACACACATCGACACCTGCCATAATATAAATAAAAATAAAGTGTTCTAATATTAAAAATTAAAATCTTAAGCTCCCAGAGCTTAAAAATTGATAATGGTAGAGATCTAAAATTTATAGAGACAAAGAATTACAGGGAGTTGTTTATTTGGCCTATTCATAGGTTTTCATTATGACAAACAGTTTTCAAGAGTTTTGGCGGGAAATAAAAATATGACGTGTTTTTCCTCAAACTTATGTGTGTAATATTTGGTAGAAATTTAACTACGTAATACCACAATTCTATAGATTACGTAAAAAAAATTTTTGTGTCACTGAAAATTCCTCAATACAAAATTCCATTCTTAACAAATAATGTCTCATTAGCATCCACATCTAACGTAAAAAACCTAGCAATAAAAATGTAATTGAATAAATCCTTTTCACTCCGCCTCTTTGGTCTCTCATTGGTTGATTCACACTCTCATTGCAGCCAATCAGAGAGCGCAGTTTCAACCCCTTGCGAAATTTAAATATCGCGATACTTTTTCCTTAGTAGCGTTCGGCCGGTGCTAGAGTGCAGTGCAGTGTTTGGTTTTAGAAGAGTGATTTAATCGAATTTTAATGCCAACCATAACGGACCTTTGTGGGAAGAGCGGTAAATATCCCTATTTTTTTAGAGGAGTAGATTGGAGCTGCATGTTGAAATAACGCGACAGCAGTGAATTACAGCATTTTCTGCTTAAATGCAATACAATAAGTACCGAATAAAATTTTGGTAAGTTATTATAACTTATAACACTGCCGTGATGGAGAGAAATCGAACGACACCTCATTTAACAAAATCTATAAAGCCGTTTTTTTAATTTATTTATTTATTTAGACGGTAAAAGTTGATCCCAAAATTACATTATGAGTAATGATCAGAGAATCAAACTACTCTGGACATTTGTATCGTGAAAAATAACATAACTATGTACAGTTAATTTCTTTTGTATTTTTGCTGATCACTATGTAACCAAAACTGAACACTTGTACTGATATTGTAAATTGTGTCACCGACTTTTGATTCTGATAGTTATACACAGCACACTATATGTTACAAACCTGTAAATCTATACAAAAATATACATTCAATTCATAATTATTCTCATTAATTAGACAAGTGCAGTGCGTTATTTATAGCCGCTTCCTGCGATAAGTATATCCGGTGATAGCCGACAATAACCCAGTCTTAAACAGGACTGTTCGTTTTATAAATAACAAGAATTATAAGGATCAGTTTGTGAGCAAAATGGAGGCTAAAGTCTTTAAAAAGGTTTCATTGTTGTACATGAAATCAATATATTCCAACTGTCGAATATGGCTAGATGGGGAAATTCTACTGCAAATTCTACCCATAGTGATTGCTTTTTGGCAAAAAATGCACGATATTTTGTCGTGTCCACAGTATGTGAGGTTTCCAGGCTTTATTTGTCATAGACCACTTTTGAAATTGAGCTGGTGCCGGTGGACCCCCTGCAGCTACATTTATACCATATTCTTAGTTATTTCCCATATTTTATATTTTGCCACGCCAACGTAGACCCTCGTGGAGTCACCTGAAGACCCCTGAGGGGTCCACCTGAACCACTTTGGGAACTAAGGTATTCGATGATTTGAATGTAGCCTCCTATACTGGGGTGGCAACGGCCAAATATTGGGCTGAAAATATCTAAAGTTATCCTCCATAACGTTTTTTTGGAACCGTCGATACGTCGAAGAAGATTCTATGAGACCTTATGACTGTTCGCTTCACGATTAGAAATTTCTTGGATTCGAAACAGCTTCTCTAAAGAAATATAAATTAAAACACCCGACATGAAAAGCAGACCCTGATCACCATCTATCTGTAATTTATTCATTGCGACTATTCCAATGAGCCCAAACACGATACATCCGGATAAGTTGGCGAGGAGTTGGATATCCCGCAGATTCCAGGTGATGCTGCAGCATCAGGTCAATATTACCATAATCTTGCATAATAATTGAAGTAACAGGATACCAAATTTCAAATCAATCTGAGAAAGTTGCTTATGTTCCATCATCTACTAGAAAGTGCTGATGATATTGAAATAGCTGAACAGATTTTCTTGAACCATCATCATCATCATCATCAACCCATACCGTCCCACTGCTGAGCACGGGTCTCCTCTCATTTTCGTGAGAAGGATTAGGTCATGATCCATCAAAGGGTCTTGAAACATAGCTAAGAACACTTTCGATAACGTCACCTTTCAAACAAAACAAAAACGAAATCAAAATCGTTTCATCCGTTTGGGAGCTTTTACTCACAGAAGCAGTTAAACTTGTAACACTCCTCTGTTCTGATTCAGTGCAGGGAATGGCGTCTGATCAGGAGTCCTGTTCTGATGAAGAGCCAGACAGTGAGATGCTGAGCGACGACCCGTGTCTGCCTGATAGTGACGACGAGAGCAGACAGCCTTGCAGGAGTGTGCAGGTAACATCACCATCATCGTCGTCCACAGCTGGACGTAGGCCTAGTGAACGCCACTGAGCCTGATCTTTGACTCTCCTCATCCAGTCTCTTCCAGAGGTTTTTCGCAAGTCGTCGCTTCACCTAGCTGACGGCATTCTACATTTCGTTTGCCTAAACGCAGTCTCCACTCTATAACTCGTCTATCCCATCGGTTGTCAGTTCTTCTATAAATGTGACCGGCAAGCTTACTTATCTTTCGGGCCATGTCGTTTACCTTGGTTCTCTGTCGGATTACCTCATTACAGATCCTACCTTTCAAAGCCCGACCATACGTAATAAGGTACTCTACGCAAAATTAACAGCTCAATAAGTATAAAGTCACATCTAAAAAATAATAATTCAGTAATTGATTTGCCCGGGCTCATATTAAAAAAAAAAAAACTCATTCTACACTAAACTGAAGTCTTAACTTGTCCCAGAAGTTCTAGCACATGTCAAGTAACTAGTCACTAATGAATCTATTTGTATAGGTAAACTAAAAAAAAGATCTTCCAACTGATTAGATAGTTTTTGTGAAAGGTTTTCCCCTACCGACAGAGTCTCTCTGAGGACCTGCCGCCCCTCTCCTCCTGCCTGCTTCGGCCCCCTCGCAAGATGTTCACCAACTGCCGCGAGCGCTGGCGGCAGCAGAACGTCAGCGGAGCGTTTGCGGAACTGCGGCGGCTCGTGCCCACACACCCCCCGGACAAAAAGCTTAGCAAGAACGAGATATTGAGGATGGCAATCAGGTAACCTTGGAAACGTTATAATTTTTTTTCACTTTTTTTTCTTTGAGTGACGAGGCGTGCAAGTCGTTCACCTGATGGTAAGCGCTACGCCTGCCCATAACAGTCACAGCACCACCCAGAACTCTGCATTACATAACCCTGCGCGGCACTGCACTGCGCTCGTCACCCTGAGACATCGGCTCTAAAGTCTCATATGCCCCGTAATTTCGCTTCTCACGATTTGTGCGCATAACCAGTGTCAGGTTTAATTAATTTCAAGATTTTCATTAATATAGTCAAATTGTAGAGTCACTGTCTATCAAATTGTCTGTAATCTAGTCGACTCATCTCGTTCATCCCCAGGTACATAGGCCTCCTCTGCGAAGTCCTGGAATGGCAGAAGAACCACAGCGTGAACAAGGAAAACTCTGCCAGCCTGGCCATCAAGTGCGAATCTCCGGCCAGCCCCCAAGCCCGGCGCATCCGCCTCAAACGACCATTCTTCGACGACGACGGCCCGAGAAACAAAATATTCCACGATAACGAATACAAAATCTACGGCAACGAAGAAAACGAACAAAGACATCAGAAGCGGGATTTTTTCTTAAACAAAGATCATTTGAGGGTACTCCGAAATCAGTATTACTTCTCTCAAAGATGGCGGCAGGTTCCGTTCAGGAATTTGGCTGATAGAAACTGTAATAATTTGCTGATGATCGCGCCGGGGAACGGGAAGGGAGAGGATAGTAAGAGTGCTAAGGAGAAGAATGACAAAGGTGGTGAATGAGAGCGAAAAGCTAAACTGACGCGGAGTTATGGGATCGAAAACCGTGCTTTCCTACTTCAATCACAGCGATATCACAGAAGCGTGTAAGATCGCGTGAATTAACTGCTGAACTGTTTTACTTTCTTTGGCTCTTCTGCGAATCTTCACACAACGTGTGTAGTAACTGTTTACTGGCGTTGTGTCGTAACTAAACTCAATCAGCTGTGCGGGCGCACACGACTGGTGTCATAAAATTGACAATTGCGGGTTCGCACGCCAAGCGTTTTTTCGATGCCGTAAAACTATGAAAACACAGACGTGTGTGTTTTCAGCAGTGAACACAGTGATAAATGATGAATCTCAAATCGGGTTCATACAAAAACGTGCGTGATCTTCCTAGTGCCGCGAGGAATGCCCAACAGCATAATATCTCTTTATATTCCTTTTCTTATCCGTTATAACAGCATAATATCTCATTATATTCCTTTTCTTATCCGTTATAACAGCATAATATCTCTTTATATTCCTTTTCTCATCCGTTATAACAGCATAATATCTCTTTATATTCCTTTTCTTATCTTTATCCGTTTATATTCCTGCTGAGGATCGGAAGCGGTGCGCCTGGAACTGGTGCGACAGCTGCAGTAATTTAGATGCATTTCCTTACTCATGATAATCATCATATTTAAGCATATTTTATCATTTATAAGCACTATTTTGTTTCCAAGTGCAGCCAGCTACAAACACTAGTCTGCAATAGTTTATTACCATATGGGTGTTCACCATAGCTATTTAGATCACATATTTACATAATTCACGTGAATCGTAATGACTAACGCGCGTTGTTTCTATAAAAACAAAAATATCATCGTTTTTAGTTTAGTAGTTTTTGGATTTTTGACCTTAGTCAATATGGCTTTCAATAAGGTTTTGGTTTTTAGTTTCATTGGGATTATTTTGCTTGTGTTTGGTGAGTTTTTATTACACCTGACGGTCCAGAAGGAGTATTATTAGGAGGCTATATTCATCCGCCAAGCAGTAGTGTGCAAACATTACTGTGTTCCGGTTTGAAAGGCTCTGTTTCCAGCGAAATTACTGGGCATATGAGACCTTTGAGCCGATGTCTCAGGGTGACGAGCGCAGTGCAGTGCCTCGCATGATTATACAATGCAAAGTTCTGGATGGCGCTGTAACTGTTATGGGCAAGCGTAGCGCTTACCATCAGGCGAACGAATTGCTCGACTCGCCACTTGTCAAATAAAAAAAAGATTTTGTCGTGATCGGGCGTCACATTTTCTAGATGTAAGTTATTGTTGAATCATGTACCTGTTAGTTATTCTGTAAATACCTACATTGTATTTAATATATCAAGGTAATTAAACGTAAATGTCATCATCATCATCATCAACCCATAACGTCCCACTGCTGGGCACGGGTCTCTCCTCACTTTCATGAGGAGGATTAGGCCATAATCCACCACGGGGGCCATATCCGGATTGGAGGATCACATACCTACCTCCCTAACGTAAATGTACGAATACTAAATTTAATACATTTTATTGGTCGTATGAATGCGAGCATTTGATCGCTAATAAAATTATATCGTCGCTAGTGCATGCGTTTTTAAATAAAATTTAAGAATACTTATAGTAGACCGAGGTGAATCGGATCACTAATAAGAAATTCGGTCATATTTCAAAATCCGCGGCTAACTAACTGAAACCAATCAGCGCAAAACATTGCTCCTATCCACCCGCACGCGCCGAGAATGATTTCGCTTGACGTTACCTCACGGGTCAGTCTCGGCGACGGTCAGTCTCGGCGACGCTTCCCAAAGGATCGCTCTTTTCGTAAAGAGTGATCAGAATCGGTCTACAATACTAAATACTTATATTAATAAGTATGACTGATTGTCTATGTACATAAACTTAGGTTAACGTTGTTTGTTAAATTCAATTTTGTAATATAATAGCGGTGGTAGCCTAGTGGGAGAA
The DNA here is from genome assembly GCA_912999815.1 of Campaea margaritaria. Lineage (NCBI taxonomy): Eukaryota > Metazoa > Arthropoda > Insecta > Lepidoptera > Geometridae > Campaea > Campaea margaritaria. The sequence continues at coordinate 6,902,706 of OU538812.1, forward strand.
CGTCCGCCTTCCAATCAGAAGGTCGTGAGTTCAAATCCCAGTGCGGGCACGTACCAATGTGTTTCTGTAAAACATATGTACGTAATTACCACTCGCTTTTCGGTGATGGAAAACATCGTGAGGAAACCCACATACCTACCTGAGAATTAACTCGGAGGTAGGTATGTTATCCACCAATCCGGACTGGGCCCCCGTGGTGGATTATGGCCTAACCTTCCTCACGAAAGTGAGGAGAGACTCGTGCTCAGCAGTGGGACGTTATGGGTTGATGATGAATATAATAAAATATAGTAGAATAAGATTAATATAATACTTTCTAATATAATATGCCATAAGAATCCCTAAAATAGAGCCCCACAAGGTGACACAATTACACTTAAATGAAAAACAGGACAGTTGTGTTTTCAGCAGTGAACGCGTCACGTGTCAAAATACAACTGTCCTATTTTTCATATTTTGCCACGACTACGACAAAACACAACTGTTGTGTTTGTTGTATGGGAAAACACTATGGCGCGTACAGAGCCGCACCCGTGGCTAGACAAGCAAAACGGCTCAGCAGTCAAAGTGTTAAAGGGTCGATTTCTTTTAAGATATCGGTGAGAGGTGGCCATTTTGTCGCCCAGTGGGAATTAAAAATCGCCCCCTGTAACTCTTTTCTAGTAAAGTAAGGTTTCACTTATTTCGGGTTTTTTTTTTACCAAAGACTTTAAGTTTGTCATAGTTTTTGTCTTGATAATGTGTCTAAAATTATAAAAATGACGTTTACCCAAATCACTGTATTTTCAGTAATATAAAGCGTAAGATAGATCAATGCATCGCGCCACACATCGTGTTTCCTTAATCTGTCTTACGCCTAATCAATTTGCTGTAAATGAATTTCGAAATTTCGATAATAAAGCTAATACTATTCATGATATTTAGTAGAGTTTTTTGTTTCATTTGAACCTATTATATAACCAATAACTGAAGGAGAGTGAAGCCGACTAAATCTGTCCAGCACGCGTCGAAGATATCTAATATTAATGGTTAATTGAAACCAATATCAATCAATAGCTGAATACGGGTTGAAACCCACCTGTTCTTATAGAACCGCATTTCCCCTAGCTCTATCCCGTTCTGTCCCATAGTATTACTATCCGCTTAAGCGAGAAAAACTGCTGGCAGTCAGTAACACTTTTAATACGCTTAAAGGTGAGGTTCACCTACACGAAAAACGACAAATTCAGACTAAAAGTATAGTATTTCCATAGAGAGTATTCGTTTAAAAGGCAGCGGTGAATTTGTTTCATTGAACCATTTAAAGCAAATACAATTGGTTGAACAATGAACATGTTATTCAAACTTTCAAAGTCCTGCTTTAAGCTTTTACAGTTTATACAACAGAAGGACAAGTTTATATTAAGTGCACTCAATAACTGTCATGTGGTTCGTCGCCTGCGTAGACAAGATCTGAGATAGTCTTAAAGAAGATGCTGAGAAGAAAGTGCTGAGTGCATGCGACCCCTACTTCTAAGTGACAAAATTGTGACAAATAAGGTACGTGGTACAGATAAGGCGCTCAAACTCTTTTGAGACCGTCTGAGATTTCCTTCACGGGGGCGATCAACGGCGCGCGGCGGCGACCCAAGTGACCGTATAGCGCGCTTACTATGAAACGGACTTTCTGTAGTGTTATTATTTTGTGATTAAGTATAGCACACTCTGGACACTCCATAAAAATAACTCATATGACATTTCACACATACGAGACGTTGGTAAACCGACAAATGCATGTGTAAGTAAGTACTCAAAGATACTACGCGGCCGAAACAAAAGACAACCCGCTAGTATGAGGAGTATTTGAGCGTGTAATGTTGACTGACCTCCCAATTGCCCTCCGGATTGCGGGTAGAGGTGCGGGGACACGGATCGCAGGGGGTGGAGAGTGTCCATTCTATATGTAATACTTTTTGTCTTCTATGGATATGGGTAGATATCTATAGACTATATAATTTATAGTTATACTCTGTCTCTTTCCCCCGAACCCCTGAAGGCGTATTTAAACCACGCCTACCACCCCAACCCCCCGACCCAGGGGTGTTTGCACAAAGGGATGTGTGTTTCCTGAGATAAGAGAGGCAAACCTCTGAAATTAATACAGGGTGTAGGCTCAAGCTGGTGTAATTGATTGAGGGTTGGTTGAGCCGGTGTATATTGTAAACTACTTATTGAATCAATTTCTAGATTAATCTAGAAGGATAATAAGCATAATTCTCAAAAAAGTTCGCAGTCCATTGTCGTCGAATAAATGTTTATTTTTGAAGTTATACTTCTTTTGGCGCGATGGAGAAAAATGATGAGAGTGAATTTTTAATAAGTCGGGTTTTCCTTCCTGACGCTATAACTCTAGAACGCACGAACCGATTTCCACGGTTTTGCATTCGTTGGAAAGGTATCGGGCTCCGTGAGGTTTATAGCAAAGAAAATTCAGGAAAAATTTCAACAGAAATTTCTCTGCTCAGTTAATTTCATGAGACAAACCGGTATTGTGTTCACTGTGAAATTGTGAAAAAAAAGTAAAAAAATTAAGTTATATAATGCTTGGTAAGCGTTTATTCCTCACTACAACATTATTTTTTTCGTTTTTTTTAATTTCTGGTATATTAACAAATTTTATGTATATATAAAAAAATAAAAAAAAACTATACTTGTTTATATTAACCTTAAATGCTGAATGTTTATTTTATATTTGATCTTAACTATTCGTTAAAATTTGATTTATTCATATTTCAATTATTTTTTATTATATTTTTTTTAAAACAAACAAATTTTATTAAATAACTCTAAAAATAACGAGCACTGAGCTTAACATGATATATTTATATAAACATATATTTTCAATCTATTAAGGTAGTACTTGAAATAATCAAAAATAAATTCTCATAAATAAACTTAAATAAATTTTGATAAATAAATTTAAAATTTAAATAAACTTAAATAGAACAATATAAATAATTTTCTATACTAATTCGTATCTATCTACCTATGATCTTTTGCAGGTTTCTCTGAAACTAATAATACTACATGATTAAATTTCAATTTCTGTTTTAGTTATTATTAAATGTTTATTTTTTTTATTTTACTAAGTAATGAGACGAGCAATTCACCTGATGGTAAGCGCCACGTCTGCCTATAACAGCTACAGTGCCACCTAGAACTTTCCATTACAAAATCCTTTACTGCACTACGCTCGCCACCCTGAGACATCGGTTCTAAAGTCTCATGCGCTTAGCAATTTCGCTGGAAACTGTTTCCGAAAAATACCACTCAAAAAAAAATTCTCACACTTTTTAATCCAAATTACTCTTTTATTACCCTCACCCCTCTAAGCCACCCTAATAAGCCCCTAACGACGACAAACAGCCAACCGAGCCCGATAAGCGAATAATCCCGCTTTCTCGATAAAAAGTTATAATTTTATTTTACTAATCCCCGATATAGATGGCCAGTGTGATCGCCACGCGACCGGACGCCAGTAGGGGTTGACATTTTTTTTTATTTAGTGGTGTGTTAAAAATCAAAGTCTCACTGAGATTGGGACTTGGTCGCACGAATGACACATGGTTCTAAAGTCTCATAATTATGCCCAATAATTTCTCTGCAAACAGACTAATTTACTATTAAAAATAATTACTATTATTTACTTTTAATTTATTATTACTATTTTTTTATTTTGTTTTTTTCTTTTTTTTTCTCTCTTTTTTTAATTCACATTGGTGACATTAAAAACATCGACCCTTATTTAAAGTTTCTAGACTTGAATAAAAAAAAATGTCAAACTGTGGGCCTTCAGCTTTATTATAAGTATTAACTAATTATTTATTGCATTGTGTTTAAAAAAAATCTATAAAAACTTTGAAAAGTTTCCATTAAAATAAAGGTTCTGAAATAAAATAAAACTCAGTAGAAAAATTAAGCAAAACATTTAAAAAACACACTCGACTACCAACATCACTATAATTTTACAGTAAAAATCACACTCAAGAGTCATCACTACTCACTCTTGAGTCATCACTACTCACTCTTGAGTCATCACCATTTCTCTACAGTTCAGTCTTTCCGCCAGTCTTGGCGACCTTCCTAAACACACCGATTGCCTTTAGCACATCCTTGGCAAAGACCTCTGGCAGTTCGAAGGCCAAGAAGTGGCCTCCATCATCAATGACGGTGACGTCAACCAAGTTGGAGTACTTGAACTTGAGGAGTGCTGGCGGCTGGTACGCTAGCTCGTACTTCGCTTGGATGATCCATGTCGGGACTGGAGTAGGGATCCTGGAAAGATAGTTTTTTTAGGCTAGAATAGATGCCTCATCATCCCATATCGTCCCACTGCTGAGCACGGGTCTTCCCTCACTTTCGTGAAAAGGGTTAAGCCATAACCGACCACGGAGATAGATAGATGCTTATTGTAATAGATACTTATTACTACCACCACCACACCACACCCACCACACCCTGGACACTTGATACAAATATGTGAATTAACATTTTACACATACACACCTATAAACGACATTTATATTTATGTGTGAAAAAAATAAATATTACACAATATCCTGACGAGCGTATTTTCGAATCACTGGTAGAGTTAATGGAGTTTCCTTTTATTGTGCGAGATTTAGGCATGAATCACCACTTGAAAGGGAAATTTCCTTTTTCAAACTCAAACCATAATCAGTTTATCACTAGTTTATGGATCACTTGAATTATTTTTATATTTTCCTCGATGTATATGAGACTTGTGAAAGTGCATTATTTTGGCCTACTTACAATAAATGATTTGAGTTTAGATTAATTTACTTAAAATAGTTCAATAACTGTTTAAATCAGGTTTATAAAATCAAAAGTGGTTCAGAATCAAAATATTTATTAAGAAATCACACAACGTCCGAAAACAGACACAGTTACAGTTCAGTCTTTCCAGTCTTAGCGATCTTCCTAAATGCACCAATCGCTTTCAATACATCCTTAGCGAAGACCTCGGGGAGTTCAAACGCCAAGAAATGGCCGCCATCATCGATGATGGTCACGTCTACCAGGTTCGGGAACTTGTACTTGAGGAGGAAGGGAGGTAGGAAAGAGAGCTCGTTCTTGGCTTCGATTACCCAGGCTGGTACTGGAGTTGGGATCCTGAGAAGAAGGTCAAATTCGGAAATTATAATTACTAGTACTTATTATTTATGGACTCTCAAGACCCACACCAGATGAAACCCACGTACCTACCCGAGAATAAATTTCAGAGGTATGTTACCCACCAATTCGGACCAGCCCTCAGTGGCGGAGTAAGGCCAAACCCTCACCACGAAAGTGAAGGGAGACCCGTGCTCAGCAGTGAAATGATATGGGTTGATGATGATGAGTACCCTTTAGTCCTTGGTCATCCTTCACAATTTAGAGACAGAGAGAGAAAGAGCGAAAGAGAGACACAGAGATAGTAGTTGCAATATCTATCACAATACTTACTCATCCATACGAAGTGCATAATGCCGGCTGTTGAAAGACTCCGAGTAAAGCCTCATTGAAGTCGTGATGGACTTCGTAGACCAATACATCATCAAGTTATCGATGAGCTTCTCTGGGGTCCATCTGAAGCTGAGACCACCGTCGGCCTTGAGGCGGTTCTCGTGTTTTGTCCAAGTGGAGAACTTTTCGAGGATGTAGGCGAGAAGACCGGCTGGAGAGTCTGTAAGAGCCACTCCTGGAAGAGAACGTTTGAAATCAGCTGAGTTAAGCGAATCCTGGGATCCAGTACAAACTTAGGAAAACCTACGATGGTATATTTATATGCAGATTTTGATCCCATCGTAGGGAAAGGTCAATAAACTGGCATGTCCAAAAACCTTTAAATTTAAAGACTTCTGATAGCCATCAACCCGCATGTTCCATGACTGACTATTGACCTATCCTCTCCAAAAGAAGTTCTGTGAGCCAGCAGTGGGTAGCAGATGATATTGATACTCTTTGGGAAATCATAGATGGCCAGTGTTTGGAATTTCCACCATGGATCGTCCACGCTAACTGCCTACGTGAGGGTTTGAAAAACGCAATTACTGTACATGCGAAATTTCAAATCCAATGTCTCAATGAACACTGCGCCAGATCAGATATCGAAATCAAACATTTTAGATTGCACTAAAATCGAGATAAGCGTTCGTTACGTTTACTGTCAAGGAATCGACCTTCTCATCTCATGACTTAGCTGTAAAGGAGTGACAGATTACTTCAGCAGAAATATATGTTCTGGACTTACCCACTGTATCAGGTTTAGTAGCCTGTATATGCATGTATCCCATCTCTTCTATCAAAATAGCGTATTTTTCAGTTAATGGGTACATCCTGCCAGCCAGCTCAGGTTCCACAATGAGGGATGGGAAGAAGGAACAGATCATCGAGATCAACGTAACTTGGGGTGAGCTGGAGAACGCCATGTTGGTGTGATAGCCGAGAACTTCCTGGAATAAACAACGCTGCGCGATTAGAAACCAGTATCTGAGGTTCTGGGCGATACTGCAACCGCTATGGACAGGCTTAGCGTTTGCCATACAACTGTTTGCTTCTCCGAGGTACTACTAGATGTAAAACAATTTTAAAATTTTGGAGTTTGCTTAATGGTGTATCAGGTATATGAAGAACAGCCCAACTGAAGCTTATTTATAAATAAATAAAGATGCTATATGCTACTAATACGATACGGTCAGTGGACCGTATAGATGCAGTGCTTAGCTTTGGCTAGCAAATTATATCTATTTATTTCGCCATAAGTATTTATCTATCGAGTTGATATTTAAGTTGGTTATGGCTTGTTTGATATTTAATATTTAAGCTAGATATGGACTGCTCAGCAGTGGAACGATGTGGGTTATTGATGATGATGATAGGCTGTTTTAGTCTACACATCATGGTAATTGGGTAAGCCGGTTAGTAGATTATAATAGAACACTGCTGCAGTCTAGCTACCCAGGGTATATCAGACATTGTCTCACTTTTTAGTTCCAAAAAAACTTACTTCAGGGAACAGCGTAGCTAAGTTGCTGCCGATGAGAGATCCCCAGTCTCCACCCTGAACGTAGAACTTCTTGTAGCCGAGCCTTTGCATGAGATTCCTGAAGACCACGGCCACTTCTGTGGCTCCCAGTCCTGGACGAACAGCAGCCTAAAATATGATTACAATCTGCATTAGCAAAATGGAGTAGCCAGCACGCCCGCCGGCTAGATGGAGTGACGACTTGTGGAAAACGGCTGGCCAAGACTGGATCAGGAGACCTGAAGGTTGGGCTCAGTTGCGTTCACTAGGAGAGACCTATGTTAAGCAGTGGATGAATATTGGTTGATGATGACGATGATTATGATATTATCTAGAATAGTACAGAACTCTAATTCTTTGATCACGAAAAGGTTGACATCAAATAACGATAATGAAATTCTACCCTTTCAGATAAACACTGAAATCGGTTTAGGTATCTCGGTAGAGAAACATACATAACATACAAAAAGTCAAGTCAAGTATTTTTGTATTGTGAATAGTATAGCCGTTTGGAGTATCCAAGCAAATACTCGTGGTCAACATTGCCACCAATATTTGCCCCGAGCAAGCAATGATGTTAACTGAAGAAGCTATTATAAATTATGTTGTTACGCAAACTTACATCAGAGAATCCGTAACCAGGCAAACTGGGAGCGATGACTTCAATAGCGAAGTTTCGGTCTTTGCTGACAGCTGTGAGCAGAGGGATGGCTTCGTAGAACTCGCGGACGGAGCCAGGCCATCCGTGGAGAAGGAGCATTGGCACCACTTCTACACCAGCTGGAACCTGGAGACGAAAGGCCTGATTAGAAGGGAGCTGGCGGTTTGCCTGATGGTTTGGACTTTGGTTGCGTTGGCTATGATCAATAATTACTCATTATCTATCTAAATTCAGTTCTATCTAAATTTTCTATCATATAATAATCTTTACCTTGGGAGTAACCCTGATGAAGTGGATATCCAACCCCTGGACATTGGTCTTGAACTGCGGGAACTGGTTGAGGAACTTCTCCCTCTCACTGAAGGGATAGTCTTCAGCCCAGTATTTCAACCACTGGTTGAGTTGGCCGCTGTTGAATCCGAACTCGAAACCGACGCTTTCGAGAGGTGGCGTGTAGGTGTTCTTCCGTTTGATTCTTTCTCGGAGATCGTTTACCATCTATAATGGCAAAGAGAAGAGTCAGAATTTCTTGTCCATCGAATTCAGTAGTCAGACTTAGAATTTGATTGATTTTTGGCACCGAATTTGTTAGTTGGAGTGAGATTCGGAATTAGTGGTTTTTTGCCAACGTAGCAGTCAGGTGTAGCAGTCCGGATTAATAGTTCTTCTTCAACTAATTAGTCTGGTAATGTGCTAATTTGGACAACCAGACGCAAACGTTAATCTACGAGACATAACATAGTCGACAAGCTATACTGAAGAAGTTATCTTTCATAATCAATACGCTTACATCTGCCGACTATGCAACTTGATATTAAATATGTGTTGCATGTTTCTCTAGATATATCTATTCACTCTTGACTTGAACTCCCAGGCGACACATAGGCACCAGGCAGTTTCACTCCAATGCGATACGGATTATAAATGTAGAAAGAAAAGGCTTCATGTCAAGTCTTCGATTTAGACTGTAGGTTCAAAGATCACATTCCAAATGATACCCTTACTACAAACAACTCACCTCAAGGCTGAATTTGACTTTGAAATTCTTGACTTTGGTGTCTTGTTTGGACTTCAGCTCTTCGGGTCCCCACCATGCCTTGAGATCCATATCAGGCAATGGCGGTGGCCCTTTCAAGAAGAGGTAGTAAACCGGGAAGAGTGTGAGGACCACCAGGGGAGCGATGAATAGAACGCGAGCCATCTGGAAAGAGATATACATATTATATGACATATTGACCTTCTATCATGTCAAAAAAGATGATTACTCGATTTTTGGTGAAGGAAATCATCGTGTGGAAACCCACATTATGTACCCGGGAATTATTTCACAGGTATGTAATCAATCTGAAGCCTTCGTGGTGGATTATGGTTGAACCCTCCTCACGAAAGCGAGAGGAGCCCAAGAGGCCTACCATGACATCTTATAGCGATTCAATTGAAGACCTAAACTGAACCGCGTCGCATAATCGTACCGTGACTTTATTTTTTATGTTGCTGCCATTTTCAACCTAAATTGAATTAATTGTGCTCAATAGTGTATATGAACGAACCATAGGTATCGGAACTTCTCAAGCGGGGTTTGTAAGGGCTGAAACTGCTTTAAGCGGGCACCGATGCGGTTTCATACAAATTACGTCCGCGTGTCCCGCGATAGAGTATTTAGTATGAAACTGCGCTAGCGACCGCGTAACGCAATTTCAGCCTTAAATTGTCACTAGGCCCTTGAGCAGGTTGCATGATCACGTACCTAGTACCTAGGACTATGGCCTTAGCGTTTGCTGAGTCGCGAACGGACATTTAGGATGGCAATAAAGGTATTTTTCATTCTAAAAATATAATGTGAAAACAATGAAATGAGGATTACAAAATGAGCAAAGCAGTTAAAAAAAATCACGGATGAAACCGAAGAAGGAGTTAGTACAAAATAGTTTTGATTACAAAATAGAGTGCCGTTAGTACCGAGCAATTTCTGAGCAAAAAACATAAATAAATAAGACCTTGAATTTGCTTTAACAACCAGAAATAATAATGGCAAAATTATACCAATAATAATATTTTAATAACAGTTGGGAATTTAAGCTTGTCATCGTTCGACAAGCACTTTTTTGTGAACCACTTAAATGAGCAGTCATGCTTGAGAAGCCATTTTGATAAAAACATACATCTCCGTCTGAGTTTTTGTACCAATAAAATATTTAAGTAAGAATGTGAATCTCGCGGCTACACCAGCGTAGACAATGATGAGTATTCTACAAGTTATTTCAGATCCTAAAGTATCAAAACTATAGATGCAAAACGATTGCCAAGGTGCAAGACGGGAGCTAATATGCAAACCATGACATCTTATAGTGATTCAATTGAAGACCTAAACTGAACCGCGTCGCATAATCGTACAGTGACGTCTTATTTTTTATGTTGCTGCCATTTTCAACCTAAACTGGATCCGGTTTAGGTTGAAAATGGCTTATTAGCGACTCAATTTAGGTTGCTGCTCAATTTTCAACATAAAAAGTAAGACGCCACGGTACGATTATGCGACGCGGTTCAGTTTAGGTCTTCAATTGAATCGCTATAAGATGTCATGGTAGGCCTCCAGGAGTTAAGATCCATGTCCACGGCGAAAGACAAGAGTCGAAGTGCAAGAAGCCGATTTGCGAGACTATAGACAAGATGCAAATCAGGAGCCAGAGTTCAACTCAAGAGCCAAGGGGCAAGCTCTCTCTCTCTCGCACTCCCCGGTGCGAGAGAGAGACCGCCGATATGACGTCACGAGGTCAGGTGCACAGATATTGTGACCGGGTTGTATATTAGTATTCTGTGCCAAGGCGAAAGAAGCAGCAACGGTGCAAGAAACAAGTAAAGGAGCAAGCGAAAAGCCTTCTCAACTGGCGTTTCTAAAAAAACATCACAACGATGTTTCAACAAAACCCCTTTCAGACACCTCATCATAATTCGTCATCATTATTAAAACACAGAATATGATGAATGTAATCTATAGTACTACACCTATGTACAAAATACACGTAATCTTGTGTTATCTCTCATTCCACGACTGCAACGACATTGCTTATTGACATAATATTGGGTTGACATAGTAACCGAAAGATATTCAGGCATTACAGTTTTTGTTGGAATTTTATAAGGCGATGGAAAAAAACAGTGTTCTAAATATCTCATCTCTATAACATAATGTTCTACCAGCACCCAACGGCGGTTAACTATTACCCGCATTAACTATTATACTATCCCACAGGAACCGCCAATGTTTACGGGACAAAAAGTATCCTATGTTATATTGTATTTGACTGAGTGACGAGCAAGTCTTTCACCTGTTGGTAAGCGCTACGCCTGCCAATAACAGTTACAGTGCCACCCAGAACTTTGCATTGAATAATCCTGCGCGGCACTGCACTGCACTCGTCACCCTGAGACATCGGCTCTAAAGTTTCATATGCCCAGTAATTTCGCGGAAAACAGTGCCCTTCAAACCGGAAAACACTAATTTTTGCACAATTCTGCTTGGCGGATTAATATCTGGCAAAGGTGTGGACACCCCCAGGCGGCGGTGTGCGGGAATCGAACCTGCAACCTCACGCTTCGCAGTTCGGCTCATCATCCCGTTTCGCCACGGAGGCCATCAGCATGCAATACAATACAACTTAAACCAGACTAAAAAAAACTAAAAAATACTTAAAAAAAAGTATTAATTGCTTTTACAAGGGCCTTCTTGGGTCTCACGTGAATTGAGATTAAAACTTACTAAGCAAATAATAGAATTTTCCAGAAATCACATACCTTTACAGCCGATCCCCGCTAAATATAAGATTAGTCTGATAAACCGAAATTAATTACTATTTTATCGAAACATTTATCTATTTAATAGCTAGATAGGGAACACGTCTGACTCCGACGAAGGTCGAAGACACACTGACAACACAATGTACTTTTTATTGCTGATAATGATTACGTAACGCGTACCGGTGTTAAATATACCTAAACAAAATGATCTTACAACGACTTACACGTTGAAAATTGAACTGTAGGTCAGTAGGGTAGAGTTGATTTTGGTGACATGTAAGTTACAGTATTAGGTTCGAAATTAAAAGGATTTGCTAATAAAAAAATGAACAGTAAGTTCAAAAACTAATACCCGACTATTGAACAATGACGCTCCTCGTTATTTCAATACGAAAGACGAGTCCCGTGGCAATTAAACGTCAAGATGAAACGAACTCGAGCTGATCCGCACCGTGCTGCATAGCCCCGCTGGATTGGTGGATAACATACCTACCTCCTGTTGGTATGTGGGTTTCCTCACGATGTTTTCCTTCACCGAAAAGCGAGTGATAATTACGTACATTTGCTTTTTACAGCGGTACGTGCCACATTTGAACTCACGCTCTTCTCCTTGGAAGGCAGACGTTCTACCACTGAACTGCCCTGCTAACTGTCACCACCAATATCGCTCAGCGTCCATAAGTCGAAAATAAAAGCTAAAAAGGAAAGAAACAAATCTAAGAACTATTATAAAAACCTTCCAGTCCAGTAATTCTAGAGTTTTGCGCTTGGAAATAGATTTTTATTTATATACTAAATACATTACACAACATTTTGCTGACATGTGAAATACAATCCTAATAATACTATAGATGCGAAAGTTTGTGGATGATGAGTCGATGAGTCGATGATGAGTCAATTCCCGCACAGAGGAAAGATTTGAGTGAACCACGAAAAAATAAACTTATGTCATGAAAAATAAAGCCCTACTCTTTCATTGCTTAATTCCCAAGTGGTTATCATGAATATAATTTTAAGATTAAACCAAAAGTCAACGCAGAATAAATATCAATTCAAATTCATCCCCCTGGGTCACGTGCCGTCATTTGTCCACAATTCTATTATGAGCACTTGACTTCACCCCGTGGGTGTGAATACCCCTGGGAAACCACCCTTAAGGCCTGAGCAGACGAGCAACATTTATGAACACAAATAAAAATTTCTAATTACCTAGATACACGGACGTGCTAATATTATTATCCAAAACTAAAAAAATAAGGTACCGGCGTGCGTTTCTCGATGCAGTTGCAGCCGATTTATTTTGACGGAAAAAAAACCCCGCGGGCGGTTCCTCGTCTGCGCGTGCATTTATTGATATTACTACCAACCAACCCTCAGTGTGTGGCGGCAGGCGATAAAAAAGTTTGGCAAATGGATGTCTCATAAATCATCCTTTAATATAAATACTTCGAAAGTTCGAACCAAAAAACACCAATCTCATTTTCATAAACTTTACACACATACAGACAGTCACGCCTTACTCCCGTTGGGGGATAGGCAGAGACTATATCTTTCCACTTCCCAACGGAAAGCAGTACACCAACTCCCTGAAACTCTCTACTGGTTTCTGGAACTCCAGGCTGTACGTGCTAACGATGAAAAAAGAATCATCGAAATCGGTTGGCGTGATATTGAGTTATTCGACCATTCGCACATACTTAATGCAAATTTAAGACTTATATGGTTTTCTCATGGATGCCATTGTCAGAACTGGACCAAATGGAACCACTCGGGAAGCACCAGCTTTCATATATAAAAAGATTCATCAAAATCGGTTCACCCAGTAGAAAGTTCTGAGTTAACAAACATAATTAAGAGACAAATTGATAACCTCCTCCTTTTTTGAAGTCGCTTAAGTTTAAGTTCGTTTAAAAATCCCATAATTGGAAATATTACATTTTTATAAACAAGTCAAAAAACTCATTAAATATATTATATAACTAGCCGTAACCCGCGACTGCGTCCGCACAGGACTTGGAGAAATATTATAAATAAATAGTAAGCCGAGGCGACACGAATCACTTATTAGGAAAACAATGGTCCTCTGGGAAGCGTCGCCGAGACTGACCCGTGAGGTACTGTCAAGCTAAATCATCCTCGGCGCGCGCGGGTGGATAGGAGCAGTGTGTTGCGCTGATTGGTTTCATTTAGTTAGCCGATTTTGAAATATGACTGAATTTCTTATTGGAGACCCGATTCACCCTCTGATTCGAATCAGCTCGGGCTACTATATTATTAATCATAAATCTTCTGAACCCTGGAAGATATCGAAAATAAATTTAAATGAAAACTTAAGTTTTTTTAATCCCTGCAGTTTCTATTAAAATCTGTTGAGCCATTTCGAAGCCTATTTGAGCCAGACAGACAGATAGACAGACATAAATTCTAAAAACGGGCAGTTATCATTAAGCTTCACATAAATACCAGTGTCCACTTAAATTTTGGCATTAATGTTGAAATTACAGACATACATTTCTATTTCATTATTGGTATAGATTAATTCAAGGTTACGGTATAATTAAAAGCAGGGAATAGGTATAAAACATATTTTATTTGGAGAACTAATCGAATTAGATAAAAAACTGGATTTTAAAACATGAAATAAGTTGATAATAATATGTAAACAATTGCGTCTGTCTGTTTGTTTTATAATTTTTTTATATTTCACTGAGTGAAAAGACGAACAAATCGTTCATCTGATGGTAAGCGCTACGCCTGCCCATAACAGTCACAGCACTACCCAGAACCTTAGAGTGAAAATAATTATTATTCATAGGGCTGCCACCCGTCCGGGTTTCCCCGGATTTGCTCTAGTTTTGGTATGGTCCGGGGCCGTCCAGGCGATGTTTTCAAGAAGCCGGGGAATACCCAGACTGCTGTCTAAGTAGTTTATGAGGGCTATTTAATATAAATAAATAAAAAACAACATATTGTTGTGCCGGCTGGCATTTAATATAGCGGAAGGTTGTGGAACTATCTCGAACGTTCGAGGCACTATAGGAAACCAATACAGCAGCGTCGATATAGTGCCATCTAGTAAGGAATAGTGACTTCCTAGGCTCTAGAATATTCCACGCGCCGATAGAAAACCGCGGAATAGGGAAGAGTCCTCGCGAATGTTCGGGAAGGTGCTAGGGATCCCCAAAGGAGTATAAATGCGCGACCTACGGCCGAGTCGAGTACAGTTGACTGTGCGAACTTCGAAGCGATACATCTGAGCGATAGAAAAGCGATAACTACGAACTATAAACCAGAGTGTTCAGTGAATACAGTGTGTTATAAGTGATATTAGTGATTTTGTGTGTTAATTTACTAAGAGTGGATATTTGTTGGTTTCTCCGAATAAACAAGCGTACTTTCGGTGTAAATTGGCCTATCATTTCTAATCCGAACCCCTAGCTCGTAACAAATTGGTGTCAGAAATGGGATTAGAAATGACGGACTCCAAAGGAGTGAGGACGAGAAACCAAAGGCACCAAGATAGAGACCAGAGGGGGTCTGGAGGTTCGCCACCCCCGGCCAGTACCCAACCTGCAATGGAGTCTGCAAGTGGAGGTTCAGACTTACCAGCAACTACGGGTTTTGACCTTGCAGCCTTAATGACGATGATGCAGGAACAGAGTCGCCGTTCGGAAGAACAGGCCCTCTGGCAAAAGGAACAGGCCCTCTGGCAGAAGGAACAGGTCCGTCGTCAGGACGAACAAGTTCTCTACATAAAAGAGTTACATAAAACAATTGTAAAAGACGTCGACGACATGAAGGAGCAGATTCACCGGTATGCAAACCGTATCTCTGAAGCCGAAGCTCGGATTGCCGATATACAAAAGACCTTGGGGGTTCTTAAGGTTGAAGAAGGGATCACTGCCCCTATTATTACTGCGACAACGACACGTGGGTTTAAAGTCCCACCTTTCGATGGAACATCATCGTGGTCAGCCTACAAGATCCAGTTTAACGCTGTTGTGAAGGCAAATAGATGGACCAAGCAACAGGCCCTGACTGCGCTCACTTTGGGCCTTCGCGATCAGGCTATGACCGTATTGGAAGCCCTTGGCCAAGATATTACGTACGAGCAGTTGCTAGAAGCGTTAGAATCCAGATACGGGGATGCACATCTGGAGCACGTGTTTCGCGCACAATTGAGAGACCGAGTTCAACGTAATGCTGAAAGCCTACAGCAATGGGCCTTGGAAGTGGAAAAACTAGTTCGAAAGGCATACCGATCTGCACCTGCACACATCGATGGAAACTTGGTCCAAGCTTTTGTCGACGGAATACGAGACTTAGAAGTCAGAGCTGCTGTAAGGCTTGGGCATCACAACTCACTAAAGAATGCTTTGGCTCATGCTTTGGAGGTAGAGGCAGTACGACAAGACCACCGTGCCCATAGTGCTAGGGAAATGGTGGCATCAAGAGCGAGTGACCGGCGTTCAGGGTTCAGCCCTAGATGCTACGCCTGTGGAAAAAGGGGCCACCTCCAATCTAGTTGCTCGCAGCGAAACCAATCAAAGGAAGATCGATCGAAGGAAGCCCCGAGGATCTTGATCTCACGGGCCAATGATGGGAACAGCCTGATCATCAGAGGCGAAGTCAACGGAACACCATGTAAGCTGGCTTTGGATACTGGAGCTTCTCGCACGATTCTGAGTTCCCAACTTGCAAGCCAGTTTCTTGGGAACTGCTTTAGCAACTGTAGACGCATGGAACTACTAACGGCTACTGGTCAGCACATATCCGTCCATGGTGAGAAGGAGGCGGAGTTGAAACTAGGAAAGAAAACCTTCCGGCATAACGTCATCGTGGCTGACATAGTTGACGACTGCATACTAGGTCTGGATTTCATGCGGAAACACCGCTGTGAGATTGACATAGGTCAAGGGATATTGAAGTGTGGTCCAGAAGAGCTCTTTATAGAAAGTGCATCATCCGGAAAAGTTAACAGTGTGAAGAAGATCGTAGGTCCACCCAGATCAGGATCAATAGTGCCAGTAAGGACGCTAAGAACAGACCTTAGTGATGACTGGAAGGAAGCCCTACAGCAAGCTCAGCAAAATGACACGGACATTGAACCGATTCTGAAATGGGTTAAAACCGGTGTCCCAAAACCCAACTGGAGTGATATTTCTGCAATGAGCGCAATCACAAAGAGTTATTGGGCGCAATGGGACAGTTTAGTCATCCAGAATGGAGTCTTGTACCGTAAATGGGAAAATGCTCGAGGTGATAGGTGTCATTTGCAAATGATTGTTCCTAAGGCTAAAGTACCAGACGTTCTAAAGCTGTGCCACGGTGGATGCTCAGGCGAACATCTGGGAGTAAAAAGGACTCTTTTGAAAATCAGAGAGCGATTCTATTGGACTCACTGTCGAGGCGATGTAGAAGACTGGTGTCGCAAATGTACCAGTTGTGCGGCCGAGAAGGGACCCCAGATACGCAACAGAGGAGCATTAAAGATGAACAATAAAGGTTTTGACGAAGACTCACTGGTCTGGTTACATAGCCCCGTGCGCATTAAAGGAAGACGTCCGAAACTACAAGCAAAATGGGACGGACCCCACCGAGTGGTGACCGGAATTAGCGATGTCACATGCCGCATTCGAAGGAGTCCCCGAGGAGCGCCTAAGGTTGTACATGTGGACCGACTGGCGCGATGCTACAGGTCTAACAGTGCTCGGGACGAGCATGTCTTAGAAGGGGGTAATGTTGTGCCGGCTGGCATTTAATATAGCGGAAGGTTGTGGAACTATCTCGAACGTTCGAGGCACTATAGGAAACCAATACAGCAGCGTCGATATAGTGCCATCTAGTAAGGAATAGTGACTTCCTAGGCTCTAGAATATTCCACGCGCCGATAGAAAACCGCGGAATAGGGAAGAGTCCTCGCGAATGTTCGGGAAGGTGCTAGGGATCCCCAAAGGAGTATAAATGCGCGACCTACGGCCGAGTCGAGTACAGTTGACTGTGCGAACTTCGAAGCGATACATCTGAGCGATAGAAAAGCGATAACTACGAACTATAAACCAGAGTGTTCAGTGAATACAGTGTGTTATAAGTGATATTAGTGATTTTGTGTGTTAATTTACTAAGAGTGGATATTTGTTGGTTTCTCCGAATAAACAAGCGTACTTTCGGTGTAAATTGGCCTATCATTTCTAATCCGAACCCCTAGCTCGTAACAATATTGTTTCATATTTTCAGATCAAATGTCTCTTGTTTTAAATTAAATCCTCGTCCGGTGTTGGCAATTTTGTTGATGACATCCCTAGTTACAAACTAACTTAAATAACTAAGTGCTGAGTTACTTTAGAAACGGATGAATTACGGGGATTACGGGAACCAGGTGCAACCGCGGGGCAAGCATCGTGACAGAGAAAATAAAACCTTGTCGATACCGACAGAATTAATCGAGAAATTAATGCGTGGATTGTAACTGAATTGTTAATGCTTTGCTAAACATTCAACGTTCACCATTTGGTTGCTTAACAGCCACACACAGCGGTCCTTAACAATGGAGCTAAATATAATCCTGCTTACAATAAAAATCGTAACTATTTTAGATCGCGTTTCGCATACGGAGTGTAAAGAGACCGCCTTAGCTGCTGAAGAAATATGGTGGGGGCAAGATGAACTTAAGGGTGCGAATGATACTTCTGTGAGATCTTACAGGGTAGTTTTTAGTGAGGAGGTAAGTTAATATTACTATCCCTACTGGATTTGGGTAGTGGAAATTGGTATTGAAATGTTTTTGTAACATGCTTTTATTAGCTTTATTTTTTATTTGACAAGTGAAGTTTTTTTACTTAAATGCTGGTGTTCATCGTATTGGCATTGCAATTTGAGAAGGCAATGCCACCAGCATGTTGGGTACGCTGCTTACCGGGTACTTGGGTTACTGTAATGGTTTGTAAGTTGGCCAATTGTTTTATGTAGTAGTTAATTAGTAGTTAGTAAAGACATTTCTTGTTTTCAGATGATATCCGACTTAAGATATCGTCTATTCAATAATAGAGCTTCCAAGCCCACACTCCCACGCGTGGGCTTCGAATACGGGTTCAACACTAGGGAGATTCCCGGCTGGCTCAACTACTGGGCCAACGACTACCCCTTCGAAGAGAGGGAGGAATTCTTCAATCAGTTTCCTCAGTTCAAAACTAATATCCAAGGGCTGGATATACATTTTATAAGGGTTATTCCGGAGGTAAGCGCCTTATATTATACTAGCTGCACCCGGCAGTTCCACCCGCTTTGACTCATATCACACAGGAACCGTTTAAATAGTTAATAGAATCAGGCGTTATTTTGCGGAAATCCTTAATCAATAAGAAAATGTAGAAATGTATAGTTTTAATTCCGCCTAAGTAGTCTGATGAATGTATGATAGGACTTTGTTGGATGACCTAACCCCTATAGCCATTTGAATATCCAAATCCCTAAGAACCGTTTAACTTTACAAAACACAATGCTTTTGAATTCATAGAGCTTTTTCAGAGCCTATTCCGAACAAACTTACAGACAGACAGACAGAAATTAGAAAAACGATGATTCATGGTTAGACATCGCACAGATGGCAGTTTTCACTAAGGTACATTTTTGATGCGCTCACCTTACATTTTGGCATACATGTGTAAATGTTTAAAGGTTCCTTAGTTTGAAAAAGACAGAAATAAAAAATATAGTTTTTCAAAATTACATCCCTATTGCCTTCTGTGTTGTGGTTTCCACCAGGTTCCTCCAGGAGTGGAATTGGTGCCGCTGCTGCTGCTACACGGATGGCCAGGATCGGTGAGGGAGTTCTACGAAGCCATCCCACTCCTGACCGCAGTTAGTCCTGACCGAGATTTTGCAGTCGAGGTCGTGGCACCGCACTTACCTGGATTTGGATTTTCAGATGTAAGTCAATCATTAGCAGGGCTAAATTGAATTCGATAGCCTCCGTGGCGTAGTGGGAGATGAGCTGATTAGATTGCGCGAAGTTGCGGGTTTGATTGAAAGATATGCGAACCATAAATTGCTCTAAGATAGATAGATAGATAGATAAACCCTTTATTGAAACACCACAGAACAAAGAAAACTTAAAACTAGAACAAAACAAATTTTACAATTAGTGTCACAATGGGCGGTCTCATCGCTCAGAGCGATCTCTTCCAGACAAACATGCACGGAGAGGAGTAATTAGCTTGGGTATTTGCAGGACATGGTCCTCATACCTAGTTCCCTAGATACAGGGAATCTTACTTAGGTGTCAGTCTCTAAGAGTATGGATGTATCAATCGACAGTCTTTAGGTCTAAATCGTTTTTTTTTTTTTTATGTTACTAAATAACGAGTCGAGCAAATCATTCACCTGATGGTAAACGCCACGCCTGCCCATAACAGCTACAGTATCACCAAGAACTTTACATTGCTAAATCTTTAGCGGCTTGCACTGCACTCGTCACCCTGAGACATTCACTGCTGCAAACACAGACATTGTATTTTTTATAACCTTACCCGGTTGCGGGAAAACACATCTGCTGTGTTAGCGCAGCTTACGTGCCGGCTGTGCGGCGAAACGCAGACGTGTGTGTAACGCGGCGCTGCTACAGTGCGGCTCACACAGACGGCACGCCATTGCTGGAAAACACACACGGTCCGTCACGGTGCCTGTAAAATCCGTTTCAGCGGTCAACGTGTTAATACCTATGATGCAAGAGGTCCTTTCTATCTCCAGGCAGCATCCCGCCCGGGCCTCAGTTCTGAGAGGATGGCAGTAGTTCTGAGGAATCTGATGCGAAGACTGGGCCACAAGAGGTTTTATGTCCAAGGGGGAGACTGGGGGGCTCTCACTGGCGCTAACTTGGCCACTTTGTTCCAAGACGTAAGCCGTTTATTTTTATACTAGCTGGGCACCGCGGTTTCATCCGCGTTGAACATTATCCTACAGGAAACGTTCCTATTTTCGGAATACAAAGTATCCCATACGTTAACCCAGATAGCAAGCCTGGTACCAAGTTTCATACAAATTCGTTCAGTAGTTTTTTGCGTGAAATATTAAAAAAAAACATCCAGCTCCAAAACTTGCACATTTATAATATTAGTAGGAAGAATGTAACTATAACATTATTTTATAAATAAATTCTCTTAGTTACCAAGATATGATCTCGACCCCTTTAAATATTGTATTCATAACACTTTAATATTTTAACACTAGACAATACTGTGGTATACATACATGCGAATGCAAAATAAAAAAAAGGAACAATTCCACAATAAACATAGCGTGTTTAGCACCATAATATAAATTAAAAACATTCCTACCACTGGCGCCCTCTTTTGGATTTAAATATAACTACATACCGTCATTTTACCCTAAACTTGGTTCTAAAATTCATTGCATTGAGTTCGTAGCGTCCACGACGTAGCACGCGGGTCTCGTAGGCATCTTTAAATATTTGCTTCGAAAAGACTTCACAACGCAAACCTTCCTAGAATTCTGAAACTACGCTACAAACGATACAAGCAAGTTCCTTCAAAATCCAATAGAGGGCGTTAGTAGTAGTTACCTGACTGATTTTGTTTATCAATTGAGCTATTTGCTAGCTTGCTATCAATTGATAACGATAAAGACCGAGACCTCAGTAACCCTCTAACGCATGGAACGGTTAAAATTCGCACTTGAAACAGAAATTAAGCCACATTTGATGAAGGTCGAGGTTTCAAACTCAATGTTAATAGATCGCAAGGTAGTCGCAAGCAATGGATTTGATGTAACGAGAGACATTGCTATTATTAAGAGTAATCGCAACCTACTTTTTTTCCTATTTTGTACCTTTTGATTATTTTATTTTTTTCAGGAAGTACTGGGCTACCACACAAATCTGGCCGTAGTGGGAAACTTAAAAGCCATCCTAATAAGAGCCTTGGGTGCTTTATATCCCTCACTAGTGGTGGAGCCAGCGTTAGCTAGTCGGATGTACCCTTTAAAGGAGAAAATGCTAAGTCTTTTGAGAGAGACTGCGTATCTGCACTTTCAGGCGACCAAACCTGATACTATTGGTAAGATTAAGGACGTTACATTTACTCTATGGACCCGGTATACACACACACACACACACACACAAGTATAAATAAAACTTAACACTGTTTAAATGCGTAAAAAGTGAGATGCCATAATCCTTACTTCCTTACTTATATTATAAATGCGAAAGTAACTCTGTCTGTCTCTTTCACGCCTAAATTACTGAACCGATTGAAATGAAATTTGGTACAGAGATAGTCTAGAGCCTAAGAAAGGACACAGGGCACTTTTTAATGCGAAAAAAGTATTGTAAGGGTTTGAAATAGGGGATGAAACTTTGTATGGAAGTTTTGTAATTTTTTTAGCTAGAAGCTTTAAAATAATTTTTTAGGGTTTTAATTAAATATAAATAAATATGACATTCAAAGTTTGTAAAAATTTTACGCCTGATGGGGTAAAGTAAGAATAGGGGATGAAAGTTTGTATTGAAATATGTAAGGTTTCGGCTAAACCACTGCACCGATTTAAAAAATAATTTCTTTAATGGAAAGCTGCATTGACAGCGAGTAACATAGGCTATATTTTATTCCCATATATTCCCGCGGGAACAGGAACTACGCGGGTGAAACCGCGGGGCGCAGCTAGTATAAAATATGATGAAATAAAATGATAAATGAATATTTATTGCTAAAGAAAGTTAGGTGTTACAAGTAAAATTTACAAGAAGAGCAAACATTATGTTACAACAAGGATTAACAGTGAGCAGAAAACTAGGAAAACAAAAAAAAATGTATGAAATCAAAAACCAACTAACTAAATTACAATATCAAAAAAATATTCATATAAAAATGCTATTTCAAAACAACTTTTGCTCCTTGGTGCCATTAGCTCGTGGTGTAAAACGTCCAATATCCGAATTAGATTTGAAAAAGAAAGTTTCCCTTTTCAAGTGCTGATTCATAGCTGAATCTCGCACAGGGAGGCGATTTTTGAACTCCATTAAGTGACGAATTTCACCAAAATGGCCGATTTCAAGAAATTGGTGAGAATGGGCAATTTTGTCATTCAAGAAAAGAAAATGCCATTGACTCTACCAGTGGTTCATCCACTAATAATGCCTTGAGTTATCTGGCCTCCATGGCGTAAGTGGTTAATGAGCCGACAGCGAAGTGTGGAATTGCGGGCTCGATTACCACACCCAGTTTCGGAGGAAAGAGGAAGAGGGGGTGTATTTGCTCTGAAAACTGGATGCTCGTAGGACCATGGTCCTGTAGTTATTAATTCTCTAGATACAAGGAATCCTAGTCTATGACCAGGATCCTTATATGAGAGCATAATGAGTTTTTTTTAATTCATCGACAGGTATAGGCCTTTCTGACTCTCCAGCCGGTCTACTGGCCTACATCTTCCAAATCGTGTCTTCTGCTACTCGGTCTAACTACTTCTCCCGCGAAGACGGCGGTTTGGACCACTACCCTCGAGAGACCCTCATCGACAACCTGATGGTCTACTGGACCTCGAACTGCATCTCGACGTCTTTCCGGATTTATATCGAGACGCTGAACAGGGAGTTTTCTACCGACGTGAGAAAGTAAGTACCTACACATCTAATAGATTTGCTCCTATCGGCACACCCTGTATCATCATCATCATCATCATTAACTCATAACGTCCCACTGCTGAGCACGGGTCTCCCCTCACTGTCGTGAGTAGGGTTAGCACGGGCAGATCACATACCTCCGAAATATTTCTCGAGCACTTGGGTTTTCTCCCGATGTTTTCCTTCACCGAAAAGCAAGTGTCAATTAAGGTGGTTCTTTTCTGTTATGGTCTATTATGAAATATTTATTACTAATGGACTGTATCACTCAAATATATCAATAAACCGTCAAACTGATGATTTCAGTGTTCATCAACATATTTGAGCGATACGGTGCATTAGTGCTAAATGTATCAACATAAAAACGAAAAGAATGATTTACGGTTGGCGCGAAATACAGTTTTGTTTATATTAGTGACCCGGTTTAGCTCTAAAATCGAAAAAACTATTTGAAATTTAAATTTTCCGCCGAAACGAACCACCTTATGTACATACGCTTTTGTAAAATTGAAATTACATACCCACCTGCCTAACTTAGGAAATTAATTGCCCCTAAAGTTAATATTCTGGCATTCTCTTCCAGTACACCTACGGTGGTACCAACCTGGGCTCTGCAAGCCAAGTACGAAATCGTATACGAGCCGCCTACCACCCTGAAGACCAAATTCCTGAACCTTCTGCACACGACCGTTCTCGACGACGGTGGCCATTTCCTCGCGTTAGAGATGCCGAAGATATTTTCTGATGATGTCATCACTGCTCTGAAAGCGTTCAGGGAATGGCATAAGGAAAATTTCACTGCCATACCTAAAACTATTTCTTGGAAAACACACGCCGATGCTCCTTGCCTAGATATATTTGATTAGCTTTACAAAGTTCTAGCTGCGGCCCTGCATTTTTTACCCCACTTGGCGACGCATGGGTGGGGAATATGTTTCTCAGCCTATGTGTGTATGTATGTATAATATGTATCTTGGCATAGGGTGTACTTTGTGTACTTTGTGTGTGTGGGTGTGGGATTGGAGACAGAAATAGTTAATGTTGTGTTTATCTTATTGAAGTTGATATTTTACACTATTTGATTTTTGTTTTTTTTTTTTTTTTTATTTCAAGTTCTCTTTTTACGCAGTTGTGCTTTCTATTTTTTAAACATATTTAAACAACTATTTGTAAGGAGTCTTAGCACATTGCTATGCCAAGTCCTCAGCTGTTTTTTTGTAAATGATTTATAACTCTTTTTATTAATTTTGATACCCCTTTTCACCCTGTTAGAGGTGTATTTTTCAAATAAAAGGTACCAGCTACAAAGTCAAAGAAAATATTTAAGAAATAAAAACATAAAAGATATTTAATAAAATACACGAAACCGAACTCTCTCTTATTCTATCTTCACTAACTTATCTCCCTCTCAACTTCCGTTCCGTTCCCGTCACATTTTTCGTAACGCATTCACCAGCTTACTCCCCAAGCCAAGCGTGCGTAAAGAAGTTTTACTTCAATAAATTATGTTCTAAACAGTAAGTTATCAGTTATACTGTGATAGTAGCGATTGCGTAATGCTGTATCTTTTGCCGGCTGCCGGTAAAATTGTAAACATTATACAAGCTGGTCGCCCCTCTTTTGCATTCCCGCCTCAATCATACCACAGAATAAATTATAACTTCGACTAGGTGGCCAATGGCCATACAAAAAATACAAAATGTACGCTCGCCTCCTCAGTAGATAGTCCGACTTCGTAGCGAGCGCACGTATCTTCGCTCCGATACGGTTTATTAGTAGAAAAAATCCGGTAAGATATATTTTGTTATATTTTTATAGCATTAAATAGACGCATACACTTAAAGATTACATGTTTTTCGAGTAATGTCGAATTAGACACAGATACAGTTACAGTACAGTTAGTATAGATACAGTTTTCAGACTTAATTGCTGTGGTTTATTCAATTTAGCGGTAGCGTACTTTGTTCTTTGACATAACGAGTTACTAACGACTTGATAGCATGACTCTTCTGTCTATTTATTTATCTATTATCTATATATCTATATATTTATATTTATATCTATATTATAACAATGTATGTATATAAAACAGAATCACTATTTACCGTGGTCACGGCATCACGCGTGAACGGGTGGACCGATTTCGCTAATTCTTTTTTTTGTGTTTGTTATTGGAAACAAATGACGCGGGTGGAACCGCGGGGCGCAACTAGTAATGAATAAAAATGAATGTTTGTATGTTTGTCCTCTATACGTATCGAAACCATTGACCAGATTGTTATGAAAGGTGAATGAAAATCTGAGAAAGACCACTGGAATTTCTTGCCACATAATACAAATTAAAAAAAAACTTTATCCTTATAATTATGGCATTAATTATAATCTGATGTATTTAATTTGCAATGTATGTATGTCACTACGTTTGTCCGGGTGGAATCTTGCAAATCAGTTAGGAAGCAGTTTTCCTCAACCGATTGAGATGAAATTTTGCATGCTTGTCAAGTGCCTGATGATAGAGACGGAAGGTAGACAACGGAACTACTTGTTACTATTAGTTACTCCATGAGGGTTTCTAGTATTGATGCTAAACTAAAAGTTCTTACCCATTCCAGGCCACCATGTTCCTCAAATTTATCAGCTTGGTTCTCATCGTCGGGGGGGGCTGGTTACTCTACACCTGCTTCTCCAGCTCCCCACCCCTTCCCGAAATGAACCCCCACGAGTGGTGGGGACACAATGAGCTGAAGGGAAAACTGGAAGACACCGTCAGGCCTTTCAAAATCAAGTTTGATGAAGAGGTAAGGAAGGAAGTGATATGTGTATTTTTTAAAAGACTACTCAACAATAAGGACTGGAGGCAAACCATGACCTCTTATAGCGATTCAATTGAAGACCCAATCTGAACCGCGTCGCATAATAGTACCGTGACGTCTTATTTTTTATGTGGCAGCAACATAAAAAGTAAGACATCGCGGTACGATTATGCGACGCGGTTCAGTTTAGGTCCTCAACTGAATCGCTATAAGACGTCATGGTTGGCCCCAGGTCAAGTACCACACCTGCCGATAGCAGTTGCAAAGTCATCCAGTTCTTTCCAATGTAAAATCATACGCGGCGTTGCTCTGTGCTCTTCATCCTGAGATATTAGTTCAAATATCATATCCCCTTTAATGTCGCTGGGATCAGTTCCATTCAAATTGGAACGTACTGCTGCTTGTCGAAAGAATGTTTGGCAAAGGTGTGCTACTTCCCCAGGAGAGGTCTTGCTGAATAAGCTTTTCAGACTTAAGAACTTCTTCAGGGCCAAGAGCGTAGTGCAGTGCCATGCAAGATTTTCCTATGCAAAGAACTGGGTAGCACTGCAACTGTTATGAACAGGTGCTCACCGCCAGTTGAACAATCCGTTTATTTTGAAAATTAAATGAATAAGAATACATTTGTTTCTTTAGGACCTACCTTATCTTGATGCCTTCTTCTATTACAGCTGGTCAAAGATCTGAAGAGCCGTCTCAAGAACCACAGGAAGTTTACGCCACCGTTAGAAGGCGTCGGCTTTGAATATGGCTTCAACAGTGGCCAGCTTGACTCCTGGCTGAAGTACTGGGCTGAGGAGTATCCTTTCCAGCAGAGGGAGAACTTCCTCAACCAGTTCCCTCAGTTCAAGACGAATATACAAGGATTGGATATACATTTCATCAGGGTTAAGCCGCAGGTGAGATTAATTTGACACCAATTCGAAATTAGCAGCTGAAGCTAAACCATTGTCTTCTATATGAAATCACCACACTAATCCCACTTACATTATAAATTTGAAAGTGTGTGTGTATGTTTTTCAAGCTGCAACGACTGGACGGATATTCATGATAATTGATAACGGCAGTTCCTGTAAGACGTTGGTGAAACCAACAGTCCAACATCCAGCAGGCCAACAGTCCTTCAGAGCCAGTCTCATTCTAGAATGAACATGTTAACCACCTTCAACCACGTTACTAAACAAGTCTATCTAGCATGAAAAACACAGGAAAAATTATCTATTTCCATTTTCCTGGCTCCAGGTTCCTGCCAACGTGCAAGTGGTCCCTATCCTGCTCCTCCACGGCTGGCCGGGCTCCGTCCGCGAGTTCTACGAAGCTATCCCACTTCTGACGAAGCACAACCCTGACGTCGGCTTCGCGTTCGAAGTGGTGGTGCCCAGCTTGCCTGGCTACGGGTTCTCTGAAGTAAGTACCTAAGATGACCACCATGACATGAATCGTTTCCTTAGTAACCCATTTATTAACATGTTGACTGCTGAAAATACAGACGTTTTTGTTTTTTATAACATTACGCGGGTGCGGGAAAACACATCTGTTGTGTTAGCGCAGTTTATGTGCCGGTTGTGTGGCGAAACACAGACGTGTGCGTCTACTACAGTGCGGCTCACACTGACGGTGCCGGTGCCCAAATGTAAAAACCGGTTCAGCAGTCAACGTGTTAAGATATTCTATCCAGGCTATTCATTCTTTATCTATTATCTAAAATATATATTTTTTTTAGCGCAAACTTGGTCTTTGACCGCAAAACAAAAGTCCAACCTCAAGGTTTGTCTAAGAGTCATGGGACGAAGCGTAACTACTAATCGGAGTCCAAACTGTCTCATTCAAATCAAATACTTAAACACAATAAAATATGGTTCAACATCCATTGTGCGATCCAAATTGATGATTAGCTCACGTTAAGTGAAGAATGGTAATTAATTTGGTAGAGCAGTCACGATGGTATTATATTTTTTTTTTTTTTATACGATAAACGTTTAGGTAAATTCGGGTCCACGGTTCAAAGTACGTTGTGTTTACTATACAGTATATTTGGGCACGATATACATTTATCTAAACGTACCCTACTTTCAATTATATTTATCGATAAATGACACACACACAATGACCTTCCTTATATCCCAATATACATTTATTTAAGGAATGCCCTGAGTTAGCCAATCCAGGGGCTAACTCAGGGCATTCCTTAAATAAATGTATATTATTATAATGCCCAAGTACACTGTTTTATAAAGGTAATGAAGTCCTCTTCCTCAATAGTTTCCCTATTGAGGATAGTGACTCCTTCCGACTTCATCATGTTGTCTCCACCTGCTCCAATCTTCGGCTTTGTGTGCCACGTTGAATTTCCAGCTGTTGTAACGCCTGGTCATTATCCTGGTTTATCTGGTCCAAAGTGTAGGGCTGCGGACTCTTGGTATTTTGTCATGAATTTAATTTAACTATTAACACGAATGACGCGAAATGTAGAGCCGTTGTAACATAAGTTATAATAATAATCTTATTCAACTTACACTTAAAAGCCTTATGTCCTGGAGGAGCGTAACCTCTGACCCAGAAGACAGTACTTCCCCATTTTAGTTTACAATAACATCACACACCTGTTGTGTTAGCGCAGCGTACGTGCCGGCTGTACGACGAAACACAGACGTGTGTGTAACGCGGCGCTACTACAGTGCGGCTCACACAGACGGCACGCCATTGCTGGAAAGCACACACGGTCCGTACCGGTGCCTAAATTTAAAACCCTGTTTCCTTACTTCACAGGCTGCCGTGCGTCCAGGGTTAGGCATTCCTCAAGTGGCCGTGATATTCAGAAACCTGATGCATCGTCTGGGACACAAGAAGTTCTACGTCCAAGGTGGAGACTGGGGCGCGGGCATTGCTTCTGCATTGTCGACGCTGTACCAAGAGGATGTGCTGGGACATCATACTAATATGGCAACAGCATCGGTAAAAATAACTCTCTGAAATCTTAATCCATCTTCTTCTTTCTAGAATTTTAAAGAGGAAGAGTTTGTGACACTGCTCCTTCTTCTGTGTTGGGCAGTTTTGCTTGGAATATCGTGGTGGTAGTAAACGGCAAGAGGTTATTTTTATTGGTGGGTGATTACAAAGCTGGAAATAACCATTCGATTGACAAAAAATATTTTAAAACATTGCACAGAATGTATTAATTTCCTTCTGATAGAAGACATAGTGACAATACAAATGCCTAGAGTACACCAGTCGTTTTTAGAATCAATTCAGGAAATCGATCAATCAAAATTTTCTTTGGGGAGGCTCCTGTCATACATGAAAATCAACATGAAGCTTAGCATGGAAATTAATCTTCTCCTCTTTAATTCCGTGCTGATGGTTTTAGTGCTCCTTACAGCGTTCCAGCACAAGACTTCCAGAGGATTGGTTAATAAATAATCCGAACTGGTCAGAGTATTTCAACTTTCACCCGTTTAACATAAGATCTTTTTATTTCTGACAGAACACATGCGCCATGATCAGAACTGCCATCGGCGCCTGGCTCCCGTCATTGATAGTGGAGAGCCACCTGGCTGACCGGATGTATCCACTCGCGGCGCAGTTCGCTTATATGATG
Organism: Campaea margaritaria; assembly: GCA_912999815.1. Classification (NCBI taxonomy): domain Eukaryota; kingdom Metazoa; phylum Arthropoda; class Insecta; order Lepidoptera; family Geometridae; genus Campaea; species Campaea margaritaria. The sequence continues at coordinate 6,932,277 of OU538812.1, forward strand.
GAAGAGTTCGGATACTTCCACCTCCAGGCCACGAAGCCTGATACTATTGGTGAGTTATACTGAAGTGTCAATGTTTTCTGGGTTGTGTAATAAGCAATATGCCTATCATAGCTTTCGGTCTAGCATTATGATTGTGTTCAGGGGCGAATCCGCGTCGATTGACACTTCTGTCTTAGAAAAACATTGAAATTAGTTTTAGATGTCAGAAAAAATTGGATCCGTGTTCTGGTTTTAACTACCAATCCATTATTAAAAGTCGTTTCCTAAAACTTACGTTTGTTCAGAACTAGACTGAGAAGTTCCACTACATTTCTGTCTACTCTTGAATATTTCGGAGCCCTTAATGGCTTTTTGGAGAGCCCGAAAGGCTTCATCATTAACCAGCAATATTTTTCCCAGGTGTGGCCCTAACAGACTCTCCAGCGGGTCTCTTGGCTTATATCCTGGAGAAGTTTGCAGTCTGGACTCGTAGAGACCACAAGTTTAAGGTAACCTCTTCTACTTCATTCTTATATCATTGATGGAAGGACACTACTGTCCTAATTGGGTAGCTGAACAAGCCAATCCCCGTGTGAAGTTTTCAGGCAGCAGTGCTTGAGAGCTAGTCCGACTAGCTTACCGTGTTTACCATATTTGACCACATTAATTAGCCCTTAAGATAGTGGTCAAACGCCAGCACACTCTTTGGTGTATCTTAAAAATGGATGGTACACATCGCGAGGAAATCGAGTGAACTTAAAATCTTGACTCTTAGGACATGTTGTTTATGATCAACAGAAACAGCAACATGAGACAGCGTGGTAGAATGATGGTGAACTTCCTCTGAAGGAAGGTCTGTGCTAATAGTTGTTTGGTTTGTTGGTCTGTGAAAACAATTCAATAAAACCTTGAAAACCCTTGGAAACTTCACTTTGATTCTTTTGAAAAAGATTAGAAGAAGCTAATGTAAGATATGAAAGTTGGACCAATTTGAGGGGACCTTTGCTTAGGACTAGATAATTAAAAAAAAAAACAATTTCAGGTAGACGGAGGACTCGGATACCGCTTCTCGAAGGACCAGCTGATCGATAACCTGATGCTGTATTGGACTAGCAACTCCATCACCACGTCAATGAGGTTCTACGCAGAGAACATGAGCACTAAGGCCAGGGAAGGAAAGTGGCAGAAGTAAGTGTCATCTTACATGTGATATTATTTTACTCTCTATCTGTATGGATGGATGTCAAAGCCAAATATTGCAAACCAATTAAGACTCTGTGTCGTGGTTCAATTAAGTTGAAGTTGCTGTCAAGGTCTAATGACATCACAATATTATGGTGTCAGCGAGCTGATTTAATGATAGAGACGGAAGGGAGATAGTGGAACTCCCCAATGAATAATATTGATGGTATTTCAAGTCATTTTGATTAGCTTGCAGTACCGAATAGATTGGCTAAACGAACTTATCTGAAACTATGAACTAAATGGTACTTTTTAACAAAAATTAACTGATTAAAAGCCGAGCTGGTTGTTTACTGATGGTAAAGACAAGAGTCAAGAGTCATTTTTTCAGTTTACAAGAGTCATTTTTGTCAACAGTTATCCCTCTCAAGTCCCAACCTGGGCCTTCCAAGCGAAGCACGAGATTATATATCAGCCACCTCACATTATCCGCTTCAAGTTCCCGAACCTGATCGACACGACGGTCCTGGATGATGGAGGACATTTCCTGGCGCTGGAGCTGCCTCAGATCTTCGCTAAGGATGTCTTCAAAGCTGTCAAGGCGTTCAGAACGTGGCATGAGAAGCCAGCAAAGAGTGAACTGTGATTTTTCTTTCGCGAATTGTCGAAATTGGATCTATTGGCGACTAGATTGTAAATAAATACTAGAGTATATTCATTTCCTATCATCGCTCGCTTTTCGGTGAAGGAAAACAACGTCAGGAAACCCACATGTCTAAGAACTAGTTCGGTTATGGCCTATTTCTCCTCACAAAAGTGAGGTGAGACCCGTGCCCAGCAGTGGGCGGATTAAAGTTGTAAATTTGTGATAATTATTCTTTCGATTCCTTTTAGAACGAAAGACCTGTAAAATAGATCCTCTTTTCGCTATGTGCGAATTCCCGTTTTTGTCTTATAATGTGTGATTTGGTTTGGAGGTGGATTAAAGGTGTTTTTATTAATTTTTGTTTATCTATTTTGGAACCACAGGGAATAAAACTCGTTGGTATGATTAGGAACTTTAATCATAAGTTTTTTGTTAATAAATACCTTTATTCCTCTATAAATGAAATGTAGGCGAGTAGCAAACCTTTCATCGCTATGTATTGCCAACTAAAATTCCAAATTCTTTTGAAAAACTCGGCCGAACGCCATCTAGTATGTTGCAATGATACTACATTGATAAAGCGCCGCATTTGTAGGGCAAGAAATGGAGGGCAACAAAGAGATTCACCAGCACGAAGTTCTAATAACTTTCAAAAGATGGCGCTGCTAGCAGATACTTTTTTTTTCGTTTTGGCTCCGTATGATTAGTGCATTTAGCTAGTGTCAAGTAAATATTAATTTCAAGTTTTTTAGATTTTGTATATATCATCATCATCATCAAACGTCATTTTAATGAGTAAAATGTCAATTCAGCTTTTTGTGTGATATGTCCAAGGTATGTTTTTGGGTAAGACGAATGTAGTAATATAAAAATGAAACACTTAAAAACAAATAAATCTATACTTTATTGAGGCATATTTTTCAGCGTTACATAGAACTATAGAAGTGATTCATAATATTCAATCGCTTATTCTACAAGATTTTAACAGAATAAATTTTACCTAATCAATAGTAATTATTGTCCATCCACTTTTTAACGCAGTTCTTAGAAGAGTACGAAAAGTAAACTTAAGCTAGAAGACAAACCAATGCGCGTGCGATAGCGGTGGCTGCGTCCGATGCAGACTACATCTGACAATTGAACCACAAGAGTTGTAAGTTATGCGTTTTGCAACCCAAGGACAGAGGGTTCGGATTTTTAGACCGATTAATATTAATCCGTCATGGAGGATGGTTATCATTTCGTACATATTTTCTCGTTCTCATTTCCGTCAAGACCGTGTTAATTCACGTTCAGCATGATGAGGAGATAACACGTTCTTGTCACAAATGAGCTATAGCTATACCAAGCGACACGTGACGTCTCAATTTTTAAAGTGAAACTTCTTTACGCACGCTTGACTTGGCTGGTGAATGCGTTACGAAAAATGTAATCGGTCGAGGCGAACGGAAGTTGAGAGGAAGATATAAGTTAGTGAAAATAGAATTAGAGAGAGTTACGTTTCGGATGTTTTAAAAATCATAAAAAAATATCTTTTTTTTTTTATTAATTTATTAGTAGAAGTTTTACTTGTACTATGTGTTCCAGCACACATTTCATTTTTTTTTTACTACGAGTTTGCAATATGGTTATATAATGTTACCATCGCGACTACAGTCCACACGCACCGCAGCACTGCTTTATTTTATAACACAAAGAAAAAACGTGGAACAGATTGCTAAAAGGGAAATTCATAATAATTGGTGGGTAAATAATCCCCCAAGCCGATAAGTAATTTGTATTATAATAATTATCAATATTTGAAACACGCCATTCAACATTATTACTGCTGGGGGAACATTTACCTCCCGTTTATAAACTCCATGCATATATTGGGTAAGTTAAGGTGATCCGTTTCGCTAATGACGGGATATAAAATTTTTTTTTATTTCACCGGGTAACTCTTGTAAATGATACTGGAAAAATGTATTGTGAATGGTAATGCTTTGGTTTTTAATTATTTATTATTATTTATTTATTTAATTGAAACGGCCGCAGCCAATTACAACAATCGATTACACAAAACACAGTAGAATACAGATAACACAAAATACACATTCAAAGATTCACTCTCACTCTCTTTCACAAAAACGCAAGCATTCTGACAGTATATCTGTATTTAAGTTTCCTTTATTCTGTGGTGTTTCAATAAAGAGTTTATCTATCTATCTATCTATGGAAATTGCGACAAACTTCGACTATTTTTCACGTTATTTTGAAGAGATATTTGACACATTATGTTCCTGATTGCAATAAGTCGATAAACCGTTAAACTGACGATTGCAGTGTCCAGTGATTTATTTAATTAATCAGGGGGATTTTTTGTTAAATATCTCTACAAAACAAAGTAAAAACTAATCTAAGTTTATCGCAAATACCAGTATCATTTACAAGAATTACCCGATTTAGCTCTAAACATGAAATGATTTAAAAGTGTAAGGGACAAGTGTCCCTTATTACATTCTCATTTACAACAGTGACCCGTTCTATCTCCAAAAAATATATAGACTGTTTAGAATTTCAATTTGCCGCTATAAGCTAAACGCGCCGCCTTAACTTAAACTTGCACATTTAAAGCTTACTTTACTCGATTCCAGTAGATTGCTCAAGTTCCTAACAGGACAGTTACTAGAACGAAGTTGAACCAAACATCATAGTAACATGAAAAATGATTTCAATTCATTAATATTAAAAGTACTTATTACCTAAAAATACGTATTTTCATAAGAACTGCTTTTATGAGCCACTAAAACCTACTCGATCGTAAGTACATAAACAAAGTAAAAAAGCATAAAATAATATTATAGATCTATGATTCTAATAGCGGTGGTAGCCTAGTGGGAGAACGTCCGCCTTCCAATCAGAAGGTCGTGAGTTCAAATCCCAGTGCGGGCACGTACCAAAGTGTTTCTGTAAAACATATGTACGTAATTATCACTCGCTTTTCGGTGAAGGAAAACATCGTGAGGAAACCCACATATCTACCCGAGAATTATTTCGAAGGTAGGTATGTTATCCACCAATCCGGACTGGGCCCCCGTAGTGGATTATGGTCTAATCCTCCTCACGAAAGTGAGGAGAGACCCGTGCCCAGCAGTGGGACGATATGGGTGATGATGGTTCTAATAAAAAGGAAATTAATTAAACATAATTATGCATACAGTCACGGCTTTCCCCGTTGGAATAAGCAGAGACTACACCTTTCGACGTGTTATATATAAATGGTATTCCGTAATTACCTATCTTATAAAAATAATTAGCAACAAACTCAATAATTACCTATTTCAAGTAGATTTTATGGCTACAATATAATAACCTTTTTTACCGTTACCTTCATTTTATTGTCTTTCCACAAAATATTTTCTTAAAGTTAGAGAAAATTACAGAAAAATAAAATTCGTTGCAAGATTTCTAGAAATAGTATTTTTGAGAAATATTAATTTTAATTGAGTTTATAAATTTTTTTGTACATTCTAAAGTCTTTTAATGAAACACTAAGCTAGTTAAAGCCTTCTATACTTAGTGACTATATGGTTTGCGATAGATTTGATTTGTGTTATGGAAGAATAAATAACGGTATACTTATAAATAGGTAATATTAAAATAAATATCGATCGTAAATTAATTAGTTTATTATAAACGAATTAATTTCCGATCGTTACCAATCCTCAATAAACAAAGAAAAAGTGCTTAGTTATTATATTATGAGAAATTTATCATAATAATAATACACCACAACGCAGATATTATTTTAAATTCCGATCAAATATACCATTTTTTTTTTCTTTTTTTTTTGTTTATTATAACGGCTTGAAATCACTATTGTTCAAAATCCATGTGAAATATATTAAAGATAATAATTTAATGACGCCTATTTCTATTTATAATTATAAAATTCATAGTGTTGCCAATTTAATGTAAGTAAATACGATGATTTATTTTCCCATAACATTACACTTGATGATACTGCGATTCGATGGAAGTAATTATGTTTCATTTATCGGTTTCTAAATCTATGAAGTTCTAAGCAGGCACACTCCTCTACCACTTCACGTAGCTAAAGGCTAAGCCGTAACACTATCTTACACACTCTCCTAAATTAAATTTCTAATTAAAACTTAAATTTAATTTTCAATAAATTATTTTTAAACATTAATTCTTAACACAAATTACATAAGTTTAAAATTATCTTAACAGTAATTATAATAATTAGTATGTTAAGTTTTGGTTTGTTATGTCAAATTTATTTAAATCCTGGCAGTAATTAAACACAGCTGACTCTATTTTGCAGTCGAGAGCTGTTTTTGATTTTAATTTATTAATAATTAAATTCCTAAACAACAATTATTTAATACAAATAAGTACATTTAAACGAATATTCACTAAGTTAATTAACTTGTAATATTTTTCTTACAAATATAACACGTTCAATCACACATTCTAACTAATGCAAGCAAGCATTAAGGGAACTTACATTTAAGAAGCATTTTTTTTTTAATTTTTTGCATATAAGTCAATATTATAAAAAATCTAGAAAATGTATAAATTCACAACCTATTAATTTGTCTATTAATTATTAGTAATTCAGTGTTAATCATGATTTAATACCTGATATATAATTAACTCTATAATGGCAAATTATTATGTCTATTAAATTAAATTTGTATATAAGATTATTATTATAATTAAATATGACACTGCGGGGGTTTAGCCCTTCTAATAGTTGTTTGCTAAATATAATTTTTAGTTTCAAAAATGACATTTTTAATAATTCTTTTCTAAGAAATAAACCTAAGGCCAAATAAATGTATTTTTTTTTTCTAATATACTTATGTTTGGTCGTCATATCATAATATACATGTAAAATATAGGCTTCCACTTGGCAGGTTCTATACTCAAAAGGCGATTATTATTAAATATTTGGACATAATAAATTTAAAGTTTACTTAAACGTAATACTATAGGAAAAAGCCAAGGATAATTAACTACTTTACTAAAAATTAACTATCCTAAACAAAATATATTAGGGTTTTATAATTTTTAAGATAAATAGGCTTTAGGCCCATTCAAGAACTATCTACTGACTGTATTTTATTATAATAGTGAATTTTTCAAGTATTTTGATATATTTTTTAGATAATTTATTCACTAATTTATGCCATACTTAATAAGACTAAGTATTTCTCATGTATGTTGTATAAAATATTAAATATATTTAATGCGAAGCTAAACCTAGCACACAACTTCAATTCATAAGGGTGTAAACCAAATTGTTCCCTCTATATTTTTAACGTCTGTTTGTCGCAAAACGGAACTTTAAAAACGTATCCAAGGATATTATAATATTAAAATATATAACGAAATAAAACCGGAAGATGTAAAGTCATCTAAATTTAAAAAGAAATGCATATTTTGCTGATTTATGAAGAGAGACAATTAAATTTTTTTTGAGTCCTGTTTTGCGACATACGTTTCATTCTTAATTTTACTTGTAATTGACTTAAAACAATGCAAATAATAAATTAATAATTTACATTATCAAGACAACAATGAAATGTGGACGCCGTAAATGTTTTAGTAAAGTTTGAAGGGTTGCTTTTGGTTTTTTTTCCTATTAATGGAATTTTTAGTAAGAATATAATTTTATTCAATATTTTATTTATTTTTGTATTGCCAACACTGTTGAATTTATGACACTTCATTGAGATATTTCTATAGTTATTTCCTACTTTTACATAATACAACAAGTAATAATAGTTTCAGAGACTAAATTTCTTCTCCAACTCAGCTAGGTTCTGCTAAAATAATGTTTACGCAACATTTACTAAACTATGACAGTATTAATTACAACAATTTATAACGTTCTTTTTAAATAATTATTATTGTCTTATTTTTATTGTCATACAGTAAAGGTAGGAAAGCTCGATTATATATTAACCAGTAGTTTTTAAATAATTGATATTTTTCGCTATTAAAATTAATGCTTATTTGCACTCATTGAGTATTAGATCGTGCCAGTGCACTTGTCAGAGAACTTGACGGTCGAAAACTCGACCAGTGTAAACGAAGCATGAAATATTTTCTATCTTCTAGGAAAAGAGAGGTACAGAATGGACCACTGAGATAAAAATAGGTAATAATATCAAATATTTTCCGTGACTTTTCATTTAGATATGGATTTTTGGATATGCGAATTTAAATTCCTAGGATTCTAAAAATTTAGACCGCCATAAAATTACGTGGCGTAGATATTTTTTAAGATTTTCAATAAGCACAGCCAAAATTCTGCGGTGGATTCGATTTAATTTTGTTCCTACTTACGTACATTTTAAACACGTAATAACTTTTGGCTTCGGTTTTACTTGGACACAATGACATGATTTTATTTTAAAATTTACCTTTTCTTTAGTTTAGTTTACGTACTCAATTTGCTCGAGTAGTAGTAATTTCGACATGAACGTCCAAAACAAATTTCACTCGAGTACTAAACGCGTTAATGCATGCCTCTAAGTCCTGCAGTTAATCCTATTGGGATCATGCTACTAATAAAACGTAGTATCACTGTAAAATGATCATCCACAAACGATAATAAAAAAAAACACAAATATTTTTTTTTCTGACGAATTTTTTATTACGATTTTTTTTTAATTTTTTTACGAAATTTTACCACGTGAATGTCATTAAATCAAAGTACCAAGTAAAAACGAAGCCTAATTACCGACCTCCTACCTCTTAGGCGATAAATTTTTCGCGTAGTTCGGATCCATCTCATCCAGATCCTTCCCCTTCGTCTCCGGAACACAGCACACAACGAAACAAAGCCCTCCAACACTCACAGAAGCATACAACCAAAAGGCCCCGTGAAGACCCAAAGCCTGTTGGAAATCGACAAAGGTTTTCACACCTACGAAAGCACACAAGTAGCTGAAAGCGGTCGCCATCGCGCTCCCAAACGCACGATACTCCAGAGGAAACAACTCTCCAATCAGCAGCCAAGATATCGGACTCATTCCTAAAGAAAAGGCAATGGTGAAGACGAGAACGCAGAGCAACGGTATCCAGTCGTTCTGCCCAGCTGTCTGATGGAACATCACGTTCTGGATTCTCTGGTTACGATGCACTTCTTCATAATACGCATAGCTGCCAAAACCAGCTAGAGCCATGGACATGAGAACAGAGCTCACGATCAGTAACGGCAAACGCCCCACAGTATCTATCAGCAATCCTGAAAGACACGAAGCGAGGAGCTGCACGAATGACACAGCTATGGCTGCTCCATGAGGGTTCATCCCACCAAAAGTCTTTCGAAATATAGGAACAGCGTAGAAAGAGAACGCATGAGCTCCGGAGAATCTCTGGAACATCATGAGGCCGCACGTTACTAAAATAGGACCGAGTAGTCTGTTCATAGTTCTGACATCTAAGGAGTTGATCAGCTGACTGCCAGACATCTGGCTCTGTCGCTGGCTGAAGTTCTTGCTGGCCAGGACATTGGTTCGTATTGTGGCTAGTTCTTGAGCGACATCCGAGTTTGGACCTCGCAGCCAGAGGAGGCTTTTGTACGCCTCTTCGTCTTTACCGATCAGGACGAGGTAGCTTGGTGTTTCTGGTATGTACAGGATTGTGCAGAAGAGGAGTAGAGGAGCCGCCGATATGCAGAGAGCCAGCTGTTGCCAGTCCAGGTAGGCGCCGATGGTGAAGCTGAATAAGACACCGAGATGGCCGACCACTTTTAGGACTGCGCTGAGGCAGCCGCGGATGTCAGGAACCGATATCTCGCTAATGTAGACCTGGAAACCAGATAAAAAAAAAATCTTAATATTTCTTTAACACTGACCACTGAGAAAAGCATTAAAGGCCTGGAAGTTGATTTGGTTAGAAAATGTAAGCCCAACCACACTATGCTAAATGAAAATATCCTTAACACTTTGACTGCTGAGCGGATTTTCTTGTCTAGCCACGGTTACGGATCTGCACACACCGTTGTGTTTTCCCGCACTCGCAGCAAGTTATAAAAACGTTTTTAGCAGTGAACGTGTTAATGTAATGGCGTAGAAGACATAATAATATAATACTGCATAATAAATAATGTACTATAATGGTAAAGCGGTGGTAGCCTAGTGGGAGAACGTCCGCCTTCCAATCAGAAGGTCGTGAGTTCAAATCCCAGTGCAGGCACGTACCAATGCGTTTCTGTAAAACATATGTACGTAATTATCACACTCGCTTTTCGGTGAAGGAAAACATCGTGAGGAAACCCACATACCTACCCGAGAATTATTTCGGAGGTAGTTATGTTATCCACCAATCCGGACTGGACCCCGTGGTGGATTATAGCCTTACCCTCCTCACGAAAGTGAGGAGAGACCCATGCCCAGCAGTGGGACGTTATGGGTTGATGATGATGATGAATGGTAAAGTTAGAAGATACTATTACTCATTTGTCTCTGGCAACGGCAGATGTTTTTCAAATGTAATTTGCCAGAACTGCTAACCAAAAGATAAGTAAAATGCAACTCCAATATGACTTGAAAAACTCAATTATTTTTTATCGTCTCCATCTTCTGCAGAGACTGGGTTCCGCAGTGCTCCATCGGCTCCTAATGTTAATTTCTTTGTAACTGTCCAACTGCTATTATGTCCAACAAATGAGAAACTCATTAAATGTCCACACCGACTTCCCTCGTAATAAATAATGTAATTTAACAAAGAACTTGCGTTTAGGACCCGAATTTTCTATATTAAACAAAGTATAGAATTGTGAGGGTAGTGGCACAGTGTAATAACAGTATGGGCTTTTTCATTAAAACAAGAATAAAATATGTAAGGAGGTAAGTATGTTATGTCTCAGGGTGACGAGCGCAGTGCGGAATCTCGCAAGATTATGCAATGCAAAGTTCTGGGTGTCACTGTAACTGTTATAGGCAGGCGTAGCGCTTATCATCAGGCGAACGACCTGCTCGTCTCGTTAAACAGTCAAATAAAAAAAAAACTTGGTGCTATAAATGTTCTTAATTTTCATGTTAAACTCAATCATAGAATAATTGAAAAAATATAATAAAGCTTCGAGTTCTATTTAAAATTAGGAATGTAACTAAGCATTAAGCATTAAATTGTATAAAAATTGGATATACAACTATACAATGTACATTAGTATCACCAAAACATGACCTAAAAATCAAGTAAAAATTTGAGTCTATGAGGCGGGGAGGGCGAATTTTTTAAGGATACATTTTAATAGGTTATATCTGTCTGGTCCTTACCCAATAATGTGCAATGGGGCTGGTGCAAAATGTTAAGTAATTTTTTTTACTATAAATATAAATTTGGAAATATAAATAGGATGTAATAAATATTTGAATTCGAATTTAAATTGAAGCCAAGAAAAGCAATATATATTCTGCGTCGACTATAACCCAGAAAAAAATGGTATGGTTTTTAGCATTACTTCCCTTACTGTTGCATAAACAAGGGCAGTCGAGATGTTTGAAGAGAAATTTCTGGAAACTTATGCGAAGTTTAAGGCTTTATCAATTACGAGTAGGGTGCTTTTTATTGTACTTTTTGTGAGACAAACTTGGGATTATATAAGTTTAATTTGTCCTTTTTCTAAATGGAGCGGACTGTCTTGGCTCTATTGCAAAAGTTTCAAGTCGTTTCAAGACTCTACATCCTTAAGATCTGTCCTGACATCGTAGTAATATAAAAAGTGAAAGTATGGATGTGTGTGTGTGTGTGTGTATGTTACTCAATCATGCCACAACTGCTTAATGTAATTTGGTACACTTGGCCAGGTGAAGTGATGCCAGGTGGAGTAAGGCGGGGGGACTGAGTGGTGGCCCAGACAGGGGAGACGAAGCTTCGGTCGTCCAGCAGCAAGATGGGTTGACGATGTTACTACGATCGCGGGTCGAACCTGGACCCGACTGGTCAGGACCGAGGCGAATGGCATGGTAAATGAGAGGCCTAAGCCCAGCAGTGGGAGGATAAAGGCTGCGGATGATGATGATGGTACAAAATAGGCTATGTTTAAAGTTTTATAATAAGGTAGTTGTTATTCCGTAAAAATCAACTGAAACGGTGTGTTTTTTATAATCATGTAAAACAAGAAGACTTGGGTTTAATGCGGTTAGTCCTCAGCCCACACTCGCTTACTGTTGGACGTAGGCCTCTCCCAATGAACGCCACTGAGCCAGATCAAAACCGAAAAAATTAAAAAAATTAAAATGAAATCGAATGAAATAGAAATGCGGTAACAGTTATTATAATTATTTACTATTATTCTCAACACACAGTTATTAAAAGAAGCTGCTTTCTCCGAAGCCATGGCGACCCTACATTGCTTCGGAAGCATGCGGGCTCAGAAATTAGTTTCTTTAACCTACCCCGAAAGCTTTCATCCACAGCTAATTTACACCCAATCACCAAGTCCGAGAGTCTATTTTAGCTCGCCTGTTGATCATAAAGGCCTTTGTAGACCGTTTGCCGCATTTCTAATAAACGATTTGGTTGAACTCGGCTTATCTTAGTTTTAATCTTGTTCTGTTTGATTAAACAGCGAGACGGCTCGAGATGTCTGTCCAAACATCTGTGTAATTGAATTTTTGGTTGAGTTTCTCCATTTTTGTCTCGCTCATCCATGTGTAATGTGAGCGGGTGGGATGTTGCAGCATCAATTCATAATTTAGGATGAAAAGTTGAAATGTAAAAATATTGTTTAAATAAATTACCTACTAGTCTCTTAATTTCTATGAAACGAAAGAAAGAAAATAGAGAAAACGAAATAAAAATAAGAAAACAGAAAGAAAAAGGAAGAAGAGATAAAAGAGAAGGCGACGTATTTCCTCGAGAAGCCTGGTCTTTATAATAAATCTGCTACATATAATATTGATACTACTCTGAGTAAGCATAGTACATATAAATAAAAAAAAAAATAAACCACAAAAAATAACAAATTAGAAAAATGAAGAAGAGAAAAGAAAAGCAGTAAGAAACGAAGTGGAACCAATTTTGTTTATTAATAAAATCTGCAATATTTTTGGTCCCAATTCTACTGCAATAAACTAGTTTAAATAGTTTAGTTCTGGTCAATGATATGTGGGTACTCTTCTACCTGAAGAATAGAAAAGAGATCGATAAGACCGCCCATTGTACTACCCTTGTTTACCTATTGTAATTCTTACTGTGTTTATTTTTGTTTCTGGTGTACAATAAAGAGTTTTTCTATTCTATTCTAAGAGATGGCAATAAATTCAAACTGTCGAGGAAGTTTTAAGTTTCAAGACGCCATCATATTGATTCTAACCTGAGAAAGCATGGTCAGAATGGAACAGCAGAAGCCTCCGAGGAACGCCGTGATACACATCATCTGGACTGACGTGGCCACCACGGTCAGCAGCCAGGATAGGCTGCAGGGGGCGGCGGCTAGCGACAGCACCCGACGCCGCCCGTGCCGCATTGCCGCCCCTCCTGCCATGCCACCGAACAGTGCGCCTAGAAAAGATTATTTTTATATAATTGTTTAAACTATTCCATGTCAAATTTCATTGGAATCCGTTCAGTAGTTTTTGCTTGAAAGAGGAACAAACATCCATCCATCCATTATCACAAACTTTCGCATTTATAATATTAGTAGGATATTGTAAGGATAGTTCTAGGTGGCATTGTAAGAGTTATGGGCACGCGTTGCACTTACTATCAAGTGAACGTCCTGCTCATTTCGTTACTCAGTCAAATAAAAAAAAACTTGAAAAAGTATGAATTTGTCAAGATGACGGGTGCACTGCAATGCCGCATAAAATTTTCTCAAAATCAATTCGTTCAACGATTTTCTTTTCCATTGGCAACATTGTGCACACATTTATGCAAAAAATGACAAAAATCCCATATCGAAAATTCCAAAACGTGCGTTGGCCGGGAATCGAACCCGGATCAACTGCTTGGAAGGCAACTATGCTCACCATTACACCACCAACGCAGCTGACGATAATGAAACTTCGAAGCAACGGTTCAGAATTTCATGCACAGCAATTAAACAGATGGCATTTTTGTCTATTCAAATAAAAAGCAATCAGCTGGATTGTTTGTTGAAACAATAGTCTGTATTTGTTTAAGCTAACGACCAGTATTGTGCGGAATTAAAGTCAATACATGTTCAAGGTTGATCAACAATGGAATCTATATTGGAATTTAAAATGCCTGAATCGCTTGATAACATTGCCTTTAGTTCTGATATTGACGTACAGCCACCCTTGGATAGTATTGCAATCATCGACTCATGACAGTTTTAGAAATTGTCCAGTGAGAGAAACTCCAGTATTGGAAGATCAGAAGAGACGTCAATGCAAAACCTATGATGACCTCTTACTCCTGAACTCTTTGTCTTATATCTAACTTCTTTCAATTAACCTTCATGTCAAATGTGCTTTTCTGTCATATTTGTCTGTGTGTGTGTGTGTGTGTGGCAAACACATGTAGTGTGTGTAATGTTTGATAAGTAATTTCTTAAAACATTAATATTCAGCACTTCCTCTCAATACAAACTTTAACTGTGCCAAATTTCATAATGCCCTATCCGCGTAATATTCGTAGAAATGGATCCTAAATTTTTGCTTTATGTATTAATATACAGATATCTTACCAAGGAAGGACAGTGAAGCGAGCCAGCTGGCCTGTTGATCTGTCAGCTGGAAGTCCCTCCTGGTAGCATTGGCGCCCGGCCCCTGGAGCGAGGCGATGGCTGGAGAGCTGTACCCCTTGCCGAGCCCTGCTGAGAATGGAGCTAGCGAGACGGCGAGAGCTGCCAACACCTGGAAAAGAAATATTAACTTAAAATCTTAATACATGTCATATATGAAACATTATAAAAATGAATCCCCCTTTCCCTTAGTCACGGCATAACGCGCGAACGGCTGGATCAATTTCGCTAATACTTTTTTGTTTTTGTTATTGCCAGAAGAAGGTTTTCATTAAAAAAATATGGAAAAATGGCTCGGAAAATGGTAAAAATGCGGGAAAACTGTGTTGACATTGTGATTGATACTAAAAAGTTTAAATATCTTATTGATACTGGCTGAAATAAAAAAAAAAACCTATACCTATATCTGATTTTTTCTAACTCGTATGTCACCTATATTTGTGTCCTGTTTACGCTTAAATCAGCGTGAAGTTGCTTTGGAATAAAACTCCTTATAACAACTATCGGTCTGCTATCCGCTGTATAATTTTTTTTAAATAAAATATCATCTCATAAAACAGCCTACTGGCGCTAATTCTGCTACATATTCCATATTTGAACATATCGGAGTCTTCAATTCAAATTTGATTTTAGGCTTTTCTATCGTCTATAATTATAAATGACCAACGCTGACGAAGCTCATCTTTACAAAAGATTGTAAGTGCGTAGAGATAAAGCAAAAGGAGCTTTATCAATTTGATTTTTGATAGATGGTATAGTAATATCCAGTAGAAAACCTGAATACAAAAATCAATCTGAAGCCGGTCGCCCTGGAGCCGTTAAACGTGAGTAAACTCTTGCTCGCTTCTTCGCATATTATCATTATATTAAAAACCCTCATCGCCACTTCACCTGCCAAATATTTTCCCAAATATGTGGTAAAAATACAATATATTCCGGGGCACGTACGACGGCACGCTTGCGAGATACGACCTGTTTGCCTAGCCTCCTAAGTGCAAGACGGTAAAGAATGTGCTATGTGATATGAATTCCAGTTTATTCTACACTAGCGTCTTTCTCGGCATTGCCCGGTTTGCTCCTTAAGAGCGATATATCAAGAGGGAACTACGCGGGTGAAACCGCGGGGCGCAGCTAGTAAAAAATAACTTCAATTTTAACCAAAAAAGTAAGACCTACACTAGTATAAGCGGCACTAAACAGGTGCGGCGCGGACTTCTCAAATTTTTAGTTTATGCAGTGCAGATTAATGCAGTTTCCAGGACAATTGGATAAAATTCGTTTCAAGCCCCTAGTACTAAAAAAACTACGGATATTTTCCGTTGTCTTTTCATAAATATGCACACATCAAGGCAAGGCTAAGTAACGACAGCAATGGCAATCCATTAAGGCCTCTTGTAATAAATTAGCTGATGAACAGTGAGGACCGAATTACCTTATAAAAGAAGTCACATTGCACAAAAGCGGTATAGAATAATTTTATTCATATGAGTAGGGTTTGACCAATAATTCATCAGATGTGATGGCGTGATTGAACACGGCAAACCTAGAATACCTCTAGATCAGAATGAAAGCGTTGTAATTAATTTGGATGGAAAAAGGAATACAAAAAGAGGAAGTCTTGGTAAAACCAGTTAGGTACATATTATATATTAAAATTAGTTATAAAACTTTGTATTTTACCAAGTATTCGGTTATTGCTTGGATTAGAGTTTTTGTCGACATATCGATTTTTCTAAGTAGCGACTAACCTACATTTTATAGCAAACTCGGCACTTTTTTTTAATGAAATTCGGTTATTTTTGTCGACTACAAAATCAAATGAGGTAGGTATCTCACTAAATAATGTAACGGCACGCGCCCAAACGCTTCTGTTGAAAGAGCGTTGTAGGTATATTTAATACCGGATTCGGTCCTCCTTTTTTGTAATATTTGCCCATAATGCCTGCTTTTACCATAATTAATGAGGATGAAATGGCATTTACTCAAGCCATAATGATGGCGGTTGTTTCATTCTTGGCCCTTTTAAGTATTTTATGCAGTAAAAGTGTTTTAGAAAGGAAATTCAGGTCCTTTTTTACCCGACTACGGCGAAGCAAAGTGTATTTGACAGTCTATTGCATGTGTGTATTTATACATATTTAGGCATATTTTTTTCCTTATTGGACCTATTCAAAAAAACTGTAGTATTACATTTCTCAAGCTAAGAAACGTGTAATTTCGCGTGTTCTCTCCAAAACTTTCAAAA
Source organism: Campaea margaritaria (assembly GCA_912999815.1). Taxonomy (NCBI): domain Eukaryota; kingdom Metazoa; phylum Arthropoda; class Insecta; order Lepidoptera; family Geometridae; genus Campaea; species Campaea margaritaria. The sequence goes on from OU538812.1 coordinate 6,949,065, forward strand.
GTTTCAGTAAAGCATGTCACTACTTTATTGTATTACTAGCTACGCCCCGCGGTTTCTCCCGCGTAGTTTCCGTGTTGTCCCACGGGAACATACTGTCGAGATAAAAAGAACCCTATTACCTCAATCCTGGCTATAAACTATCTGTGTTCCAAATTTCATTCGAATCCGCTCAGTAGTTTTTGCGTGAAAGAGGAACAAACATCCATCCATCCATTCTCACAAACTTTCGCATTTATAATATTAGTAGGATGATATTGGTTGACTAGTTGACTACTAACCCAACTGACTCCACGCTCTACATTTTGACTATTCTTACAAAAAAATTACTTAAAGCAAAAATCGTGAACTGCCAGAATATAAAACAGCAATCATCATCAACCCATATCGTCCCACTGCTGAGCACGGGTCTCCCCTCACCTTCGTGAGGAGGGAGGTCTATAAGGCACCTGGGCCCAGTCTGGATTGGTGGATAACATACGTAGCTCTGAAATAATTTTCGGGTAGGTATGTGGGTTTTCTCACGATGTTTTCCTTCACCGAAAAGCGAGTGATAATTACGTACATATGCTTTACAGAAACACATTGGTACGTGCCCGCACTGGGATTTGCACTCACGATCCTCTCCTTGGAAGGCGGACGTTGTCCCACTAAGCTACCACTGGAGCAGCAACAGCGATAATCAAAGGAATTTGTCCAGCCTTCCTCTATTTTCTAATAATAATAATAATAATAAATCATTTATTTCAGATTTAAAATCCATACAAACATAAATAAATCATACAATAAAAATCAAATAAAATTACATAAAAAAAAAAAAAATAAAATAAAGAAAATCACAAAAATTACAAAATTAAAATTAAAAATTTAAATTTAAAAATTATAACTAGTACCTAAATTTTACCCCCTATCAGAGTCTGCATCCATCGGCTCTGCATGGGACAGTCCTGACGCGACACAACCATCTGCAGGATGCTATTGCGGCTGCCTCGCACCCGCTGCAGTAGGGAAGCGACTTTCTTGCGAATGCGAATAATGCCTTGTCGTCCGAACCTTTCCAATTTTAGATTCAGTTTCAAACGCAAGCTTGGTACCTACCATTTTGAAACGCATACCTCCCTGACCTCCCTGACCGCTCGAGCCTCAAAGGAAAGGAATTTCCAACGTGGCCGGAATACTTTCAACAAAAAAGGGGATGAAAATTGAGCGCTAAAAAGGGCTTTTAAAATCTGGTCGCTATAGGACTAACTTTTTACTGCATCCAGGATCGTTACCCCTTAATGAGCTCTCGAACTGTTTTAGCTAGAAAGGGGTTCGGTAGTGATTTGCCGGAAAAAAAGTAGCCGAATTGGAAAAATGTATTTTATTTTTTATTTGACTGAGTGAAGGGACGAGCAAGTAATTCACCTGATGTTAAGCGCCACGCTTGCCCATAACAGTTACAGTGCCACCCAGAACTTTGCATTGTATAATCCTGCGCGGCACTGCACTGTGCTCGGTTAGTATCGTTTTTGTTGGTATACACATTGTTGTATTATGAAAAATTGTTGTGGAGGTTCTTGCATGTGTCTAAAGTGTTGTGTCTTTAGTAGTGGGAGGCCGCTTTAGCGAGAGACCATCTGGGGAAGTACCACACCTTTACCAAAATATCACTTGACGCATACTCTTGAATTTATATTTCAGTATGTAGCCGGATAAAATTTGGCCGGATATCGACCACATTTCCAACCGATACTAAGGGTAGGGAAACACTCATGGGTATGATGTATTGAACTCTCCTTTACATCATGGTTAGAGTTTCCTCTTCCTCTCTTTAGTGGAAACTCGATAGGGACGGTGTTTTTTTTTATGAACCTCAATGCAAAGGTGAACCCTAAAAATCCAGGTCAACTGCCGAATAACTGGCTATGGGACTAGTGAAAATTGAATGTAATGGAACTGGTGGGTCGACCATTTTTTTTATTTGACTGAGTGACCAGAGTAGCAATTCATTCATCTGATGGTAAACTTTACGTCTGCCCATAACAGTTAGAGCACCACCCAGAATTTTGCATTGCATAATCTTGCACGGCAATGCACTGCGCTCGTCGCCCTGAGACATCGGTTCTAAAGTCTCATATGCCCAGTCATTTCGCTGGCAGTTATTACAGTTTGTCTGGCGGTCCAAGGGAAAACTCAGTTAACCCAGTGACCGTACCTAACTGGAAACGGAAATTAGTATTAAAAAGATTATAGGCAGGTGTGATTTGGTTATGAGCCGACTGCGAAGCGTGAGGTAGAGGGTTCGATGCTCACACAAAACAAAGATTTGTATGAATCACAGGTATTTGATTAAAGTCTGGGTGTTCGTGGGACTAATAATTAATTAATTAATAGTAATTGATATCTCTGAGTACAATAGTTAAGCGCAAGACGTCACGTCGCGACGTTTTTACTTAAGAAAATTAGTTTGCCCACAAGAACTGGGTGACCGGAAGCCGCACAACTGAAATATTGCAGAAGCAAGCTTATATTCTTTGCCCGGTGGGTCAGAATATCTTGTTACATTCCAAGTTATTGTTGTTGTCGTATGTGTTGTTTTATAATGTTGTCATTATATTATTATTTTATTGAAGTAAAACTTCTTTACGCACGCTTGACTTGGGGAGTAAGCTGGTGAATGCGTGACGAGAGCGTTACGAAAATTGTGGCGAGGCGAATGGAAGTTGAGAGGGAGATATAAGTTTGTGAAGTTAGAAAGAGATAGAGTTGCGTTTCGTGTATTACTGGAGGGGCAAGAGAGAGGGGTGCGAGCATACATTTTCTTTCTCTCTTTCTCTCATAGCCCGTTATAGACATACATAATTATACATGGAGCTAAAGAAGTTTAACTTCAGTCGTGTGGTCTAAAGTACACTAGTTTTTCTTCTTATTTTTTATGTGACTGAGTAACGAGACGAGCAAGTCTTTCACCTGATAGCAAGCGCCACGCCTGCCCATAACAGTAACAGTGCCACCCAGAACATTGCATTGTATAATCTTGCGCTCGTCAACCTGAGACATCGGTTCTAAAGTCTCATACACCCAGTAATTACGTTGAAAACAATGCCCTTCAAACCGGAACACAGTCACGTTGGCACACTACTGCTTGGCGGATGAATACTTCCCCAGGCGCTCTTGCAGAAGAGGCCTAACACTAAAAAAAATACTAAAAATCATTGTCGATGCGTCGCTTTTTCCTAAACTCTCCACACTTCATTTAAAGATCCCATGTTAATTTATCAATGCTCTATCAATGGCAACTTAGCGATTAAACTTAACCGCGGTGTAAGGCAATGTCAAGACGTTAACAGTTAACACCCTTTATCTCAAAATCCTCCAGAACCAATATTATCCCAGCTGAAGGCGACTTATTGCTTACAAGTAACACATGGCGTAATTAATCCGCTGTCAATACCACGCTGAGATTAATCGTAATCATGATTATCCTTCGGTATAGGCAGAGACATAATAACAATTCGTTTTTCTTCCACTTATTTTCACGTTACGATTGCTAACAATGGTTCCCTGTATCTAGGGAATCGGGAATAACAAGGGCCATCGTCTTACAAACACAAGACTCAGAGCAAATACCTGTGGGTGTGTGTTAGATTAACATCATAGTTGTTTTTATTATTATTAAAGTATCTAAGGCTTGATTCTTTTTTATTAATAAACTAGCTACGCCCCGCGGTTCCACCCGCATAATTCGAGTTTTCCCGCAATAATTCTCTTATAAGCAATATATTTTTCCCGTTTTTGCCACGTTCTTCACTGATGCTCCGCTCCTATTGGTTGTAGCGTGATGTTATATAGCCTATAACCTTTCTCGATAAATGTACTATTCAACACAAAAAGAAGAAGCTGGTTGGAATTGAAAAAAGAATTTTTCAATTCCAACCAGCAGTTCTTGAGATCCTAGCGCTCAAACAAACAAACAAACTCTTCAGCTTTATATATTAGTACAGATAGGTTCGCGTTTGACCTCTATCTCACCTGATGGTAAGTGACAATGCGGTCTACGATGGTAAACGCTTACCTAGAAGCAAATTATTAGCTAAGCATATACACATTATTTATTTAAGCCATATACGCATAGATTTGCCCGGCGGATCTGCCTGACAGACGGATTTGCCTGTCGTGCGTGTGTGTTTTCACTATACACCAGCAGTTTTGCCTGCCAGGCACGTCTGTCAGGCAGATCCGTTGGGCAAATCTGCGCGTGTAAGCTTAGCTATTCACCCGTGACTTGAAGACTCCCAGGTTATTCAATAAACTAAAAAAAATCATCAATATAATTCGTAGAACACGCCCTAACTTAAGCAGAAGGGGTTAATTAAGCAAGCCAAGAGTTATGTTTGTCGATGAATCATCTAGCAGGGTAAACAAACACGAGGATAGCTGTGATTAATAACAGGGTGCCAATGGCAGGGTATGAATTATAATAAATGGAGCAGGCGGCGACTGTACTCCTTTTGAAAATTGGTTATTGTTTGACCAACGTTCCACTAACAAGGGTACGTTGCTGACCCGAAAATCTCGAACCGGAGAGTAACTTATCCAGAATACGATTCAATTTTTTGTCATTGCCAAAATTCTCTCCCGTTCGAGAAAAAACTCACGAGTAAGCTATTTTTCTGTCATTAGCATAGAATAAGTGATAGGGGTTCTCCCATAGGTCTATGATTTAAATCCCAGCCAGCTCCATTGCTGCTTGCTTAGGCATTTTTTTGTACAATCGAATTCCCAAGGAAATTACAGATGCAGACTGTGTACTGTCAATATGAAAAGTATTGTAGTGGGAGGTCTCTTGCCAGATATTCATCCGCCAAGCAGTAGTGTGCAAACATTACTCTGTTCCGGTTTGAAGGGCACTGTTTCCAGCGAAATTACTGGGCATATGAGACTTTAGAGCCGATGTCTCAGGGTAACGAGCGCAGTGCAGTGCCGCGCAGGATTATGCGATGCAAAGTTCTGGGAGGCACAGTAACTGTTATAGGCAGGCGTAGAGCTTATCATCAGGTGAAAGACTTGCTAGTCTAGTCACTTAGTCAAATAAAAATAGAAGGTTTTGATCATTGACTTTTATAATTACGTCATATTTTAGAAACAATTTTACATTTCCCAAAGATTAAAATAATGCCAAGTCTATGAACTTCAAAAGCAATTTCTCCAAGACACTTATGTAATTACCCCGAACTCACATCACAGAAATACGGCATGTTACGTAACGATTAACATAGCAAAGATATATTGTATTAACATGTTCGTAGTTTCGTACCCTTTAAAACTAAGTCCTATCAACATACTTAAGAGGCGTGTAGACGTAGAGTCAGTACCTAAGATTGTGCGATTTCTTACTCAATACTACCTAATAGGATTTAGTAACATTATAAAATATTCTAACACTAAATATCTTTTAAATATACTTTTCTCTGCTCTCTCGTTTTGCCACACCACCACCATTCCAGTTACACCTCCAGGATGACTGGTAGAAAATGCTACTTAGCATTAAGTACTCCTTGTACTCCATTTGTGTGCTAAAGAATAAATAAATAAATAAATAAACTTAAATGTGAAATAAAAATCGACGAAAATCTCCACTAGGGATTCACCATCCGACAATTTTTCAACTATGAAGCTGGATTTCAATGTTTAGCTTTCCAATTTTCACATGAAGTGATGTCACTTTTTAACCTTATGAAAATAAAAGAGATGGAAATATTTTTCGGGCTGTCAAATTAAGCTTTACTCTGTATAGTTGTTAAATGAGTTTTTTTTTTAATTTTATTGCAGAATAGGCAAGAATTTGACCGCGATCTCACCTGATGGTAAGTGATGACGCGGTCGACGGTGGTACATGCTTGACTAGAAGATACTTATTCACTCTCGACTTGAAGATTTCCAGATTATAGTCATTAGTGCCGAAAACTATAAACTGAAAGTCTTCAAGTCGAGAGTGAATAGGTATCTTCTAGGCAAGCATGCCCCATCCTCGACCGTCTCGACACTTACCAACAGGTGAGACTGCGGTCAAAAGCTTATTCTGCAATAAAAAAGAAAAGAGAAACAATGAAGCTGGTAAGGCGTTCCATTCCTTCGCTTTTCGGATTATAGCTGCATGCAAATCGCTTTGTGCGGATTGAAGGAAAGTCATCAACTATACACGGACGCCGTGTTTCCGTATGAATAGTTATATAATATAATACTCTTTCAAATGTTGAACATTATTCACTGGCTTTAACCGCAAACTAATTGTACCGTAACACACATCTATAGGGTATAATCCTAAAATAATTGCAGACATTAAAGCAATCTGGGGCTAAAGGGTTGGACCCTTCCAGCCTTGACTAATGATTTGTAGTGGAGAAGCCCGATTGGAAAATAGGGTTGGTTGTGGATTTGCCGGAAAGATTTTGCCGGATGATCTAGTAACTTTGCTTTGCAAATTTGCCGGATGATCTAGTAACTTCGCTTTGCGAAAAATGTATGATATACAATTTAAATTATTATTATTATAAGACTGAAATCGTCCCACTGCTGGGCAAAGGCCTCCCTTCCCTCCTTCCACGACATCCTATTGGTACTACTAGCCAATCCTTTCTATACGAGTTCAGTTGGTCGCGCAACATTAACCGGGAACTTTGGGGAAAAATTTAAATGTTTTTTTTTCAATGGGGGTTTTGTTTACACCCACGATTAGAAATTAGTTTTCCCTTTTTTCTAAGATCTTCAGTTGATCACCACACATGGGATGTTTTTAACCTGAGAAATCCAGAGTTCTTGCGGGACACTGGAATTACGCGGGTAAAACTGCGGAGCGCAGCTAGTAATGAATATAACATAACGGCGCGTATTTTAGTCGATTATTATTTACGTTGGCTAATTGAATCCGGACAGTATTTATGCCGGATATCGAATGTCCTAATCACAACCGGCATAAACAAAACTACTAACGTCCCAAAAATTTCTACAATCTCGCGAACGCTTCCGTTGATACTGTTTCATAAGAATACCAAGATTTAGGGCGAATGTTTAATATTAAGGTTGTATGTTATTTAGAATAGTAATATTTTTTCTGTGAAACTGGCTTGGAATGTAGAAACGTGACAGCTCTAGTTATTTGTATGATTACGGGATAACATCAAAGTTAATACAATTAATTAAGAGTCAAAACCGAAAATGTTTTTAATCATCATCATCAACCCATAACGTCCCACTGTTGGGCACGGGTCTGTCCTCACTTTCGTGAGGAGGGTTAGGCCATAATCCACCACGGGGGCCCAGTCCGGATTGGTGGATCACATACCTACCTCCGAAATAATTCTCGGGTAGGAAACCCACAGGTTTCCTCGCGATTTTTTCCTTCACCGAAAAGCGAGTGATAATTACGTACATATGTTTTACAAGAAACACATTGGTACGGGCCTGCACTGGGATTTGAACTCACGACCATCTGCTTGGAAGGCGGACGTTCTCCCACTAGGCTACCACCGCTTAAATATTTTTAATACTTATAAAAAATAAATGTTGACCTTAAATTCTTGAAGATTTCAACCAAAACCAATTATTAAACAAAGTATAGTATATTTGATTACGGCTTAAGAACTCTGGTATTATGTAAGATTAGAATTATTTTAGTGAATTTTGCTGCCGACTACAAAAATAAACCTACTGTCGGTCTTAAAAGAAGAATTGAAATATTTATTGACACAACATAAAAATAAAATAAAATAAATAAAATAAAAATGCCATTTATTCTACTACTTAATAATCTACATCGTATTCTTTTATAAAATGCTAGATATACTTATAGTTAACTCACAAATGTAAATGTAAATTATTATAGTGGTGTACTTAGTATCTAATACACTGATATACTGTTCTCCATTTCATCTAGATGTTATGTATATTATTATTATTATTTTCCACTCATAAAATAAATTTGAGTATTTAATGCTTATTATTATTATTATTATTTAATACGCTCACATTATTATACCATTGCATTATTAATAAGTTGTTAGTATTTCTCTATTCTATAGTAGTAGTCGCCTCTTTGGCGTAGGCCTCCCCCAGTATTTTCCACATCTTTCTGTCTCTCGCTTTTCTCATCCACTCTGTTCCACATCTTTGTATAAATATATCCTTCCCTATCACTTCGTTTTCTCTTCTTACTTCGGAGATTCCTAAGATATCCCATGTTATATTTTCCAATGCGTAAGTTAGTTCTGTGAGTTTTCCTTCTGTTAATAATGTTCTGACGTTAAGGCTTGATATTGATAGACTATTTTCTTTTCTATGATAACTTGTTCTGGATCTTGTTGATTCCCATGTAGGGGTGGTAGATCTAATTTCGGTTACTAGGGGGCTTTGGTCATTTTCCTCCACGGTGACCAGCCGGCTTGGAGGACTTGACACAACATAAATAACAATATAAATAAATTAAAAGAAACCTAACTAAAACTAAAACTTAAACATCTAAAAAAAGAGGGTGTCCATGAGGCATGGTGCCAAGAACACTGGCTGCATTTCCACGTTGAATAGCAATAATTATTCTCTGTGCGAGAAATGAGCCAGCCCTCTTGTCACCAGTGGCAAATTGAATTTCCCTATGAATTCTAAGAATATAAATAAAAAAGGTAACATTTATGCTGTGGGTATATTGGAAATAAGAGCATGTTCAACTACTTCTGAGAACACAGTCGGTCTCAAAAGTAGCTGAACATATCAAGACAATAGAGTCACAACCCATTTAGGTGTAAAGTTCCCATCAATACAAATTAATCAAGCCCAAACAAGAGGTAGCTATTGTAAATCGTTAAGGAGTTCCCTCGACTGTCTTTCGGCTTCATCATCAGATCGACTCCAGACCCTCATTAAATAGTAGTGCTTTAAAATACAGTGGGAAGAAAGTAAGTTGAAATATGAAAACTACCCTAAGTTATTAGACATATTAGAACTAGACAGACCACCCCTAGTTTGATCTCTCAAATTGGCACCTATGATGGATTGATGGCTATCATTTTGAAAAGTCAAACACACTGTCCTCTACCTACTTAGACTGTCTTTTTTCTCTGTATCATATAAAAAAGGTATATGAATAGAAAAGTTCCACTAACCTGCGGCAGATGCCTGGTTCTCCTCGGTAACTGCTTTTCCTTCCCACTGCCAACGTTGCCAGACAAGCACTTTCCGTTCGGCTCGCTCGGTATCGCCGTCTCGCTCTTTATCTCTTCCTTCCCGTTCGCTCGCACCAGAGGTCTCGCGATCGGTATGTTGTGCTTCTCAAAATATCCATTTTGTATCATCTGGTCTAATGACACCTCTAATTCTCTAACCGGAACCACTTTTCGCCCGCAAATAGGGTCGTCGACAATCATTTTTCGGTTACAACCGGACACTTCGGAGAATTTCACGTTCTTTTTTATCTCGTCGGGCTTCTTCGGGCGCGGTCGGCTGCGCTCGGGCACGTCCGTTGTCCAATAGCGTGCGTTCTTTTCGGATATTCGCAACGGCTTGCATACAGCTACGTTTTTCGGATTGGCTGCTTTTGAATTCTGCTCCGTGATTGGCTTAGCTTGAGACACTTTTGGTCGTTGGTTTCTATTCCGCTGTTCGTATGCGATTCTCCGTTCTCGACTGTCGCTCTCGTTTCTTCTTTCTCGAGTCTCGTTCTCGCTCCTCCTTTCTCGATTCTCGTTCTCACTCCTCCTTTCTCGATTCTCGTTCTCACTCCTCCTCTCTCGACTCTCGTTTTGGATTCTAAAATCGTAGTAATCTTTCTTGTACCTCCGCCTATCGTCTCTCTCGTAGTTATAATAGTTTCTAGGAAGAGAGTTGTACTTTATGTCGTACGAGGAGGGTAGATTCAAGAATTCTGGCCTAATCGGCCTGAAGAGGGACAGCCGGCCTTGCGCCTCGTCGAAATCCGAGTATATATCTTCGTAGACGTATCCGTTCTTGCGTCGAGGGCGGTCGTATCGTTCCGGTCTGCGGTCCCTATATCGATTCGTTTCTTGGTACGGCTCGTACCTCCTTCGATATTCATGTTCATAATCAGACCTCCTTTCGTAGAGCAATCGTTCCCTGGAGCCCGCCATTGTTCGCTACACTCCCTGGGAAAGGAAATCGCATATTAATGACATTCCGGAATTCTGAATATGTCGGAATGGAAGGATTGCGGGAACTGGAGAGTTTTCTGATTGGAAATTGTTTTGCTTTGTTGGAAAATTGGGAGGAAAACGAATTAATTATAATCGTGTATACTTTAGAAATAGAATATTATCGTATGACAGATTGATAAATAGCGGTCTATAGTATACATAAAGATAAATAGTGGTATAGATAAAAAACAGTGGTCCTCAAACAAAAATTGAAATTGTCTTTTTTTCAAGTTATGGCTAAATCCATGACAATGGCGCCTGTTTACAGCCTGTTTGTGCCATTAGTATTTTTTTTTTCAATTTTATAACAATCCCATCCATTTTCCACAACCTTTCTTACGCACTGTTTTAGAAAGAAAGTAAGACAGAAAGAAAGGTAGAAAGAAAAAAAGAACAACATAAAGAAGTACATAGTACCAGTATGTTAGCGAACACCGATTCGGCAAACTGAAAACCCTTATATCATTTCGCCGTATGAATTCTCTTCGTCGCCAAATCGAATCACATATCATACAACAAAACCGTGCATACATTTGCATGTAAAATTTAATTAGAGCGTATGAATCCGTGTGAGCACACATGTATACCGCAGCTGTATAATTCCACTAATGAAATGTAACTCTGGGAACCACAAGGCGTCTGCAGCGCCGGGCTGTGTCGTATAAAGCTGAATGTAAGGCCTAGTTAGTTACCTACTACATAATGCGGTAATACCGCCAGCGTACAGAACAATTATCACTTGGCCGTATTTAGCATTTCCAGTTTTTGTCACATTCTTCATTGGTGCCCCACTCCTATTGGTCGTAGCGTAATGTTATTATATCCTATAACCTTCCTCGATTAATGGACTATTTAACACAAAAAGAATTGTCCAAATCGAACCAGTAGTTTCTGTGATTAGCGCGTTCAACCAAACAAACAAACTCTTCAGATTTATCTGATTGTCAGTCGGTCATCCGTAGCTATCGCTATGAAAACCGTGCGTGCATTTAACAACGCACTGGGCGCGTGCGAATAGATCCACGGATTTTTAACACGCTTTTATTAGCTTGGTATGTACGATATATGTAACGGAACATTTGAACGTGAATTTCACCCCTTTCAAAACGTCGGATTAATTTGAAACTTTATACACTGTTCTAGGACTGAAGATAACACAATAATAAAATAAAATTAAAACAAAAATAAAAATTCGTCCAAGAAATATACATTACAGTGAACATGAACAAAGTTTTAAACATTTACTTGACCTTATTCTATTGTTTTTCGATTCATAGGAACGGAATACGACAATCATACAGATAAATAAACACTGTTGAATGAATGAATGATTAAATAAACAAATGACGCGTCACGATCACCATACATAGATCCAGACTCCTACCTAGGATTTCTTGTATATAGGGAATCTAGAACTTCAAGCCCCACAAAAAACCATACCCAGAGCAAATACTTGTGGTTCACACATTTACCGGAATCGAACCCGCAACCTCACGCGTTGCAGTCGGCTCATGCCGCGGAGGCCGTCATAGGTAGCTATGTATGAATCTGAATGCGAAACGAAATCTTGGTATCCAAGTCGATTTCTGAAACAGGATAAAAATGATATTACAGAAACATTATTACATTCCCCAGGGACCTATAACCGTGAAGCCTGCGCTTGTAAGCCCTTCAGTAGTGATGGGACACACCACTCTAAGCTAGGAGGCCATCCATTAATTACGTCACACATTATAATAACGACCTTTTTAGCATAGAACTAGCTGCAACCCACGACTACGTTCGTGTTGTACTTGGAGAAATATATTTCTTTATTTATTTATTTATATAATTAAAACGGTTTATACCAATTACATTAATTATTTACATATAATAGTAAAATACAGTACACAATTTCACACAATCATTCATTCTTCTCACAATAATATATATATATATATATATATATATATATATACTAGCTGTGCCCTGGCACGCTTCGCTGCGGCACATTCGCACATTCGCTGATATGACACTGATGAAAAAAATAAATAAAAACAATCCTTGATGCGGATTATATATCATGCTACAATTTCAGCTCGATCGGTGCAGAACTTTTTGAATTTTTGAAGCGTACACAAACCAACATAACATTTTTATATATATAGATATTTTATATAATTATGTCTACTGGAGCCTGGAAGATATCGAAATTAAATATACACGAACATTTAAGTCATGATCCCTGTTTTTACCCGTGTAACTTTCAATAAAATCCGTTCCGCCATTTCGGAGCTTATTTGAGGCAGACAGACATAAATACGAAAAAATGTTAATTATGATTAATTATCGTATAAAAGCAGTTTGTACTTAAATTTTGGCAATTTTTTTATATCACAGACAGATACTTTTTTGTTATTATTGGTATAAATTTAATTGACTTAAACTGACTTGCTAGTCTCGTAAAAAAAATTGGTGAAATGGAGTGTTTATGCTAAACTCCGTCAGTTTTATCGTAGAAAGTTGTCGCATCACTAGAGGTGCGCGTCTGGCGCAGTGCGGTACGATACGATCCATCGATAAATTTCATCTGACGCCAAACGATGTCTAACGATATTCATTTGGTTACTAGGCAGCTGTAACCTTGGTGGCTGCAAACTTCGCAACCAATGAAGCCACTGGTATTGAATTACTTTTAACAACTATTTGGGAGCCATATGGATCCAAAAAGAAGCTGTAAAGTTCACCAACATCATCAACCCATTTCAGGCCACTGCTGAGCATGGGTCTCCCGTCACTCTCGTGAGGAAGATCAGACTGTAATGGATGATGGTGGAACACGGGGGCCCAGTCCCGATTGGTAGATGACATACCTTCGAAATCATTCTTGTGCATATGGGCTTCCTCACGATGTTTTCCTTCACCGAAAAGCGAGTGGTAATTACGTACATATGCTTTACAGAAACACATTGATTCGTACCTGCACTGGGATTTGAACTCTCGACCCTCTCCTTAGAAGGCAGAAGTTTAGACAATAGAATAGAATAGAATTTGACTGAGTAACAAGACGAGCAAGTCGCTTACCTGATGGTAAGCACCACGCCTGCATATAACAGTTATATTAACACCTAGAACGTTGCATTGCATAATCTGCGGCATTGCACTGCGCTCGTCACCCTAAGACATCGGTTCTAAACCGATAGCAAAGTGATCCTACGAGGATTCCTTTTTGCTTTTGAGGTACGGAACCCTTAAAACTTTTTTTATGCATATAGAGAAGAATAAAATAGAATAGAATAGAATTAATTAAACACCAGTTAAATAAATACACAAAGTAGTTATAGGAATCCGCTGCGAGAATCTACTGCGAAGGAGAATTTTGGACGTTCTTCTAAACATTTTTCAAGTAGCTACGTACTTTTTTACTTCTTACCTAAAAAATACCTCTCTGGAGACAGGAACAAGTCTATCTCCCGTATCTAAAGATCTAACGATGCCGTCAACTCCTTCACTTCGTCAGGAGTTATTGGAATTCAGCCAGAGATTGTGAGAGATATTGTCATGAGATTTTAGAACAAAGTTTTAAGTGAACTCTGGCATATCTTTGCCTTGATTATTTTATCAGAGCTGTCTCTAATTATATCGCACTGTTAAAATATACTATGGCGGTGGTAGCCTAGTGGGAGAACGTCCGCCTTCCAAAGGAGAAGGACGTGAGTTCAAATCCCAGTGCGGGCAAGTACCTTTCTTTCTTTATGTACGTAATGACCACTCGATTTTTGGTGAAGGAAAACATCGCGAGGAAACCCACATACCTACCCGAGAATTATTTCGGAGGTAGGTGGGTCAATCAACTATTTTACCCACACGATCGTCCGTCCGTCCGTCGTCGTCACTATCGTCCCCAACGATATTTGATAAAAATTGACTAAATTATAATTTTTTTTTTGCCCTTTTGATTTCCCAAACATATCTATACTAATACATAAAGCTGAAGAGATTGTTTGTTTGTTTGTTTGAACGCGATGATCTCAGGAACTACTGGTCCGAATTGACCAATTCTTTTTCTGTTGAATAGTCCATTTACCGAGGAAGGTTATAGGCTATATAACGTCACGCTACGACCAATAGGAGCGGAGCATCAATGAAGAATGTGGCAAAAACGGCGAAAATATATTGCTTTTAAGAGAGTTATTGCGGGAAAACTTGAATTATGCGGGTGAAACCGCGGGGCGCAGCTATAGTTAACATTATTACAAGCGAAATATCTTAAATATATAGGCACTATATGAATCTAGTCTACATGCCTAGGAATCATCAATTTATGTAGATTTTTATTGTAACTCAGTATACGAATAACTTTCATCAAAAAATATCTCTACAAAATACAGTACAGTTGTTGCGAATTCCATTATCATTGACAATAGTTACCGGGTGTAGCTTCGGAAACGAAGCTGTCAGAGAGGGGAAAAGAAATACAAAATTGTGTAATTTTGAAGGTTAGTTCTACCTATTTTATGAATAAGCATATTCTTATATTTTCTGGGTGAATTAAGCATATACATAATGAATTTATGAATTAGAAATGTAATAAATAAATGTTTTTTTTAGAATTAACATAAAAATAAAATTGGTTGTCTGTAAAGTTGGTTTACCGACGATGTTTTAACGTGACAACGTCATAACCAAACATTGATGAAATGATTGCATACTTTTATGAATAAAATTGAATCATTTTTTTATAATAAAAGAATAAATTCTTGAAATTATACAAGAAATCAGATTTTTAAAATGCAAGAATAATTGACCTGTCAAGAAGAGAAGAGAGATCGATGCGGTGCAAGCGTACAATGAGCGTTGCGGGACAATGCGTCAATATTTTCGTGCACGCAGCCGGCGTTCATCGATTTATAAGACGTTGTCACGTCAATAAATTTTAAAATAACACGTCTAATCATATACATGACAAATGTGTTTAATTTAAGTTTTTCTGTTATTTTAATTGTAATTTACAAAATTTTGTATTTTTTTTTCATTCATTCTCTCATTCTTTTTATTATGGTTTAAACTACATTTTACTCATATTGAAATTTGTTTTTTGCTCATCGAGCACCCACGGTGAATGTTACGTACGCCGTACTTGTCGTACACATCAGAACTGGAGGCCTACCATGACGTCTTATAGCGATTCAGTTCAAGACCTAAACTGAGCCGCGTCGCATAATCGCAACCAAAATTGAGTCCCTAATAAGCCATTTTCAACCTAACCTTTATCCAGTTTAGGTTGAAAGTGGCAGCAACATAAAAAATAAGACGTCACGGTACGATTATGCAACGCGGCTCAGTTTAGGTCCTGAACTGAATCGCTATAAGACGTCATGGTAGGCCTCCTGTACCTGCTCCATACTCATCTAATTAAGTGTTAATGGGTACGATGTGGCTGTGCTGTATTAATAAATAAATAAATACATAGAGTACTAGCCTCTAGTTAAAATTCCCTGTATCTAGGAAATCAGAAACTCTAAGGACTATGGAAAATAGCATGGATGGCATCAGAAATGATATTATAAAAATGTCGTTACAAAACCCATTTATGAGTTGAGTACGAGTGAAACCATTTTATGAGTGTCGGCAAAATGATTTGGATATTTAGCGTCAACCATATTTCTATTGCCAAACTGTTCAAACAACTTTCCAATATATTTGTTTTATAAATAATCACTCTCTATGTTTAGCATTGCATCTGTCCCTTAGAATGCATTGTCACTGCAGTGCTAATTGTGTTTGACAGTGCTTTTGTTAGATATGTTAAACACCTACGCGGAAGTAGAATGGAATGGAACTTCAGGTCATGTTCCGTAGGAGATTTAAATTTATGTATTGATATTTTGTTTTGTTTTATTAAAAAAAAGTGATTTACTACAAAACTGCTCAACCAAATTTAGTAAAATTATATATGGATTGACTCATGGGTCTACCTTTCGGTCGGTCTATATATTAAATCCTAGAGTATCAAAAACTAGGACTAGATATTTTTTAAAGCGCTTTAATATCTCAAACGATTATCTTATAATAACTAGCTAGGTGCGAACGCAGAATAAGAATAAACTATAGAATTATTAAAGGCACCAGCTGTCTACCAGCGTCCTTATTCACATCTAGTAATACAGCGTACACAAGAGTGAGTGAAACAGAAAACTTCCCACGGTTTTTATTATTTATTTACACCTGGAAAAGTTGAATGTTTTTATCCATACAACACAAACCTTTACATTGCATCGTGGGTTACATGACGCTTCTATTTTTCTCTCTATTCAACCCATAACAAAGTTGCTCTGAATAGATACAGCGTTGTAACTCAAGCTGTTCGCCCCTTTTGCATTCTATTTCCAATAGCACTAGGTTCTAATTCCTATGCGAAAAACTATTTAAATACCAGCGACGTTTCATTATACTCAGAAAAATATCTGAAGCAAAATGCACGAAGATAAAAGTCTGCTGATACGGCGACGAGAAAAACTAGGGTAGCTAGTTTGTATAGAAAATTTTTCTATGAAAATATAGTTTTTAATAGCTTGTTCTCTATGAAAAAGTTATTTTCAATAGCTACAGTAAGCTTTATTTCAATGTTATTGTTAAATCTAGCACAATAAAATTATATTTAGATGATAATTAAACTACCGTTCCATCTTTGTTGTTTCTCCGTGCATGGTTGTCTGGAGGAGATCGCTCTCAGCGATAAGACAACCCATTAATTTGTTTTAGTTTATAATGTTCCTTTGTTCTGTAGTGTTTCAATAAAGAGTTTATCTATCTATCTATCTTTCTATCTATAAGTAAAAAAATCCAGAACGCAGATCATTCAAGAATTACCTATGAAAGAAGTTACAATATTATATGATACGACTAGCAGCGCCCCGTGGGTTCACCCGCGTTAACTATTACCCCTCAGTAACCGTCAATGTTTACGGCATAAAAAGCATCCTATGTTTTATTCCAGAGCCTAAAATATCTATTAACTAAATTTCATAAAAAATTACTGATTCGTGACTTTGACTACGACTTTACAATATTTTATCTATAGAAAATCTAAAAAACTTGACACTGGGTAAACGCATTAAACGCTCGAAGCCAAAACTAAAAAAAAACAACAATGATGTTACGTAAGTACGTTGGATTCGACTAAGCTAACTGACGTGAGACTCTGGTGTTCGACATACAAATAAATATACCACACTGAATTCTAAGCAATGTACGCTACATGCTACGCTCAAAATAACCAAAAAAGCAACATTCATTGCCCCACTCCATGAACAGGAAGCAACAAACAAAATAGATTTTATCAAAAAAAAAAAAACATAAAATCAGACTTCGTTTCCCACCCTACATTTTCAACCCCTATTCTTTCCAACTTTCCGCCTCTACTATCAGTAACTCGGCCATCCATTGGAAAAAACCTCGTTGGAACCATTGAAAGGGAACTTTCAAAACATTCTCACAAATACGTTCCATTCCACTCAGCAGCGGGATCGCGCCGAAATGTGCGGAAATTAAAAAGTGTAATATTTTTTCGACCGCGCCAAATAAGAGATGCTTGAATGGTGTTTTGTGAATGGAACTCAACACGAAGCGGAGTACCATATTTAATGAAAATAGATAGCATGAACTTGTTTCTCATGTGTTTAGAATAGAATAGAACAGAAAACTCTATATTGTACACCAGAAACAAAAATAAACACAGTACAGAAGAATTACAATAGGTAAACAAGGGTAGTACAATGGGCGGTCTTATCGCTGAAAGCGATTTCTTCCAGACAACCTTTGGATGGACAGTAAAAAACATTTTTCGATAGTAGGGTGGGTGGCGTACTTACAGTATTTAATAAACACAATACATTTAATACTTATGTTTTAATAATACACATACACACTATACTTAATAAATAATAAAAAGTAATAATATACATATATTTATAATATACTACACACATAATTGTGTTTTTTTTTTTATATATTTTGTCAAAATAATTAGAATATCAATAGGCGTAACCTCAGTGCCGGATTAAGCAAGCGCCGGGCCCGTAGTAAATTCATTCAAAGAGCTTCTACTATGAGTTCATAAGTTTAAAGTGGTAAACAATTGTCTTACTAGGGAAGGTTGTACCGTTTCACGTTTTTGAGACACCGAGTAAATTCAATATACTAAATCACATTCACTCAAAAAATTACGCTCAGGCAGAGCTGAGTGGGTTTAAATATGCGGAGCCCCCTTTCGCGCGTTGCCCTTAGCAATAGCTACTCTTGCGACGTGGTTAATCCGGCACTGCATAAGTGCATAACCTAATGTACTGGTAAATGTGTGCATGAGACTTATGTTTTTGAGCGGATTGGAATATTTACTCACTTTTACATACGTTATAACATTCCCCCTAGGTTAATTTATGTACATGTCTGTCCCTTATTATAAAAGCTTTTATTTAATTTCACCCTGGAATTTTGAAAGTAAATTTTGTCTCTGCTCTGTTGTTCAATTGAGTTGAAATTTTGCATGCCTGTCAAGTTCCGATGACAATACAATATTGAAGTGACAGCGAGTTGATCTGACGATAGAGACGGAAGGTAGACATGGAACTCCTCAGTGACTAACAGTAGATTGATGGTGTTTGGACTCATTCTGATCAGCTTGCAGTACCGAATCATCATCATCAACCCATAACGTCCCACTGTTGAGCACGGGTCTCCCCTTACTTTCGTGAGGAGGATTGGGCCAAAATCCAGCACGGGGGCCCGGTCCGGATTGGTGGATAACATACCTACCTCCGAAATAATTCACGGCTAGATATATGGGTTTCCTCACGATGTTTTCCTTCACCGAAAAGCGAGTGATAATTGCGTACATATGCTTTACAGAAACACATTGGTACGTGCCCGCACTGGGATTTGTACTCACGACCTTCTGATTGGAAGGCAGACGTTCTCCCACTAGGCTACCACCGCGTAGTACCGAATACGTTTTTGATAAAAGTTTGTCCAGAAAATATCGTCACTAAATCATATTTTATTAATTGTTGTCCCTTGCGTAGTTCACTAAAAGTATTGGTTACTATCCTGGAATCCATTATACAAGTTTATAATAGAATATCGTTGCTTCAACAGTTTCTTTAGTCCAAAACCTTGAATGCTAATGGGCCGAACGAATTAATATAAAATTGGCAAGGTTTCTGCTGTGTCGGCTCCGCATTGCGACAGCCTTGTTGCCAATGTGCCGGGTCTTTCTGTCAAATTGTAAATATTGCGGTGTTAGCTCGTAAATTGGGTTGAAAATTGGCTGGTAGGTAATTTATCCATATCTTATATATTTAAATGAGCAATTATTGTATATTTATATATATATATAATAATTGGAATCTCGGAATCGGCTCCAACGATTTTCATGAAATTTACTATATAGGGGGTTTCGGGGGCGATAAATCGATCTAGCTAGGAATCATTTTTAGAAAATGTCATAAAAAAATACCGAGCAAAGCTCCGGTCATCCAGGTACTTATGTATTATGTATACTAATATAATAATATAAAGCTGAAAAGTATGTTGATTTGTTTGGTTGAAATAATTGTATAAAAGAAAAAAAGATAGGAACTTGGGAAGGAGTAAGTTTTTTTACGTCCTCTGTAGATTGATTAGGTAGAAGTAAAATGAGCAGATACGGCCTGTCAGCCATTTTATTTATTTTAAATTAGTTTTACGATGGTATGTACGTCGCCCGTTAGGATTGTTGCGGTTTTTTTTTAGATAAATAGGGGTCGTTTTTATTCAAAAAGGGTTACTAGAAAATTAAATGCCTGTGATTAACATAAATCTTTTCTCTGCGCAACCTCACGCTTCACAGTCGGTTCATCGCCCATCGTCCGAAAAAGGGGAAGGGTTCTTCCCATAGGTTGACTTTCATACGTTACTATACAGGAAATCCTCAAGAATTGTAGCAAAGAGTTATATAATACTACGAACAGTTCCATGAATAATTTGATTTCTTCACTGCCAATCATTCACCCAACTAATAAAACGAGCTACGTCTCTAATTGGCGATCCATCCATCCGGTTATTGTATTATCCGGATTTGATTGGATAATACCGGATTGCGGCCGATTAATCCGGTACGTGTAAAATTAAATGTGGGTAGGATGAAGATGTTCCAATTTTATTGCTATTTGGCGTTTAGTTCTGTGCCAATGAGTAATATTGGCCGAATAATAACCATTAAACGGCACGAGTGGGCGCGAATGATAGGAACACAAAAATATTATAATATTTTAAGGATTCCCTCTAGAACCGCTCAAAACTCAAATCACTTATTCATCATCATCATTTCCATCATCAGCCGGAAGACGTCCACTGCTGAACATAGGCCTCCCCTATAGAACGGCACAACGAGCGGTTGCTAGCTGTTCGCATCCAGCGGCTCCCCGCGACTCGCACCAGGTCGTCGGTCCACCTCGTGGGGGGTCGTCCTAAGCTACGCCTTCCGGTCCGTGGTCGCCACTCGAGAACCTTTCCGCCCTTCTTCTTTTTTTTTCTTTTTTTTTATCACTCATGGCAAAAATAATGAACTTTTACAAGTCAAACACTTAAATCAAAAATACATAAATAAAAAATAAAACAAATATGCTCTACTAATAATGATTAACTAATTAGGTTTCAGTTAGAAAGAAAAAAAAAAGGCGAACCTAACTTTCGTGTGGAGTATTAGGCCATAATCCACCACGGGGTCCGGTCTGCATTGGTGGATCACGTACCTCCGAAATAATTCTCCGATTAAAATTTTTCCTTTACCAAAAAGCGGGTGATAATTCCGTACATAATGCTTTACAAGAATCTCCTTGGTATATGCCCGCACTAAGATTCGAAATCAAGACCCTCTCCTTAGAATGCGGAAGTTAGTACAAAAATATTTCTTTCTGCAATAAGCTGTAATAAAATAACACTTAAGTTACCCGAAAAGGGGGGCTAAAGAGGGGACATTACAAATATGTAATTGTCAGAGGAAGGAAAAGATGCGGGAAGCTCTTCCCGTAATCTACGCGAATAACTTTCATTCAAATAAAAACCCTTTCCTTTTATATCACAAAAGATTCCCGAGGCAGTGTGCCCTTTCAACGATTCCCGAAATGTAGGGGAAAGCTGAGTATACGGATGGTAGCAGTAACTCATGTTAGAACAAAAATTCATAAGTGAATGATTAAAGTCATTATTCCGGTGTACTCCCGTTGTCCCCCTATGCCATGTACCCGTCACGGGGACAGCGGGACGTGATTAAATTTCTTTCCCGTTGTCCCCTTACCGTAGATTCGGGGACGGGGACAACGGGAAGTAAACGTTTCCTACGCAATTTGTGTATTATGTCCATGTGATGTATGTGTAATATGATGTGTACTGTGTATATAATCACGAAGCGTTATAAAAATACAGGTTTTATAACTTTGTGTTTTTCTGTATATATTTCTATGAAATCGTAGCTCCTAAACGGATGAAGCGATTTTCATTAAAATTTACAGCGTTATTGTCACACGTTCACTGCTGAAAACACACACGCCTGTGTTCTTTTTTATGTAATGACATGCTAAAACACGGTTGCCATGCGAACCCGCACTGCTGTATTGAGTTTAGTTACGACAGAACGCCAGTAAACAGTAAACACACACGTTGTGTGAACATTCGCAAAAGAGCAAAAAAAGAGTAAAACGGTTCAGCCGTGAACGTGTTAAGTAAATAGATAAATAACTCTTCATTCATTATTGTAATTGTTTTTTAAACCTGAAAGTTCCCTATTTTACAAAATCATTTTTTTCTTTTTATCTTTCAACGAGTTTTCTCTAAAGTTCCCTTACTGTCGCACCGATCACAAAAGTGACGGAGAACAAATAAATCGGAAAGTTTCAACTATCGGCCGCGTATTACGTTTAAAGGGAAGTTTTCGCCCTTTGTGCGCTAACTTATCGGACGAAACGATGTTTATGTGGAAATAGGACCTTTTGATCTGGGAACGATTCCGTTATACAACCTTATTGGGTGACGGGATGATGTTTTTCCTGATAGTAAATGCTATATCGTAAGCAATAAAAGATGTTTAGGATATGAAGGTGATGATTATGATGATTTATTGTCCTCATTGACATATCTGTCAACAGCGAACCTTGTTACCTCCGGAGGTGAGAGCGGAAGCGGCTGGCAAAGCCAGATTCAAGAAGATGAATTTGAGGAGAACGGTATGCAGAAAGGAAAGGGAAGGTAGAGTGGAAGAGGCAGAACTAGAAAGACAATCACAGATAAAGGAGAAGACATATGTCACATATTATAGAGAAGTCAAAGCATTGGCTGACAATAGGGAACACTGACGATTACTCCACCGACAAGAAGTGGGCTCGAAATAACGCCGTGGCAGTACACAGTTGCAGCCACACATAACCTTGAATTTGAAAGTCTTACACAGTTCTGATAAGGAACTAGTAATGAAGATGCTGGAAACAGTACCCGTACTTATATTTCCGTTGATGAGCGAAGTGTACGCGTAAGATTTTGCAATGCAAAGTTCTGGGTGGCACTGCAATTGTAAAGGGCAGGCGTAATTTGAAATCACCGTCATCAGGACCGAAAAAATGTACCTCTCCCTTTTCTAACAAGGCCTAAAACAAAGCCGTCTATTCATCGTTCTTCCCAAATAAAGTAAAACATAACATACACAGAATAATAAATCTAATGGATCCAATAATAGGTCCTGTTCGAGAAACATAAATTTTATTTGTCAAGCAAAGATGTGCCGCGGAATCGTATTAGACTGTATATTTCTGAAACGTGCTTTTTATTATATTTCCGATATTCCATGACGGTCTATGGTACCGGGAAAAACTCCGGGAGACGGGAATTTTATTGGGAAATTAGAAGAGGAACGCGAAAGCCTAAAAGGTTCGGTTTTACTATTATTTACCCTGAACTTAGAAACTTAACGCAGCGACGCTTGATGAATTAAAATTGAATTAAGATGATGTTTTTGTGTGATGTTTTGTAAAATCTACAGATAAGTAAATTTAGTCGATAGGTTTTAACAGAAAACCGTAAGTGTGACTTTTTGATTTTACATATTTTTTTATGTATTTCTTCGTGTGTAATATGTTGGAATGTTAACCCGTCGCGCATAGCACATAATTATAATGAGAAACCTTTAGTTTAAGTGGTCAGGGTGAGAGGTTAACAAGAAAGTACTCGGTAACGTGCACGAGTGTGGCCAAAAATCAGATAACCATACATTATTCCCCTGAAAAAAATCTAAAACCGTACATAACGTATTTTCCACGATAAAATCCACGTTTCTTCGGATACCTGAATTTCAACGGTCACTTTTTGTAACGCCAGAAAACGATTTGTCAAACGTCACGGCCACTACAATGGGTCCCCATTTGATGCCCTCGCAGAAGTAATATTTTAGCTTTACTTAGAGTAAACACTGGTTATTTATTGTTACACACTTTTAGGTATTTAGGGTTTTATTTTAATGCTATTTAAGGTTTTACCCGCTTTGACTTATATCTCACAGAAATGGTTAATCTATCATCTATATATATAAAAATGTTGTGTTGGTTTGTGTACGCTTCAAAAACTCAAAAAGTTCTGCACCGATCGAGCTGAAATTTTGGCATGATATATAATCCGCATCAAGGATTGTGTTTATCTATTTTTTTCATCAGTGACATATCAGCGAATGTGCGAATGTGCCACAGCGAAGCGTGGCAGGGTACAGCTAGTTTATGAATAAAATCATATAATTATGCAGAGTTGTGCAATAATAATGTACAGACATGGTGAGAATTGATCGTTTTGAGAATTGGTCATTTTGAGAATTAGTCATTATGAGAATTGGTCTTTTTGAGACTCATATGCCATTTTTAGGGTTGTATATTTCTAACCATTCGTAATACAAGTAAACTTGTGAGTTTTGATAAAATTCTGTATTTTACCTTGTAATTATCAAGTTTTTTTTTTTAATACAGGTAAAGTTTTTTCAAAGCAACCCAAGGAATACACAATCCCTCGTCAGGTACAAAAGTTGAGGCTACAACCCGGGGGTATACGAAAACTTTTTACTGTATCATGAAATTTATCGCGAGACATAATAAAGACTAGGAATTTATATGAGAAAACTTGGAGCCGGTGCCTGATTACGTAAACATTTGCAGTAGCGACAGCTATCACTACGGGATCAGTTGCAAAATGTCACTAGAAATCTTTAATCGAAACCTATCGCTTGCCTACTGTCCCGCCTGTCACTAAATGTATATTGTCCATAGATACTAGCTCCACTACCGACAGGATGACACTAGTTGGAAACAACAACAGAAGTTTCATTTTGGCATACAAAAATTAATGAATTTAAAAAAAAAATGACATCTCTCTTATGGGCGTATTTCTGAAGCACTGGTAGAGTTAATGGAGTTTCCTTTTCCTGTGCGAGATTCACCACTTGATAGGGAAATGTGCTTTTTCAAACTCAAACCATAATGAGATAATCACTAGTCGAGTAGATCATAATTATGACTTATTTTTAATTTTTCTCAATGTATAAGAGACTTAAGTTTATGACTTGTGAAACTGCAGTGTTTTTGCCTCTTTGCAATAATTGTTTTGACCTTAGCAGTTTTTAAAAGTGACGTTGGTAAGTAATGAATGCGAGCTTTACGTCTGTCGCAAGTCTGTAGTAAGATTCGTAATAATGCAGCCGAGCTCAGCTGGTCCGGACCACCTGCGGACGAAATGCTGCAGACTGTAGACTTTTATAAATTACTAACTTCAATTTGGGGGCTGGCTGTTATTAAACTGCTTTCTCAGACAAATATAGAAATGAAGCCTTATGAGAAACTAAAGCCGGTTTTTATGTCTTTATTTTTTTTATGTTATTGAATTACGAGACGAGCAAGTCGTTCGCCTGATGGTAAGCGCTACGCCCATAACAGTTACATCCACACCCAGAACTTTGCATTGCATGATCTTGCGCGGCACTGCACTGCACTCGTCACCCTCAGACATCGGTTCTAAGGTCTCATATGCCCAGTAATTTTGCTGGAATACCTAGAATTTCGCATTGCATCTTGCGCGGCACTGCACTGCGCTTGTCACCACGAGATATTGGTTCTAAAGTCTCATTATAACCGGTATCTTTGACTTCTAGAGTTACATAGATTTATTTTGTATTGTAGTTAATTAATTGATAGCTTGCTTACATAAATAAATAATTTATTTAAGACATAACTTGACATGACATAACTTGAGAACGGCTATACCAATTTGTCAATTTTTGTTTTAAGTGTTCCTAATAGTTCCGATCAGGTTGTTAGGAAAAAATATTTGGAACAATAGTCCGAAAAGATGGAAAATTTGCGAAAACTTAAAAACGATTTTTTCTTTGTGTTTTTTGTATGAAGTCACCGATTGTCATTTGTCTTTTGCTTTGGTATTTTTCGCGATCTTCAGTTGTTTATTTTTGTGTGTGATATAGGCTGCTTTTAATCAGGGAAATGCAGAGCAGTTCCGGGAAAACTGGAATTACGCGTTAGATAAAGCGAGACGTAGCTAGCAATATTATAATTAAATATTAAATTCCACGAAACCATCTAAACACGTTGAACAATGGCCAAGTTTTCATCGCTGTGTTCATTCCATCCGTCCAATCTCATTGAATTGGGACGCAAATTGTGCCATTGAAGTCAGATCATTTGTCACTGAGAAGTTTTGATTCAATTTATATTGCGGATTTTGATTTGGAAAGTTCTGTTGCCAGGTGGAAGAAAAGTTTTCTTTCGAACCCTCAACTGTCACACAAAGGAAATAAAAGATTCCACTCAATTGAGACACGCATCGGGTAAGCGGTGGTAGCCTAGTGGAAGAACGTCCGATTTCCAATCAGAAGGTCGTGAGTTCAAATCCCAGTGCGGGCACGTACCAATGTGTTTCTGTAAAACATATGTACGTAATTATCACTCGCTTTTCGGTGAAGGAAAACATCGTGAGGAAACCCACATACCAACCCGAGAATTATTTCGGAGGTAGGTATGTTATCCATCAATCCGGACTTTGCCCCGTGGTGGAATATGGCCTAACCCTCCTCACGAAAGTGAGGAGAGACCCGTGCCCAGCAGTGGGACGTTATGGGTTGAGGATGATGATGATGATCGGGTTAAGCTTTATGATGACATGCATAGAAAGAAAAAGAGTCGCTAAGAAAGAGACCCAAAAAAATTCTATGGTATCCTATCCTAGGCCATCAAAGAGACATTTCCTTTTCAACGTCTATCAGTCTACACCAATAAGTTTTTAATAAGGTTTTGCTAAGTGCTGGCCTAGTACTTAGAACAAATACCTACCTATTATAGAGAGAGTAGAGAGAGAGAGTGACCTATTATAGAGAGTAAAAACACGAATACTCACGTCTTCTTCTTGGTCGTGTCGATGATCCAATGATAAAAGGTTTTGAAGCAGTATTTGGCTACTGCCTCGCCGGGGGCAGAATCCTCATAGAGGTCGGAGGTGCAGGTGTTAGGATACTGGGAGTATGACATCAAATGCTGCATCGTTTTTGCATCGGCATCACAGTCACATTGTGACTTGTCCAGGTCAAGATATCCCCACTTAATAAGTTCTATCATTAGAATTCTAAGTTATTATTTTATCCCTTACCGCCCATCGTACTACCCTTGTTTACCTATTGTAATTCTTCTGTACTGTGTTTATTTTTGTTTCTGGTGTACAATAAAGAGTTTTTCTGTTCTATTCCCTGTTCATAAAAGTGTTTGGTATAAGTGATATCGTATTCCGGCAGTTCCACATATCCCTACTGCTCTATCCCTACTGTTAAGGAAGAATAGATTTTTTTCCACCTATTACTACTAGGGGGGACACTTTTCCACTTATATCCACTGCTATAATCAATCCAGAAATAAATATCATCCTATAGAAAATTTCAAAAATGTTAAGTCTGCTTTTGATAATTGGAGAAACAAAGAGGCAGGCACAAGTAAAATGTTATTCGCAAATATTGAATAGATAGAGGTGCCACCAGTTTATAGGAAATTCCTGTTTGCTGAGTACATCTTCAATGTTAATCTTATTTTAATATTCGGTGATGAAAGTTCTAATGAATTATTAGCTGATGAGAAAGTTTTCTTTATAAACCTATACAATAAAATAAACCTAATTCCTTTTTTATTTTTTTTCTTTTGATTTTTCTTCCTATTTGTACTTGATCATAGTAGAAGAAAAAAAAAACAACATGGAAGAAAAATATCCACGTTTCCCCCCTAGTAGTAATAGGTGGAAAAAATTCCATTCTTCCCTACCAGTAGGGATAGATCAGTGGGAATATGTGGAACTGCCGTCGTATTCAATAATAAAAAAATGCTCACTCATAACAAATACTTTGACGTTATTGGTAATTCTCCTACGTTTCGCAGTAAGGTCCGTGCCCAATAAAATTCGATAAGTACCGGACCAGGTCAAATGTTTTACGGCCTGCATATATCTATCTATACTATATTAAAACCTTCTGGGAGCCCCAAAAAGCCGTAATGAAGCGGGGATGACCCTTCCGAGGTCAGCTGTAGGGTTGCGAAATAACGGGGCTCGGAACGGGGTCAGGACTTTTTGGAGGTCATCTTGAAATCAAAAGTGGAACGGTTAATACCAATATACTTAGAATACCAATGAAAGAACATCCTTATTAGGTGGGGATATTTTGACGCGCATAAGTCAAAAACATAATATCATAGAATACCAATCACAGAATTTTCTTATCAGGTCGGGACATTTTGACTCGATTAAGTCATTGGATTTTTTTTATTTGACGGAGTTACGAGACGAGCACGTTCATATTATAGTTAGCGCTATGCCTGCCCATAATAATTACAGACCACTCACAAATTTTTACAAACAAAATCTTACGTGGCACTGCACTGCACTCGTCACTCTAAAACATCGGTTCTAAAGTCTCATACGCCCAGTAAATTCGCTGGAAACAGTATCCTTCAGACACAACCAGTTGTGGCGTCCTCTACGAAACTGTCCAAAGTTCGGGACCACTTCTGTCTGATGATGATGATGATGACGATGATTTAGTTTTAAAATGGTTTGCGCTTGACAGTCTTCTAAGACGACGATGCTGTCTACGAGGGTGTACGCTTACCTAAAAGTACCCAATTCTGTCTTGACTTGAAGACTCCCAGGTTGTTCATGTAAAAAGCCCTTTTCTAAAAATAAAAATGTCCTTAGCTAAGACCCTCTCCCCTCTCTACATGGAGGGGACAGGACGTCGGGTGAAATTTGTGACTCCCTTTTCAGCCCGACGTGGCCCACATAATTACGAGAACTGACTTTTGTGACATTTTCGCGGGCGTATTTTGTGGCGTTTTATAAAGCTGTGTTTTGACGTTATTTTTTTTTAGCGAGAAATTGTAACAAGATAATCATAAAAAGTATCTGTTCCGTTAATGAAATTTTGGTTTATAAGATTTCTTTCTCTGTTGGTTTGTGTGTATCCGCAAAACTCGAAATGTAGTCGATGGATTGACTTGATATTTTTACCCATCGTTGCATTTTTGTGTGAGAATGTTTACTTATCGACGTTTCTACGGGAATTGGACACACTGTACTAAATACTATAATACTTTTATTTATTGGCCTAATAACTAAATATCAGACGGAACCCTAGCATGGCCTGGTACAGCTAGATTAGAAAAAAATTTGCTTCACTTTTGTTTCGTATTTTTGTTTGCTTTAAGGAATCCTAGTTAAGGGTCATGTATGTGATCTTGATACGCGTTATTTATTTATTTTATATATTTGTGTAATTCATTAGATCGAAAATTGAAAGTCAATTTTGTTCCTGTTTTAGTTGTTCATTTGATTTGAAAATTTTTATGCCTAAATGCCACATTGCACGCATTTTGCATGGTTTTTTTTTTAGTTTACATAGGCACATACTATTAAATTGTTAACCAGCTATTCTGCTAAACACCGTTTTTTGTCTTTAAAATTTTTTTTTCCTGTTTTA
Source organism: Campaea margaritaria (assembly GCA_912999815.1). Taxonomy (NCBI): domain Eukaryota; kingdom Metazoa; phylum Arthropoda; class Insecta; order Lepidoptera; family Geometridae; genus Campaea; species Campaea margaritaria. Next base: position 6,978,315 of record OU538812.1, read on the forward strand.
CCCAATTATTAAGTGACTGCAATTATATTTGTGCCGCTGGGCTTTGATTTTGTTGGTACCATAGCACCAAAAAGTGTCTGAGCAATTATTTTCTCGGCTGGTTGACGCCGCTGGTGACATGAGGGCTGGCTCATGTCTCGCACTGAGAAAAGTTATTGCTATGCTATCTCGACATGCAGCCAGTGTTCTTGGCACCAGACCTCATGGACACTCTAAACACTTTTTGACTAGGTTTAGTATAGGTTTTATTTCTGAAATATTTTAAATTAATAAAATGTAATTTTAGTATATTTACTGAACACATAAATTAATGAGGGTTTGACACTTGATTTTTTCTAAGAAAACTTGTCTATAAATTCTCTAAAACGAAGTAACGAATTTTAGCCGTCAAGCATTTTCTGAAGAACAATAAAATGGAAGTCTATTTTAAATGAAAAAGTCGGTCTCTACCTTAATTTGTTTCCCTGTCACATTAATATTTAATTACAGTTCTTATCACTTCAATTTACAGAACGATCCCTAGTTAAATTCCAAGCTCTTTTCTCAATCCACAGAAGTGAATTTTTTAAGGTAAAACATTAAGTTTCAGATCAAAATCTACGCGCTAAAGAAACAAACGCAAACCCAAACACAAATATAACAAGCTTACGTCTGATCTAATATCAAGCATCTGCAGCCATGCCGTCACAATCGATCCAACTCACTTGTCTCCCAAAATTCATCCATAAGGCATCCAAATTGACTGATTCCACTCCATTACACTTTTAACCTTAAAAAAAAAAACAAATGAGGTCGATTCTGAAAGAGGAAATTAGGAAGAAATTAAACCTTTTTTGACACTTTCGCTTTTCAAACTGTGAAACTTTTTCGTTTGCGCTTGAAATCTGTTTGGGATGAAAAGAAAAATAAAAGGATTTTGGATGTGGAAAACGAAATGGTGATGCCTGATTGGTGGTTTTTTTTTTTTGTTACAGGCGACAAGAGCGCCCCCTCGCGTCCGGCTGGCGGCGCAACGCCGCTTCGACTGATACGAATCGTACCCCCAATGCGGGGCTGGTTACCTATACTTATGTGTTTACATCTTAAATGGGGTGTGTGTAGAGTAGGATCCAAGGAGAGACTTCCAGCGCGCAGCGGGTAGAATGTTACATATTATGGATACCAATTCACAAAAAAAAAATGAATTTACAAAAAAAAACAACTCCAATTGGATTTCAAAACTATTCAACCGATTTAGAGTGCTGTACTAGTGGGAAGTACCTTTGCCAGATATTCATCCGCCAAGCAGTAGTGTGCAAACATTACTGTGTTCCGGTTTGAAGGGCATTGTTTCCAGCGAAATTACTAGGCATTTGAGACTTTAGAGCCGATGTCTCAGAGTGACGAGCGCAGTGCAGTGCTGCGCGGGATTGCAATGCAGGGTTCTGGGTGGTGCTGTGACTGTTATGGGCAGGCGTAGGTAGCGCTTACCATCCCCTTACCGTCAAATAAAAAAAGATGAAGTTTCAATAGGACCAATTTAAAAGAAAAGAAAGAACATACCGTCTTTCCAAAATCTTACAAACCTTAACCTTCCCCCTTCTTGAAAAATAAAAAATAATTATCCAAAGCAAGTCTTTGGGGTAAAAAACATAACAAAAAAGGGTCTTCACAGATAGACGAACAAGAACACGCCAGATTTTTTTATACACAATTGAATTGTCATGGGCAAGTGTTGCGCTTATCACCACAACGACTTGCTTATACCATCATACGACTTTAAAAAAGGTAAAAATAATATAGAAGTCTCTGTTTTGGCCTACTCTACACATAGAGTCGGCGCGGCGCGGGTGCGTAGAAAATATAAAGTCGGATGTTGTTACATCGCATCCTGGCGATACCGCGAGCAGGATTCGAACCCGCGGCTACAGATACGGATACCTACCGCACCCTTACCTACTCTATCAAATTTATTATTAGACTGGTACTGCATTGAGTGGAGCAAAATAATGGTGGTCACACAAGAATTCTAGTGATTAACTTAGATTATTGAGATAATGTCATAATTTTTATTTTGAACAAGTAAGAAAGGAAACTGTCATCTTTGACATTTTTAAATATAATGATGTACTTCCGATATTCAAAGCTATGGTTTATAAACATTATTTATGTACCGAAAAATGCCTGAAATAGTATAATTATATTTTATTATAATTATTTATTGTGTGTCGTGAGTATATTATAAATAAATATTATACTTTTATTTTCTTAGGTGTACCTAGTGTGTGTGTGTATTATTATAACGTAAATATTTAATTTATAGTGTTTATTAAATGATTTATGTACGCCACCCACCTTACTATTGAAAAATATTTTTTACTGTCCATCCAAAGGTCGCCTGGAAGAAATCGCATTCAGCGAAGACCGCCCACTGTACTAGCCTTGTTTACCTATTTTGATTTTTCTGTTCTGTGTTTTTTTTTTTTGTAATTTTCTATTCTATTCACTCACACACACAGTTACACACATACACACACACGCATACACTCACATTCACACATCTCTGTATACAGTTTATGTTTATTTATTTATTTTGTACGCATTTCTTGAATGTGTGTTTGATTTAATTTATAATTTTACGGGAGTCTTCGAGTTACGATTGCATAGGTTTCTTCTAAGTAAGCGTACACCATCGTAGACCGCATTGTCCGGTGAGATATTGGTGAAACGCAAACCTATTCATATATAAAAAAGTATTATTTTGTACTTATTTATTTAAGCTTAGTTTAGTCCTAGGTTTAATCCGTCTTATTAAGGCCGTGCGTACACAGCGAGCGACGTAATCCGGATTAAGACAAGTCTAGCATGAACACACGAAATGAGTTGGTAAGACGTGCTCCGGATTCTCCACAGTTTACAGGGTGTTGTTATTTCAGGGGCCTCACCCATCCAGTTTAAGGCCTTAAACTAAATTGCCCTGCTAACTGTCACCACCAACATCGCTCAGTGTTCATAAGTCGACCAGAGACATTTATCCAAAGAGATCGTAACAATTTGTTTGCATTTATGGGAGTTTATATAGCTCCATCTCATTCTATTTCTCTCTCATTTTCTGCAGTCTATTTTTGAGTGACGTCACGTCACGTTTGTCATTTATGAGTGTGTGGCGCCAATCTAGGCCGTTCAGTTTAAGGCCTTAAAATGAACTGCATGGAATAAGAGTAGGTACGTGGTTACCCCCCTGGCTGGGACTTTGTTGAGACGATATTAATATCAAGTTGATAAAGTTATATTTAGTTCGTAAAGATAACTAAAGTCTATTTATATCAAGACTGTAAGGGATCCAGAAGGGTTAGTTCTACGACCCTTTATTCGACCTCTATTGAGGGCTCCTCGAGCGTCCCTCCAAAAGTTACTCATGCTTGGTATGATCGGTTGAAATATTCGAGGTTCCTCGACAGTCGACTTTTTATTTTTCACTATGTATAAGAGACTTAGAATAGAATAGAATAGAAAACTCTTTATTGTACACCAGAAACAAAAATAAACACAGTACAGAAAAATTACAATAGGTAAACTTATCGCTGAAAGCGAGCTGAGACTTAAGTGTTTGACTTGTAAAAGTGCAATATTTTTGCCTACAAGCAATATATGATTTGAGTTTTTAAGAATCCTTGTATGAGGGACTATGGAGTGGAGGTATTCGGCCTTATCATACACTTAACTCATAAGTAGTAAGTTTTAAGTACAGGTAATTGTACATACTGTCATCATTAACGTAATTAATAAATTCTTCATTAACCGTTTTCTGAAGCCATTTTAACATGAATAATCGGAGACGCGAGTTCGAGGAATCCTCACGGTAGATCGCGAGGTACCTTGACATGACAGATGCTTTGACAGATGAGTGGAGGAAATTTCAAAGACAAAAACTACCAAAATACACTTGTAAGGAAAAGTGTTTAAGTAACAACTTACGATGCGGGGGTAAATGTAGCGTACCGTTTATTTATAATTTTTAGTTAGAAAAAAAAAATGTGAGTATGTTTCGCATCATCCTGTACGCGGTCATAATATCTATAGGCTGAGTAATTCCACCGTCTCGCGAATTTGTTGTTTATTTGACTTTTCCTTTACGGGCGTTATTAGGACCCCGAATACTGGTAAAATAACCGTATATAATGGGCTTCAGATCCGGTGCCGTATAAAAGTCGGTTTATTTTAATTTAGTGAAGGTTCGTTCCGGTTTCGAATTTTTATCCGGTTTTAGAAATAAAAAATAATTATGTTCCTGTTTTTACGCTGGGAGTCTTTTGGCGTTTAGTTTTTAGTTAATAAGGGTCGAAGTAATACCAAACCAACCGGATATAGTTGGTACCATATCCGGTTTTTATGGTTTGCTTTAATTTAGTAGGGTAGAGTTTTCATTCAGTTTTTTTAAGCCTTTTTTTGTAGTGAGTTTGTTTGTAAAAAATACAGAACACGAGTTCTTTTTTTTAATGTGACAGTAACGAGAAGAGTAAGTTGTTCAACTGATGGTAGGCGCTATGCCTATAACAGTTACAGCGCCACCCAGAAATTTCAATTGCATAGTCTTGCGCGGCACTGCACTGCGCTCGTCACCCTGAGAGATTAGTTCTGAAGTCTCATATGGCCAGTTATTTCGCTGGAAACAGTGCCCTTCAATCCGGAACACAGTAATGTTTGCACACTACTGCTTGGAGGATGAATATCTGGCAGTGGTACTACCCTTGGTGTTTTGCAGAAGAGGCCTCCCACTACAGATTTTATTTTCGAAAGTAATATGTCCTAATTCCGTATACTTATTATTAATTACTAGCTGTGCCCTGGCACGCTTCGCTGTGGCACATTCGCACATTCGCTGATATGTCACTGATGAAAAGAATAGATAAAAACAATCCTTGATGCGGATTATATATCATGCTAAAATTTCAGCTCGATCGGTGCAGAACTTTTTGAGTTTTTGAAGCGTACACAAACCAACATAACATCCTTACTTTATATTATAAATGCGAAAGTGACTCTGTCTGTCTGTTGTTCTTTCACGCCTAAACTACTGAACCGATTGAAATGAAATTTGGTACAGAGATAGTCTAGAGCCTAAGAAAGGACATAGGGTACTTTTTAATGCGAAAAGAGTATTGTAAAGGTTTGAAATAGAGAATGAAACTTGGTATGGAAGTTTTGTCATTTTTTTAGCTAGAAGCTTTAAACTTATTTCTTAGGCTTCTAATTAAATATAAATAAATATGACATTCAAAGTTTGTAAAAATTTTACGCCAGATGGGGTAAAGTAAGGATAGGGGATGAAAGGTTGTATGGAAATATGTAAGGTTTCGGCTAAACCACTGCACTGATTTAAAAAATAATTTCTTTAATGGAAAGCTGCATTGACAGCGAGTAACATAGGTTATATTTTATTCCCATATATTCCCGCGGGAACAGGAGCTACGCGGGTGAAACCGCGGGGTGCAGCTAGTTTTTATATATATAGATTATTACTTAGGAAATTGGTTTTCTATTATTATTAACTTACCTATAGTTTTGTAACAACAATTTATTTTGTTTGTTCAGTTGTCACGTTTTGCTACTAGTCTAGGTTTATTGAACAAAGAGGTTAGTTTGGATAGCTTTCTTTCAAAGGTTCTGTCAATTGCGTTGGTGGTGTAATGGTGAGCATAGTTGCCTTCCAAGCAGTTGATCCGGGTTCGATTCCCGGCCAACGCACATTTTGTGAAATTTTATTCGTAAATTTTGTCTTGTCTAGGAAAATGTTTGAAATTTTATATGTTCTCTAGAACAAATTTTTATTCCACGACTAGCTGCGCCTCGCGGTTTCATCCGCGTAGTTCCAGTGTCAAATAGTAAGTTCATACAAAAATCAAGAAAAAATAGTTTTTCAGTTTTTACCAAATTTTCCAGTTTTCCACGTGACTTTATTAATTTCTTCTTTCATAAGAACCTTCTCCTGAAAATATCATCGACCCATATCGTCTCACTACTGAGCACTCTACCCTCAATTTCGTGAGGAGGATTAGGCCATAATCCACCACGGGGCCCTGTCCAGATTGGTGGATCGCATACCTGCCTCCGAAATTATTATTGCGTAGGTATGTGGGTTTCCTCGCGATGTTTTCCTTCACCGAAAAGCGAGTGATAATCATTTACATAATTATGTTTTACAGAATTGGTACGTGCCTGCATTGGGATTTCAACTCACGACCTTCTGATTGGAAGACGGACGTTCTCCCAATCCTTCTAAAATCAAACCCGAAATAGAGAATCCCTAAATATAACTTTTATCAAATACGACAATCTTCAAAATAATATAACATCTGACGTCACAACACTAGGGAATACCTCAGTCTGCTGTTATTGTTGCTGTTTCGCTCGATCTTTCAGCTTGTTCCATATTGCTGTCTCACTCGGCGAGCTCCACTGCTCTAATCTATCGATTGACTGAAAAAAGGGGATACAAGAGATTGGGTGTCGGAAGATCGTTCTGAAGATATGTGCTGGGATACAGTAATCCAACGGTGTGTTCTTTTTGTACGGATAATGAGTCACTTCATGTATAACAATGAAATGTGATTGATGACTTTCTGGACTAAGCGGCTGAACGGTTTTTGATGATATTTCGTATTGGTATATTGTACATGGAGTGAAAATTAAAGCGGTAAATTTTGGTTAACTTTATTCTGAGGAAACACCCGCTGAAAACGAGTAAAATGTAATGCAACCCAAGAGGAAAATGATATTTTATAATCACTATTACTAAGTAAGAATAAAAATACTAAAATGTAAAAAAAAAAAGAACATTTGTTTGCCTAAATTTTTGAGACAATTATGTATGAAAAAATTAATCAAGAAAAACAGTCACACACAAGGGACTTATTACCTTCTCACCAGCATAAGCACTGTGACATGTCAGTCAAAGTGGAAGGGCCAATCCTGTTAAAGACACTTCATACAAAATTAAGGTTATTTAAATTTAACAAAAAAAGTACCTGAGATTTAATGTGATTTCTCATTCCCACCCCGTGTAAACGGTTCGAAGCTAATCGGGAAGCGTCGACCACAACCGCCCGTTCATTTCCACCCTCCAATCAGTTGTCCGATCCATTTACGGCGATGATGAGGTACGTTGTACAATTGCATATTATGTATGTGTTAAGCCAACTACACATTTGTCTGACGTGTCGTGTCGTGATGCATCAGAAAGGTATCGGTTTCATACATTTAATATGGTAGCGTTCATATTTTTCCGTTCATGTTTTGTTTTTGCTGTGTTGTGACGGCTTGTGTTAAATGTATGACACCGACACCTATCTGGTGCATCACGACACGACACGTCAGACAAATGTGAATCTAGCTTTAATGTATGCGTAGTGGCGTAAGGCAGATACACGTTCAATCTTTCAGCTATCTGCCGGCTGTCAAACGTAAAAACATCTGAAAATGGGCGTAAAAAATCCTAAGCATAAAATATTTTCTGAAATCACTGAGTGTGCAGCATCAGAATAAGAAAAAGCTAGCAGGAAATTAAAGGCAACAGCTGTCTAACAGCTCTCTTATTCACATCTAGTAAAACAGCGTACACGAGAGTGAGTGAAACAGAAAACTTCCCATGGTTTTTATTATTTCAAGTATGGTCCACAAGGTAGATTGTTCAGGTTGTCGTTAGGGTTGTCTTTTTGTTGAACAAATCGGCCATTTGGCAGCTGGATGAGATTCAAAAACTGGCCAAGTGCGAGTCGGACTCACGCACGAAGGGTTCCGTACTTTGTTGTAGAGCCCCCTTAAATATTAATTTATTTAAATTTTTTAGTGTTTGTTATTATAGCGGCAACAGAAATACATCATCTGTGAAAATTTCAACTGTCTAACTATCACGGTTCATGAGATACAGCCTGGTGACAGACGGACAGACAGCGGAGTCTTAATAAAAGGGTTCCGTTTTACCCTTTGGGTACGGAACCCTAAAAATGGGGCTCCAGATTGTAGTTCCTAGATACCTATCTCATGTATACCAGTTGTGGGGTAAAAGCGCGATACGCGATGCATTGGTCACAGGCTCAGTGCTCGCGACGCCACCGCTTCCAGCCGGGAGCGATGCTCGCACTTTTAACGAGATGGATGCTCGTTACTCGGAAAATAGGATTTTTTGTTAAACGAGTAAAATGTAGGTTGCTGCTCTGTTAATGAGGCTACTTTTTTAGTGAAAGAATTTACAGAATCGGATCTGCAGTTCTGGTGATGACCACACACCACTCATAACCCCCTGTATCTAGAATAACAGAAACTACGAGGACCATGGTCCCATTAATCCACTTTCTAGGCCGAGAATCTCACTTATATTACACATCCGAAATTGTGTATGTGTCTATGTGCCTGTCTGTGTGTGTGTGCGTGTGTATGTGTGTATATAAAAGAGTAAATAGGCAATAACGACTACGACAGGGTCTCAAGGTCCACAGCGCAGTGCCACAATGGATAGTTCTGGGTGACTCTGTAACTGTTATGGGCAGGCGTAGCGCTTGCCATCAGGTTAACGACTGGTTCGTCCCGTCACTCAGTCAAACAAAAAAAAAACACTAGTTACAAAATTAATACGTTCCGAAACACCACTTCAATTCTTTTAACTTTACGATTGGTATCTATTTTCAGTATTTTCAAGTGGCTTTGAAGATGGACTGCTGCATTCTGGACTGGAATTGATTTATTGAGATTCTAATTTGGTTTTCTTATTGGAACATGATTAATGGATAGAAGGTATATAATAGTTTTTTAGGGTTCCGTACCCTAAGGGTAAAACGGAACTCTATTACTATGGCTCCGCTGTCTGTCTGTCTGTCCGTCTGTCACCAGGCTGTATTTCATGAACCGTGATAGTTAGACAGTTGAAATTTCCACAGATGATGCATTTTTATGGCCGCTATAACATTAAATACAAAAAATAAGAATAAAATAAATATTTAAGGGGGTCCCATACAACAAAGTACGGAACCCTTCGTGCGCGAGTCCGACTTGCACTTGGCCGGTTTTTTTTATTGTTATTGCTTAGAGACCAGAGGAAGCATTCACTTGCCTTTTATAGTTATAATACCCCCAAGGCTTTGCATTGCCAAATCTTTCACTGTCACTGAAAAATCGGCTCTAAAGTTTCATACGCCCAGTAATTTCGCTGGAAACAGTGCCCTTCACACCGGAACACAGTAATGTTTGCACCTCACTGCTTGGTGGATGAATATCTGGCAAAGGCGTGGTACTACCCCAAGCGGACTCCTGTAGAATTCAGAAGTGGCTTACCACTATAACATATTATAGGTAGGCGGATAGGAAGAAATTGCCGATTTCACCTGCCTGAATATTTTAAGTTGTGGTAACTTTGTTTCCCGATTTACGGCGAAGTAACTCTTAGGATAGTTGAAAGGACACTAGCTGCATCGAGGCCAATATCCTACACAATTCTAAAGAAAGGTGGAAAACTCGAATTTAAGTTTGTAATTGAATTTTCCAATTAGCCCGTGTATCCGCAAAACATCATTTTTTGAGAACTACCCAGGGGGGTAACCATGTACTTATTCTTATTCCATGCAGTTCATTTTAAGGCCTTAAGCCGAACGGTCTAGATTGGCACCGCACACTCATAAATGACAAACGTGACGTGACGTCGTGACTGCAGAGAATGAGATGGAGCTGTATAAACTCCCATAAATGCAAACAAATTGTTCCGATCTCTTTGGATAAATGTCTCTGGTCGAATTATGAACGCTGAGAGATATTGGCGGTGACAGTTAGCAGGGCAGTTCAGCTTAAGGCCTCAAACTGGATGGATTTAACAGTTCGTGGTGAGGCCCCTGGTATGTATATTTTATGGATGAGTTATCGGCAGCAAATAAGGCGTCATAAAACCAGCGATTTAAGCGCCTGAAATTGTATCCACGTGTATGGATATAGAACTACAACAGGCGCATGGAATCTTACACCCATGGAGTTCACGACTGCTATCAATTGATAAAAAACTGCCCTCCACAGCACGGAGCGATGAAAAACTAAAAATAACCAGTGACGCGATGGTTTCACAATTCAAAATTGAAATATTTCTTCTCCATCATCATCATCATCAACCCATAACGTCTCCCGCTGCTCAGCACGGGTCTCCCCTCACTTTCGTGAGGAGGGTAGGCCATAATCCACCACGGGGGCTCGGTCCGGATTTACTTATTTATTTATTTTACCAATTAGGCGAAAATAATGACATTTTACAAGTGAAACAACACGTTGAATACTGGTTGACACTAGTTTGTGTTTTTATAATTTTACAGCAAGCGAAAACTCGTCTGGCGTGCGAACCTGCACCGCTGTATTGACAATTTTATCACACCAGTTGTGTGCACCCGCAATGCTGATTGAGTTTAGTTATGACACAACGCCAGTAAACAGTAAACACACACATTGTGTGCTCTTTTGCGAATAAGAGCCAAAAAAGTAAAACAGTTCAGCAGTAAACGTGTTAAGTCTCTATGTCATCTCGTACTTACATAGAGAAAAATAAAAAATAAATCAAATTATAATTAACTAAACTAATGAGTAACTGATTATGGTTTGAGTTTCAAAAGGGAAATTTCCCTACCGAGTGGTGATTCACGGCTGAATCTCGTACAGGAAAAGGAAACTCCATTAACTCTACCAGTGCTTCGGAAATACGCCCGTCAGAGAAGTTTCTAACCAGGAGTTATACTTGTTAGAAACAGGTGGCACTACCTCTATAACTATCATTATACCTATGTATAGAAATATTGTAAAAACGGATGTAAAATCTCTTAGGTACCTTTAATATCCGGTCTGAACAGTCGCAAGGACGTCTCAGCCATTCCCAAGGCTCGGCTTACAAACTAGCAATATATTATGTAAATAGATGCAACTATATAATGTGGGATATAACTGCGGCCCCCGGTTTTACTCACGAAGTTCCTATATTTCTAAAGAAACTCTGCATTTTTCGGGTTAAACATAACTTATGCCACTTATGCGGGAATAGCGTAGGTTTCTATCAGGGATAAACGGAGTGGAGAACTCCTCTCTACTCATGGACTGGGGAACTCCTTGGAGGACCAACGCCGTCGGGGCCGCGGAAGATGTTCTACGTACCCGTAGCCCCGATAATAGGCGTCCCGGTGGAACAGCCCGGGGTTTTAGTGGGTATACCCGTCAGGGTAGCTGGCGGGGAGTCCCACATAACCACCCGGTCCTACTCTAGGGCCGGGTGGTATGCGGAATGCATTTCCAAAGGTAAAAGAAAAAGTTTCTATCAGGGAAAGAGTTTTCCGAATAGGATCGGTATTAGAGATATCTTTTTATCCGCATTATTCCCGTTTTCCCGTAGTAACTGCATTTTCAAGGGTTAATTATAAAGCAAGTATAGTAGTGTAAGATTTTTTCAAATCGCTTCTGTAGTTCCAGAGATTTTAATTTTTATTTGACTGAGTGACGTGACGAGCAAGTCATTCATCTGATGGTAAGCGCTACGCTACCTCTACCAATAGCGCTATCTCTAACAAACAAACTCACAGACAAACTTTACCTTTATGTGCAATTTTAGAGTAGATTCTATTTCCGTACCTGCATAGCCACCACTATAAAGCCATTGACCCACAATATACCTATGCCCAATCCCATCAATCTATAGAATAGTTCACCATAGGACGGGTTACATTGACGGTCACCACACCGTGACGAGAGTAATGGTCAGACGTGGTTTGTGCTAATGTTCTTAATATGTCGTATAATCAATGGAGCTTGGATTGGTGGATCACATATCGTACCTCCGAAATGATTCTCGAGCATATGGGTTTCTTAACGATGTTCTGTATAGTTATTAGAGTAGCAATTGTATCTTTTTTTTAATTTGACTGGGTGACGCGACGAGCAAGTCGTTCACCTGATAGTAAGCGCTACACCAGCCCTCGTCAACCTGGGACATCAGCTCTAAAGCCTCATATGTCAAGTAATTTCGCTGGAAACAGTGCCCTTCAAACCGGAACACGGTTCTTATTGTTATTGTTAATTTCACAGCTTACTTTTACAGACCTTATTTCTTTAAACCAAAAAAAACTGAAAACACATCTGTCGTGTTATGTGGGAAAACTCTATGGCGCGTGCAGAGCCGGATCCGTGGCTAGACAAGAAAATCGGCTCAGCAGTCAAAGTGTGAACTAGGGCTATAATCCTACTAATATATTAAACTAGCTGCGCCCCGCGGTTTCACCCGCGTAGCTCCTGTTCCCGCGGGAATATGGGGATAAAATATAGCCCATGTTACTCGCTGTCAATGTAGCTTTCCATTAGAGAAATATTTTTTTAAATCGGTGATGTGGTTTAGCCGAAACCTTACATATTTCCATACATACTTTCATCCTCTATATTTATTTTACCCCCTCAAGGGTAAATTTTTACAAACTTTGAATGCCAAATTTATTTATAACTAATCATAAGCCTAAAAAAATTATTTCAAGCTTCTAGCTTCAAAAATGAGGAAACTTCCATACAAACTTTCACCCCCTATTTCAAACCCTTAGAATGTTTTTTTGGCGATAAAAAGTACCCTATGTCCTTTCCTTGGCTCTAGACTATCTCTGTACCAAACTTCACTTCAATCAGTTCAGTAGTTTAGGCGTGAAAGAGCAACAGACAGACAGACAGACAGAGTTACTTTCGCATTTATAATATAAGTAAGGATTTGAAAGTTTGTATATATACTCAATCACGTAGAAACGGCTGAACGGATATGAATGAAATTTGGCACACGCATAGTTTGCTATTTGCTATCGTGTTAAGTATTATCTTATACGGGATAAAAAGTATTTTATATATATTTATATATATTTTATGTATTTTTTTGTATTTTTGGAAGTCTTTTAAGTGTTTTTTTTCTCTACTCAATACTCAACGTGGAGGAAACCGTGTGGCGCAGCTAGTAGCTAGTAGAATAATAAAAGACAGAATAAGTTTCACATTTTTATTACAACACTTAAATTCGACATTTTAAGTACAATTATAAAGTTAATTTCAATAGCTTCTCGTTTATGGCATCGTTTTTCTAAAATAATATAAATATCTAAATATAATATATTTACAAACTTAATAATACTGTTTCTATACAATTTTATAGGTATACTTTTAATACCTAACTAAATAAAATATAATTTCTAAAACATGCAAATGCAAGGCACCATCTTAGCACCATCTTTTCTTATAATATTTATATATATATTCATCATTTCATATAAAATTTATTTCACTGGATCTAAAAAACATGATTAATAAATTTTTGTTAAATATAAACCCGTAGGAAACAACTACAACAAATAAAAATTTCCACACGGTAGCTGGTTCTGTAAATTTAATTTAATTTATTTTAAAAAATCCAGTTTTATTTTTATTTTGATAATAAAATATCAACGCGACGGACCTAGAAACAATTTGCACAATATTTTACTACAATTTACTAAAAATATTTACAATAAAAAACACCTACTTATTTCTAATTATAACATAAAGAGGTCTGAAGATTATAATGGTACTCAAAACAAAACCAAAAACTATAAGAAAACAATTTAGACGAATTCAAATACATACAATTACATATTTTTATAAAATTCTATGTTAGGTACGAATTTTACTTCCACAGATATAAGGCACTTTGAAAATCTATATATATAAAAATGTAATGTTGGTTTGTGTACGCTTCAAAAACTCAAAAAGTTCTGCACCGATCGAGCTGGAATTTTAGCATGAAATATAATCCGCATCCCTTGATGGTACAGCTAGTAGTTCATACAATTAAGCATCGCGATCGAAAAGAAAATAACAGATAGTTACATTATTTTGCTTAATTCCACTAAAATTAACGATTGCAACTAAATCGCTAACATACAATACAGACTTTAAGCTTTCAAAGGTATCTCTTCAAAGCTGAAACAATAGAAGAGAAAGAAACAAATTCATTTTACAAAATACAGAAGTCTTGTGATGAAAGAGGAACTTTAGGAAAGGCACATATTAGATAAATACTACATAACCATCATCATCATCATCAACCCATAACGTCCCACTGCTGGGCGCGGGTCTCTCCTCACTTTCGTGAGGAGGGTAAGGCCATAATCCACCTCGGGGGCCCAGTCCAGATTGGTGAATACATACCTACCTCCGAAATAATTCTCGGGTAGGTATGTGGGTTTCCTCAAGATGTTTTCCTTCACCGTAAAACGAGTGATAATTACGTACATATCTTTTACAGAAACACATTGGTACATGCCTGCACTGGGATTTGAACTCACGAGCTTCTGATTGGAAGGCGGACGTTCTCCCACTAGGCTACCACCGCTATGTAATACTACATAATACTGGTCAAATCCAGAATACTGACGTCACTACACAGAAGATAGCAAACTTAAGTTTGGAAGTCAAAACGATCGCTATCGAGCCTCCAGTCTAAGTCTACCTTCTGGAGCCCTACCATGACATCTTATAGCGATTCAATTGAAGACCTAAACTGAACCGCGTCGCATAATCGTACCGTGACGTCTTGTTTTTTATGTTTCTGCCATTTTCAACCGAAACCGGATTCAGTTTAGGTTGAAAATGGCAGCAACATAAAAAGTAAGACGTCGCGGTACGATTATGCGACGCGGTTCAGTTTAGGTTTTCAATTGAATCGCTATAAGATGTCATGGTATGCCTCCTGATCTATATCAATCATTAGCGGCCAAGGATATAAATACCAATCATCTATCGATTTATGCACAAAGACTCGACATACTTCGGATCCATCTCATCAATTTCCCTCCCCTTGGTCTCAGGGACGAATAAGACAACAAAAAGAAGACATAACACTGAAATACCCGCGTACATCCAAAATAAACCATATAAGCCTATATGCTCTTGGATATCGGCAGCAGTTTTAACGTTGACAAAACCACAGAGATGACTGAAGCTAGTCGCTAGGGCACTGCCTGTACTTCTGTACTCTAAAGGAAACAGTTCTCCAATCAATAGAGATGAAATTGGGCTGATACCTAATGAAAAAGCTATGGTCAACGTCAGCACACATACTAAGGGAATCCAATCATAAGAGCCAGGTTCTGCGAAAGAGACATCAGTGGCGTTCCGAATGACCTCTTCGTAATATGCATAGGAACCAAATCCAGCTAACGCTATGGACATCATCACTCCACTTATCATCAGTAACGGCAACCTCCCAACTTTGTCTATAAGCATTCCAGAGAGACATGAAGCTAGTAACTGAGCTACGCTGGTGGCGATTGCTCCACCATGAGGGTTCAGGGTTCTGAAGGTTTTCTTAAACATTTTGACGGCGTAGAAGTTGAACAGATTCGCTCCTGTGAACCTTTGGAAGAACATCAGGCCACACGTGATGAGAACAGGTCTCGTCAGCCTTTTGGACATTAAAACTTTGAGCTTGCTCGTGTGGCTTCCATTGTATAACTTACTAGCTCGGATATTAGTCCTGATAGTGTCAAGCTCCTGTCTTATGTCAGCTTCTGGACCCCTCAACCATTGCAACGATTCTTCAGCTTCCTGATCCTTTCCTCTAAGCAGTAAAGAAGATGGGGTTTCTGGTATGAAGAAGAGTGCACAGAAGAGTAGAACTGGTGCTGAAGCCACGACGAGAGCCAGTTCGTTCCAGCTGAGGTAGGCTCCGATGGAGAAGGAGATCAGAATCCCAATCTGGCTCAAGATCTTGAGCACTGAACTCAGACAGCCTCTGATTTCGGGGACTGCTATTTCTGTGACGTATACCTGTGAACAATAGAAGATAAATGTTAGGCATATTTCTTTAATAATATCGGAATTCCGCCTCTTTCGTAAGATTCTAAGCAGTATAGTGATTTTGGAAAAGTTATTTTTTTGATAATCTGACATCGTGGTGCTTTTTTTTAACTTTATAATGTGTAATCATTTCAGAGCATAATATAGTTTTGACACATCCACAAGAAAAAAGAACTCAATTGTGAGTTTTCTGATATTTAAAGATATCATCCCCATCATCAACCCATATCGTCCCACTGCTAAGCACGGGTCTCCCCTCACTTTCGTGAGGAGGCAAAGCCATTAGGAAGCGAGTTGTGGTTTAAAAATCTATTAATTTAGTATACTAATGTTCCGAAAACAATTCTTGAGAACGAGTCCTATCCTAAGCTTAGCGCGTTAACCAATTTCTGTCAGTAGTAAAGGTTTTTAGTGCCTAAATAATTTAAAAAACACCTATTTAGAAGTTCTTTACTTTCATATCAATCTACACGACAGTGATCAATGAGTTTTTTTTTTCACTGAGTGATGAGATGAGCAAGTCAGTCAGCTGATGGTAAGCGCTACGCCTGTCCATAAAAGTCACAGCACCACCCAGAACCCTGCATTGCATAATCCTGCGCGGCGCTGCACTGCGCTCGTCACCTCGAGACATCTGCTCTAAAGTCTCATGTGCCCAGTAATTTCGCTGGAAACAATACCCTTCAAACCGGAACACAGTAATGTTTGCACACTACTGCTTGGCGGATGGATATTGCTTTTAGTTTTATATTTTTTAAGTTCCGTAGATAAAATGGTTTTACATTCTTCAAGTATTACTAGATCTTGTACGGTATAAAAAATGTATCTAGCAAATCTTAAACCTTATTCACTCCAACCTAAGTACTATTTTCGCGAATATAGCACCGTGTTAAAATTGCGATCAACATAACAATAACGAAATCTGCTCAGTCGGTGTTCAAAATAAAGTGTTTTGTGACGTAAATCAGAATAAGCGTGGCTGAAACTAATTTGTTCTGACAACACGGATTTGGGGATAGACAACTGTTGTCATATTATTTGACTTACAGTCTTCTTTATAGACTCATGCGCCTTATTCAGAATTGGGTATTTTGCTTAGGAAGGTTCTGTGGGAAGAAGTGTGATATAAAGGG
Source organism: Campaea margaritaria (assembly GCA_912999815.1). NCBI lineage: Eukaryota > Metazoa > Arthropoda > Insecta > Lepidoptera > Geometridae > Campaea > Campaea margaritaria. The sequence continues at coordinate 6,995,303 of OU538812.1, forward strand.
GTGTGAGCACTGAACCATATTTTTCATCACTAAATCGATGCATCGATCAACAATCCGGTTTTCCTTGCTTTTTGAAGTAAAACGCGCTCGCTTGACTTGTGGAGTAAGCTGGTGTATGCGTGGCGAAAGCGTTACGAAAACTGTGATCGGGCGAGGCGAACGGAATTTGAGAGGGATAAGTTAGTGAAGATAGAAAGAGAGATAGTTACGTTTCGTATATTATTCAAGTTATATACACACATATATATGTAGTTAATTAAGTAAATAGAAACTAGTAACATTCGCTTTTCACCGCAGAACAACATCGCTAGAAAACCTACATAGTCGAAAATTATTTCAGAAGTCTGTGATTCAACAATCCGGACCGGGCCCTGTGGTGGATCGTTGCCTTATTCCTCCTCGCAAAACTGAGGTGAGATCCGTGTTTAAAACTGTTACCAGTTCAGAGCTCAATTAAGAAACAAAGTAGTTGTTGATAAATGTACTTCCATCACGCTGCCGATTCATCAGCAATCCAAGCACGAAGGACCATAAACTTTAGTAAATAGTTGCCATATCGAACTGGACAATGTAATAAAGCGGCCGTTTACATATCGTTACCTATGCTAATATTTTTTACTATTTGGCTCCGCACGATTTTTATATTTAGCCAGTGTTAAATAGGATTGTTGAAGTTTTTCTCTGAAATAGTTGCAATGTCCGAGTCCTTGTCAGTCGTGCAGTCAACGTCACAATTCAGTTAAGTGGTGGATGATTTACTTAAGGCTGGTATACCATTGTGGTAAAAGCCTCAGAAAAATAGTAGCGGCAGGCCTCTTCTGCAAGAGTCCGCCTGGGGAAGTACCATACGTTTGCCATAATATTCATCCGCCAAGCAGTAGTATGCAAACATTACTGTGTTCCGATTTGAAGGGCATTGTTTCCAGCAAAACTACTCTGGGCATATGAGACTTTAGAGCCGATGTCTCAAGGTAACGCAGCATTATGGAATGCAAAGTTCTGGGTGGCACTGTAATTGTTATGGGCAGCCGTAGCGCTTACCATCAGGTGAACGACTTGCTCGTCTCGTCACTCTATCAAAAAAATAAAGTTAACTAGAAAGAAAACGAAATTTATAGTAATATATTCTTAAACAATGGATACTTAAAGTTGACCGTTTAATGTCTATTGTAAAATGAACTAGTGTGAGTGACGTCTCGGCACAGTAATAGAAAATAACAAACTATAAGCAATTTTACTACGAACGTGAGCCGCCAAAGAAAACGCTTCTAGTTATTTCTTTTTTTATGATTAAACTAGGTTTTAAATGGGAAATAGCAGAGAGAAGCAATTTGGATCACTGTTTACTAAAAGTCCTTTGCGGTCCTTTGGAAGCGTCGCCGAGACTGACCCGTGAAGTATTGTCGAGCGAAATCATTCTCGGCGCGTGCAGGTGGATATGAGCAATGTGTTGCGCTGATTGATTTCATTTAGTTAGCCGCGGATTTTGAAATATGACCGAATATTGTACCGAATATTTTTTTTTTTAAATTTTGTGTTCCCGACAATAAGAAACGAAGAACGTTAATACCTAAAATTTTACAAATATATATATATATATATATCGAAAAAAAGTTTAAGCTGAAGTAATAAGCAACTACTACATTTATTGCTAAAATATCATTTAAATGTATCCTGTTGTAAATATGAAAAAAAATATATTATAAGCAGTTGGATACTGTTAACAAATGACGTACCTACCGAGGTCACAGAAGAAATATAGTAAAACATATAGAGTGGACAATCTCCATCCCCCGCACCTCTACCCGCTACTAGGAGGGAAATTGGGAGGTAAGTCAATATTACACGCCCAAATGACAATAGACAAACGGGTTATTGTGAACCTTCGTACTAGAGGGTCGTCTTTTGTTTTATTCTCGTAGTATTTTTGAGAGTTTACAGTCGCATTTGGCAAGTCTACAAGCGTTATTTATATGCAAGTGATGTTAAATAAGCTTTTTTATGGAGTGTCTTGGGTATGTAGGTACTAAATTTAACAACTAAGTACGGGATTTGTCGCTAAAATTCCATAAAGTTATCCATTGTTTTGTAAATACTGTATAATCCTCTGCCGCTGTTTCCAAGCTTTCCCTACAAAATACTTTCTAGCTAAATCACGCCACTCCTTTTCATTAGTGTCGAGTTTAATAGCTTTTTGATTGATTAGAAGATAATTTCTCTTTTTGTATCTTTCTTTTGTTTTTAGTGGACACCAAAAATTCGACGTTGTTTTACAATACAATCCTACTTATATTATAAATGCGAAAGTTTGTGAGAATGGATGGATGGATGTTTGTTCCTCTTTCACGCAAAAACTACTGAACGGATTCGAATGAAATTTGGAACACAGATAGTTTATAACCAGGATTGAGTAATAGGGTACTTTTTATCCCGATAGTATGTTCCAGTGGGACGAAACGGGAACTACGCGGGTGAAACCGCGGGGCGCAGCTAGTAGAATATAATAATTATTTATTGAACACTATAAAGCTTAAGTAGACACAGTACAATAAACACTCAATAAACATGTGGTTCAATGGACGGTCTTATTGGTTAAAGCTATTTCTTCCAGGCAATCTTTGGATGGATAGGAATGAAGTTTTAATCGTTGCGGCTTGTGGTGGTAAAACATAAAATAACAATAATTAAACACTTATAATTATAATTAAATTAAATTAAATGAATTAAATGAATTTTTATTGCCAAAAAAGTTAGTGTTACAAATAAAATTTACAAAAAGAGCAAACAATATGTTGAAAAAAAAAAAAAAAGGATTAACAGTGAGTTCCAAACTAGGCGCGGGGCCTGTGTCTTGGGACCCGAGTGCGTGTTACCAGAACAATTGCGATGGTGTGTGAAAGTGTGGGTTGCGAGGGTGTGTGTATGTGAGTGTGTGTGTGTGTGTAGTGAGTTTGAAGTGAGTGAGGGAGGAGAATTTTCGTGTGAGTGTATGTAGTATTTATTTTTTATATACTTACTTGTAATTTACCATCAATTGAACGACATGCTCGTCTCGTCACTCAGTCTAATTAAAAAAAATATATAATGGCATACTTTTCGGGCATGAGAGGTGAAGAATAAATTAATCACCTGCGTTGTCATTATTATGCAGCATATCAGCATGCCCCCGCAGAAAGACGCTGCCAATATCATATGCACCCCGGTGGACAGCGCCGTGGCGAGCCAGGCCAGGGTGTATGGCAGCGCCGTGGCGATCAGCACAGTTCGCCGCCCCATACGCATGGCCATCCCGCCCAGGATGCCGCCCACGAAGGCACCTGTGGAGGAAGAGAATGGAATTTAATTTAATTTTATTTCATTTCAACATGGGAGCTCCACTCGCTTTTCGGTGGAGGAAAACATCGTGAGGAAACCTACACCTACACGAGAATTATTTCGGAGGTAGGTTAGTTATCCACCAATCAGACTGGGCCGCCGTGGTGGATTATGGGCTGATAATGAAGATGATGATGATGGGGGCCTGCTTCGGCTACCCACCTAATTGGCATTAATTATAATACACGTTTATTTTTATTTGACTGGGCATTTCGTTCACCTGATGGTAAGCGCTATACCTGCCCATAACAGTCACAGCACCACCCAGAACCCAGCATTCAACTTCAACTTCAATTCAAAATTAAATATAATAATTATTTTTATTCTTTTCTATTCAACTTGATATGGAAGTAAAAACTTTCTTACCAATGAAAAAGTAAAAAATATTTTAATAAAAAACATCCAATTAAAGCATAAAATATAAATCGATAGCATCATAAAGGTTACTACGTCGATGTCAGCACCACACGCTTCTTTATAACTTATAGACTAGCGGTTACCGGCGGCTTCGTTCACCGTAGTGTTTTCTATATCCATATTAACTGCGCTCCACAGTTTCACGCGCGTTTACTGTTGTTATAAGACAAGATCTGTTATTTTTTACGGAATTAAAAGTATCCTATGTTTTAAACCAGGTAATAAACTATCCGTATGCTAAACATCATGCAAATCCGTTCAGCCGTTTTTGCTTGATTGAGTAACAAACAAACATCAAAATTTTAGATGTATGGTTATTTTTATTGTAAAAATGAAGAGTTCCTGTGGCAGTAATCAACGCGGGTGAAACCGCGGGGCGCAGCTAGTAGATAATAAATCTATAGTTTATATCTATTGAAAGCTCCGACGATAGAACTCAACTAATTAAGTTCATAATTAAACCGTATTACAAAATTTAATTGCCTAATGAATCCGACACGAGCAAAGCCGGAAACGAGGCTTATCTCTAAAGGTTGGCGACCAGTGGCTGATGAAAGCGACAGATAAAGAAAGATATAAAAATGCAGAATGGAAAAAAAGAATGGAAATAAGAAACCGCACCTGTACATACAAATTTATTGTCCGTATTTCTTTTTGTGTTAATGTTATCTCAATTCTTCAATGTGTCTGAACCAATTTTTGTTGAAGTAAAACTTCTTTACGCACGCTTGACTTGAGCTGGTTACGAAAAATGTGACCGGGCGAGGCGAATGGAAGTTCAGAGGTGAATTAGGTTAATAAAGTTGGCAGGTGGCAGGTGGCAGGTGACAGATGATAGATGACAGATGACAGGTGACAGATGACAGGTGACAGATGATAAATAATGATAAATCGTAAAAAAAAAAAACAAATGAAATTAGCTGAAGTTTTACTTCAGTTGTGTGGTCTAAAGCAAATTCATTTTTTTTTTTATTTATATTGTTCTCAATTGAAGCCTTACATAAAAAAAATGGATGAGTTACATTCCATTACATGGATACAATACCAAGATAATAAAGAGTGTTAAAAAATCCGCGTTTAAAATGAAACTATCAGAGATTAAAACTTTCGTGTATGTTTCATTTCGATATCTTAGGGCGTTCAGAAGTTATGAATATTAATATATTTATCCGAGTTCTGTACCAACAAAGACGCAGGTGAGAGAGAGAGAGGTAAAGAAAAGAGACAGAGAGAGTATAGTAGAATAGAGTTTAAAACATTCTTGCGTAAAGCTAATACTGGACTACAAAGCTTAAGCCAGCACCATCGCATTGGCCAGCCAATCCAGCCGTCCCGATTTATTCCGGGCTACTCTATAAATCTCTCCGCAGATAGCTGGGATCTCTCCCATACCAGATCCGCCATCACAAAACGAGGCACGAGGCTGTCGGATGGTCAGATCATTGATTGCATTTTGTTTTACAGTTGTTTTTGTTTGATAATATCTACTGCTGTTCCACTTAACACGTTCACTGCTGGAAACACAGACGTTGTGTTTTTGAAGTAAGACTTCTTATCTATCTTATCTATCTATATATATATAAAAATGTTATGTTGGTTTGTGTACGCTTCAAAAACTCAAAAAGTTCTGCACCGATCGAGCTGAAATTTTAGCATGATATATAATCCGCATCAAGGATTGTTTTTGTATATTTTTTTCATCAGTGACATATCAGCGAATGTGCGAATGTGCCACAGCGAAGCCTGCCAGGGTACAGCTAGTATTATATAAATATTTTTACTATTTTTGCACAAATTATAAATTTATTCATAGGCGTCTCTGCCATTCGTTTTCATCACCACATCAGCTCGCTGTCACCATAATATTGTATTGTCATGGAAACTTGACAAGCATGCAAAATTCAACTCGATAGAAAAAAAGAAACGGGGTCAAAAATGACGCAAGATTCGACCTAAACATCCATCCGTCCATACCTAAACGTTTGTTAAAGGTAACAGTACTATGCACCATTAGCAGTGGCCCGTAACCCTGTTACAATTTACATCTGTAGCCGCCAAACGCCTAACTGCAAGAATGATATCCGCTATTTATCTTGGAAGCTTCAGACAAAAATAAACTGACTGACTTCGATTATATTTACACCGGTGCTCCGTATGTCTGTCTGTCTAATAGATTGAAAGATAGATATGCCAGTAGCTACTAACCTATACTGTGCGTTAATTTGTTCGTATTAATATATGTACGTTTTTTTACTTGGCTGAGTGACGATACGACAAGCTACGCCTGCCCATAACAGTCACAGCACCACTCAGAACCCTGCATTGTATAATCCTGCGCGGCACTGCACTGCGCTCGTCACCCTGAGGCATCGGCTCTAAAGTCTCATATGCCCAGTAATTTCGCTGGAAACAGTGCCCTTCAACCGGAACTTCAAGTAGTATGCGTAAGCTCCCTCATTTATATATAAAAAAAACAGTAAGGAATTCCTATTGCGGCGCCTCGTCGAATCTCAGGAACCCAGATTTACTTCCAATGTTATTATTGATGCTCCAGACATGTAAAACAAAATAAAGCATTCTTGCAGAATGCGATCGGTCTGTCTTGGTTATTTTACTGAGTTATTTCAGGCACTACTGGGGTGAACTGCGTATCGATACTGGTCGATGTTTTATTATCGATATTTTACTACAAAGAGAGTGGTCTTATTGTTATTTGAAAGTTTTCAAATCGAGACTGAATTGGTATCTTCTAGCCGAGTACGCTCTATCTTAGACCGTGTCGACACTTAGGGACGTCCATTCAAAGCCGAGGTTCCAGCCAAACCTCACAGTGGGGGAGAAGACATAATAAATTTATGCTAAACGCTGCGCCCCAAATTTGAATAGAGTTAAACAGTAAAACTAGATTACTAAGCACCCCCCCCCCCCCCCTTCCCCGTGACTAAGAAGACCCCTCCTGGAGTAAGAAGACTAAGTAAGAAATAAGTTCTTTTACTTTTCTATTGTGTTCTGAAGAAAAAATAAATAAGAGGGATCTCGGCAAATATCACGTTCTATGATTAAAGTTTTTCCCCGCCAGAAACAGTGTAAAATTACAAGGAAACAAGGTTAAAATTAAGTAAGAAATGTTTTGAATAAACGCAACGCAATCAAGCTGAGATTAACGTATTTACATTAAATACGCTTTTTTCAAATCTCACGTGAGATTGGGGGAGGTTAAGCGAAATCTCACAACATGACAGCAAAATCTCACTACACTGAAACTATCGACAAAAAACTATCGATAAAAACATCCCTAATATATCGGAAACATACAGTTTCAGTTAACGCGAAGTATGGCGATAATAAATCAAGATCATACCTAAGTACGTCTGCTATTCTTAAATCTCGTATTCCCGTCCCTGAGATATCTGGCCCGAGATATAAGGGTATCTTATAATAAACAACAGTAACCATTCTTCAGGTTATTCATTTCATTTCATTTCATTTCATTTCATTGTGAAGCGAGGACAGACATCTTCATAATCAATACCTACATCCACGCGCTGATAAGCTTTCCCCGCTCTCACCCCAGTTTCATGGGAAGTTGGGAAAACCAATTCCCCACTGAAATTCTTATTGGGTACGTTGGGAAAAATGATTCCCACCATGGGGATATTGGATATTTTAAGAAAATATCCAAAATTCACCACGGCGGCCCAGTCACATTGGTGGATGACATACCTCCGTGTGGATTCCTTCATGATGTTTTCCTTTACCGAAAAGCGAGTGAAAACGACACGCTACATCATCATCATCATCATCAACCCATAACATCCCACTGCTGGGCACGGGTCTCTCCTCCTTTCGTGAGGCCACGGGGGCCCAGTCCGGATTGATGGATAACATACCTACCTCCGAAATAATTCTCGGGTAGGTATGTGGGTTTCCTCACGATGTTTTCCTTCACCGAAAAGCGAGTGATAATTACGTACATATGTTTTACAGAAACACATTGATACGTGCCTGCACTGGGATTCGAACTCACAATTCTCTGCTTGGAAGGCGGACGCTTTCCCATAAGACAGACGTAGGAAAAGACCAACGGAAGCATTTATTACTAAGAGATAATTTAAGTGTCTATATTATAGCATCGAGGCGGTTATTCAAGTTTCAAAACAATCTAATACAGGTTAATGTAAGAAAAATAAATAAAAAGTTTCTTGTCTCAGAGAGAGTAATTTAATATCATAAATTATTTTAAAACACCCCAGGCGTCACATCTCTGTTAATAAAACAGGGTTCGGAAATACGAAACACTATAATTTATTACAATTTACAATCGCTAATTGAATCTGAAGTGTAAAAGTTGCACCAAAAATTATACGTTACAGCGCCTTCAAGCGATTTGTTGAAGCTTTTAAACATATTAATATTAACAAGTAGTCTTTAATATTTACTGGTTTAAAAAACATATTTTATACTATACCAGCATCTCACAGTTTCACGCGCCTTATTTGATATTCCACAGGATCCGTAATGTTTTTAAGGATAAAAAAATGGGTTGTCTGTAAAGTTGGTTTACGGACGATATTTTAACGTGACAACGTCTTAACAAAACATTGATGAAATGATTGCATACTTTTATTAATAAAATAGAATAATTTTTTAACGATAAAAGAATAAATACTTGAAATTATACCAGTAATCAGATTGCTATAATGCAAGAATAATGAACCTGTCAAGAAGAGAAGAGAGATAGATGCGGCGCAAGCGTACAATGAGCGTTACGGGACAATGTGTTAACTTTTTCGTGCATGCAGCCGGCGTTCATCGATTTATTAGACGTTGTCACGTCAAAAGTAGCCTATGTACTATTCCAGGACCTAAAGTATCTCTAAACTAGATTTTGTCAAAATCTGTTCAGTACGGGAAGAGAGGACAAACACACAAACATAAACATTTATAATATTAGAGAAACTTCTATGTGTGTGATTTTGAAAGATTTGTGTAGACCACAGGTATTTGCTCTGGGTCTGGGTGTTTGTAGGACCATGGTCCTCGTAGTTCCCGATTCTCTAGATACAGGGAATCTTAATTAGGAGTCTATGTCATCGTGAATTTTTATTTATTTACTAACCCGCGGTTGCACCCGTTTAGTTCCCTTTTTGTCCCACGTGAACATACTATCGGGATAAAAAGTACTCTATCACTAAATCCTGGTTATAAACAATCTGTGTTCCAAATTTCATTCGAATCCGTTCAGTAGTTTTTTCGTGAAAGAGGAACAAACATCCATCCATCCATTCTCACAAACTTTCGCATTTATAATATTAGTAGGATTAGTATTGTAAAATAATTAAAAATAAAAAAATGTTACGAGATCACATATTACATTCACTCTGACATTCATAAATGAAGCAAAACAAAGAATGACTTCCCAACCAATCCATCTAAAATTATTTGTAGTTCTAAATAAAAGGTTTGGAAAACCATAATATATATTTTCTAATAAAAACTCCACCTATCGAAATTTTCATTTTTGTGACGTGAATAAAATATAATAGAATAGAATAGAAAAACTCTTGATTGTACACCAGAAACAAAAATAAACACAGTACAGAAGAATTACAATAGGTAAACAAGGGTAGTACAAGGGTAGTAAATTTCTTTTCTTTAATCACTCTGCCCACTTATTGTATCTATAGTGACGCTTTTGTTATGGGGAAGTCTGAGATAAAGCTCCTGAAATCTCAATTTAAGTTAATGACGCCATTAGCATCTAGAATTGCATCCGAGATGGTAGCTTAAGGCGCTATTTTAACGTGTATCTAGAAACCATAACTTATGATTTGTGGCAGAGGTTGTCAAACTTTGTTAACCAAGGCCCCATTTATCATTAATGAATCGCAGAAGGACGCGACGACTTCGGCTCTTTTAGAAATGGTTAGAATAAACTATACCAAGGTTGATAGAAGTGGAATCAATCGGAGGAGACCTTTGCCCAGCTTTGGGATACTACAGAATAAAAAATTGGTTTTCTATTAAATTTAGTCGTGATAGCGGTATTAAATGAAATAATTCCAATAAAGGTGCTGATAGACATGCTACTAAAACAGTATGTTTTTTAGCATGCGTAAAACGAGCATGCATTTCAGCTGTTTATTACACAAGCAATCCGTGACAACGATGCAAAAGACGCGCTCAAAGCATGCCCCCTTCCACCCGCTCAGCGGGTAGCATGCCAGAAAATCGAACGACGTTCGAATTTTGAGCACGCTCGTAATAAGCATGCTATGTTTAATGCAACTAGGCACACATGTTTTGGAATATGATCCACATCTTACCACTTAAGCTTATAATACCAAACCTAATGATTGTATTCTGTTTCGTGAGCTATTAAATAAATAAATAAATAAATAAAAAGTAAAATTACTAGCAACACTTTGACACACATACCACTAAGTAACAATTGCTCATCAATAGCATACTTTCGTGGTAGTAATGACATGTCTATCAGTACCTCACAAGCAAACAAGCATGCTGAAAGGGGCCTGCAATAATACATTTCTAAGACAAGCATGTGTCAGGGGGCCTCCGCTTCTACCTCGAGCAGTTTGAGAACCAGCGGTCTGAAGCAATAACTCAAGCTTTGCAGCTTTAGGATAATGCTTTAATACCCCTATCCGTGACAAGCGGTTGCCAGGATATTGTAAATTGGAGCTAGAATCCATTTTATACTATTAGTGAATTTGTTAAATTTAAATATGAATGTAGTATGTATGCCTAAGGTGAGTAACGCAGTGCAGTGCCGCACAAGATTTTGAAATGGAAAGTTCCGGGTGACACTGTAGCTGTTATGGGCAGGCGTTGCGCTTACCATCAAATGAACGACTTGCTCCTCTCGTTACTTAGTAACATTTAAAATATAGTTATAATTTTTAGGAGTTACATTTCATACCAAATCACGATCACGTTCCTGACCTTTCAAGGGAATCAGGAACTACGAGGACCGTGGTCCCACAAACGCTTAGACGCAAGTATTTGCCCTGTGCGGGAATCTAATCCACAACCTCAAATTTGGCAGTCGACTCATCACCCACTACGCCACGTAGGCTGTCGAAAATTACTTTTTCCTAGACTTTATATATTGTAATTTTTTGTTCTGTAATTTACTTCCGATTTGTTTAGGCTATCGTGAAGTGTCGCCGCAGAAAGCGTCAAAGTGTTCGTATTTTGGAAGCGAGTTAGGATTTGGACCGTTAGGGTTGGTCGCCTGGCATTTCCCACTATTTCCCACCTACTGAGAAAAAGGCAAGGCACACCAAAACATTTCTTCGTGACTGTGCATGCGCAAACTTTCCGAGGGCCTGTGTTCACGTTGGCCTAGATCCGTCGACACTACTATATAATTTGTAGTAAATTATTTTAGAATCTTATTTCTGAAGAAGAATCAAGCAATCTATTAAAAAATAAGACATAAGTCATTGTATTAGAATTAATTAATTGAGAGCTGCTGGAGATACCATGTAACTATTAATTGGTAGAATATTGGTTCTGTATCTCTCCGACCAAAGGTTTTTGGAAGTGATTTACCATACACAGTCCAATATTTTTCTTTATAAAACCGGTGGCAAATAAGCATGCCGTCGACCTGATGGTAAGTGAACACCGCTGGACATCCGACTACAGTAACTTTTTATAAAGCTAATTTAATAATGGTATAATTAATTACGGAACATTGAATATTCGAATCCTTGATTTAACAACAAACACGTGCACTGGATTAAATGGACATAAATAACCGAGATACGATATTAATTGCAGTGCTTTGGGGCCTTGATCTAGATCTGTCACGCATTGTCACGCAGTGCTAGGAACTATGGACGGTAAAAATGCAGTCAATCTACTGCGCAATGTCTACTTACAAATGGATGAATTGAAATTGAATATTGATCTATTTAGAATTAATTGTTCCCATTTGTTTATGTAGACGATAATGAAGTCGTAAATTCTATATAAATAAAAAGTCATTAATTAAATTGAAAATGTGAGATCCAAAAATATATGAAAAATTAAGGGGGCAGTCTACTATTTTATTTTTTTGAGTAAAATTTTTTCCCTGCCATTTTCAACCTAATCTGGATCCAGTTTAGGTTGAAAATGGTAGCAACCTAAATTGAGTCGCTAATAAGCCATTTTCAAATGGCAGCAACATAAGAAATAAGACGTCACGGTACGATTATGCGACGCGGTTCAGTTTAGGTCTTCAATTGAATCGCTATAAGATGTCATGGTATGCCTGCTGTAATGAATTTCAAATCTATACTAGTTGTTCCCACCGACGCGACCTCTACCGGGTTATTTCTTCAACTCGCAAATTCAACAGCTGGTTTTGCGATCAGTAATCTATCGGTTTATTTGTGTAGCTCGATCAATTTCAAACATACACGCGGACAGGATGATTGCGCGTTCGTATGTTTACGATAACTGGTCGGTGTTGCCAGATTGTGATGCCAAAATACCCCGATTAGACCAGTTTTTTTTTAATTTATAGCAATTACTAGTTATTAGCTGGAAATGTAAATAGATCTTTTCAATTTTCATCTACTTTCAGATAAGATTTGCACTCCAAGATATACAAGTAAAAGTAAAAAGACCTTATAACTCAAAGATTATTATTTTGGAATAGTGCATCTCTAGTATTAAACACCTATGGTAAAACACTAATTTAAAAAAAGGTTAAATAATGAAAGTCTAAAAATATTATTCATATTTTTTTTGCTTTCTGTCTCCTCGGTACTAGGTATGGCGTGTTATTTAATTATTTTTTTAAACCGTAATTGTAATCCTTTCTTTGTCCCACAAGTTTATTTATTTAAAAAAAAATCTGCTGGCAACTTTGAAATCGCTTGCAATTTATTTCGTTCAGTTATATATACTTTTGTTTTGATTTAATACGTCCATTGAGTTATTGCCTTTGTAAAGGGAAGTCAAATAAACATCTCTTGAGCAACAAATACAGGGTGGTCCGGTTGTTGTACGGTTCTCTGTTGTTGTCATTTTCTGTGTTTTTTTTTATTATATAATTTACAGAGTAACGACACTAGCAGGTCGTTCACCGTCGGGTGAGCGAATTGTTCGTTAGCTGTACCTAACCAAGTGTTTTGTAAATCCAACTTGAATTTTGATTAAATTGATAAATTTACAATCGTGAAGTAACGACAAATCTTTTTAATTTGTAGATAGATAGATAGATAGATAGATAAACTCTTTATTGAAACACCACAGAACAAAGAAAACTTAAAACTAGAACAAAACAAATTAGCAAAGACCACGTAAAATCTTAAAAATAACTTATTTTACTTTTATTTTTTTAACCATTTTAATTAACTTAGGTACAATATTAATATATAGTTTAACTTATAGCCAAACGTGTTTTTTTCAATTTATCGTGGGTTTTTATACGTTTATAATATTTTTGTGATATTCAAAAACATTTTGTTACGTTAAAAAATAGCATTTAACATTAAAAAACCACCCTGTATAAACTTGTGCAATACTTCCTGATTCCCGTACTATATTCGTCATTATTTCGGCTGTCAGCACTTATCGTGAGTCAGTGAACTGCAGTGCATCGGTCTTGACAGAATAAACAATTGCATGAACCGGCGCATGGTAAATGTTATGACATATCCAGTGTGATCCACAAAGAGGGATATATTGATTACTACATTTGGGTTTAATATTCGAATTTTTAAAGACCTGGTCGAAGCAACACGATACCAAAATGCTGGCCTCTATTTCAGGCAATGCTGCCAGCATTTTAGGAATGTTGCCAATTGCTAGCAGTTTATTAGATTAGTGTAGGGTTTTTTTAGGTTATTATTACATAGGTTAGATTTTGGTATAAGTCAATTTAATTTAAAATATTTTTATAATGTACAAAAATTTACGTATTGCGACGTGAAAAATGATAACAACATTTTTGAAAAAAATCACATCCTGTAATTTCTTGAAGCTATCTTCTCCGACGGCCGCATTTCCGAAGCACTGGTAGAGTTAATGGAGTTTCCTTTCCTGTGCGAGATTCAGCCATGACCATGTATAGGAAATTTCCGATTCCAATCTCAATCCTACTTATTATTTTGTCGCACTGATTTTTTATTTTCAAATGTCAATGATCTTCAAAGTGACAATAACATAAAGAGGTGTGATTCAATGCGGATGTGTGTTAAATGTTATGTCATAAGTGCAACGGCCCATTGGGGAAGCATTGGACTCATACATACATACATGGCCATACACACGATGTAACAAAGTAACTTTAGAAATCAAAGCGCACAATTTTTTTTGTTTTTTCCCGAGTTTTTGTATTTTGGTTGGTTACCTTACCTTGGACACCTTGCTGATGCATCACGACACGACACGTCAGACAAATGTGAACCTAGCTTTACGTTGTTGTTCATTTGTTTTATGTATTTTTTGTTTATTGTTTCAAAAGCTATCAGACACCTCTAAATGTTTCGCAAGTAAGTTAAAACTTACGAAGTCATGAAAACCTAAAAGTAATTAATTCTGTATTGAATAATGCTCAATTACTTCAATTTAGATATCGTGTAGTTGGCCCATTAAGTGACGTCATGTTTCTAAGTTAATGTAACAGATCTTATCGGTTTGCCTAATTTGGGGTCTGTTTCACATATTGTGATAAGTTAGGGATAAGTTATTCAACAAATCTATTTTAAATACGGTCTAATTATTTGTTTTAGATAGAGAGTGACAAAATTCTGGTTTATTCAAATGTGACGGAAGTTTACTAGGAAAATGATTATAATCATAAACACAGCTTAGAGTTAATTGGTATAAACATATATATAACATATTATAACGCGTCACGTCACATACATAGATCCTGGCCCCTAACTAGGAGTCCCTGTATCTAGGGTACAGGAACTACGAGGACCATGGTCCCACAAACACCCTGACTCAGAGCAAATACACGTGGTTTACACAAATCTTTGCCTTCCTCGACATCAAAATCTCCTGTAGTTTAATTGTCAGATAACATTTAATCACGTAGTGGTGAAACAGTCCCAATCTAAGTGGCTTATCAGTCAGCATTGACTGTGTAATGGTCATACCATTTCACGTTTCCGCTTGTCAAGCTATATCAGGACGACGAAACTACCTTAAGTTACATTTAAGCTATAGTTAAGTTACATAATGGTCTTTACCAAGAATTGGGAAGTTAAATCGTTAAGTTAAAATGTGTTGTGGTAGTCTAAAACTTTTCAGAAAAGAGATACAGTAAGTATCCTACTACTATTATAATAAGCGAAGTCTGTCTGTCGCTCTGTCTGTTAACGATATTTTACGGTTTTTTGACGGAATATGAGACTTTAGAGCTGATGTCTCAGGGTGACGTCGAAGATTATGCAAAGCAAAGTTTTGGGTGGCACTGTAACCGTCATGGGCAGGCGTAACTCTTACTATCAGGTGATCGAATTTTCGCGCGTTATTTTTACAGTTCAAAACGAGCGCGTTACAAGTCCAGGTAGTCATATGAATCCATAACGTAAAAAAGAAAGGCCACTCACCTAATAGACTTAAGCTGGCGATCCAGCTGGCCTGTTGGTCGCTGACCTCGAAGGCGCCGTGGTGCTTGGCCTCCTGCATGGACGCTATCGCCGGGGACATGTAGCCCTTGCTCAGGCCCGCGGCGAAAGGCCCTAGGGACACCGCGAGCGCCGCGAAGATCTAGAACAAGGAAGAAGACAAGTTATTGAAAGAAGGAGCCTTTTAGTTAAAGAAGAAAGCGTGTCGCTGAAAGAAGAATGCGTATTTCTAAAAGAAGAAGTAGTCTTGTTCCGTTATTATGCTTTTCTACATTATTATAATGTGGGAAAATCTGAAAAAAGTAATTGAATATATTGAAATAGCCGCTGGTTTCATTATTCTCAATGATTAGCTACTATCAGAAAGTCAAAAAGCTGTTTTTCGAATGCGTCGAATTGGGAACGAATTCATCGGAATCAAATTCGAATATCTCATATAGATAGAGAAAAATTAAATTAAATCAAACATGATCAACTAAACTAATCAGTAACTGATTATGGTTTGAGTATGAAAAAGGAAATTTTCCTTTCAAGTGGTAATTCATGGCTGAATCTCGCACAGGAAAAGGAAACTCCATTAACTCTACCAGTGCTTCGGAAATACGCCCGTCAGAGAAGATAGCACCAGAAACTCTACGGAGATGTAATTTTTTTTCAATTCCGTTATGTTTTTTTGTGTCTTTATGCAACGGGCATTATGAAACGTAAGTATTTATCAAACGTGGGAGCAATATTTCCCATTCACGTGGTTTATTTGAGCTATTCACACTCCCATAGTGTTGAAACGACGATGGATTGACAACATGATTTATGGCTAAATAACAACGCCATTTCCATTGATGATGGGAATAGTTAAAAATCAACAATTTTATGGGAGAAAAGAACTGAATTAATTGTGCGTAATTAGATTTTTCTTTGGTTTCTGAGACTTTAGAGCCGATGTCTCAGAGTGGCGAGCGCAGTGCAGTGCCGCCCAAGATTATGCAATGCAGGGTTCTGGGTGGTGCTGAGACTGTTATGGGCAGGCGTAGCGCTTACCATCAGATGAACGACTTGCTCGTCTCGTCACTCAGTCTAAAAAAAAGCGAGCTATTTCTAACAGACTCCAGAAATAAAGGAGGTCGAGAAATAAAAAATAGGAAATTGGAATTGGAGGTTTCAAATTTTCAGTACTGTGTTCATTTTTTTTGGTGTATTATAAAAGGTTTTCTATTCTATTCTATTCGGTCGTTTTTTTTTTTTTTTTTTTTTTTTTTTTTTACCCTTCGTCATTTATCAACCTATTTTTTTTTTATTTGAAAGGAAACTTTCAGATTGATCATACTCAACGTGGGTAAAACCGCAGGGCGCATCTAGTCTTTAGTATACGGACTTTTTGAATTTTACTGCTTTATTATTAGTGTAGTTATGCAAATGTAAACACGTAGTGTACAATTAAGCCGATTTTGATCTAACTTTACAACTTGTAACAATGGTTATTCAGCTCTAATAGGAGGAAAACACGAGATTATAAATAGCGGAAGAGAATTTTTGTGTATATTTTTTTATTACGTACTAATTATTACGCAGGTTTTTTGGGAAACCTTGCAATTTCTTTGGAATTTTCCAAAACAAAATATAAGAAAAAATTTCAATTTATATTTTTTTGTTATTATTACTAGCTGCGTTTCGCTGTTCCACTCGCATTATTTATTATCCCACAGGAACCGTAATATTTTTTACGGGATAAAAATATCCTGTTTTAAAAGTATCTATGTGTCACTAATAGTGGATTTAAAGGACACTGTTTCCAGCGAAATTACTGAGCGTATGAGACTTTAGAGCCGATGTCTCAGGGTGACGAGCGCAGTGCAGTGCCGTGCAAGATAATGCAATGCAAAGTTCTGGGTGGCAGTGTAACTGTTATGGGCAGGCTTAGCGCTTACCATCAGGTGAACGACTTGCAAGTCTCGTCGCAAAGTCAAATAAAAAAAGGTATACATAGCCAATTACGTAGCAAACTGGTGGGAACCAGGCTTTCTCTAAATAAGAGAAAATCAACATACTTATCTATAAATTATAACAAACTTTAGATTCAAAACGCGTTCAAACTATACAATAAACCACTTTAGTCTAAGCCATATTTAATGAAACTTTCACGAATAACTCACTGTAACCAGACAAAACATGTTCGCGTAGATATAGGCTGATACATTACTGAACACAGTGGGTTCGGTAACGATCAATATTTCGAACACCATGTGTAAGTGTGACTGGTTGAATAGGGATGCGAAAATAGTTGGATAGATAAATATCGATAGTTTCAACATTTCGCGTAAAATTATGATTTGCAAACAGAGTAAAAGTTAAAAACAAAAAAAAAGTATTTTTTTTATTGCTGCTGTTTTGTATTGTCTTAAAGTTTAATAACAATCTAATCTGATGATAGAGACAGATCAGATAGAAGACAACGGAAGTCCATATGAACTAACACAACTGTCGTGTTTTTCATAGTTTGCCACGAGTACGGCAAAACACAACTGTTGTGTTTGTTGTATGCGAAAACACTATGGCGCGAGCAGAGCCGCACCCGTGGCTAGACAAGCAAAACGGCTCAGCAGTCAAAGTGTTACGAAGGATGGAACATTAACAATAGGATAAAATTCCGAACTACTGTGCACTGTGTATATATATTCTCATAGAATTAAGACTTATTGTATGGTATTATATTAAGGAAGCTAATAAACATTTCTACATTGCAAAGGTAATAAAACATAAGTATTTATTTAGTTAATGCTGTTGTTTGACAAGCAATAAACCTTCTTTTAAGTCACGGGCTTTAAAAGCAACCGATAAACTTCTCAAGCTTTGCAATTTGTTTCAACTCTTAGTTGTAAGTGCATGAATACAATGCCCAATAAATACTAAAGCGTAACACAAAGCCTACAAATCAGTTATATTTAATTTTCAGTATTTTTTTTTTTTTTTTTCATTTTCATATTTTCGTAATTGCCTAATTTTTGTTTTTATCATCAGACAGATGCAGTCATGAAACCAGATATTTACTTAAGAATGGTATTGATTAAAAACTGAAATTCATATCAAAAACAACCAAAAACAGCTAGGTATTAGAAAGAAAAACATTCTATCATCCACGCAGTAAAGATTCACCATCGCAAACAAATAAAAATTCATAGCAATTCTATTTCAACACACTAAACAAACAAAATGCCAGCCGCAACACGTATTTTAACACCTAGATTAAATCCACCAAAATATCGCATTCCCTAAATTCCCGCTATAATTATCGATAAACAAAACACCACATCACTAGTTCTATACCTACATCTGATGGGATAGTTGTCCCGAACATTTTGTAGTTCAACGACCTGGCACACTGGCACATATACCCTTGGCATAGAAGACTTACACTCCTATGTACAGAATGGACACTCTCAATCCCCGTGACCCGCTTCCCCACCCGCAATGCGGAGGGAAATTGGGAGGTCATTCAATATGACACGCCCAAATGACAATAGACAAACGGGTCAGTACGAACCTTCATTGTAGCGCGTTGTCTTTTGTTTTGGTCGCGTAGTATCTCTGGGTAATTACACACACATTAAGCGCGTGTACATGCGTCATTTATATGTGTGAAATGTCAAATCAGTTATTTGTATTGTGTGTCCCGGGTGTGCCCTTGCTACAATGTTAAAACCGTTTTCAACACTACAAAATGAACTCTATTATAATGCAAACAAGGGTGGCAAAGAAAGCAAATGCATTGGACAAGTATTCGTTAATACCATAGCTTTATGTCACTGAAATGAAATGAATGATTGTCACGTTTCTGTTTTACAGCCGCGTTGGGTACCTTATCGTAATGAGATATTTCAGTTTGGAGGAAGGTAAAGTGGGGAAGAGAGAAGAGTTATTGTTATGACGAAGTACTATCAAGTCTGATGTTGAGTAGATTTATCGATAAATCAAGGATATTTATTGAGGTTTAGTCTTAATTATCTTGTTTATTAAGTCTGTTATATTGACTTACAAAAGCAGATTAAATAGCTACATTACTTTAAGTCCCTTCATCGATTAGAAAAGAGATTTACATGAATCCAAAAATAAGAATCATTAATATATCAAAATCGGTTCATCCCTTTCGTTGTTCGTCGTTCATCGGAGTTACGATGCCACAGACAAACACACAGAAACACACATACACCAGCCAAACTTAAAACCCCCTTATTTGCGTGGAGGGTTAAATATGTGGGATATGGTCACAAATAGTTTGTGGTGGGAGGCTTCTTCTGCAAGAGACCGCCTGGGGAAGTACCAGATATTCATCCGCCAAGCAGTAGTGTGCAAACATTACTGTTTTCCGGTTAGAAAGGCACCGTTCCCATTGGTCTCAGGGTGACGAGCACAGTGCAGTGCCGCGCAAGATTCTATAATGCAAAGTTCTAGGTGGCACTTTAAGTGTTATGGACAAGCGTAGCGCTTACCATCACGTGAACGACCTGCTCGTGTCGCTACACAGGTTTTTTTTAAATTATATCTTTCGAAACTCACCTGTCTTCTATAGTTATGTCGGCCGTTCGACCTCATCATCATAATCCTGGTTTCCGGAGCGATGCTGGTCTTCTCGCCAACGGTTAGGCTCACCTTCTCACTCATAGACGCAGCTTTATCTTCACTCTTCACAAAAACAAGGCCTTTAGGCCTGATTGACACTTAGGCCTTTGGCCTTTTGACACTTCGTTTTTAGGCCTCTGGCCTTTTGACACTTCGATTCTAGGCCTATGGCCTCCTGACACTTCAGGAGTTAGATGGCCTTTCACTTTTAAAAAGTATTTATACGAGATTTTGTCGTGACAAGGTGTTTAGTGAAGATATTGTCACGTGACTCGAGATATCATCTTGCGTGGTGGAGTGTTGACCTGAAACAATAGAAAAATAAACTTGTCAATTATTGGGGAGTAAGCTGGTGAATGCGTTACGAAAAGTGTGATCGGGCGAGGCGAACGGAAGTTCAGAGGCAGATATAAGATAGTGAAGATAGAAACGTTTCGTATATTTGTTTAAATACTTTTTATGATTTTTTTAATTGCAGTTTTACTTCTACTATATGTTCTAAGGCGCAGAATGTCCAAATAGCTATGCCCATTCTTAGATTTGTAGTCTGGTGGCAGCTAGCCATGTTATCTTTGGTTATCTTTACTTACGTAGGCGCTTACGAGTCTACAATTTAGGTCTAAGCAATTAAAATGGTTCGACAGAAATAAATTAGAAACTAGAGTAAATGCCTTGCCAAGTTTCAAATGCCAAATTATGACGAACTGTGTCAAAATCATAGAAGACATAATATAGTACAACATACAGAATGGACACTCCACCCCCCCGCACTTTGCTTCCCTCTCGGAAGCCGGAGGGAAATTGGGAGGTCAGTCAATATTACACGCCCAAATGACAAACGTTTTGGTCGTGTAGTAACCAAACCAAACCAAACGTGGTATTAAATATACTTTTATTTTTTATTGTATATAAAAAACGGACTACGACGCCGAGGAAGGCCCAGATAGCGGTGGAGCACCGATTTGGATGCTTTCTTGAGCGTCTGGCCACAAAAAGCAATAGAGCGACATCAGTGGAAGGAGAGACCTTTGCCCTGCAGAGGAATTAAAAAAAAAAACTAAATTAATAATTAATTAAGGTTCTTAAATTGAAGTAAGAAAGAATACGTTTTTAACCAACAATAGAACTAACATTTATAGTTAACCATATTTGTCATCATTACTCATCAAACTATACATTTACACCATAATTATTTAGAGAAACTACGTACGTACTATTATTAGACACTTCGTAAGCCACATAATTAAAAACTTAAATAAAAAACACAACTGTCACTCACTGAGGCTGTCGACATCTGAAGAAGCAGAGATGTCATACAAGCGGTGGAGCATTGATTATCCATCACAACAATTGGATTTAGGGATGGGAGGGTCCGGACAATATCCGGCAAAATGTATACCGTCCTCTTTCTCTATTTCTCTAATCAGAAAAGTAGATTGTTTATTGTCTGATTGAATTGGGATACTAAATACACACGTTATTATCTATATATGATACTTTATTTACCTTCAATAAAACTCAAAACTCAAATCATTTATAGTAAGTAGGCAAAAATATTGAACTTTACAAGTTAAAAACTACTGTTAGGTAAGTATACAATTATGCACATGAAATGAACGTCAAGCTAAATTACGATAGGTATAGAAAAAATGGAGATATCGATTAAATTCAGAAGAAAAATCATGATTTTTCAATTGCCAGGCAAAATAGGCCGAAATAAGTAAATCGTTCAATACCTAAATAACATATAAAATCTTTTTTTATAGATTGTCTGTATCCGCAGAATCATGAATAAGATGAAAAGCACGTTCCCACGACCAACAATTTACCAGCAATTTATAAACTAAGTCAGAATATTAAAAAATCCGGCATAAAACATAAACTAGCCGTCCAATCCGGCCAAAAGGGAGCGAATACCAACTCTATCCTGTACTATACTGTCCATAGAACAATGGGCTTGACTTGATGTGAGAAAGAATGTGTGTAAACAACCTATTAGACTACTTCAAAGGCGCCTGAGAGAAATAAAACTTGGATCAAGTGATCGTAATGTGCCATCATCAGTTGAGCCTTAATAGAGAAGCAACTAGAAGTATTTTTCTTTGTTTTTGAGTTACATGGAGAGTTAGTCTTTCACCAGATGGAAGTCACCGTTGTCACCAACAAGAACTCTGCAGTCTAGTCTAGAGCGTCGCGCATTTATGTTAATGTGTGACGCACGATGGGTTAAAATTTCGTGACAATTTTCACCTTTAAAAGTTTGATACCGAGTAAGTTGTGGTAGAATTGGGTAAAAATTAATTTTAGTTAAGTACTAAACGTGGATTTTTGTAAGAGAATTTTCAGACAAGATTTTATATACTTTTTTAATTTCGTTTGACTGAGTGATGAGAGGCGCAAGTCGTTTACCTGATGGTCAGCGCTACGCATGCCCATAACAGTCACAGTACCACCTAGAACCGTGCATTGCGTAATCCTGCGCAGCACTGCACTGCGCTCGTCACCCTGAGACATCAGCCCTTATGTCTCATTATAAATAATTACGTACTTTTAGTGTTTTTTAATTAATTTTTAACCAGATTTTATAATTACTTTTTTTGTGTTGCAAATTGATAAAAATAAAACCAAATACTTGCATTAATTTAGCATACGTCAACCTATTGGATTTACAGACGTCATACCGGATGGCATAACAAAACAAATCGCATCAAATCATGTCTAGGCTTAGGTCGAATCGAATAAGAAACTATTTTAAGTTCATAGAGTAATGTTGACGCATTTAGTTAAGCATGCCGCCCACTGCGTCAGCGATGAAATTAAATTATAATCGAGGAAGATTATTTACAAGTTCGGAATATCCAAAATATGATGTTTTGGATGTTTCGCCTTTCTCCCGTTGCGATAGGCAGAGACTACACCTTTCCACATGCTACGATCCCAGCGGAAAGCAGTACGCCGACTCCCCGACACCCCTACTGGTTTCTGGAACTCCAGACCAACAGGCTGTGTAGGGTCCACGCGTGGTGGTGTCACATCCTTTCCGCCTGCTCTCATTCACACAAAAGTAGCTTTGTGAAATCTGAACAAAGGGACCGTCCATTAACCACGTGAGGCTTGAATGCGGGAGGGGGGGGGGGGGGGGGGAGAGAGGATCTAATAAAAATCACGAAATATCACAAGGGGGAAGGGGGGGTTTAGTAAGATATCACGTGTATTTTTTTTTCGTCAAATGCGCGATTACTACACCGAAACTCTATGTAAGTACTAAAAATTACACGTGGTTTGGGGGGGAGGAGCCTTAACCCTCACCACCAAGGGGAGAGGGGGGGGGGGTGGTGAAAATGCTAAAAAAACATCAAGTGATTAATGGACAGCCCCAAAGCTAAAATAAGTTATATAGATACCTAATTTAAATATCGGCTTAGATGCATAGCTTTCATTAGTCCACAATCCGTAAAGACAACGCTAATCATAACCTTGGACTAATGCTTAATGTATGTCATAACCAGGTCAATGATAGAGTAAAAATAATCATTTTTCTAATAGCAAGGTCCATCCGGCATTAGGAATCTCAAAATAAACCAACTGTCTACGGCCAAACTGAAATAGAAATCCATTGGCGAAGAAATATCCGTGCCAGCTGTGGTTACATACATTTAAATTGATAATTAGCAATAAATAAAAGTATCTTTTGTTCTATTCCAGGACCTAACGTATCTGTATACTAAATATCATCAAAATCTGTACAGCCGTTTCAGCGTGCACACGCAAAATTTTAGCTCAATTGAACAACGGAAATTACATCAAAAACTAAAATAAACTTAGTGGGCAATAAACTAGAGTAACTGATTATGGTTTAGGTTAGAAAAAGGAAATTTCCTTTTCAAGTGGTGGTTCATGGCTGAATCTCGCACAGGAAAAGGAAACTCTTGGCTTGAACACTAGATAGATAAATCATGAACAACCCATAACGTCCCACTGCTGGGCACGGGTCTTCCCTCACTTTCGTGAGGAGGATTAGGCCATAATCCACCACGGGGGCCCAGTCCGGATTGGTGGATAACATACCTACCTCCGAAATAATGCTCGGGTAGGTATGTGGGTTTCCTCACGAGGTTTCCCTTCACCGAAAAGCGAGTGATAATTACGTACATATGTTTTACAGAAACACATTGGTACGTGCCCGCACTGGGACCTTCTGATTGGAAGGCGGATAGATAGATAAGATGGATAAATAGATAGATTTCCGTGAAAAATCAGCTGATGCGTCGAATCATTATGTTAAAAGCTTCCGATATTGGAATTGTGAATCGCTATTTATGACATCCGATCGGAAAGGGTCAAAATCGGATTGTTAAGTCGATTCTGAGTGAAGTAGAATCAGTTTGCAGATAAACAAGTTATTAGTTAAATATAAGGATTTATTCAGTGGAACGACAAATGAAAAAGGGAGTTCGGCACCAACTGATTTATTTTGAGTCTACCTTCAATCATACATATAAACCATATTATCATACCCTACACGTCCCCCCTTCAATTCATAGAAACTTAACTGCAATAGTTATATCTGATATAGTAAGTACTACCATACTAAACGTTGAAATATTTTAATAATATAACTATGAGTTACCTATTCCTTCAAATATACTGAGGGGCAATGTAAGTGACAAAAAAAAAACATATTGAAAAATAAACAAAATGTAAACAATATACTAGCCCACTGTAGTACATTGGTAGGACCCATCTTAAATAGCAAATTCACTCGATGCTTACGTACTTAAATAAACTGTCGACACGGTATCAATTTACGATCATAAACTGTATGTGTCTGGATTAGGTACATAACCATGCGGTGACGACTTACGTTAATACTAAGAAAAATAAAAAACAAATAAGAAAAGAAAGAAATATAAGAAATATTATCGATGCACAATCATCGTTTGGTTACACGTGAATACACAGTACATAACACACAAGAGTATTACACGTAAAGTGAAATATAACAGCAACACAGTTACGGCAGTAAATATGGAATGTAGGTCACTATCCGTTGTGAGTATATAGGTCTGGGTAGGTATCTATTTTCCATATCTGCCTTTAAAACTACAGGTGCGTTTTGTTTTCGTGTTCTGTTGATGAGTCTGATTATTAGGAGAAGGTGGTTGAGCTGGTTTCGGTGTAGGTTCATTTTGGAGTTTAATTATTGACCTGGATGGAGTCGAGGTGCCTGCGACGTCGATAGAATCCCTATCTGCGTGATTACCGCGATTTTCATCAATTGCGTCATTGAAATCATCGTCTGATTGGATATCTCGGTCTGCCGCAGCCACTGAATGCCGCGGTGACGTAATTTTCTCAGCGGGCAGCAATTGATCGATGTGTCTTTTTAAATCGCGACCATCAGAGCAACGCACCCGGTAGGTCAGTGGCGCCTCGCGGGCCGTCACCACCGCCTGGGCCCACTTATACGGGCGCGCGCCGTACTCACGCGCCAACACATCGTCGCCGAGCGCGACGTGGCGCTCGGCCCCGGGGCGCAGGAGCGCGGCGCGTGCTCCCGCCTCCTCGCTGGCGCGCTCAGCGCTCGGCCGCAGCGCGTCTAACCGTCCTCGAAGGCGCCTGCCCAGCATCGCTGCGGCTGGCGCCACACCTGTGGTGGCGTGTTCGCAGTTGCGATAATGAAATAAAAATTTTGTAATTGCCGTGTCGATATCGGAGCCCTCCTGAGCGGCTTTCTTCATCGTGCGTTTCACTGACTTAACTGCGTTTTCGGCAGCTCCGTTACCGGCCGGCCTATATGGACTCGTTATCGTATGGGTGATGCCATTTTTAACCATAAAATTGGAAAATTCACGCGAACCGTAAGGGGGGCCCCCGTCACTTACCACCTGTGAGGGCAACCCGAAACGAGCGAATAATTCCCGCAATTTCAAAATCGTGGCATTGGCATTCGTGCTTCCCATTTTCTGCACTTCTATCCACTTGCTGTGGGCATCTACGCTTACTAAGTAATGTTTGCCCAGGAACTCGGCAAAGTCAATATGAACTCGTTGCCATGGGCGAGAAGGGAATGCCCAGGGATGCAACAACGATCGTGCAGGCGCGTCCCGCTGTTGTTGGCAAGTATTACACGCTTTACTTATCGATTCAATTTCTGTATCTAAGTTAGGCCAGTATACATAACTTCTAGCCGTGTTCTTCATTTTAACAACGCCCAAATGTCCTTCATGAAGCTCACGGAGAACTTGCTTCCTCAACGGTTCCGGTATGATCACCCTATGATTATACAACAAACAACCTCTGTCGATGGATATACTGTCTTTACGAAAGAAATACGGCTTTTCACGTTCACACGTGACTACTGACGGCCAACCAAGTCTTATGTAATTGGAAATTTGATTTAAAACGGCATCTTTTTGCGTCGCCGCAGCCACCTCCCTTGCGCTGATCGGAAATGACTCCTCCACATAGTTTAAGTAAGACACGGAATCCAGCTCATTACATTGTTTACGCTCACGTGGCAAAGGCAGTCTCGACAGTGCGTCCACATTACCGTTATCCTGCGATTTAACAAACTCGATCTCGAAATCGTAGGCAGCCAGCCTAGTCGCGTATCTCAGTAGCCTACTAGCTGCTGTCTGTGGAAGTCCGAACTTCGGTCCGAATATGAAAGTCAACGGCTTATGGTCCGTTTTAATGATGAAACGACGACCATAAATATATTGATGATGTTTAATAACACCATTTATTATTGCCAGTGCTTCTTTGTCCAGTTGACTATAGGACCGCTCCGCTGCATTTAACGTTCGCGACGCGAAGCATATGGGACGTTCTTCACCGTTTGGAAAACGGTGTGATAACACACTGCCAATGCCATATGAACTGCTATCCACCGCTAATACTAGAGGAAGAGCAGGGTTGTAATGTACCAACACGTCACTTCCTGATATTGCTGTTTTTACACTTTTAAATGCACTCTGGCATTCCTGCGTCCAATCCCAAGTATAATTCTTACGTAGTAACTGGTGCATCGGGTGCAGTATCGTACTTAGACGCGGTATGAATTTAGCATAATAATTAATCAGGCCAAGGAATGATCGCAGCTGAGTCACATCGGTGGGTGGTGGGGCGTCTACAATAGCTTTAATTTTACTTGGGTCTGGATGCAAACCACGTTTATCAATAATAAACCCGACATAATTTATACTGTCTTGCATAAATGCACATTTTTCAAGTTTGATTCGCAAACCGACCTCACGTAAACGGCAAAAAACGGCTTTTAAATTAGTTATATGGTCCGATCGATTGGACCCTGTTACAGCAATGTCGTCTATGAAGGTGGCTACCCCTTTGAGCCCTTTTAAGGTTTCTTCCATAAACTTCTGAAATTTCTCTGGAATGCAAGTTAAACCAAATGGTGTACGTTGATAAACAAATGTTCCAACATGCGTAGTTATAGCCGTACAGGCTTGTGAACTCCCTTCTAACAACAATTGCTGATATGAATTCGTAAGGTCGATTTTCGAATATTTGTCACCGCCACTTAAGGCTGCAAACAACTCTTCGATCCGTGGCATTGGGTACGGTTCGCGTATTAGTTTGGGATTCACGGTGACTTTGTAATCACCACAAATTCGTAAGTCCCCTGACTTTTTAATGACCGGTACTATTGGTGTCCCGTAATCCGAATACTCGACTTTTCGAATCGTACCCTCCGCTTCTAGTCGTTGAAGTTCAAGTTCAACCGGCTTACGCAACGCCAAGGGCAACGACCTTGCTTTCAGATAGACAGGCGTGGTATCACTTAATCGTAATGACATTTTTTTAGTGCACGTGCCTAAACCGAGTGCAAACACAGAGGGGAATTCTCGTTTCAAGTCATCCACTAAATTATTTTCTGATAAATTCATCATCATCATCTCATTAATTTGAATATTATCGATTTTTAAATGGCGTAACCATGACCGACCCATTAATGGCGGTCCACCGTGTTTAATCACATATAACTTGAGATTCTCCGCTGAGTGTGCCCCCATCACTACATTAACCATAACATAACCGGCCGCTTCGATTAAAGTGCCCGTATAAGAACGTAAACAAACGTTAAATTCAATCAAAGGGAGGTGAGCGAAATGTTTCTTGTAAAAAATCATATTAATTGCAGATAACTTACTGCCAGTGTCCAGTTCGAAAATTACCAACTTGCCATCCACCCTTGCTTGCACTCCATAGGGTTTGTCGTCACTGTTGCTCACTTTAAGATTGTATAACTCGCACTCCGATTCTGTATCACTTTCGATAAAGTTTTGGCCACTTCTTTGGCCCGAACGCCCCCTATCATCCCCGTGACGAGGGGTACGCTTGCACATCACTTTAAGATGACCTTTCTGACCGCAAACATCACATGTATAACTTTTAAACCGACATACGCTAGGCGAGTGATTTCTACCGCATCGCCAGCATGGCTGCGTGCCGCGCGGTTTACCCGCGCCGGCCCCGCCGCCGCCAGTATTCGCGCCGCTCGGCTCGCCTGCTCCGCTACCGCGCACCGAGCGCTGCCCCGCCGGTGCCACCCGGTGGAGCGGCTCGGCCGCAGATGCACCTCCGCAGCCCGAACTGCTTGCTTTAGCATGTTGTTCAGCCGCCTCGAGTGCGAACGCCAACTCCACTGCTCTTTTGTATGTCAGAGCCGATTCCGCGAAGAGCCGTGATCTCAATTCATCACTCGCCAGACCCGATACAAATTGGTCGCGTAAATTCTCTTCGAGGCAACTTTTGAAATTACACGTACTCGCCAAATGCTTCAATACTTGCAAGTAATCGCCGAGGCTTTCTCCTGCGATCTGCCGTCGAAGGCGGAATACGTGCCGTTCTGCTATCTCAGAACGCTTTGGTTCGAGGTGGTCGCCGACAGCCTTCACCAAATCCTTAAAACACTTATCCTCCGGATTTTCAGGAGCGCACAGATCACACATCAAATCGTATGTCGCCTCTCCAACAAGCGTAACTAATGTCGCCACTTGTAAATTCGGTTTAATTTCGTTTAAGGTTATAAACTGCTCCACGCGTCTAATATAAGCCGACCACTTTTTACTCGATAGATCGAATTGTTCGATTTTCCCGATAGGCATTTTGTAATATACTAATAGCTACACACGAAACCAATAACTAGAAGTAGATATAACCCGATTATCCTCGTCGCCAGTTAAATATAAGGATTTATTCAGTGGAACGACAAATGAAAAAGGGAGTTCGGCACCAACTGATTTATTTTGAGTCTACCTTCAATCATACATATAAACCATATTATCATACCCTACATTATTGTGACACGATCACATGTACACAGATCCTGACCAACTAGGATTCCCTGAATCCAGGGAAATTTCTTCATTCCCACAAACAGTTGAACTCAGATCAAACAGTTTTTGGTTGAATCGAACCCGTAACCGCCTCGCGTCGGCTCGTACACCACGGAGGCCGTCAAATAAAAGCTTCTAAAAAGTTTGCACCCAATAAGTATTTTTTAGTATTTTTTTTTTGAAGCGGTGGTAGCCTAGTGGGAGAACGTCCGCCTTCCAAGCAGAATATCGAGAGTTCAAATCCCAGTGCAGGCACGTGTGCACCAATGTGTTTCTTGTAAAACATATGTACGTAACTATCACTCGCTTTTCGGTGAAGGAAAACATCGTGAGGAAACCCACATACCTACCCGAGAATTATTTCGGAGGTAGGTATGTGATCCACCAATACGTATCTGGCCCCCGTGGCGGATTATGGCCTAATCCTCCTCACGAAAGTGAGGGGAGACCCGTGCCCAGCAGTGGGACGTTATGGGTTGTTGATGATGAAAAAATTTGCAGCCAATAAGTATTTAATGTCACCTTGAGTTTTCAGCAGTACGACTGTACTGGTGAATATAATTCTATTTTAAAAATCAATGGACATAGCATAGAGCTTCTGACGCAGGTATTTAGAACGTCTCAATCCAAGACTCCGAGAAAAGTAGCCAAAATATTGACCGTTCGCAAAAGTGGCAATGCCCGGTCTCTGGCAGTGCGTAGGTACGTCTATTTTAGAGAGAGTACGTTAGCCTATCTCTGTTTCAAAGAATGTAGAGCAATTGCTGGCGTCTATGTTTAGACACACTTTAAAAATGGAAGGTACATTGTTTCTTTTATACTGAGAAACTTAGAGTGAAGAGAGGCAGCAAAAAGCCAACATTACGTGGTGTTCCCAGGCGGTCACCCATCCAAGTACTGACCACGCCCGACGTTGCTTAACTTCGGTGATCGGACGAGAACCGGTGTTTTCAACGTGGTATGAACGTTGGCGAGAGAAGAGTCAAATAAAGTCTAGGCGTCGTGAATTATCGTCAGACTTATAAAATCTAAAATCAAGTATTGTCATAATCTTTACACATTTTCGATGAATTTAATTAGATTTAATATGATTTTAATAAAATAGGTTCGCGTTTGACCACTTTCTCACCTGATGTTAGGTGACGACGCGGGAAACTATGGTGCACGCTTTAAAAATATTTTTCCTAAGCCAAGTATGTCCAGGTTTCTCCAGTGACCAAAGTACCACTTTTGTGCCAGATATTCATCCGCCAAGCAGTAGTGTGCAAGCAATACTATGTTCCGGTTTGAAGGGCACTGTTTCCAGCGAAATTACTGGGCATATGAGACTTTAGAACCGATGTCTCAGGGTAACGAGCGCAGTGCAATGCGGCGCAATATTATGTAATGCAAAGTTCTGGGTGGCACTGTAACTTTTAAGGGCAGGCGTAGCGCTTACCATCGGGAGAACGACATGCTCGTATCGTTACTCAGTCAAATTAAAATGTTGGTTGTCTGTAAAGTTGGTTTACGGACGATATTTTAACGTGACAACGTCATAACAAAACATCGATGAAATGATTGCATACTTTTATGGATAAAATTGAATAATTTTTTTTAATAATAAAAGAATAAATACGAGAAATTATACTAGTAATCAGATTTTTAAAATGCAAGAATAATTAACCTGCCAATAAGAGAAGAGAGATAGATGCGGCGCAAGCGTACAATGAGCGTTACGGGACAATGTGTCAACTTTTAAGTGCATGCAGCCGGCGTTCATTGATTTATTAGACGTTGTCACGCCAAAAAAACCTTTTAGTTCGTTTTGAAATTTTATCATTGTTAAAATCTCCTGTAAAGGACACCACCCACTCGAATACAATGAATATATTGACGATAAACGCACTTCCTATGACTAGCATATATTACAAAGAGCCCTTTGTCTGAAACTAATTGCAATTACCATGATTAATAGTTTATCAAACCTACCGACTTCCTTGTAGTTGAAAACAAAAGATTTGTGCTTAGTTTTCATCACAATAAACAGGATAAGAGAGTCATACAGCGAAATTTTAATTTAGGTATAATTTTATCTTCAAAGATTTTTGTTTTTTTTCTTTCTTAATAATTTTCCTCCATGTTAACTGTTTTCAAATTTCTGTCATGCTGTGTACGCATCTTTTGGGACACTGTCCAGCACTAAACTAATTGTACCTATTTTATGCTAGCAATATTATACTGAGAGTGTCCTGTTATGTGTGCCTAAATAAATAAATAAATAAATTACTGGGCATATGAGACTTTAGTAATTACGCACTGTTATGGGCAGGCGTAGCACTTACCATCAGGCGAACGACTTGCTCATCTCGTCGCTCAGTCATATAAAAAAAAACATAAAAATAACACGTAAAACGTAGTTTTTCGAGAACGACGTTAATTTAGATTTTATCGACCATCTTCCATTAAAAGATCGTAGAAAAGACAATAAAATTAATTAAAAACAGTTTTATGGTGCATTCGCCTATTAAAATATAGTGCAGTTCAGCGCAGAGCTGGTTCCAATATTCAGCTCAAAAAAAACATTTGATAATATTATCATCAATAAAGTTACCGTCTTTAACATTGAATAGAATAGAATCTTTATTGTATTTTTTTGCAAAATCAATATTTCATCAATATTGGATCAGGATATCGAGTATCGCGTGTTAATATTGATGGTGTAATAGGCCCCATATAGCTTTATGGCCCGTGTCAGACTTTACACCACCAAGCAGTAGTGTGCAGATATTATTTTGTTCAATCAACATTTCTAGTCGTAAATGGCTTAAAAAGCAATGTCTCAGAGTGACGAACGCAAAGCAGTGCTACAATGGACGTAATTATGTGGATTATGGCCAAACCCACCTCACGAAACTGAAGGCATACCATGACATCTTATAGCGATTCAATTGAAGACCTAAACTGAACCGCGTCGCATAATCGTACCGTGACGTCTTATTTTTTATGTTGCTGCCATTTTCATGGCTTATTAGCGACTCAATTTAGGTTGCTGCCATTTTCAACCTAAACTGGATCCGTTTAAGGCTGAAAATGGCAGCAACATAAAAAATAAGACGCCACGGTACGATTATGCGACTCGGTTCAGTTTAGGTCTTCAATTGAATCGCTATAAGATGACATGGTAGGCCTTCTGAGTGGAGATGCGTGCTCAGCAGTGGGCCGATATGAGTTGATAATGATAATGTATATACAAAAACTTCGTAAAGTGGAAATGAAAATAGGAAGGGGTAGAAATTGATTTTTGGTGAAATCATATTGTTTCTTTAAAACAAACTTTATTAACATCGCTTACAATTTACAATTGATCGCATCTTTTAATTGTCATTTTCGAGTGGAGAAATATCCAAATCTAAAACATTTACAATAGGATTATGATAACTAAAGAGCGTTGAACGTTTAACGCAACAGTGTTTTTATACCCCCTCCATGGTGGCGTTAAACGTTTTTTTTTTTTTCCCGGGGAAATGCATTAGGCTTACCACCCGGCCCCCGGGGGGAGGGGCGGGGTGGTTATGTGGGACTCCCCCGCCAGCTGGTCTGGCGGGGTTTACCCACTAAAACCCCGGGGTGTTCTCCTCTCCGCATTATGGAGGTGGTCACGGGTTCGCACGGCGCTTCCGCGACCACCTCTGCGGGCGCCCTCCCGGGCTCGCCACGTGAGGCTTGGGCCTCTTTCTCCGCTGGGTGCGTCCCGGAACACACGGGCCGCACCTCAGCTCGGGACTTCTAACTTGGGCGTTGGACCCCCGATCCGCGGCCCAAAAGTCCCCGTTATTGGTCCCTCGCTGTGCCCTCTGCTGATCAGAGGGACACGCGAAGGACCTCTTCTCGCCAGGTTATTTGCTACGGCCACCAATTCCCCTAGGAGAATTGCTGACCGAACCCCAGGGTGCACCGGCCCAGCTGCTGCCCTTCCCTCCGGATGCAACGCATCAAGAGGGACGAACAACAGCCGGGCACTCGTGGAGGTTACCTGGCCCGCACCCCGGCGTTAAACGTTTAACCTAACCTTGTTGGAGGTTGCATTAGAAGTTTCACTTCAATAAACATTAAGCGAAATAAAGTGCCTAGCAGTGGTCTAAGCTGCATTTTATTTTGATTTATTTACAGTTTAAATTAGTAAGCTTACAGAAACAACTAAAAGCCAACTATTTAGGAAATGTGTTAAGAATAGATACATCTAGATTCGCAACAATGGTTCTAAAATTATCAGAAACCAGCTCAAGTATTTGAGCTGTAAACTGAACTGCAGCTGCATTCGAGTGGACTGTTTCAATAAAACTAACTGATAGGCGGAAATGCGATTTGAATTATTTGGAATAGTAATTAACTAAAATTCACGTATAATCATGGTGATTATCTAAACAACGTTACATTATGGTTATATTATGGTTAAATCGGTCGTTTCGTTTGTTATGACTTGGTAACTCACACGTTTCTGTTTTAAGGCCAATTTTAATGCTAATGCCCTCATTATCTTTATTATTGACAATTAACTGCCTACGCTAATTTTCATTTTTATAGTTGACCCACTATCCGGACTGGGCCCCCGTGGTGGATTATGGCCTAAAGGTTTTCACGTAAGTGAGGGGAGACCCGTGATCAGCAGTGGGTTGATAGAGGTTACATATTATACAGAATTACATTATACAGAACCCTAAAAACAGATGTAAAATGATATTTATGAAAAAAACAAATTAAGTAGGTTGAAAAAAATATGCGGATCTGGCTGGAAATAATATCATGGACCTATGGCCTTTACAATTACTAGTCGTAGGTCCTAGCCCTTACCACGTACCTAGCCGTTAAACGCCATCGTTTACGCATCAATTTCGCAAAAAAAAACACGTTTCGCTCGAAACGCGTTTTTAACGAATACCCCTGAGGCGTTTATTAAACGCGATATCTGGTAAATTACACCTATATCGGCAGGTAACATCTTTATATGGGAACCTTTATAGCTTACGATAAAATAAAATAGACGCACCACAATCCTCACATAGATCTAAGATTCCCCGTACCAGCGAATCAGGAACTACGAGCTGCAAACATTACTGTGTTCCGGTTTGAAGGGCACTGTTTCCAGCGAAATTACTGGGCATATGAGATTTAAAAACCAATGTCTTCCTCATGCAGCCAACCTATGATGCTCCGATATTTCTCTTCTTCCATTTTAGCGATAAGTATGCAAATATGTAGTATTTTTTTTATTAGAAGTTTCTTGCGCATTTTAATGGGTGTAATCTATACTACGTAATAATATAGAGCTGAAGAGTTTGTTTGTTTGTTTGGTTGAACGCGCTAATATCAGGGACTACTGGTCCGAATTGAACAATTCTTTTCGTGTTGAATAGTCCATTTATCGAGGAAGGTTATAGGTTATACAACATTACGCTACAACCGATAGGAAAAAAAATCTATTAAGAGCTTTTGTTGCGTGCGCTGCGTACCGCAGAGCCGACTTCTCCGCAGAGACTGTCAAAGCAAACACAATTCTTAGTATTTTTTTTTAATTACTATCCTTTTTATTAGCTCATTAGCATTAATGTGCACATTAAGCTTTAACAACTTTGATAAGGTTTTATGTGTTTAGGTGCGAAATTTCTTCCTTCTTAGTTCGCTGAAAGGTCAAAATGGTAAACTTTACGTTTCTTTCATTACAGTCTTACGCATTGTTTCGCATTGTTTTATTATTGTTTCTGTATTGAATTATATTATTAAATTATTTCTACGATATATTTATTTTAGTGCAGGCACGTACCAATATTTTCCTTGTAAAAACATATGTACATAATTATCACTCGATTTACGGTAAAGGAAAAGGTGTATAATTTGGCGAGGAAACCCACGTGCCCTAGAATGATTACGAAGGCATATGATCCACCAATCCGAACTGGACTCCCGTGGAGGATTGTGGTCTAATCATCCTCACAAAAGTAAGGGGAGATCCCTTGGCGGTCAAATGCTTGCCTATTCCGCAATTAAAAAGAAAGTTCCGTGGTCGTTTTTTATGTTAAAGAAAATCGTGTCGGTGTCGTACAGTGTAAATACATGGATTTTTTAATCGGTGGCTCATTAGTCATTACCCTGCCTGTAGCATTACCTAAAGTGCCAAGATATTGATGCGAAACGCATAATTCTGTGGCGTTTGTCCATAACATGGGAAAATATCAAGGCGTAGTATATAGAATTTAGGCGATAGGAATTCCTCCGTCCTTACCTCCTTCCTTTCCTTCAGTTTCTATAATATTAAAAAAAAACATTTTTTAATGTATTTAATAAGAACGCTGTGGTCAATATCATGTCAATATCAAAACTAGTTCTATCCCATATTACTATTTTGATTATGGTTAAAGTCTGTGGTCAGACTGAGAACGGATGTCAATATAAAACCTTTGTATAATGCTAGAAAGATAATAATAAAAAATTACAACGTCACATTTTCAGTTTCCCGCCAAAAACTCCAACATTGTTTTGTTTTCCAACCAGCCAGTGAGCATTCAAAAATGCAAATGAGGTTTGATAACCACATTTTATTCCTCAATTACCGCCATAAATAAAAATAAAAGGAGGCTTCATTACTAATTCACCAGGCGTACAGGTTTACATTTATACGGCGCTGGACACTATAAAATCTGAAATTCCAATTTCCATATCCAATCAATCATACCGTTCCCGTGGCAGTTCCTCTATGTCGTTAAGTTAAATGATATGAGTTCCCAGCTTTATAATTGGGACAATTTTAATGTGAAAATGATATTTTAATAATAATCTAGTCCCGTTGGCCGTTTCTCTTTAATTTATGGAAGAACCTTAATGTCGATTTCCACAAAATATCAATTCAATTTCGTTAGTTGGATCTCACACTTTGATCTCGATGATTTGACTCTACGATCTTAAATTTATTATTAATTTATGTATTAAAAAATAATTACAATATTAACCTTAAACTATTAAAGAGCAGATGGTAATGCGCCTGTTTTTACTAAACCTTGCTTACGTTTATTTAACACAGGCATAAACATTATTGAAGTGAAACTTTTTTTATCTACTGGGAGAAATTTTATAGCAATCTTCAGACTTTTCTGTTAAGATCGACCGTCATGTAAGAGTTGACACTGTGACATGAAGGTTTATTGAAAGAAGTTTGAAATAAACATTGAGATCGTTGGAAATAAAACAGAGTTCCGGAGTAAAGGTCGTCATGTATTAGGTGTTTGTTAACGTGTTTGGGTGTAGGTAAATTATATAAACACCAAAATTATGCCATTTTGTGTACTCTCCAAAACTCTCAAGACGTTTCAGTAAAGCGAAATATTCACTGCTAAAAACACAACTGTCGTGTTTTTCATAACTTTCCACGAGTACGGCAAAACACAACTGTTGTGTTTGTTGTATCTGGGCATATAAGACTTTAGAGCCGATGTCTCAGGGTGACGAGCGCAGTTCAGTGCCGTGCTGTAACTGTTATGGGCATGCATAGCGCTTACCATCCTGTGAACGACTTGCTCGTCTCGGCACTCAGTCAAATAAAAAAAATAACGTGTTAAGAGAATTGAGTTAAGAGAATTGCCCTTCAGTTATAATAAAGCAAAATACAAGCTCGCGTTCCTGGAGGCATACCATGACCTCTTATAGCGATTCAATTGAAGACCTAAACTGAACCGCGTCGCATAATCGTACCGTGACGTCTTAATTTTTTATGTTGCTGCCATTTTCAACCTAAACTGGATCCAGTTAAGGTTGAAACGGACGCGGCTCAGTTTAGGTCCTCAACTGAAGCTCAGTTATCATTATCTAATAACAAAGTCAACGGTACAATTGACACAATCCAATTGCAGTCACCACTGTCACAACTGACGACACGACACAGTACCCTAGTTATACAGGATGGTTCGATTTGGAACGTCAAATCTGGGTTTTGGGATTAACCTGTACTGGGATATGGGACGTGATGTAAATGTGGGATGTGTGTAATGAATGACTCTAGAGAGGGTGACCGGAGCTCTTTCAGAGTTTCGTCCCACTGCCTAATTGACTTATCATCATCAACCTATATCTGCCCACTGCTGAGCACGGGTCTCCCCTCACTTTCGTGAGGAGGATAAGGCTATAATCCACCACAGCCCAATAGGATAAGACATTGAATTTGAAGATATAAAAATGTTCCTGCAATGTTTCGTCTTATTTTCATTTTTACTTAATTTTTAATAAAATCTTTACCAAGGCACGGGTGCGAATTGCAACCCAATGACGATCGATTCCATTCCTGGCCTAAAAAATGTCTTCTCGAAAATTGAGTGCGGATGAACACCGCTCTGTATTTCGGAAGGCACATTAGGCCGTCGGTCCTGGTTTTTTAAGATTATATTATTATAGATAAATATATAGATAAACTCACTACTAGAGTATTATACATTTTTTTATATAATTGATAGCAATCGGCCTTTAGGCGGTCTTTTTTATACAATAGGGGGCATTACCTGTCCATTGCATACCATCGAGAGTACTCTTTCTGGAAACTGACTGACAATTAACTAGAAAAAAAGAAATAAAGCATTACGATACTACTTACTTACTACTTGTAGTGGGGGGGCCTCTTCTTCAAGAGACCGCCTGGGGAAGTACCACACCTTTGCCAGATATTCATCCGCCAAGTGTGAAAACAATGCTGTGTTCCGGTTTGAAGAGCACTATTTCCAGCAAAATTACTAGGCATATGAGACTTTAGAACCAATGTCTTAGATTGAAGAGCGCAAACCCGAGCAAGATTATGCAAAGCAAAGTTCTTTCTAGGTGGGACTGTAACTGGACAGGCGTAGCGCTTACCAGCCTAGCGTACATTACCCAGTAAAATAAAATCACTATAAGCGTTCCACGTGTTTGTTCCACCCTGTATATAATAAGGTCATAGTGCGATCAGGGCTGTCACTAACACCGTGATTGCGGCACGTTCCGGACTGTTTGCTGAGGCATTAGGTAGTGTATGTGACAACCCTGGTACACAGCGGCAGGTCACGTTTGTGGGTATTAGAATAATTACGTAAAATTGCAGATTATACCTTGGGTTTGTTTTTGTTGATTTTCTAATAATATCACAGTGAACGAAGCCACGGTTAACAATTAGTTCTAAGCTTTATAAAAATCATATCACCTCACTAATTTCTCTAATATTAAAAACTTTTGTGTTCATCCTCTCTTCACGCTGAACGGATTTTGATGAAATGTAGCATACAGATACTTTAGGTCCCGGAAAATAAAATAGGATAGTTATTTATCCCGTAAAAATCAACAATCACGTCCATAAATCCCGACCGCTAACTAGGATCTTATTATTTATCTTTATTATTTAAAATGCCCTAAATATGTTATATATAATACGACACTTTTTGAAGTCTTTTTTAAGTCCGTGTGTCACCAAAGGCAAGAGCTGAAAATCAGCGTTGTGGTTTGACCACAGCATCATGCTGAGCTCAGGCCTTGTCTGACATAACTGCGCGCCGGCTATCTGCGTACGCTATTATGTTCATCGTGTGTTTTCATTTTCTTGTCTTGTCTCTAAATAAGTACGTTGTTCGCTGTTGTGTGCAGTTGTGTCAGAATAAATGTTTTTTTTTTCTTTTCTTTCTTTCTAGGACTCCCTGTATCTAGGGAACTTGGAACTTCAAGGACCATGGTCCTACAAAAATCCCAGACTCAAAACAAATCGGTGCGGGAATCAAACCCGCAACCTCACGTTTCACAGTCGGCGCATTACCCACTACGCCACAGTGGGAGTTCTTCTTTGATTGTCTAAATATTTATATTTCAGTTTCGCCTATCGCTAATAAAGTCACTCGATTAAGCTGGGTTTATATCTTTGACCGCAACCGTGACCGTAACAAATACTCGTGACAAAACACAAGTATGGACGAGCTTTGTCACACGTATTGACTATATCAATCCACTCAAGGGCCTCCTGAGGCATAAGACAGAACCATACCATGTGCTGAAATTACCTGCGGCGCGCTGCGACACTTTATTACGTATGAAAATTGAGTCAAATGACGTCAAGCAGATCGCGCGTCACTCTTCTTCTGTCCGATTTATTTTTTATGTCACTGAATAACGACACGAGTATGTCATTCACCAGATGGTAAGCGCTACGCCAGCTTATAACAGTTACAGGCCACTTAGAACTTTGCATAGCACATTTTTGCGCTGCACCGAACTGCGCCCGTCACCCTGAGACGTCGGCTCTAAAATCTCACATGCCCAATAATTTCGCTAGAAACAGTGCCTTTCATGCCGAAACACAGTAATGTTTGCACACTACTGCTTGGTGGTTGAATATCTGGCAAAAGCTAGCCGCTAAAGTCGTCGCTGTAAGTCCATACTCAGCGTATCAAGTATTGTCACATGGTCACGTTCATGGTCACATAAAATATGTGGATGCAGCTTCATATTAACTCGCGAGAATCGTGACACGTGAGACGACAATTGGATAAGTGGGGAGAAGGTACTCCTTGGAGCTGAGGAGTGGTACTGGTGCCTGATGATTCAGGAACTGAGTCATTTTCTTTGAGATCCCTCCAAGTTCTTTTTCCATTGAGTTTATTGCTCAAGAAACCAATGCTACAAAATAAGATAGATATATAACATAGATAGATAGAATTATCAGTCTTTATTAACACCAAAAATTAAAAAAAAAAATACCTTAGAATTATTTTGGAGGTATATGCAATAGCGGTGGTAGCCTAGTGGGAGAACGTCCGCCTTCCAATCAGAAGGTCGTGAGTTCAAATCCCAGTGCAGGCACGTACCAATGTGTTTCTTGTAAAACATATGTACGTAATTAATTATCACTCGCTTTTCGGTGTAGGAAAACATCGTGAGGAAACCCACATACCTACCCGAGAATTAATTTCGGAGGTAGGTAGGTGATCCACCAATCCGGATCTGGCCCCCGTGGTGGATAGCCTAACCCTCCCGACCGGAGACCCGTGCTCAGCAGTTATACGATATGGGCCACCTTGGTGGATTATGGCGTTATCTTCCTCGCGAAAGTGAGAGGACGTCCGTACTCAGCATTGGGCCGGAAATGTAAAAATATAAATGAAAATGTTCAGTGTTCATGTCTCAGTAAAATGTTTCCATCTATGTTACAATATTCAAGGTACTTTCCCACCCTGTGGCATATCCGTGGGACACCCTGTATAGACGGTGACAGCGAGCTGAACTGATGAAAGAGACGAAAGGTAGGCAACGGAACTCCTCAGTAACTAACCTTGTTTACCTATTGTAATTCTTCCGTACTGTGTTTATTTTTGTTTCTGGTGTACAATAAAGAGTTTTTCAATTCTATTCTATTCTAACAATAGATTGATGGTGTTTGGACTCAATTTGATCAGCTTGCAGTATTGGACACGTATTTTACTAAACCTTTTTACTAAAATGTTAGCCAATGAACCGCTAAACAAATTAGCGTGTATATACAAATTGAAAGATCATCTATGCACGTCATACGACATATTTGATCCGCAAATGTTGATTTGGATTTTCTCAATCCGCAATATTATTGTGGAAAACCCGACAATGGTCAACAGATTTTATTGTTAACTAACTGTTCCCGCGACTTTGTTTGCGCTCACAAATATTTATGTTTCATATCTATTGAACCTTACAAGATGTCGAAATGGCTCATTTACAAATAAGTAAGTAAAAAATCCTGTTTTAATTCCTTAATTTTCATTTTACTACGCTGAGCCGTTTTGGACCTTATTCGAAACAAACTGTCAGACAGACAGACAGACAAATTTTTTTCCCTCTTTTATTATCTCGAAGAAACGATTCACATTTACGCAATAAAAATTATTCTATGTTCTACTCCAGGACTTAAAGCATCAATATATTAAGCCGGCTTAAAATTTTCAAGCTGCTTATCATCTGCGAATTCTAACGTAAGCCTCGTGCCATGCCATTTCTCTCAAAACGGCGGAAACTTATTTGTACCCCTAATAAATTTCATCAAAATCCGTTCGGCCGTTTCAGCGTGAAGAAAGGACAAACACACAAACTCACTTAACTTTCACATTTTTATTATAACTAGCTGCGCCCCGCGGTTTCACCCGCGTTGTTTATTATTCAACAGGAACTGATAATTTTTACGGGATATAAAGTATTCTACGTGTTTATTCTGGAACTATATGTGTGCTAAATTTCATCAAAATCCGTTGAGTAGTTTTTGCATGAAAGAGTAACAAACATCCATCCATACTCACAAACTTTCACATTTATAATATTAGTAGGAGAATTAGTAGTGAGATGATACTTTCATTCCGTAAAAATAACAGTTCCTATAAGATATAAGATATTCCTATAAGATATTCCTATAGAATAGTCAACGCGGGTGAAACCGCGGGACCCAGCTAGTATGCTCAATAAATGGAGATTTAGCTATTTCTCACAGTTACGTGTAGAATCGTGATTTTGAAGACACGCAAGTTGTAAAGCCTCGTTGCGGAAATCGAACTGCGATCCGGGATTTAGTGCCCACATTAAACCGACAGGTCATAAGAGGCCGGATAGCTTCACAAAATGGACATTACCCATCCTATCACCATTATTGTTTTACTAGCTTTTGCTCGCAGTTTCGTTCGTGGCAGTATTTTTTTTTTTCATTCTTAGTCTTATAGTACTCTTAGTTTACCATTTGTTTATAGAAAAAAAACCGGTCAAGTGCGAGTCGGACTCGCGTACGAAGGGTTCTGCATCCGTACCATCCTTACTTCCTTACTTATATTATAAATGCGAAAGTAACTCTGTCTGTCTGTTTCTCTTTCACGCCTAAACTACTGAACCGATTGAAATGAAATTTGGTACAGAGATAGTCTAGAGCCTAGGGAAGGACATAGGGTACTTTTAATGCGAAAAAAACATTGTAA
Organism: Campaea margaritaria; assembly: GCA_912999815.1. NCBI lineage: Eukaryota > Metazoa > Arthropoda > Insecta > Lepidoptera > Geometridae > Campaea > Campaea margaritaria. The sequence goes on from OU538812.1 coordinate 7,037,633, forward strand.
GGGTTTGAAATAGGGGATGTAATTTTGTATGGAACTACGCAGGTGAGACCACGGGGCGCAGCTAGTTATCTATAAAAACAGCAATAATATTTTAATTAAATTATTTATTTTTAATGTCAATTATATTACTTAATATTCTGTGAATATTTCAAGCGTCTAACTGTTGCCTTTATCAATATCGAGAAAAAATATCACGTTTGTTGTATGGAAGCCCCCTTAAATATTTATTTTATTCTGTTTTTTATTTATTATTATACAGGTTAATTATTATTGCTTTTTAAAAATCTTATTACTACTATAATTTCAAGTATTTATTCTTTAATTATTAAAAAAATGATTCAACTATATTCATAAAAGTATGCAATCGTTTCATCAATGTTTTGTTACGACGTTGTCACGTTAAAATATCGTCCGTAAACCAACATTACAGACAACCAATTTTTTTTTTGTAATGTTTGTGTTGTATGGTTGTATTTATAATAATTAAAGAGAAGTGCCAACACATCAAGAGGAAGGGTGAAGTAACCCAAGCCTGCGGTTGCGGTTTCCATGACGTGTCGGTGCGTCCGAGATATTCGCCACTTCTGGTGACATCTGATAGCCATGCGTAATGGTAAAACGATATTTAGCAATCGGATAAAGATGTCGTGAGAAGTTATTGTGTTTATGTTATACCTTTAGTGTTATTCAATGTTTAAATTAACATTACGGCCGTCCATTAATCGCGAGATAGTTTTTTGTTTAATTTTTACCAAATATGCTTTCGCCTATTCGTGTGAAGTTTACATAACCCGGTCAAACTCAAGGCTTACACACAAACCTATTAACGCTTTAGCGCTTAAACATTAAAAGAAATATCGATTAAAGTCATATAAATCACGCAGGAAAAGTGAAATCGATATATTAGGCAATCGTAAAAATTCAGATTTATTGCAAAAACCATGCGAGAGAAATTGGAATTGGTACCTATCGGTTACGGGTTCAAATTTTATAGCGCCACACACAGTTACACCTGGTGGATTTAATGGCTATTTTTTTTATTTATACTATAGCTATTTCAAGAGAAGTTTTATTGTTTTACTACCGGTGCCCGCGGCTTCGTTCGCGCTTACAAATAAATATATATATATCTTTTGAACCCTGTAAGATATCGAAATGGAACTTACATGGATATTTAAACTGAACCTTTTCCTTTAAACCCAATTGATTTTATGGAAATTTGTCAAGCCGTGTTGGAGTGTTTTGAGATAAAGTTTCAGACAGACAGACAGAAGAGAATTCTAAAAATGGTTATTTATGATTGGGCATCGTATAAATAGCAGTTTTCATTTAAATTTTGTCATTTATTTTGAAATGACAGACAGACATTTCAATTTTATTATTGGTTTAAAAAGGTTTTTGTATGTGTGGTTATGTAACTTATGGTTTAGCATTTTTATAACAGCGTAGTTCTAAAGTTTTCATGGGTTATGTTATGAAATATTATATTCATTTTAGCAATATTTTTTATGTTATTTTACTACGTGTTATGGTTACGCATGTATTGTATAATATTTTCAATGTACTTAATTGTACCCAGTAACAGCATCGTGAGGAAACCCACATACCCGAGAATTATTTCGGAGGTATGTGACCCACCAATCCGGAGCAGGCCACCGTAGTGGATTATGGCCTTATCTTCACGAAAGTGAGGAGAGATGCACATGCCTCATGGACCCACAGTTTTGTTAGATTTTTAAGGTTTATTTTTATATTTAATTTTATCTAATTATTGTTTTTTTAAGTTCTGCTAATAAAATATTCTAATATGACTACCATAATTTTTAAATACGGCAGTGAATCAACCAAATAACCACTAATTAATAGCGGTATTCAAAAGAAATAAAGACCATAATTTTACACACGAATAACAACAAATCAAATAACAGAAAGCCTAATTATTTCTTAATTCCTTACAAATTCATGGCTCTTAATTATTTAGTAGCTAACAAAAAGCTAACTAAATTAAAAATAATTAGGGATGTGCCCATTTATATAAGATTTTTGTCGATGAATGAGAATAGGACAAAAAACGTTTCTCCATATTTTTTTAACTGTAGTCATAAATATATATTATGTCATCGTCATCATCATCAACCCATAACGTCCCACTGCTGAGCACGGGTCTCCCCTCACTTTCGTGAAGAGGGTTAAGCCATAATCCAGCACGGGGTCCCGGTCTAGATTGGTGGATAACATACCTACGCCGAAATAATTATCGGGTAGGTATGTACGTGGGTTTCCTCACGATGTTTTCCTTCACCGAAAAGCGAGTGATAATTACGTACGTAATGCTTTACAGAAACACATTGGTACGTGCCCGTACGGGGATTTGAACTCACGTTTTTCCCCTTGGCAGGCGGACGTTCACCCACTAGGCTATCATCTCTCATAGACACAGAATTTTACATTTAACGGATTTTGCCCTTAACGTGGTAATAAAAAATCCTAGGGTCTTTTACTAGTCCAACATTCCATAGGAAGTTAATAGCACGGATTGTCACGTATGCTCGCGCTTGGTCATTCACTAAGCGTGCGTGTGTGGTATTGAATAGCATTCCTGTCACCTTCAATTTCTACACCATTGATACAAATTTTAAAATTCTACGCATAGACAATGTCGATAACTTCCTAATAAATGTCTAATACTTTCGTAGCTTTATAATGATTTTTAGTTATTTTTATGGATATTCTAAAAAAATATTTTGTTCTAAATACGATTATATCTTAAGGTAGTTTTTTTTTATAAACTTTTTATCGTTCATACGAAATATAATTAAAATTAATTAAACATTTTTCTAGGAAACGTTTGTGTTTTCGTTTTTACCTGATTATGCCAGAAAGAGGGCTATGTTTTTCTAGTGTGTTCCATATCCTTTGTTTTATTATAATTATTAAGTGCATGACGAGTTTTGAATTTTATTTTTTATAAAACTCCGTTTTTATCTAGTTCATGTTTTATTTTTTATGTTGTGTTGCAATAAAAAGTTTCTCTATCTACTTTCTTATCTCCGTGCAGCATTAATTATTATCGATGTCCATATCCTGTTTTGCTAAGCGGCCATCCCTATGGCTAACTGGTTCAAAGAATGATTTAATGGCAGCCGGCCCTGTTCCACGAATATCCGAAATAGCAGCTTGTAGATGTAGGGACTCTGTTACGGGACAAATTTGTTTCATGTTCGCATTCTGAATAGCTTTTGCTTTTTCTGTGGTTTTGTTTTTTGTTTCCTTTTTCTATGATTTAATTTCTATGGCGATTCAGAAAATGAGAAAACCGGGGCCCTCATCGCTATGCCATATGAGATTCCTTCCCCACGCGTTAAACTTCCTTGTGTAAATGTCGTAACGCGTTATTTAAGTTACTTTGAACCGCAAATCTTCTTGAAACGCGCTAGCTTCCCGCTCGTTATTTTGACAGTACAATTGACAGTTCAAAACGAGCGCGTTATGAGTTATGGCTAATTTGTACATAACTAAGTGGAAAATTAACTTGCGGTACTGGCCAGTTATTTCCTTGTTAGACATTAAATAAATTTGAAAAAAAAAAAAAATACAATATCAACATGGTTCCTATTTTGGTTTCCCGCCTAAACTCCACGGCCATACTTTTCTTTTTCTGTGGTATAACTTACATTCATGCAGATCGTTCACCAAAAAGTATCTACTTCCGGTAGAATAGTCTATAATTATAAGTTCAATACACTTTGTAGATAAGATACGGTGGCCATGTTTACATGTTACATAAGGTGTTTACCGGACGTTGCTTCTGTGTGACCTTTTAAATGGTAACTGTAAAGGTACGAACAGAAGGGGGTGGTTTTCGTGAAAACCATTCATATACTGTCTTTGAATTAAAAAAGTGAAACTATTCCTTCCTATTTGTCTCTCATTCCGGCCCGTCAATGTTCTATGTCGAGGCCTTCTCGAGGCATAATGAAAATAGAAAAAAATATATATTAAATACTCTTTTAATTATACTTAAACTCTGTGTTCAAACTGAGAACTGAGAAGAGACGCCAATACAATTTTTTTAAACCTTCGTATACTCTATGATGACCTCTTATTCAAGAACTCTTTGTATTATTTCAAAGTTATTTTAATAAACCTTCAGTGGTGGCCAGTAATATTCTGGTTTAATGAATAAAACCTTCTTGATTAGTCAAGAAGGTAATTACACCGTTGCAATGCACGTTCTTTTTTCAAAATATTAAACACTAGCTGTGCCCCGCGGTTCCACCCGCGTAGTTCCTGTTCCCGCAGGAATATGGCGATAAAATATAGCCTATGTTACTCGCTGTCAATGTAGCTTTCCATTAGAGAAAATTAAGCTGAAACTTTACATATTCCTATACATACTTTCATCCCCTATATATATTTTACCCCTCAAGGGTAAAGTTTTACAAACTTTGAATGTCAAATTTATTTATATCTAATCAAAAGCCTAAAAAATAAATTTCAAGCTTCTAGCTTCAAAAATGACGATACTTCCATACAAACTTTCATCCCCTATTTCAAACCCTTACAATGCATTTTTTGCGATAAAAAGTAGCCTATGTCCTTCCCTAGGCTCTAGACTATTTCTGTACCAAATTTCAATTCAATCGGTTCAGTAGTTCAGGCGTGAAAGAGCAACAGACAGAGTTACTTTCGCATTTATAATATAAGTAACGAGTAAGGATTACTCAGCTTTAGCATAGTTTTACTTTTAAAATTTTCGGCCTGGATATACAGGCACTAACTTTTTAATTTGTAAAAATACTTATGCAAATAAAAATCGAATACTCAGCAACTGTTGCGATTGTTTATTGACTTTGTCTCCAGAACTGATATTTATTTAATAAGCAGATCTTTTATCAGGAATCAGTTACTTCTCAAGAGCTTTTTCCATCAACATTTTACGATGACATGTTTACTGCTGACACAGTCCTTTGTTAGCTGACATGAGCCAATATAAATGCTAAGAATGCGTTATTTATACCTCCAGCCCTCCCTGGATATTCCATACAAAAGCTGAATTGACATCTTTCATAACATATAAAAATAAATGACATTGGCACACGTCCCAAAAGCGGATGTAAGTACTTAAAGATACTACGCGACCAAAACAAAAGACAACCAGCTAGTATGAACGTTCACACGAACCCGTCCGTCTATTACATTTGGGCGTGTAATATTGACTGACCTCTCAATTGTCCTTCCGATTGCGGGTAGAGTAAAGCGGATGGCGCGGGATGGAGAGTCCATTCTGTATGTAATACTATAATACTATGTCATAAGTTCATTCAAAGCATTTCGTTAAATGCAATTATGGTTTAGTTGTCTTTAAAAATAATCACGATGAAGTTTGATTAACAAAGGAGCTGGTTTAAATTGATTACCTTTTTTTTGACTGAGTGCCGAGACGAGCAAGTCGTTCACCTGATGGTAAGCGCTACGTCAGCCTATAATAGCCACAGTACCACACAGAACGCTGCATTGCATAATCGCGCGCGGCACTGCACTGCGCTCGTCACCCTGAGACATCGGCTCTAAAGTCTCATATGCCCAGTAATTTCGCTGGAAACAGTGCCCTTCAAACTGGAGCACAGTAATGTTTGCACACTACTGCTTGCCGGATGAATATCTAGCAAAGGTGTGGTACTTCCCCAGGCGGTCTCTTGCAGAAGAAGCCTCGCACTGAACTCTCTGCCTATGTGAACGGGAGAAAGGCGTGACTGTACCTATGGTGTATGACACCACGCGTTTTCGTCTCATGCAATTAAGGACCCTGAAGGGTTCCTTAAGATAAAACTAAAAACAAAGGAACTACTAAGCACCAGTCCCTCATAAAACGATAAAACTCTCGCGTAACCCAGCGTTGCGACAGACGCTTCAAGTTGACCGATTTATACTTTACGACAGCGATAAAAACTAAAAAAAACTTAGATATTTTTTTTATCTCTAGTGAGTATTTTTTATTATTTAAGGGAGCTTAAACTATCAGGAAGTTTCAGGAAATTGTGTTTAGTGTTGATTTAATTTATGGATTAGCCAACCCTGTTTATTACTAGCTGCGGCCCGCGGTATCACCCGCGCAGTTCCTATTTTGTCCCACCGGAATAAAAACTATCGGACTATATATAATCGGAATATAGGACTATCGGGATAAAAAGTACCCTAGTACTCAAGTGCTAGGGTACTTTTTATACAACTACTTGGTCCTATATTCCGATCATATATCGAATGATCAATGGAAATCGAAGGATCAATCCTGGTTATAAACTATCTGTGCTCCAAATTTCATTCGAATCCGTTCAGTGGTTTTTGCTTGAAAGAGGAACAAACATCCATCCATCCATTCTCACAAACTTTGCCATTTATAATATTAGTAGGATAGTTTTTTTTTACATTTTTTTAATACTACTGAATAAGTATCTGTGTGAAATTTTAGTGGGGAACCGAAAATGTAAAGTTGTAGTATTTGTATTTTTTTTTCTTTTTTTTTTGAAGTGCCGCGCAGGATTATGCAATGCAGTGTTCTCGGTGGCGCTGTGACTGTTATGGGCAGGAGTAGCGCTTAACATCAGGTGAAGGACTTGCTCATCTCATCACTCAGTCAAATAAAAAAAAATTTGTGTTTTTTCGCGAGTTAATTGTGTTATATTAGTGGAATATTATCGTTTAAGTATTCGTTAACGTGTACGAGTGTTAGTGATATAAACCCAAATAAACCAGGGAAGTTTCAATAAAGTTAAAGGAATCCATACTAAATAGCCAACTTGTTCACTTGTTTTGTTCACCAAACCGTCAAGCCATGACATACTTTAGTATAAATTAGACAACTTGACCGATCTATCTTGTGGGCCATACTTGAAATAATAAAAACAATGACCAGTTTTCTGTTTTACTCACTCTTGTGTACGCTGCATTACTAGATGTGAATAAGAGAGCTGTGAGACAGCTGTTTCCTCTAATCTTCCTTCTATAGCTCGTTCTTAGTCTGATGGTAAACGGTTACCGCAACCTATGGACCCCTGCGACACTGGGCGTTGTCGATGCGTTGCCTACTCTCGAGAGGTCTTTTCACCTTTCCTTATAAGAGACTTATATTATAGTTCTGCTGAAAAATATCCATTGATAGCTTATTTCACATTCTGCAGGTGTGGGGCAGATAGTTTTTCATTTACTTGACTGAGAATAGAGAAGAGCTAGTCGTTCGCCTGATGGTTAGCGCTACGCCTGCCCATAACAGACAGTGCCATCCAGACATTTGCAATGTAAAAAAAGGGTAAGATCTAGTAAAGCGGACTGAGCATTGCTGATAAAGAATTCAATTATGAGGTCCTCAGTATAAACTGCCTCAGCGAGTTATCCTTCTGTACTATCTACTAAACTAACTCCACAAACTTATTAACTTTAGTAATTAAGTGGAACTTACGATTCAGTTTTATCTACGGGGCGGGAACTAGTTTTTCCCATTATGCGGCGTCGGTGGCTGCAGTTAAGTTAGGGTACCAATGAAATGTTTTTAACTAACTGCGCCCCGCGGTTTCTACCGCGTTAAGTATTATCCCACAAGAACTATTCATTTTACTATCTGTAAAACTATATAAACTATCTGTGTTCCAAATTTCATTCGAATCCGTTCAGTAGTTTTTGCGTGAAAGAGGAACAAACATCCATCCATCCATTCTCACAAACTTTCGCATTTATAATATTAGTAGGAAGGATCGTAGGATGTTAACTTTCGAGTTTAAGTTAAGAACTGATAGAAAATAAATCTTAATTAATTATTTCCATAAATGTCACCGCACTTGACACAATAGAACTAGGATTCAAAACATCGAATGTTTTCTCAACAGATGGCGTCACTATATAACAACGGCATAGGTAATAATTATGTTTCAAAATCCTTACTGATTTCATTATCGCTAATAGAAAATACCTGCGCCTATTTATGTGATAAGGATAACTCGAACTCAAACTCAAATCATTTATTGTAAATAGGCAAAATATTGCACTTAAACACGTCAAAAAAAAAATATCTTATACATAAGTATAGAAATACAAAAAAAATAAGTCAAATTTTATGATCTACGAAACTAATGATTATTATCTAATTATGGTTTGAGTTAGAAAAAGGATATTTCCCTTTCAAGTGGTGACTCATGCCTGAGTCTCGCACAGGAAAAGGAAAGCTCCATTGACTCTACCAGTGCTTCGGAAATACGCCCGTTAGAGAAGATAGCACCAAGAAACTCTACGGCGATGTCATTTTTTAAATTTTAGTCATTTTTTTTTTTTTAAAGCCATAATATACAATATAAAAACATAACAATTATGTCGATCATTGCTGTATCAGGCAAGATTGAAGTTTTATAATAATTAAGATAGTTAATAGAATCAGGCGTTATTTTGCGTAAATCCACGATCAAGAAGATAATGTAGAAATATATAGTTTTAATTCCGCCTAACTTGTCCGATGAATGTATGATAGGACTTTGTTGGATGACCTAAATTAAAACGGAATTATTGATTAGGCGGAATTAAAACTATATATTTCTACATTATCTTATTTAATAATTAAGATAGCTAAAATACTCAACAACAATGTTATTTGTCTAAGGATAACGTTACTATAACGTTACTATAACGTTACTATAACGTTACTACTAATATAATAAATTTGAAAGTCAGTGAGGGTGGGTGGAGGGACGTTTGTTACTCTCTCACGCAAAAACTACTGAACTGATTTGGATAAAATTTGGCATACAAATAGTTTATTACCTAAATTACCACATAGATTCCTTTTTAACCCGTAAAAATATTTATATATTCGTTTGTTCGTATTCGTAACTTCTTCTACTATTCTAGTTCTGTTCCTGTACCTTGTGTGTTTTTGAACTGGTGTACAATGAAGTATTTTCTATTATATTCTATTCTATTCCTGTGGGATAATACTCAACGAGGGCGAAACCCGCGGGGCACAGGTAGTAAGCACATGTAAGTACCGAATCATTAACACGTTCACTGCTGAAAAAACAACTGTCGTGTTTTTCATAACTTGCCACGAGTACGGCAAAACACAACCGTTGTGTTTGTTCTATGGGAAAACATTATGGCGCGTGCAGAGCCGCACCCGTGGCTAGACAAGCAAAACGGCTCAGCAGTCAAAGTGTTAAAATAAATACTAATGTAACATACTTAGCACGTTTGTCACCTTCGACCTCGTCGGTTAACCAATTCCTAAACGCGAAAGCGATCTTACAAATAGTAATTAAAAATTTGTATTTTATGATTAATAAATGCTTGTTTGTTTTATATCCCCCCCTCTCCTCTCCTCCCCTCCCCCTCTCCCCCTCTCTCCTTCACTATGGGTGGTTGACTGGTAGAAAATGCTCTTAGATTTAAGTCCGCCATTTGTACTAGTTAGTTAATCTGTGCAATGAAGTATTAAATAAATAAATAAATAAATATTATTCATTTTTTTATTGTACACATACAGCATACAGATAATGTCATTTAAATTCATTTTTTCATTTTTTTTTTACATTTTATGAAGAGTTGGTTTGTTGGAAGAAACCAACAAACCCTTGAGGAAAGAGAGCATTCAGTCGAGTTTTATTATAATTAAATAATTAATTTTAATACTAAGTCAACATGTCCAAGAAGCTTTCCGCTTTTAAGTAAGACGTTATGGAAGTCGTTTTAATGATAAATTGCTTTCTTAATTGTTACAACTAAAATTAAAGTTCATGTATAGGAAATTAAATAAATATTTTAGGAACTATGATATAAAAATCTGTAGGTATTAAATTTTGATTGATATGCTTATATTATTACATTATTATTGATAAATTGTGTAAACTCATACAGATAAATGCTATCATGAAAGGAACTGTCGTCGCTTTATCAACACATTTGTAATGTTGAGTGTTTTAATAATTATGTTTGGATTTATTGAATTTATTCCCTGATTCCTTTTCTAGGCTTTAATACAATAAATTAAGATCTATACGGATACAACTATTACACTGTCAACAAGCTGTATATTATCCACCAATCCGGACCGGGTCTCCGTGGTGTATTAAGGTCTAACCGTCGTCACGAAAGTTAGGGGAGACCCGTGCTTACCAGTGGGACGATATGGATGATGATGATGAAGCTTATCTGATGATAAATACGGAAGGTCTAACTCCGCCTGCAACACAGATCCTCAGTGACTAACAGAAGGTAGATGGCGTTTGGTTCACTTTGATAACTTGAAAAAACTGAAACGTGTATATTATCAAAAAAAAAATATATATATATATATATAACTAGCTGTGCCCTGCCACGCTTCGCTGTGGCACATTCGCACATTCGCTGATATGTCACTAATGAAAAAAATAGATAAAAACAATCCTTGATGCGGATTATATATCATGCTATAATTTCAGCTCGATCGGTGCAGAACTTTTTGAGTTTTTGAAGCGTACACAAACCAACATAACATTTTTATATATATAGATTATTTTTAATTATAAAAAAAAAACCTTTAAAATTTGCAAAGAGTTTTACCAAAAAGTTACATAATAATTCTTATTCCGTCAAATATGTTAAAAATACAACAAAAGGAATTACAAATTACTTGCTCGTTTTAATTGCAATTAAATAACGTTTAACAGATTATAATCCAGTTTATCGCGTCGTCACGCAACACGGCATTGATTTAGAATAACAGGATCCATATCGCGTGTTAGAAACTTTAAGGCATGGGGAATATTTCTATCGCAACCAACTAATTTTCCGTTATATTTTGAGTAAAGTTTATTTTATGTAATATCTGTGTATGTTTGTTTTATGATTCTGTGTATTTTATGTGTGTTTGTTTTATGTTGTGTGTATTGTTGTTATTATTAAGTTATTTTTTTTTATTGTCTCTGTGTTTTATACATTTTGGTGTTAATAAAGAGTTATCTATCTATCTATGTTATGTATATTGCGTTTTTGTTGTGTTTTTTTTTTGTTTTGTGTGTGTTTTGTGTTTCTTGTTGTATTGTTTTTTGTTCATGTTGTTTTCGGGCTCATAAAAAGTCCAGCAGAGTATTATTTATTAATTTACATGTACATTATATTAAATTCTTGCTCATCTGTATTTTAATCATCTCACTTTAACTAAACGCTTGTGTTTATTTCTTTTCTTACACTTAATACATTTTAATTAACATATTATGATTATACATAATATTATATTATGATTTGACGTTAATCAATCCGCACCCAACGTCGTCATTTTTGTTTTCAATAACCAAGGAATCGAACAGCATCCTTGCTTACCCATATTATAAGCTATAATCTAGATGTCTTTCAAGACGTTCACTGCTGAAAACACCCACGTTGTGTTTTTTCTAACTTTACCCAGAGGCGGGAAACACACCCGTTGTGTTAGCATAGCTTACGTGCCGGCTGCGCGACGACACACAGACGTGTGTGTTTAACACCGCGCCACACGGCGGCTCACGCAGACGGCACGCCATTGCTGGAAAACACACACAGTCCGCCACGGTGTCCAAATGTAAAAACCGGTTCAGCGGTCAAAGTGTTAAGGAGTCTCGTCGTCCGTGTCATCAGTTACCATCAGATGCGACGGCAAACAAACACTCGCCAATTCGACCATAAAAATAAAAGTGAAATTAAATTCAACCAAATCATATCTCAACTTTCGCTAATGTTATTCAACAAACACAATTAAATGATGCTCATTCAGTTGCTTTACCACCAATTCATTGCAATAAATAATTCAACAATTATTACTACACCATTTGCCTAAGTGGCGAAGGCGCAGAATAAGTGTCAGCCTTAACACCTTTCTCCGATTTAATACGTCGATATCCAACGCAATGGTGTTCACGAGAAAGCTTTTGCGCTTTCAATGAAATGAAAATTACACGTCTGAGTAGCAATTATTTTGGGTAAATATGACGATAGTGCCGAATTCAGACACGTTAATAAGAGTGGTATGTAGTAGTGTGTAAATTAAAAATGTAAACGGATAAACGGATTTTGATGAAATTCGATATGTAGATACTTTATAGCCTAGAATGCTACATAGAATACTATTCATCATCAACCCATATCGTCCCACTGCTGGGCACGGATCTCCCCTCACTTTCGTGAGGAGGGTTAGGCCATAATGCGCCACGGGGGCCCGGTCCGGGTTAGTGGATAACATGCCATAGCCTACCTCCGAAATAATTCTCGGGTAGGTATGTAGGTTTCCTCACGATGTTTTCCTTCACTGAAAAGCGAGTGATAATTACGTACATATGTTATACAGAAACACAATGGTACGTGCCCGCACTGGGATTTGAACTGACTACCTTCTGATTGGAAGGCGGACGTTCTCCCACTAAGCTACCACCGTTATCATATTACACCACCGGCATTTTATAAAAGCTCGAAAAAAACATTGTTTATTGGTCCAAAACATTCCGAGCTATAGATGTTACTTCAAAGACTCCATAAGTAACTAGCTGCGCCCCGCGGTTTCACCCGCGTAGTTCCTGTTCCCGCGCGAATATGGGGATAAAATATAACCTATGTTACTCGCTGTCTATGTAGCTTTCTATTAGTGAAATAATTTTTTAAATCGATGCAGTGGTTAAGCCGAAACCTTACTTATTTCTAACATACTTTCACCCCTTCAACTTTAAAGCAAGGGTAAAGTTTTACAAACTTTGAATGCCAAATTTATTTATATCTAATCAAAAGCCTAAAAAATTAATTTCAAACTTGTAAATTCAAAAATGACGAAACTTCCATACAAACTTTCATACCCTATTTCAAACCCTTACAATGCTTCTTTTTTCGCGATAAAAAGTACCCTATGTCCTTTCCTTGGCTCTAGACTATCTCTGTACCAAATTTCATTTCAATCGGTTCAGTGGTTTAGGCGTGAAAGAGCAACAGACAGACAGAGTTACTTTCGCATTTATAATATAAGTAGGGATATTTCAATGAAACCAGCACTATATTATTTATACTTAAACAACTCCATGAGAATGCACTTAAGTGATCTCCCACCATTCTATTTCTTGTTTTGATTAATAAACAATGCCTTTGAGTAAAGCATTTCTATCCACATACATTAGCACGAGAGTTGAAAGCGAGAATTCACACTTCCAATTAGCGTTGCGTTGATTAATAAGCCCTTTGATATCTTCACTTAGTTTTGGAATGCAATAATCGGTTATGTACAAAGTCACTCGGAGACCCTCTGGTTTGGTCTTTCTCTCTTTGTATTTATTTATTCAAATACATTAATTAGAACGGCCTAGGCCAATAACGCTAATTAACTAAACAATTATTAAAAATCAATTAGAAGGTATTATGGATACGAGATAAAAAATATTACAACATAAAATTAAAAATTGAAATAAAATGAAATCAAAAGTGAATCGAAATCATAATTATGAATAATAATGCCTACAAATAAAGTCAAATTCAGAATTGCTCACAGAAAGTAAAAAATAAATTAGTAATAGAATACCAACTGTCAAAAAATTAATGAATGGCTTTTCGGTGAAGGAAAACATCGCGAGGAAACCCACATACCTACCCGAGAATTATTTCGGAGGTAGGGAATCTCGGTTATTAGTCGAATTTTTAGTTCTACTATGTGTCCCAGCACACATTTAGTTTTTTATGTTTGCTACCTCATAACTCCGAAGATTGGTTTCTTGGAAATTTCATCAAAATCAGTTGAGTATTTAAGTTTCTTAAATCATAATAACTGGAAAAAATATGTCATTTAAGTACTAAAATTGCGTATATTCGGCAATTCCACATATCCCCACTGCTCTATCCCTACTGGTGGGGAAGAATGGATTTTTTTCCACCTATTTCAACCAGGGGGGATACTTTTCCACTTATATCCACTAATAATTCATTGAGAGTTGCTTTCCTTGACGTTTCAGGGGTTTATTAATACATTCGAAGTCTTTTTTTTTGGTTCCTACAATTATTTGTAATAATATAATATCTGTCCATAATATCGAACACTATCACTACATTATTGCACACCCACGTAATTATAGACAAAGTTACTTCAATTTACCTTTTGTTATTATTAACTTTAACATTTAAAAGATAAGGTTGAAAACCGTTCTTCAAAACAATGTAAAGAACTCACATTTTAGTACTGTCTCATAAATTCATAATTGACGGAACCCATTTTAATTTTTGAACTGCAATCCTTATGGGTAAGGTCGAAATTCCTACGACAAGTCAATAAAACCCAGTTAATCTCAAGTTACAAGTTCTTTATGGTATATGTATGAGTTGTATGAACTTGTATGACTTTCCTACGGGTTATTTTAAATAGTCGGTTCGCCGTTACACGATTATAGTGAATTACCGACTGAGCTCCTTGCCGACCACTCAAGCTGGCTACGAGTCCATTGTTCTACGAAATTTTAAATAGAAAGGTAAAATATTTTGATATATTTCAAGAATTAAAGTATCCTATTTTATCATAAGCTTAATTTAAAACTATATAAAATCAGTACCTTCATGTAGATAAAAAAATAGCTACATGCATCTAGGTTCGTGTCAATCAAAATTTGAAATTATATCCAACAACCTACGAAAAATAATTTAAATTCGCAATTAAACTTGTAACTGAAAACAATTTCAACAAAAACTTTTATTATTTGGTGAAAACCTTAAAACAAAATGTTATTTTTTTAAGAGTTATTGAAGTTTGAAGTTGTTGAAGTCATTGAAGTTTTTAAGAGGGTTTGAAAATGTGTGGCCACAACGTTTGAAAATAAACCCTCTTTTCATAATATACGAGGGTGAATCAAAAACTTCTTGGAATCAATATTAAAAAATGCAAAGATTTAAATAATAATATTTTATTTTTCTACATAATCTCCCTCCAATGCAATGCATTTAGAATAACGCGTTTCTAACTTCCTTATTCCTTGTGAAAAAAAATTATTTTCTTGACTCTCGAAAAAGTCCTCTACGGCAGCTATAACCGCGTCATTATCGTGAAATTTTGTTCCAGGAATTTCCTCTTTTAATTTTGGAAATAAGTGAAAATCACTTGGGGCTAAGTCCGGAGAATATGGTGGGTGGTCAAGGAGATTGAAGCCAGCACAGCGGATTGCGTTGAGCGCAACTTCCGATCGATGAGCAGGAGCGTTATCTTGAAGGAACAACACGCCCAACGACAGTTTTCCACGACGTTTTTCTTTAATCGCTTCACGCACTTTCGGGATTAAATTTGCATAATAGGGTCCAGTAATCGTCTGGCCTTTTGGCATGTAATCAATAAAAAGGATTCCTTCACTATCCCAGAACACAGAGGCCATAACTTTGCCAGCGGTAGGAGCAACTCGAAATTTCTTAATGGATGGAGAGGATGGTCGTTTCCAAGACATGCTTTGTCTTTTAGTTTCAGGATCAAAAT
The DNA here is from genome assembly GCA_912999815.1 of Campaea margaritaria. Taxonomy (NCBI): domain Eukaryota; kingdom Metazoa; phylum Arthropoda; class Insecta; order Lepidoptera; family Geometridae; genus Campaea; species Campaea margaritaria. Next base: position 7,053,111 of record OU538812.1, read on the forward strand.
GGTGGACCCACGTTTCATCCATGGTGACAAGACGACGGCAAAAATTATCCGAATCACGCTGGAACATTTCGAGATTACGCTTGGAAATTTCCAAACGTCGCTTTTTGTTTTCGTCGGTTAACATTCGTGGCACCCATCTTGCAGACACTTTTTTGAACCCCAGTGAATCAATTAAAATGGATTGAACGCTACCAAAAGATATCTTTAGAATCTCAGCTATATGTTTTATAGTCATTCTTCTGTCTTCCAAAACCAGATTCTCAACCTTTTTGACATTTTCTTCTGTAACGGAGGTTGAAGGCCGCCCAGAACGCGGGTCATCTTTACAGCTTGATCTACCTCTTTTAAATTCAGCCACCCAGTACGCAACCGTAGAATAGGGTACAGCATCACCCCCTAATGTCTGCTGAATGTCCAAAAAAATTTCCTTCGTAGACATTTTTTTCAAACTGAGATATTTTATCACCGCACGTAACTCACTTTTATCCATAATTTTGACTTTTTAGCAACTCGTTGCACAAAAAAATTTATTACATGCGAACGAACTGACAAAAACAAGTGACAGTCTGCATAAATATAGTGTGATAGACACTCTTTAATTTGAATATCGAACTTGATCCAAAAAGGTTTCATATATATGCACTTCTAAGAACTTTTTGATCACCCTCGTATAATAAAGAGGTTAGCTTTTATTGCTGGCTGATTATGTTCAACTGTGCTCAATTTGAAAGAAAAGAAAATGTACGTTAATTTTTTTGTTTTAAACATCGGCCTGCTCGTTTGTATTAAACAACATTATTCCGAAGATCTTATATCTTTTTTTTTTCGTTTGCAATCTTATGGCTTTGAGCGTTTTGTGCATCTGCCGGCTTCCAATAGTCGCTTCTTCTTAAATACAAATAAATTGCAGTTTTGGTACAAAATGGCCCTTCGTAGATTTTCCAATGCCGGACCGACAATGGACACGCACACAGTGTCAAGTGTCAGCAACAAGGCATGCTTTCTTCTCAGCACAGACTACATTATTTCATACAATGATCCCATATGCACCTACGCACATCATTATCTACCCTATGCCTCCACCAATAAGGTTTAAAATGAACACGTTTCGAAGCTGTATTATTATGATAGACACCTTTGATTTTCAATCCACTTGAACGTTCAATTATTTTTGGATGGACTATAATAAGCATTGTTTGAAGGGCCTGTTTTGATTAGCAATAATTATTAAGCGATGTATTCTTGACCATTGAGTTGGTTTTAGCTGACTACCATTATTTTGATTTAAGGAGTTTGTTCGCGCCACTTACATTGGCACTCATAATACCTTCCTACCTTCCTATTCCTATCATTTCTTGGCGACTATCTCTGTCGCTCATATCGTGGTATCCACGAGAAAACTGCTTGCCGCCGCAAGTAGTCTGCGATCGACCCTCGTCCTTCGCGGCTGCCGCTCTCGCCGAATCCAAAGTACTGGATCTGCTGCTCCTCTGTGGTGGTCCACGTGAATTCGACGCGCAAATATAAACAAAACCCGCTATAAACCCGCCGCGTAAACGCTCCTTGCCGACACGCACCAACCGCCTAAAATACAGTCCACTACATCGAACGTCATAACATCCTGAAGGAACAAGCAGCTTGGAGACGGACCCGAACCGAGGTGATTGCAGTTGCATGGAGACCAGGTTAGTCGCCAAGTTCCTTTGTACTACTCTTCTACCAGCCATCCTTCCCCCGCCATTGGAGGCGCGCTCAGCCTATACAGCTTAGCTGCCGCGCTAACATATTGTTGGTCCTCCGCCGCCGGATCTTCTCTGGTCCTCCCGCTATTCTCTGGCCCCTCTTAGGCCTCATATAGTCCTCTTTATAACCGCCCGCAATTTTATATTGGTATTTTTACCAACGATAATTTCCTATAATTATCGTGTTCCCGCCCGCAATTACAGTTCAGATAGTACCCTGTACTATCCTACTACGCTCTTATATACTTATTTCGTGTATTCCGCATTCCTAAATAGTAAAAATAACGATTTTTCCGTAATTCTTAATTTTTATTAAAAAGTGAAGGTATTCCTAACGACCGCCCGTGCGTCTCCACGTGGGTATTCAATACGCCGCGCGCGCGACAGGTAAATGCTGTAGGCAGTTGCAGTAAATTAGGAATTTCATACTTTATCTAGTTTTTTATACTTTGTTAAGATGGCTATGGCTACTCGTTCAAAAGACAAAGATAGTGAAGTATACGAGGACGCAAAAGCGCTCGATACGTTACAGGTCGAACGTTTGACCTTGATAGGTAAACGTGACATTATATTTTCTCGCTTACAAGATATTTTTAACCGATCTTTAAAGGCTTTCACTGATGATACTGAGAAAGATTTATTTCTATGTGGAATGATCTCGTTAGACCGCTTACGCTCCGATTTCAATGAAATTGTGAACAAATTAAATGTCACCGAGTTGACTCTCAACGCTTCGTACACGGTAAACTACCAATCTATAAACGTCTTCGAAAATATGTTTTGCCGTTGTCAGTTTGTTTATAATAAACTTAACCCGCCTTTAAAAACCGCTGATTTCAATGTTGCCCCGCAACGTAAATCCATCAGAATTCCTGAACTCGATTTGATGGTCTTCAATGGAGATCCGATGACCTGGAGGATATTTTATGAGTCATTCAAACGCACGATTCACGAAAATCCCGATCTCACTGATCACGAACGCGTCCAATATTTAATTAATAAATTGTCAGGCCGGGCCCTTGCAGTTTGTTCTGGTATCGTACCTAACGCTGATAATTATCCGATCATATGGCAGACGCTCGTCGATAAGTATAACGACAAACGTAACCTAGCCTCCGCTTATCTTGATCAAATGCTTGATTTTAAATCTTTTAACACCGCGACGAATAAAAACTTAGAATTATTCCTAGATAAATTCTGCACGGCTGTGTCAAGTTTGAAGTCTCTCAAGCTCGATAACATGTCTGATTTTATTTTACTATCGCTCGCTTTGAAGAAAATAGATTCAAGTACTGCACGGTCGTTTGAAATGCACATGCGAGGTAAATCTATGCCTACATACAATGAACTTTTAAAATTCATCCGCGAACAAAGCAAAATATTGGAACGCACTACGACCGATTCTCTTAGCCGCAGTGATAACAGGCCGCGTACTGCAAGGTCTACGCAGTCTTTTGCAGCATCATGCGTCACTCACTGTCCGCTTTGCAAACAAGCCGATCACGCTAACTTATATAGATGCCCTGCATTTGATAAGCTTTCTATCGACGACAGGTACAATTTTGTAAAACGAAGCAAAGGTTGCACTAATTGTCTAAGCACTACGCATATAAATACTGCTTGCAATTCTAAATTTAATTGCCGTTATTGTGGATGTAAACATCATTCTATGTTATGCCGCAAAGTATCATCTTCCCGTGAAGACAATCGCCCGTACCCTAGCGCTCCGTCACAGGCGCACGCGCCGCCTCCGCGCGCGCGAACTGGCAACTTCTCCGCCGCCGGGGATCACATGCCGCCTTCGGCATCGCCGCCGCCCGTCGCGGGCTCCGCTAGCGCTCAGCTGACGAACTTACCTACAACTGCTTATCAGTCATCACAACAACAGGTGTCGCTGTGTAATATACGCCCCGCTTCGCAGCCTAATGACACTACTTGTTTACTGGGAACCGTACAAGTTTATGCTACGGATTTAAATGGTCGCCGCCATGTAGTACGCGCCTTAATTGATTCGGCTTCCCAAAGTAACTTTTTAACTTCAAAATGTTGCGCTAAATTAAATTTAAAATGCAATAAGGTGACGAACACCGTTGTTAAAGGGATAGGTTCCGCATCTAACCCAATCAAGGGAGCAGTTTCTGCTACTTTATCTTCCCGCCTAAATGATAATTTTATTGCAATTGACGCCTATGTTATCGACCGCATAACAGACAATTTACCGGCAGTGAAAATTGACGTATCCTGCCTTTCATACCTGAACTGCCTGCCTCTGGCAGACGACAGTTTCGCTTCGCCTTCCGAGATCGACATACTTATAGGCGCGCCGCTCTTTTCTGAAATATTGCTATCAGGCCGCGCCGCTGGTCCGCCTGGTACTCCAACCGCTTTTGAAACCATTTTTGGTTTTATCGTAATCGGGACCGCTCCCGTTACCCCCGCTCATGTTACTCCCGCTCATGTTACGCCCGCTCATATTGGAACCGTTGTTTCTATCACTGACCCCTTGGTTGAAGATAGATGCCGCTCTCATATTTCCCTCTGTACCTTTACGGAAGGACCACGTTTAGATAATCTTGTCCAACGCTTCTGGCAGCTTGAAGAGGTGCAATGCACGCCGACTTTGAGCCCAGACGCTATAGAATGTGAACGCATTTTTACAAATAACGTTTTCCGCGATCGTACGGGACGCTATTCTGTAGCGTTACCTTTCTCCCGCGATCCCGCGACCGCTCTGGGTAATTCTTACCCTATCGCTAAAAAACGCTTCATGTATCTCGAACGTAAGCTTGCCGCGACACCTGCTCTGCGCTTAGAGTACGATGCTATAATCAAAGAGTACATTCAGAAGGGTTACATTTCACTGATCGACAATGATAGTCCTTTTACTGGATATTACGTGCCACACCACGCCATTGCGAGACTACAAAAAACAACAACTCGATGGCGTATGGTGATGGACGCCAGTGCTGAAACTGACTCAGGCCTCTCCTTGAATCAAGTTTTATATACCGGGGATAATTTACAAAACGATCTTTTTACAATCCTCTTGGATTTCCGCCACTACCCAATCGCTTTTACATCCGATATTAAACAGATGTACCTACAAATTTTGATAAATAAGGACCACCGCAAATATCAAAAATTCCTGTATCGATTCGATCCCGTTTTTCCGCTTGATACCTACCAATTCAACCGCGTTTGTTTTGGTCTACGTAGCAGTCCGTTCCTTGCAATGCGAGTGTTGCGACAGCTGTGCGCCGCCGACGGTGCCCGCTTCCCACTCGCAGCATCTCTTATCAGCGACAACACATGCATGGACGACGTGTGCTACTCCATGCCTACTCTGTCTGCTTGTTTACAACTCAGAGACGATCTCCGCGAGTTGCTCAAGGCCGGGGGCTTCGATCTCGTCAAATGGGCTAGTAACTCACCCGCGCTCCTTGACTCCCTTCCCGTCTCTGCGTTAACGGAATGCGTTAAAAATGCGAAAAATGCGTTAACGGATCTTTTAAATTCCGACGAATATAATAAGTCTATCTCAGATGAGTTATCAGCTAATCGCATACACTGGAAATTCAATCCACCGCGAAGTCCTCACTTCGGGGGGAATTATGAAATATATGTGAAAGCGTTTAAAAGTCATCTTCATAAGACGATCGGTTCACAGTTACTCACCTATGAGGAAATGTTAACCGTACTCACACAGATAGAATGCGTTATCAATTCTCGTCCTATAACGTTATTGAGCGAAGATCCGTCTGAGCCGACCGCGCTGAGTGCTTCACATTTCTTAATGACCGCACCGCTGAAGCATTTACCCGCTTGCACGGTTCCCGATGAACCTGGACACTTATTGAAACGATACGCTTTATTGGATCAAATGGTACAATCATTTTCCAAACGGTGGAAGTTGGAATATCTTCACTTACTTCAATCTAGAGGAAAATGGAATACACCTTCGAATCCCATTACAATAGGTTCTATTGTTCTTATTATCACTGATAATATTCCCCCGCTATCCTGGCCTCTCGGCGTCGTCGTGGCCACTCATGTCGGCGGCGATGGCATCTGTCGAGTAGCGTCAGTAAAAACGGCGACCGGCGTCTACCAGAGACCCGTCGTCCGTTTATGTATCTTACCTACCCAATAATTTAACCCCTTGCTCCCCGGTCAACCGCTATGTTATATTTAACCCGTTGACCGCTTTAGAGTTTAACTCTTATTTTTATTTTTTTTATTTCCCGCTTTCTTTTAAAAACCAATGGTTTTTAGGCCGGGGGCAAATGTTCGCGCCACTTACATTGGCACTCATAATACCTTCCTACCTTCCTATTCCTATCATTTCTTGGCGACTATCTCTGTCGCTCATATCGTGGTATCCACGAGAAAACTGCTTGCCGCCGCAAGTAGTCTGCGATCGACCCTCGTCCTTCGCGGCTGCCGCTCTCGCCGAATCCAAAGTACTGGATCTGCTGCTCCTCTGTGGTGGTCCACGTGAATTCGACGCGCAAATATAAACAAAACCCGCTATAAACCCGCCGCGTAAACGCTCCTTGCCGACACGCACCAACCGCCTAAAATACAGTCCACTACATCGAACGTCATAACATCCTGAAGGAACAAGCAGCTTGGAGACGGACCCGAACCGAGGTGATTGCAGTTGCATGGAGACCAGGTTAGTCGCCAAGTTCCTTTGTACTACTCTTCTACCAGCCATCCTTCCCCCGCCATTGGAGGCGCGCTCAGCCTATACAGCTTAGCTGCCGCGCTAACAGAGTTCGTTTCTGTTATGGCGGGAAATTTAAATTTCAAACAGTTTTTTTTCTTTTTTAGAGCTACACCGGGTTACTAATATAAACGAGACTGTATTTCGCGCCAACCGTAAATCATTATTTTCGTTTTTATGTTGAAACTAGCTGTGCCCTGCCACGCTTCGCTGTGGCACATACGCGCATTCGCTGATATGTCACTGATGAAAAAAATAGATAAAAGCAATCCTTGATGCGGATTATATATCATGCTAAAATTTCAGCTCGATCGTTGCAGAACTTTTTGAGTTTTTGAAGCGTACACAAACCAACATAACATTTTTATATATATAGATATTTAGCACTAATGCACCGTATCGCTCAAATATGTCAATAAACACTGAATTCATGAGTTTGACGGTTTGATTGCGTGCTTTTTTTTTATTTATATTTTTTTTTTTTTATTTCATTACTTTATTGTCATCGGTCCTTCATAAGTGTGGAAAATTCCGCTTTAATCCGACGCTACGAAGGCGTTCAAAATAATGTTTAAAGTTTCCGTTACATACATTACCGTGCATGGTTGTCCGGAAGAGATCGCTCTGAGCGATAAGACCGCCCATTGTGACACTAATTGTTAAGCTTGTTTTGTTCTAGTTTTTAAGTTTTCTTTGGTTCTGTGGTGTTACAATAAAGAGTTTATCCATCTATCTATCTATCTATATACATACATACATATGAAGCTAATAAAAGAGTATTAAAAAGGAAGTGCTTCTCAATTCTACTATCCTTATACCTTTTTGTGTAACTATGTGTTGAATAACAGTAATAATGAACCCAAGTTAAAACAGATAGCTATTTTTTGTAAAAACCAGCGCAAATTAGACGGAATGTTGACCATCTTGGACGTATCCGTTCTTGGGGGAGAATTCTAGACTTGATGATGTTTAGCCTTCTTAGTCGGCGCATCCTTAATTTCTACCTTTTTACTTAGAAAAATACTGTTAGTAACTATTTAATGGAGATAGCGGCGAACTCTATTAATACTTCAAGCAAAGACGTTATACAGGGTGTCCGGTAATAAGTGGATAACCCTGCAGGTGCGTGTGGGAAAAGTCAAGGCCGAGTAGGAAAAAAAAAATATATATACTCAGACAGCATGTGATTTACGAATTTATTGAAAAACTTCCCTTCCTCACATTTCTGTTGAGTTTTGAGTTTTAAAGGCTGGCTATCTTTTCTGTAATAGCATTTCCAGGGTTCCTCGCAGCGATAGAAACCATAGAAAGCTGGTTGCGTGGGAAAACCGGTCGTTATAGAATAACCTTGCAGGCGCGATGGCGGCGGCGGCGAGCTCGTACGAGGCGAAAACTGACGTCTGGGACCTTAGCAGAGGTTAGCACATTTGTAACGAGGTTAGTGGTTCTTGATAGAGTTTTAGGGGTCCGTGGTGCTTTTGGAACGATTATATAAACTACTAGCTGCGCCCCGCGGTTTCACCCGTATAATAGAAGTTTTTCCGCAATATTTTTCCCCTTTCTTGCCACGTTCTTCATTGATGCTCCGCTCCTATTGTTTGTAGCGTGATATTATATAGTCTATAACCTTTCTCGATAAATAGACTATTCAACACAAAAATAATATTTCAATTCGAATTAGTACTTTCTGAGATTAGCGCGTTCAACCAAACAAAACAAACAAACGCTTCAGCAATAATAAATGAGTGCCAAAACATTTTCAGAAAAATAATTTTCTCCTTTTATTAAATTATAAAAGATCATTTTTTTCCTTTCACACCTTTGCTAGATATTCACCGCCAAGCAGTAGTGTGCAAACATTACTGTGTTCCGGTTTAAAGGGCAATGCTTCCAGCGAAATTACTGGGCATAAGAGACTTTAGAGCCGATGTCTCACTGTGACGTGCTCAGTGCAGTGCCGTGCAGGATTATGCAATGCAGGGGTCCGGGTGGTGCTGTGACTGTTATGGGCAGGCGTAGCGCTTACCATCAGGTGAGCGACTTGCTCGTCTCGTAATTCAATCAAATAAAAAATAATCACTAACTTTTACAATAATTTATACATGTCAGCGGAACCACCGCTTTCCACTAAGCGTCTCTCTTGACTTTCAAAAAATATTTTTATTTGCTCAGTTGCACGGGCTGTTTGCATCTGTGTAATTCTCACAAGGTTCTTGTGTTTGTTTTATGTCATTCTATTTGACAAGTTGAAGTGACACTTTTTTTTTCAATTGCATAATAGACAAGCATTTGACCGCAGTCTCACCAGCGGGGCTATGCAGCACGGTGCGTATCAGCTCGAGTTCGTTTCATTTTGACGTTTGATTGCCACGGGACTCGTCATTTCAATACGAATGGCGAGTCCCGTGATCCACCAATATAGTGTACACACCAAGGTATGTGATCCACCAATCCGGATCTGGCCCCCGTGGTGGATTATGGGCTAATCCTCCTCACGAAAGTGAGGAGAGTCCCGTGCCCAGCAGTGGGACGTTATGGGTTGTTTATGAATACAATTAATGTAAAAGTGGTACACAATGAATCATAATCACATGACCATCACATTAATTTAAAGTCAGCCAGGTTTCCGGAGCTACAGAAGAGACTAATGCACGTTGAGATTCTCAAGCCATGAATCATCGTTTGACCTACACTAAAATCTATATTTTATAATAACAGTAATACCTACTAAGTTTTTTAAGAAATATAATTTTTCAGACAAAATTTAAAGTAAATTGCAAGTAACGTAAATGAATGAATAAGATACCAAGCTATTTTATAGCGATAGGGATGGGCGCGATCTTTAGCGTTTTGCAAGTATTATGTATTTTTTGCAATGTTTAAAATGTTTTTACTTTAATAATAATTCATTCATTCATTCGTTCATTCATTCATTCATTCATTGCCTAATAAAAACAGATGTATACCATACAAGTGGTCATTCACAAACACACTCGTATAAACAAGTATATAAGCAAAACAAATACCTATTATAGGTACTATCTAAATATAATGCAAGGTTGAATCGATTCTAGGAAGATCTTTCCAAGATACCTTGGAATATAACCTATGTGAATAATAAGGAATAATGCGAGATCACTTCCTGAAGTTATTATGTGCAATAAATAATAATGAACTTGATTAAGTCTTTACAACTTATGTAACTTAACTGCGATGTGGTAACTTAACCGCTGAACGGTAACTTATGCGTCTCCCGTCCGACCAAGCTCCGATGGACTACACCAGAATGGAAATAGAAGACGGAACTTCTCATTGACTATCAGTAGAATGTTGATGTTTGGACTCATTTCGACGTACGTTTTTCTATTGAAGCTCTTTAGGAAATTAATTTTTTTAACAAAAAAAATAATTTAAAAAAAAAACTTTTTTCCGATAAAAATCCATTATTGATGCACTGATCCAAAGAGGATTAGTCCTAACCCTATCCTATACTGTCCTGCTTAGTCCTGATATTTTGAATATGAAAGTTTGTGAGGAGGGATGGATGTCTGTTACTCTTTCAAGCAAAAACTACTGAACGGGTTTCGATCAAATTTGGCACCCTTATACTTTATTACTTGGATTAAGACATAGGATAAGTTTTATCCTGTAAAATTAACAGTTCCTGTGCGGTATACGCAACGCGGGTGAAATCTGCAGCTAGTGAATTCATATGTCAATCTTCATTTTCAATTCACGCCGAAACGGCTGCACGGATTTTGATGAAATGTAGTATACAAGTTACTTAAGGTCCTGGAATAGAACATAAGATACTTTTTATCCCGTAGGAACTGACGATTCCAGGGGGCTATAAGCTATCACGCGTGAAAAAGTGAAGCACTGCTATTGTTTAAAATATTAATCAATCTACCTATCTATGCCAAGACAGCCATAAAATCAGCTAGAGCTCCCGTTACATAACAGCACTGTGGATCTGGCACGGTTAAATTTAAACTGACTTCTCTAAATTTAACCCACGATTGTGATAGACGTGAATCACTATTAAGCAACCTTTAATGACCGAGGGAATGATTTGTTTTATATATATATATTATGCTAGCTGAGCGGTGGCCAAGAGGAGCACAACGGCTGCGAGGCAGACCACCAGCCCGATGGTCGGACGACATCGCCAAGCACGTCGGGACAGACTGGATGAACATGATGAAGCAGTACTGTGTTCCGATTTGAAGGGCATTGTTTCCAGCAAAATTACTGGGCATATGAGACTTTAGAGCCGATGTTTCGGGGTGACGACCGCAGTGCCGCGCAAGATTATGCAATGCAGGGTTCTGGGTGGTGCTGGGACTGTTATGGGCAGGCGTCGCATGTCACTCGCTTTTCGGTGAAGTAAAATATCGCGAGGAAACTCACATACCTAACCGAGAATTATTTCTTAGGTAGGTATGTAATCCACCAATCCGGACCGGGCCCCTGTGCTGAATCATGGCCTAATCCTACTAACGAAATTGAGGGGAGACCCGTGCTCGGCAGCGGGACGATATGGGTTGATGATGATACGAATGGTATTGCATATTATGATAGAACCTACTGCGATAAGAACTCTACTGCATGTACGTGAGTGAATACAACCAGTTGTGAGATATTCGACAACCAAGCAGTAGTGTGCAAGAGCCATATCCCATTTCGCAAACCACTTAAACTTTGGGAATATTTTTGCTGTACAAAATACTTAACGATTTTTTTAAGTCTGTCTTTTCAACAGATATTTTCTTCACCTATATTTTTACGACGTAGTTATTTCCGCTATATCTTTCTACCATTCAATGTAGCATCTGACATGCATTAGGTTACAAACCAAGCCCTACTTTGGCTCTCTTGTACTTATCGGAGACACAAATAGCATACTAAGGTGGGTAAGACCTACCTAGGCATAACAAATAGGTATGCTAAGTACCTACACTACCAGAAATTGAAGAGACGCAGATGGAGAAATATATAGATGTTCATAGGCAAATCATCGACATCATCAACCCATATCGTCCCACTGCTGGGCACGGGTCTCCCCTCACTTTCGTGAGGAGGGTTAGGCCTTAATCCGCCACGGGGGTCCGGTCCGAGTTGGTGGATAACATACCTACCTCCGAAATAATTCTCGGGTAGGTGTGTGGGTTTCCTCACGATGTTTTCCTTCACCGAAAAGAGAGTGATAATAACGTACATATGTTTTACAGAAACACATTGGTACGTACCTGCACTGGGATTTGATCTCACGACCTTCTGATTGGAAGGCGGACGTTCTCCCACTAGGCTACCACCGCAATTTTTGCCCGCTTGCTATAAATGGTTTGAGTTTTAAGAATCTGCTGCAGCGCTATGCTTTTTTTGTTTCTGATGTACAATAAAGAGTTTTTCGATTCTATTCTATTGTATGCTATTACAATACAAAGTATCTACGTAGGTCCTAGATACAGACAGTACATTGCTAAGCCGTTTATCGCCAGCCAGACAGTCTGGCAGCTATGGTCAGCTATTTCTGACCCGGCCCGTCGAGGCGTTCGTGTCGCAGTGCCGATTGTTAAATAGAATTCAACCAGTCTGTGGTTTAGACAGAGTATACTCTGGCTTGAGCAAAATGGTTTGTTAAAACGTTCACTGCTGAAAACACACACGTCTGTGTTTTTTTATAATTTTACGGCAAGCGAAAACATGCCTGGGGCTTCACCGCGAACATTTAAATCCATCCAGTTATAGGCCTTAAACTGCCATGCCAACTGTCACCACCAATATCGCTAAGCATTCATAAGTCGACCAGAGACATTTATCCAAAGCGATCGTAACAATTTGTTTGCATTTATGGGAGTTTACATAGCTCCATCCCATTCTCTTTCTCTCTCATTCTCTTCAGTTTGAGTGACGTCACGTCACGTTTGTCATTTATGAGTGTGTGGTGCCAATCTAGGCCGTTCAGTTTAAAGCCTTGAAATGAATTGCATGGAATAAGAATTAGTACGTGCTTACCCCCCTGGAGTGCGAACGTGCGGGTTTATTGACGTATTGTCAATATTACCACACCAGATGTGTGCGCCCGCACTGCTTATCGAGTTTAGTTACGACACAACGCCAGTAAACAGTAAACACACGTTGTGTGAAGATTTGCAAAAGAGTCAGAAAAAGTAAAACGGCTCAGCAGTGAACGTGTTAAGGTGACGCAGTGATAAACAGTGAATCTCAAATCAGCTTCATACAAAAAAATTCGGTGACGCGAGGTCGTATGCGCGAAACAGTATAAAATATTTTTTCCATTAACCTAAAATCTTGTGAATGATATAAAATTCAATGACTAAATAAAGTGTGTGCTTAGACTCATCTATACTAAATACTTAAATCGGCCTCGTTTCTCAGTAAAATATATGTTTAAAATGAGCTGTATTTGATTTTATTTTCTATATATTTTTTTAAATTAATAGCCATATTCCTGGTTATTTATGAAACTTTAGAGCAGATGTCTCAGGGTGACGAGCGCAGTGCAGTGCCGCGCAGGATTATTTAATGCATAGTTCTGGGTGGAACTGTAACTGTTATGGACAGGCGTAGCGCTTACCATCACTTGAACGACCTGTTCGTCTCGCTTAGTCAAATAAAATAAAAAAATTAACAAATCGTTTAAAGCTTTGGCATAAATTATGTCAACGATGTGGTTAATGAAATATAAAAATATCAATTTTAAATATTTTCTAAATGCTGACAAATATTGAGATCCGTGCTGCCTACGGTTTCTATTCTGCGTTTCATTTATTGTCGTAGAGGCCAATTGATATGAAAGTTACATAAAAGTTGGCTGACTAAAAGAACATTGTTTTAGACTACTTTTAATGTTTTTAAAAGCAAACTTGCTAACCTATGATGCGTAGAACTAAAAACCTCTTAAAAGTAAGTTCTAAATAGTAGGAAATAATTGAATAAAAAGATCACCCATTAATAATATAAATAATTTTTAATTCATCGCTAAAACTTCATTAATTCCAATACACTTTCATATTAATTAATTAACATAAACAATCTTATTGAAATTAAGCGAATGCCTTGTAATTAAATATCTCTTTCTAATCCTTTAACATAAATAACTTCATTCTAATACAAAAATTCCAATTTACTACTTAATTTTCTCTTCCAAAGTTTACTACTAAAACAAATTTACCTCCGTAATCCTTAACGATCGTATTATGTACCAATATCATTAATATTAAACGCATTATCACTAAAACCTTATGGTGTTTACATCCATAATAGTGATTAGTGAAGCCATAAACTCTTGTATTAAGGCGATCGCACACATGCCAAAGCCGAATGCGCCGAACTCGCCGAAGGAATCCATTTTAGAATTCTTTGTATGAAATATAATGAAACATCGCACGTAATACACAGGAGAGGAACGCGGCGAATAAACCGGAAAAAAATTGTAAGGCATGGAAATCCCAGGGGAATTCAGATGATATCATCATAAGCGATACGCCCGATGCGCTGGAATCGGATCTTTCTTCCGCTGCGGACAAGCGTGCGAGGACGAAATTCCTTCGGCGTGGTCGGCGCTTTCGGCTCCTCTATAAGTGTGCAATCACCTTTAGTGTTTGGTGAAGTTATAAACCGTTATTAGTGGGTGTATGAGGCTCAATTACCATAACACTGATGGGTAAGTTTAGGTCCCGCTGCGAGACAAATATAATGGTTACTATTATAATTATTACTAAGATAGATAACCATTACATCTAGTTACCAATTTTTTTAGCTTCGTGGGTTTCTATTTAAAAGCTCTATTCAATATATGCCACATACCTACATGGCAATACTTTTCTAACAGTGCGATAACGTATTATTTAGTTCTATAAACGTTATTTTTTTATAGGATTACAGATGTACCATTTTTTATGTAGTTAGTCCCTTAATATTTGATATATTTTTAAAACAGCCTAGTCTTTGCACTGTGGTTTTATTGCTGGGTCCTCCGAACAAAACTATTAATCAGGTTTACGTCAGTTTAACAGTTAGCACAAGTCTGTCAGTTTTGAGAAGTGGTTGTCAGTTTTCGTGTGCTTGCGTGTCTTTGTCAATTTTAACATAATGTTAATGTTTGGCAATTAAAAGTTAGGACATATAGACCTCCCATGTCGCCAGTGGCCGTGATTAAGGTACTCGAATCAAACCTCTTTTTTAATTAATAAAAAACTTCGTTTGTAAAGATCGCTTTAAGTCCAAAAAAACAAGTTGGAGTTAGATAGATAGATAAACTCTTTATAAAATTTAAAAACTAAAACAAATCAAATTTAACAATAAGTGTCACAACGGGCGGTCTTTTCGCTGAGAACGATCTCTTCCAGACAACCATGCGTGGAGAAGAGCAGCAAAAAGATAAGACAGTGGATTACCGTTAGATTACTTTTCAAAGTATGTTTTTGAGAAATTTAAGAATGATTAATTAAACATAAGTTAATCTTACCTACTAACTTCATATACGTAGATATTAAACTAAAAAATAACACAGAACGTTTTATGACTTAAGAAGTCAAGGGTTTTTTTTTGTTCTATTTTTGGGGGCTTTGAGTCGTTCAACGTCTATGACAATCCTATAAAGACAAGGGTTGATTTCCAAACGGATGACATTTAGACGAAAAAAATATCATATTACACAACCAAAAACAATAAAATTGCATCAAAACACTCCACAGACGGAAGATTCTTATCTATTTCCCCAAATATTATGTTAATGACGTCTTTTATAACAAATACGGACCACCCTAGAAGCGTTATAAAATAAAGCATCTAAATTAGTCTATCTTAATAGAGTAAAACATTCGAAAATAAGTCTTATTACTTAGGCTATAGAGTCATAAGAGTTTTTGAGTGTGTAAAAGGACGCATCTAAGAAACATAAATGTTAAGTCACTCATCCTAATACACCTGTAATTTTGATGGACACGGTTTCGACAACTCTATATTTTAACCTTAAAATACCATCCTTTATAAATAGTTCTTATTTCTTGGTTATAGAGCTTTAATTCGATTGGAATTTTATTGTAAGAAAGCAAAATAAGCGAGCGAGATTAAAAAAGCGTAAATTTGTGTGGTCTTTCTTTTGAATTTGAATGGTTAACATCTTTATTTTGGGAGTTAATGATGTTTTTCGTTTTATACAAATGTTTTTGTAACGCACGTCTAAGTAAATTTATTTTGCTACTTTAAATTAAGGTTAACCTTACTTCTGTGTTATTAATTTCGATATCGCTAAGCCCCTCATTCTACATCTATTTGAATAATCTCATAATTCATTGTTCAAAAACAAATTAAATGTTGTTTTATGACATTATAATTATAGATTTGAAACGCTTATGTAGATCGGATTCAATGAAATCGAAAACAAACCTTGAATCAAATCCAAGGCCGTCGACCGAAATGACCTTTCGATGAATTTTTTTAGTAAACCATTCATCTTTCAAGTTTCATCTGGTAACTAGACTGAAACAAATATTTAGAAGAAAATTACGCTTTATCTAATTTCATTGGCACACTAATTCATCGGACCAAGCTTTATCTCGTAAAATATTTGTGCCAGAAGTCTCATTAAGATCGCGTCTTTAACAATTTTCTCACTTACTTCGCAAATGTTGAGTTAGAATCGACGCACACTCGGATATTTTGCATCAGCAATGGACTGCATTGGTCATAAAATGCAATTTAACATGTTTCGATCAATTGATTTCTATTTGCGAAATGCTGTGACATTAAACATGAATCCATTTCATCGACTTTTTAGAGCCCGTTTTTGAAGTAAAACTTCTTTACGCACGCTTGACTTTGAGAGTAAGCTGGTGAATGCGTTACGAAAAGTGTAATCGGGCGAGGCGAATGGGAGTTGAGAGGGAGATATAAGTTAGTGAAGATAGAATGAGAGGGAGTTCGTTTCGTATATTACTGTAGGGGCAAGCGAAAGAGATAGAAAGACACACACAACGGACAGGGGAGCCATAGTAATAGGGTCCCGTTTTACCCATTGGGTTCGGAACCCTATTACTATGACTCCGCTGTCTGTCTGTATATTATTCTTTCTGTCCGTCTGTCACCAGGCTGTATCTCATGAGCGATCAGTTAGGTCCCGTTTTACCCTTTGAATACGGAACCCAAAAAAGTAGCGAGTGTATGGCAGCGCTTTTGCAAATTATTCGGAATCACGCCTTCATTCTGTGTTAAAACTTCATTTTCATAGTTAAACACCGTAAAGTTTGGGTGAAAGCAGTTATCAAGGTCAGGGGCCTAAATAAATAAACATTTCGTCCATTAATAATCTAATAGAGTATAATTAAAAGGTTAGGGTCCGTTAGTTTACAGCTATTTCAGTTATGTTCGTAATAACTTCATTAAACAAAAGTTAAATTCAACACATTCACGTAAATGAAAGCATTTCGGCGAATGTGAAATTGGCTTGGAAATATTTTTGGTATATTTACAATTTTACATATCTCCGTGAATTTAAATTGTCAGTCACATAACCATAAGACATTATATTACAATGCAGGTTTATCGAAGATATATTTAATTATTAAAAAGTCAATAATGCTTGTCAATTGCCACAAAAAGTCAATTGACAGGCATAAAAAGAGTTTAACGCTGAAAGTTCGATTAGAGATGTCATTGAACACGCCTTATTTTGAATGAGTTAGTGCATTTTGGTCACACATTTTCAGGTTCAAACATCGAGAGTAATTTGGTCACACGCTAAGTTCAATTGAAATAAAGATGATTAACTGTGTAGATGTAAGTATTATAATGAAAAAACATTTGATTTATTTGAATAAAGTATCATGAAACATTATGTAAAAATTGGCTAATGATTAATGTTTTTTTTATGATATCGATGAATTTTATAAATTTAAAACGACATGTTACGACATGTTATGACACTAATATTCAAATTCACTATATATATATATATGTATATATAAATATAAATGTTATGTTGGTTTGTGTGTATGCTTCAAAAACTCAAAAAGTTCTGCACCGATCGAGCTGACATTTTAGCATGATATATAATCCGCATCAAGGATTGTTTTTATCTATTTTTTTCATCAGTGACATATCAGCGAATGTGCGAATGCGAATGCGAAAACTTCACTCCTTTTTTACTTAAGCTCTTACCCCTCCCTAATTATTGGACTATCTATTTTTTTATTAATTTATTTATGGGTTATTTTTTCTTATCTTTTTTATTATTTAAAATGCCCTAAATATGTTATATATAATACGACATTTTTTGAAGTCTAATTTAAGTCCATGTGTCGCCAAAGGCAAGAGCTGAAAATCAGCGTTGTCCGCAGCATTATGCTGAGCTCAGTACTTGTCTGACATCACTGCGCGCCGGCTATCTGCGTACACTATTATGTTCATCGTGTGTTTTAATTTTTTCTCGTCTTGTCTCTCAATAAGTACGTTGTTCGCTGTTGTGTGGAGTTGTGTCAGAATAAATGTATTTTCTTTCTTTTTTTTTCTAAATAAGTGATTCGATTTGTAAACTGCGCGGAAATCGAACCTGCGACATTACTGTCAGCTCATTACCAACTCAAGCCATGGAGGCCGTCAAAGATCAACAGATGTTACGAAGTGACATACGACAGAATCAGTAGTTACGGATGAATTATTATATCGAATTATAATTAAGTACCTAGTAAATTTCTTGTTCTTTTCGTTTCAGACGGAGCCTTTGGAGCTTTGTCACTTATAGTGTAAGTTACATTTTTTTTTTTTTTTTTTTTTTTACCTGGGGAATGCAATTACGCATACCACCAGACCCGGGTGAGGGCCGGGTGGTTATGTGGGACTCCCCCGCCAGTCTGACGGGTATACCCACTAAACCCCAGGGTGTTCCACCGGGACGCCTTTGTTGTCGGGGCTACGGGTGCGAGAGTGGACTTCCGCAGCAGTGTAAGTTACATAAATCAACATAAATCAAGCTGATTTTAATCATGTTATCAGGTTTTTTTTTTTTTTTCGAATTTATGAAAACTGGACTAGCGGGGTCTTAAGTTGCAACTTTCTGTCATCAATTCA
This sequence comes from Campaea margaritaria, assembly GCA_912999815.1. Lineage (NCBI taxonomy): Eukaryota > Metazoa > Arthropoda > Insecta > Lepidoptera > Geometridae > Campaea > Campaea margaritaria. The sequence goes on from OU538812.1 coordinate 7,071,675, forward strand.
TAATTATTATTAAAATTAAGCGATAAACTTTCCAAATGCATAATAATATTATTTTTACGTTTCATATTTAATATTTTATAGCGTTCATAATTTTCTAGTTTTTTTATCGATCAGATGATTTATTTTGTTGAAAACCGAATTGTTTTAGTGTAATTAAAACTTGATCTAAAACCAAAGTTTGCTGTTTAGTTACCGTGGTTTTATTCGCAAACCGTGCTACTATTTTTTGTATCAATAACCAAAATTTAAGAAAAACAATAAAAGTTTTCTTAAATGTTAGACAAAAACCACAGTAAATTACATAACTTTAAACTGTAAACTATTTACCTTTAAAAACTACTTATCTAAATACTTATTTATAATTTTAAACGTAGGTATGTAGTAGGTACTTCGTAAGTATTAAATCTATTTTAATAAACCCATATAGGTTTTATAAACCCATTAAAAATCTGCAACGGCGTGATATCTCCATTTCTTCGCCTTAACGCATCGTGTCAGCTTCAATTACAAGCTTGTCAACCAGACTCGAAGCTTGAAGGCGTGACGGATTACTGTCAATACCTTTTTTTTGGGACGATGAACCGAGGAAGGAGTAGATGTAACCCGAGGCAAGATGGAGACTGGTAACCTGACCTACAGAGAACCCTCCGAAGCAAGAAAGGCAAGAAAGGTGGAAGGAAAGATATCTAGAGATCGAAATCCAATTACATGGTCTCACCAAGTGCCAAGCCTAGTGGGAGAACGGCCGCCTTACAAGGAAAAGGGTGTGAGTTCAAATCCCAGTGCGAGCACGTACTAACGTGTCTCTGTAAAGCATGTGTACGTAATTATCACTCGCTTTTCGGTGGAGGAAAACATCGTGAGGAAACCCACATACCTACCCGAGAATTATTTCGGAGGTAGGTATGTTATCCACCAATACAGATCGGGCTCCCGTGGTCGGTTATGGCCTAACCCTGCTCACGAAAGTGAAGACAGACCCGTGCTTAGCTGTGGAAGGATATGGGATTTGCAAAAAGCGAGTGATAATTACGTACATATGCTTTACAGAAACACATCGGTAAGTGCCCGCACTGAGATTTGAATTCACGACCCTCTCCTTGGAAGGCAGACGTTCTCCCACTAGGCTACCACCGCTTAACTTAACTGTAGCTCTAATATTGGTAAACACTAAACTTAGCTGTAAAAGGAAAATTAGTGACCATTCTAACTAACAATTAATTGCTATTTCCGTTCCAAAAACGTTTTAATTACCACCAAGTAATTACTAATGGCTGACTTCTGACTTCCTTTTGCGCACACCAAATCGTCCAGCAGCTTAACGTTTACTTAACAATAAAGGGTTTACGTTTCGAGACGTTATTGGCTGTTTTAAAGCTATTCGAGGCAGTTAACGTAATCCCCTTAGATAGAGGCAAATGTAGCATTTGTTGCGTCATACGACGTTAATTGCAGTTGGGTGACGCGAAGTTTATTTTTATTTGACTGAGTGACGAAACGAGCAAGGCCTGCCTATAACAGCCACAGCACCACCCATAACCCTGCATTGCATAATCCTGCGCGGCACTGCACTGCGCTCGTCACCCTGAGACATCAGCTCTAAAGTCTCATTATGCCCAGTAATTTCGCTGGAAAAATACCCTTTAAGCCAGAACATTGAAGCTTTTTTCTATTCGTTCCAATGCCTCTGCTTTGTTTTTTCTTTCTTTCTTTCTTTAAAGGTTTACTTACTATTAAAAACCGAAAACTCATTAACTATCAAGCTCTGCATCATTTCTCATTAGTCAGTAAGTACGTGATCATTACAGCGGATACCATCAGGTAGCTGTCAAGTCAACTGTCAAAACATGATGGATGGCGCGCCTTATTAAGTCAGTTTTTAGATGTGTCATTATGACGTTCCTATAACCAATGCTCAGGAGGTAGTGTTTGTATCAAAATTATACATTATAATACATTAAATTTCTTTATTGGACATTACCTGCGCTTCGTAGTTTCACCCCCGATAACTATTATCCCACAGGAACTGTAAATTTTAAGGCAATAAAATTATCTTAGTTTATATTCCACGTACTTATTCTTATTCCGTGCAGTTCATTTTAAGGCTTTAAACTGAACGGCCCAGATTGGCACTCATAAATGACAAACGTGACGTGACGTCACTCAAAAATAGACTGAAGAGAATGAGATGGAGCTATATAAACTCCCATAAATGCAAACAAATTGTTCCGATCTCTTTGGATAAATGTCTCTGGTCGACTTATGAACGCTGAGCGATATTGGTGGTGACAGTTAGCAGGACTGGATGGATAGATAGCACATATGCTTCCCTACCCTCCTTCCATATATGTCTATCCTGAGCTATGGCTGTCCAGTCCTTCAAGTAAGCGTCAAAATCATCTCGCCGTCTCCTTCTGGAGCTGCCGCCTCGCCTTCTAATTAATATGGGGTCCAGCTCGTAATGGACTTGTAAAAACTTGTATAGCGTACTTCCAATGAACTTGATGACGAAATTAAGTTATCTCCAGCAGACCGTGGTAACCATTAAAATTATTTGCTATTTAACAACAGAGCTAACATAACTGTGTTACTAACAATATTTAGCTGCCCGGTTTGTATAACTGTATCGCATGTTCATATCGAATAGGAGAGCTGGCGGTTGGTTTCTCAAAGGGGTTTCAGAGTGGGGTTCAAACTGAAGTGCGTGGATTTGGACAGATCTCCCACCTTTCCGACGCCCAGCTTTCACCTTAAATTAGCTAATTTTGCTATGGCTCAGAGTCTTGTATAAGCGAACAAAAACTGAATAAAGTTACTCTATACAGTAATCATTAAACGTCAAATTTTTGTAGAACACAAAATTGTGTGTGTGCTAATGAGAACTGCTTAGTTTTTTTTAAATATCTGCCTGTCCATGCAAAATAAACCAAGTGCTTAATAAAATACGAGTACTAATACAAATTTACAAATATTTTTTTTTTCAACTTTAATGAAAAAAATATTTATAAATTTGTTTTAACCTATAATGTGTGATTGTGACGCAGTATCTACAAAGCACACCGTCCTCCACACGTCACATATTTTGTACTTTTTATCTGAATTTGATCCTTTTAGATACCTTAAACACTGTAAAAACGGAGGGAGATGCGAAATCCCTCTTAAGCCTGTCAATATAATAAGACGTTTAAAAAATCGTGTTCCATTTCTTCCCGCGTAACAACTATCATATCCAAACAGACTTAAGATAAAAACGGACCTTAACCAAATCGACCGGCAGTCTCCCACAACATAACTGCGCGTTGTAACATTGTGGCCGCTTACGTTATGTCACATTGTTTGTTCTAGGAGCTTTCTCTGCCGAATGTGGAAAGCATTTCGTTTTGAATAGGCTGTTTTGGAGGTCCCGTTTGATTGTAAAACTGTCTATATGCGCCACGCCAGCCTTCCATGCCGCCATTCTCGGGCAGAGTAGGCACTAGTAGGCAGGTACCTACGTTCCACACGTTTCCACCAAGTCAGTTTTTGAGGCAGCCTAGGTAACCTAGGTAAGCGGTGGGAGCCTAGTCGGAAAACGTCCATCTTCCAAGCAGTCGTGAGTTCAAATCCCAGTGCAGGCACGTACCAATGTGTTTGTTGTAAAACATATGTACGTTATTATCACTCGCTTTTCGCTGAAGGGAAACAACGTGATGAAACTCACATATCTATCCGAGAATTGTTTCAGAGGTAGCTATGTGATCCATCAATCCGGATCTGGGCCCCGTGGTGGATTGTGGCCTAATCTTCCTCACGAAAGTGAGGAGAGACTCGTGCTCAGCATGATAGGTAACCTAACCTACCTATCTACATCTAGATCATTCATTCATCAAACCGTTCACCTGATGGAAAGTGCCACGCCTGGCCTTAACAGCTACAGTGCCACCCAGAACTTTCCATTACAAACTCTTGTGCGGCACTGCACTGCGCTCGTAACCCTGAGAGTCTTGAGTCCTGTAATTTGAATGTCCACGAAGGCCTGCCTGGAGATGTCCTGTCCACGAAGGACTGGAAAATCCGGGGATGTAATTTAGCAAAATATCCATTCATAGCAAGAGGCGTCTGGGTTAGAGGCGAAACGTTAGTTATATTCCTGCTACCCGGCAATAACAATTTTAACACCCACTAAATTACGCTAACTATGCCATGTAACTATCTCCTTTAAACTAATATACCTAATGACGAAGCTTTCCAGGCCAGAGACATACCGAGACATTTTGAAATTGTAATGCAAATTTGCCATTTTGCGTAACCCGGACTAGCAAAGGGTTTGCAAAATGCATACACTGACACAGTACAAAATGAACGGGCAGTAGAATAACTCACGACATGACATGACAACTAGAGACAAGCGACTTCGAAAAACTCAAAACTGAAATCATTTATTAACAATAGGCAAAATATACCACTTTACCAAGTCAAATACATAGTGAATAATAAAAAAAACTGAGAAACGAGACGAGCAAGTCGTTCACCTGATGGTAAGCGTTACGCCCATAGCAGTTGCAGTGCCGTCCAGAACGTTGCATTGCAATATCTGGCACTGCGCTGCACTGTATTCCACCAATCAACCAACAGCTATTGTCTCATGTCTTGCAATTACACAACTGAAATGGAAACGTGTTCCGTAACTCTATTACTTGATATTTTTGCACTGTCTCACGTCGCATCGCGTTATCTTGTTTGTCGCCCACCTAGGACACTGGACAACGCTTTATCCTTTATTGACATGTAACTTACAAGATTGTGGGTTAACCAATGACGTTTTATATACTCTATGGACCAAGCACGCACTTAACTATGTCAGTTTGAGCAGGGCACGAGAAAGACACGTTACACTATTGATTGCGAACAAAGACCAGTGAAAATTATCGGGAACCGCCAGTTTACTACCGTTATACGAACAGTCGGTCATATGATTTGGCAGAGGGATGAGCGTGAGCGTGCGTGGTCCTTTAGCTAGATCGTTCAAGGGTTAACCGTGCTGATCGTCCTTACTGGCAACACAGCACTATTTACAACGTAAGAAGGTCTATAGTTCTATACACATTGACACGGTGGACAAAGCCCCTTTAGTAACTGAACCACCTCCTACAATAAATATTCTAATTTATCGACGTAATTGTGTAGGATTCAAAGATAAACGTAATTTAAGAACGTTTACATGAATAATTCAATTTGCGAAGTATAGAAACTGATACTAAGGCAAAATAACTTAATGTATGTACTACTGATATAATATATATCCTATACTCTATGCCAGGACCTAAAGTGTCTATACTAAATTTCATCAAAATCCGTTCAGTCGTTTTAGCGTAAGACAGGACAAACACACACTACGTACGCCACCCACCCTACTATCGAAAAATGTTTTTTACTGTCCATCCAAAGGTTGTCTGGAAGAAATTGCTTTCAGCGATAAGACCGCCTATTGTGCTACCCTTGTTTCCTATTGTAATTGTTCTGTACTGTGTTTATTTTTGTTTCTGGTGTACAATAAAGAGTTTTCTATTCTATTCTATTCTATTCTTAACACTGGAATAGAACATTGGATACTTAAATCTCGAAAAAATTAACTCTTCCTATGGGATAATAGTCAACGCGGGTAAAACCGCGGGGCGCTACTAGTAATAACTATAGCCTATGTTACTCAAGGATAAGGTAGCATTCTAATGGTGAAAGAATTTTTGAAATCGGACCACGAGGCCTACCATGACATCTTATAGCGATTCAATTGAAGACCTAAACTGAACCGCGTCGCATAATCGTAACGTGACATCTTATTTTTTATGTTGCTGCCATTTTCAACCTAAGCTGGATCCAGTTTGGTTGAAAATGGCTTAGTAGCGACTCAATTTAGGTTGCTGCCATTTTGAACTTAAAGTAGTTTAGGTTGAAAATGGCAGCAACATAAAAAATAAGACGTCACGGTACGATTATGCGACGCGGTTCAGTTTAGGTCTTCAATTGAATCGCTATAAGATGTCATGGTAGGCCTCCAGCAGTTTTTAATTTCATTCGTTACAGCACTCCTACAAAAAACAAATCTTCCCTTTTTATAATAATAGTGTATTCTACATACATTAAATTAATAATATCAAAATACAAATCTAGTGTACGTTCTAATCATAATGTTACGTTTCCTAAATTTTTTAAATTTTAAATTTTAAATATTGCATGTTATTCAATTAGCGAAATGTGTTAGAACCGACTCATTGTTACAATTTATTATGTACTCATATTTCTAGCAAATAAATGATTCTATTCTATTCTATTCTAATCACGCAAAGTCAAGAAAACAAAAATGAACTCTGATCGTGTTTGAGATCTAATGTACTGATAAGAGTGATAAGCAATCTTATCTTTTAGATAAGACATACACTTGATGATATGCGACATAACAGATAACATGTGGAAAGGAAAATCCGTTAGGGAACATTAAAGATTACGGTAGTAGGGAAATATTACCATCATCATCAACCCATAACGTCCCACTGCTGGGCACGGGTCTCTGCTCACTTTCGTGAGGAGGGTTAGGCCATGATCCACCACGGGGGCCCAGTCCGGATTGGTGGATAACATACCAACCTCCGAAATAATTCTCGGGTAGGTATGTGGGTTTCCTCACGATGTTTTCCTTCACCGAAAAGCGAGCGATAATTACGTACATGTGTTTTACAGAAACACATTGGGACGTGCCTGCACTAGGATTTGAACTCACGTCCTTCTGATTGGAAGGCGGACGTTCTCCCACTAGGCTACCACCGCTCCCATATAATATTCCCATTAGGTCCATAAATTTGTACCCAACAAATCCACGGCTTTTTTTAGCTCTACATTTTAATTCCATGGATATCCATGGAATAAACAGTACAGTCAACATTAATAATGTTTTAGGCCTTTCTTTTTCTTTTAGCCACACCTTTGCCAGATATTCATCCGCCAAGCAGTAGTGGGCAAACATTACTGTATTCCGGTTCGAAGGGCGTTGTTTCCAGCGAAATTACTGGGCATATGAGACTATAGAGCCGATTTCACAGGGTGACGAGCGCAGTACAGTGGCGAGTAGGATTATGCAACGCAGGGTTCTAGGTGGTGCTGTGACTGTTATGGGCAGGCGTATCGCTTACCCTCAGGTTAATGCCCTGCTCATCTCGTCACTCAGTGAAATAAAAAAAATGTTTATGGAGATAAATTAGGCCTATTATGTTTCTACAAGTGGAGCAGACAAAAAATAAACATATTCTTGGGGAAATACGTCTGCGCCAAATTCTTGGAAACCGATCGACTGTTGTTAAAAAAAGGTACAAAAAACGACGACAAAATGTATATGGTAGATAGGTAGTTCTATTTTTAGGGTTCCGTACCCAAAGGGTAAAACGGGACCCTATTACTAAGACTCCGCTGCCTGTCTGTCTGTCCGTCTGTCACCAGGCTGTATCTCATGAACCGTGATAGGTAAACAGTTGAAATTTTCATAGATGATGTATTTTTGTTGGCGCTATAACAACAAATACTAAAAAACAGAATAAAATGAATATTTAAGGGGGCTCCCATACAACAAACGTGATTATTTTGCTAATTTTTGCTCGACATAGGCAACAGGTAGAAGCTTGAAATATTCACAGGATATCTAGTATATTCACTTTAAAAAAAAAAAAAAAAAAAATTAATATTCAACCCTTCCTACTTTTCCTTTTTTTCGAAAACGGTTAATTCTTTGACCATATTTTATTATTAACACCAAAGCCACTGTTTTGAGGTATTTTCCAAGACCTTATAGGTTTTCATAAACCAACTCTCTTTCATTATTTTCCTTTTTTTAAATGGAAATATTTAACAATATCGGAACCACATAAATAATTGAAAATAACCACAAAAGGATTCAATAGATATTACAGAGTACAATTAACTATACCTAACTAGGTATTGTGCGGTTTTCCCTACCGGTAGGAAATATAAAAATAAACGTCAAGTATTGAGAAGGAAGGAATTTACATACTAAACCGTATGAAGTGTGAAATGTTTATGCTAATAAAAATAATTCTACACCAACATCTGTTACTAAGGATCATACGGTTCTGAACTGTAAAGAGCTTAAACAAATTGCTGGCTTCTCCGCTCTTTCTAATAATTATGTAATAATAAAATAAAATCGCATCGCAATCAAAAACATAGATCCTGAACTCTAACTAGGACTCCCTGTGTATAAGCAATCAGGAAACACAAGAACCATGGTCCTACAAACACACCAACTCAGAGCAAATACTTATGGTTCATACAATTTTTGAGCATTTTAGGGAATCGACTCCGCAACCTCACGCTTCGCAATCGGCTCATCATCCACCATGCCACGAAGGCCTTCGTGTATCTTAAACATGAAATTATTACATGTCATTTATACATAGTAGTAGCATTGGAACGTTAACATTTGCTGGACATCAATAAACATTAATCAAGAAACTCTACATAGATGTTATCATTGGAACAGTAACGCATACCAACAAACCAAGAAGACGATAAAGCTGTTGTTAATTGTAGAAGTAAAACAAATATGACTGTAGATACGAAAAATTCCCACGATGACGGTCTACCACTTTTACTTCGTAAATATGAAATGATTCACAGAACAAACTAATCTGTTCGTATTCTCGCAACGCACAGAAGTATAACGTAAGGCATACATCTATAGAAGTTCAAGTACGGCCTCCTGCGATAAACATGGACTATCACCGACGATAAAATTTACATTTCAAGCTAAAACTCGTAAAAAGTTTACGACTCAACATCACCAGGGTCTACAACTAGCTGCACTTTAATTAGACCTTTGATAATCTTGAAAATAAACAAGTAGACGAAAGTGCTGTTGATGCGATTAAAAATAAAAAGACCTCCCGGCTAAACAATGGTCTCATTCACGAGTTTAAACATTTCAAAAATCAACTCACCATAAGAAACGGCATCTGCACACATGGAACACAAAACAATGCACTCAAACACGTGGCACTTGATAAATTAACTCTCAAAGTGAACCGACTATTTAAAACACTGGTCCAAAAACGCACCCTTGTGTGACACCCGAAAAAAGTTATCGAATTTCGTATTTCGTTCGATACGAGCACGAGTCGACGCGCGCGTGCCTCTCAATAGCTGCCGCTTACAACACTGACTGATCAAAGAGTGACTGAATTCCGCTGCGCCGGCGCTCGCTGTTTACTATACCCCATGAACGAGATTATCAAACGCCTCCGTTGGATCCTCAACCTTATACCCTCGCTCTATAGTTGGAATTTGTTCACCTATGGCATTACACGGAACCCTTATCTGTGTTAGTAAGTCGGACATCTGTATTTGTCATTTGTATGAATGAAAAATAAACTCTCCGCTAGAACTTTTATGCTGGATGCACATTCGTTTAGTTTTCAATAACCTTAATTAACTACGTGAGCTGTGTGCGTTGGTCCTTGCGTTTGAGTGGTCTCTTATTACAAGTGTGATTCATTATTTACATTAGCTTTTTAATTCTTCAAGCGCTCAAGCTCTTAGATAACTCTTCTTGGAATAATTAACGTGATATTTTCAATAACATGTCTTGATTCTTCTCCGTTATTCGGAAGCTTAGTTTTAGTGGCATCTCTCCAAATGAAAGGTCTAACAAAATTTCATCAGATTTTCAACCTTACCTTCTTGTGTTTAAATATCTATTTATGAGAGCTTTCTCTAGATTAACGTGCTTCTTGTAATGAAATATTTAAATACGCTATTGATTAATGGTAATTTTAAATAGTACGCCGTTTTTTATTAGTTCGTTGTCCCAATGTTTCTTGGTGGTTTTCCTGTTTCTAAGTTTACTTCTGTTATGATTAATTTTATATTTAGATATTCACTCATTGTTTAGAACTTTAGAGGTTTCTTTCACGTGTGTATATTTTGATAATAATTGATGTTATGATATTAAATATAACAAATCATTTTCATTTTAGTCGAAGCCGCTGGTGACAAGAGGGCTGGCTCATGTCTCGCACAGAGGATAGCTATTGCTATTCAACGTGGAAATGCAGCCAGTGTTCTTGGCACCATGCCTCATGGACACCCTCTTTTGTTAGATTTTTAAGTTTTTAGTTTTAGTTAGTTTTCCTTTTATTTATTTTGTTACTTAAGTTCTGTCAATAAATAATTCATTTTCACAGCATGAAGTAATGATGAGGTTTGAATTTAAAGCTCTCTCCGCTACAGTTTCTTTGGGTCTAATTCATGACTTTCTCTTAGTACAATTGATTTACACCATGGGTCTAATAATTTGAATTCGGTTTAAGTGTGCCATCATAATAACATGAAATTACTGTGACCGGATTATTATCGACACACAAAAAAGAAATGGAGTGCTTTGGGCCCTCGGCTTGGTTATTTTGACCTTCAATTATTTTAATGGCATTACGCGTTTTGGGTTTACTGAATGCCGTATTTCCCTGTCGTTTGTGGTCCATAATTTTACTTATTTTAACACTGTTTTTTAAATAAATTTCACGCTTTCGAAGTTAATATTTCAATTAAGGTTTATTTCCACTAGCCGTTTCTAATATAACATTTTTTAAATAGCTGATGGATGACCACACACTTTTACATATTTAAAATGACGTGCAATAATTATATCAGTTACAAAGAAATAGAGTTCAAATTCCATATTAACAACCTTTGATCATTCAAAGAATGCACGTCTATTATGCTCTTTAAAAAGTATCCCAATATAGATTATGTGCTTTGTATCTTAAATGGTGACAGTTATGGTTGAATTTGCTTTGATTGGTTGCTGTTTAGGGTGCTTAATGGCATGTATGGAACTTATCAATGCTATTGTATTAGAATGAATGCAATGGAATTCGGAAGGAATTGTTTGGTGCACTCCATTGTGATTTAGATTTGTGGAAATGGCTTTCAAAAAGTTTGTATCATTGCTTAGCGGAACTACTATTTCAGGGGGTTTGTTTTAAACATCCATAAGGAAACCTCTATCATTAACGTCTATTAATTTGTTTATTTCATTAGGGATAAGTACATTCATTACCTGGACTTTAATTACCTTTGTTTTAATTTTGTTTATGTTCTATTTGTCTAGGTACTTTATAATGATGTTTGTTGTTATTTATTGAGCCTGCCCTGTTCCATTTCTAGGCAAGAACCTCCTCATGTTTTCATTTTTTGCAATAATATGCCATTGTTGTCCAAATTTACAACAATCGCGACTTTAATACAAATAAATGTATTCTTCAACAGTTGCTGCAACCTTGGTTTTACATGTACTTGACCTGAATCTACGTATTTCTCAAATGGAGAATCCATATCCCGATTTGGTTCAGCCGTTCCTACGTCATCGACAAACAAAGATTTGAATACACAAACATAGGGCACATTAGTTTTATTTAAAGTCATATTTATCCATAGCCAATTATTAAATCTATAATTACAGTTAAGTGAATCTAAAATATTTATGTTTCCACTGATATTTCACTAGGATAGTGGAATTGATTACTCTAGTAGTCATATGTTTAAAATAGCAACAAAACCTGTATTAAACTTTACAATTAATAATGCTACAAGCTTTATGGAAGCAAGAAGTTTTCCACCAGACAGTTTTAAAGGTTTTGAACTAGGACATTGGCACTTCTGTCAGATGCTAGAAGAGCTATGGGCCAAAATCGCTACAAAATGGCGCCCCGGTACACTAAGAAACATCTTTTTTTTACACTTAACGATTGCTTACGTAGGTCCTGCCTGACCTCTAACTTAGATTTCCTGCATCTAGGGAATCAGGAACTGCAAGAACCATGGTTCCACAAACACCCAGACCCTGAGCAAACTTAGTCATGAAGTTCATACACATATTTGCCCTATGCGAGAATCAAACCGCCAACTTCTTAAAGACGTTGCAGCAAACCCAGGAAGAGACAGCGAGACGAATTTGACCCCTTTAACAAAGACTGGTCCAAATCTAAGGAGCTCAGTGTCTTTGGGAGGCCTTTGCTCAACAATGGAACAAAACAGGTTCGTTGTAATTGTAATCGTAACACGATGCTGATAGAATTCCTTATCTCTTCTCAGGCATGGTAGGTGGTGGCGCGTGCCTAAAGCATAGATGACGAACTACGTACAGTAAGGACACTCCACCTCGCGCCATCCGCGTCCCCGCACCTCTACCCGCCATTCGGGGAGCAACTGGGAGGCTCCAATTTTACACTCCCAATTATAATAGACCGACGGAATATGAACTTTCTTACTAGCGGGTTATCTTTTGTTTTGGTCGCGTAGTATGTTGCGAGGTTTATGGTTTGAGGATTCACGCGTTTGGTGCGTGTAAAGACGTCATTTTTAACACGCTTTTATTCGCTTCACACGTATCTTAGATGTAACGGAAACTTTGGCCTTGATTTTGACCCCCTTCAAAACGTATCAAGAACCGATAATAATACAATCATAAAATAAAAAAATAAAAAATATTCTATAAAAAATAAAAATTATGTACTTGCAAGTAAGTAGCTAATTATAAAAAAAAACTAAAAATACACTTTAATATCAAGCCGAACTAAAAAGTAGTTTTTTTTTTTTATTAATTAACAAATTAATTTTTGACACAACATAAATAACAATTATTAAATAGAAAACTAACTAAAACTAAAACTTTAAAATCTAATAAAAGAGGGCGTCCATGAGGCATGGTGCCAATGACACTTTTTATTTTTTTATAATCTGTGAATTGTCGAATTAGGTTTTTTATGGAGTGTCCCGGATTAGCTTAAGCAACTCGTTGGTGAGCTATGCCTTGCTGGAGCCTCGGTGAGGGAAGTGGATATTCCGATATTACCGGTTGTTAAGGTGAGGCTTGAGTTAGAAGTAAGCTCGAGTGCGGATTTTGCTAATACATCATTGCTGACATACTAGATGTTCTAGATTCTAGATACCCCAGTTACCTAATATTCGTTAAATTCATTAATTTATTAATTTATTAGTTATTTATTAGTATTCATTAGTATTGGCCAGAGACTATGAGACGTTCGTTTTGTCTTTTTCAAACATGTGATTTATTGATTATTAGTTTTTTTATTAAACGAGACGAGCAAGTCGTTCACCTGATGGTAAGCGCTACGCCTGCCCATAACAGTCACAGCACCACCCAGAACGCTGCATTGCATAATCCTGCGCGGCACTGCACTGCGCTCGTCACCCTGATACATGGGCCCTAAAGTCTCACATGGCCAGTAATATTGCTGGAAACAGTGCGCTGTAAGCCGTAACACAGTAATGTTTGCACACTATTGCTTGACGGATCAATATCTGGCAAAGATGTGGTACTTCCCCAGGCGGTCTCTTGCAGAAGAGGCTTACCACGATGTTGACCGTGTAATGTCTGCCTAACAGCCTCATCAGTTTTGTTATCTTGTTCGACAAGTTTTCTATTTTTTCTTTAGAAGGTGCGTTTTCGCCGAGACTTGCTTGGACGGATGGATGGTAAAATAAGAATGTTGCCACATTCTTGGACCCATTTCCACGCTCTCCTTTTAATTTGTATACCTTGTAAGTAAATAAGTGGGTATATATAGGTTAAGCAGTGTTAGCTTAGTGGGAGAACGTCCGCCTTCCAAGGGGAGGGTTGTAAGTTCATATTAATCCCACAATCACGCGATGGAAAACATCGTGACGAAACCCACATACCCGTGAATTATTTCGGAGGTATGTGATCCACCAATCCGGCCCCTGTGGTGGATTATGGCCTAATCCTCTTCACGAAAATGAGACCCGTGCTCAGCAGTGGGCCTAAATAGATTGATGATGATGAAATAGGTAAAAACAATTCAGTACATTTTTTTTCGTGATTTCTTCACAATAAAAATATTCCTGTCTTTCCTCAGGGTTAAAACTATATCCATAATAAATTACATCATGATCAGCGCAGCCGTTTAGGAGCAAACAGACAGACAAACCTGTCATATCGATGATGAATTGATGAATGAAAGAAGATAATATTACAACGAGGACGGACAGCTTAACATGCCACCTGAAGCACGGAGCAACAACTCTTTGGCAGAGGTTTTGAACCCGGCATCGCTGGCGGGCTAAGCGCACAGATTACCGCCCGGCCGTCACCACTCCATCTGATAGAAGGTCAAGGTTGACTGTACCATTTCTAGACTACCGATAGAGAGCTAAGTGTTTAACAAAACAAGTGTTAGGTTCCGCCGGGCCTTGGAACACAATAAATAATAGTGCTAACATAGAATAAATATAGCTATCCATATAGAACGGCCACTCTCCACCCCGCACCTCTACTTGCAATTGACGGGACAATCAGCGGGACTCTTAACCCTCAAACTAGCCAGTTGTCTTTTGTTTTGGTCGCGTAGTGTCAATCTGAACACACACGTTTGGCGCGTGTGCAGACGTCATTTATTTGTGTGAGTTGTCAAATTGGCTCGGTTGTTTGGAGTGTCCGAGTGCGGTACTGCCTTGGAGACTTGGTTTATGAGATTGATAAGTCAGGAAGACTGGATGACCTAAATCGTAGCCTACATTGTATCGCTGGTGTATTTGCGAGGCAAGGATTTGAAGGGTCGTTGAAATAACGGCTGCTACGAACTTTCACTAGCTTGGACTGTTTCGTTAGGTAGTGCCTTTTTTTGTGAGCTCGTGGCGTTTACCACCAGGGTACCAATAGAAGCGTCTCTTTAGTTATACTAATGGAATAATAAAGGTGGGGAAAACCACGCTTAAATCATAGTTTCAAAATTTAAGACACAAAATATTCCTAAGCACTGGTAGAGTAAATGGAGTTTCCTTTTCCTGTGCGAGATTCAACCAAGAGTCACCACTTGAAAGAGAAATTTATTATTTTAACTCACGCCGTAATTTGTTAACCATTAGTTTAGTAGATAATAGTTATATCATTATTTTTTTTTTCTATGTACAAGAGAAGTGTTAAAAATCATATGCTTTACATAAACACATCGGTACGTGCCCGCACTGGGTTTTGAACTCACGACCTTCTCCTTGGAAGGCAGACGTTATCCCACTAGGCTACCACCGCTTCTGTTTAGGTCAAATTATGCAAATAATAATTGCCCTAGTTTGCATTGTTCATTGTAGTTGAAATTTTGCAAGCTTATGGAGTTGCGATGGCAATACAATTTGATAGTGACAATGAGCTGACCTGATGATAGAAACAGAAGACAGAAGATACTCTCCAGTCACTAACATGACACTGGGACTCATTTCCATCAGCTTGCAATACCGATTACGTGTTTTACATAAGCTCGTTCAACAAAAATCTTATTTCGAGTTCGAATCCATACCTAATATATAAAGCTGAAGAGTTTGTTTGTTTGAATGCTAGGATCTCAGGAATCACTGGTCCGAATTGAACAATTATTTTTGTGTTGAATCGTCCATTTATCGAGGAAGGTTATAAGCTATATAAAATTACACTACAACCAATAGGAGCGGAGCATCAATGAAGAATGTGGCAAAAACGGGGAAAATATATAGCTTTTAAGAGAGTTATTGCGGGAAAACTTGAATTATGCGGGTGAAACCGCGGGGCGCAGCTTGTATAATATACTCATAAAAACACTTCGAAGTTTTCCTTCTATATATTCTAATGATCCCCAAAACTGTGAGGGCACAGAATAGTGTCAAGAATCAATAAATACAGGAACACTTGAAACACTTGAAGATGGTGGGGTGTTGATACAATTGCTTTCTTTGTCATCTCCCCGAGGTCGAGTGTCGATTCGGTGTCAAATACCAGTTGGCATAACCATATTGTTCCTGGTGGCCTGGTACTTGTGTTTGTCAAATGAAGCAGTACTTAACGGTCCTGGTGTCAAAGTTTCCTAGGTCGCTTAACACGTGCACGGCGAAAAACACACACGTCTGTGTTTTTTATAATTTTACGGCAGCGAATACACGCCTGGCGTGCGAATTCGCACTGCTGTATTGGCTATTTTATCACACCAGTTTTTCTATTTTTTTAATTGCCTGAGTAACGAGACGAGGTACTCGTTCACCTGAAGATAAGCGCTACGCCTGCCCATAACAGTTACAGTGCCTCCCAGCACTTTAAATTGCATAATCCTGCACTAAACTGCACTCGTCACCCTGAGACATCAGTTCTAAATTCTCATATGCCCAGTAATTTTGCTGGAAACAGTGCCCTTCAAACCGGAACACAGTAATGTTTGCACACTACTGCTTGGTCGATGAATATCTGACAAAGGTGTGTACTTCCCCAGGCGGTCTCACACACAGCCAGCACAGCTGATTGAGTTTAGTTACGATACAACGCCAGTAAGCAGTAAAAACACACGTGTTAAACAGTTCAGTAGTGAGTTTCTGCTATCAACCGATGACATCCGCTTTTCTTGCACTCCTGGAAGTGATTAAGAACCAGCACGGTTAAGGCCGGACACCACCGTGCGAACCATAAGGCGTAACAGCTTGACATTGAGTGTTCATTGGTGTACAATTTCGGTTTGAAGGGCACTGTTTCCAGCGAAATTACTGGACATAATAATATGAGACTTTAGAACCCATGTCTCAGGGTGACGAGCGCAGTGCAGTACTGCTTATTGTTATGCAATGCAAAGTTCTTGGTGCCACTGTTTTGGGCAAGCGCTTACCATCGGGTAAACGAATTGCTCGTCTCGTTACTCAATCAAAAAAAAAAATAAAGATTTAGGTTACTTATTTTGATCGCAGTGTGAATATCATCAGCGGAAGCAAAGAGATTGATGAATTATGTCTTTTTCTTATTATAGTTTTGGCTTTGAACGATTTTTGCATTAAGTCAGTAAATTTCAAGGTAAGTAGAACGTTTGATTGGAATGCAACGTCATAATTTAGTAACATAGCGGAGGATTTACTGAAATTTCGTGGACAGTTTTGGAAAAAACACAAAATGGCACGGTTTTTTTGTATCATTTGTTCCTCTATTCCATCACGAAGAAATACTATACGTAATAGTTAAAAAAAAATACAAATACTACATTGTGACTTTTGGGTTCCCTGCCAAAACTTTTAAATTAAACTCAAAATGTAATGAAATATATATATAACTAGCTGTGCCCTGCCACGCTTCGCTGTGGCACATTCGCACATTCGCTGATATGTCACTGATGAAAAAAATAGATAAAAACAATCCTTGATGCGGATTATATATCATGCTTAAATTTCAGCTCGATCGGTTCAGAACTTTTTGATTTTTTGAAGCGTACACAAACCAACATAACCTTTTTATATATATAGATATAACTAATAAATAATAAAACTTAACACTGGCTATGAAAAATGCACAAATGGATCGATTCCAAAATTTAAAAAAAGTACTGTTAATAACTTTTACTTCAATCCCATAAAATAAAGGTTAGCTTATCGTAAAACGTACAAAGCGGTGCAAAACGCGGTGTGTTTGAAGTTTATAGCTTTGGATGCAATTTTTGCCGAAGCGTTTAATGTTTTCCACCTCAACAGATGGTTGGAATTCCCCGCGAAACGCGATGGATCATGGAAGGTTTGCTTCTGTCCAGTAACTTGTATGTCTACTTGATCATTCTACTAAAAACGGTAAAAGTTTTTTTTTTATATTTGACTTAGTGACGAGACGAGCAAGTCGTTCACCTGATGGTAAGCACTACGCCTGCCCATAACAGTCACAGCACCACCCAGAACCCTGCATTGCATAATCCTGCGCGGCACTGCACTGCGCTCGTCACCCTGAGGCATCGGCTCTAAAGTCTCATATGCCCAGTCACACAACACAAACACAATCCCGCAATAAATTAATTTCATTTTATTTTTCACGTAACATTAATGCTTGACATATTATAATAATGATAACTTGTTTTTTTTTTTATCGAATTATTTACTTAACTATATACCTAATTATATACCTTATAATATAATATTATATACATTAATATATACATAATATAATATATACATTACTTAATTATATACCTTATAAAAAAGAATACATCGAAAGACTACAGAAGCCTTTACTGCAGTCTATCAGTAGATTGATCTAAACGAAGCATCAGCTACGCAGCTGCTGGAGTAATATAATGAACATTTTTATACGTTTGTACTAACTGTAATGAAGCTGTTTTAGTTGCCCCTACTTTTACACCATTTGAAGCTTTATATTATATCACAAATTAATACAAACATTGAATGAAATTGAGCTTTAAGAATGAAATCTATATATATAAAAATGTTATGTTGGTTTGTGTACGCTTCAAAAACTCAAAAAGTTCTGCACCGATCGAGCTGAAATTTTAGCATGATATATAATCCGCATCAAGGATTGTTTTTATCTATTTTTTTCATCAGTGACATATCAGCGAATGTGCCAATGTGCCACAGCGAAGCGTGGCAGGGTACAGCTAGTTTAACATAAGTTTAAGGATGATACTTTGATAAAATACGTTCAAGCCAAAGATCTTATACTTAAACATAAAATCTTTGGTTCAAGCTGTCCAAGATGAGCTCAAAAGCAACCTATCACACACATTTACACATCACTAATACAACACATCAATCAATCATCACTATCACTAAAATATAACCTATATCTGTCACATAAAAAACGTCTCACAAGACCCTGAGTTATCAAGACATGGGGGCGATTCTAGAGGGTACGACATAATCTCTATTACTACCTACTTATATATCGCAATATTCGATTTTGTGTTGCTAAAACTTAACTTCATATTTACTAGACCTGCGGGTCTAATTCGCGCACTTATTAATAACAAAATATAATTCTGACTGCGTTCGACGTTTCGATCGAGTTATATTGACCATGGTCACGAGAAGACTAGAGAATGCGGGTATAGCTGTCGAGAGCGGCGCTTGTTTCCAACTACCCGCGTTTGATCTTAAAAGTAACTAGTAACTTCTAATAATTCAACTGTTGTTTGTTGTTTGTTCCTGTCGATGTTGCAAGTTTTCATCTATACGAGTTAATTTCCTTTAGGTGAACTTTGATTGAAACACTGTGAGGCTCGATACGTTGTTGTGTGGCTGTCAAAGGCGCGTCGGACGTTCTTACATTTATTAAAAAGTCACTTAAGAAAGATCTTTTGACCGGAAAATATTTTTTTTTGTCTGGAAGTAATCGCTTTCAGCGATATGACCGCCCATTGTTTACCTGTTGTAATTTTTCTGTACTGTGTTTTTTTTTTTTTTTTGGGTACAATAAAGAGTTTTCTATTCTATTCTTACTCAGTATATGTCATAAGTAAAAATTCTATGTATCCAACATTAGACAGCTTTAGTTTTTATGCGACATAAAGTCTAGAATATACCTTTTCATAGAGATTATGTCGAAAGCTGGAGAATTGTCCCTCAAACCTTTTAACATTTTGCCTTTATCAAGGATTTACTTTCGGCACCAGATAGCCTTTTTGATGACCCGCAGGGTGATAAGCTTTTGGCCCTTTAGGGGTCCGTGGGTAAAGATAAAACCCTTTGTGGTTGAAAGGGCTGAAACTTAAACTACCTAACCAAAGTACCGTGCACGCGCGCGTACATCTCTGTCCCGATTTTTAAATCAAAATTATTTGTCCCGCACGAGACAAGCTCAGTCCCGTTTTTCTTCATAAATTCGACCTTTTATTTTGATTTCAGTTTTTTTTTATTCAGAGTTCGAATAAGACTCAACTATTTAACGAGAGGGTAAATTAAAAATTATTTTTTTATCAAAATACATTTTCTATGGCTATTTTCCTCTCTATTGTCGCGTAAACGTAATTTGAATTCATATAAAAAGATAAATATTTAAAAGCTTCTGATTAATTATATACGTTTTTGACGTGACAACGTCTAATAAATCGATGAACGCCGGCTGCGTGCACGAAAAAGTTGACACATTGTCCCGTAACGCTCATTGTACGCTTGCGCCGCATCTATCTCTCTTCTCTTCTTGACAGGTCAATTATTCTTGCATTTTAGAAATCTGATTACTAGTATAATTTCAAGTATTTATTCTTTTATTATTAGAAAATGATTCAATTTTATTCATAAAAGTTTGCAATCGTTTCATCAATGTTTTGTTAAGACGTTGTCACGTTAAAATATCGTCCGTAAACCAACTTTACAGACAACCAACTTTTATTTGACTATGTAACGAGACTAGCATTTCACCTGATGGTAAGTGCTACGCTTGCCCATAACAGTTACAGTGCCACCCATAACTTTGCATTGCAAAATCTTGTGCGGCATTGCACTGCGCTCTTCACATTAAGACATCGGTTCTAAAGTCTCATATGCCCAGTAATTTCGCTGGAAACAGTGCCCTTAAAACCGGAACACAATAATGTATGCACACTACTGCTTGGCGAATGAATATCTGGCAGAGGTGTGGTGATACTTCCCCAGGCGGTCTCTTGCAGTAAAGGGCCTACCAATACAAAATGGCCAAATGTAAATGTCAAATAATAATACCTCTTGTACTTATTGTAGGTGCGAGCCATACCGCGGGATAAAGCTAGTCAAAAAGGTTTTGTTCTAAAGCAACCGTAAAAACAATTGTTTAAAACAAACCTAACGGGTTCTAATTACCAGTTAACTAACCAGATGATGCAAAGCGGTTTGTTAACAACTCGCCTTTAAACTTAACAATGGTTTACTTTGCCTGTTTTTATGTTCGTATTTTTAATGAGTCGTGAACGTGAAGCAATGTGATGGTAAGTGGTTACCACTGCCTTTGCATAACTTTGGCAATGTGCATTTTTTTTTTAATTTTTTTTTTGCCTAGTGCTTGCAATATTTATTGATTTAACTTCGTTTGGAATGTTGCCCAGAATTGCAATTTCCTTAATTGAATAGAAAAACAAATAAAAAAACATTAAATAGAAAAAAGAAAAAAAAAAAGAAAAAAAAAAGAGAGAAAAAGAAAAATAGACATGGATATGACGAATAGATTTTTATTTTTTTTTTTATTTTATGGATTGATTTAATGCGTTAAGTCAGCCATTTGAACTAGCTATAATAAAGTATTAAATAAATAAATAGAAATTACTAGGCATAATAATTATGAGACTTTAGAACCGATGTCTTAGGGTGACGAGCGCAATGCAGTGCCGCACAAGATTTTGTAATGGAAAGTTTTGGTTAGCTGTTATGGACTGGCCTGGCGCTTACCATCAGAAGAACGACTTGCTCGTCTCGTTATTGAGGAACATAATAAATTGCAATTTTGTTATGGACAAATTAAATAACTATTAAAAATATCATTAATCAAAATACTTTGGAATTTATTTAATGGCAAGTTTTTAAGGAAGTTATATAAATTTAGAAAGTTTATGATGTTATTGTAGAACCAATGTAGAGAAAGACTTTCTAAAGAAACCAATATAACTATTCCCATCTTCTATTTAAAAATGGCGCAGTATAATTACTTTGTTTAATCTTTTTGTTTCTTACTAAACATATTTGTCATGTTTAGGGTTATTTTACTTATTTACAATAACAGGGGAACAAATGGAACCTTTACTACATACTTAGATAGCTTCGTATCCGTCTGTCTGTCTGTCAGTCATAGAGGTTTTACTCAAAACCTCTAAAAAAAATTTAATTTGACAACCCCTTTGTCCTAAGTTGGTGGTGACCTGACTGCGAACCCTGAGGTTACGGGTTCGATTCCCACATAGTGCAAATTTGTATGAACCACAATCTACTTGCTCTTAATCTGGATGTTTGTATGAACTAGAATTCCCTGTATCTAGGGAATCAGGAACTATGAGGACCATGGTCCTACAAACACTCAGACTCAAAGCAAACGGCATGGTTATGGGCAGGCGTAGCGCTTACCATCAGGTGAACGCCTTGCTCTTCTCGTCACTAAATCAAATAAAAAAAGTCTTCTGGTTTGATACTACAAAATTTTATTCATCATTTGTTTTTACACACTTTTTAGGTCCCGAAATAGCACAGAATATTTTTTATCCCGCAAAAATTAACTGTTCCTATTGGACAATTGTCAATACAAGTGAAACCGCGGGGCGAAGCTAGTTATTATAAAATACGTCATTTTTACCGGCCTCGATAATAAATGTTGACAGACAGTCTGCTGATCACCCATCCATAAAAACAAAAACATAGAACCATGACATAATCGTGGAAACTTCTCACCCTTCGTCTTGACTTGAGAATATTTCGAATACCTAATTCCCTACTTCCGTCCCAGGGAATCGCTTGAGGAACCCTGTTTCTCACGGGAAGTAGTCGTATGGAACCACGATATAAAAATAGGGTTCAAAGTTGAACAGGTGCGTAGGATTGCTATATTTAGAAGAATAATTGTTCAAGTCGAATCAGTAGTTCCCGAGATTATGGCGTTCAACCAAACAAACAAACTCTTCTACTTAATAATACTAACTCTTTATTTCGGTTTACTAAAATATGAATCTGAGACCCATATAATAAACTCACATAAATTTGCAATCGTCATAAAATAGAAGTTAACTGTGCTTTAAATATTGAACTTAAGCCTTAAGCGAACTAGTACGTAATTTCACAAATAATAACCAACGACGTAATTACGACCCGAAGTCATAAAAGACGAAGCATCTGCCGATAATTATTATAAACTTGCTAGCGCCGTGGTTTCACTCGCGTAATTCCAGTTTTCCCGCAAGTCCCCCATTTCCCCGCATTTCCCAGGCTAAAAGCTAAAAACAATTGAAGATTGCAATAAAATAAAACAAAAGAAAAAACAATTGTCCAATCGCAAATTGATAAATGAAATAGGAAAAAACAGTTTCAGTTTTTCCCGATTTTTTTGCAATTTTTCTCTTTGATTTTCCTCGGACTTCAACGAATATTTAAAAAAATATTTGCATATATCATCATCATCATCATCATCAAACCATACCGTCCCACTGGTCTCCCCCTACTTTCGTGAGAAGGACTATTCTATAATCCACCACGGCGGCCAGATCCTGATTGGTGGATCACATACCTACCTCCGAAATAAATCTCGGATAGGTATGTGGGTTTCCTCACGATGTTTTCCTTCACCGAAAAGCTAGTCTTAATTACGTACATATGCTTTACAGAGACACATTGGTACGTGCCTGCACTGGGATTTGAACTCTCGTCCTTCAGCATGGAAGGCTGACGTTCTCCCACTAGGCTACCACCGTTACTTGTCATATAGATATTCTAAATCTTGAATTCACATACAACAGACTAGGATACTTTTTGTCTGTAAAAATCAACCGTCCCTGTGAATATAAGTTTTCGCAGGTGAAACCGCGGGCCGCTGCTAGTTAATAACACTAGTGGGACATACTGACAGACTTTTTTTTACTGCTTTATCATATATATAAAAGATTAAGTAGTTAGTTATTAATATAATAGGAAATGAGTACAAAATTGGAACAACTGCCTTCAGGTTAATGTGGATTCCATAATTATTTTACAGTTCCATAGATATTTAAACAGCTGTATTGGCATTTACTGATATTATTGGAAATAAAAAGTATATTTTGCATTACTTAGTTTTTTAATTTTTTTAGTTTTTAAGTTGTCTTTGTTCTGTGGTGTTTCAATAAATAGTTTATCTATCTATCTATCCAAATACTTTTTTATACAATAGAGTAAATGATACGAGCATGACGTTCACGTAATGGTAAGCGCCCTGCCTGTCCAAAACTATACAAGCTAGTGGTATGGTAATTCGTAGGATAGTACTATTATTAGTGTATTGGGTGCCCACTGCTGGTACTCAGGTCTTCAAGTAAAAATAATAAAAGAAAAAATAGAAATAAACAAAAAAAATTCATATAAAATTAATGTTTTTTGTTGTTGTATGTGTATAATTTAAAACATATGTACGTAATTATCACTCGCTTTTCGATGAAGGAAAACATCGTGAGGAAACTCACATACCTACCCGAGAATGATTTCGGAGGTAGGTATGTGATCCACCAATCCGGATCTGGCCCCCGTGGTGGATATGGCCTAATCCTCCTCACGAAAGTGAGGGGAGACCCGTGCCCAGCAGTGGGACGTTATGGGTTGATGATGATGATGATGATGATGTGTTTAATTTAATAGTGGTTTTAATGACTTCAAATATTGGAGCGATTAATTCGATTATATTTTTTCTTCATCCATTCTCATACAAATTAGTTGTTTTTTTATAAATAATTATTTTATCACATTCAGATTTATCTATTTATCGCGATGGACTGTGATTTACGAGCTCCGAGGTTAAACATGACTATAAAATGATTGTTTGAAAGAGTAAGATAATTTCACCGCTCCGATCAGCTGCGTTGGTGGTGTAATGGTCAGCATAGTTGCCTTCCAAGCAGTTGATCCGGGTTCGATTCCCGGCCAACGCACATTTTGCACTTTAATTTTTTTTATATCAAAATTTTCCCTTCTATAAAATGTTTACTATCGACAGATTTCATCATAATATTGCAATTAAATAATCCTTAACAGAAATTTATTTTACTAACATTTAGATATTTTCCAAGCCCTTGCGAAATACACGATAAATATTCTAGAATTATTAACATAATAACTTAACATGGTTACACGGACCAAGCATTAGTTGTAAGTTAATAATACTTAATACACACCTACGTTCTAACTTACCTACATTTTACTTAACTCAAGTTGCGCAATGTATTTATGCTTACATACGTTATTTAAACCATTAGTAACGGTAGACCGCATAAAATAACAATAACTACCAAATAATATTTGCTAAGTTGGACTTAAGCAAGATAGCAGACTAACTTAAGTTAACCAATATTTAACCGGTGGTTAACCAGCGATTATCACAAGTCTGTATTCGAAAAAAACCGTCTCGCCAGGTGGATTTAAGTAGCACCTAAAAAAGGAGAACTAATTAAAAAAAAACGGTGAGAAAACACCAGGAACGTGCTTACCATTCAAGATCAATCAAGCAGATCTTAAATATTATATAGGTCAAATATATTTTTTAAAACAGCGCTTCATGCGCATGAAAATCTTATACGCAGCATAAGCTGAATTTACCCCTTTTGCCTTGATTTTATCTGTAATCATGTAAATTAAGTTAAGTTGTTTTTGTTGAGGCAATATATCACATTTTAATTTTAAAAATGATTCTAATTTCTTCCTATTTAAAATTCAGTTATACAATAACAAATACAATGAAGAAAACGCGGTCGGATAATGATAAAGAAGTGTTAAATAGAAAAGGTGTAGTATTAAACAATAAAGAGGTATATTCATGAAAAAAAAAACCTTTTGCAATAAAATCTCCATCGGAAGACCAGGACTAGATTGGCTCAGTACCGGAATACATGGCGTAAGAGGGAGAGGCTTATGCCCTGCAGTGGGTTGATTATGCTGTGTATGTTGAAAAAAACTTCAAAACTTCAAATATATGATATCCTTTAACGAAATTCCCCGAATGCTAGCTGCAATGCCACGCTGAAAGCCAATGCAAATGTTTAGGGCCTAAAAAGAAGATAGCATTTATTTAAGTTAACCAAGGATTAAAATATTGGTAGAACCGGGCCCAAAATAGTTTCATAAGCGCTTACATAATTGTCTAAAATCAAATTACAGCGGAGACTTTGTTATTTAACACTGGATTATTTTAATCTTAACAATAATGACGCTTTACGATCACATGCATAGTTTCTGACCTCTGGAATCCCCTGGGTCTAGGGAACCAGGAGCTACAAGGAGTGTGGTCTCACAAACACCCAGACTAAGCGCAAATAATTGTTGTTTACACAAATCTTTGCTCTGTGCTGGAATCGAACTTGCAACCACATACTTCACTGTCGGCTCATACATCGCCCAATTTTCCATAACAGTCACAGCACCACCCAGCACCCTGCATTGCATAATCCTGCGCGGCGCACTGCGCTCGTCACCCTGAGACATCGGCTCTAAAGTCTCATATGCCTAGTAATTTCGCTGGAAACAGTGCCCTGTCCGGAACACAGTAATGTTTGCACACTACTGCTTGGCGGATGAATATCTGGCAAAGGTATGGTACTTCCCCAGGCGGTCTCTTGCAGAAGAGGCCTCCCAGTACTTACGTTACGCAGACCGTCAAATTGCTTGTCTTGCCAGATGGCTGGGAAACCCGAGCATTCTCCGAATTGGGTGTACCACGCACTAAGCATCCTGGGATTCTCAAGGTATGATAGTCATATTTATCTTTGACCGCTTCTATGGCATGATATGATGACTCAATATTTTTCGAATATGTAAACGTGTTCACTTAAAGACGAAGTATGCTTGAAATATGAAGATTCGTCCTCGCGAACTTTTAAAACTATACCCTTGAAAATGATTAATTGACAGTTATATTAATGTGTAATAATAGTTCACAAAATACTTTATAATATTGCTATGAGCGCCGAAACACGATTAATGAAATTTGGCTCGATAGAGAAAAATTGTAAACTTTCCTAAAAAAAACACTTTTTTGACGTTTCCGTTGATGGAGACTATCAACTCCATTCGGTTTCTATCGCAGATATTTTTACAAAATAATAGCGAGTGTTATCCCAACAAACATCCAAACAATTATGTGAGCTCAGATTTTTGTAAAAGCGTAAGGTTTTGTCTAGAAAATAAAGTAAAAATAAATATTGAACATTTTTTAAGAGCGCGGACGCTGCGTTTGCGGCTTACGATACGATAAGGTCGATATCACAGCGCCTTAACCTGTTAACCGGGGAGTTCTCGTTAAAATTATGCAACATGTACCGGGCGCGTATTGTTTCGCTAGGACATGTCAATACGTCACGCCCGGAGACCGTCATTTCGTTTCTATATTTTAATTTATTCATAAAATGAATGATAAACTATGAAATTTATATCGTTAATTAATAACTAGCTGCGCCCCGCGGTTTCACCCGCGTAGTTCCTGTTCCCGCGGGAATATGGGGATAAAAATAGCCTATGTTACTCGCTGTCAATGTAGCTTTCATACAAACTTTCATCCCCTATTTCAAACCCTAACAATTCTTTTATCGCATTAAAAAGTACCCTATGTCCTTTCTCAGGCTCTAGACTATCTCTGTACCAAATTTCATTTCAATCGGTTCAGTAGTTTAGGCGTGAAAGAGCAACAGACAGACAGAGTTACTTTCGCATTTATAATATAAAGTAAGGAAGTAAGGATTTTGAAGTACAAAAGGAATCGATATTGTTTACGCCTGACGCATTTATACGTCTTGCCCGGTTAACAGGTTAATGTTAATTAAAATAGGCCCAAACATAATTAAGACGTTCACTGCATTATGAGGTCGAATAAGCCACATGCGTGACTTCTCGCAGGTGCGGCTGTCCGTCCGTACGTAACGTCGTATTGCTCTTATCTAAAACTTATCATACTTTGGACGAATTTTTTAATGATATTATTTAACCGATTGTATTTAGTATAATAAGTTCATCATCATCATCAACCCATAACGTCCCACTGCTGGGCACGGGTCTCTCCTCATTTTCGTGAGGAGGGTTAGGCCATAATCCACCACGGGGGCCCAGTCCAGATTGGTGGATAACATGCCTACCTCCGAAATCATTCTCGGGTAGGTATGTGAGTTTCCTCACGATGTTTTCCTTCACCGAAAAGCGAGTGATAATTACGTACATATGTTTTTTGCAGAAACACATTGGTACGTGCCCGCACTGGGATTTGAACTCACGACCTTCTGATTGGAAGGCGGACGTTCTCCCACTAGGCTACCACTGCTTATAATAAGTTAATCTATAATAATGTAATAATCTATGAACTGCTTGTCTCCATATTGTAATGCCCTAGTGGGTGCATACGCTATAATAATTATTAAGACCTGGAGGCCTACCATGACGTCTTATAGTGATTCAGTTGAGGACCTAAACTGAGCCGCGTCGCATAATCGTACCGTGACGTATTATTTTTTATGTTGCTGCCATTTTCAACCTAAACTGGATATAGGTTAGGTTGAAAATGACTTATTAGCGACTCAATTTAGGTTGCTGCCATTTTCAACCTAAACTGGATCCAGTTAAGGTTGAAAATTGCAGCAACCAAAATTGAGTCGCTAATAAGCCAATCTCAACCTAAATTGGATCCAGTTTAGGTTGAAAATAGCAGCAACATAAAAAATAAGACGTCACGGTACGATTATGCGACGCGGCTCAGTTTAGGTCCTCAACTGAATCGCTATAAGACGTCATGGTAGGCCCCCTGTATAACATTATATGATGCAATAAATAAATTTGAATTTGAAATCATAACCCTCCTTTTGGTAGTCGGGTAAAAAACAATCTGCAAAAGACGTTGTCACCAAACTTCAAACGTAACTTTCTCGGAATCTTGACAAGTGGAGATCTTACGTCCGTCATATCTAAAACAGGAATTAGTCATGACTTCTTGTAATTGCTATCTAGATGATCAGCTAATTAGTATGGCAGACTATTGTTCGAGATAGTGAGTAACGTTTGGCGGGACATTGCTGTGTTCCGACTTGAAGGGCACTGTTTCCAGCGAAATTACTGGGCATATGAGACTTTAGAGCCGATGTCTCAGGGTGACGAGCGCAGTGCGGTGCCGCGCAGGATTATGCGATGCAAAGTTCTGGGTGGCGCTGTAACTGTTATTGCAGGCAGGCGTGGCGCTTACCATCAGGTGAACGACTTGCTCGTCTCTTTACTCAATCAAATAAATAAAAAAAAATTTGGGTAGAAAACAAAAATGGAGGAGGTAAAGTTATATAGATGAACTCTTTATTGAAACACCACAGAACAAAGAAAACTTAAAAACTAGAACAAAGCAAGTTTAACAATTAGTGTCACAATGGGCGGTCTTATCGCTCAGAGCGATCGCTTCCAGACAACCATGAATGACTTATATGAATGAATACTTAATTTACTCTCAATCAAATTAACCGCACTTCTTATCAATAAGGTCCAAAAAGTTTCCCTTTAAAGTCTGCCCATGGTTTTTCCATGGTCATATTTTTTATTAATACAGTCACGCTCCTTCATACACCATACCAAAGAATAAAACGTAGTACCTACGACCGTACACCTGAATATATGCCAAGTGAAGGAACGTTACACCTAAATATACCGTTATAGATAGATAGATAGACAAACTCTTTATTGAAACACCACAGAACAAAGAAAACTTAAAACTAGAACAAAACAAATGTATGTTTAAGAAACAATTATATTATAACGTTTATTTTTACATTTAAACAAGTATACATGATATTTTAAACCCTTACTCTTAAACCAGTATAGCTATTGAAGAAAACTGTATCAAAATTCCTACAGTGCTTTCTGATATTAGTACGAATATACAGCACATCTTGGAAGTTTTTAGGTCTTGCGACTTTTTAAAAACGGTATTCGAGGATAATTCCGTTATACCGGTTATTGTGTGTAACCCATTTTAAAGAACATTGTGGGCTTTGGTCGCTGGAGCTCATGTCTGAAATGCTGGCCTTTATTCTGTTTCAAGACAATAAAATAACAACAATCTTTTAAGGCAATAACTTTAAAACTGTCATATTAAGTTTAAGTTTAGTTTGTGCCAACAAATTCGATACCATTGAATACTTTTCTTGAGCACGTTGATGTCTGGTCAAAAATTGCAATAAAGTTTAACCGGTATAATTATACCGTTATTAAACGAGCAACGGTCCTAGATTCAAACCCATTAACAACAGCCATAAAGCTCGCGAACTCATTCACAACGTTAATGTAAATTAATGGTGTATTCATTCAATTGTTCAATTGATCGGGAAATACGGCCGTTCCGAGTATTGCCGTAGAATAGGCAGAAGTTGGTAACACAGCCGAAAGCTGAGTCCACATCGATAACCGTGACCGTGACTTCGCAACACATACGCGTGACAAAACACGACGACGAGTTATGTCTCGTTAAAATATTACAAAGTACCGGTAGCTGTTCTTGAGAGTTAGCCCTTTAACGTGTAAAAGTGCAATATTTTGCCTATTTACAATAAATTATTTCAGTTTTGAGTTTTTTGTCCCATTTTAGATTTACCACAGATAGATAGATAAACTCTTTATTGAAACACCACAGAACAAAGAAAACTTAAAACTAGAATAAAACATATTTTACAATTAGTGTCACAATGGGCGGTCTTATCGATCAGAGCGATCTCTTCCAGACAACCATGCACGGAGAGGACCATCATCGACCCCAAATCATGGGCAAAACCTGCCTTAGAAAGTTAAAAAAACGGATCTCGCCACAGCAAAGGCAACCGTTTACAGTGTGGCACCAGCATTATCCATAACATAGTCTGTTTCCACCATTGTCACAGATTAGCTTACATTTTGTTAATATGTAAGTATGTATGTATGTATGTATGTACGTGTATTCTAGGCCAGTGCTGCCAGTTAAAACTGATTAGTATGCGCCTCATAGAGTTTTATTGGATTAGTGGAATGGATTGTTTGAAATTTGTTTAGCGTCCAGTCGGTAAATGGCATGATTATCTAAGAAACGATGATTCAAGAGAGGTTCTTGGTGCTAACATTTCCCTAGATTTCATGTGAATGGTTTTGGATCACTCTATCCCTTTCAATCTCCTTTATCTCATCCGTAAATTCTCACACGAAGAACGTCTGCCTTCCAAGGAAAAGGTCGTGAGTTCAAATCCCAGTGCGGGCACGTACCAATGTGTTTCTGTAAAGCATAATGTATGTATTATCACTCGCTTTTCGGTGAAAGAAAACATCGTGAGGAAACTCACATACCTACCCGAGAATGATTTCGGAGGTAGGTATGTGATCCACCAATCCAGACCGGCCCCTGTGGTGGATTTGGCCTAATCCTACTCACGAAAGTGTGGGGAGACCCATGCTCAGCAATGGGACGAATTGGGTTGATGATGATGAAATTCTCTTCTAGATTTGCCTCTTGCTCTCTTCCCTTCTACTTTTTTCTGGAACTTTTCAAATCGAGAGTAAATAATGCATTTTATAGGCAAGCATGCGTCACCATCGACCGCGTCATCGCTTACCACTGAACCTGCTCAAATGCTTCGCCATGATGTTTTTCCTAATGTTGTCATGTCGTTTAACGTCGTCAAACACCTTCCCTTTTCTCATGATGGGTGGCCAATGATACAAGTATTAAAACTACATAAATTCTACACTTACAACACGACAATAGACTGTTATTCATTAATGAAGCTTCTATATTCACACGTGGTACCACATTGTCTATACGTAGGTAGTAAAATCTTCAAATGTACACGTACCTATCTGATAGCAAGTCATGTGTTTCTGTGAAATTATGACACCATGGCAGAGAATAAATATAGAAGTACATACAGAAGGGCCACTCTCCACTCCGATTAATCCGCGTCCTTGCATACTCTACCCTTAAGCGCCAGGACACAAACGCCCAAATGTAATAGACAAACGGTTGGTGTGAATCTTCATACGAACGGATTGTCTTTTGTTTTGGTCGCGTTGTATGATTTTTTTTATTGAGTGACAAGACGAGCAAGTCGTTGACCTGCTGGTAAGCGCTACCGCTGCTCAAAACAGTTACAATGCCACCCAGAACTTTGCATTGCATAATCCTGCGCGGCACTGCGCTCGTCACCCTGAGACATCGGCTCTAAAGACTTATGTGCCCAGTAGTTTCGCTGGATGTTTATGTATTTTGTTGACTATGGCATTTGTGTGAGTTGTCAAAAAAGCTTATTTGTATGAATTGTCCGGGGTGAGACAGCCACATGGGGTTTCGTAGAACTTCCCATAAGAAATATGTCATCCATTCTGTTAACATGTGCGGTAGATTTTGAAGATATTATAATGTGTTTTGCGTACTGAATTACAATTAGATGTTCGTCATTGTTAGTGAAAATGAAATTAGGTGTTTTAGCTTGAAATGCAGTTAGTCATACATTGCAGTGTGTATATTTCGTCACAATTGCAGTGCTTTTAGATTATGATTTTTGTGGAGTCAGATGATGACGAAGTGAAACCGATTTTTAGGTTATCATTAGGTACGATACGTTGGTATAAAAAATGATTTGAGACCTTGGGATATCATTATTTCATCATAGTCTACGTTTCACTACGATACTTAAATTAGTTCGAACAATATTACATGCTTACCATTTAATTACAATTAATAAGTGACAGTTGACAAAATATTTCTGAATAATATAATTACTGGAAGTATTATATAAAACTCAATATTATGACAAAATAAATAAGTACGATACCAATTTAAATAACGTCTATTTTTATAATAATCCCAATAATTTGACAGTAAAATAAAAGGGGTACAGATGGAAGATTTTATTGACGTAACTTAAATAACAACAATTAAATAAAATTAAATAGAAAAGTAACAAAAACTAAAACTTAAAAATCTAACTAAAGAGGGGTGTCCATGGGGCATGGTGCCAAGAACCCTGGCTGCATTTCCACGTCGAATAGCAATAGCTATTCTCTGTGCGAGAAATAAGCCAGCCCTCTTGTCACCAATAACATCGACTAAACGAGGAAATAAAAAATTATAATAATTTATTTTAATTTTTATTTATTTTTTCTCTCTGTGTTTTATATGTTTTGGTGTCAATAAGGTATCTATAAATAACGAGTCTTCCTAGATATAATACCCACACAAGTTAATTACACATACAAAATATATACAAGTTTTAATTATGCATCAATGTTCAACAAAATCCTTTATTGTCCGACATAATAATAAAATTAACATCTAGCTAGGTGGTCCTTATTTGCAAAATTGACGCATACATCACACGAAACTTACAATTTATATGCCAAGATTATATAAATACATGCATTAAGGCAAATTAGTGATGGTGGCAACACTGAGAAGTAATTTCGGAAGAAAGGTCGATAGTGATGGGACATTTTTTTGGTATTTTATCGATAATTATGCTGTCTTGAAATATTCGAGATTATAATATGATTATTATCATAATTATCGTAAAATATTCGACGGAAAACATCGATAATAAACATTGTTAAAAGTTTCACTTATTGGGTTAAATTTAAATTTCAAACAGTTTTTTCGTTTCTGTCGCTAGAGCAGGCAACTAATTTAAATTATAATGGAATTCACGACAATAGTAGATCATTCTTTATGATATTCATTAGATACATTTAACGCTCTGGGTTAACAACGGGCCAAGAGTGAAAAACCAAAAATATAAGACTTTAATTTGAATTTACCGCCATAATTGAAGCGTACCTCATTAATTAGCAAGTTTTACACCTATGTATGGTATGTTTTATATATGTACGTAATTATCACTCGCTTTTCGGTGAAGGAAAACATCGTGAGGAAACCCACATACCTACCCGAGAATGATTTCGGAGGTAGGTATGTGATCCACCAATCC
This sequence comes from Campaea margaritaria, assembly GCA_912999815.1. Taxonomy (NCBI): domain Eukaryota; kingdom Metazoa; phylum Arthropoda; class Insecta; order Lepidoptera; family Geometridae; genus Campaea; species Campaea margaritaria. The sequence goes on from OU538812.1 coordinate 7,105,136, forward strand.
GGATCTGGCCCCCGTGGTGGATTATGGCCTAATCCTCCTCACGAAAGTGAGAGGAGACCCGTGCCTATCAGTGGGACGTTATGGGTTGTTGATGATGATGATGATGACACCTATAAACTTTTTGAACTATCGATAGTTTTCTCCTGGCCGTAATCCCATCACTAAAATAAAGACGTCAGTCAGCATCCACGCATGTGTGGTCTTCATTTTAAACTCCGGCGTCAAATCCACCACTTTCACGTTTAAATTAAAATAAATGCATTTTAAAAACCACTTAAAATCAGTCACAGCGCGTTAAGTTTTATATTCATCATTTTTTTCACTTAAAACGCTATTTGGAAGTGTTGGAAATGGATGATAAAAGTTATTTGGTTGTTTTAATTTGGTATTTGAGTCGTTTCTCATAAAAGGTGATGCGCTTTAAAGAGGAAAGCATTGTTTTGTCGAAAAATCTGATGCATAAGCTTACCAGACTCATACACATTAGACATACATACATACAGTGACGCCTGTTCCCCGTTGCGGTAGGCAGAGACTACATCTTTCCACACGCTACGATCCTGACACACCTCTTTCGCTTCTCCCACTTTCATGAGTCCATTCACACATGCTCGCCGGTTACAGCTACTTTTGTCTTGGCCTTTCTTTAGCACGTCCTCGTTTTGATCGGGGTACGTTCGCCTACGTCGACCTCTACCAGCTGGGCCATTCCATAAATCTGTTTCGTCATTCTTTCTCCATCCATCCTCTCTAGATATCCAAACCATCAAAGCACCACTACACTTCTACCGTTCCATATCGTTCCCTTGTCACGCTTTTCTCCAGTTTAGTAACGGTTCCGTGCCGGCGGGCGTGTCCACTATTTGTTCCTATCTCGCTATAATAGATACTAAGTATTTGAACTGGTAAGTATTCCCCGATATTCTGAGAAACACTTTCGGCGCACACGCCCGATTCTTATTAACTTCTGATAGAGATCGTACCTGATACAATTGGAATCGTATGCGCTTAGAATTAGTATAGAATTAGGCATAGTGAAGCGTTGAATGAGAATTAGTACATAGGTAAACTCTTTATCGAATACCAGAGAATAAAAAAAACAGAACATCACCTTTTAGGGTACCGTTCCCAAAAGGTAAAACGGGATCCTATTACTAAGACTCCGCTGCCTGTCCGTCTGTCACCAGGCTGTATCTCATGAACCGTGATAGTTAGACAGTTGAAATTATCACAGATGATGTATTTCGGTTGCCGTTATAACAACAAATACTAAAAAACAGAATAAAATAAATATTTACAGGGGCTCCCTTACACCAAATGTGATTTTGTTTGCTCGTCTTTGCTCGATATTAATAACGTCAACAGGTAGACGTTTGAAATATTCACTGAATATTTAGTTATAATATTATATTCACATTAAAAGTAAATTATTAAATTTTAATTATTTTGCTGTTTTTATAGATAATTAGTTTTTTTTTTGTGTACAATAGTTTTCTATTCTATTCTATTCTATAATGGTATGGAACCCTTCATGCGTGAGTCCGACTTGCACTTGGCCGTTTTTTTTTATTTTACTGAGTGACGAGAGGAGCAAGTCATGGTATGCCTTACGAGCATGGTAAGCCATCAGGTGAACGACTTGCTACGCCTACCCATAACAGTTAAGTGCCACCCAGTACTTTGCAGTGCAAAATCTTGCGTGACACTGGTCACATAATAAACTTTACCTCTTTATAGTATTCGTTGTATAATTGAGATAAATACCACAGAATAAACAATAGCCAGCTCACAGAAGACGCAAATGTAGAACCGCACGTATGTTTAATGCTTATGACAATTTAGGCACATTCGTTAAGAATGTTACTAATTTTCTCTAATGGCAACCTATTAGCCTTATTTTGGTAGTTTTCGCGTTAAAGTACAAAGTTCAGTTCACGTAAATAAATTAGGTGTAGCCCCTATACTACATAGGGTTGTCATTAATCTGCGTTCCCAGACGTCCCGGTCTTGGAGGGGCGTCCCGATTTTTAAATCAAAATTAAATGTGCGGGCGGGACAGACTCGGTCCCGCTTTTCGGGGACCGCGCTTTTTTCACTCAAAAAATCCAAAAATCCCGATTTGGCAAAAAAAACTGGCAACCCTGTCATTAATGCGAAAAGTGTTTTTTTTTTTACAATTACTATTAATGCTCCGTTGTGGACGGATGGGAATCTAAATTCCCAGCTTTCCCACTAACACTCATAGTGGGGACGCTTGGAAAAATAATTCACAGCGTTCACTCTAGTGGGCCCTATGGGAATATAAATAGATAGATAGATAAACCCTTTATTGAAACACCACAGAACAAAGAAAACTTAAAAGCTAGAACAAAACAAATTTTACAATTAGTGTCATAATGGGCGGTCTTATCGCTCAGAGCGATCTCTTCCAGACAACCATGCACGGAGAGGAGTAATATACTACAATAAATAGATTTTTTTAACTAGTGTATTTGTAATAAAACGTCGATATTCAGAACATAAATCGAGAAAAAAAAGTTCTGCACGGTAAGTTATTTTTAGTGGGCAGGCAAATAAATAAATAACGTACATGAATGAATGACTTTTACATATAAAAATCAGCATTTTGTGTCCCACATGTTTTCACAATTTTTTTTTAACACATCCGCAGATGTATATGCCTCCTCAAAAATAGAATCACGGAAGTCGTTTGCTCTATTCTCACGGAGTATTGTCTCAACTTTTTGGAAAACGACAGCTATTTTTAACTAACCTCCTTCCGTTCCGGCCTTTTTTCTAATTTTGAATGACACTAAAAAGGTTTGAATGACTTTTTGTCAAATGCTTCTGTAACAATTCTGTAACGTTTGAAATGTTTATGGACAATTAAACTTGGAAATTGAGTAACGTTAACCATGTTACGGGTTAACTTTCTATTACTTCACGTGTTTTAAAAAACAGTAAGGCATTGTTGAACGTTGTTTGTTTTTTTTTTTACTTTTTTATTATAATTATCACGTTTTCATGACCACTATCCCTCCTGATTACAAGCGACGATGTGTGCTTACCTAGAAGTGACCTATTCACTCGTGACTGGAACACTTCCAGGTTTTAACTATCGGGAAACGCTGAATCAGGCAAGGAGTTCCCATTCCTTTGCTGTTTATGACATACCTACTATGACCACAGATAATCTAATAGTTGATTTACATCGCTATTCTACTATCGTTATGGGTTGATGATGATGATGATACTAGAAGTATAATATTTTCAAATTACAGAGTAATGAGACGGACAAGTCGTTCATCTGGTGGTAAGCGCTACGCATGCCCATAACAGTTACAGTACTACCCTGCATTGCATAATCCTGCGCGTCACTGCACTGTCACCATGATACACCGGCTCTGAAGTCTCATATGCCCAGTAATTTCGCTGGAAATAATACCTTTCAAACCGGAACACAGTAATATTTGCACACTACTGCTTGGCGGATTGCAGAAGAGTCCTTCCACTACAATGCTTTATTAACCTTGAATAACCTGAACATTCCAATAATCCAGCACCCCCTATTCCTTAAAGCCGGATTAGTGAACCTACTGTGGATAATTTATGTCCTGGAATAAACCTCCAGGATGAGCAAAAAGTGGTACGTGTCAAGTGGACATCAATATATTATATTTGTCTTTAGACTCCGTTTGTTTTCGTGAATTAGATTACATTTTTGGCTTGTGTCAACCCTACTACGTGACGCGGCGCACGCGCACGCGCACGTCCGCTAAAACAAATATTAATGTGTGCCACGCACACTGATAGTTTCTGAACCGAAACTGTTTGTCTGTTGGCTGATGTCTCGCCGAACCGCGGCTCTATCAATGACACAAAAACTCAAATCAAAACTCAAATCATTTATTTGTAAATAGGCAAAAATATTGCATTTTTACACTTAAAAAATATAAATCTCTAATTAATACATTGACTAAAACAACAAAATTAAGTCAAAATCTACTAAAGTAATGAATATCTAATTATGGTTTGAGTTTGAAAAAAGGACATTTCCCTTCCAAGTCTCATGCCTGAATCTCGCACAGGAAAAGGAAACTCCATTAACTCTACCAGTGCTAACAATTATACACTCATGGACAAATTTAGTGGAACGCAACTTAAAAAAAAACAAATCAGGCTTAATAAGGGAGGGGGGTCTAGAAAAAATCACGAAATATCACAAGGGGGGAGAGAGGTGTAGTAAGATATCACGTTTTTTTTTAAATATTTGTTACCTCATTTGATACCAAACTTGACTAGATAAATGCCGATTCGTCTGTCTTCGAAATTGGATACCTCGCTTCAAAAACTGCTTACAGAAACTGGACTTATCTATTTACCGTCGTCATGCAGTAATATGAGATATAATACTAAACCTTGCCTAAACATTAAAATAGAATGAAAAAAAATATAGAAAAATATCTCAGAATCTTAGATTAAAATAGAATGTAAAGGTTTAGGAGCAAACCGAAACGGTCACGTTGTTTCTGCCTTTTCTTTCGTCAGAATTGTAATTCTTGGACTATTGTTTTCGATGACAATAAACTTTCTTCTTCATTAAACTATCCTCTTTGGTCATCTACAGGTGTATAATATGAAGAAGAGAGGTTATTAATGAAACTTTTATATAATCAACTCTATAGACTATACTTTATTTATTTTTCTCGATTACTAACTTTGACTGTTGAGCCGTTTTGCTTATCTAGCCACGGGTGCGGCTCTGCACGCGCCATACTGTTTTCCCATACAACAAACACAACAGTTGTGTTTTGACGTACTCGTGGCAAGTCATGAAAAACACTACAGTTGTGTTTTCAGCGGTGAACGTGTTAAACACCATATTATTATGTCGTATTTAGAGCCGATGTCTCAGGGTGACGAGCGCAGTGCAGTGCCGCGCAGGATTATGAAATGCAAAGTTCTGGGTGGCACTGGAACTGTTATAGGCAGGCGTAGCGCCTACCATCTGCTGAACGACTTGCTCATCTCGTCACTCAATAAAACATTTTTTTTAATAAAACCTGGCATAACTATGATGGTCTACACATCAATATTTATTCATTCATTCGTTCATTTATCATTAATTCATTGGATGCGGTGAATCACCGGAAAATATCGAAAGAGAACGACATCCAAATTGATATTAAAGCACTACCCATGCGAAGGCAAATTTCTGATATCATTATATTATGTAATCTTTGACAGTGGTCGCATTTCAGTACTCTAGACTGTATGACGCCGGCCGCCGCCACCGCCGTGGTTTCCCAGGCATAATCTGAAACCAAAGCGAAAATTATGAAGGTTACGTCGTATCTATTATATCGTGTTTTGCGTTCTTGTGCGCTGGAATAGTTGTAATTGTGGAAGCTCTTGAACCAACCATAAATTTCTTAATAAAAATATGTTATAACACCCTCATAGTCAGGTCTATCTAAGTCAATCAGTCATCCGTCTTCCATCCTTCTTCATCTGTCTTCTTTGTCGACTTTTTATTTACCATTGCAAATGCAAGCAATTACAAAATAAACTTCGAATTACTAACGTTTGTGAGTATAAATTGGGTCTTACTTCATGCTGTAATAGAGTCAAAAATACTATGTCAAATGCATGTCTTATAACATTTATCAGCATGCGGCATTCCGCATAGAGCATCGTAGCACGATAATCTCGTAGGTAATACCAGGTAACAGGAGGTAGGTAGGTTTTATTGTAACGTAGTCTATGAAAAGGCTAATTTCGACACTGCGCCACAACATGAAAATAAACTTGACTCAAATGATATCACTGTTTCAATGCAAATCAGTTTTATTGCGGTCTTTCTCACTGTCTCTGAGTAATGAGGCGCAAGCAGGCCGTTCATACATAAATATATTAATGTACACTATCCAAATGGTATGACACGAGCTCTACTTCTAGGAATCTGGATTGGCTTACCAAGACTTTGTCTGGGGAAAACCTACGAACAAAAAAAATTATCTTACTCATAGAAAATTTTACGTCCAAATTTTGATGGCTAATGAACTTGTTTTGTTCTGTTTCGCTGACGTTATGTTTGAGTGAATGAAAGAATAGGGTTTGAACCGACGTTGAAAAGGTAACTTCTATTCAACTTTCTTCACATATAGTAAAACTTCGTTACGCACGATTGACTTGGGGAGTAAGCTGACGAATGGGTTACGAAAAATGTGATCGGGCGAGGCGAACGGAAGTTGAGAGGGATATATAAGTTAGTGAAGATAGAGAGTTACGTTTCGTTTATTTTTTGAAATATCTTTAATGATTTTTTTTTTTTAAATATTTTATTTGAAATAATATTTTAGTTCAAGTTTTACTTCTACTATGTGTCACTGCACAAATTTCGTATATTTTTTTTGACATGTGACCCCAAATTTCGCCGGACCTCCTCAGTCCACTAAAATCCACTGTAAAGATCCATAGATGGATCTTTTTGCACCTTTCTATGAACCGTTTCAGATTTATTAAATGTCTTTAAATATGCTTTCATTGTGGGAGGCAATTAAGAAAATTTATTAAAACAAAATCAGTTGATACTGTTTAGTGTTGCAACTACATAACGAAAGAAAGAATTTCATTTCAAAGTGTAAACCTATTTCAGTAAGTATACGTAACCCCAAAGCATCAACCTTGCGAAAAACCGTTTTCAAACACACCGTAATATAAAATTTTTACAACTGCTTGCAGACTTCAAAGGGATATAATATTAGCATTCCGAATGCATTTTAATATGTACGTGCATGTAGAAATGTAAACAATCAACCCCTTCACCTACCCCTTTACGAGGTATACATTCCCTAACGGCGAGGTCAGGTAAAAAAGCGCTTCGAATGCTGTTTTTACCGTACAGAATAATGTAAAGCTTGTGAAATGAGGTGGTCGCAGTTTAGGCGAAAACCCGAAAATATGTCTATGAATATTTTGTTCTGTTCTTTTTTACTTTTTTATTCTTCGTTTTTCAGTAAAGCACCAATTCGACGTCACGATTCAGTAAAGCACCATTTTACTGAATCGTGACGTCACTGGACTCGAAATATTGTCTATTTGAAATAAACTTTAAGCCAGCTCAGTCTAATAACTATACTAATAGTAATGTTTTTTTTATTTTCTAACATCTATTTCTATACTTGACACTGGCTTCATTTATATTTATTTTTTGATTTGACTTTTTAATAAAGACAACAAATTAAAAACTCTTCTCTTTGCTTCACCCTAAACAGGATAAATGTTTCTTTTTTTTGATTGGCTGAGTGACGAGACGAGCAAGTCATTCACCTGATGGTAAGCGCTATGCCTGCCGCTAACAATCACAGCACCACCAAAAACCCTGCATTGCATAATCCTGCGTGGCACTGCACTGCGCTCGTCACCCTGAGACATCGGCTCTAAAATCTCATATGCCCAGTCATTTCGCTGGAAACAATGCCCTTCAAACCGAAACAAGGTAATGTTTGCGCACTACTGCTTGGAAGTGAATATCTGGCAAAGGAATAAAAAGGTGTATAAAAAAATACACCAAAATGCAAACAGAAAGTCTCAATTTCGCAAAAAAAGACATTCATTGTTTTTCCCATAAAGTGTTCACTGGTCGTCAACATGTCTAGGCAGCGCATTTTTTTTAAATGGTGTTGGTTTTCTTTTTGACCACCAATGGCGAGCAGGCAAACAAAAAGAAATGACTTCCGTGATAACTTTTTTCTTTAAAAACCATAGATAATACATAGTTACCTAATATTATCATAACACACCCCATGTGTTTGTTTGGGTTGGTCGTTTCAAAATGACAAATGGCACCCCGTCGTGAAAGACTTTCCGTTAATTTATTTATCTTAACAGCCGCATGTCGAGTTAGGCAGGTTTCCTCAACTCGAGGCGTTCTTACTCTCTCAAGGAAAGGCCATTTTAACCCGTCTGTGCGACGAAAAATATTTTTTTATTTGACTGTGCAACGATACGAACAAATCTTTCACTTGATGGTAAGCGCTACGCCTGCTCATATCAGTTACAGTGCCACCCAGAACTTTGCACTGCACTAAATTAATAATGGGTTAAATAAGTTTATTATCATCAATTATTCGCAGATTTTATCCTCCCACTGCTGGGCATAGGCCTCTCCTTTATCATGCCATTTGCCTCGGTCCTGTGCCAGTCGGATTCTTATATGAGTTAAATGAGTTTGATGGTGAATTTAGGTAAATAATAACTTTTCACTTAAATGACTATCTATCAACTTCATCGTGATCTTTTGATGATTTCCTTAAGGTTTCCTTGACTAAGTCGAGTAGGAGGAGCGATTTTGAATACATAGTCACAGTGTGTTTTTGTAACCTTATCTTTGCTTCACGTGTAAGCGGATTTCTCGAAAACAGAAGCGCAGGCATTTGTCACTATCTCTCGGCTGTGACAAATTAGTGTATTTTTTTTTCTTTTTTCTAGCGACCGTGTTTATACTAACACATGCTTGAGGAGAACTGATCTATGAGTATTATAACTATGGTATACTTTTTTTGAAGTAAAACTTCTTTACGCACGCTTGTCTTGGGGAGTAAGCTGGTGAATGCGTTACGAAAAATGTGATCAGGCGAAGCGAACGGAAGTTAATTGGGAGATATAAGCTAGTGAAGATAGAAAGAGAGAGACTTACTTTTCGTAAATTTTTAAATATCATTTATGAATTAAAAAAAAAAAATTAAAAAAAAAAACATAAAAGTTAAAATTCGTGGTCTTCCTTTTCTTTTTGACACTATGTTATTTAGCAAAAAATAATCCTTATAATGAAGCCTTTCGATCGGTATGATAGCTTTATCATACCGATCGAAAGGCTTCATTATATTATTAGAGGATGATTATTTTTTTCGTGTAACGGGTTCGATTCTCGGTTCAACTATGTAATTATTTAAAGATCTATGAATGCAGTCTAAATTGTTTTTTTTTTAATTCAAATAATGTCGTATTTCAGTAAAATGTTCCATCTACAATATTCAAGGGACTTTCCCTCCATGTGGCATATCCACGGGACACCCTGTAGATATACCTGTCAAACTAACTATTGTTAATACAGTAATGTTGACCAGGTGTCCCCGCTTCCCAGGGAACTGCCGAAGCCGCTCTGAACGCATATCTCTTCCGCCCGGGTTGGCCTATATAGCTCACCTCCGACCGGTGGCTCCGACGCACACGATACGAAAAGGTGTGGATATGTCGCCGGATATTCCGGTTGTATTACATTAAATGTAAAAGTAGAACCGGAATATCCGGAACCGGAATATGAAATATATGCTAACAAATTTCGTTACCATATCATCATCAACCCACTGCTGGGCACGGGTCTCTCCTCACTTTCGTGAGGATGGTTAGGCCATAATCCACCACGGGGGCCCTGTCCGGATTGGTGGATAACATACCTACCTCCGAAATCATTCTCGGGTAGGTATGTAGGTTTCATTTATTTATTTATTTAATAGCTATTTTATATATAAAATAGAATCGTGACATGGTTTAGTATTATAAGATTTATAAGCTTAGTGGTAATATCTGGATCATATAAATAAATAGCAATCCGGATCTGGCCCCCGTGGTGGATTATGGCCTAATCCTCCTCACGAAAGTGAGGGGAGACCCGTGCCCAGCAGTGGGACGTTATGGGTTGTTGATGGTGATAAATAAATAAAAATTCCAACACATAGGTACTTGCTTACTCACAGTTATATCCATCGACATATCCCCAGATATCTCCCCACGTCAATTCTTTGACCTATAGCCGAAAATCGTATTAACGAATGTTCGCTCCCGATTCGAACGGACGTAAGCGAAAGTAGAGCTAATTTCGCCGACCCCTAGTCACCCCTCCTCACGGGAAAGCGACTCTTATTCCTTTAAAGTTAAAGTCGAATGTATATCAGATTTATTTTGTGCATCCGATGTAACCTAAAAATATAATTAAGGTTATTTTGCTGTCATTTACAATCATTATGTCATGTATGTCTAGGACACGTCTGATACGTGAGTCAACTGACATTTTAGTGAGTGGGCGAGGTGGTCATTCGACTGATAGTAAGCGCCACTTCTCTCCATCGTCCCAATGCCTCTCAAAATAGATGCTGTAGGAAGACATCGGATTATATGCGTGTATAGTTTGGTCAATACTTTGCAATCATCATCATCATCTCAGCCCGTATCAACCCACTGTTGGGTATAGGCCTCCTCTCCTTCACGCCACTTATTCCGGTCCTGTGCGAGACGTATCCACTCCTTCCGACTAACTTGACAAGGTCGTCCGACCAGCGGGCTGGTGGTCTGCCTACCGGTCTGCACCCTTCCTTCGGCCACCATTCCGTCACTGCTTTTGTCCATCGGCCGTCCTCCCTTCTGGCCAGGTGTCCTGCCCATCTCCACTTAAGCTTTGCTATTCGCTTCCCCACATCTTCAACCTTTGTACGACGTCGAATTTCTATGTTGGGAATGCGGTCTGCAAGAGATATGCCTAGCATAGCCCGCTCCATAGCCCTCTGTGCTACTTTGATCTTATGAGCATATTCTCTTGTTAGCGGCCAGATGTTATTACTTTGCAATAGATTGGGTTATTCCCAGACTTCCATCATTTTATTACCGCCACATCCACAGCTTTTTTTTTTGTTTTTAGTTTTTTTTTACTGTGTTTTCGTTATTGTTATGTATGGAAGCTTGTTTACGTCATCTCTTTTAATTTGATTTCGACCTAATTCGCATTGTTGAAGCGGGTTTAAATTTGCCTTTCACGCCTAAACTACTGGATCGATTTCTATGAAATTTGGTACAAAGATATTCTAGAGCCCGAGAAAGGACATAGGCTGCTTTTTAATGCGGAAAAAAGGTCGTAAGTGATTGAAATAGGGCATGAATTTTTGTTTTAGTTTCTAAGTTCCGTGCTGTTACAATAAAGAGTTTATCTATCCATCTATCTATCTATTTAAGAGAGGGTGTCCATGAAGCATGTTGCCAAGAACACTGTCAGCATTATCATCATCATCATCATCAACCCATAACGTCCCACTGCTGAGCACGGGTCTCCCCTCATTTTCGTGAGGAGGGTTAGGCCATATTCCACCACGGGGGCCAAATCCGGATTGGTGGATAACATACCTAGCTCCGAAATAATTCTCGGGTAGGTTTCTTCACGATGTTTTCCTTCACCGAAACGCGAGTGATAATTACGTACGTATGTTTTTACACAAACACATTGGTACGTGCCCGCACTGGGATTTGAACTCACGACCTTCTGATTGGAAGGCGGACGTTCTCCCACTAGGCTACCACCGCTTGGACTGTCAGTATAAAATAGTTAAAAAAGTTACTGATTAAAACATCCCCCAATAATAATATCGCAAAAGGGCATCGCACTCCATTGCTTAACTGAGCACATAACCTTATAACAATTAGTAGCACCCTCATTTCAACCCCAGGAGTGTATTATAATATTTACAATGCTGCGGCAAACGGTCGCAAAATGTTAGTTTAGACGCATTTGTATTATATTACCCTTATTTGTTATACCCTTAGCTTTGTAGGGTGACCATGATAGAATAGAATAGAATAGAAAACTCTTTATTGTACACCAGTGTTGTGTTCACTAATCTAGGGCTTGGGTTTAAAGTAAAACAACCAGATTATCAGTAAGTAGGCACACGCTCAGAAGAGACGACCGCCCGCTCTGAATGACAGATTGGGAATGAGGAGAGGCGCCACTGTCGATTGTGTGCCTACATTTATTTGTATATCACAACCAGAAACAAAAATAAACACAGTACAGAAGAATTACAACATACTTATATACAACATTATAACATGTTATACTCTGTTTTAGTTGTACCTAATTTATCTAGTACTAACAGCGCCCTACGGATTCACCCGCGTTAGCAATTGTCGCACGGGGACCGTTAATTTTACAGGATAAAATTGGTGGTCTGTAAAGTTGGTTCACGGACGACAGTTTAACGTGACAACGTCATAGCAAAACATTGATGAAATGATTGCATACTTTTATGAATAAAATTGAATAATTTTTTAATAATAAAAGAATAAACACTTGAAACTATACTAGTAATCAGATTTTTAAAATGCAAGATTAATTGAACTTTATTTCCGAAATTGTTGTTGTAATAAGCAATGAAAACCGCCATTTACTTTTCACTTCACTTTATAAACAGTCGACAAAACAGTTCACAAGTAGATGTAAGTTGTGTGCTGCCGCTGTTTTTCTTCTCCTCAGACGCATACGCCAATCGAGTTGAAGAGAGATAGATGCGGCGCAAGCGTACAATGAGGATAACGGGACAATGCGTCATCTTTTTCGTGCATGCAGCCGGCGTTCATCGATTTATTTGACGTTGTCACGTCAAAAATCTGTTCAGCCGTTTCGGCGTGAAGAGAGGACAAACACACAAACTTTCGCATTTATAATATGTTTTTTTTTTATTTGACTGATGAAACGAGCAAGTCGTTTACCTAACACCTGATAATGTTTTGTTAGAGGTTTGTGTAGTGTGTAGACCAGATACGCGCAGGAGACACAGCTTAACAATTGTCATTGTCACCCTACTTCTATACAAGTGATGCTCCCCTTGATTCTTCCATAGACAAACAGGACCTACTGCTGGCTAATCTATGTAACAATAGAAGTAACTATTATCTATTCTATGCATCTACCCAGGGCCGGATTAACCGTGAGGCAGAGTAAGCTACTGCTTAGGGTCCCGCATCGACTAGGGGCCCGTGCATGCATCAGGGAAAAAAACTTTTTATCGAACGAAAATATTATTTGGAGTATGGCGGCGAGCCCAGTGGAGATTCCTTGCGAGTGTTCTGAACGGACCAATCAATTTAAAATTACTACGTCGCGTTTCATTCCTTATTCCTGATCCGTCGCCTTTTTATCGCCGGTTCAGAAACGCATAATTTCCTTTCATTTGTTTGAATTAAGAATTATTATGATTATTATGAATATAGTTGCATTATGATAGGAAAAATGTAGTATTTAAAAAGTATGACACACACACTTATGCCAGATATTCTTCCGTCAAGCAGTAGTGTGAAAACAATACTGTGTTCCGGTTTGAATGGCACTGTTTCCAGCTTAATTACTGGGCATAGAAGACTTTAGAACTGATGTCTCAGGGTGACGAGCGTAGTGCAGTGCCGCGCAAGATTATGCTATCCAAAGTTCCCGGTGACACTGTAATTGTTATGGGCAGGCATAGCGCTTACTATCAGGTAAATGACTTGCTCGTCTCGTAACTCAGTCAATTAAAAAAAAACGTAGGTATGAGAACGGGGTCCATAAAATTGCATTGCCCAGGGGCCTTGACAGGATAAATCCGGCCCTGCATCTTCCATACAAATTGTTACCGTTTTGTCACAAAAGCTATTCCAGCCATACAGCTGGCCATGGCGCGTGCCTTTTATAAGTCCTTTAATGTGATTTTTTTCATGGTTTTTAAGCACAGGTACAGACGTCGGGGTGTTTGTAGGACCATGGTCCTCGGAGTTCCTGATTCTTTAGACACAGAAAATCCTAGTTAGGGGCCAGTAATTTTTTAATTTACGTAATTTAGCAATGGCGGCTACCTACCCGAGAATTTTTTCGGAGGTAGATATGTAATCCTCCAATCCGGATCTGGCCCCCGTAGTGGTTTGTGGCCTAATCCTCCTCACGAAAGTGAGGAGGAAATATAGGTTGAAATATCGATCGGCATAACCGAAGTTTTTGTTTTATTTCAAACTTATTTCACTGAACCTTCATGTCAACTCTAACGTGACGGTTAAGCGTGACGATTGCTATAAAATTTCTCCCATAAGTCGATAAAAAGTTATATTTAAAGTAAGATGAGGTTACTCTGAATTTCCGCATAAGTCAGAGTTCAACAATACAGGCTAATTGTCTCCCAAAATCTTTTAAGAACGCTAAGATCAAAGGCAACCCGACTCCGACCATAGATTGCATAACAGTTACGACAACTGCTGCTTCGGATTGAGTCCTGCCAGAATGTGTCCCGCTGCCTTATGACGAATTTTAGGACCAGCTTGCGATAGACGTAAATATCGCAACGTCATTTGTGCCAACGTCATTTTTGAAACTGACAATAAAACCGGTTAAGTGCGAGCCGGACTCGCGCACGAAGTGTTCCGTGCTTTGTTGTATGGGAGCCCCCCTTAAATATTATTTTATTTTAATTGAATTATTTATTTATTTTTGAAGTGAATATTTTTATATTATCTGTGAAAATGTCACTGTCTACTAACTCGGTTCATGAGATACAGCCTGGTGACAGACGGACAGACAGACAGCCCTTTGGGTACGGAACCCCAACAAAAACAACATTCATTTTGTATTATTTTTTTCATGTTTATATCTGACAAGATTTATGTTGGCTAAAATGACAATGTGTTGTGTAGTATCTAAACCAAAACACGCACGGGTGACACCGCTTATATAGTCTAGCGTCATTTTGCAACCGATCGCGCAGAGACTGCTGTGGCTTTGCTACAGCTAAGTTTTACGTAATAAGGTATCCGATTTTCCTTTGTTTTCCGATATCGGCTTACTGAAACCACTAACTGAAACGTTTGGGAATGCGTTAGGTTTCGGGTTCCTGATGCATTTTGGTAATTAGTGTCGTGTGACTGACGCATTGTTTTCCCGACAGATTGGGGAAGTCGTCCATTGGATCAATTGTTTTCATAATTTATTTATGTCCCTGTGGATGTTTATGGAGGTCAAATTTTGCGAGGCGATTTTCACCCAGCTGTCGTTGTTAAATTGAGTTGAAATTTTGCATGCTTGTCAAGTTTCGATGACATTACAATATTATGATGACAGATATCTGATCTGATGATAGAGAAAGATGCCATGGTAGGCAATATTCTCCTCGATGGCTAACAGTAGATGGAAGAGTACAAAAGAGTCAGGATGAGAGAGACAGCCTGGGGAAGTACCTTTGCCAGATATTAATCTGCCAAGCAGTAGTGTGCAAACGATAATGTGTTCCGGTTTGAAGAGTATAGTTTTCAGCGAAATTTCTGGGCATATGAGACTTTAGAGCCGATGTCTCAGGGTGACGAGCGCAGTGCAGCGCCGCGCAGGATTATGCAATGCAGGGTTCTGGATGGTGCTGTGACTGTTATTGGCGTAGCGCTTACCATCAGGTTAACGACATGCTCGTCTCGTCACGCAGCGAAATAAATGTGAGCGTGACGCGTTATTTTGTATATTTTCCGTATGAAGACAAAATAATCATGCGGCGTGCATCAGAACAATGAAGAATGAGAACGGATGAAGGAATGAACATTCAACAGAACCACAAAGCGGAGTACACGCTTCACTGATCCTACAAATGAAGCTGTCATCCATATCTGGTGGCCATACATCTCCGCCATACAATCAAGAAACGTGGAAAAGCAATCATTCCCTCTTTTACCATCTGTCACAGTGGATCTTCCATAACTGGTTAGTCTGCTGCCATAGAGAAAATATTCAACGAGTGGGAGAACTGCGCTAGTTCTTATTACTCAAGTTGATATTATCCTTAGCCCACGTTCCCACTGCTGGGACGCAGAGATACTGCAACGATGATGGCTATCGTTGAATTTCAAAGTTCTTGGACAAGCCAGTTTCCTCAATATGTTTTCCTTGCCAGTTTTGGATGATGCTTATTTGGAGCAGGGCCTAGATTCGAACTGAGTGCCGGTGAATTATAAAGCGCAGATGTGACTAGTGCCGTTTGTAAATATTAGTCGGATTACCTACAGCGTGGTGCGGCAAAAAGCTTGGCGTTGAAAGCATGTGTGTTTACGACCTCTGTGACTGAAGTGGCTTATAACTTGATAAGTCACGAAGCGTGAGGTTGCGGGTTTGGTTCCTGCACAAGGCAAATATTTGTGTAACCCAGACTCCAAATACGTTGTATTCGTGGGACCATGGTCCTCGTAGTTCCTATTTTTAAACGACTTCAAAAAAGGATGAGGTTATCAATTCAACTGTATTTTTTTTTATGTTTGTTACCTCAGAACTTTCGACTGGGTGAACTGATTTTGATGATAATTTTTTTATATAAAAGCTGGTTTTAAAGGTTCTTTTTTTTCTGAGTGACGAGACTAGCAAGTCGTTCCCCTAATGGTAAGCGCTACGCCTGCCCATAACAGTCACATCACCAACCAAAACCCGGAATCGCATAATCCTGCGCGGCACTGCACTGCGCTCGTCACCCTGAGACATCGGCTCTAAAGTCTCATATCCTTCTGATAAAAACCTACACCATTCTTACCCTGTGCAGTATGAAATGAAACATTATATGTGCACTGCACACGGCGTCAAGTCGCCCATCGATGCGTGAACCACTGCATTCGTGCCGCCATCTTTGGTGGTACATGTCGTGTACAAATGCTGTTGTAGGGTCAGCAAGACAATCTATTGAATCTTTTTTTTAATATTATCTAACTTCTTACTAATGCTATAATATAATAATATAAGAAAGTTTGTGAAGATGGATGGATGTTTGTTATTTTTTCACGCCAAAAAATAGACAAAATTGACAGTTCCCGTGAAATATTACGGTTTCGGTGGGTTAATATTTAATGCGGGTGACACCGCGGGGTGTTACTGGTTTTTAATATGGTTCAAAGATGTCTCAGTTAGAGAGTCCAACACGTATCCAGGCATTTTTGTGGCCTTATAAACCCTTCTCACTTGGCTTGGCACAAACTAAAAAAAACTGAATGTATAGGCTATTCCCTGTGGCTATTCGTATAGGTTTCATTAACGGTAGTAGCCTAGTGGGAAAACGTCCGCCTTCCAAGGAGAGGGTCGTGCCTTCCCAGTACGGACACGTACCAATGTGTTCCAATAAAAAAACAATTTTGTATGTAATGAACACCCGCTTTTCTGTGAAGGAAAACATCGTAAGGAAACCCACATACCTACATTTGAGAGATAGGTATGCTATCCACCAATCCGGACAGGGTGTCCAATCAATCCCCCGTTGACCCCGTGGTGTATTACGGCCTAATCCTCCTCACCAAAGTGAGGGGAGACCCGTGCTCAGCAGTGGGACGATATTGGTTAATGATGATGGGTTTCATTAGATTTGAAATCGTTTAACAGATTTAAACTACTATTTGGACTTCTACTCAAAGTTTTTCTTAGCCATAAACGCTGTTTATTTGTTGCCGATAGAAAGTTGGCAGGCGTTTAGAATAGAATAGAATAGAATAGAAAAACTCTTTATTGATCTCTTTTTTTTTTTTCTTTTTCTCTTTTTTTTTCTCTCTCTTTACTCTTTTTTTCTCTTTTTTAGAAACAAGCAAAAATAGTTTTTCGAAAATATAATTCAAATTGTTTCATTTCGTTGACCCCCTTAACCTAACCTGTGACATACTTTACCCATGGTACCTTTTCTAAATCAATATATAAATACTATTTTCGGTTTTGCAAGATCATCAAAATGAGCCTGAACACCATCAAATTTCAATCTACTATTAATTATTAAGGAGTTCCGTTCCGTGGTGTCCTTTTTAATCATCACTGCTTTTGCTGACCATACAAAGATTTCTTCCTCTTGGTTTTGTTTGTTCGTTAGTAATAATCTTTGCATATCGTTATCAACCCTTCGTCATTACATCTCAATAATCAACTTGCAGTCTACAATCCATCTTATTTCTTATGAAGAAGGGTTCATTTTGTATTCCCTCAACTTTTCGATAAATACTTTTATAGAGATGGGAATGTGCATTTGTCTGTCCCAGAACATTTAAAACAGATATCCAATCCACGTCCGTAGAAGTTTTGAGAATTTTATTCAGTGCCAACATAAATATCACAATCATCTTCATCAACCCATAACGTCCCACTGCTGAGCACGGGTCTCCTCCTCACTTTCGTGAAGAGGGTTAGGCCATAATCCACCATGGGGGCCCAGAATTGTAGATAACATTGTTAGAAAGTAAACACAGTAATTAGTATTTAAATTGTAATTAGCACTGGTAACATAATTATATATACGTAATTATCACTCGCTTTTCGGTGAAGGAAAACATCGTGAGGAAACCCACATACCTACCGAGAATTATTTCGGAGGTAGGTAAGCGATCCACCAATCCGGATCTGGCCCCCGTGGTGGATTAGGGCCTAACCCTCCTCACGAAAGTGGGGGGAGACCCGTGCCCAGCAGTGGGACGATATGGGTTGATGATGATGATGACAACATATAAAATTCAACATCAAAGTAGGTACGCTTCGTATTGTTTTTGTGAGCAAACCAGTGTGATACAGCTAGTATTACATTGATTTAGTTTGCCACGCCTTCTATCAATTCTCACTGTACCTGCTCCCTTTGTTTATCTGTGCATATAGCCGTATTTTCTTGTTCAAATCGTTGGGCGGGTCTGGGCTGTTTATCATTAGATTCGCACCGGTATTTTTATACTTTTTTTTTATTACTGGTTGGGTTCTGCGCATACTATTGCTTTTTTAATACATAAAACAAACAAGAGAACCACAATTTTTAATTATTTTATTTACATAACTAACAAATAATTAAAAAGAGGAGAAATTAGGGTTTACAAAGGGGTTTTTGGTAACGAGTTGGGGATATATAACGTAAAGGGTTAGCTTAGGGATTCGGACCTAAAGCTTTAGTAGTGGGAGGCCTCTTCTGCAAGAGACCGCCTCGGGAAGTACCACACCTTTGCTAGATATACAGCCGCGAAGCAGTAGTGTGCAAACATTACCATGTTCCGATTTGAAGGACACTATTTCCAGCGAAATTACTGGTCATATGAGACTTTAGAACTGATGTCTAAAAGTACCGTGCGTAGTGCAATGCCGCGCAAAATTTTGTAATGGAAAGTTCTGAGTAGCACTGTAGCTGTTAAAGGCAGGCGTGGTGCTTACTATCAGGGGCCTCACCACGAACAGTTAAATCTATCCAGTTTAAGGCCTTAAACTGAACTGCCCTGCTAACAACTGTCACCACCAATATCGCTCAGCGTTCATAAGTCGACCAGAGACATTTATCCAAAGAGATCGGAACGATTTGTTTGCATTTATGGGAGTTTATAAAGCTCCATCTCATTCTCTTTCTCTCTCATTCTCATCAGTCTATTTTTGAGTGACGTCACGTCACGTTTGTCATTTATGAGTGTGTGGTGCCAATCTAGGCCGTTCAGTTTAAGGCTTTAAAGTGAACGATTTGTTCATCTCGTTACTTTTTTTTTGGTTATTAACTTATACTATCCCACTGCTGGGCAAAGGTCTCTCCCATCTCCTCCCACATGTCGCCATTGTTTGCTTGTTACTTAATAAAATAAACAAGTTGGCATTAGCCTGCAGCGGAGAAGGCGGAATCTGACTCTGATGAGGAACTGCTGCTGCTGCTGCTCGATCCAGAAGACTGGGTCTCGTTGTACGCCCACGCCTCTACTTGGAACTTGTATAAGTGCTTGAACTTCAGCACTGGGATCCGGACCTACATATACAAAAACAAAGGTATTACGTCAAGTTTCTAAATTATTATCAATTACCAACGGTGTAGGTACCTTAGCTTCAGGTGAATCTAGGTCCCAGACCTTGGGTGGTCCAAACTGATACGGCATCCCGACCTTCACGCAGATGATACTGGTGCTGTGGGCACCATGGATCTGAAAACCAAAAAAATTATTTAAACCATTGTTAAGACGAGCCTCATCATCATCATCATTAACCTATAACGTCCCACTGCTGGGCACGGGTCTCTCCTCACTTTCGTGAGGAGGGTAGACGAGCCTAGCTTCAATAAAAATTGGAAGACAATATCACGGGACCGCAAGGAATGGAAAATATTGGGGGAGCCCTTTGCCCAGCAATGGAACAGTACAGGCTAAACACACAAGGACATAAGACCTAATAAAGGGAGCTCATCCTATATAGGAGGGTTCTTGTGATATTGAGTGTGCAAGTCCGACAATCAGGTCTTTTAATATGAGAAAAGACGTTGGATTAAGCTACAAATATGAGCGACATGCCACATGAGCATGATAGAACGAAATAGATGCGGTTGACACTGGTGCGTCAAGCCGAAAACGCAGCTGCAGTTATCAGATGACAAAGAGGTAGAACCTAAATTCCCATATTTCTAAGAAAATCCATTTAAAAAGCGATGCAATTAAAACTCATTCACAAATAGCTAAAGTCATTAACAATTTGAAAACAATTGGTTTAGCAGAATTAGTGTCTTCACCTTTAAGTAAAGACCCCTTTCCATGTCAGACCGCATGAGGAAGTAGGTACCACACCTTTGCCAAATATTCATCCGCCAAGCAGTAATAAGCAAACATTACTGTGTTCCGGTTTGAAAGGCACTGTTTCCAGCGAAATTACTGGGCATTGAGACTTTAGAGCCGATGTCTCAGAGTGGCAAACGCCGCGCAGTGGACGACTTACTGGCCTCGTCACTTGGACAAATAAAAAAAAATTACCCTTCACGTAAATGACATAAAATGCAATTTCCCTCACCTCGAGATAGTACGTGAGGTAGGTCAACCCTGAAGGCTTGACCTGGAAGATCTCATGGTAGAATCTGAACATGTCATCAGCCGCAGCTCCTCTGTCGAAGCACCGCAGCCCTCCCATCCACCAGTGGCCGTTCCACTCGTGCTTTAGTGTGTCGTAAACCGTGGCACGGGGCATAATGTATCCTGAATATTGGAGTATAATAATATGACTAAGTTTTGATATACTGCTCACCTCTGACCCTCCAACATTTCTCTCTATCTTCAGCATATCAGATTTCAGCGATAAGACCGTCCATTGTGTATCCTTGTTTACCTATTGTAATTTTTCTATACTGTGTTTTTTTCTGGTGTACAATAAAGAGTTTTCTATTCTATTCTATTCTATCTAAAGGTTGAAAGGCATTCATTTCAATTTAGATGTGGCAGTATTAATTTGTGTGGGAGTATTATGAAGCATTTCCTATTCTATTCTATGCTACATTATAACATATTGTTCAAGCCAACCTTTTATTAAATACGCATTTGTTATTGCATGTTGATTAAAATTAACCCAAACACCATCATCTACTGTTAGTCATTGAGGAGTTCCTTGTCTACCTTCCGTCTCTATCGTCGGTTCAGCTCGCTGTCACCTTAATATTTTATTTTACACCGACTATGCTGTTACAACCCATATACCTACCTGAGAATTATTTCGGAGGTAGGTATGTTATCCACCAATCCGGACAGGGGCCCCGTGGTTGCGAACCCTCCTCACGAAATTGAGGGGAGACACATGCTCAGCAGGTAACACAGAAGCAACAAAGATGCTTCTCCAGCAATTTCATCAGGATATAACAAATATCTTCTGCTTTCACAGTTTTTTTCAGAATCTTTCGTAATCCCTAATTTCCCACCAAAAGGGTCATCCTTGGAGAAGGCTCCCACGGCTTTCCCGGTGATGGCGGCGGTAATCCAGGGGACGTAAGGGTGCAACAGAATGTGGTGTGGTGGCGGTGGTGGTCTGCGACTCCTGAGAGGATCTGGACAGGGTGATCCTCCTGAGGAAAAACATTTGTCTCGGTGAAAATGTCCATAACACTCTTCTTGTTTACAACTACCCTTAACGTCTAGCCTAAATAGTGGAAGAACACCCGCCTTCCAAGGAAAGAAAGAAGGAAGATGTTCAAATCTCAGTGCTGGCACGTACCAACATCTCGGTGGTGATATTTCGGAGATATGTGATCAACCCACCAATCGAAACCGGGCCCCCGTGATTGTTTATGGCCTATTCCTCGAACGTGAGATAAGACCCGTGTTCTGCAATGGGCGGATATGTTTATGGTGATGAAGATGATTCTAAATCCAGGTGCCGTTCTGAGTGAATGTGAAGTGTGATTTGATATTTACAATGAAAATTCGAAGCAATGGTCAAGATCACACGTTATATTACTAAGGTGGAGTTTGCGCATTTTGACTCAAATTCACATAGATACAGTCACGCCTTTTTCCCGATAGGGTAAGCAGAGACTACATCCTTCCACATGCTACGATCCTGACACACCTCTTGCACTTCTTCCACTTTCATAAGTCCCTTCATATATCGATGCTAGAAAGCGTAAACGCTGTAACCTTGAAACGCAAAATTGTTCACAAGAGCCAAAAAACTTTTTTTTTGTTAAAAAAAATCATAACTCAATATCTACTCGACCTAAAAACGTAAATTTTGGATATTTGGTGTGTTTCATACAAAGCTACAATACTGCTACCTTGGTGATATCCTAAAGTTCCTAGGGGACGTTGAAATGTGGGTTACAGCGTTTGTTTCCAAATATGTATGTAAAAAATTATTTTCGGGTCGGTCAAAGGGTTACAGCGTTTACGCTTTCTAGCGTCGATATGGTCGTCGGCTATAGTTACTTTGACTAAGAATTTCTTTAAGACTTACCCTGAGAGATGGCCACGAGCGACCAATGTCCAGTGTGCTCATGTACGATGCTTGGCGCTCCGGAGTGGAAGCCGCAGCCAGTCGTACACATGACCCTGTTCTTGGCCAAATTCGTGTTGTTCTGAAAGAAATTCTTAAGCTCATCCACTCAAATACCTAAGTAAAAGCCATAGATGCCAAAAACTAACTGAGATGCATCATGGAGGGTTCACTGAACGCATCCAAATTTTTTTTATTTGACTGAGAGACGAGATGAACAAGATGTTCACCTGATGGTAAGCCTGCCAATAACAGTTACAGTGCCACCCAGCACTTTGAATCGCATAATACTGCGCGGCACTGTACTGCGCTCGTCACCCTGAGACATCGGCCCTAGAGTCTCATATGCCCAGTAATTTCGCTGGAAACAGTGCCCTTAAAACCGGAACACAGAATATTTTGCACACTACTTCTTGGCGGATGAATATCTGGCAAAAGTGTGGTACTTCCCCAGGCGGTCTCTTGCAGTAGAGGCCTCCCACTACATTTACCGACCGCGTCCAACATTATCTTATGTAATCGGGGTTACAAAAAACCGTTAAATACGACTTTACTCATCGTGATTGTCCTACGAAATCATGGACAAAAAATAGAAAGACCAAATAAGAACTTACGTCTCCACTACCGTATAAATAACAGAGTTCCCTAGGCAGCAGAGCTAACCGGGTGACTTCCTTTTCTTCTTCGATGATGTCTCTCGGAACCTCTGCAGATACGTTATCCACATAGTTAATAAAAGAGTCAAGTTACGAAACTAATTTTTTTATTTTTCATAACCATATATAATTTAAAACATAACTAAATCAACTAGCAAGCTGCTACGGTCAGCAACAAAAGTCGCTGAACATCAAAAATTCTCAATCTACTTTTTTATGCGAAATTTTAGTATTCTTCATGCGTAAAGCTAATTGGAAGTTCGGAGATGTTCAGCTGTCTTTAAGGCTGAATTTACCAGTAGGTAATGTTCATCAGCACTTAGCCGGGACGTTTAGATAGTATGCTAATAAACGAAGATCCCATCTATGTGTGTGCTGCTGGTGATTATTTAAGATCCCTCTACAAACTATGCCAATGAGCATTTCTAACTTATGAAACTTGTGAGACAATATCGATCCGTCGTGTCTGTGTCATCAATCCACTTTTATTTTATTTGACTGAGTGACGATACGTTGGTAAATGCTACGCCTGCCCATAACAGTTACAGTGCCTTCCAGAACATTGCATTGTATAATTCCACGCGGAACTGCACCGCGCTCGTCACCCTGAGACATCGGCTCTAAAGTCTCATAATGCCCAATAATTTCGCTGGAAACAGTGCCCTTCAAACCACACAGTTCACAGTTTTTCAGCGCTCGTCACAGTTTCTTACGCCCTTATCCCTTATGAATGACATTAAATAAAATCATGACTAATTTATTTTAAATAAAAAAGAGAACAAACGCACAAACGTAAAAAACTTTCGCATTTATAATAATTAGTGAGATTTAAGTGGGTATACCCCTTACCGTTGGTGAAATCGATATGATATATTTTGTCCCTCGTCTGCCTTCCGCTTCTTGTTATCAAATAGTTCTTGAATGGCAAACATACTGGTAGCATGTATCCTGAAAAGTAAACCTTTACTTAAGGATTTAAAACCGGCAGGAGTCACTACTCCGGAGATATTGTAGGTCAAAGATTGACGCCACGACACTGCGCTATGGTTACCTATAACTCCCAAACTAGGTAATGTCGCTGGAAACATTGTGCTTTAGATTGTAACTTATTGTGACACAGTACTATACGGCTTGAATATCTGGCGAAGGTGTCACACCTCACTTTCATACCTCAAGAAGTGAACTCTTGCAGAAGATATCTGCCACTGTGATGGAGCCAAATCATTTGTCAACGGACAAACCTTATTTGACCTTGTGCTGTATAAACACTCAGATCACTTACGAGACTTTATCGGTGTAAGAAGCTTCATCAGGGCGATGCTGTCATGAGCTCCGAAGTGCTTGTACTCTGGATGGAGGAGCACATCTGATAGAGGAACCAGCAGGGCCGCTGGTTCGCACTGCGCACCGTTAGCCAGCTGCAGGGTTGTCACACCGCATTCACCTTCATCGCGTTCGTATTCACCAAAAGCCACGTTACCCCTGGAAAGGTCATGCCTAATTCATCATCAGCTCATATTTGGCAACTGTTCCACGTAGGCTTCCCCTAGTATCCCCCTCTGCGACCGATCTTTGTTTTTTTTTATCCATTCTCTGTCAGCCGTTTTACGCCAATCGTCACTCCAGGCGTGGTACATTTGTCTAAACGCGGTCTCCACTCTAGAACTCGTCTACTGTATCGGTGATTCGTTCTTCCAGAGATGTGACCGGCCCACTGTTTCAGCCTGAACTTCATAGATGATTAAAGACTTCAAACCAAAAACAGATACTCACAAGGCATAACCCTCGGGGATCTGTGCGGCGTCCACAGCAGTAGACAGTACAAACTGTTTGCTGATTAGAATCACTCGTGGTACTCTGAAGAAATGAGGAGTTCCGTTCTTAACTGAAACAAAATGAGCCATTTGTACGTATATAGAATTAGGCGGACGACCTCGTTCATATTCTGATAAACTTGGTAAGCGTTATTGTCTGCCCATAAAAATGCTAAAGCTCTGCTCACGATGTGGCGAGACTCGCATGTCTCTTTGTCTGCCTATAAAAATCTTCTCTACAGCCTGCGGTCAGTTTATGACGTCATCTTGGTGTTGCCCAAGTTAAATAAAGAAAGAAAAAAAAAGTTAGTAACCATAAATTTCAAATAGCTGATAGGGCGGCAAATCTCGTTTAGATTGGAGATGGGTTAGATTGGAGCCTTTTTTTGACAGCTGTCATTTCCATAATTTATTAACTATTGAACAGAACTAAACAGCACTCTTTGCGGAATCAGGCAGGTCGTCTGAGCGGTCTTCCTGAGATAGAGGATCTGCATCAGTTCTAAGGTTGTATGTCCTCACTGTGAATGTATTGCAGAGCTCCAAGCCAGGTAAACTGCATGTCACTGAGGGGGCCTTCAAACGGCTCGTAGCTGGGATCATCGTGACATTCGAAGAACTGGCAGTGGATGTAGCAAACACCTGGAAGGAACATTTGAAAAGAAGAGAGATTCGAGGCTTGTCAAAAATATAATTTGATAATTATTAAACTCGTTCTTTTTATAGGCCATTAATAATTTTAAATGCGTAAATATATCTAAATTTATTTTGGAATAACTGACTGGCAGGACGAGCAGGGTGGTCTGGTGGTAAGCGCTAGAAGTGCTCATATGAATTACAATGATGCCTGGAACACTTTTTACAGGCGTTCCATTACAGGCGTCGCTCAAAAACTTCCTTCCCGGAACACAGGAATATTTGCGCGCCACTCCCACAAGCATTTTGCACCATGCCATCAAATCCCACACCTTACCAGTCTACAATAAAGCATAACTATCCTAATCTATTCCAACACGAGGATTTCTAAACAGGGTGTTCACCAAAAGTAAAACTTACTCCAAAAAACCACCACAGTTCTGAGAACCCCCCACATCTCCCACTAGACTCCTCAGAACTGAAGCTCCAAGAGTTCCAATTGACATTGAGGAATGCCTTAGAAATGTTTGTTTGTAAACTTGCTATAACATTACCAGTGTGGTATGACGCAAACAGTGAATACCAAAATTCCAAACATCGTGGTGGACGGTGAAAGAATTTGTGCAATCTGTGACGCGAAACTGTGACGTAGGGAAGTGCCTAGACCTGAATTCAAATCTGACGTGGTATCTGTCACGTTGAGAGACAATGCGCCAATGAGATCTCAATAATGGTCAACGTTCGTCACATCTCGCGCGTGACGCTGGACAATGTAAAAAAAGCGAACGTATTAGTTTACCTCTATGTAATATGTAACTGTTGGTAATGTTCCTTGAGAGAATGGGTAATCGTGTAATCTTCTATTGTGTTGATAATTTTTTTTTTTTAACACGCGTTTTTTAGCTTCGTACGTATGCTAGCATTTATCTATACTATAAATATGTAACGGAAACTTTGAACGTGATTTTGACCACCTTCAATACGTGGGATTAAATCGAAATTTTGCACACTTATCAAGGACCCATGACAATACAATACAAATAAAAAAATACATATATAGTAAAAAAAAAAAAACTAACAAAACACTCATAATATTATTAATTATTTTTCTACATTTTAATTCGGCTTGCTATAAAAGCTAGTTTTTAAATTTTTTTTACTCTAGCTCTTAGTCTTAAGTCATAAGAAATTGAAGATAAAATACAAACCCAAATTAAATAAAAAATATATGACTACATAATATTATACTTTACTAATAAAAAAAATTATACTTAGTTAAAAAAAAAAACTAAAAACACGCTTTAAAACGAGTAGAATCCGCCGGCCGGTCTTTAAAAGTCATAATAAACAAACATCCCAAAAGCTTGATGCAACGAGAAAACTATTTCGCCCTCCCAACCCAATTCTACATTATTCATCAGGCGACTTTCAGTAATCCACATTGTATGTATGTCATGTCATGACCATCGATGGTGATGGCAGTAACTGTTCTTCGATAGCTTACATCCTGCTGTAAATTGTAGGGCTTGGGCGCCAAAACCATGAACTACCGAAGCACCAAGGAAAGGGAGTAGGTAATTGACGCCAGATGGAGATCGAATATTTCTTTTGGTGAAATCTTGCAAGTTTTTGACGAAGTTTCCTTTGTTCAATTCAGTTGAAAATTGCAACTAATCTGTTGATAGAGACAGAAGGTAGATTAGAGAGAAGGGTTGTTTGGTTGGTTTCTAGTTGCGTCATGCTTTTGGGATGTTTTTTGTTTTAACTTTCAATGACAGGCGGTTTTTTTTTTTATTAGATAGAGTGGCAAACGAGCTGACGGCCCGCGTGATGATAAACGGTTTCCGTCGCCTATGGACACCTGCGACACTCGGGGCGTTTTGGTTGCGTTGCCTACTCACTAGACCTGTTTTCACCCTTCTCTCATTTTACAAGATCACGCTTAGAGATCATTTCCGACCCCTAACTAAGATTCCTTGTATCTAAAAATCAGGAATTACGAGGACCATGGACCTAAAAACACCCAAACTCAGAGCTAACCTATGGTTCACACAGGTAAGAGGTGGTAGCCTAGTGAAAGAACGTCCACCTTCCAAGGAGAGGGACGCGAGTTCAATTCTCAGTGCGGGCATGTACCAAAATGTGTTTCTTGTAAAACATATGTACGTAATTATCACTCGCTTTTTGGCGAAGGAAAACCCTCATAGACGAGAATTATTTCAGAGTATGTGATCCACCATCCGGACTGGGTTCCTTGTGATAGATTATGACCTAATTCAACGAAATTGAGGGGAGACCGACGCTCAGCAGTGGGCCGATATGGTTAGATGATGAATGATTAAAAATTCGATATGAAACACCTTTCTCTTAATTTTTCAGAGAAAAGGGAGTGGTTACCTTTTCGATGAAGGAACACATCGTGAAGAAACCCACGTACCTACCCAAGAATTATTGTGGAGGTAGGTGTGTTATCCACCAATCCGGACCGCGCCCCCATTATGGCCTAAACCTCCTTACGAAAGTGAAGGGAGACCCGTCCGCAGCAGTGGGACATGGGTTGATGACGATCTCTTCGCGTTGCGACAGTTCTGTGTTACCACGTCCATTGTCTTCCAACTCCTAAACTAAAACTTAAGATTCTAGACTTCCAAATCATTACCTACCGCTAGTGCTATACTACGGTGCCACGTGCTGAATTCAAATCGTTGTCAAATGGTCCACATCCGCTCTTATAGGCATACTGTCGTGCTGAATGAAAATGCTATGCATTACCACTCATTATGCAAGTGGGTCGGGAGAGATGATTGTTGGGAATTCTGATTGCTGGTAGGTACTTATAGGGCTATTATTACTTAAAATTCAAAATGGAGGGAGTTCGGAATTATGAAACCGCATTAGAACGTCACATGTTAGGTGGAGGGGGGGTTGACGAAGTGTGACATTATGTGACAAAGAGTGGGTCCTTATACTTTCATGATTCTAAATAACGAGGCGAGCAATTCGTTTGCTTGATAGTAAGCGCTACGCCTGCCTATAACAGCTACAGTGCCACACGACGCGGACGCTTCGATTACAAAATCTCGAGCGGCACTGCACTGCGCTCGTCACCCTGAGAAATCGGTTCTAAAGTCTCATACGCCCAGTAATTTCGCTGTGAACAGTGCTTATGAAACTGCAACACGGTAATGTTTAATCGTTTAATCGTTTAATCCTTTAATCGTTCTTCGTTCCGAATTCTGTCTTCGTTCTTTTGTCAATTTCTTTGTTTCTATTATATTTTACCTCCACGTCGCGCGTCCTTCCTTACCTACCTCCTTACGAAATATTTTTTTTACCATTTAACAAGATAGCATTGAAAAAAATTCTAAAACCGTTTAGTTTTGTTTCTCTGCCTACACAAATATACATCTGAATGTCCAACTGTCTGTCACCCGTACCATCTATACATTCACATTATGTTGTGCCAATAAATTTTTCTGTTACTTTTATCCGACCACGGTAAATCCAAAAAAAGTGTCATGTTTTTGATTTGGTAGGTAGATACCTACCCGAGAATTATTTAGGAGGTAGGTATGATGTCCACCAATCCGGACCTGGCCCCCGTGGTGGATTATGCCCTAACCCTCCTCACGAAAGTGAGGGGAGACCCGTGCCCAGCAGTGGGAAGATATGGGTCGATGATGAGGTAGATATTAACCTACTTATTTAAAATAATGTGGACTCCATTTGTCGCATTATACCTTCAGTTGAATTTTATATATTAAGTTTAATTTTGTAAATTTCATTTCCTATCAATTATTTTCATTTTTTTTTTATTTGATTGAATGACGATACGATCAAGTCGTTCACGGTAAATGGTAAGCGCTACGCCTGCCCATGACAGTCATAGTGCCACCCAGACCTTTGCATTACATAATCCATCCATTGTTTTAATTAAATTCATTTTATTTTATTTCATGTTATAATATACCCTATTCCATTTCTAATTTTCACATAAAATAGATTATTTTGTTAGTAATCTGACTGAGATTGTCCATTAGTTAGTATCAATGTATACCAGTTATAGTCAACCTATAAAAATGCTATTTTGTTTCCAAGTGCAGCCAGCTACAAACACTAGTCTGCAATAGTTTATTACCATATGGGTGTTCACCATAGCTATTTAGATCACATATTTACATAATTCACGTGAATCGTGATGACTTACGCGCGTTGTTTCTATAAAAACAAAAATATCATCGTTTTCAGTTCAGTAGTTTTTGGATTTTTGACCTTAGTCAATATGGCTTTCAATAAGGTTTTGGTTTTTAGTTTCATTGGGATTATTTTGCCTGTGTTTGGTGAGTTTTTATTACACTTGACTGTCCAGAAGGAGAATTATTAGGAGACTATATTCATCCGCCAAGCAGTAGTGTGCAAACATTAATGTGTTCCGGTTTGAAAGGCTCTGTTTCCAGCGAAATTACTGGCCATATGAGACTTTAGAGCCTATGTCTCAGGCTGACGAGCGCAGTGCAGTGCCGCGCAGGATTATGAAATGCATGGTTCTGGGTGGTGCTGTAACTGTTATGGGCAGGCGTAGCGCTTACAATCAGGTGTACGACATGCTCGTCTCTTCACCCAGTAAAATAAAAAAAAAATGTTGGTATTCCCAACGGGTCCACTAACTGGCCCACCCGTGGGAGGCTGGGAATTATTTTTCCCAGTGTCCCTTATTTTTGGCAGTTTTATTTAGCTCTGTTTCTAATCTGATTGAGATCTTTTATTAACTTATTAATTATTATAATATTATGAAACTTTCCGCGGTAATTCAGTGCCGATTTTTTTTTGTAAATAATTTGGTTTATTTAATTAACTCATTAAAAATTCTGAACATTAAATTGATCAACTCATTATAATGAGTACATAATTATGTAAGCAATTCATTAATTAACTTCGCTTATTTATTTTTATTTTTACAATGAAGTTTCTTATCGCACGGTATAGACTAGGGTGGGGAAAAAATGTAAAAAATTTGCGTCACGAGTTTCCGTCACGACCCCTTTTAGTTTAGTTAAGTTTCTTTTTTTGTAGTTTTTTTTCTTCATCCAAAACACGTAATTTAAAAAAGAAATAAAATTAATTATTTAATTTTTGATTATAACGCATTTTTGTATCCTTACCTTAGTAATTTCATTACACTAACACGGATTTATTATTAGGGTGTAACTAGATACACCTACATAATTATTAGATCAGCACTAATTATGACAATACCCTCCATGGTTTAATTTTAGATCTGAAATTTGGTGACATCTTAGCTGTGGAAGCCCATTAGTAATTTTGCTAACAATTAGTGTGTCAGGATGGCCGAGCGGTCTAAGGCGCTGCGTTCAGGTCGCAGTCCACTTCTGTGGGCGTGGGTTCGAATCCCACTTCTGACAAACCTTTTTGCAATTCTCATGGTTTTTTTTTTTATATTTTTTTACTATTGCGGACTTTTTAAACCTCTAAGACTTTATCGTAAAAGTGAAACATTAAAGTTACATTGTACATACATACATACGGTTACGCCTTTTTCCCGTTAGGCTAGGCAGATATTACATCTTTCCACACGCTACGATCCTGACACACCTCTTTCGCTTCTTCCACTTTCATGAATCCCTTCACACATGCTCGCCAGTTACAGTTTTTTTTTTTATGTTACGAAGTAACGAGATCATGGTAAACGTCACGCCTGCCCATAACAGCTCCAGTGTCACCCAGAAATCTTGTGCGGCACTGCACTGCGCTCGTCGCCCTAAAACATCGGTTCTAAAGTATCATGTCTCTCCAATTTTTTTCTTCGGTTTTTTTGTTCACCCGTAAAGTGCGCCTAAAGAAGTTTTCATTGCAATTAATGTTTTCAGTATTATCAGAATTCTTCACATCACAAGCAGGGCGCGCCGACTGGGAGAGGATCGTGGGTGGTACCAAAGCTGCCAACGGATCTATTCCTTACCAGGTACAAATATAGATAAGCCTTATCAGTAGAAGAAATCTACACTGAACAATGACCGACAAACAACACCTAGGAAACTTGGTGGCATTTTAAAGATAGTGTCTTTATTAGAACAAGAGATTACTCAGTATTTACATCACTGAAAATTTGTTTATTTTATCTCTCTTTTTGTCTTAATAGTGCTAAATAAACGAATTTTCTTTATAATAATGATGATTTTCATAGAGCCATGGTAGGCACTATTTTTGTGTGGTAAAATCTAAGGTACTCGTATGTTCCAGGTGTCCTTGCGAGTGTGGGGAGTGTGGCATTTCTGCGGGGCCTCTCTGGTGACGCCTCGCGTTATTCTCACAGCAGCGCACTGCGTGGACAGGTGCGTGTTTGCTATTATAGAAGCGAAAGGAAATCTGCAAGCGTCTTCGAAAGTTTACACCATTGTGTTTGTATGAGTCAGTGTGTGTGTGTGTGTGTGTATGTGTGTGAGTGTGTGTTAGTTTTTCCAACTCCTCAGTTGCATAATAAATAACATACATTTTTTTTTTATAAATGCATATTTTTACCCCTAAATTAATTATCAATCAGTAATATGAATCAATTAAACTTACAAACCTCTTACAGACTCAAAGCTGAATATTTCCAAGCAGTAGTGGGCACAAATCAGCTCCGCTCAGGAGGCACGGCCTACAAGATCCGTAAGGTAGTCCAGCATGAGAACTACGATGATAACATCATCAGGGACGACATAGCTATACTCTTCACTGAGAAGGAGATTGAGTTCAGCAGCACAGTGGACGCTGTGGAGCTGAATGATGAGCCGGTGGAGAAGGGAGAGGACCTGATACTCACCGGATGGGGAACTACTTCTGTAAGTATCCCGCCTTGCCTTGTCAGACGTCGTCCTTTATCATTTTTCCGTCGTGGCTGTTCTTAGTCACCCTTTCTTCGAAGTCCAAATATTTATCGCTAGTACATCGTTTTTTTAATTTAAAAAAACATCGTGAATAAACCCACATACCTACCCGGGAATTATTTCAGAGGTAGGTATGTGATCCACAAATCCGAATCTGGCCGCTGTGATGAATTATGGCCTATCTTCGCGATAGTGAGGGGAGACCCGTGCTCAGCAGTGGGACAATATGGGTTGATGATGATCATGATGATGGTACCTGCCTAGGCGCATTTTATATCAGCTACAACTAACAGGGTACCATAGGACACAAGGATACCTCACCTCATGAACCGAACAGTATGACTGTGGTTTGGTACTAACATAATTATATCTAAGAGAAGTACTAGGGTAACATAGGAGACCAGGAGGTTCCACGTCTTGTGTCATAGAGCAAGAAAAATG
This sequence comes from Campaea margaritaria, assembly GCA_912999815.1. NCBI lineage: Eukaryota > Metazoa > Arthropoda > Insecta > Lepidoptera > Geometridae > Campaea > Campaea margaritaria. The sequence continues at coordinate 7,138,116 of OU538812.1, forward strand.
CCTTCGTTCACAGATAGACTACGAGTCACGACCAATGCCTGCGGTCCGCGAAAGTGGCAAAAAAACTAGCCTAGCCATTGAGGTGGTTTATTACATAAACTTGTTCTTTCAGTACCCCGGCCGTCTTCCCAACGACCTGATGCAGTTGGAGCTAAAGTCCATCACATACGAAGAGTGCAAGGAGGCACATAAGAGCGTTAATGCCGTGTTCGAGACCCAAGTCTGTGCTCTCACCAAAACCGGGGAAGGAGCTTGTCATGTAAGTTACCGCTTGCAATTTGTCGGATGCCTGCTCGTTTGGGAAGTTAAAGATTTTTGTAATGGCGCGTTGATTTATAAATTAATTGCGTATTTTAATACTCATGTAGTGGGTAGGTACTGTTATAATAAAATATTCTACTGTCATATAGCGGCCACTTCATACAAATTTCGTCCGACAGTATCGACGCTGTGTAGGCAAAGTCATATAAGTGCAATTTTAAACTTTCCGAGTCTCTGTTGCTTAGGGCTTTAATTGGGTTTTTTTTAATTATAATATTACAAACTTACCTCAATTTACATAATTATTATAAACTATGAAGCTATTTTCAGGGTGATTCTGGAGGCCCTTTAGTGAGGGAGGGTCGACAAATCGGAATCGTTTCTTGGGGCATTCCTTGTGCTAGAGGGAAGCCTGATGTTTATACTAAGGTAAGATCATAATTTTAGTGAATATTGTGAATACGAAAAAAAAGATTTTCTATTATTTTAGTTTTGATTAAAAAAATTGTAACTAATTTTAAAACAATTACACTTTACTCTTCCTATTTTTGTTGTCTATTTTTTTACTGCCAATACATAAAACAGATTCTGATATAAAATTAATCCACAAAATAAGGTGAATTTTGAATTATTAAGCATATATTTTTTTTAATATTGTTTTTTCTAGGTGGAAGCATACATGCGGTGGATCGAGAAGACATTATACGACGATGACAAAGACCACCTCAGGTACCTCAATCGCAGAAGAACAAACAGACACCGAAAAAACTTACAATAATTTAAGCTTACTGTAAAATGTGAATAAACGTTAATTTTAAGGAACATCACTAGTTGTTATTATAAGAATATGGTTAAAAATTGTTATTAATAAAGGTAATATAGCAATCTTATTGAATTGTTTCAATGATACGGCCTCCGAAGCGTGGTCGTTGATGATCTGATTGCGAAGCGTAGGTTGGTTGACTCCGGACAAAGATTCTTGTGAACCACAGGTATTTGTAGGACCATGGTCCTCGTAACTCCTAATTTTCTAGCTACAGGAAATTCTACTTAGGCGTTGGGATCTATCTATGTGATCGTGACGCATTATTTTATTTATGTTTCTAAGCTTTTTTATCTCTGAAAAATTAAGAGAAAGGTGTTTCATATCGAATTTTTAATCATTCATAATCTACCAATATCGGCCCACTGCTGAGCGTCAGTCTCCCCTCAATTTCGTTGAATTAGGTCATAATCTATCACAAGGAACCCAGTCCGGATGGTGGATCACATACTTCTGAAATAATTCTCGGCTATGAGGGTTTTCCTTCGCCAACAAGCGAGTGATAATAACCTACATATGTTTTACAAGAAACACATTGGTATGTGCCGGCACTGGGATTTGAACTCTATGCTACTACCGTTTGAATATTTTTTCCCATATTTTATCAAGAAGAGGTCTGAAATGAAACAACACAATACAATTCACTGAAAATCTAATAATTACATGCATATTACTAATATCACAGTGGTCTTTCGTGAAAATAATCTTATGAATAACGTAATTACTACCAAATTTTTAAGTAACGTTATCATTAACGTCAGTATTATCAGTGAAAACAGGATTTGTACTATAACCTAAAAACCGTAAAAAGCGTGAGAGAAAAGGCGTAGATCGATACGTCCACCCTTAATAACTACCCACTCGCAAGCACATCAGTGTATTCGTGATCATGGCGCCTGCTGTGTCGAAATATCAGGAACTCAAAACAAACAAAATCCATGGTGATATCCCGTTTTCAATAACAAAACTAATTACTTCAAAGAAACAACTGATATTATATTACACTAATTTAAGTTTTCTCACGACGAACGATAACTAAATAGGTAACATTATCCGTAATTCCCAAACATAATAATTATTATTAAAGTAAATATGATAGAAATTGAATCCACGAACGCTACAATCGTGTCTAATTGAAAGAATAAAACGAAAATATTATAAAACATAGTTACAAAAGAGAGACAAACATATTTTTCTTTGTTATTCTAATAATATAATAGGTATAGTGGACCGAGCCGAATCGGAGCAGGGGATGGATCGGATCACCAATAAAAAAAAATCTGTCATATTTCAAAATCCGCGGCTAACTAAATGAAACCAGTCAGCGGAACACATTGCTCATATCCACCTGCACGCGCCGAGAATGATTTAGCTCGACACCACGGGTCAGTCTCGGCGACGCTTCCCAGATGACCGCTCTTTCCGTATGAGTCAACCATACAGTGATTCGAATCACCTCGGTCTAATATACTTGCTACACGTTAAACTAAATTTTTTACAATCCCATAAATGATGTGTTAGTTATTTAAATAAGCATTATTAATATTGTATTCTAAAAGAAGCTCTGATTGGAGAGCATAAAGTTTACTATAACATTAAGTACTACTTCTACCCTTTTTAATTTAGCAAACCTTAACCCATCTTGTGTCATCTGTGGTTTTTTTTTTGTATACTTTTGTTTATATTGAACGTGTGATAAATTTCTGAATTATATATATATATATATATATATATAAATCGTGTATTCTTCTTTAGAGGATCATTATAAAGTTTCCAGTAAAGTTTAATGTTGGTGTTTTAAAAAAATAATGTTTACTTGATGCACAGATTAATGGCAAAATTAAAAAATATTTTAATTATTCATTATTTTGATGTAACGAGACATCAAATAGCAAAAATTTGTGATTCGGAGTATTGAACTCTGAATTTATTTTTAGTAATATTAAATTTTTAGTATTTTTAAATGACATGCAAATCCATGTTTTGTCACATGGATACCAGTCTTGGAAATGTTGCCATAGATATGGCACAAAAAGCAGCCTTTCACCTCGAATTAAGGTTTGACATTATCTCAATATCTGAGACTAAAATGACACCCATTCACAATTAAATTTCTAAAATTAGCCAATGTATTCTTTACATCATCTCTAAGACATAAATGGATACAATAAAAATCAAAATTCGCAACCGAATCCAAACGTAATCGAAGAACTCCTGTAAGTCTTCCGTGAAAATGTAATCGTAGATTCCATGCCCGCCATCTTCGTTTTCAAAAACCCTCTCATAGTCATTTTCGAAATCTCTGCCGAAAATTCCAAATGTCAACAAATTGTCGTTATCTGTCAGTGAGACGGTGACTTCTTTTGTATTTTTGTCAATTTTAGTGACGAAATTGAATCTTTCAGCTGGTAGAGCTTCGTTTGACAGAATGACTGGATATTGTATAGAATTATGGTTCGTAAAGTTGGCACTGACGATTAATTTTTCGAAAGCAATGTTGGTATTATTGTTTACTGATCTGTAAAAAGTAATTATTATATTAATAAAGGCTTATTTGCAGTCAATAATGAAGGGATTCACGCGAACCGCGACACGACTTTCACTTTTGAGGAAACGATAGATAGGAGACTGCAAGAGTTAATGTAACTCGATAAATTTAAAATTATGAGTAGGAATAAGCTACATGAAGAAAACTCACAATTTACTTAACAACTCTTTCTTTCACCAAAATAACAGGGCACGTGATACTTGTGAACCAAAAGGCGAGCAGCGCAGTGCAGTGCCGCACGTGACTTTGCTATACAAAATTCTGGGTAACACTGCAACTGTTATAGGCAGATGTGGTGCTTACCACCAATAGAAAGACGGATTCCTCTCAATACTGTTGTATAAACAATAAGCAACCAGATAGAAGAGTACAGACTATATAATAAAGGATATCTTACCCAAAACTGCAGCTGCGCTTGTAAAGGCCGGCGCAAGCAAACACCGCACAGTTCTGGGTGCCTATATAGTGGCTGCCCCCATAGTGACGAATGCCATCGAATGCTGCTAGCCCATAGTTCACTTCCTGTTTGGATCCTGGAGAAATTGAACATATAAGATGTCTTGGTAAAAAAGAATAGGACTTAAAGGGTATAGAAGAGGTATACAAAAATGTAATAGTGTAGTTTTTACGGCCGCCGTGGCGTGTGTGAACCAAAGGTATATTTGCTCTCAGTCAGGGTGTTTGTAGGACCATGATCCTCGTAGTTCCTGATTCTCTAGATACAGGGAATAGTAGGTTAAGATCTATATATGTGATCGTGTCGCGTTATTTATTTATAACCTTATCATTTGCAGTATATAAAATTTTCACTGCTAGAACTCAACGGGGCTATGCAGCACAGTGCGGATGAGCTCGAGTTCTTTTGCTTTGACGTTTGATTGCCACGGAGCTCGTCATAACAATACGAATGACGAGCAATCAAACGTCAAAATGCAAAGAACTCGAACTCATCCGCACCGTGCTGCATAGCCCCGCAGGTCTGCCACCTGATTCTATGTAGATTTTTGAACTGTTGAGTTTTGTTCGACACTTTGCTCCAAACTCAGTACTTCCTACCTGCCTACACAAACTTGATTGCCACGACACCTGTCAAAATTTACTGATCAACGCATCGAACCGAAGTCAACAGCACTCTTAACTGAATCAGGTCAATCAAATTCAACAAGCAATCAATCAATCCCAAAAAAAAGCAATTATTTCCTCGTTTAGTCGAGGCCGCCTAAACATTTTATTTTATTATTGTTATTTAAGTTCTGTCAATATATTTGTGATTATTTTAAAATAAAACAATACAAAACATTATAAAAATATCAATCAATAAATAAACAATTTCAATTTCTTACCTTTATAATTAGTTTTGATATCAAATTCACAGCAGAAGCTGTTATGGCAGAGTGACTCCTTGTAACCCAGGCTGCTTGCCTCCACGTCCAAGGGTCTGATGATGTACTGGCTCAGGTCTTCTCCTGGGAAGTTCTTAGTGCTGGTCGGAGTAACGACAGGCGGGGTGGATACTGTAGCTGTGAAGAGAAAATTACATTTTAGTGTTACACTGCTTTGTTTTTGGGTAGACGTTGCTAGGTAGTTTTTTTTTTATGGATTCATTTCGTTAAAATTAGTTTTTAGTAGGTTTTAAATGTATTTCTTAAATCTATATATATAAAAATGTTCTGCACTGATCGAGCTGAAATTTTAGCATGATATATAATCCGCATCAAGGATTGTTTTTATCTATTTTTTTCATCAGTGACATATCAGCGAATGTGCGAATGTGCCACAGCGAAGCGTGGCAGGGTATAAAAATATAGATTTATTTCCACAAACGTGTTTTAAGTTTAAAATTACGCCTAATATTGTTTCATTCGTAATTAAACTAAGTAGAGGTCAGCATAATTACCTTTAAAATAATTATCTACGTCATTAATATGAAAAAAAAAACGAAAATACTGAAAACAATTACTACGAAATGACGGCATAATATGAGACTTTAGAACCTCAGGGTGACGAACTCAGTCCAGCGCCACGCCAGATTATGCAATTCAAAGTTCTGGGTGCCACTGTAACTTATATTAGCAAGTGTGCCATCAGGTGAACGGCTTGCTCGTCTTGTCACTCAGACAAATACAAAAAAATAGCAAAGATATTTTCCAATGATATTTTTATTTTCAACACAATCTATTTTTAAACTTGCACGTTCTGTGACGTGGTGATACGATACATCGTACGATGCTCACGCGTCGATTTTTATCGTAACTTGCCTATACTGAACGATTGGCTGCCTTGAATTTGATAAGATTTTCTAATGTTTGAAAACATATTTGTGAATCACTGATCCCTGATTAGGTAAGTCGCAGGGTCAGAGATAAATATGTTATGATGATTTTGTTAGAATAACAAGCTTGAAATAATTGAGTAAAATAATAAATTGAATTAAAAGAATTAATGTTTTTTCTAACTGAAGATATATTATTCTCAAATTGTCCCACTCGCAATTTGTCCCATTTTCAGAATACAAATAACGCAATTTTGTAGCACAAGAATCAGGTCTTTTCATGACCATGGTCTTTTCATGATCACTGTCTTCTCCTGACCACGGTCTTCTTGTGACTACGTTGCTATCGTGATCGAAACGTCAATGTGTATCAAGATGGTATTTCGATGCGGATTAAACCCGATATTGTTCCAGTGATTATGAACGTCTGTAGCATATTATTAACTGTACCTTCTTCTGCATTGGTCTTCAATTCAGCAATATGCAGTCTTCCAGAGCTTCCTTGGACTCCAGCCCTGCCAGCGAGGATACCGAAGCTCGTCAGCAGATTAGCACCAGCACTATACGCCCAGGTCGATGCAAACTGAGAAGCTGTAAGGAAGGTTTTAAATACATTTCACGGATGGAATTTTTCTTTAGATTGCGGATCTAATACCTACATATTTATATAAAAGCTACTCTGGGTCATGCAAAACATATCCCTATATTCCTATTTTTAGTGTTTTTATTCCCTTTGTTGCTACGCCAAATTTTTACATCATCATCAACCCATAACGTCCCACTGCTGGGCACGGGTCTCTCTTCACTTTCGTGAGAAGGGTTAGGCTATAATCCACCACGGGGGCCCAGTCCGGATTGGCGAATAACATACCTACCTCCGAAATAATTCTCGGGTAGGTATGTGGGTTTCCTCACGATGTTTTCCTTCACCGAAAAGCGAGTAGTAATTACGTACATATGTTTTACAGAAGCACATTGGCACGTGCCCGCATTGGGATTTGAACTCACGACCTTCTGATTGGAAGGCGGACGTTCTCCCACTAGGCTACCACCGCTTCTTATAGACCTTATATTTTTAAGGTCACTTAAAAATATTTCATAATCCTACTTCTCCTATCTTATCCATGCAAAAGTCACGGCCACCTTACCACTCAATAAAGATATCTCCGAAGACCAAGCGCCGGTCACCACAAAGTCTTTCAACCCCTTCAGCTGTCCAGAACTCTTCAGAACCAGGTCCTCTTCCATCATCACGCCGAAGGTAACCCCGAAGTCTGTAGTGAAGGTGGCCAGGCCAGGAGTGACACTGGTGCAGTTTGCGGTATTGGTGACTGGCTTTCTATACCTGAAGATGACAAATTATTGAAGAAAAGATGGTAGAAAGTAGTTTGTTATGGTAGGCCTCTTATGCAAGAGTCTGACTGGGGACCACCACCACACCAGAACCATATCATCTTAGTTAAGGGTTCGGTTTGGCCAGAGATTCATCCATCAAGCAGTAGTGTGCAAACATCGCTGTGTTCCGATTTTAAAGGCACTGTTTCCAGCGAAAGTATTGGGTGTAGGAGACTCAGATGAGAAAGCAATCAGTTAGGATATCATGAGAATTTGTCCTTATGAGAATTGATCTATTTAAGAATTTTCCATATTGAAAATTGACTGCCCATATCGAGAACTGGTCCTTTTGTTCTGTGTCTAATCACTATTCACAATTCTGGCCTGTTTAAACTTACACCGAGACAATAGCTCCCTCTCTGTCGAATACGAGATTGCTCCTGACAATTTCCTGTTTCTTCTGGCATAGAGTGTTTTCGTTCAGGTGAGCGACGAGGTACAAACCAGCTTGCTTTGCCGCTTTGGAAAGATCCTCGACAGCCTGCGAAAGAAGTAACAAAGTTGTATTTTACGCCATCTGTTAGATGGGAGCGTAAACTAATTTAAAACAGTGACGTTTGTGACAGAAAATTGTCTCGACTCATAAAGTTTAAGTGCGATAACTCTGAAGTTAAATTTTTGGAACAGTATAATAAAAAAAAGGTATAACATAAAGTGGCCATGGTAGAATGTACACTTTTTTAACTTACCTCGTCATAGTTTTCTTCGGAACTCGTGACATCTGACGAAATTACTAAAACATCCACTTTCTGCAAATATAAAAAAGTCACTTATCACTATTATTTATTTACTGAAACGAGAGCGCTAGATGACGAAACCCTGCACTATGCAAGGGCCGAAATGCACTTGACAGTCACACATAAGTATTAACACGTTTACTGCATTATGAGGTCGAATAAGCCACATGCGTGACTTCTCAGTGCGTGGCAGTCAAAATCGCTTTCTTTCACTCTGTTCGGGGGACAAAGGCCGGAAAGGCTGTGTGAGGCCGGAAAGGTCTCATACGCACTGCAAAGAAGTTCAACTTTGCCTCTAAAAGACCTCATACGCACTGGCTGAAAGTCCATGAAAAATGGCCCCGCAGCGACCGCGTTACATAACTAAAAATTCGTTTTTATGTAAACATCTAGAATTGTAATGCCGCATGTCGCATTATATGCATTATTCAGTATTAAAATACATAATAAAGAAATGAAAATAAATTGAGTCATACCTACATAAAGCAAACGGCTATTTTTTACAGTTGACTTACCTTTTTGCCAGCTTCGCCAATAAGCCGAGCCATATCCTCATTGTCTGAGGAATCTATTACTCCGCCTTTGTAATAAGCCTGGGCAGTATCGCATTTTCAGAGTACCGAATCTAAATCAGATTTCATGTGTCAATATCTGATTTCGAAACTATATATTTCAATATCTAGATATTCTGCGACCGCGTCTTAAACGTTCACGAGTAGATATTTGATGCGAATCAGATATTGGTTCGATATGAATGTATTTTTATAGGTGCGGTACTTATGTAGATTTTCGACGCGAGTCGATATTGCGGATTTAAAATAAGTACCTATATTTTCTGTTTTGATTTGATGCTGATTTGCAGAGATACATTTATGTAAATGAAAGAACTTTCCTTCATACTTTTTCCAGGCTTAGGACTGGCTGCATTATTTTATATTTTATTGTACATATTTATGATTAAGTAAATACATACTTCTAGCTATTTTATTTCTTGGATATTATTTTATTGGAAAAATTAAAAAAAAAGGCGTATTTAAAAGTTAAATCATTTTATATACATAATTTTTTTCTAGATATTTACACTAATTACAGTTTCATAATTCAATGACATATTTACAGTCTCGCGCCGTTCAAAGGGGTAGACAATTTGTACTTGACACTGGCTAAATGCACAAACCGTGCGGAGCCAAACTTTAAAAAAAAAAATAAAGCGTAGACAATCTGCATTATTCATATTTAACCGAAACTAAACATTAATAACCTGAGTTTAAGATCTAAAGTACCTAAATTGTAAATTGAGCAAAAATATTGCTATATCGCTCGCGATCAATCACTCGTACGCTGTCGGTATCATTCGACATCCGTCCCGCTTTCGTAATTCTCTCTCGTACCGGTATCTATCGGACCGCTACCAACGCGCGACGCAAATACCTAGTTACAATATCTGATAGATATTGTAATATATAGTTTTCGAACGAGCCAGTACACGGTTTTCCGATATCGAACCAATATATAGATTTTGTAACTATATATGGTTTGTATCGCCCACCTCTACTTTGTAAGCAACCTGGAATAAACAAGCGTAATTATAATTATTTTTAGACAAAGAAAGAAGTTTGAATGCAATTATAATACATTCAAAACAGCTGTTTATTTTGGAATGCGCTGCAAGTAGACGGACGGAGACAAAAGCTGACAAAGAAGGAATAGAGCTGTTATATATTTTTTTTGCTTTGTGTAAAAATATTGTATGAGTAGTGTGGTTTCATTGGCAAAATCAAGCAAATAAGTTTTGTATTGTATTGTAATAAAACAAGAGGTATAAGCTATTATTTCGTTTAGTACTGTTTTGTTTTTGGTAAAATAATTTAGAGTTGGTATTCCTAGTATAATAAATTATGTTAAAACATTATTAGCAAATAATTTGTGACCAATAATATTATATTTTTGACTCGTGGAGTCGCTGAGTAATTGTTATTATAATATTTATGAATTCTTTTTATAAAATGTTTTAAATTTTTTGGTCTGTGGTATTAACCGATGATTTTTTTAAATGATCACTTGGGTTTAAATGTAAAAATAAACTCCTTTAAGTACTGTTTGTGGCCCAATTCAAAATTCAAGGAAAATTATTTTGGCTCACGCGAAAGTGTTTGAGGAAGATGATTTCAAATACACCAGAATTTGAGTGGGTTCATAAACTTTTCCAAGATTTTCTTTAAAAGGATTAAGGTCATCAACCGCATTATCACGCTCGACGCAGCAGATCACAAAGAACGTATTTATTCCTGCTGCATGCCGCAAGAACGTGATTAGATACTTACATACTGTTCCATGCAGTTTTTAATATTTTTTTCTCATAACAATAAAGTTGAGTTTAATTATTCAAGTATCGTACTTATTACCACGATTTTTGCATCCGAAAAACATAAAAAAATTCAATGACGATTACTTTTAATTCCACTAATATTATACATGCGATATGTGTGTGTGTGTGTGTGTGTGAGCGTATGAGTATGTGTTTATGCCGCAACTGCTGATTTTGACGAAATTTGTCACTAAAATACTTTTTATTCCGTAAAAACCAACAGTTCCCGTGGGATAGTAGAAAGCTCCGGAGCTGCGGATGTTGTTTTTGCCCTTATTGAATGAGAATTTTAATCCTTTATACTTTGAATACTTCTCAATAGGAAACGAACTTTATTGACCTACCCTGTAAGCATACATTTCCATACAATAATTTATAATTATTTCCGAGCCCGAATTTATTGTCAAGAGTGGCGTACGTGACCCTATCTCACGTAACTATTGAAAGCGAGAGCATTATTTAGGACGAAGGGATCCCCGCCCTTCGTGGGACAGAGAAAGCTACACATTAGAGAGAGATGTAACAACAACACTCGTGTCAAGCGTGATACGGTCAGTGTCCTCTTTTTTCTTCTATTCTAACACCCAAGTTTGTTTTTTTTGAATCACTCGCAAGCAGCTTAAGGGATTATTTAAATATCCTAGCATATTAATAGAATTTTAAACACGTTTTGTCTGTTTTGTTAAAGATCATATGTACGTAATTATCACACGCTTTTCGGTGAAGGAAAACATCGTGAGGAAACCCACATACCTACCCGAGAATTATTTCGGAGGTGGGTATGTTATCTACCAATCCGGACTGGGCCCCCGTGGTGGATTATGGTCTAACCCTCCTCACGAAAGTGAGGAGAGACCCGTGCCCAGCAGTGGGACGTTATGGGTTGATGATGATTGTTAAAGACTAAGGCAGTGGAAGACATTATTAGAACAACATTATTTCGTAACCTTTTTTGTACAATATTTCGATTTGGTAATGGATAATGGTCTGTGGTTATTGAATTGATGTGAAAATCAATTAATTTATATAGGTTTATTATAATTTATTTCAAAAATAAGCATAAGAATTTTAATCTTTATGAGGCATTGTTTATTTTCCTTAATAATAAAAGTGGTTTGTTCCTGTAATAGTAATTGTAAATAGAATGTTGATTAATTGGCTGTTTCATTTTTACTTTTTTATTTTAATTTAATTAATCCATTTAATTAATTAGTTTGATATTATGCGCTGACTAAATATTATGCTGAGGTTTTCAAAATTTAGTTATACTTTTCGTAGGTAGTTTTTTTCTAAAACGTCGCAGTTACTTATGGTTATAAAATAAAACATGGATGCATGCAATGTAATAATTACTATCTATTCACTACAGAATAAATAAATAACAAATATGCATAATTATAAGCATTTAAACGGCATTTCTAATAAGTACCTATATTAATCATTATAAATGCAAATGTTGTCTATTTTTTTAGTAACAAAGTTAATTGCATTTTTGCTTCATAGGTTCTTATTTAATACCCTGTGAATAATTTTAACTTTTTTTATACGAGTCAACACCATCACACATTTAATATTAATTTATTGTCAAATGGTGGTGATGGTATCAGCTGTAAAAGCTTTACAGCCAGCCCAAGAGGCTTAGCTTAAAAATACAATAAAACAATACAATCAACTGACCGAAAAATATTAAACAACAACCCATGGCAATAGAAAAAAAACTTACCGCAAAAACAAAATGCACACTCAAGGAACACAGCACAAAAATATACGCCCTCATTTTTAAAACTAAATCACTGGCGCAAAATCTTTAAAACGTGAGTTGCACTGGCGGCCGTTCTGGCGGTCGATATGCGAATGCGCGCTTGCACCAAAGAGAATATAACACTACGTCGAGCCGGCGGATTTACTTGCCGCAGTGTTTTGATGCTGCGCGGAGTATTAAATTGAAACTGGTGCATCGCTGCTTATTTATTCTGTGGCACCCCCATCAGAAACTATTAGCCCAACTGTGACTAGCTGATAATCTTACTACGTTGGAACTATGCCTTGTTCTGTAGCTCACCCGCTGATTGGGGACAGACTTCGTAAAATGAAATATATATAGAGTAGGTGTTTAATATATTTCGTGCGTCCGTTTTACTCAGTCCACGAATTTAAATAAAAAAAAAACCATGAAAATGGCCTTTTTAATTTATGCTTTAAAGGGTGCACCCTCAAAACTCAAATCATTTATTGTAAGTAGGCAAATATAATGTACTTTTACAAGCCGAACACTTAAGTCTCATATAGGTGGGTATAGATAGAAAAAAATAAAAAATAAGTCAAATATGATCAACCGAACTAAACATTAACTCATTCCGCCTGGGGAAGACCTTTGCCAGATATTCATCCGCTAAGCCGTAGTGTGCAAAACGGTTTGAAAGGCACTGTTTTCAGCGAAATTACTGGGCATATGAGACACTAGAGCCGATGTCTCAAGGAGAAGAGCACATTGCAGTGCCGCACGAGAATTTGTAATGGACAGTTCTGGGTGACACTGTAGCTGTTATGGGCAGGCGCGCTTACAATCAGGTGAACGAATTGCTCGTCTCGTTTCTATAATGTATGAACGTTTTTTTTAGACAACAATGGGCTATGAACCTATGTGAACAACCAAAACTTGCACACACACGTACCTTCACATTTATAATATTAGAAGTCTAATGCAGTTATAATCTATCTAACTAACTAACTAGGATAGCGGAAAGACCCAAATTGAGTCTTGGCCTTTGAAAATAAGAGTCACCACGTCGGTCTGTCTTGTGCCACCTCCTGCCAGTCCTTCCCTGCTTCATTCATCCAGGAGTACCTGGGACGGTTGACCGGGCATCGGCGACACGGCTATATTTAGTAGGTACATTTTTATTGTATAAATGTTTCCTAACCTATCTCCGATAACGCCTAGACAGCCAGACGCATGATATTCATTTTGGTGTGAGTGATTGCCACGCGCTAACCTACGTGAATTGGATGCAATCGATTCGACATTGAATGTTGCTTGCCATTGATTTTTTAGTAAATGGCGCTTCCTCCAAAATGGACCAAAAAGGGCGCTACTGGATATCTCCGCCGTATTAAAAGTACAATTTCAATGGTTATTTTTTTTATTTGAAAGGAACTAACTTAATGCGTCATCCATTAAGTACGACACACTAATTTCGTGATTTTTCCGTCCTTGTCACACTTGATCACATTCGTGTGACGTCACATTTCATGAAATTTGACATCAAGAAATTATTAAATTAAAACAGCCGTTCCGAAATTAGTTTCATTTGGCATTTTAACACTTAGATGTATTAGATTTTGAAATGTGACGTCACGAAAGTTAGGACCCCTCTCACCCCTTGTGACATAATGTCACACTTCATCAACTCCCTCCCCCTCTTAAAGTGTGACGTACGTACTTTATAGATGGAAAAAATAGCAATAACAGAAATGAAATAATCTAAATAACATAATTATAATTATATCCGTTTATACAAATATATTTGCAGAATTACCTAGTTTAGCAGATAACAACTGTGGTTTTATGATTTATATTTCTAAATGCAAGCTTCATGACCCCATGTAGCGACCTATGTAATCATTAGCAATCTGCTAATTACCTATCTCAACGCGGGGCCAAAAGTTAACAATAAACACTAATGTTAGTAGGCACCTACTCTTTATTTTTAATTTTACTAAGTAACGTGTAACTGAGACGAGCTAGGCGTTGACTTGACGGTAAGCGCCACGCTTGACCATAACAGTAACGGTGCCACCCAGAAATTAGTATTGCATAATCTTGCGCGGCACTACACTGCGCTCGTCACCCTGATTTATATCATCATCAGCCCATATTATAGGCCCACTGCTGAGCACGAGTCTCCCTTCACTGCCGTGAAGAGGATAAGCCCATAATCGTGGGCTCGATCTGGATTGGTGGATCACATACCTACCTCCGAAATAATCGATCCCATCACCGAAAATCATATTTATTTCCATTTATAATATTTTTTAACATTTTGAAACGTGACGTCACGACTCATTCTACCCCTTGTCACACAATGTCACACTTCGTTGACCCCCCCCCCCCCCCCTTAACTTGTGACGCAATTTATGGATGGCCCATCTACAGCTACAGTTACAGAAGTTAATAAGACAGTATTTACAAGGTTCTTTATCACGTAACAAAATTAGTGTGTGTGATTAACAAATGTGAGAAACAGTAAATTCAATTCTCAGAGGCATACAAAATTAATTACTGTCTTTATTAATTAACTGAGGAATCTTGCTATTTCAGAACAATAAACTTTTACAAATTAACTTTTGATGCGATTCGTATCAGTTTACGTTTGACAGATACGAAAATTCCATTACATTACAATTCTCTTGGAAGCGTCGCCTAGACTGACCCGTGAGGTAATGTCAAGGTAAATCCTTCAGTAGTGGGAGGCCTCTTCTGCAAGAGACCGCCTGGGTAAGTAGTACCTTTGCCAGATATTCATCCGCCAAGCAGTAGTGTGCAAACATGTTGTTCCGGTTAGAAGGCGCTCTTTCCACCGAAATTACTGGGCATATGAGACTTTACAGCCAATGTCTCAATGTGCAGTGCCGTGCAAGATTATGCAATGCAGGGTTCTGTGTGGTGCTGTGACTGTTATGGGCAGGCGTAGCGCTTACCATCAGGGCCTGATTAACCCTTAGGCTAATTAGGCTGCAGCCTAGGGCGCGAGGATCGGGGGGGGGGGGCTGAAATCGTGCCTTCGCATGCACTATTAATCTAGCATCATTGCTCTACCCTACATATTTCAACTAGACCGAGACAATTGGGGGGGGGGGGGGGGTGTCCTCATAATAACCCTAGGGCGGTCAGAACTCTTGACCATTCACTGCTTACCATCAGGTGAACGACTTGCTTGTGTCGTCACTATGTCGAATAAAAAAAAAACTCGACGCGTGCAGGCGGATAGAAGCAATGTGTTGCGCTGATTGATTTCAGGGAAGGTTTAAGAAATAACGGACTATGTAGCTAAAACCTACCCCGTGGAAAAGGAAAGTGAATGGGTGCGTGTCCAAGCTCATGTTTATCAACAATCAAGTTGATTGAAGATCATTTTCAACCTGACTCACACAATGATTAAGTGACGAATGCGAAGCGTTGATAAAAAATATCTAACATTTATCAACACGGTGTCAATGCATGTGTTTCGCGTGACTGCGATAGGCTTTAGTTACTAACGGATTATTTATAATGAATGTAGGGAAGATAAAGGGATTTTCGATTATTTATTATGTGAAAGCGGTGGTGGCCTAGTGGTAGAACGTCCGCCTTCCAAGGGTCGTGAATTCAAATCTCAGTGCGGGCACGTACCAATGTTTCTTGTAAAACATAGGTGTGTTATAGTCAATCTTGGCGCTTACCATCAGGCGAACGACCTGCTTATCTCATCACTCGTATAAAAAATCAAAAGCAATAAATAAATCAAATTATCTAGTAATTGCAACATAATGATATTTCCACTGAACGGGCAATATTGATAACGCCTTATCGTTTTCGTAACACAATAACTCTTGTTTCTGAGGTGAAAGAGTTCAATTTCCGATATCAAGCTTAACTTTAATGCAGAGCTGAAAGAGCCTAGAACCAAGCTTCACTAGCGAGAGCATCGTTCTTATTGTTCTCGGAAAAGAGGGTAATTTCGCTTGAATGGATTAACATCAAGTTGAGTTAAACCCACGCAATGTGTGTGTGATATTATTTATTTATATTTATTGGAGTAGGTCAAACATAACAAATGACCTAGCTAACAGGTTCTAATAATAGACTAATGATATATCAAATCAATGGTAAAAGAAAACAGAATTAATCCTAACCCAAACTTACTTAAAATTTATTTCAACCACATATCGACAGCGAACTGGGGCAGAGAGATGCGTGGAAACGGGCCCGGTGGTAGCTAAATGCGAAGATAAGTGCTTGGCGGTAAAGGAATGCGAAGAATTGGGCCTGGCGGTAACTTAACGGTAAAGAAATGCGAAGAATCGGGCCTGGCGGTAACTTAACGGTAAAGAAATGCGAAGAATCGGCCTGGCGGTAACTTAACGGTAAAGAAATGAAAAGAATCAGGCCTGGCGGTAACTTAACGGTAAATAAATGCGAAGAATCGGGCCCGGGGGTAACTTAACGGTTAAGAAATGCGAAGAATCGGGCCTGGCGGTAACTTAACGGTAAAGAAATGCGAAGAACCGGGCCTGGCGGTAACTTAACGGTAAGAAATGCGAAGAATCGGACCTGGCGGTAACTTAACGGTAAAGAAATGCGAAGAACCGAGCCTGGCGGTAACACAACGGTAAAGAAATGCCAAGAAACGGGCCTGGCGGTAACTTAAAGGAATTGAAATGCAAAGAAACGGACCTGACACCCCTTATTTTATCTTTAATCCGGTAATAAAAAAAACTTACGTAAATATGTTATTATTTATAATCCCGAGCATTCATAATAATTATCTTGATATTTTAGTTACAAAGGTTAAAATGTTTACGATAAACACAAGGTATAATAAATATCATGAAATATAAATAAAATTGTTTATAAAGTCTCGATCAAAGGTTATCATTATGATCATCACAGGGTGGTGGGCACTTTTTACCACCCTCATCGTCATAATCCTCAACCAGTAGCGATACAGGGGTGAGGGGGGCTAAGGGGTAAGTGAAGGGAGACCCGTGCTCAGCAGTGGGCCGATGTGGGTTGATGAGGAAAGTTTTCTATTCTATTAAATATTTTTTGTGCCCGTTTTTGTATAGTCAATAGGAATTCAATTTGCGAAACTTTAACACGTTGAGTGCTGAACCGGTTTTTATATTGAGACACTGGTAAGGACCGTGTGTGTCTTTTCAGCAATAGCGTGCTGTCTGCATAAACCGCACTGTAGTAGCGCTGTTTCGCCACAGGGCCGGCACGTAAGCTGCGCTAACACAACAGGTGTGTTTTCCGGTACTCGCGACAAGTTATAAACACACAAAAGTTGTGTTTTCAGCAGTGAACGTGTTAAAATAGTTTGGAAACTTTCTACGTTTTCGTTCTTTTACTTTCTACGTTCACGCCTTTTCCCCGTTAGGGTAGGCAGAGATTACATCGCACACGCTACGATCCTGACACACCTTTCGCTTCTTCCACTTTCATGAGTCCCTTCATACATGGTCGCGGTTTATAGGTACTTTTGACTTGAAACTGTTAGTGAAAAATCTGTTATGTCGTAATCTATACTATTATATAAAGCTGAAGAGTTTTTTTGTTTGTTTGACCGCTAGGATCTCAGGAACTACTGATTGGAATTGAAAAAATCTTTTTGTGTTGAATAGTCCATTTATCGAGGAAGGTTATAGGCTATATAACATCACGCTACGACCAACAGGAGCGGAGCATCAATGAAGAATGTGGCAATAACGGGGAAAATATATTGCTTTTAAGAGAGTTGTTGCGGGAAAACTTGAATTATGCGGGTGAAACCACAGGGCGCAGCTAGTACCTATATATAAAGGCAATAGCAACACACCGCAAAGGAAATTAGCCTCCTGCAGTTTTGATAAGCGATAACCTTCCGTGCCATTGTCGAATAGAATGCATTGATAATGTTATCTTGTGTGACGTCATCTTGGACTCATTTCGGCAATGAAGAAAGAAAGAATTTTACTTACTGGGAGACAACGAATTACGTATTTGTCACAGAATTTCTATGGGAATTTCTTTATCCTGAGTGACGAGATGAGCAGGTCGTTCACCTAATGATAAGCGCGACGCTTGCTTATAACCGTTGCATTGCCACCTAGGCATAGCAATATTTTATCGAGCATAAGCAAGGCATAGCAATCCCTACTTATATTATAAATGCGAAAGTAACCCTGTCTGTCTGTTGCTCTTTCACGTCTCAACTACTGAACCGATTGAAATGAAATTTGGTACAGAGATAGTCTAGAGCCTAGGAAAGGACATAGGGTACTTTATAATGCGATAAAAGCATTGTAAGGGTCTGAAATAGGAGATGAAAGTTTGTATGGAAGTTTCGTAATTTTTAAAGATAGGAGCTTCTAATTTATTTTTTAGGCTTTTGATTAGATATAAATAAATATGACATTCTACACGGGAACTACGCGGGTGAAACCGCGGGGCGCAACTAGTATCTTATATAGCAATATCGAGCTCTTGAGACATCGGTTCTAAAGTCTCATACATCCAGTAATGTCGCTGGAGACACTGCCCTACAAACTACTGCTTGGCGGATAGATATTTGGCTATAGTTTTTTTTTATTTGACTGAGTGACGAGACGAGCAAGTCGTTAACCTGGTGGTAAGCGGTACGCGTGCCAAACAGTTACAGTGCCACCTGGAACTTCGCATTGCATAATCTGGGGCGGCACTGCACTGCGCTCGTCACCCTGAGACGTTCTGAGGTGTGGTACTTCCACAGGCGGACTCACCACCGAAGAGAGGAGAGGAGAGGAGAGGAGAGAGGAGGAAGAGGATCGGGGGAGGGTTCTCTCAAACTCTCCATACAAATATACTGTTTTGACAACTCACACATATAAACGACGTTCGCACACGCGCCAAATTTGTGTAAGTACACAAAGATACTAAGCGACCAAAGCAAAAGACAACCCGCTAGTATCAAGGTTCATACACACCCTTTGTCAACTATATTTAGGCGTGTACTTTTGACTGTCCTCCCGATTACGGCTACAGGTGCGGGGGGAAACGGATTGCGCGGTCTTGAGTTCATTCTGTATGTATAGTACATACAGAATTTACACTACTTATTCTATGCCACTACAAAAAATACTTAAGCGGTGGTAGCCTAGTGGGAGAACGTCCGCCTTCCAATCAGAAGGTCGTGAGTTCAAATCCCAATGCAGGCACCTACCAATGTGTTTCTTGTAAAACATATGTACGTTATTATCACTCGCTTTTCGGTGAAGGAAAACATCGTGAGGAAACCCACATACCTACCCGAGAATTATTTCGGAGGTAGGTAAGTGATCCACCTACCGGATCTGGCCCCCGTGGTGGATAATGGCCTCACCCTACTCACGAAAGTGAGGAGAGACCCGTGCCCAGCAGTGGGACGTTATGGCTTGATGATGATGATGATGACTACAAAAAATCGGAAATTATGAAATAAAAACAACACAATCAATACAATACAACTATATTTCTATATTTTGCCGCACAGGGCAAAGACTTATATGAACCACAAGTATTTGCTCCGAGTCTGGGTGTTTGTGGGACCATGGTCCTCTTAGTTCCTGATTCCCTAGATCCAGGCAATCCTAGTAGAGGTCAGGCTCTATGCATGTGACGCGTTACTATTTATTTATATTAAACATTACAGTTCTTATATCTAATACCAGTAAGATTTGGCCGGTGTTCGTTCCTCCTTGATTCCCATCTCCTCCATAATGTCCATTTCGAAGGTACGCAGCTTTGGAGCAAACGTCACCTGTAAATTAAATTTTCGTATAAAAAAAGCTTAATAAAAAAAAATCCTAGTCGGTACTGCAAGCTGATCAAGCACCGTCAATCTACTATTAGTCACTGAGGAGTTCCATTGTCTACCTTCCGTCTCTATCATCAGATCAGATCGATATCACCATAATATTGTATTGTCATCGGATCTTGACAAGTGTACAAAATTTCATCTCAATCGGTTGATCAATTTCACTAATAGGCAGGTACACTATCCCTGAGTCCTCTGCTATGTATTATCCCGGAAAAATGCAAAGTTCCTGCGGGAAAACAGGATTTACGAGGAGTGCAACTAGTTATACTATAAAGAATGTGTGCACACATAGTAGAAGGAAAACTTTAACTAAAAATTATTTAAAAAAATATACGTAACGTAACTCTCTCTCTTTCTATCTTCACAAACTTATATCTCCCTCTCAACTTCCGTTCGCCTCGCCCGATCACATTTTTCGTAACGCTTTCACTAGCTAACTCCCCAAGTCGAGCGTGCGTAAAGAAGTTTCACTTTAACAAGCTACCTTAGTAATGGTGTCAGCTGTTGTATCTTTAACAACATTCTCCAAGTACAGTTCTTTGCTTTTAAAGTCCATGGTTTCGTTTGCCGTTGCCGGGACAGGTATGATGCGACCGCTCCCCGAGGAAACTCGCACCTTGAAGTAAAGAAATAAGTCTGGTTATTGACTGTAGGTTTTTATAGTTTCCACCACCACAATCAACTAAACAAATATTATTAAAACACATCAAAATTTGGCGCTTACCACCAGGTGAAGGACCTGCTCGAGTCGTTAAAAAAAGACTAAATAGCAGTGTGTCATTCAACCTATCCTGAGCGAGATGATGTGGGTGGACTATGTGGTTACTAAGAAATATGAAGGAAATTTAAAAGAAAACTATCTATGAATAAGGTAATAATTTATAGGCAGAAAGATTTCTATTTCAGTTCTTATTTAGCTATTATAATGCTTATATTACCTTCTCTCCTTCCTCAGTGTATCTCCACTCAATGTCAGTGGCTTTCAATGATTCAGGATCGACGAGCTTCACATCTGTGGTGACCAGCAAGGGTGCTTCCGACTTGATGGTAACTCCGGGGAAGTCCTTGTTATCGTCTTTGCCCACCTGCGAAACAAATTAGCATCTGATAATAATGGATCACAATCACTAATTATTAGCCTAGATTCTAAGAAATCAAAAGATATCTAACAATGGTGGTGCATAACTACAATACAAACACTATCTCCCGTTAGGATAGGCAGAGACTACATCTTTCCACATGCTCCGATCCCAGCGGAAAGCAGTACACCAACTCCCTGACACCCTCTACTGGTTTCTGGAACTCCAGACCAATAGGCTGCATAGGGTCTATGCGCGGTACGTACAGTCAGCCTGAAAAGTAACTGTACATGTCCTAATTTCTAATTTAGTTTTACAGATACAATTTTTTTTTTATGCCAAATTAGAAATTTAAATTAAGTATACAGATGTACTACACATATAAATTCCCACCATCCACACTAACATTCTTAATGGGGCCTTTGGGAAAAATAATTCCCTGAGTCCCCACATGTGGCCCAGTTAGTGGGCCCAATGGGAATATACAATACAATCACCCAAACAGACCAAATACCTACGGTCCACACTACACTAACTTACTTTTCAGTTGCTACTACTGTGATATATGTGGGGGTGGTGGGAAACAATAGTGCCAATATACAAATATCAATTTACGAATGCTGGTTGGGAAATCTGAAGATTTTGAGCTGCCATATAAGTTCACTGCTGAAAACAACTGTGATGTTTTTCATAACTTGCCTTAAGTATGGGAAAACTCAACGCTGTGTGCAGAATTGCAAATCCTTACCCATGGCTAGACAAAAAAATCGGCTCAGCAGTCAAAGTGTGAATAACTATGTTACTAACATCCCGCAAACTCCTCAATCTCAAACGGGACAAGCTCCAACGTTTTGTTGGAATAGTCACCGGTCACTGTCCACTAAACAAAAAACTTATTTACTATAGGTGTCACAGACAGCCCCCTATGCAGAGGTTGCATGGAGGTAGATGAAACAGTCACGCACATGCTCTTGGAGTGCGAAAGCGTGGCACCCAAGAAGGCGAAGTTCCTGGGAGCACCAGGAACCCTGCGGGAAGCCTGCAGGGTGATTCACAAGCTGCTGGACTTTCTGGAGGACATCAGGTGGCTGGAGTAGCAGCAGCCGCCCGCTCCCACAAAAAGGGCCGATTGACAGCCTAATTGCGGAAAAGAGCTCATCAAGTACCAAGTACCAAGTAACTATGTTACTACTTACAGTTCTAAGGTGTGTATTGAGGCCCTCCACAAACACCCAGTTCCTCTCCTGGATGACCTGCGACACAATGCCTTGTTTGCCTTTGTCACGACCCACCATTATCTCCACTCGATCACCTCTGGAATATAATAAAGATTATTTTGTTTTTTTTTAATGTTAACAAGACGAGCAAGTCGTTTACTTGATGATAAGAGCCACGCCTGCCCAATACAGCTTCAGTGCCACCCAGAATCTGTTGTGGCACTGCACCACACTCATCACCTTGAGACATAGGCTCTAAAGACACATACGCCCAGTAATTTCACTGCAAACAATGCCCTTCACACCGGAACACACTAATGTTTGCACACTACTGCTTGGTGGATGAATATCTGGCAAATTGAATGAAAATCTAGCATAGTAGATTCTTATTCCTCACTTTGCTCAGTCAATAATAAACATACATACTTGAAGAAGCTCCAGTCTCCAATCGGTTCAATAAAGACCTTCTTCCGATGCGTGTTCCTCTCATTCTGGTGGCGGAACTGCACTGTCCACGGCCTGTTTGTGGTGAAGCGGTACTTCTTGCGGGCTATCTGAGCTGCCGGGTACTGGGGGTAGCCTGTTGGATTCTTCCAGTATACCTGGAAATGGAGAAAAAGGTATAGTAAGAGATTTGCATCTTCATTTATTATTCAAACAGTGATGGAATGTATCACCTTACCTGCATCTTTGTTTCCCTATAACTATAATCAGAAAGTTTTCAAGTTCAGAGTGAATAGGTATATTCTATGCTAGCATGCTCTACTGTAGGCTGCATAGTCGCTTACCATCAGATGAGACTGTGGTCAAAATCTTGACAAAAATGGTCAGAGGTAGATTTCTGCAGACTATTAAATAAATAATAATATACGCAACAGTGCCAAAATAGTCAATATAAGATGTAAATCATGATCAGAGTTGAAATTCAGGAAGAATTTTAGCAAGGACAACACTTGAAAAATTTCCTCACATAAAAATGTATAACAGTCGACCACACATTGTAGTGTGTAGGCCTTATAGTACCATCGTTATCGAATCACATTAAACCGAAATACGGCGTTAAAATAACGACTGAAAATCTTATTTAATATTTTGAGGTTACGTTGTTTGCTTGCACAAAAAAGTTTTTATGAGATGAGTACCTGTTCATAGCTCCTTTTAATGTACGATTCGGGCAAATTTGAATATTTCACCGTGAGATCGCCAACTTTCTTGGCTAAATAGCCATAAATTCTCATTTTTTCGTCTTTGTAACTTGTATTGGTAAATTTTGACTTTTATTTGGTTTGATTGATTGACTTGCTTGCTTTGCTTGATGTTGGCTTGGCTGACAGTTGACACAGGATAGGTGACATTGACAGTTAATTGTTTCTATTTTTTTTTAATTCTTTTATTACTTAATTTTTTTTTAGTTAGTATTATACAACTTAATAATTTTGCATATTAGGTATATCGTGATTAATTGGGTTCCGAGCTCATATCAAGTTTAATGAACTGAACTCCCCTTTTTCTCTATAGTTTGCACGTCGATGCTGGTTGTTTATATAATTTTCATTACTTACTAAGGTGAGATTTGGACTACCTACCTCTCGATATATTTTCAAGACCCTTTAGCGCCTTAGTTTTTTTCCTTTCCCAAAATATCTCATTATTTTCATTTCCTAGTTATTATTATTAATTTTATATAACCTAGGTGTGCGTCCTATTCACTCCAACCAGATTAATTAAAAAAGTACTCCTAGCTTTATTTTCTGTATCCTTACCTTCGACAGATCTTCTGTCACGAAAAAATTCAGCACCAACTTTCCTTCCGTAATTTTTCGAAGCAACTCTTCTGAGAGATCCTGCACCTAGTACTGTAGACTAGACTCTAGACACTAGTAACAGTACCCTTTCTGCGTGTCTTATTATTATGCTGGGGAATTTGGCCAAATTGTGCCAAAAAAGTGACGGTAGGTATTTAAACTGTTAATAATTGTAAAAGTAGTGGTAGCAAGCCAGATTATAGTCCATTAGCTTGCACGTGCTACGGAACCGTGGGATGGCATGGTAGGAAAGTGAACACTTCCGTGCGCTAGTTCATCGGTTTGCAATTCGAAGGTACCGTGCAATGCAAGTACATAAGTGCCGTGTTTACAGTCATCTCTATAATTGTTTTGGGAGAATGAAACTTTATCTATATACTTATAAGACCTTTGTACACAGTTATTACAATAAAATACATTCTATTCTATTCTATTCTATTCCAATTCAAAATTACTACCAACACGAATAGTGTAATTTGTATGTAGTTTAGTAATCTGACAATCAATTTAGTGATTCATGATTAAAGTAACGATAGTGAATGTATTAATACAAAATGAAGATCATTTGAGCAACTAGAATCGATTTCTTATGAAGTTTTGATCGTACACTGAACATTACACTAGCTACGTTTCTATTTTCCTAATAAAGTTAAAATTGTTTTGCAGCGAGTAAAAAATAACTCAATTTTGTGAAACGAAACGTGAAACAAAGACAAAAAATTTACTTTTTTGAATGAATATTCTTCATTGCTGGTATCACTTCGACAATTTTGACTAATCATATTTTGGAATATATGCCACAGGTTTTGATTTGAATTTTTTTACAAGATTAAAAATGCTGAATTCATGAGAATTAAGCAGCTTATAGTATTTTTGGTGGGTTAATATTCGCAAAATAATTTCTAAAACATACAATATAATTGTGATCATAGACAACTGACGTAAATCAGCTGTCCAATATCAGTCGTTGTAGGTGGCAGCACCGCATCACGTGAATTTTCATGGCGTTGAAGGGCTAGTCCCGATTTGTCTTGTGATTTCGCCGAATTATTTGCTGTTTTTAATATTTAGTGATAAACAGCATTAATTTTTAAGTTCCAGGTGAGCATTGTGGTGTTAGGGGGTGCGTTCGGTAGCCCGTATGGCGGGGATATGTTTCTGCGCGGGACGGAAAGACGTCAATGTCGGGAGTGACGGATGATTGTGGGGTAGTTAGGGGTGAATCTTGGGATAATTGTAGCTCGGCGCCGGGATGTCTGGCCGCCAGGCGGGCGCCAGAGAACCGGGGGCGGTATCGATTCAGTGCAGCGCAGGCCCGCGTCCGCGATCCCGCTGAAAACACCAATCGACCGAGCGCCGTCGTCGGGTCCACAACTCCGTTCATTTCTCCCTTTGGAAAATCGATTTTTCCAACAATGAAAACAGTGGTTTTGTTCTCAAACATGTGAAAAACTTGACTTTGTACGCGTTCAATTAAACTCGATGCTCGTCGTTGTGAGTACTGAATCAAAATACTAAGCCGTTTTTGATGGTGTTTCAGCAATAATGTCGGAATACTGGGTGATCAGTGCCCCAGGCGACAAGACCTGCCAGCAGACATGGGACACCCTCAACAATGCCACCAAGTCGGGTAGCCTCAGTGTCAACTATAAATTCCCAATTCCTGACCTCAAGGTAATTTTTTCTAACAACCCACTCACATTGATTGAAAACGAAAGTAACATTGACTCCTGCCAAAGAAATCTCAGTTCTGCCAAATTATTTAGTATTGACCTTATTCCTTACAAAAGCTGGCATTTTTTCCTCAAAAAACATGAAAATGATCTCGTCAAAAAGCCAAGTCCGGTCTAGAAACTTGCTTTTCATTTTAAACTTGAACAGTCTTAAGTCTTTTATAAAAAGGTTAAAAAACACGCAGATAAGTGACATTGAATTATGTAGTCAAGTAATCAAGGCCAAAACTCTTTGGTAACATTGCTAGATATTAAATAGGTACCTAACAAGACCTACATGGATCTTCTGATGTGTCAACATCCTTCAATTCTCTTTGATAAATCTATGAACAAAATAATTTTTTTAAATTAAGATTGGTCAATAAAATTTTTGTTTTTATTACACACTCACTAAAAATTATCAATAGAAAAATTAATAGTGATTTTTTAATTGCTAGCCATTTACAGAACTTTAGCAAAGGAAAGTATGTTTATTATTTACTAGCTTTCGCCCATCACTTCATCTGCACATCCTAGGTACAGTTTATTGCGATGACAAATATCCTATGTCTGTAATAAATTGCATCCTAGTAAAAATATATATGAAAATATTGTCTGTAATATATTGCAGCGCTGCTTATCCCCTGCAGTTTTACCTGCATGCTTCCCGTTTCCGTGGGAATATGGGGATAAAATATAACCTATGTTACTTGCTGATAATGACGCTTCCGATTGGTAAAAGAATTTTTAAAATCAGTTTAGTAGTTTAGGCGTGAAAGCATAACAAACAAACAAACTCACATTCGCATTTATAATATTTATTAGGATTTATTATTATTTTTAGGTGTGATTATCCCAATTCAGGGCAAAGGCCTCTCTTCCTTCCCACATTACATGAAAGTATGATTTAAAAAAAAACTGTTTGATTTATCATCATCATTATCACCATCATCAACCCATAACGTCCCACTGCTGAGCACGGGTCTCCCTTCACTTTTGTGAGGAGGGTTAGGCCATAATCCACCACGGGGGCCAGATCTGGATTGGTGGATCACCTACCTACCTCCGAAATAATTCTCGGGTAGGTATGTGGGTTTCCTCACGATGTTTTCCTTCACTGAAAAGCGTGTGATAATAATGTACATATGTTTGATTTATACTCACATGCTATTACAATATTTAACTCAGTTGTATCAGTATGCTAGAAAAGATGGGTGGATGTTTTTTTAGGTCAAGTCTGGCAAGTCAATTATGACCCAGTTCCAGTCGTTCAATTGAGTTGAAATTTAGCATGCCTGAAGTTCCAATAATAATATACTGACGGACACATAAGTTGCATCAAAATGCAATATACACGCATTTTAATACAGTGCGTCTATCAGCTTATAATGTAATGGTGACAGCAAGCAGATCCGATTGTGGAGATGGAAGATAGTAAGCTTAACACCTTCAGTGTTGAAAACACGACTGTTGTGTTTTTCATAATTGGCCGTGAGTGTGGGAAACACAACCATTGTGTTTGTTGTATAGGAAAACACTATGGAGTGTGCTGAGCCGCACCCATGGCTAGACAAAAAAATCGGCTCAGCAGTGTTAAGTGTTAGGAGGTTGCATATCTTAATGAATTGATTTTTTTTCTCACTTTTTCTAACTCTTTTAGCTTTCTGTAAAAACTGTACGCATAACACTTCAGGAGTTAGAAGATCAATAACATTTGGTACTCTGCCAAATCGAAGATAACTTGTTCAGATACAAGAGACAGAAAATATATTGAACGAATATTGGCTTAAAACATTTATTTTGTACAAATCTTTGTTTAGGAGGTTCATATAATTATGTCAGTGAATTTGCCTCCTTTTTGGCTGGTGGCCATGTTTGTTCTAGTTACATAATATTAAGTTAAGTGCATATTTCCATCACAGCTTGCTTCCGAGGGGATCTTTATTTGCATCTGTCGGTTTTGGTACCGCTTGACAGTTGTTGTGTAACTAATTATAGTTTTTCAGTGATGAAGGACATTATTAGGAAACCCACATACTCCTGAATTATTATGGAGGTATGTGATCCACTAATCCGAACCATGTCCCCGTGGTGGATTATGGCTTAATCCTCACGAAAATTAGGGGAGACCCGTGCTCAGCATTGGGCTGATATGAGTTGATGATGAGCCAATTTTAGAGTTTGGTTTTAAATGTTTATTGAGGTGCATCTTCTGGGAGTATATTTCAATTGTGGATCGCTCTGTTACTTAGGAAGTGTTTCTTATTATTCCAGGTGGGAACTTTGGATCAGTTGGTAGGGCTGTCCGATGACCTGGGAAAGCTCGACACCTTCGTCGAGGGAGTCACCAGGAAGGTTGCGCAGTACCTGGGCGAGGTCAGTCTACATATTTTAATTCTATACAAATAAGTAGACCTCTTCTAATAGTCCGCCTGGAGACTTACCACACAACTTTCATATATTGCTCTTCCAAGCAGTAGTGTGCAGATATTACTGTGTTCCAGTTGGAAGGGCATTGTTTCCAACGAAACGACTGGGTGTATGAGACTGTAGAACCGATGTGTCAGGGTGAAGAGTGCAGTGCAGTGCCGCACACGTTTTTGCATTGCGAATTTCCTGCAGGAACTCTGCAATTTTCTGGGATAAAACACAGTCTATAGCTCCGTGAGATAATGTAGCTTCCTACTAGTTAATGGCTAATTAGTGACTCAATTTAGGTTGCTGCCAACTGGATCCAGTTTAGGTTGAAAATGGCAGCAACATAAAAATTAAGACGTCACGGTACGATTATGCGACGCGGTTCAGTTTAGGTCTACAATTGAATCGCTATAAGATGTCATTCTGCTTGTTTTAGTGTGATGTGCTGGCGGAATACGAAATTCTCTAACAGTCTCTAATTTTATCAGGTACTGGAAGATCAACGGGACAAGCTCCACGAGAATCTGATGGCAAACAACAGTAAGTACGAATTTTACAATTTTCAGTCAGATAAAAAAATCTTAGTTATGGCACTAAACATATTTTTATTCTATTTAAGCGCAAAATGGCTGTCACTTTTGCTGAAAAATAATGTTTTGTGCCATTTTTATTATATAAATATTTTTGAATTTTTCTAAAGATTTCACATTGAAGATTAAAGTTTACCTAGATGAGAATAAAGTGCTATTTTGCATGATATAAAAATGAAAATAGATTAAAGTTATGGCATGCTTGGGAAGTTACTTCTAGAGAATTTTTGAGCTATAAAGATGGATTTATGGTGTTGCCAGCATGTAAAACTAATTTAAATAGACCAGAAATGGCCTGGTGTAGAGATGAGAGTTTCAAAAGCACAAAGTAGTGCGAACAATCTAAGCATGTATCGCTAAGTTCGGTGGTTATGAGATAAAATTATAGTTTTACTTTCCTCCTATTTCTTTTTAATTTTTATTATGTTAACCTACTTCTTATATTTTGCATGTATCTTTATTTATTTATTGTCTTTTTATTTTTAATCTTTCCAAAGTCAATGTTACCTGATATTTATTTTGTTGCAACACTGCACATGATCCAAGTTTTTTTTTTAATGATATTAATATATATTTTTATTTATGAATTAACATGTTCACACATTAACACACCTCATGAATTAACGAGTTCACTTATTCTCGCACCTCTTTGTAAAATTTAAAATATTATATTTTGTGATATTAAAATTTAACGAATCTTAAGCGTCCTATACAATATATTAAAAAAGAAAGTATGTTTTTAAAAGTTGCATAATATTTAAATTATTACTAAGATAATATTGACATGAAAGATTTAAAATAATAGAAAAAATATTGAGACAGGCCTGATAAAAAAAAAAACAGAAAGTATTAATAGCCATTCCTAGTTTTCAACGTATAAATGGTATAAACCTTAGGATTCGTTAACGCGCACTTATTCAAAATAAAAGCTACGAATGTTGCGTGGACAATGCGTTGCAATGTTGCGTTGCGTTGATGGAATAATGTTCAGTATCGTTCAGTAGACGAATGGTTTGTTACATACCTACATAATGAATTAATGATTTAACTCGGGAACTGAATGCACTTACTGTTTTTGATGTGTAATGTAAATAATTGTCTTAGAATATATCGACGGCTGCTAGCAAAAACATGACAACTCCAAAATTTCTAAAATGGGAACTTCGTTTTTTTTTTAATTATGGTTGAGCATGTTAGTTTGCAGCCTTCGATGGTTTATGTATAAACTTTTTTTATATTTATATTATAGTATGTGCTTTTGACGAAACGAGGTCTTAAGGAGAGTACATGAAGAAATATATTCATTAAAGCTTGTCGTTTAGTTTGATGTTGGATGTTGAATATATTGCCTAGGCTCTACAACAGTATTAAAAAAAATCATCGTACATAGTACAATAATGCGTTAATAGTTAGTAGGTAGCCTTAACAGGTATCGTGGTTAAACCTTTGCTGAAAAATCGTCTGAAGATTAACAATAAATAATCGTTCGAATAAGGTGCTTCTAGGTAAGCGTGTACCGTCGTAGACCGCATTGTCACTTACCATCGGGTGTGAGAGTGGTCAAACGCGAACCTATTTATAATTAAAAAAAAAAGCAGGTTATTAATTCTCAAATTTTACCATTGTTTCTCCACACAACATGAATTATTTTTATTCTAGGATGCATATATATTGGGTGAGTACGTACATCGACGATTTTTCGACGATTCATTCATTGTGTCGAGCGTCATAAAAGCTATTTTCACTTGCATTTATTTATGTATTGATGCGTTATTATGACTATGATAAAACACACAAGTTAGTATGAAATTACATTAATTACACTATTTATTATAATATCATCGCTTTTTTTAAATAATTTTTTTGTTTTTTGAGTTAAAATTTGAACGGCACGTAGCTATGTTAGATATGACTTTGCATTTTAGATTTTTGAGAATGTTAGTTTTTGAATTTCAGTGTCTGAAAAATGGAAAAAAGTTTGCGGCAGTAAGTAAAAAAAAATGTAGTGTATGCATAGCTTAATCGTATAATGTGCTAGCTTATTATACAGATGACTATAATATATATATATATATATATTTATTACGCTTTAAATGTAATTTTTATTTCATATCATTTGAGTATTAAATTATGAGTTTTATACGTATTTATCGATATTCAGCACTCGTGTTTCTGTTTATGTATGAATTTGCTTACTGGCAACATTCATCTAGTTTTTTTTTAGTTATATAGGTTCAAGTCTTGAACATAAAGCTGAAAATTCTTAAATAACAATCTCGTATTCCAGGATAAAAAAAAAAAAAAGATTTAAAGTTTGCGTTAGAATTCGTAACGAGCCGACTTCTAGGTAGGTATACAAAGGAAGCGTATCAATTTCGTAATTAAATCGTTTGTCGTATTAATAGCTATATCTAATCATATTTGGGCGTCGTCGTCGCCTGGACTCATGCCAGATAATTTACAGATATAAATATTAATGAAAAAGGTCAAATCACTTTTCAGTGTATAGCGTTCAAGTCCATAACACAACGGTTGGTCGGTTTGTTCAAATGGTATAAACAGCGTCACAAATTGCAGATACAGTTTGTTTATGGTCCAATTTCTATTTTTAGGTATCGAAGGTGAATTAAAAGAAAGTTTTGGGGTAGTTAGAATGTTGTATAGCACTATTCAGATAGATTATACAATTATCACTAGCTGTTCTATTGTGTTTGTTTATTAGGTTCCTTCGATTTGTCAATAAATCGCACGCGGGTGGGTATAATGTTCCGGACATCTCAACTATGTCATTATCATAGACAACAGGAATCACTGCCTCACAAAACATTCATAGCTTATCTGTATCAAGCTTAAAAAATCGTCTATGCTTTGCGCTTTTTAATTTATTATTATTTAGTTTATTTACTTTCCAACAAAGGTATATTTCTTTCTTTTTTTTTTATATTTTGCTCCTATCCTGTACTAACGCCCTATTTTTATTTAGTCCTAATTTCACAAAATGATTTAAACGTGGCGTTAATGAATACTAAACAATCTAAAAGAGTATCTCATTTCTAGAGATTGATATGGCGAATAGGTTTATGGCTGTCGTAATTAGAGGATCGTGATGAATTATTGATGTAATCATTACTGTTGGTGACGTCAAATTGGAACAAATAGGCATCGACTCTTATGCGGACCCTGGAGGGGGGGAGCCGCCCCCCACGCCGACTTCCCCCGTGTGCGACTCGGCTTTCTCTGAGCACCACGGTTGCTGGCCGTGCGAGCACCGGGAGCATTCAGAATGCGAGGCGTCGCACTCGCAGCCCTCGCAACCGTCGAGCGGGCGAGGCTCGCCGCGATGGGACATGGACGAGGAAGAGGACCGTCCCCACCACGTCTTGTCGCAAGGTTTAGGACACAACCCCAGCCCGAGCCTTGAGATGCGTTTGAGACTTGACCAAATTCACCTCGCCGCTGAGGCTCTGCGCTTTAACACCAGTGTTATTTAACAATTAATTGCGCCCGATTGGACAAGGACAGCGACGCCTTTAGTCTCAAATACTTCTCAATACGCCCTCTGATCCCGGTAGGACCTGTATAAACATCCCGTTAGTTAGCAAACGAGACTTTCCATTTTATGTTTTATCAAAAGTTTGTTTGCCACGTACAGCGCTACCTGCCTGTCTCCCCTTACCGCATTTCATAAATTTATATTTGTAGGTGTTGTGATGGCAGTGATTGCTTCAAACTCTTTTTCTATCTTTATTATATTAGTTGGCAAATTATTAAATGAACAGCAGATGGCGCTGGCCGTTCCTTTTCAATATACACATGTCGGGAGCGCCATCCTGAATTTTCTTCACATTATTCAGTTATCGTTTCACTATTGATATTCAGATTCAAAGTTTAGGATGACGCTGCGTCATTGATTATTGTATGTGGCTAGGTAACAATACACAGAGTGTCTGTCTTCTCCACAAATTTTAACGTCGCTTCAACAAACTGGAGTAGTTGAACAATCGGACGGTTCGTGATATTCAGTGTGAATCTCGCGAATGTCCGAGGTAGAAGCTTTCACACAGATAAATGTTTTTTCTTTTAATTTCAGCTTTTTAATTTTTATTCAGTTTGCTTTTACTGTCGATGTTGTAAATGTATTCTATTCTCTATTTACATAGGGGATACAGACTTGGTTAGTTCGAGTCTATGAATACACGCTTCGATATACGAGAAACACGTTTCGTAATCCTTGTTTATGATTGCAACGTGCACGGCTTTGTAGATGAAACAGTTCAAACGGTGAATTGTGATTGTTTATTATTCGCGATTAATTATAGCCTGGTTAGTTTTGCACCGGCGTGTTTAGCACGAAACTGCGTAAAGTTTCATATCATGGTAACAGAGTGCTAGGTAGGCTGTTCTAGGAATTGAATTATAGTGTTGTATGCACCACGCTCAATGCA
Source organism: Campaea margaritaria (assembly GCA_912999815.1). Lineage (NCBI taxonomy): Eukaryota > Metazoa > Arthropoda > Insecta > Lepidoptera > Geometridae > Campaea > Campaea margaritaria. The sequence goes on from OU538812.1 coordinate 7,171,364, forward strand.
TCTTGTCGCTTTCGATTATTGACGAGTGTAGCTAAATTTAATGAAATGACGTCTATACCAAAAGCTCTAGTAATGTGATAGGAACACTATAACCACGTTTGCAATCACAAATCGATAACTTCATATATATAATAATAAAATAATGTATAATGAAATAGGTACATAGACATAGGAAATGGACATTTAGTAGAATAATTATGACATTTTTTTTTTCAATCAAGTAGTTGGTCCAACCAAACCAAACGTAAAAAAATTAGTAGGAATAATGAATTATTATTAAGGTGTCCATTAAAGTATACATATGTTTTTTTCAAGCTTTCGGAAGCTTTAAACCACTCTTCTGTAAAGTTTTTAAAATGGCGTTCATCTCTGCTTGGCATCGATTTAGGAATTTATACTTTAGACGCCTCCGTACTATGTTGTTACAATAACTATTTCTAGAATTCATTGAATTCGTTTGTGTTAGTTAAATAGACAATATAAAAGTGCTAAAAATGTCGAGTTCACTGTAAAGATAGTAAAAAATTATTCATAGCTTTTTTTTATTGTAGTTATGAAATGTTATACGTTAGAACTATTTTAAGCTTTTATTAGTTTTAAAGTATATTTAGATAAATGTATTCAAATAATAGAATAGATTATTTTAGTTAGTAATTAAAAAAATATTAATATGGTTAAGGTATTATGAAATATATTATTAATGGAGTTATTAGATATTATATAATTAAAAATAATTGTAGTTAAATGTAAAAAAAAGTCCTCAAGCTTCGGTAAATTAGATATTTTCTTAGTCCGCAAATAAATTGTTATAAAGTAATTCTAGCGTAAATGTCAATAAATATATTTAATCATGTTCTGGCATGTTTTTGTGAATGCATGATTATTTCTCATGGTTTGCATGCTTAAGTGATAAGTGTATGGTACATAGAAAGTTTGGGCCGTGCTATAACTGTTCGTTTTGATGTTTATCAATATGATAATTAATTATATATCTATATGTGTTGTGCTAGTTGTTTATATTTCAGTTTCGGTCCTCAGCTTATGTTTAATTTCATTTATGTTATTTTTCGTTTGAGCACCACAAAAAAAAAAAAAAAAAAAACTTGAATTTTATTTTTTTTCACTTATGTCGTTTTTATATTTGGAGTACGAAATATTAGTTATTAGTGTGAAAAATATTTTTGTTTCTATTGATTTTGATGTTAGGACGTAGGGTATTTCGCTTTACAAACCGATTTGGCCTTCTGTACATACAATCAGGGTAGGATTTGAAACTGTATGGAAAGCGAATATTGAAAACTCACGGTGCGGTTCTCGCACGCATATGGCGCGATTTTCTTTTTATTTGACTGTGGTATGAGACGAAGTACGAGGCTTTACGCCAGCTCATAACAGTTAGAATGTCACCCAGAAATTTGATTGCATAATCTTGCGCGGCACTGCGCTGCGCTCGTCACCCTGAGACGTTGGTTCTAAAGTCTCATACGCTCAGTAATTTCGCTGGAAACAGTGCCTTTCAAACTGGAACACAGTTATGTTTTCACACTACTGCTTGGCGGAAAGTTGTGGTACTTACCCAGGTGGTCTTTTGCAGAAGAGGCCTACCACTACAATACGGTCGCCGGAAACAACGCAACCGCACGACTTGCGGGCGAAAACCGCGGCGTGAGTTTGCGCCTCAATATCAATTATTATCGGTCGTCACGAATATGCAACAGAACCGCACGACAAGAGAAAACGTTAACTTAGTTATTGTTCATAATATTTTTTTAATTTAAGAAATAAAAGTATTTTTCATCACCCCTGTTGTCGACATTATTAAAACTAGAGTTTTTACAAGTTAACATGAAACTGCACAAATTTACTAAGCGATAAAAGTACTCGTAAAAGATAAATATTAATTGGCCATAATCATTTTTGATATTTGGCTGAATAAATGATTATTTGTTATTGAATCATAGGCTACACTATTTTCTAGATAAAGCATGTTCTTTTAGCTTTTAAATTTAAAGATCAAAAACCAAACAATCTATATAAAGAGTATTACAGATTTTTTGTTTATTTTTAAACCACGTTACTTCGTGTTATTTGGACCTTTTAAAATATCGCTTATTAAATAGTGGCGAGATATGTTCGCAGGGGATGTTGCCGATTGATATGTTGACACATGCCCATGGTGTTCGCAGGTGACCTGCCGACCTATCTGACCCGCTTCCAGTGGGACATGGCGAAATATCCCATCAAGCAGAGTCTGAGGAACATCGCCGATATTATCAGCAAACAGGTATGGAAAAAACTTAATGGCGTGATGAGCTGCCTGCGAAGGTGAGGTGTGTTCGATTCCCGCACAGGGCAAAGATTTGTGTGAACCACAAATATTGGTTGTTTGCAGGACCATGGTCCTCGTGGTTCCTGATTCCCTAGATACAGGGAAACCTAGTTAGGGGTCTGGTTCTATTTATGTGACGTGTAATTATTATTAACACGTTGACTGCTGAACCGGTTTTTACATTTGGGCACCGTTACGGACCGTGTGTGTTTTCCAGCAATGGCGTGCCGTCTGTGTGAGCCGCACTGTAGTTGCGCCGCGTTAAACACACACGTCTGTGTTTCGCCGCACAGCTGGCACGTAAGCTCCGCTAACACAACGGGTGTGTTTTACCGCACCCATGCAACGTTATAAAAAAAACCGCTGATTTGCGAGAAGGGCGTGTTATCTTCTCAACGTTATACAGGGTGTCACAGAACGGACCCATAAGTACTCAGCAGGCTTGTTTCGATCAAGCATGTGAATTGTTTTACGTGTGCAACGGTTGAATACATCGTATTTAAAATTCCCATACAAAAGTATGTTTGTCTTGGAAAATTGCGGACGACCCTAAATGTTTGTTTACCTATTATCGCATCACACCTAAAAGTGGGTAGGCATGAATATCTAACAATGTCTGTCGGACAGACCTGCGCCAGAAATACCCGAATACCCTGCCCCGGTTCTTTATAAGGTATTATGTAACGCCCTGTATATGTGTGTTTGAATGACTGTCTGTTTCTAGGTGGGTCAGATCGACGCGGATTTGAAGCTGAAGTCGTCAGCCTACAACGCACTCAAGGGCAACCTACAGAACTTGGAGAAGAAACAGACGTAAGGGCACTTTTACACAACCTATTGTACAACACAACACACCTACCACCAGAGGACCATGGTCCTCGTAGTCTTGATTCCATAACCTGTTACCAATTACAAAGAAATCGCGTCGTGTTACTATCTCGATCGGCTCAAAAACTGTCTCTTCCACACAGTGGCAGTCTGCTGACCCGCAACCTTGCGGACCTGGTGAAGAAGGAGCACTTTATCCTGGACAGCGAGTACCTCACCACTCTACTCGTCATCGTGCCCAAGTAAGGGTCTCATTATAAACTATCTCACTATTTATACTCGGCAGCATGACCAAGTATTGGAAACTTAGAGACGCTGACCAGTATTCGTAATGAAAATTATATACTAACAAGCAAGCACCTCGCACTCTACTCGCTACTCGTCACCGTGCACAATTATATCATTGTTATCAACTAATAAGCGAGTACTTTACTACTCTTCTCGTCATTGTGCTTAAGGTAATATAATAAAGATTTACTACTATTTATAACAGTATAGCGGTGGTAGCCTAGTGGGAGAACGTCCGCCTTTCAATCAGAAGGTCGTGAATTCAAATCCCAGTGCGGGCACGTACCAATGTGTTTCTGTAAAACATATGTACGTAATTATCACTCGTTTTTCGGTGAAGGAAAACATTGTGAGGAGACCCACATACCTACCCGAGAATTATTTCGGAGGTAGTTATGTTATCCACCAATCCGGACCTGGCCCCCGTGGTGGAATATAGCCTAACCCTCCTCACGAAAGTGAGGAAAGACCCGTGCCCAGCAGTGGGACGTTATGGGTGATGATGATGATGATGACTATTTATAACACTAAAAAGAGAGCAACTCATTACTACTCGTCATCATGTACAAGTATCTCATAATTATCTACTGACAAGCGAGTACCTCACTCTACTCGTCATAGCGATTTTAAGCAAAATTTCTACACATTTGTGACTAAATCTATGCGTGAACTAGACACGCATTTGTCTAGTAAATATTAGTAATTCGGGAAAATGTAAGTTTTTTTTTACAGTCACGTAATAAATTTATAATTATTGTTGTGAATTTTTATTCCAACAAAGTAGAAACATGTAAAGTTACATTTTCCTCTGTGGAACTCTGTTTCCTTCTCAGTTGTAATGATAAGAATAATTTGACGCATTCCTTTTTCCCCGAAGGTCTATGTTCAACGACTGGAATGCCAACTATGAGAAGATCACCGACATGATAGTGCCGCGCTCCACGCAGCTGATCTACCAGGACAACGACTACGGCCTCTTCACCGTCACCCTCTTCAAGAAGGTAAGGTCCTGGGATACTGCCCTGTGGAACACCAAAAGTAGGAGAAGAACAGGACAAATATTTCAATGAAATGGTCAAAGAACACTGCCCTGTGGCACGCTATTTGTAGAAAGAACTAAGAAGACGGGTGTAATAGTTTTGGATAAAAAAAAAATAAGTTGAAGTTTTTTGCCAAAATATTTTAATTTTTCCTATAAAACTGTAATTTTCCCCATATACCAATTCTTCTCATATTCTAATACTCTTCATATATTTAAATTCTATTCATATTCCAATCCTCCTCATATATTTAAATTAATATATAAATTCTTTTCATATTCTAATCTTTCTCATATATTTGAATGCTTCTCATATTCCAATCCTCCTCATATATTTAAATTCATCTCAAATTCCAATCCTAAGAATTGAAATATATCAGAATACGAGAAGAATTTCAATGTATGAACATTGAAATTCTTCTCGTATTCCAATCCTTCTCATACATTGAAATCCTTCTCATATTCCAATCCTTCTCACACCTACATTGAAACTGTTGTGACATTGGACTCCTCGGCGCACCAGAGACAGTAGTGAGCCTCCGCAGGTGGTGGAGGAGTACAAGCTGCACGCGCGGGAGCGCAAGTTCGTGGTGCGCGAGTTCTCGTACAGCGAGGAGGCGCTCGTCGCCGGGAAGAGCGAGATCACCAAGCTCGTCACCGACAAGAAGAAACAGTTCGTGAGTCGCGCGAAACATATGTTGTACATATGTATAATTATGTCACTAAACACATTTATTACAAGCGCTCTGACAATATGTCTGAGCATCCCTCCGCATACACATCACAGCCTGCATTGGTGTCCCGGAGAGCAATAATATAATAATGTTCTTTGTCCAGGGTCCGCTGGTGCGATGGCTGAAGGTGAACTTCTCCGAATGTTTCTGCGCCTGGATACATGTGAAAGCGCTTCGTGTCTTCGTCGAGTCCGTACTTAGGTGAGTTGGAAATAAAAAAAACAACAGAACGGATGGCTAGTAGTCAAGCCTACCATGACATCTTATAGCGATTCAATTGAAGACCTAAACTGAACCGCGTCGCATAATCGTACCGTGACGTCTTATTTTTTATGTTGCTGCCATTTTCAAATCAAATGTCATTTTCAAATGTCATGGTATGCCTCCTGTATTGAAACTTGACATTTAGGTATTGGAACATTTTTGAAGAAATAATTATTAATCGTAGTACCTATTTCACAAAAAAAAAAAGAGTTTAACTTCAAAAAGTTTTAAAAAATAAATCGCGCGAAGCCACTAATTACATTAAAAAAACACTGGCACAATAGACAAAATGCGCGATGCCATAAGTTAAAAATGGTAAATACACCGACCGAATACCAAAAAACCGTACGAAGCGAAAAAAATAAAAATAAGTCAGCGAACGAAATTGCTAATTGTAAAGTGAACTCTATGTCGTTCCAGATACGGTCTCCCGGTGAACTTCCAGGCGGTGGTGATGATCCCGGCGCGCAAGGGCGGCAAGAAGCTGCGCGACGTGCTGCAGCAGCTCTACGCACACCTCGACCACTCCGCGCAGCCCCACGCCACGGCGCAGGACGTGAGTCGCGCCGGGCATCCCTCTCTAGCTCGCTACGAAGAGTAGCTAGGCGTCTCTTTCTCCCCCACTCAAAGTGTGGAAAGTGTATCGAAGATAAAGCGTGCCATGACGCAGGACGGGAGGTGTGCTGGGCATCTCTCCCTAACTCACTACGATGTGTAGCTAGGCGTCTCTTTCTCGCTGACGACCACACGAGTGATACTGGCCGGGGTCTCTTTCTGGTTAACATCCCCGACACGTAAAACGAACCCCGATTGCCATCTATCTATAACCTATACATTTAGACAATTCCAATGAGCCCAAACACGATACCTATGCTATAAGTTGGTGAGGAGTTGGATGTCCTGAATATTCCAGGTGGTGCTGCAGCATCAGATCAAGGTTACCATGATCTTGAAATCTCATTGAATTAACAGTATAGCAAATTTCGAATCGATCAGACCTGTGAAAGTTGCTCACATTCCATCAACTAGAAAAGAGCTGACGATTTCCAAACGGCTGAACAGATTTTCTTGAAACGTAGCTATGAAATTTATCGATGAAATCGCCTATCAAACAAAAAAAAACTTAATCAAAATCGGTTCAGACAGACACAGATTCGCACTACAAACTTATAACGAACGCCCTTCTTTTCTCGTCGAGGGTCAAAAAGTTAATGCCTGAAGTTAAAATATCCATATCATTTCCCACAGAACGCAGAGTTAGCCGGTCTCGGGTTTGGCTCTTCCGATTATTTCCCGTACGTGTCTTACAAGGTCAACATCGACATGATAGAGAAGTCGGGCTAAACGGACTCTGAGCGGACAAGTTGTATATTAGGTGAGTCTCACTCCATTGCCATTATGTATCATTCACTCACTCACTTATATCAACCCATATCTGCCCACTGCTGAGCCAGTCCTAATCATCCTTATTCCCCCCACTTAATCTCATCTTTGCGACGTATTGTAATCATCATCATCATCATCATCAGCCCATAACGTACCACTATACCAATGATTAATGTTAGAAATTAATTTCCTTTCCAGGTATTGTTACCAAGAGCCTTGTGTCCGACCGAGCTAACTTGGTCACAAAAAAATAGTTGCAATCAAACATTGTACTGTACAATTATATTTTATTTAAATCACTACACAAATTTTACTTATTTTGCCCCTGTGTTAATCATTATATATTTTTCTATGTACAGAACTTTTCGATGTTTATTGACAGATATATCGTATATAATTTTATTCGACAGATTGTGTGTTATTCTGGTTGCTTTAAGTATTTATTATGTATGTTATTTGTAAGACGCCATTTAGAAATTGTTAAATGCAATAAAACATATAAAGCTTTCAATGTGAACAAGATTCGTTACAAACGCAACAAGTTGTTATGTTCAGTATTATATGTTGCGGACGGTTCAAAAGTAGTGCGTATATAACCGAGTGTTTGAACATTGTAAAATAAATAATTAAATGGAATATTATATATTGGAGTTAATGCAAAGCTATGTAAATAAGAACATTCCTCATTGTAACTCGTGTAGTACATAATAAAAATATTATTGAAGTTACTGTTTGTTTGTTGTTTTATTTTTAGTGAGACTTTACTATACCTTTTTTATATGATAGAGGTAAAGAAGCTGACGGCCCGTCTGATGGTAAACGGTTACTGTCAACTATGGACATCTGCAACATTCGGGTGTTGTCTACTCTCTAGAGCTCTTTAATCTTTTCTCATGAAGAGCCCGCTATTATAATATAGGCATCAGAACTCACAGCTCCTTCACCACTAGAGTTCACTATTAGTTTTGAATTGGTTTGATGGAAGAAAAATAACTAATCTTATTTGTGTGCAAATTGACTCGGATACTGAACAGATTTCAATACAGTTTCCTCAATTATTATACTTGAGACAAAGGCTTATTCTTGTTACAAATATCCTTTCATTGTAACATTTTTGAGGGTTTATTTATGACCGTGAAGTCAACCAACCAAAGAGATAAATTATGTTAGTAAGCTCAAAGAATAATTAGGAAACTGGTTTATGACAATATTTCCCATTTGAATTGCCACCACGATAGATAACAATAAGGAAGTCACTAGGAAAATCAGGAAGGTGATTCATTATTAAAATAAATATATTTTAGAACCATTGTTGCGAATCTAGATGTATTCTTAACACATTTCCTAGAATAGTTAGTTTTGGTAGTTACTGTAAGCTTACTATTTTAAACTGTAAATAAGTAAATAACTACATGATAATAAATAATTTTTATGGAGCTGTGACACTAGGTCAATCTTAATTATTTCGTTCTGGGACTTCAGGGAGCCCAATTTTTGGAGCGTCATAGTCATACTTAGTACCCTCGGGATCACTGGGTAGGGCCCAGAGATTGACCACACTAGGATTTAAAAAATTCAGTAAATACTTCATGTTTACATTGTTATAACTTTTATTTTCTTATAATCTAGCACTTTATTATGTAAAATTAAAAGTAAATAAACTAGCACTAGTCTTTCCATTCATCTTCCTCCGTAGTGTTATTGTCAGACTCCTGCGTAGTATTAGCAGAATCTCTTTCTTCATCCATCCTCTTGAACAAAGATGTTAGCAACTTTTTGTTGATGTGGTCGATTTGGCTTATTTCTCTGGTTGGTTGTTCAAGTATTACTTCAGGATTGTTGATGGCGGTCTTTTCTGGCTCAGGCATTATGATCTTCACAAATAAAACAATGGAAACTAATGAAACGAGAAAATACACTTGGAAAACTATGCGATGATAAATGTGTGATTCATTTCATGTCATGAATGAAATCAATCATGAAAATCTACAAAGAACGAACGACCGAACGAGATTGAGACGAACGAAACGAAATTATAGATAAGAGAATGAATAACTTATAGTCTGTGGTTAGTTATTTTCAACTGCGTCTCATTCTACGTATCAAAAAATGAGTTTTATAAGTTTTTAAATTATTATCGAAATAATTACATTCATACCAGCATACTTCTATCAAATGAAATATAAAAAAATATCGCTATAGCTTTCGGCCAGGAGGTAACGAAGGAAAAGCCGAAATAAAGGCCCAAGGAGTATGTCAAATGTGACGGAATGATGCCGTCACATATGACATAATTTCTGCGCGATATGAAACTTCAAATATTCTATAGAATAAAGCTGCGTTCAAGATTTTTTGAACATAATCTTAATATTTATTTTTACTAATTAGAATAATTTGTGAATTTAGACAAACTAAATTGAAATTAGACTATCTAAGTAAAATAATATGTTATATGGTGTAATTTAATTATTATTCTATAGTCCTAAACATTTATTTGAATTAAAAGTATAAAACTGCGTTCAGATTTTTTATCTGCCATCCACAAAGTACCATTTCGGCCAGCGACATTTTTCGTCTGCTGGTGTATTTGACCCGTAAAAAGCCCGTAAAAGTTAGTAAATTTCTTCTAAATCCTATTTAATTCCACTATAAAACGTTCCCCGTGAAGGTTTCTGTGTTGTTAGTAGAATTATTTGAAAAATCGTCTTCCAATGTCGGTGTCGCTCTTACATAACTTGGATCTGTAGGACTAACCTGTAATCTTATCATCTGATAGTTCGAAAATTGAATTTTGAGCTTTTGTTTTTCAGAGCCTCGAAAATGTTGGGTCGTTTTTCGCCGGGTGTTATCACCCAGGTGGTGGCCGTGGTCAATAACCAGCAGAACAGGAATATGGCTACCCTGAAACAAATTTCCATGCGTCTGAAGTCTGTGAAGAATATCCAGAAGATCACCCAATCCATGAAGATGGTGTCGGCCGCCAAGTGAGTTGCGAAATTTGGAGCACAAGTAGCCTACCCTTATCCATAAATTCCAGTTTCAATTCTATTTCGTTTCAATTAGGCATTTCAATATAATTAACATTACACCATTATTAATATAAATTTTATGAGATGGTTCAAATTGAAAGCTCCTATGATGTAAGTTGGTGATTAGTTGACTTCGACAGGTTGCAGGTTTGATTCCTACACAGGGGAAATATTTGTGAACCCCAGGAAATTGCTCTCGGTTCTCCTGTTTTCTGCTTTTTTAGATACAGGAATCTAGGGCCTACTTAGGGATCAGTATGTTAGAACATGATTGTGATGCATTATTTGTATTCAGCCCACCATCTATAATTTTCAGGTCATTGGTCTTTTTCCAGCTGACTTTCCAACACAAAAAAAACTATACTATAAAAATTTCAAGATAACCACACCTCTTTGTAATACTTTGTACAACTCAGGGAATGTAGGCTGCATAGTCATGGATCCAGCCAGAAAACTGTTAACACGTTCACTCCTGAAAACACAGATGTCTTTTTTATAACTTTACATGGGTGCGGGGCACACCTGTTGTGTTAGCGCAGCTTACGTGATTGATGTGCGGTGAAACACAGATGTGTGTTTCACGTGGCACAACTAGTGTGGCTCACACAAACGGCATGCCAGTGCTGGAAAACACAGCCTGTAACGCTGCCCAAATGTAAAAACTGGTTCAGCATTCAATGTGTCAAACATCTATTGGTTCTTTAAATATTGCATGTGAGAGATTAATAAACTAATTAGTTGTACAATTATGACAGGTCTAATTTTTTGTGTGTAGGTACACCCGTGCTGAGCGTGACCTGAGGGCTGCTCGCCCATATGGCGAGGGTGCTATCCAGTTCTACGAGAGGGCTGAGGTGAGAACCATATTTATATCGCATATTTACGACACAAATGTGTTATCTCTTTAACACCTTCAGTGCTGAAAACACAACTGTCATGTTTTCTATAACTTGCCACGAGTGCCGAAAAACACAACTGTGATGTTAGCTGTATGGGAAAACACTGGAGTGTGCAGAGCCGCACCCGTGGCTAGACAAGCAAATCGGCTCAGCAGTCAAAGTGTTAGCGGTATATCGGGAAGATTTCTTGTTGCAAATGAGCTATATATTACTATTTTACCAGCTTTTGTTTGTCACTTTGTCTGTGCGGCAATTGTTTATTGTTATAAAAAGTATCCTATATCTTCCCCAGGGTTCAAACTGTCTCCACACTAAATTTCATCAAGATTGGTTCAGCTTTAGTTACGAATAGGAAGCAAACAGATAGAGACAATTACTTTCGCTTTTATAATATTAGTAGGATAATCTAAGATGAAGCTATTAACGACCGCCTAGATCCCAAGATCAATTAAATTATAGCTAACACAAACCACTTGTTATAATGACATAACATTACAGGTGGCGGCACCGGAAGACGACCCCAAGGAACTGTATGTTGCCATAACTTCTGATAGAGGTACGTCTTTTGATCATTGACTTAACATGTTCACTGCTGAAAACACAGCCACAGTGTTTAATATAACAGACGTATATTTAACGCGGCGCTACTACAGTGCGGCTAACACAGACGGCACGCCATTGTTGGAAAACACAGTATATAACGGTGCCCAAATGAAAAACCGGTTCAGCAGTCAATGTGTTAAAATGTCTTACCTAGTAGTTATCCAGTGACAGTAGTCATTACGTCTAGTCAGGCCCTTGGGCGGCCTGAGAAACTGATACTAGAGGCCAGCATTGCCTCATTCAATAAACAATCGAACCATGCTATTTTAAAACAATTTCTTATAATTTTCCTCAATGTTAACTGTTTTCAAATTTCTGTCATGCTGTGTACGCATCTTTTGGGACACTGTCCAGCACTAAACTTTTGTACCTATTTTATGCTAGCAATATAATACTGAGAGTGTTCTGTTATATGTGCCTAAATAAATAAAAATAAAAAACAAAACCTTGTATAATTTCTGCTCAGGTCTCTGCGGCGCAGTCCACACCGGAGTCTCCAAGGTGATCCGTCTCCGTCTGCAGGAGCCGGGAGCAGAAAACATTAAAGTGATCTGTGTCGGGGACAAGTCTCGGGCAATCCTGCAGCGCTTGTACTCAAAGCACATTATTAGTGTGGCTAATGAGGTATGCTCATTTATAGAAATAAGAAAGCGTCAGAATTAAGTACAAATATTACCCCTAACTAGGATACCTGTATCAGGAACTGAGAACCATGGTACCGCAAACGCTTAGATGCAGACCAAATACTTGTTCACAGAAATACTTGCCCGCAGATGGAATTCGTTTCGCAGTAGGCTCCACCTCTCCATGGAGGCTGTCAAAGATTTATGTAACCAACTCAATTTCCAATCCCGCAGATTGGTCGTCTTCCGCCCACCTTCCAAGATGCTTGCAAACTGGCTTCCACCATTTTCACTTGTGGATATGACTTCGCTTCCGGCAAGATTATCTATAACAAGTTCCGGTCTGTGGTGTCTTACCAGCAGTCCGACTTGCCGCTCTTCAGCCAGAAGGCCGTTGAGGTAGAGTATTATAAATTTATCAACATCTGTAAGATCTTTTGATATTTACATGGTGTGGCTGTCTAACAAGCTGTTAATGGAGTGACTTTTTCGTTGAGGTCTCTTTAGTTTAACTGAACTCAATTTTTCAACATCATCTTTTACTCAGTGAACCTCTTCACATAATTTTCCAGAACGCTCCCAAGCTGGCCACCTACGACTCTCTAGACTCGGATGTGATCCAGAGCTACATGGAGTTCTCTCTGGCCTCCATGATCTTCTACGCCATGAAGGAGGGGGCTTGCTCCGAGCAGTCCTCCCGTATGACAGCCATGGACAATGCTTCGAAGAACGCCGGAGATATGATTGAGAAACTCACTCTGACGTTCAACAGGTGCGTTATATTAGAATGGCACTTATTTGAGCTTTTTTATTTGTCTTTTCTTTGGCCAATGTGTCAGGGCGATGAGCCCAGTACAGCGCAACAAGTTCTAGGTGGCACTGCAAGTGGTGGGGCTGTTCATTTAGTGAAAGATTTCTTCTCGCTTTTGAATAACAAATAACAATATTACCGAGTAACCAGATATGCTGGTTTTGCGCCATATGATAGCGCCATTGTCGCAAGATAGAAGTCAAATGCCCTTAATTCCAAAATTAAATTCGACCCAGGTTTCGATTTTCTCGTGTTCTCTCTCGGGCATGTGAGTTGACTGAAAAGCGAATGATAATTAGTAAAAAAAAACGTTTTTCTTCCACAGAACTCGTCAAGCCGTCATCACCAGGGAGCTTATCGAGATTATTTCCGGCGCTGCTGCCCTCGAATAAGCTCTCCCTATCCGAAATCGTTTTATGTAGGAACAACCCTATTTTGGCCATAACCATTAATCGAGTCGAGTCAAAAATCTTTTTGACAAAGACCGCAAGGGCCCCCATGAAAGTCACAACTGTCATAGAATTATGCGGTATTACCAAAATAGGGTGCAGCTAGACGTCTATTTTTATTTAATAAAGATCAAAAATCATGGTTTAAAATTTTAATGTAATGGTAGTTGAAAAAGACGTCTGAATAAAACGATTTTCAAGTAACGATATTTATTCTCCGTTGGAAACATGCCATAGAATAGTACGTACAGAGCCGACATTCTTGAACAAGAAACCAATGCCTTTTTCAATTAATTTTATTACTTGGACGAGCGATGGTGCATCGGTAGAATCTCACGCGACATTTACTCACTGGCTTTTCCATCTTTTACCGGTGTTCGTATTCGTTCGTTCAATTCCCGTTCGCCGTTCAATGCTTTTAGTGTGTGAAATCTTGTTGTAAGGATACAGTGGTGGTTAGCAATAAAGTGTTGTTTAGATATCGTTTTGTTTTATTTATATGCACCTACTAACTTTGGTGTGTCCTATGTCCCTGTATAGCGTTTAAACCAGAGGTTCACAGACCGTTTTTCAAAATATTGCTGGTTCCGGTGGACCCCTTGCAGCTTAATTTCTACCATATATTATTTTTAGTCACGCCAACGTAGACCCGTCGAGTCTCCTGTGGACCACTGGGAACTAAGGGTTTAAATTATCTCCGTATCTTTCAAGATCCGTTTAGCGGTGGAAATGGAACAGAGATATAGAGTTTGTAGGTAGTTTTACTCAGATTTTTTAAAGTATTTTTCTAAGATTGTGTAGACCAAATTATTGAAAACTGTTCAGCCATCACGGAGCTCAATATCGACATATTTTCGGTATTTTACTTATAAAAATTCACATTTATAATATTAGAAAGAAAAAAAGTTGAAAGTTGTACGAGGTATTGGAAAATTTGGGAAAACAAGTGATTTTTTTTTCTTTGTTTTTTGTATGAAGTCACGGCTTCGCATCAGTTATTTTCGCGATCTTCAGTTGTTTAATTTCATGTGACATGGCCCGTTTTAACCTGGGAAATGCAGAACAGTTGCGGGAAAACTGGAATTAGGTCATATCAATGCTTTTGAAAGTCTTGGTTAAAAAGAAACAACAAAATATTCAAATCTTTTTATTCATCGAATTCCATAAACAGTCTTAACAGTATAATTATTCTAGAACACGTCAACGCGGGATCGTTTTCACGAAAACTTGCAAATTCTTATTTACAATGTTTAGTATCTTCAAACAGATTTCATTCCAAAAATCTATTTTCTGGAATAAACATGCTAAGTATGCAATAAACGACTACTCCATTCAATGTCGATCATTGATTTCCATTAAACCAAACCGATTTACTATCGAGAGAGCATCGATCGATATCGACACATCGATTGACTGCAAGCCAATTCGTTAGTTAGACCCCTAATATTATCAATCTCGATTTTGATACATTCACTCACTATATTTACATTGCTAAAACATAGTAAAGAAAAAAATATCAATCAGTTATCAAAACTGTTTGCGAATTTTTGTGGATTTCATAATTTTTTACTATAATTTTCGTCCATTTTCTTTTATCTTAATCTCTTTTGTACTTACACTACGAGCCTGTTATTAAAAGGCCACACGAACTAATGAGGGGGGGCTACACACGATCATTTTCCATTGACAGTTTTGACTGTCCAATTCCATACTCTAAGTGGCTTCTGCGGCTTCAACACAATTTCTCCAATGTTGTGTTGCTAGAATATTGATATAATCGCCATCCAAATCAATATCCTTTGTTTAGCTGTCTGACTGAACAGTTAAAACTGAGGTTGTGTGTGTGTGGCATAAAAACTGACAGATTTTTCAAGGGCCGTCTGTGAAAATTTTAGCCCCCAAACATTAACCCCCTTATTTATAAAAAGTTATCGAACGTCATTTAGTACTGCGCAGTACAAATTTGTAGTGCGCGACTTTATGAAACGTCACATAACTTTTTATGAATAAGGGGGTAACAATACAACTAACAAATAAATTGAAACTACACAGATAAATAATAGATACAATACAATATACCATAATATACTTCTTTATAATAAAAATAAAATATTAAGTTACATAAAGGATAACTTTGTACCTAATTTATATATAAACTATTATAATAAGGAAAAAACTAATTGGTGGATTGCAAATAGCACAGATCTCAAATATATGCCCATCCCAGTAAATACATGAGACCGTTTTTGAGTAAAGCATATTTCAGTTAACACGTTGACTGCTGAGCCGGTTTTTACATTTGGGCACTGTCACAGACCGTGTGTGTTTTCCAGCACCGGCGAGCCGTCTGTGTGAGCCGCACTGTAGTAGCGCCGCGTTAAACACACACGTCTGTGTTTCGCTGCACAGCCGGCACGTAAGCTGCGCTAACACAACAGGTGTTTTCCCGCACCCGCGTAAAGTTATAAAAAACACAACGTCTGTGTTTTCAGCAGTGAACGTGTTAATGTTGCCCTCCGAAGCACGGAGCGCTGAAAATCCGCTCAGAATTTATAACATGTCTGAGGTTACGAAACCGGTGTCGGGTTGCAAAGCGCACCGCTCACATATGCACAGCTATTTTGTACATTCAAACATGATTTTAGCCTCACACATTCCATTGCAGAATTATTTACTGAACATTTTTACTGTTTGATCCTTTAATTATTAAATAAACAACCCTCCCTTGTGCAGGTCGGGTAGAAACATAACATATCGTAGCTTAAATACTGAAATTGAATACACCGCTAATCGGTAGTACTAGAATTCGCGTTATAAACGTAACTATATTTACAATGGATCGGTCGACGCCTGCGACTCAGTTTTGTGCTCCAAAATGATGTGATTTACATCTGAAACGATACAATAGAATATTATTATGGCATAGCACATCTGTATAGCAATATTTTCGACTACTCAGTTGCATTTGTTCAACTGTTGTTCACTTTTCAAATAATTGTCAAATGCCTTGAATTTAAAAAAAAATATATACTGATTATTACCAGACACTCCTCGTGCATTTCATATAATTACCGTTCATTTTTCTTATATGTAAGTACTATTAATTCATATTATAATTACATTTCACTGCTCACATAATCATTGTTCACTACTTGTCTATCACTTTCATATAATTAAGCTAGGTTCACATTTGTCTGACGTGTCGTGTCGTGATGCATCAGAAAGGTATCGGTTTCATACATTTACACAAGCCGTCACAACGCACTGCATCGGAGAAATGTGAACGCTACCATAATAAATGTATGAAACCGATACCCTTTCTGATGCATCACGACACGACACGTCAGACAAATGTGTCGGCGGCTTTAGTATTCACTGTTCATATACATAATTACTATTTACTCCTCATATAACCATCAGGTCTACCAGCAGGTAAGTAGGAACTGTGGGAACTCGTTTAATTGGTCATATAGGAGAGGTCTACATGGAGCAGCGGACATGTATGAACTGATGATGAACATGCTAATTACCCTTCACTCCTGGAGCGGCGGCAGACGGTCCGGCGTGCGCCACACGGCGGAGGAGGTGCGCTTGAGGCGCGCGCGCTCGATGTTGGGGAAAATGTCGCGGAGGTCCGGGGAGTGCTTGCGGACGCGGAACAGCCGGTCGATGTGCGCCGTGGCCAGCTGCGCCTGCACCAGGAACAGCTGCTGGCGACGCGCCTGGAACCAAGCATATGTATTAGGGTCTTACTACACGAGTGGTTCTCCCGCCATACACAACTTACATATTAATATGTTAACTGCTGAAAACACAACTGTGGTGTTTATTGTATGGGAAAACACTGGCGTGTGCAGAGCCGCACCCGTGGCTAGACAAGAAATCGGCTGAGCATTCAAAGTGTTAAATTGTATGTCGTACAGTTCACTGAGCGGTTTTAAGGCTTAGAGGAATCTGTTCCAGACAAATCTGTGTAGATCTTGAAACCAGCTTACCTTGCTCCTCCACCAGTCTGGCACGGGGCGCGGCGGTGGCTCCTCGTCCTCATCCGAGATGAGGTACTGGAACCCGTCCTCCATGTACACGGGCTCCACGATCCGCGGCGCGCCGCCCGGGGTGCCGGGGGTCTTGAACGGGGTGTGGGCTGAAAACACAGTAATTGTTGAAATATTACAATGTCTATCCTTCCCACTTGAAATAATTTAAGCAATGTTGCAATTCTATGTCTATAACTTATATAGAATCCCAAAGTTCCCATGGAAACAGGAAACAGAGCGAGCCTGAACTAAGCGCTTACCATCAGGTGTTCCACTTGCTCAATCTGTTACTTAGTAACATAAAATACAATTAAGTATAATAATAAAAATATATATATGGTAAAAAAAAAATTGTATCCATGTTAATTTCATTGTTACTTACATTTATCTTCAAGTCTCTGTTTCTTTTGCTTTTCCACATACTCCTTCATTTTCTGTTCGATTTCTTTTGCCATTTTCGCTGCCTCTCGTTTCATTCTACAACAAAAATATTCGTTAGTTATTACAAGTTGTAGGTTTAATTTGCTAAACTTCCACCTGTTTGTCCACCAATACCACCGCTGTGGTACCACCGCTTTAATAGATATACGACTGCCAAGATAAATACAAGATGGATAAACTTAAGCATTAGTGTGCAAAGTTTGATATTAGGAACGAAATCAACCAACGAGTTTCTCGCTGTTGTAGAGTAAGTTTGGATGTTGTGTTCGCACCTCGGTCGTTTCTATATTTATTACTACTTCATAAGTAAGCGAACCGATTAAAAAGATTTACGTGGGTGCTTCTTTTTTAACTTTTTTAATTAAAGATGCACCTTTATCTCATTAAACTTTAGCTTTGAATATGGCTGATAATTAATTTAACTAAAATGTGTCCAATAGCAGCTCAGCAGTGGTACATTATGGGTTGATGATGATGATGATGAGTGTCCAATAGCACTTTTCTTATTTATTTAATGAAACAATGGCAATACTTTTAGAATAGAATAGAATAGAAAACTCTACACTGTCTATTGCCTCTCTCTATCTCTTGTACTACATTACTGTAACTCACTAACACTAAACACTATGTGAGCTCAAACAATTTAGTTAATTTAAGTCTTCTCACTATGTTCGTGTGGTCGAGGAGCTCAACGTTCACATGACGATAATGAGTGTTTGGGACTATGAAATATTATCGAAGTTTCCATGCAACCACTAAGCAGTATTGCGCAAAGACTATGCTCGGCTTTGTGGAGACTTAAAAACAATTTTTAAAGAGGAAAAGCGCAGTTCTAACGACTTTCGCATTCTGGCGCAAAGCTTATGGGCAGGTACTCTGTACCCTACAAGTAATGACTCACGCCTCCTGCTCCTCGACTTGCTTCTGCCGCTGCGCCAGCGCCCGGCGCTGCTCCTCCGCCAGGCGCTGCTGCCGCGCCGCCTCCTCCGCCTTGCGGCGCTCCTCGGTCTCCGCTACCTTGCGGGCTAACTCTTGCTTTTTCTGTAAAAAGTAATGATATATTGATTTATATATTTATTAAACTGGCTGCGCCCCGCATTTTTACTCGTATAAATTTAGTTTTCCCGCCATTACTCTGCATTTCCCTGCCCCTGTCATATACGAAAATAAACAAGTGAAGATCGCAAAAAAAAGACGTGACTTCATACAAAATTCACATACAATTTTTCCGATTTAAATGGAACAATTACAAACAATTTTAAACAAGAAATTGCTAAATCGATCAAGTCGTTCTCAAGTTATGGCTTGACCAAGTAAATAGGTATCTAATTTTATAAATATGGATAGATAGATAGATAGATAACACTCATAAAACGGAATATAATGTTTGCATAAGCATGAGTCTAGTTGCCTAATTAAACATAGATATCATGATAATTAGCTAAAGAGCAGATTTTTGAATATTAGAAACTTAAATAAGCAATCAATTTTCAAAATAGCAACCAGTTATCATCGCCATCATATTATCGGTCCATTGCTGAGCGTTGGTCTCCCCCCTCACTTACCCGCTCTGCCTCCCGCATCCGCTCCACCCTCCCCAGGTCGGCGTGCGCCTGCTTGTCCCGGCGCTCCCTGGCCGCCGCCTCCAGCGCGGCGCGGCGCTCGCACTCCGCCGCGTGGCGCGCCGCCGCCGCCGCCGCCATCTTCTCCTCGCGTTTCCTGAAAACAAATCTTATTTGTAACATCTATAGACGAGGATAGTGACAGCGACCACCTGCCAATTGTAATAGCGGGTGTCGAAACAGGCTGGAGGCCATCTGTACATGCCCATAGAATTTCTTAGAGCTATCTTCTCTGACGGGCGTATTTCCGAAGCACTGGCAGAGTTAATGTAGTTTTCTTTTCATGTGCTAGATTCAGGCATGAAGCACCGCTTGAAAGGGAAGGGAAATGTCATTTTTGAAATAAAACTTTTTTTACGCACGCTTGACTTGGGGAAGACTGGTAAATGCGTTACGTAAAATGTGACCGGGCGAGGCGAATAGAAGTTGAGAGGTTAATTAGGTTAATAAGGTTAAAAGTTTAGGGGTAGGTGGATAAGTGGTAAATATTAAGTAAGTTTTACTGCTACTACGTGTCCCAGCCACACATTTAATTTTTTCAAACTCAAACCATAATCATCAGTATAGTAGGTCATATCTGATTCCTTAGACACAGGGATAAGCGAGTGATAGTTATGTACATATGCTTTTACAGAAACACATTGGTACGTGCCCGCACTGGGATTTGAACTCACAACCTTCTACTTGGAAGGCAGACATTTTCCCACTAGGCTACCACCGCTTAAACCAGTTTTACCTTTTCTGCAGTTCCCGTTTAGCTTCCAACATGGCTTCCTTCTTCTTCCTAGCGTCTTCTCGTCTCATGGTCTCTTCTGCCGCCTCTTTAGCCTTGTTGATAGCACTCAGTTTAGACGTAGACGAAGGAATAAAGGACTTTGTCGTTGTGACTATGTTGGCGCGGGGCTTTGAAGCCGAACTGGATATCTGGAATTTGTGACAGTGACAAAGGTGTATAATGTTAAAGTTGTCTCAGCAGATTTGTCCAGTGGGGAGAAAAAAACTTTCATAATCATCATCATCAACCCATAGCAGCCCACAGCTCAGGCACGGGTCTCCCTTCACTTTCAAGAGGAGGATTAGGCCTCAGTCCACCACGGGGACCCAGTCAGTTAACTTAATCAAAATCTTGGTTAGAAAGTTACAATTACCTGTGGCGGTTTCCCGTTGAATATAAGACTGTTCATTTTAGACAATGTTTCAGATGAGAGTACCGCTTTAGAGATTTTATCCGGCGGTGTGTGCGTGTCTTCGTTAGGCTGCTCTTCCTGTGGGAAAAATATAAAAAATAAATTATTTTTCTGACGAGCCGAGCAGGTCGTTCACCCGATGGTAAGCGCCACGTCTGCCATAACAGGCGCAAGGAGATCCACTTTGGAACTTTCTATAGTAATAATAGAATAGGATAAAAAAACTCTTTATTGTACACCAGAAACAAAAATAAACACAGTACAGATGAATTACAATAGGTAAACAAGGGTAGTACAATGGGCGGTCTTATCGCTGAAAGCGAAATAAATAACGAATAATAATAGCGTAATAATGTCTATTGTTCCGCAAAACGTACTAGAAAAATTGCGGTGCCTGTTATAATAATAAAATAGCCAAAGTGTGTGAAACTGCGAGGTCTTGTTTTTCAAAATGATGCGTCCAATATAAACGTTTTTTCTTTCTAAGTGCAGTTAGTTTAAAAGTTAAAAACGGTCGAAATTTAATAAGCACTATCATAAATGGCTCATTACCTTTTTGGCCATAGCTCGCGTTTTAGTCCTTGTAACTCGGGACGCCATTTCTTCGAACTGTTGCACTTTTTCTTTTACTGCAGATCTGAAAAAAAAAAAATTTTAATTTGCATATACAATTTTTAGTCAAACTTTTACGATATAATTATATTTAGTAGTATTTGTAGTGGGAGGCCTCTACTGCAAGAGACCGCCTGGGGAAGTACCAGATTTGCCAGATATTCATCCACCAAGCAGTAGTGTGCAAACAATACTGTGTTCCGGTTTGAAGGGCAGCGAAATTACTGAGCATATGAGACTTTAGAGGCGATATCTCAGTGTGACGAGCGCAGTGCAGTGCCGCGCAAGATTAGGCAATGCAAAGTTCTGGGTGGCACTGTAACTGCTATGGGCAGGCGTAGTGCTTACCATCAGGTGAACGACTTGCATGTCACGTCACTCAGTCAATTTAAAAAGAAAAAGCTTTGGTAGTTCCCCTACTTACTTGGTACTAAAAACTATGTAAAAGTACTTACGTGGGCAGAGTTTGAGGAATACCCTTCTTGGGCGGCGTGTAGCTATCATCCTGACTGTCGCTGTCGTCCGTTAGAAGGGAGTTATCAGCAGTAAAATTTGTTGCTTTTGGACCTGATAGAAGAAATACATACTTTTCATTATCATCAACCCATATCGTCCCACTGCTAAACACGGGTCTCCTCTCACTTTCGTGAGGAGGATTAGGCCATAATCCACTACGGGAGCCAGGTCCGGATTGGTGGATCACCTATCTATCTCGGAATTATTCTCGGGTAGATATGTGGGTTTCCAAACGATGTTTTCCTTCACCGAAATGCGAGTGATAATTACGTACATATGTTTTACAATAAACACATTGGTGTGTGCCTGCACTGGGATTTGAAATGACGACCTTCTGCTTGGAAGGCGGACGTTCTCCCACTAGGCTACCAACGCTTTTTTACTTACTTTTACTTACTGCCACATATTTTTAACATACCGTTTTACTTTTTTGGCTCTTTTGCGAATCTTCAACGTGTGTGGTAACTGTTTACTGGCGTTGTGTCGTAACTAAACTCAATCAGCAGTGCGGGCGCACACGACTGGTGTGATAAAATTGACAATACAGCAGTGCGGGTTCGTACGCCAGGCGTGTGTTCACCTGATCGTAAGCGCCACGCCTGCCCACAACACCTGCAGTGCCACCCTGAACTTTTCATTGCATAGTTTTGCACAGCACTGCGCCCGTCACCCTGAGACTTCGGTTTTAAAGTCTCATTAGCCCGGTAATTTTGCTGGAAACAGTGCCCTCCAAACCGGAAAACAGTAATGTATGCACGCCACTGTTTGACACTCTTATAAAAGCCACTTATGCCACAGGGGATCAAATTATAAATACCTTTGTCTAAAACGACTGTGGCATCCATAATGACATTCTGCGGCTTGTCGAGGACTATGGTTTCACGGCTGCCGGTGTCTAGTACTACGGTTTCATTCGGGGCACACTGAAATAATTTTCACAATTATTCATTTGTATTTTACAAACAATATATATTTAAAAAAATAAAACAAAATAAATATAACAAAAAAACTAAATGTCTGTCATAAAAGATTTCTAATAAAATATACAAAACGTTACTCTCTCTCTTTCTATCTTCACTAACTTATATCTCCCTTTCAACTTCCGTTCGCCTCGCCTGATCACATTTTTCGTAACGCAATCACCAGCTTACTCCCCAAGCGAAATAAAGTTAAGTCGAGCGTGCGTAAAGATGTTTTACTTTAAAAAACGGGATAAAAAGTATCCTATGACCATTCCAGGACATAAAGTATCTATATATTAAATTAAATCAAAATTCGTTCAGCCGTTTTGGCATGAAGAGAGGACAAACGAATTTATAATATTAGTGAGATGTGAAAGTTTGGATGTCCTTTACTCAATAATGCAAAAAGAGCTGAACAGGCTTGGATAAAATTTTACACACTAGTTTATTGCATGGATTAACGTTTCTTAATTGGATTATTAAAATACCCAATGGGGATGCGACTAATATATGATTACACTAACAATAGATAGGTCACTTACAACATTCTTCGGAGTCACCGGAGCATGGTTATATACTCCATTAGGTAGTACCACAGTCTCATCCATCTCTCCGGCTTTAACTATAATTCTAGTTTCATCTAGAACTATATTATCCGCTTCATCCTTCTCCGAACTTATGGTTTTAGTCAATATGTCAGGGCCCTTCGTTTTGGTCAACCCCTTTTTGGTCAATTCAATGTCAGGATTTGGTTTTTCTTTCTTATTCTTGGGCTTTTCTTTTTGGAGGAGGATGGGGGAAGTTGGTTCTTGATGGGAGATCCTCTCCTCTTTCGGGGAGATTTGAGTTGGTTCTGGGTCAACTGGTTTGGGAGGTTCTTTTTCACTGAAAATAATAGTGGGTGATATTAGAAATGGTAGCGGTGATGGCCTAGTGGGAGATTGGTGCCAATCCTGACGTGCAAACTGGTTAAAGTTTTAGTTCAGTCCTGACTGCTGCCAAGCAGTAATGTGCAAACATTAATGTGGCATTGTTTCTAGCGATGATAGTCGTGAGGAGCAGTGCAGTGCCGCGCAAGATTACGCAATGCGTTCTGGATGGCACTGTAACTATTATGGGCAGGTGCTTACTATCAGGTGAACGACTTACTCGTCTCGTCACAGTCAAATAAAAAAAAAAAAAGGTTGTCTGGCAGAGATCGCTTTAAGCGATAAGGACGCACATTGTACCTATTATTATATGTTTTTCTCTGTATTTTATACAGTTTGGTGTCAATAAAGAGTTATCTATTTATGATTAAATAGGCATTTGAATACTTACGCCGCTTTTTGAGCTCTTCTCGTTCTCTTTGGCCGCGGCTTTTCGGCTGGAGACGCTGTAAAAACAATGCTATTGATTTTTCGCTATCTTCAGCTATTCCTAAGTAATATGGTGGTTTTTAACCTGGGAAATGCAGAGAAACAGAGATTGCGGGAAAACTGGAATTACGCTGGTGAAACCGCGTTGTGCAGCTTGTTTCTAATAATGGTAATTTATGATTAGGCACCATATAATTGCAGTTTTTACTTAAATTATGGCATTTATTATAACACATTCACTGCAGATAACACAATTGTGGTGTGTGTTGTATGGGAAAAATCTACGGTGTGCGCAGAGCCGCACCTGTGGCTAGACAAGCAAATCTGCTAATCAGTCAGTGTTAAAATCAGACTTCAATTATATAATTGGTATATTCTGCTGTAAGTTGTGATGATAATCTCACCAGGTAAACTCTCCTGGCTAGACTGTGAGACGATTTCAGTCTCTGCGGGTGCTTCGGAGACCTTCTTCCGGCCGCGGGTCCGCTTGGGGCGCCCCTCGGGCGCAGGGGGCGCCACTGGCGGCTCCTCATCTCGGGCTCGTGAGCTGGATCGCGTCGCTGGCACTGTTGACAATAATAATAACGCGTCATGATCACATAATAGGTTAGCGGTTGGAGCGGTTTCCCGTTTAGATATCGATTTATTTGATTTTTCAATTTTTTAACGCACATTAATAATAAGTTAGTTAAAATTTTGACTGCTAAGCTGATTTTCTTATCTAGCCGCGGTTACGGATCTGCACACACCGTTGTGTTTTCCCGTACTCGCGGCAAGTTGTAAAAAACACAACAGTTGTATTTTCAGCATTAAACATGTTACTTAAGTAAGGCCTATTTCTATTTATTTTACAGTTTAGGAAATGTTAAAATCAATTGTTCCTATTTTTAATCTGACTAACATTGGCAGAATTAAAGCTATATTTTTATTTCACTTTTTTTTTAACACTACCTGGCTGCGGAGCTGTGTCGGTCTGTTTCCTGGTCCTCGTGGTCCTCCTCCGAGTAGACGTGTCTTCCTCGCTCGTGTCTTCGGCTGGAGGCTTCGCTTTAGGGATGGCCTTGCGCGGTTCTACCACGAATAAAAAAAAACGTAATAAAAAAACTTAGGACAAAAAATACCGGGCTCCCTTTGTGGGTTATGGCCTAAGTGAGACTCCTGCTTAGCAGTGGGCGGATAGGAGTAGTGGTGATGAACAAAACACCGATTGTTTCCAGACATACAGACCCTTCCAGTTTTATATTCCTGTAAAGAAGCTGGAAGAAGCGAAAGAGGTGTGTCAGGATCAAAACACGTGGAAAGATGTAGTCTCTGCCTGAAACGGGCGTATTTCTGAAGCACTGATACTGTTAATGGAGTTTCCTTTTCCTGTGCGAGATTCAGGCATGATTCACCACTTGAAAGGGAAATGTCGTTTTTCAAACTCAAACCATAATTAGGTAATCATTAGTTTAGTAGATTATATTCTGACCAATTTTTTATTTTTCTCCACGTAAAAGAAAGTTTATGACTTGTAAAAGTACAATATTTTTGCACACTTGCAATAAACAATTTGAGTTTTGATATGACGTAACTATTCACGCGTGATCCGCGCGATTAACACTTTCACTGCTGAGCCGATTTTCTTGTCTATCCAAGGGTGCGGCTCTGCATACTCCATAGCGTTTTCCCATACAACAAACACAGCAGTTGCGTTTTCCCGCACTCGCGGCATGTTATGAAAAACAGGACAGTTGTTTTCAGCGTTGAACATGTTAAATGCGTGAGTCGACTGCTTCTGCTCGAGAGGTGCTTGAATGACTGCTTGGAGAAGTTGCGGCAGACTGCATGCATGGTGTCCCGTATCGGCATAAAGAATCAACTGCTGGTGCTGCCTATGTACGACCAGTCTTACTGTTATTATAAGTGAGGAGTTCCGGAACGAAAGCCGATTAATCCGACCGAATTCAAAAATTTTCAGTCATATTTCTCATCTCTCCCGAAAACAACCGAATTCAAAATTTTTCAGTCATATTTCTCATACATACATACCATGCATCAGATTGCAGCAAATCTCATTTCACACATTCACTGCTGAAAGCACAGCTGTAGTGTTATTTATAATTTGCCGCGAGTACGGGAAAACACAGCGGCGTGTGCAGATCCGTAACCGTGGCTAGACAAGAACAGAAAGAAAGAAGAAGAGAAGAAGAAGAGAAGAAGAAGAAAGAAGAAGAAGATAGAAGAGTGGCTCAGCAGTAAAAGTGTTAAAACATACTAAATATGGGCAGCCGGAACTAAATCCGACAAATACTAAATCCAAGATTTCAGTTCTTTATTTTTATTATAATTACATGTTAGGATAGCAAAAACAACTATTTATATGTAAATCATTCTTTTGTGTTTTCCGTAACAATATAAGAAGTGGATTTATCAGCTTTTCTTCCAAAACTCTTCAAGTACAGATTACCGAATACAAGTATTAGATTCTCAACTCACTAGGCTTAGGTGCTTGCGGCGGCGGCATGGCAATCTCGTCCTTGTTAGGTTCCTCTTTGACTTCAACATTGTCTGGCAAGGGTTCCGTGTCCATTGGCTCAGGTGCTGCAGGCAGGGATACTTTCTCCTGTTTAACTGTAAGGTAATTATAGGAATTGTATTAGTCACAATATTGAAAATAAATCCCCAATTTACCTGGATTCCTCAAAAATATCAATAGCTAAGTAAACAGACGAGCAAGTCGTTCACCTAATGGTAAGGTCTACGCCTGCCCATAACAGTTACAAGAACACCCAGAACTTAGCATTGCTCAATCTTGTGCGGCACTGTACTGCACTCGTCACCCAGCGACATGGGCTCTAAAGTTTCATATGGCCAGTAATTCACTAAAGAATCAATATAACTTACTCTGTACAGCAGACACAGAGTTCGGCTCCAAGTTTTCCTTCTCATCGTCTTTCTTCCGTCTACCTCGACCCGATTGCGCTGACTGGTTCTTATCCACCGTTTCCACAGAGTTCTGCCTTCGAAGCTTCTGCGTTAGGTTTACGTTTACCTGGACAGAAACAGGTAGGTAATGCTGCATTGTACAATAGTTTACTAAATACGTAAGGTCAGAAAATAGAAAAATTTGTAATCAAAAAGGACATCACATCATCCTTATCACAATCGATGATTGCCCACTACTAAGCTTGCATCTCATAATTATTCATAAGTGGATTAGGCAATAATCCACCACAAGACCCAGTAAGGATTGGTAAATCATATTATCACATATTTTTAAATGAATGTTTAGACACACCGGGTTTTCTCATAAATGTTTTCCTTCACCGAAAAGCGAGTGATAAGTACAATATCACCATCTCAGTCCGTATCAACCCACTGTTGGGCATAGGCCTCCAAGCTACTTTTTCCGGTTGTGTGTGAGAGGTTTCCACTGCTTTCCAACTACCGTCACAAGGTCGTCTCACCAACGGCCTTGTGGTCTGGCTACCAGTCTGCACTTTTCTATCAGCCACCATTCCATGACTGTTTTTGTCCATCTTCCATCATTCCCATAATGTTTATTACAAAAGCATATATAGGTACATGCCCGCACACCCGCATGCCCGCGCCGTCGGGATTCAAACACCCAACCCTCAGCTTGGAAGGCAGACATTCTTCCCACTAGGCTATCACCACATTTTATAAGTACAGAGACTAAGGGGGTCGCCCAAGACGGCCTAATTGCGGAAAAGAGCCCGCTCACCAAGTACCAATTACCAAGTAAGGGGGTCGCCCACAGCAACTTTTTGTGACGATTCAGTAGCTATACAATCACAAAACATTTGCGATACAGTTATTGCTGTCCCTGGTCATATATTAACGCCTTGTAACCACGATTTTGCATTGCTACAGATGCGATGCAGCATTGATACGTGTTTGAATCAATGCAGTTGCTTGATTACATTGATGCAGTAGGGTGTTGCAAATGCGACAAAGGGTCAAACGTAGCAATGCAGACGTGCTTTACGTGTTACTGAAACACTGCAAAAAGTAATTGTGGACGACCTCTCTAAACACTAAATTATTTTAATATGTAATTTCAACTAGTTGGAACAAACCTGTTTGCTAATAATACTCTGTGCTTTAACCGACGCATTTCTCTTCTGCCGTTTATCCTGTTCAGGACTAGACATGCCTTCCACTTCATTCTTACTCCGTTTCTTAGAGGCTCGCCGTTCAGTGCTCTCGTTGGAGCTCCGACTAGCTGAGCTGGACTTGTTGCTTGAACGACGCTTGGTGTCAGCCTCCGGTTGTTTGTTTGGTTCAGCTTAAACCAGATAGGATACGATATTTAATATTATAAATATCAGTATGCTACTCGGCTCGTATATAACTTGAACTGATTTTGACAAATCTATATATATAAAAATGTTATGTTGGTTTGTGTACGCTTCAAAAACTCAAAAAGTTCTGCACCGATCGAGCTGAAATTTTAGCATGATATATCAGCGAATGTGCGAATGTGCCACAGCAAATCGTGACAGGGTACAGCTAGTAACTGTATAAAAAACCACTTCTGCACTGTAATACAGGCAATGAACTAATAAATCATTGTTACAAAAGTGAGCATTATGTAAAGTGACTTTCAACACTGTCATGTAGAGGTGTATGCATCTATGTAATTCATCTTTACAATAATAAATAAATAAACTTGCAGAAGTGGAAATGTTGAATAGCATGCATTTGCTTATCAGTTAACCATTTTTATTCTATGAGCAGTATGAGTGATAAATCAAACTAGAAATTACAAAGAGGTATAATATGTTAAAAGACCCATGGGTAGTTTTGTAACACCCATGGGTCTTTTAACAGAGCTCTATGTTGTTTACATCTTCAAACCATGAGTGGTGCGAAGGTAAAGTCACATGTTCAAAGGTAATTAGAGTACTTACCTTCATCCTCGTCGATACTTTGGAGGGTTGTCACGTTATTGTCTTTTTGTGTTTTCTCCCGCGCTCTGCTCCTACCATTTTGGAACTCCTCTTCGAACTTATGAAGTGAATCGAAGGCAACCTGAAATTATCACAGGTTCCGTAACTGTACACAATAACAGAGCACTGATAGACACTTTTGCAAGTTATAATAAACTAAATAATGCAACTAAACACTTTAGAACACTCATGTAAAGTCAAGTAAACCGAAACACTAACTGAATGTAATTTCCCGTATTCGATTTTTACCTTGAGGTCGTCATTGAAGTTTTTAACAAAAGCATTTGATATTTCATTGATTTTAGGCAGTAATTCACTAAAAATGGACATAATTATTAGATAAACTCTGAATAAGTTCCACAGATTTGACAAACGCCATAAATTACGAAACAATCGAATCGAAAACCGTTTGAAATTGAAATGTCATAGTGCCAACCAAAGAGTATAAATAATAACTTGGTGCCAACACAAGAAATGAAACTACAATTTTGTTTCGGTTTCGTTCAGAATTTTTCATTCGAATACATACACAGACACAGACACATTACTATTATAATAACAATAATCCCAGTGCGGGCATGTATCAATGTGTTTCTGTAAAACATAACAATATTATGTACGTAATTATCATTCGCTTTTCGGTGAAGAAAAACATTGTGAGGAAGCCCACATACCTACCCAAGAATTATTTCGAAGATGTATCCACCAATCCGGACCGGGCCCCGTGGTGGATTATGAAACTCTAAACTCAGTGGGAACAACAGTGGGATGATATGGGTTGATAATGATTTAGGACAGGAACACAATATTTCGATTGAGACTATTACCTACTGTACTGTACCTTGTAGTACTATAATTATTATTGTTCCACCTTCCTCGTGGTATTCCTTCCGAGATACATAAGTAGGTACTAACTTAAAATAAACAACACAACAAATAAAAAAAATATCAATGATTTTTGTGTGTCACTAATAGTTATATTATATTTTATTATTATTAATTAGTTATATTTTCCGTCAACGCTTCTCCTGCCCGTTTCTAATTAGCAATGAGAGGCATAACGCAAAGATCGCTTTTGCTAGCTCATCTTGTTATAAAGACGCCAACGTCGTCGCAAAGGTTTATATTCTGGAAGTGTCACGTGAGAGACTGTTGCACTCAAAAACTTGAAATAATATGATAATAGAATAATTGTAATTATATTCATATTCATTGCAGGCTAAATGCACAATGATGGCATCCGAGGTTTCACAAGAAACAGGGCCCCCATTGTTATTGTTTTTTTTTAATTTCATTTAAATGCATTTTGTTTCTAGCGATATTACCTGGGCTTATGAGACTTTTTAACCGATATATAGTGCCGCGCAGGGTTATGCAATGCAAAGTTCTGGGTGGCACTGTATCTGTTATGGGCAGGCAGGCGTAGCGCTTACCATCAGGTGAAAAACTTGCTCGTCTCTTCTCTACTCAGGAAAATAAAAGAAAATAAATAAATATGGATCTAGTATGAATGGGCCAGTCGGTAGAGGTCGACGTATGCGCACGTAATCAAATAAAATTAAGTATCCTAACTTTTATAATATAAATGCGAAAGTAACTCTGTCTGTTGCTCTTTCACGCCTGAACTACTGAACCGATTGAAATGAAATTTGGTACAGAAATAGTCTAGAGCCTAGGGAAGGACATAGGCTACTTTTTATCGCAAAAAATGCATTGTAAGGGTTTGAAATAGGGGATGAAAGTTTGTATGGAAGTATCGTCATTTTTGAAGCTAGAAGCTTGAAATTTATTTTTTAGGCTTTTGATTAGATATAAATAAATTTGGCATTCAAAGTTTGTAAAACTTTACCCTTAAGGGGTAAAATAAATATAGGGGATGAAAGTATGTATAGGAATATGTAAAGTTTCGGCATAACCACTGCACCGATTTAAAAAAATATTTCTCTAATGGAAAGCTACATTGACAGCGAGTAACATAGGCTATATTTTATCCCCATATTCCTCCGGGAACAGGAACTGCGCGGGTGAAACCGCGGGGCACAGCTAGTAATGTTATATATTCTATAAAAATCCAGCCAATCAGGGTCATCTATGAGCCAGTCGGTAGAGGTCGAAATAGGCGAACGTTCCTCGGTCAAATTGAGGACGTATACTAAAGAAACTCATTATCACTCGCTTTTCGGTGAAGGAAAACAACGTGAGGAAACCCACATACCTACCTGAGAATTATTCCTGAGGTAGGTATGTGGTCCACCAATCCGGATCTGGCCCCCGTGGTGGATTATGGCCTAATCCTCCTCACGAAAGTGAGGGGAGACCCGTGCCCAGCAGTGGACATTATGGGTTGATGATATTGACTAAAGAAAGGCCAAGTCAAAAGTACCTATAATCGGCGAGCATGTATGAAGGACTCATAGAAGAAGAAGAAGCGAAAGAGGCGTGTCAGATCGTAGCTTGTAGAAAGGTGTAGTTTCTGCCTACCCCAACAAGAAAAAGGCGTGACTGTACACATGTTTGTCTATGGCATTTTACACATAAAGCTGCGTTAATAACACTAGTTTAGTGCTATACTCATAATCATAATTAGTCTATATTCGTCCACAGCTGGATGTAGGCCTCTCCTAGTGAACGCCACCGAGCCTGATCTTCGGCTCTCCTCATCCAGTCTTTGCCAGCCGTCTTCGCAAGTCATAGCTCCACCTGCCGGCGGGCGTCCTACACTACGTCTGCCTCTCTCTAGAACTCGTCTACCCACCCTATCGGTTATCGGTTCTTCTAGAGATGTGACCGGACCACTGCCACTTCAGCTTGCTAATCCTTTGCGATATAACCTCAATCGTTCTAGGTTATTACGTATCGACCTGTAGATGGGGTCCAGGCAGTCTGAACCTCATACTAACCAGCACTCTGTCTCCAGATCAGAAGGTTGATGTGGGTTGATAAACGGTGAGGTAGGTGTAGATGAAGAAGAAAGTAAGGCCGAAAGAATGAAGATTTATGATTGAATTTAGATGAATTGTATATTTCCGAAAGCTAATAATAAATACAGAGAAAGATAGATAGAAAACTACGAAGCGAAACAATAATAAGCCAAGCGCGATAATAAAGAAAACAATAAGCAGCGTAGCCTATAGCGGTCAGTAGCGGTCTGCCTGCGCGGGCGCGGGCCGCGACTCGCCGAGCCAGCCACAGACACGGTAGCAGTTACTATGCGCGGTCACCAAAACCGGTAGTCTAAGGAGTTGGCCCATACTCATAAGAGGGAGCGATTTAATCGAATTGTAAGGTGTTGGCCCAACTCAATGGAGTAGCGATTTTGGTGATGTGATGAAGTGTGGCGGAGCACGCCACATATTCCCCCCGGCCAGACCGTGACTACGGTTGATAATAATTAGGGAACCGGACTCTTCTACCGCTTCGGGTCTTCTTCTCAACGGGAGGTGGTTCCGCAGGTAGTGCCTTCGGGGGTGCTGGACGAGTCTCCAGCCTTTGGGCAGTAGTGGCGGGTGGTACGTGAGCTTCTCTAGCCATATACGCCGGTTTCAGCCTGTCGACAGTGACGTTGACTTTCTTGCCTTTCACGTCAAGGGTGAAGAACTTCGGCTGTCGCTGTATGACCAAGTAGGGGCCGGCGTAGGGTGGTTCGAGTGAGCCGCGCACGTGATCTTGACGCAGAAATACGTGAGATGAGTCTTGCAGATCACGTGGGAAGTAGAATGGCGTCGAAGTATGCCACGCCGTCGGTTTGGGTGTCAAGCTCTGAACATGGGCTCGAAGACGAGTTGCGTACTGCGTGATGTCATCTGACGAGAAGTCGTCGCTCGGCGACAAGAACTGTCCTGGTAAGCGTAGGGGCTCACCATACACCAACTCGGCAGCTGACGTTTGTAAGTCCTCCTTCCACGCGCTTCGTATTCCAAGTAGTACCAGTGGGAGGGCTTCGGTCCACTGCGGGGTAGCGTGACACATGATTGCTGCCTTCAGTTGTCGATGGAGCCGCTCGATGATGCCGTTTGCTGCAGGGTGATACGCAGTAGTGTAGAAATGACGCGCACCAACCAAAGCAGCGAGGGATTTGAAGAGGTGGCTCATAAATTGGCGTCCACGGTCAGTTGTCACACGAAGAGGACAACCGAATCTGGCAATCCAGCCAGATACGAGGGCAGCAGCGCAGGTTTCTGCAGTGATGTCTCTGAGTGGTATCGCCTCAGGCCATCGCGTAAATCTATCGATGACAGTGAGACAATATCTGTAATCAGAAGACGGGGGTAAAGGTCCAATTATGTCGAGGTGGATATGGGAGAACCTCGAGGAGGGGGTAAGGAAAGAGGAAAGGGGGGATTTAGTATGTCGGGATACTTTGGATTGTTGGCAACGTAAGCATTGCCTAGCCCACTCTCTACAGTCCTTACGAATCCCTGGCCATACAAATCTTTGCGTAACCAGTCGTACCGTAGCTGTACATCCTGGGTGATGTAGACCATGTATCGACTCGAAGACTTGTCTGCGAAGCTGTGGAGTAATGAATGGACGTGGTTGTCCCATTGAAATATCGCAGTAGACTGGTAAACGACTGTCGATTGATTCCATCTTCTTGAGTTTCAAGCTGGAACCATGTAGAAGAAAGTCTTGCAGTTCGGAATCTGTCTTCTGAAATTGTGCAAGAGCTTGAAAATCGATACCAGCAGTTATCTCCTCTACACGCGACAAAGCGTCTGCGACGATGTTCTTCTTTCCGGGAAGGAAACGTAGGTCAGTGGTAAATTGAGCGATGAAGTCTAGATGACGAAATTGTCGTGGAGAACACTTTTCTTTGTTCAAAGAAAAGGCGAAAGTCAAGGGCTTGTGATCGGTGTATATAGCGAAGGTCCTAGCTTCCACCATGTGCCTAAAGTATTTGATGGCTTCGTACACAGCGAGTAGTTCTCGGTCATAGGGGCTGTACTTAACCTGGGCACCGGAGAGCTTGTGCGAGTAGAAGGCTAGTGGTTGCCAGTCCGTACCTTTGCGTTGCTGTAGAACGGCACCGATAGCTGAATCAGATGCGTCGGTAACGATAGCTAACTCTGCTGTAGCATCTGGATGAGCGAGTAAAGTTGCCTGTGACAGTGAAGTTTTGCAGTCTTCGAAAATGCGCATGAGGTCAGGAGTCATCTCGACAGGGTGAGTACTTTTTACCTTGGGTCCAGACAAGATAGCGTTCAACGGCGCTTGAAGTTGAGCTGCATTGGGAATGAAGCGACGGTAAAAATTCATCATCCCTAAGAAGCGTCGGAGCTCTTTGATGGTTTTGGGAACAGCATAACCCTGGATAGCCTGGACTTTCGTAGACAGCGGTCGAGTACCAGCAGCTGAGACGTGGTATCCCAAGAAATCTACTTCTGACTTGCCTAGCACACACTTCGAAGTGTTGATCAATACACCATACTGCTTAAGTCGGTCGAACAGCTGACGCAGATGTGTCTTGTGTTCTTCTATCGAAGAAGAGAAGATAAGTATATCATCAATATACCCGTAGCAAAAATCAAGGCCTAAAAGAACTTCATCCATGAACCTTTGGAAGGTTTGAGCAGCATTCCTTAGTCCGAAGGTCATGTACTCAAATTCAAACAATCCGAAAGGTGTTGTAAGTGCTGTTTTAGGTACATCGTCTGGGTTTACCTTAAGTTGGTTGTAGGCTTTGACGAGGTCAACACTGGAGAAGACTGAACATCCTGAGAGCTGGTGGGAGAAATCTTGAATGTGACGAATGGGGTACCTGTCTGGTATGGTCCGGGCGTTGAGTGCGCGATAGTCGCCACAGGGTCTCCATCCATCATCCTTCTTCTTCACCAGATGTAGTGCTGACGACCATGGACTCTCAGAGCGTTTAGCTATTCCGCTTGCTAGCATGTCTTCAAACTCCTTCTTGGCTGCTTGCAAACGTGCTGGGTCGAGACGTCTAGGCTTGCTAGATACAGGAGGGCCTGGAGTTGTCCCTATATAATGGAGCGTGTTGTGCTTGGGACTTGAAGGAACTCCTGCAGGTCTCGTAATCTCCGGGAATTCACGCAGCAGTTTATGAAAGTCCGACTCACCTGTGATAGTTTTAATGGATGCTATGTCGTCAGGTGAACCAGTGCAAAGGGCGTTCACTGAGAGTGAGGTGATTCCATCAATCAGACGCTGGTTCTTGCAGTCTATGAGCAATCCATAGTGGCTGAGGAAGTCTATACCAATGATGGGTCTAGAAACATCAGCGATCGTAAAACTCCAGGTGAAAACTCGTCGAAGACCTAAGTCCAGCTGCAGTTGACTGAGACCGAATGTGTGTATTACCGTATTGTTTGCAGCTGTGAGATTAAATTTCGACTTGAAGCAGGGCGTCTTAACAGCTGATCGCGGGAAAACACACAGGTCCGAACCAGTGTCTACTAAAAACTGCATTTTCGATGCTCGATCTGTGACAAAAAGACGGCCTGTTGACGAAGGGCAGTCGTGGGCCGCTACTTGCGACCGCCCTGTGAGTTTTCCGAAGCAAAACTGCACGGCTGCTTACATTTTCGGGCTTGAGATCCGTGGGTAAAATGATAGAAACAGTGAGGGTGATTCGGTGGTGGTTGCCTTGGTCGTGAGCGCGAGTGTGAGCGAGAACGAGCACGATTATCTCTTCGGCTTTGATACTGCGGGCGAGAGCGTCCTCCACTGGCTACTTGATCAGCCAGTTTCGCTACCTGTCTAGTGAGTTCACAAACTTGCCTTGTCAGCTCGTCGTACGACGGTGATGATGTAGAAGCAGCGGTAGCAACTCTAGACGTGCTTGCCACCTGCGGAGTTGAAGGGGCTATCTCGTGTACCTTGTCTGCTATGTCAGATAGCTTGTCCAGGGGAAGGTCTATCTGCGAAGCGATTACCGTTTGGATATTCGCAGGTAGTCGGCTTGACCAGATGGTGGTCAAAAAATCCCTTGGCACAGCTGGACCTGCGAGGCTCTGGAGGTGGCGCAGGAACTGCGACGGCTTCCTATCGCCTAGCTCCTCATGCATCAGCAGTTGCTTAACACGCTTCTCCTGCGATGCTGAAAGTCGTTTAATTAGTTCTGACTTAAGTTTAGCGTATCTATCAGTTGGTGGTGGATTAGTAATAATATCCTTAACCTCTGCAGCATATTGATGATCCAGTTGAGCAACAAGGTAACAAAATTTCGTCTCGTCAGTAGTAATTTTAGATAAAATAAATTGGCTTTCCACTTGAGCGAACCACAAAGCTGGCTCCTCAGGCCAAAATGGTGGAACCCTGACGCCTACTCTTAGCACTTCTGGGGTAACCATTGGCTGAGCATCCTCAAAATTAGCAAAATCTCTCGTTGCCATCTTAAAAAAAAAATAATCGCTCACCGCTTATGACTTGCACCACACCCTTACTTGCAATCCTTTATGCACGTCGCTTTCTCGAACGTTCCGTGAAGGTCAATCCAAGGACGGCGTGCACTATTGTCAGATCCTGGCGGGGTCACCACTGTAGATGGGGTCCAGGCAGTCTGAACCTCATACTAACCAGCACTCTGTCTCCAGATCAGAAGGTTGATGTGGGTTGATAAACGGTGAGGTAGGTGTAGATGAAGAAGAAAGTAAGGCCGAAAGAATGAAGATTTATGATTGAATTTAGATGAATTGTATATTTCCGAAAGCTAATAATAAATACAGAGAAAGATAGATAGAAAACTACGAAGCGAAACAATAATAAGCCAAGCGCGATAATAAAGAAAACAATAAGCAGCGTAGCCTATAGCGGTCAGTAGCGGTCTGCCTGCGCGGGCGCGGGCCGCGACTCGCCGAGCCAGCCACAGACACGGTAGCAGTTACTATGCGCGGTCACCAAAACCGGTAGTCTAAGGAGTTGGCCCATACTCATAAGAGGGAGCGATTTAATCGAATTGTAAGGTGTTGGCCCAACTCAATGGAGTAGCGATTTTGGTGATGTGATGAAGTGTGGCGGAGCACGCCACAGACCTATAATAGCGCATCTTTGTAGGGGAGGCTTAAACTGGCGATAATAATATGGTATATGTTTTTGTAAGCTATTTTTAGAAGCAAACTGCGTGAGCTCATTTCCACTTAACTATACATGTAAATTGTACTTAAGCTACTCATATTTTATGCAAATAAATTATTCTATTTTATTCTAAACGTGACGTCTAGGTTTAGTGTAAATGGGCATCAAACATCAAAGTCAAATTATTAGATATATAGATAAACTCTTTATTGAAACACCACAGAACAGAGATAACTTAAAACTAGAACAAAACAAATTTTACCATTAGTGTCACAATGGGCGGTCTTATCGCTCAGAGCGATCGCGGATTATTCTGTGCCTAGATCTTTTTACCTTTACCTACCCAACCTTACTACTCACTACATACATATAGTAAGATACAATATCCATCGAAATGAAATATACTTTATTCAAATTCCATGCATATCGATAACCGTCCCTTCAGCAGGGCCGGATTCGCGGTCATAAATAAAATATAGGTCGAGCCACGTGGCGGCTCCCACGGCAGGCAGCTCCCACGGACCTATAAAATAATCCCGCTTACCAATGCGCAGCTGAATCGTGTATTAGCAATGGGGCACCTGTGTACGTGTGTGTGTGTGTGTGTATAGATTATGTGACTTAAGACAAAAAATAAGGACTGACACAAAAAAAAGCAAGAAGATGTCGCAACGTTAAAACGTGTTCAGGCGGCGTCGCTACAAGGCACCGCACCGATTTTATGAATAAAAATAATAGTGTAACGATACATTTTTTTGTAGTGGTAGGCCTCTTCTGCAAGGGGACGCACGGGCAAGTACCACACAAGATATTCATTCGCCAATCAGTAGTGTGAAAACAATACTGAACGTGTATCTATAAATAATACAAAGTAGTATAGAAAACTTCAGTTACATGGAAAGAGCTTGGGTATTAACTTATTTACTATGAAGAACTTATCTATTATCTATTATCTATTTTGGTAAAATACATCCATTTCATTTCATTTCATTAAATACACAAATATTATCGCGTAAGACGTCAGCAGTTGTTGTTTCGTACTGAAACAGATTTCTTTTCATTTTATTTTGAGTGTTTTCGAACGTAACTACACAAAGACAATTCCGCTTAATATTTTGTGTGTTGGTACGAGATTATTATGGCCCACGACTTTGGGTTGGCCTACCTGCTAGCCTATTCAATAGAAAGTATGCGCACTAAGCACTATAGGCCGGTCCGCTTGAAGGAAGTGAAGGATTCCGTATTCTTTGCAAAGGTAGCGTGCGGTGCTAAACGCTACCAACCTTCTAAAAATGTTGGGTATCACTATTAAAAATGTTCACTACGGACGCAGTTACGGATGAATAGGCGGTAAAATTAAGTATCACCCAGCCATTAAATATTTTGTTCAAAAATAGAACTTATTTTGGCCGGGTTTTATATTGAGTTTGTATATCTGTGGGTCACTTTTGTCGCCATTTCGTTTTCACTATTATTTTTATCTGTCAGAATATTTTGAGCCAAAATATTCCTTTGTTCAGTTTTTCAGCAGTTAATAAGTTACTAAATCGTTTATAAATCCTATTATATATCGGATAGGCTTATTTTCTTATTTTGAGTAATATAAACATGGTAAGTTCAATGATCGATAAAATGTACTCAGCTTCTATAAAAAAAATCGTCTGTGAAAGAAGAGATTTAAATTTGAATTTCTAATACCAATTATTTATGTGAAATAAAACCAAGAATGTGTTTCGTGTTTTAGTTGCCAGAGTTCTACTAAATTGTGCTAGTCTACAAAGAAGATCCTCGAACAAGCGTTTTATGTTGAGATTAAATAGTGTCACTGGAAAGGAGCAGTAATATCTATAGATACAAAACACCTAGGGGCGGAGCTCTCTAAGAAGACGGGACAATAATAATGATGTAAGGTAAGTGATACATTCTTTAAGCATCATATTATTAATGGATAAGTACTTTAAAGCGGTGTTTACTTGGGGAAAATAAACCCAGTAAAAGTATTTCAAGACTTGTTTTCTACTGTTAGAACAAATCAAACAACACAGGCTAGATAGCTCATAGTAATGTGGCCACTACATACTTACTTAAAGAATCATTACTTACAGTCTGTCTACATCTTAGGCATATTTTATTTATAGCATATATCATAATAATTTTATACTAAAATTATACAATATTTTGTTTCAGTTGGAGATTTACACCAAGCATCTTTCTGCCATCCAAGCTCATTCGATGATAAGGCAGACCTCAATTTTCATGTTAAAATGTGTATAATATCTACCTAGTCATTAAGTTTCTTATTAAACGCAATTAAAAATTATTATCTACATGTCAAACTTATTTTTACTTTTTTGGTCTTATCTATGTCTCTTTGTTAATGCAGCAGGGCCAACAGGCTCGGCTTGTGCTAATAGGTAGCTATAGCTTGTACGAAACTGCATGATAAGCACATGAGGTACCGTACAATACAATACATAGTAGGCAGATCCTATTAGATTGTCATAGATATAAACGTTATTAACTTGCATTATAATTAAGATTATGTTGCCTAAAATAAATTCATAACCAAAATAGCAGGAAAATGGAACCTAGACTGATACGAACAATAATCCACGACACTCAGCTAGAAATATCTCTAATAGGTAGGTTTCCTAACCTACACCAATCGATTCATGATTCATTCAAAACATCAAAATAAATTTCACGGCTGGGATACGATTCTAATAGTAACTATGTATTAATCAATGTTTCACACTATGAAATAGTAGATGCAATCAACCAAGGCTGGGTGGTAAAACACTGGTGGTGCTGCATACCGATTTGAATTATCCGGTACTGTTTTCTAGTACATTGTTGAGAGTAGTGTTTAACACCGAGGCGCTCGGTGTTTAACACCGAGATGACGTCACTGACGTTTCACACCGGTCCTTAAGAATGTGAAACGCGAGCACCGTGGCATAAAAACGCGTAAATTTTAATCACTCAAGCGAGTTCACACCGTGCTGCTTAGCCCCCCTGAAGACAGTCGTCCTTCAAATGGACGTGCGAGCACTTGTCACGTCGCGGTGTTTTGAGCTTTCAGCGGTAGCTCCATTTCGTGGACGCCATTCCCATCCTCGGAGACGAGCTCCCGGATTAAGTGTAGTGTGGATTGCCTGATCACATCTCTATCCCGGAGGAAGGTAATACGGGATCAGAAGAAACCGCCCCATCGGCGTCCTATGGATATATCTCTATGTGCACCATCATCCTCTCCGTGCATGGTTGTCTGGAAGAGATCGCTCTGAGCGATAAGACCGCCCATTGTGACACTAATTGTAAAATTTGTTTTGTTCTAGTTTTAAGTTTTCTTTGTTCTGTGGTGTTTCAATAAAGAGTTTATCTATCTATCTATCTATCATCCCCCATCTACCCCGAAGACAGCGCTGATTACACACCCGAGAGGCCATCGACGGATTTCCCAAGTAAGTTCGTAGGCCATAATATCTCCCCGTAACAGTTGTATTATTAACCCGCCTTCTGACGCAGTCGGGTTAAAACTCTTAACTCATAGCATTTCATTAAAGTAGGCAAAAGTAATAAACCACGTTGGCACCTCAAAGTTTTTAGTCTAATATCCATAGAGAATAATAAAAAAAAAACATGATCCACAAAACGAATGTAAATGATTTATGGTTTAAGTTTGAATGAGGAACTGCTAACGATCGGCATAGCATGATGTGAGCACGTTTAGGGTTGTGTATAATGTGTGGGCCGGCGGCATATTGCAGTTGCTTCACTTTCGCATCAAGTGTCATGGTGTCCACCTTTTTATAGGTTC
The DNA here is from genome assembly GCA_912999815.1 of Campaea margaritaria. Lineage (NCBI taxonomy): Eukaryota > Metazoa > Arthropoda > Insecta > Lepidoptera > Geometridae > Campaea > Campaea margaritaria. The sequence goes on from OU538812.1 coordinate 7,212,190, forward strand.
GTGGTATCGATTTATATACGGTGTTTCAGGAGGGTAAAATACCCCACTGGCCTTACATGGAGCTTTTAAATGATTTAACGATTTGAACACATCATTTTTTGTTTTTTTATTACAAACTTTTACATCCTTAATTTGTTAGTTACAAGTGTTTAGTTTGAATGGAAGGATATTTGATTAAGTTTTTTTTTTAAGACGTATATTGGTGGCCATATAGCACGCTGCCTATCCAATCGGCATGTCGCTGCAGGCTAGCTCCAATCTACAGTTCGTTCATATACACCGCACACGATAACAGTCATGCCAATTCACGCCTACACACGGTCAGTTCTACTTGGTCTAATGCGCAGCGTCATGCCGAATAGACTATAGGCAGCATGGTGTATGGTCACCATTAGACCAGTGTTTTACCCTGATCTCACTGATGAGCGCTTACATGGGGTTTTAGTAGGTTCGAGACCCATATACTCCCCTCTGTTACCCTCGTGGCGGGGGGGATAGAGCGACGGAATTGCCCTCTCAAAAAATGGTTATGGCAACTGAGACCTCAAAATATGAATAAGCTGTAGAAGGAAGATTAAAGGAAACAGCTGTCTCACAGCTCTCTTATTCCCATCTAGTAATACAGCATACATGAGAGTGAGTGAAATAGAAAACTTACAATTGTTTTTATTACTTCACAAGTAAGGTCCGCAAGATAAATTGGTCAGGTTGTCCTTGGGGTGGCCTATTTGGTACTAAATTATGTTATGGCTCGAAAATTTTGAGCACAGTTTGATGAACAAAAAAGTGAACTAATGACAGGTTACCATTTCAGTATGGATTCCTATTACTTTGGTGAAACTTCTCGAAACATCGCGTCTTTTCACAATTACTTCGTAAATCAAGAATTCGGGACGAAAACAACGGATAATCCGCTGCCCAACGATAGATCTTTAAAGTAAATCTACTAATAAATCCGTTTTTTGTTTATCTCCTAAACAAAAACTTTGAATAAAGGTCGGGATCTCGTAAATTCTTCAAGAGGATTTGAGAAGGACATCCGGACCATAGCTTCGGTGCTTCGGAGATATACGTTTAGGTATTTTTGTTTAGCCAGTGACCTTTCTTCTGTACCTTTCTTAAGCCAGACAGTACATGGTTTAACATAGCTCAAACGTATGATTTTACCCAAATACCAACAACAGGTCGACCATTGAAGTATGTTACTAGCTTTTGCTCACAACTTCGGGCTCGTCGGGGATTTTTGAATAACTTTACGCTTTTTGGAGTTCATCCTATAGGAGGCAAAAAGGGGGCTACTGGATATCTCCTCTAACTTATGAGATTTAGCTGATCTCATAAAAATTTGGTGAAGATCTGATCTTCCGTGCTATGAGCAGAATAAATGCAGTGAATTGCTTACTTTTAAATTTTTAGACCAGTGAAACATAGACGTCGGAGAAATCAGTAGCAAGTTATCCTTATCCTTATCCTTACTTTCCTTATCCTTACTTTTCCTTACTTATATTATAAATGCGAAAGTAACTCTGTCTGTCTGTTGCTCTTTCACGCCTGAACTACTGAACCGATTGAAATGAAATTTGGCACAGAAATAGTCTAGAGCCTGAGAAAGGACATAGGGTACTTTATAATGCGATAAAAGCATTGTAAGGGTTTGAAATAGGAGATGAAAGTTTGTATGGAAGTTTCATAATTTTTGAAGCATGAAATTTATTTTTTAGGCTTTTGATTAGATATAAATAAATTTGGCATTCAAAGTTTGTAAAACTTTACCCTTGAGGGGTAAAATAAATATAGGGGATGAAAGTATGTTTGAGAATATGTAAAGTTTCGGCTTAACCACTGCAGCGATTTAAAATATTATATCTCTAATGGAAAGCTACATTGACAGCGAGTAACATAGGCATATATTATCCCCATATTCCTGCGGGAACGGGAACTACGCGGGTGAAACCGCGGGGCACAGCTAGTAAAAAATAAATGCCAAAGTCTCAGAATACAGAAAGGACGTCAAAGTATACGTAACGACGACATGTGCAGTTAACACTTTTCCGTTAGCCGATTTTCGTGTCTGGCCACGGGTGCGGCTCTGCACACTCCATAGTGTTTCCCATACAACAAACACAACAGTTGTGTTTTCATCAGCGAAGGTGTTAATTACGTAAGTGCCTATCTATCTATTCGATGCTACAGTATGAGCAGTATGCAAATTGAGCCCAAACATCATCAATCTACAGTTAGTCACCGAGGAGTTCCCATGCCTATTTTCCGTCCATCATGTCACGATAATTTGTATAGTCATTGCAGCTTGCACAATTTCAACAAGTCATTATCATCTACCGACTTACCGAATACGTTTTCTTTTATAAATATATATTACGTTAATTTATTTTCTGGGCTTGTCTATCCTATATTACGTAATTGTCCACTTTTGACCTAAATTAATCATTAGTCAATGATTACCTAATTATTGTCTATTTTGGTTCCTAACGGTTGTAGCGATGATTGTACAGTTAGCTGTGTGTTCTGTCACCGCACCGCGGGGGTACGAAACCAGCTAACCGTCAAAAATGAACACGGGCTTCCGATTACGCATTACATGGTAGGCCACTAGAGTCCTCCTGGGTAGTTGCATAGAACTTTATCCACTAGAATCAGAACTTCTCGATAACTCAGTTATAGATTAACTCTGATATTGTTCGATTCGATACATTAATTCGCAAGTAAAAAAAATTAATGATGAAAAAATGACATCCCGTAGTATTTCGTGGTGCAACCTTCTCTAACAGGCGTATTTCCGAAGCACTGGTAGAGTTAATGGAGTTTCCTTTTCCTGTGCGAGATTCAGCCATGAGTCACCAATTGAAAGGGAAATACTTTTCAAACTCAAACAATAATTTAGGTAATCACTAGTTTCGTAGATCATATTTTGACTTATTTTTTGTTTTTCTCAATGAGATTATTTTTCATTTGTAAAAGTGCAATATTTTAGCCTGCTTGCAATAAATCATTTGAGTTGAATGTTTTCCCTAAGAATTAGTTTTTATCGATTATGGTCGAGCGGTTGGTTGAGGAAATGATTTGCTACTATAGATTCTAATGTTAATTGTAAATTGGTAGGCAGGGATTTAAAAATCAATTAATTCATATTATAATGACAAAGGTCCGATTCAACGGTGGTCGACGACATTACAACGATTTTTAGGTACACCTGGACCGGATCGGTTTAAAGCCATTTAAATGACGTAAGAGAGAGGGAAGGCTTATACCCTGCAGTGGGTTCAAGAGCTACCCATGATGATGATGATAATTACAAAGAAATGAACAGGAAATATTATATGTGTCAATGGTGAGAGTTCCTTTGTATTAATATAAAACCTGTAGTCAAAAAGCAGATGCCAACTAGGGGTTATGTGGGACTCCCCCGTCAGAACGCGGTCTGACGGGGTTTACCCACTAAAACCCCGGGGTGTTCTCCTCTCCGCATTATGGAGGTGGTCGCGGGTACGATTGGCGCTTCCGCAACCACCTTTGCGGCCGCCCTCTCGGGCTCGCCTCCTGAGGCTTTGGCCTCGTTCTCCGCTGGGTGCATCCCGGAACATACGGGCCGCACTCAGCTCGGGACTTCTAAACTAGGGTGATATGCATTATGATTAATCAAGTGCTAAAAAGTAGGTTGGTAAAAAGTACACCGCTCATGCCCATAATTTTAATGTCATTATTGTGCAATCGTTTATTTTAAATTTGTTTGACGTATTTATGTAAATGTATTTTACGGACGAGTTGTATATGCTATTTATGTATTCCTAATAATCCTAATAAATGCGAAAGTTTGTTTGTTTGTTCTATGTTCACGCCGAAACAGCTGAACGGATTTTTATAAAATTTACTATGCAGATACTTAAGATCCTGTAATAGAACGTAGGATACTTTTTATCCAGTAAAATTTTACAGTTCCCGTCGGAAATTTGTATACGTGGGTCAAACCGCGGGGCGCTGCTAGTGATTTATAATTGTATTATTTTATGACTTTTGCATTTCTGGTACCATGATATACAACATAATTTATTTCTCATTTCATTAGTTATTATATTATGTCAATACCATTTAAGAACAATCCCATAAATGTATCGAAAAGATACGCACAATCTCTTAAATGTATCGAGAAGTTACGCACAATCTCTTAAATGTATCGAGAAGTTACGCACAATCTCTTAAATGTATCGAGAAGTTACGGACGACCTCTTAAATGTATCGAGAAGTTACGCACAATCTCTTAAATGTATCGAGAAGTTACGCACAATCTCTTAAATGTATCGAGAAGTTACGCACGATCTCTTAAAAGTATCGAGCAGATAAAGTATTATTACATAATATATTATATTAAAGTACTTAAGTCGTTCAATCTATCTACTATTCATTGTTAAGCGTTTCCTTAGTTCAGTGATTTGCAAGAAATAAAGATTCAAATGATATTCGTAATTAGTAACCATATGGGCTCTATAATGGTCAGCAATGCACTAATTGCGAATATTCAATTGTTAAGTACTTTGTGAAATCTTCAGTCAAGAAGCAGGCGTCCACTGTTGTGGACAGTTTTGATATAATCCAGTGCTGTAAAAGTGAGTTTTCATTTAGCTTATAAATTCTTGAGATTACTTTAGAAGTATGGCTATTCCTCGGCATTATACTGCTCAGCACTACTTGCCCTTGTTGGCGCGCTTCTAAATTTACTGTATTTTTTATCATCTTGTTTGTCTAGTATGTTGTGCTAGAACTGACTTTTCTTCTTCTTCTTCTTCATCCAGTTAACACGTATTCTATGAGTCGTATTTCCTACGGAGTTTTCGGTAATATGATTTTGTGGTTTTATTTGTGTCATCATCATCATCATCGTCAACCCATAACGTCCCACTGCTGGGCGCGGGTCTCTCCTCACTTTCGTGAGGAGAGTTAGGCCATATTCCACCACGGGGGCCCAGTCCGGATTGGTGGATAACATACCTACCTCCAAAATAATTCTCGGGTAGGTATGTGGGTTTCCTCACGATGTTTTCCTTCACCGAAAAGCGAGTGATAATTACGTACATATGTTTTACAGGAACACATTGGTACGTGCCCGCACTGGGATTTGAACTCACAACTTTCTGATTAGAAGGCGGACGTTCTTCCACTAGGCTACCACCGCTTCCTTATTTGTGTAGTTAAACATTATTTTGTTTTTTTTTTCAAACAAAATTTTAGAAGATCTATAAAGTGTATATTTATAAATACTTCATTATTAATTGTATTATGTCAACAATGTTTTAACATTAAAATGTTTTGAGCATTCATAAATGTATCAAAACTCAAATCATTTATTGCAAATAGGCAAAAATATTACATATTAATAAGTAAAAACTTTAAATCTCTTATTTATACATTGAGAAAAACAAAAAAAGTCAAAATATGATCTACTAAAGTAATAATATGTAAGGTTTGAGTTTAAAAAGGACATTTCCCTTTCAAATGGTGACTCATGCCTGAATCTCGCAAAGGAAAAGGAAATTCCATTAACTCTACCAGTGCTTCGGAAATACGCCCTTCAGAGAAGATAGCACCAAGAAACTCAATTGGGATATCATTTTTAAAATTTTCGTTTTTTTAAAATGATAAACAGTTACGCACAATCTCTTAAATGTATCGAGCAGTTACGCACAATCTCTTCAACGTTTGTAGCAGTTACGAGAATGGACGCAGCGTTAGAGTTAGAGGTGGCCGCCTTCTCTCGGCAGAATGCCATGAACGATGTCATCGGTCTCGGCGACTCCGACATACAGAGGTTCTACAACAACTCGGTGGTGTTCCTCACTGGAGGGTCGGGGTTCCTCGGGAAGCAGCTCATCGAGAAGCTCCTAAGGTAATGTAATAGTGTCAGATCACGTGTGCCGTTACCGATACAAGGCATTAGCATTTGATTCCTAGATGTTTAAAGACAAAGGCAAATATGTTTTGTAGTTTGTTTTAGTAAATAAATTATTTTATGACATAAGTTACTTTATGCAATCTTTCGTTTGACAGGTCATGCAGAATATCAAAAATATTTATGCTATTGCGATCTAAGAAAGGAAAGAATATTCAGCAGAGATTAGATGACATAGTGGAAGAACCAGTAAGTTAATAAATAATTAAGCTTAACAGCTAGTTGTATTCTAATAATATTTATCTGTTAAGTGCTTTGCTTTTTTGCATGTTCATGGGTGGTATGAACTATGACGACCATGTTAGATAATCCCTCCATTACAGGTGTTTGAACAATTACGGAAGCAGCAGCCGAATTTTGCCGCCAAAATAATACCAGTGGAAGGAGACGTTAGTGAAATCAAACTTGGCCTGAGGGATGCAGACTGGAACACCCTCACTGAAGAGGTCAGAACATCTGAACTAACAAATAATATCGATAGAGAATATAGTTGTATTTCAAGATAAAAGTTATTTTGTTGAGAAGCAAACTTTTCTTGACAAGTATTGCAAGCTCATAAATATGAGCCCAAACATTATCAATTCTATTGTGTTAGGAGTTCGGTTATTTAATTTCTGTCTTCAGGATCAGGTTAGGCAGTTATTGGGTCTGTCTAGATTAGATAAAGAAAGCTTTTGAAAACGTTATAGCTGACTTTATAAAGCACAAGTAAAGTCAGGGTGTGTGTGTGTGTGTGTGTGTGGACAGACACCTTTCTTCTATTAATTATAGTAATTGTTCATCAGGTTGACGTGGTGTTCCACGTGGCAGCCACCACCAAATTTGACGAAACTTTAAAAGTAGCTACACTCATCAATGTGAGAGGGACAAGAGAGATTCTGCTTCTGGGAAATGCTTGCAAGAGGCTCAGGTAAGAAGAGACTTGATAGAAACAGTAGATCGATTTGACTTGGTGATTGATTAAACTTTTTAACAGCACAAGACCCAAATGGATGTCTGGTAGTGGTGCGTGTAAACATCAAAGGAGATTTGATAGAAGAAAGCTTTAAATAATTAAAAGTATTAAATGTTGATGTTATTGATTCAGAACATACGTTCACGTCTCAACCGCTTACTCCCACGCAACATCAAAACTCATTGGAAGAAAAGTAGAAGAAGAGTTCTACAAAGCTGCCGTGCCGCCAGAGACTCTTATATCAATGGCGGAGACTATGGACGAGGATAGGCTAACGGACATCACGATGGGGTGAGGTGAACAGGCTGTGTTTTGTCGAATGTGGTAGTGCCATCGTCTAGTGTCAGAACTTGTCAATCCGCCCAAAGGTTTCTGACATGAATTATAAACTGCTAGCTATCAATCACAAATCACAGATATAACAATCATCACATTAGTAAAGAGAGTAAGCCATTAGCGTGGGGCCGAGGATCAAACTCCGTGTCGCAGATTTGCAAATTGCTAAAGTTACCGCTGGGCTACCTCATCTCTAGGCGAAAATGGCTAAAATGCGGGAAATTAAGAAAATATCCTCGACAATTTGAAATTTGTTTTGATCATCCAATTGCAGATTGATAAAAAGTTGGCCGAATACATACACCTTCACCAAATCGATATCTGAAGAACTGGTGCGGACTTCGAGTGTCGGACTGCCGATATGCATCGTGAGGCCTGCCATAGGTGCGTTTAAATATATTCGACACTTGTTTTATCAACGCTTTGATACGGCCACTTGAAGTTTGCTCATGGAAACATTCATCTAATGGCGATAAATAAATTTTTGTTGAAAAATATATTTACCACATCGCAACTTAACATCGTGATAGAGTAGTAAAATGTTACCATAGACATAACCGTCACTAACCACAGGCGCAGGTGACGTAGTAGTAAAAAAGTGATTATAATTCAAATGGCAGTGAGTTGGTTCCGCCAATTAAACTCAAGTCAAATAATACGCAATGAATTTATTGTTCCAGTGCTGTGTGCATACACCGAACCAAATCCGGGTTGGCTGGATATCAGTTGCGTTTATGGTGCTTCTGGAGTAAGTTGAACATATTTTAAACTGGAAACTGTATTACATGGACTACTAAATAATCTATTAGGCGATCTGTGCTACTAGTCTACAAAATTTAATGAAGATCGGATCAACGGTACGTAAGTTGTCGTCGAACAAATAAACAAACGCCTATTTGTCTCAGTAGCCTCGGAGTCTCGTTCTGCACGGTCAACAAACTCTTCATCGTCAACCCATATCGTCCCACTGCTGAGAACGGTTCTCCCTTCACTTTCGCGAAGAGCGTTAGGCCATAATCCACCACTCTTAAACAATTAAAAAATACTATTATATCAATAAGCTACCGTGGTGGAGCAATGTTTTTTTTCCTCAAGAGTTAACTAGGGAAGGTGAACATAATTACGAATATATTATAATGGAAACGTCCCCTCAGATTGTTTTAGGTACGGGTTTAGGTGTGTTACACACTATTCAGCGCAGCCTCACCTCTAAACTAGGATTAGTGCCGTGTGACTATGTGAACAACGCGATAATAGCCGCTGGACGGGAGACTGCAACTAACCAAGCCAAAGGTGGAGACGACACGAGGATATATACCGTCTGCAGTGTGCAGAGGAATCCTGTCACGTGGGGTGAGCTAATATCGTTAATATCTTAATATCTCATGTACTTGCTCCTTGAATAGTCCAGGATCCCGTATTTAAAAAAAAAGTTAATAAGACCAAAGTCTTCGCATCAGCCTTAACCTTTGTTTTAAATGCATAATTATGTTGCGGTCTGGCATATCCTAGTGAATTTTGTCATTGCTTACTGCTATTTAGATCTTTCTAGTATTTCGCTCCTATGACAAATATAAGAGAGCCAAGATATACCGTTTGGTGAACAAATTCGAGGTCTTAGAGTTCGTGGGGACGTGTAATTGTGCCGTGTCGTTTTCTCTTTCTACTCTGGAAATAAGCTCAGTATGTTCCACCTTGGACGGTATATCGTTTATTGTTAATCTTTCTGCTTCTACTTCAAATACCTCCTTCCCAACCGTCCAAAGCTCTTCTCATTATAAATTCTCCATAGATGGTTAAGAGAATAAGGGACAATATGCTACCCTGTCATACACCTTTAAGGTTTTGACAGTACATTGTCACCGTAACCACCATGTTACCACAATCTAGATATAGGTTTGCGATAAAACAGGTATGATAACAGGGTACTCATAATTTACAGCAAAATTTTTCACAGGGGAGGGACACTCTCATATTATACAGTCAGACGCCTTAGACTTATCATAAAATAATTTTAATTGAATTTTGCAGGATTAATGACATATTTAATTCGCGAGAAAGGGCCTGCTATTCCAACTCCTATGTCAATTTACTACAACTATGCATATGAAACCAGTAACAAGCTGGTATTTATGATTGTGTCGCTGTTTTTGCATCTAATACCAGCGTATATAGCAGATTTTGTATGCCTTCTAATGGGAAAACCAAGAAGGTAAGAATTCGATTTGCTTACTAAGGCAGGTTTTATAATTTTGAACACGAATAATTAAAAAAAAACGACTTCTAAAAGAAGTTAATTTTAAATAATTATGAAATTATGGTTTTATACATACACAAAATGAACCAACCAAAAAGAAAACAAAATAAGGATCTACGCTTTTTTTAAGGGTCAGAATAAAGATAAAATCTATGCATTTCAGTGTTTGTAGAGCACTGGCACTCTCCTTTAGCGAAAATGCAATCTCAATATGGCATCGGGTAGCTCATGCAGTAGAGAAAATAGGTTTCAGGCCTCTGAACTTGCAAGCTGCGGGTAACACGGCGCGGTGGGGATATTCTGACACAGAATCTCCTCAGCGTAAGGTGGTGCCGCTGCACGAACAATGGAGCGTGTATAACAAGAAGTCAGCGCTTTAGATTCACACGAGGCTTCTCATATTGTGCTGCCAATACTCGAGAATGTTGTTTACGTAACCCTGAATGCATGAAGCTTGGCTCGCTCTTAGCCTGTTATGTTCTTTCAGGTTTGTCAAAATTGCCAAAAAGGTATACAAAATGAGCACCACGCTATCGTATTTCTTGATGAACGAGTGGCAGTTTCCTGACGACAACTTGAATAAACTGTATAGTAGTCTTTCAAAACACGACAAGGACATATTCAACTTTGACGTCACCGATATAAACTGGACCGACTATCTCGTGATCTGGTGTATTGGTATTAGAAAGTATATCACCAAAGATGGCCTGAAAGATACAGAATATGCAGTCAAGAAACAGAAGATATTAAGAATAGTTCACTACATTTTTATGACGTTATATTTATATGGTATTTGGAAGCTAGTAAGTTTTGTATTTTATATTGCAATGGGTTTGTTTTCCGCTGTAATAAACTTTGTTTGAAGTTTTAAAAACATGTTTTTTAATTGAACCAGGTATCCTACCGTCCAACTTATTATTATTGAAGCAAAAGTAACTCTGTGTGTCTCTCTGTTTGTTTGCGCCCTTTTCCTGGCTAAACAGCTGAGCGGATCTTGGTAAAATTTATTGTGTAGTTTGAATTATAGGGAAGGGTATGGTATACTTTTAATGGTGATACCTCTCCGATGCACTACAGAAACGTGGGAACCCAGCAGCATCCTAAATGTTGTTTTATTAGACTCGTAGGGCGTCGTAACCTTTTTGTCTATATTAGACCCACGGACTGCACGTCTAAAATGACTGGCAATGGCTGTGAATAAAGTTTAAGTTAGTTAGTTAGTTATCTTTACAGAAGTAGTACAACGTGCTATCTTATCCTGACAGTCAGTACTGACGTTCGTCGTACGTAGCTATCAGCCGTGCGTACGCAGTCAGGGTGATGCTAAATGCACGCACGGCTTACATAACAATGGTTAAGAATAACCGACGTCAAGACTGACCGACAGGATAAGAGCTATGGGCAGAAAGTCCGTTACGCGGGCGCCCGCGCTGTTCATACAAAAGACGCCCGCGCGTGTCCCCGCGACGGACCACTTTGTATGAAACCGCGCGAGCGCCCGCGAAACGCAGTTTCTGCCCTAAAGGAACCCAACAAATCGAACACCAATCGACTTGGTCGCAAACCAAGTTCGAAAGGAGTCTTGTAACTACGGTGCCTATACAGAAATCTTGGTTCACCGCTGATTGGTATAGTCCGAAAACTATTATTAGCCGACACTATTAGATATCACCATTAGGTATCTTATCCACCATTCCGGACCGGAGCCCGGTGGTAGTTTAAGGATCCGTGTTCAGCAGTGGGCCGATATGCGTTGATGATGATGATTAGATGTCTACCTACTTACCGGTCTCAGATCCCCCGGTCAACCCAAGGACAAAAGCGTGACAAAGAATAAAACGGTTGGTCACCGTACCGTGGTTTGGCGAAAGTCAATAGACAGAAATAAATAGCAATTTAGGTAGGTACTGATTATTTTTTTTACAATACAGTTACACTAACTGGGCAAGTTGGTCATTTACGTGAGAGAAAGCTCCACGCCTGCTTAAAACAGAGTGGCTTCGTAGTAGTGGATTCATAGAATATAGTAGCAGTAGTCGATGATTTATGGCAAACAATCTGTTGCGTGCTAGCTGGCCGTAGTGAGTTAAATCCACAGAGCTCCTATACCAAAGCAGAGGATAAGTATAAAATAATTATAATAACGCGTCATGATCACTTACATAGATCTTGCCAAATACCCAGACTCAGTAATCGAAATCGGTTTCAAGTTCCGCGATCTAAGGATAGTTCTGTGTTGGGAAGTTTTTGTATTTTTGGAAAATATTACAATTAACCTGAGTTCGACTCTGAACTGTCAAAAACTGATGTGAGCGTTAAAATGAATAATTTTAGTGCTAATTAAAATTGGGCATCTTTCTAGGCCAAAGGTTCCATGGATGTTTAGTTTTTCTAGTCATTAAATCAAGCTATTATTAACATAAAAAAAAACAAATTACCCATTCAATTTCATTACTACTATACGTTAAACGTTTCTTTAGTTCAGTGATTTGCAAGAAATAAAGATTCAAATGTTATTCATCATTAGTAAACAAATGGCAATGCACTAATAACAATGTTAAAACTTTGTGAATTCTACAGTCAAGAAGCAGGCGTCCACTGTTGTGGACAGTTTTGATATAATCCAGTGCGGTAAAAGTGAGTTTTCATTTAGCTGATATATTCTTGAGATTACTTTAGAAGTATGGCTATTCCTCGGCATTACTGCTCAGCACTACTTGCCCTTGTTGGCGCGCCTCTAAATTTACTGTATTTTTTATCATTTTGTTTGTCTAGTATGTTGTGCCGTAAGTGACTTTTTCTTCTTCTTCATCAATTATTATTAAGACGTTTTCTATAAGTCATATTTTTTACGGATTATTTTCAGTCATATGATTTTGTAGTTTTATTTGTGTAGTTAATCATTAGCTTAGAAATTTTTCAAACCAAATTTTAGAAGATCTATAAAGTACTTTTATATTTCTACTTCATTATTAATTATTATGTCAACGATGATTCAAATGCTTTTAGCACTCATAGGGAGTTTCTTAAATGTACCAAGCAGTTACGCACAATCTCTTAAACGTTTGTAGCAGTTACGAGAATGGACGCAGCGTTAGAGTTAGAGGTGGCCGCCTTCTCTCGGCAGAATGCCATGAACGATGTCATCGGTCTCGGCGACTCCGACATACAGAGGTTCTACAACAACTCGGTAGTGTTCCTCACTGGAGGGTCGGGGTTCCTCGGGAAGCAGCTCATCGAGAAGCTCCTAAGGTAATGTAATAGTGTCAGATCACGTGTGCCGTTACCGATACAAAGCAGTAGCATTTGATTCCTAGATGTTTAAAAACAAAGTCAAATATGGTTTGTGCTTTGTTTTAGTAAATAAATTCTTTTATGACATAAATTACTATAAGCAATCTTTCGTTTGACAGGTCATGCAGAATATCAAAAATATTTATGCTATTGCGATCTAAGAAAGGAAAGAATATTCAGCAGAGATTAGATGACATAGTGGAAGAACCAGTAAGTTAATAATTAATTAAGCTTAACAGCTAGTTGAATTCTAATAATATTTCTCTGTTAAGTGTTTTGCTGTTTTGCATGTTCATGGGTGGTATGAACTATGACGACCATGTTAGATAATCCCTCCATTACAGGTGTTTGAACAATTACGGAAGCAGCAGCCACATTTTGCCGCCAAAATAATACCAGTGGAAGGAGACGTTGGTGAAATCAAACTTGGTCTGACAGAAGCAGACTGGAACACCCTCACTGAAGAGGTCTGAATATCTTCTATATTTTTGTTTCTGGTGTACAATAAAGACTTTTCTATTCTATTCTATTCTATCTTCACTAACAAGTATGAAGAAAAATATATAGTTATTTTTCAACATTATTTGTTCTGCAAACTTATCAAAATTAATCAAAACACCATCAATTCTACTCTGTGAGGAGTTCGGTTATTAATCTTCCATCTCTAGAATTAAATGAGTGACTGTTACCATAATATTGTACTGACATTGGAACTTTCGTACTTCAGAGGGCTCGCTAAACAGTTTCGGTCCGTTAGGCGCATAGCAGTTATTGTCATGTCAGAAGACCACCATTTACACCAGTAAATAAAAATCCATACCAACATATTAACCCAGTAAGTAAATTATGAAAGGTTGCCCCCATTGGCCTCGGGACCATTTAGGGGAATATTTAAAAAAGTAAGGAAAGGTGAGTGCTGTGTGTGTTTCAATACACTCCTTCCTTGCATTATTTCTAGTGTAACATATTTTCATCAGGTGGATGTTATGTTCCACGTGGCAGCCACCACCAAATTTGATGAAACTTTACGAGTAGCTACACTCATCAACGTGAGAGGAACAAGAGAAATTCTGCTCCTGGGAAAGGCTTGCAAGAGACTCAGGTAAGAAAGAGTGGATTAACTAGATCTGCTGAGTAATTGAACTTTTGAATATCACAAGACCCAGATGGATGATGAGGTGGTGGCAGGTGACAATATCCACGGAGGATGGGAGCTCAAGGTTGGTAGAAATATCAAATATTGATCTTTTGGTTCAGAACATACGTGCACGTCTCAACCGCTTACTCCCACGCCACATCAAAACGCATTGGAGGAAAAGTAGAAGAAGAATTCTACAAAGCTGCCGTGCCGCCGGAGACTCTTATATCAATGGCTGAGACTATGGACGAGGACAGGCTAACGGACATCACGATGGGGTGAGGTGAATTAGCTTTTTGGTATCGAATGTGGTAGTGCCGACTTCTAGTGTCAGTTTACTAATCCGTTCAAAGATCTCTGATATGCCTTACAACTAGAACTCTCTCTGATAGAACTATTTCTATCATTCAAAAACAGCTGGGGCCTTAATATACCCTCTGAAGCATGGAGATGTAAAAATCCGCACACAGCTTACGAGTCATGGATTGAATGAGGATGGGGCCAAGGATTGAACCCCATGTGGCAGGGTTGTAAATTACTCAAGCTTAGCCATCACCTTTACAGTAAAAATAGTTGAAACGCGGAAAGTCTGTAGTCAAATTAAAAAATATCGACGATAATTTCAAATTTGTTTTGATCGGTCAATTGCAGATTAATAAAAAGTTGGCCGAATACTTACACCTTCACCAAATCGATATCTGAAGAACTGGTGCGAACTTCGAGTGTCGGACTGCCGATTTGCATCGTGAGGCCTGCCGTAGGTGCGTTCAAATGTTATTGATACTGGTTTCATCAATGATTTAACATGGAAACCTCTAGGTTCCTCATACAAACATTCATTTCATTGAGGTTAAACGCGTTTTTGTTGTTTTTTTTTTTCCAGACTAGGTTTTATATAACCGAGTTCAGTACTGCCCAGCTATTAAAATGAGCCCAAACACTATCAATCTATTATTAATAGTACCCCCCCTCTTTATAATCAGACCAGCTCGCAGTCACCAATCATGATATTGTAAAGTCATCGGATCTTGGAAGGCATTCAAAATTTCAACTCAATTTTATTGCTGAAACCAGTTTCAGTCAGTTCAGTTCAGTTCAGTCAGTTCAGTTTTTGGATCCAGATCCAAATTGTAATTTCATAATGGAAAATTTGGATAAAGACACGTAATAAATACATTATGATTTTAATGTTTCAGTACTATGTGCATACACTGAACCAAATCCAGGGTGGCTGGATATCAGTTGCGTTTATGGTGCTTCTGGGGTAAGTTGAACATATTTTAAAAACTTGAAAGCTGTATATTACTCGAAATACTAACAAACAAAATTTCATGAAGTTTGGATCATCGGTCGTTGGACAAATATTCAAACGCCAATTTGTCCCAGTAGACTCGGAGACAAGATGAACAAAACGATTATATTAATACAAATGCGTTCTCAGTTTATTTTAGGGTTGGGCTTAGGTGTGTTACACGCTATTCGATGCAGCATGAACACCAAACTAGGAATAGTGCCGTGTGACTATGTGAACAACGCGATAATAGCCGCTGGACGGGAGACTGCAACTAACCAAGCCAAAGGTGGAGACGACACGAGGATATATACCGTCTGCAGTGTGCAGAGGAATCCTGTCATATGGGGTGAGCCAACGTCGCAAGCAATGATTACGCAATCCTAAAATATACGAAGGAGTGAAAAGACCTTCGCTTCTTTGTATAGTCCAAGATTCCACGCCATAAAACAGATAGAAGATATCAAACTACCCATCAGCCTTTCTTTTGACGTGACAACGTCTAATAAATCGATGAACGCCGGCTGTATGCACGAAAAAGTTGACATATTGTCCCGTTAGTTCCGTTACGCTCATTGTACGCTTGCGCCGCATCTATCTCTCTTCTCTTCTTGACGGGTTAACTATTCTTGCATTTTTTAAATCTGATTACTAGTTTAATTTCAAGTATTTATTCATTTATTATTAAAAAAAATATTCAATTTTATTCATTAAAGTATGCAATCGAAATGAATGCACAACCTTCTCCTTGGAAGGCAGACGTTCTCCCACTAAGCTACCATCTTTCTATTTATACCTTATTGCTGCAACCTTTGCTACTTTGAAGAGAGCTGAGATAAATAGATTGGTGGACAAAGAGGTCTTTAAGTTCTTTGGAACGTGTTATTATACCTTGTCTATGTACAATTAAGACTCTGTTTATACTGAGATCGACAAATTCGCTTTCTCTTTCTACTCTAGTTCCTCCTCGTCATCGTCTATGTCGTTGGCATATCGTTTCTTGTGTTTCTTCCTTCTTCCCACGGAAATACTTCTTTCCCATTTGGCCAAAGCTCTTCTCATTATAAATTCTCCATAGATGGTAAAGAGAAATAGGGACAGTATGCTACCCTGTCTTACACCTTTAAGGTTTTGACAGTACATAATTCCTTTTAACAGCCGCACTACCACCATTTAGATACAGGTTTGCGATAAATCTGTTAAGGTGTCTAGACACTCACATTTTCGGTCAAATCCTCTACAGCCACTGTTATCTCACACAGTCGAATGCATTTGAACAGTCAACTAACCACTTAAGCATTGGAATAAGCATGTGACTTAGCATAAAATTATTTTAAATTGTATTTGCAGAAAATATCACATGTGTAATCGCCGATAAAGGACCTGCTATTCCGACTCCTAGGGCAATTTACTATACCTATGCATATGAAGTCAGTAACAAGTTGGTATATATGATTTTGTCGCTGATTTTGCATTTAATACCAGCGTACATAGCAGATTTTGTATGCTTTCTCATTGGAAAACCAAGAAGGTAATAAAAAAATCCAATTGCTTACTTAATCCTATTGTCAGGGGTGATTAATCTCTCTAATGAAAAAAAGATAACATCTCGACATTTCATAGTTTTTAGAGGGCTGGCATTCTGCTTTGCCAAAAATCCAAGATCTATGTTGCATCGGTTTGCTCTTGCAGTAAAGAAAATAGACAGACCTCTAAACATGCAATCTGCAAGGCTAACACGGCTCGGTAGGGACATTCTGACACAGAATCTCCTCAGCATGAGGTCGTGCCGCTGCACGAACAATGGAATGGTGTATAACAAGAAGTCAGCGCTTTAGATTCACACGAGGCTTCTCCTATTGTGTTGCCAATACTTGAGAATGTTGTTTACGTAACCCTGAATGCATGAAACTTGGCTCGCTCTTAACCAGTTATATTCTTTCAGATTTGCCAAAACTGCCAAAAAGGTATACAAAATGTGCACCACGCTGTCGTATTTCTTGATGAACGAGTGGCAGTTTCCTGACGACAACTTGAATAAACTGTATAGTAGTCTTTCAAAACACGACAAGGACATATTCAACTTTGACGTCACCGATATAAACTGGACCGACTATGTCGTGATCTGGTGTGTTGGAATTAGAAAATATCTCGTTAAAGATGGCCTGAAAGATACAGAATATGCGGTCAAGAAACGTAAGGTATTGAGAATAGTTCATTACATTTTTACGACGTTATATTTGTATGGCATTTGGAAGCTAGTACTTTTTGCATTCAAAATTGCACTCAGTTCGTTTTCCGCGATAATAAACTTTTTCTAAGATTTCAATAATATATTGTTTTATTGTGGAAATTGCTCAATCGTTCCCGGACCCAAGTCAGCCGCTACAGGTAAATCTTACCCAAATTTGGCTTTATAGACCGATCTCTTGAGCAATGCAACTGTGGAACCCCAAAACAAACGATGTCCCCACCTACTGTCATGCTTCTCGTGCCCTATATCCTGCACAATAGAGGAACTTTTCGCAGCCTCAGACAACGCGGTGATTTTGGCTACGTTTGGAAGAAGATTGTGATAGAGTTCGAGCTTCAACACACTGCAGAAAATGAAAGAAAATTGGATAATGTTAAAATCTATTCACGACGCGTTTTACCTGAGTATGACAGACAAACGGACGTATAGACAACGAAACTATTACATGTTCTTAATACTATAGACATTTTAAATGTGTATAAAGTATTTTGCGATGGGACAACTTTTTAATAGATTTTCGGTTTATCCGGGCCCGCCTTCCAGACAATTAAAGGTATCAGCTTATATCCCGAATTCTCTGTTGTAGGATCTGCAGAAAAACACACAAGCCAAATTTTTAACATTTATATAATAGTTATGATGTAAATTAGGCAACAGTTGAGCGCCTATTATTGTAGCCATGGATTTATTTGAAAATAGACAATTATTGTCTTATAATTTTCATAATTCCTTATTTTTTATAAACGTACGCTATTGCTTCTTGCATTCTACGCTGCTCTCAAAAATAAAACAACGACAAAAATTGTTACATTACTAGGTGGCAATCCGTCCAAATGCAGACCACGGTCTGCATTGCTTAATGTTGTTTGCCTTCTATATTAGAATAATCATGTAAATAAATTACCAAAATAATGACAAAGATAATTATGATAAATGAAATAAATTACGTATAAGTACCGAATGTTTTATAAATACTGAGAGAGAGAGATATTGAGATCCAGCCGGACATATTTTCAAAGCCGGCTGTGTTTTATTGAAATATATTACGTTCGTTATAACAATTATCACTCGCTTTTCGCTAAAAACCGAAAACTATTTCGAAGAAAAGTATGTATCCACCAATGCACACCAATCTCCGACCGGCCGTATGAGGGGAGACCTGTGCTCATTAGTGGGCCGATATGGGTTATACATGATGATGATGATGATGAAAATGAAGATGAAGATGAAGATGCAGATAAAGATGATGATGATGATGATGAATCCGGCCCCCGTGATGAATTATGGCCTAATCCACCTCACGGAACAGAGTATACCCGTACTCAGCAATATGGGTAGATGATGATGATTATGATGAAGCCGACGGTGGATGGTCCTGACTGTTATTGATAATAGCAGCAGTCGTCAACCCACCTTGCCCCTTGGGGAGGCCCCTGGCCGATATCACAAACTCTAGGAAATCAGAAGCCGACACTTCCTCTTTCGACATACAAAAAACTTAATAGAATCAAAATATACAACGTGGATTTTGCAGACTCTACCTGAGACCGTTGGAAATTAATTCCGTGTATAAAAAGTAGAGCGTTGAGCCGCTCGAGTTTTAAATAACCCTTCACAATAACTCACTAGGATATCTCCATTAAATTACTAGCGACTTCGTTCCTGGTAGTATTATTTTTAATATAGATATTATTAGGACGACCATTGCTCACCAAAGCCTAAACCACCGTGGACAAAGGGTATTGTTGTCAATACGAATTATCCATGAATTACGTCACACAAAGTCAACAAAGTGTGACATTCAGTGACAAGTGGGAGGAGGAGGAGGATTTAAAAAATATTTTGAAAATAAATGTGATTTTCGGAACTGCTGTTTTAATTAAATCATTTGTAGATGTCATAATGGAAAATGTTTTAAATCACACGGAAAAGAGTTTAAATCGTGCAATTCGTGTGATGGAATTAATGGATAGCCTTATAGCTCTGTTTCCACTTGTGTTTAGATGTAACGTTTAATAAATATTGCTAAGTCAGATTCTATGCTACCGAAGAAAGAAAACTAATCTGCAATAGCTTCATTATGTTTTTACATGATGCAGAAAAAAACAGATATTTGTTAGCTATAGACGTTTTAGTTATGACAATGTTAGCTATCTCCTTCATCGTGTCGATGATCCAAGGCTGCACGGTTTTGGACCAGTATTTGACTATTGACCTCTATGGGGCTCCTGCCTCATAGAGATCGGTTAAGGTGCAGGTGTTAGGGCACTGAGGGTATGGCAGCAATAGCGGCATCGTTTGTGCAGAGGCACCACGTTTTAATCCCTATGCTTCAAAAACGTCCGAAGCACCCTCAGCATTTCGACTGCATCATCAAAGACCACCTGGATAATCCTGTCATCACGATCCAGCCAAACCAGCCCATTTCAGAGCATAATTGTTGAAACAACAACATGGAAGAATAATCCTATTGCCTCATTTTAGATACTTTATTTACCTTATCCCGTTCCAATTCCCACACTTACCAAAACCTACACTTAAGCATTGTCTCACAGCACACGGCTTGATTAAAAGCAGTAATCCGATTAGAACAATTTCATTCGGTACAAAGTAAACAGTGCGGGCATATGAAAAGGAGCAGTATGACAAGTTTATACAACCCTTGTTTGAGTGAAGGCGCGTCTCCTGCGCGTGTTTTGGTCAACACAAATATATTTGGTTGATAAACACATTTCGTTTTCAGCCCCGCTGTTGTTTATCCACAAATTTTCATCAACAAAATGTGTTTAGTAAAAATGTTTTGTGTAGTGTGTAGACAAAACATGCGCAGGAGACGCGCCGTATTTAGATCTGTCCTTACGGTCAGTAGCAGTTAGTATTGACATAACTCGCCCGGTAGCTATCGGTTTGAAAAACATGCGGACGCGATCAGTGCGTTGCTAAATGCACGCACGGTTTTGAACGCAAAAGCAGAAATAGCTAAAACGCCACGATATTATCAATCAATGATAACGCGCCAGTAAGGGTAGGCTTTATGGCGGAGTATTTACCAATTTTATTTAGATGGGAATGATTCACGTGTTTAGTTAAAGATAGAGTACTGTTCCTTTGATTGCGTGGAGGTAGAACGAAGCTAATCTCCGGATAAAACTCTATACGTGAGGTATAATCCGAAGATAACTTGTAGGACAAGTTTTCATTTTCAATTGAGTAACGGAAGGTGCGGTGATAGCCTAAGTATATAATATACGTAATTATCACTCGCTTTTCAGTGAAGGAAGACACCTTGAGGAAACCAAACCCCAAGATTTATTTCAGAAGTATGTGTCACAATGTGACAATGCTGCCAGCACTTTGGGAACGCGGCTCATTTATTTTTAGTAATATTTAATTATTATTGTGTTTAATTTATATTAATATTGGTTTTGTAACTTTCCCCTGTAAATAAAATTGACTTTCAATTGTTCATAATTCCATAGTACCATATTCTAAACTATCGTCATAGGCCCTATAGGCCCACTGCTGAGCCGGGTCTCTCCTCACTTTTGTGAGGAGGATTAGGCCTTAATCCACCACGGGGGCCCGGTCCGAAGTATCCATATACACCTAAAATAAATTATTACCTACCAAGTTTAAAAATGTATAATAAGAAAACACTAACGATGTTCTAAACTATTTCTTTCAAGGTTATTAACGGCTTACAAAAAATTTCATGGTCAGATTCCAAGCTACGTAACAGTGAAAACAATATTGCAATCTGTTAATATCTATACGTTAAGATCCTTATCCTTATCCTTATCCTTACTCCTTACTTATATTATAAATGCGAAAGTAACTCTGTCTGTTGCTCTTTCACGCCTGAACTACTGAACCGATTGAAATGAAATTTGGTACAGAAATAGTCTAGAGCCTAGGGAAGGACATAGGGTACTTTTTATCGCAAAAAATGCATTGTAAAGGTTTGAAATAGGGGATGAAAGTTTGTATGGAAGTATCGTCATTTTTGAAGCTAAAAGCTTGAAATTTATTTTTTAGGCTTTTGATTAGATATAAATAAATTTGACATTCAAAGTTTGTAAAACTTTACCCTTGAGGGGTAAAATAAATATAGGGGATGAAAGTATGTATAGGAATATGTAAAGTTTCGGCTTAATTTTCTCTAATGGAAAGCTACATTGACAGCGAGTAACATAGGCTATATTTTATCTCCATATTCCTGCGGGAACAGGAACTACGCGGGTGAAGCCGCGGGGCACAGCTAGTTGCTTATAAATGAATTATTCTTTACTAAGTAAACTTACTAATATAGGGTACTGTATATGCCGGCATTAATAAAAACACCTAATGAAAAAACAACCTTGCTTCTGAAGAAGTCGGGTTAAAAGGCTAATCACCTTTCGCCTCATTCCGAATTTCAAAAACAACAGAACTCGACTTGAACGAAGTTCCTAAGTTACTCGAAAATTAATAAAACCCTGGCAAAGTAAAAGAATGTCACTCTGAACTGAGGGAAAACTCATTTCGGTGTTCCCACCCTAAAAAAGTGGCTTTATAAATTTTATTAAAAAAATATAGGACACAACTTTTTCAATATTAATCGTGGATATTTTGATGCGTCTACAGATTTACATTGGTACAAAATATGCTGTCTATACTCAAAGTAAAGCAGCTTATGGAAAAATATCTGCACCTACAAAACTATAACTACATTATAGACTAGGGAATTTAAAATAATCAATACTGCACAAGAATCATCATCATCATCATCATCATCAACCCATAACGTCCCACTGCTGAGCACGGGTCTCCCCTCACTTTCGTGAAGAGGGTTAGGTCATAATCCACCACGGGGGCCCGGTCCGGATTGGTGGATAACATACCTACCTCCGAAATAAGCAGTAGCATATTTTTTTAGATAGTGTCGTGCGTTTGTTTTCAAATTGCTTAAAAAATTCTGCACAGATTGCAATGCAGTATTCAGTAATTGATAGCTGAAATCCTAACTAAAAAGTGGCATGTGCAATAAATCGAAACCCAAAGTATAAAAACCGAGTTGATGATTAAAGTAACGTAAGTATGCGCCGCACCATTTTGGCGCATATCATTGTAGATGATAATTATTATCCCGGCATCCCCACTGGCCTCCCCATCAATCTGTGTCATCGCTGTGTATAATTTTTAACCAATTTAAAATAAAACAATATATTTTTGAAATCTTAGAAAATGTTTATTGTCGCAGAAAACAAACCGATGGTAACATGAAACATAAAACGTAAAAGCTTCCAAATACCATATAAATATAGCGTCATAAATATGTAATGAAATATTCTCAACATCTTCTGTTTTTTGACTGCATATTCTGTATCTTTCAGCCCATCTTTAATGAGATATTTTCTAACTCCAATACACCAGATCACTACATAGTCGGTCCAGTTTATATCGGTGACGTCAAAGTTGAATATGTCCTTGTCGTGTTTTGAAAGACTACTATACAGTTTATTCAAGTTGTCGTCAGGAAACTGCCACTCGTTCATCAAGAAATACGACAGCGTGGTGCACATTTTGTATACCTTTTTGGCAGTTTTGGCAAATCTGAAAGAATATAACTGGTTAAGAGCGAGCCAAGTTTCATGCATTCAGGGTTACGTAAACAACATTCTCAAGTATTGGCAACACAATAAGAGAAGCTCCGTGCGCACCTAAAGCGCTGACTTCTTGTTATACACCCTCCATTGTTCGTGCAGCGGCACCACCGAGCCGTGTTAAGATAGACCTGCAGATAGCATGTTCAGGGGTCTGAAACCTATTTTCTCTACTGCATGAGCAAACCGATGCCACATTGAGGTTGCATTTTCGCTAAGGCAGAGTGCCAGTGCTCTACAAACACTGAAATGTCTAGTTGTTATCTTTCAATACCAAACACATTATGTACAATATTTTATAGGTTTATGTATGTAAATATGTTTGTCCACGTATTTCCTCGAAACTGTTCATTGGAGTGTGACCCTTTTTGTATTGAATCACATATACTTCAACTTAGGAAACAATGCATTTCATCAAAATCGTTCCAGTAGTCGTTTTAATTACGTATCTTTAAACTATTCTTAATCGAAATTATAAAACCTGCCTTAGTAAGCAAATTGAATTCTTACCTTCTTTGTTTCCCCATTAGAAAGCATACAAAATCGGCTATATACGCTGGTATCAAATGCAAAAACAGCGACATAATCAAATATACCAGCTTATAACTAGTTTCATATCCATAGTTGTAGTAAATTGACTTAGGAGTCGGAATAGTAGGCCCCCTCTCGCGGGCTACACGTATTGCATTACCTGTAAAATTCAATTAAAATCATTTTGTGATAAGTCGCGACCTTAAAATTCAAATGCTTCTGTGTATTTTAGAATACTCAAAAGCGTCTGATTGTGTATTATGAGTATTTATGAGAGTGCCTGTGGAAAGTTTTACTGGAAATGTACCTAGACACCTTAACAGTTTTATTGCAAACCTGTATCTAAATGGTGGTAATACGGTTGAAAAACCGAAATGATGTACTCTCAAAACCTAAAAGGTGTATGACAGGGTAGCATATTGTCCCTTATTCTCTTTACCATCTATGAAGAATTTATAATGAGAAGAGCTTTGGACGGTTGGGAAGGAGGTATTTGAAGTAGAAGCGGAAAGATTAACAATAAACGATATACCGACGACACACCGTCCAAGGTGGAACATACTGAGCTTATTTCCAGAGTAGAAAGAGAAAACGAATTTGTCGGTTTCCGTGCGAACAAGTCGAAAACCCAGGTCGTGTTGTTAAATTGACAGGGCACAGTTATTACATGATTGTAAGACCTCGAATTAGTCCACCAATTTGTATATTTGGGCTCACTAAAACTAGATTCACTATTGTTTGACGTGTTGTGATCCATCAGAAAGGTATCAGTTTGAGACATTTAACACAAGCCGTCACAACACACTGCATCGGAAAAATGTTAACGCTACCATATTAAATGTATGACACCAATATCTTTCTGATGCATCACGAGTTCACGACACAACACGTCAGACAAATGTAAGTCTAGCTTTATACGTATCATAGGAACTAAATAGTAGAAGGATCTAAATATCAGTCAGCAATGACAAAATTCACTAGGACATGGCAAGACCGCAACATAATTATCATAATTATAGGTATGACTAAGGCTGAGGAGGTACTTTGGTTTTTTCAACTTTATTTTATGGTACGGGATCCTGGATTATACAAGAAGCACGTGTAATGAGATATCAAGAAATTAACAATATTAGCTCACCCCACGTGACAGGATTCCTCTGCACACTGCAGACGGTATATATCTTCGTGTCGTCTCCACCTTTGGATTGGTTAGTTGCAGTCTCCCGTCCAGCGGCTATTATCGCGTTGTTCACATAGTCACACGGCACTATTCCTAGTTTGGTGTTGGTGCTGCGTTGAATAGTGTGTAACACACCTAAGGCCGTCCCTAAAAGAAACTGAGAGCGCATTTTCATTGTAATAATATACGTAATTATGTTCACCTTTGCTAGTTAAATCTTGAAGAAAAAAAACATAGTCACACCACGGCAGCTTATTAAAATAATATACTTTTTAATTGCTTAAGAATTTGTTGACCGTGCAGAACGAGACTCGGAAGCTACTGAGACAAATAGGCGTAGTTCTAGTAGTTCATTTAATACTGTAACCAAGTGTTTAAAATATGTTCAACTTACTCCAGAAGCACCATAAACGCAACTGATATCCAGCCAACCCGGATTTGGTTCGGTGTATGCACACAGCACTGGAACAATAAATTCATTGCGTATTATTTGACTTGAGTTTAATTGGCGGAACCAACTCACTGCCATTTGAATTATAATCACTTTTTTACTACTACGTCACCTGCGCCTGTGGTTAGTGACGGTTATGTCTATGGTAACATTTTACTACTCTATCACGATGTTAAGTTGCGATGTGGTAAATATATTTTTCAACAAAAATTTATTTATCGTCATTAGATGAATGTTTCCATGAGCAACCTTCAAGTGGCCGTATCAAAGCGTTGATAAAACAAGTGTCGAATATATTGAAACGCACCTATGGCAGGCCTCACGATGCATATCGGCAGTCCGACACTCGACGTTCGCACCAGTTCTTCAGATATCGATTTGGTGAAGGTGTATGTATTCGGCCAACTTTTTATCAATCTGCAATTGGATGATCAAAACAAATTTCAAATTGTCGAGGATATTTTCTTAATTTCCCGCATTTTAGCCATTTTCGCCTAGAGATGAGGTAGCCCAGCGGTAACTTTAGCAATTTGCAAATCTGCGACACGGAGTTTGATCCTCGGCCCCACGCTAATGGCTTACTCTCTTTACTAATGTGATGATTGTTATATCTGTGATTTGTGATTGATAGCTAGCAGTTTATAATTCATGTCAGAAACCTTTGGGCGGATTGACAAGTTCTGACACTAGACGATGGCACTACCACATTCGACAAAACACAGCCTGTTCACCTCACCCCATCGTGATGTCCGTTAGCCTGTCCTCGTCCATAGTCTCCGCCATTGATATAAGAGTTCCTGGCGGCACGGCAGCTTTGTAGAACTCTTCTTCTACTTTTCCTCCAATGCGTTTTGATGTGGCGTGGGAGTAAGCGGTTGAGACGTGCACGTATGTTCTGAATCAATAACATCAACATTTAATACTTTTATTAATTTAAAGGTTTCTTCTACCAAACCTCCTTTGATGTTTTCACGCACCACTATCAGACATCCATTTGCGTCTTGTGCTGTTTAAAAGTTTAATCAATCACCAAGTCAGATCAATCTACTGTTTCTATCAAGCCTCTTCTTACCTGAGCCTCTTGCAAGCCTTTCCCAGGAGCAGAATTTCTCTTGTTCCTCTCACATTGATGAGTGTAGCTACTCGTAAAGTTTCATCAAATTTGGTGGTGGCTGCCACGTGGAACATAACATTCACCTGATGAAAATATGTTACACTAGAAATAATGCAAGGAAGGAGTGTATTAAAACACACACAGCACTCACCTTTCCTTACTTTTTTAAATATTCCCCTAAATGGTCCCGAGGCCAATGGGGACAACCTTTCATAATTTACTCACTGGGTTAATATGTTGGTATGGATTTTTATTTACTGGTGTAAATGGTGGTCTTCTGACATGACAATAACTGCTATGCGCCTAACGGACCGAAACTGTTTAGCGAGCCCTCTGAAGTACGAAAGTTCCAATGTCAGTACAATATTATGGTAACAGTCACTCATTTAATTCTAGAGATGGAAGATTAATAACCGAACTCCTCACAGAGTAGAATTGATGGTGTTTTGATTAATTTTGATAAGCTTGCAGAACAAATAATGTTGAAAAATAACTATATATTTTTTCTTCATACTTGTTAGTGAAGATAGAATAGAATGGAATAGAAAAGTCTTTATTGTACACCAGAAACAAAAATATAGAAGATATTCAGACCTCTTCAGTGAGGGTGTTCCAGTCTGCTTCTGTCAGACCAAGTTTGATTTCACCAACGTCTCCTTCCACTGGTATTATTTTGGCGGCAAAATGTGGCTGCTGCTTCCGTAATTGTTCAAACACCTGTAATGGAGGGATTATCTAACATGGTCGTCATAGTTCATACCACCCATGAACATGCAAAACAGCAAAACACTTAACAGAGAAATATTATTAGAATTCAACTAGCTGTTAAGCTTAATTAATTATTAACTTACTGGTTCTTCCACTATGTCATCTAATCTCTGCTGAATATTCTTTCCTTTCTTAGATCGCAATAACATAAATATTTTTGATATTCTGCATGACCTGTCAAACGAAAGATTGCATATAGTAACTTATGTCATAAAAGAATTTATTTACTAAAACAAAGCACAAACCATATTTGACTTTGTTTTCAAACATCTAGGAATCAAATGCTAATGCTTTGTATCGGTAACGGCACACGCTATCTGACACTATTACATTACCTTAGGAGCTTCTCGATGAACTGCTTCCCGAGGAACCCCGACCCTCCAGTGAGGAACACCACCGAGTTGTTGTAGAACCTCTGTATGTCGGAGTCACCGAGACCGATGACATCGTTCATGGCATTCTGCCGAGAGAAGGCGGCCACCTCTAACTCTAACGCTGCGTCCATTCTCGTAACTACTACAAACGTTGAAGAGATTGCGCGTAACTTCTTGATACATTTAAAAGGTTGAGCGTAACTGCTCTATAAATTTAAGAGATTATTGGCATGGCCACCTCTACATATAATGCTGGGTCCATTCTTACAGTAAAAAGTTAAGGACTTCTACGTAAGAAAATTTATAAAAGTACAGAGTCAGACTTTACAATGGCTACCCAAATGTAGTTATTGCTATCTACAGCCTACAAAATATGCCATAAAAATTACTAATGATAATATCGTAAATCATTATAGTATTTTAATTGTATGTGGCATTTATTTAAAAGATAAAAAACACTTACATTTTAAACAGCACTGGATATTTGAAAGTAAATTTGTCTAGCCTTGTTCACACATGCCAATTAACTGGCCAGTTGCATGATTGCTTAAAGAACTGAATATCTTTATTACACATATGTTTAATTTATATATCTCCTTACTAATTATTTACAATATTAATTTAGTGCTTATAAAGGTTGTTAGGTGCCTGAAACTTTTTCCAGGTTTGATAATTGGTATTATTACACATTTCGACTTGCTATTTGATTTTTCTGCTTCGTATCTTTTCCACTAGCGCCACCATTTTTAAATAAAATCTATAAATGATAATTATTTATGTTATAAAAGTTTAACATGTACTTACTTTATTCTTTAACACGTTCACCACTGAACCGTTTTACTTTTTATGGCTCATTGCGAATCTTCACACAACATGTGTGTTTACTGTTTACTGGCGTTACGTTATAACTATACTCAATCAGCTGTGCGGGCGCACACAACTGGTGCGATAAAATTGTCAATACAACAGTGTGGGTTCGCACGCCAGGCGTGTTTTCGCTTGCCGTAAAATTATTAAAACACAGACGTGTGTGTTTTGAGCAATTAATGTGTTAAAGTACAGTTCCTTTGGTATAACTGTGGCGGTCGCCACATGGACCAAAACAGTTACTGACAGAGGAATCGAAGCTGTTGAAGGAGCGATTGGCCAACAAAAGGCAAATAGACAGGATGTCGAGACAAATTATTTAAGCAAATTATTTTCGGATAAAAAAACTATTATAATCCTTACTTATATTATAAATGCGAAAGTAACTCTGTCTGTTGCTCTTTCACGCTTGAACTACTGAACCGATTGAAATGAAATTTGGTATAGAAATAGTCTAGAGCCTAGGGAAGGACATAGGCTACTTTTTATCGCAAAAAATGCATTGTAAAGGTTTGAAATAGGGGATGAAAGTTTGTATGGAAGTATCGTCATTTTTGAAGCTAAAAGCTTGAAATTTATTTTTTAGGCTTTTGATTAGATATAAATAAATTTGGCATTCAAAGTTTGTAAGACTTTACCCTTGAGGGGTACAATAAATATAGGGGATGAAAGTATGTATAGGAATATGTCAAGTTTCGGCTTAACCACTGCACCAATTTAAAAAATTATTTCACTAATGGAAAGCTACATTGACAGCAAGTAACATAGGCTATATTTTATCCCCATATTCCTGCGGGAACAGGAACTACGCGGGTGAAACCGCGGGGCACAGCTAGTAAATAAATAAATAAATAACGCATCACTATCGCCAGCCACTACGCCACGGAGACTTTCAATTATATGGAGCAGCTGTTCCGAAGTGAAGTACCGTCTCACCTTCGAGAGGACGCCCAATTTCTTGGTAGCAAGTTGCGCCTTTGACTCGAACATCGGAACTTGGTGGCATTTCATTTCATAATTTGACCGCAATGCCTACAAAAGCATTTCACATTGTTAAATTAAGTGTCTGATAGAGTCAACCGAGTCCGCAACACCGAACTGCGCTCAAAAACTGGCATCGCTTATGTGGGTGATAAGAATGGCTGAAGTGGGTTTGGGCGGGCCGCATGAAAACTCAAAACTCAAATCATTTGTTGCAAGTAAGCCAAAATATTGCGCTTTTAAAAGTCAAAGTATTTTATACCATAGAGAAAATAATACCTAATCCTTACTTATATTATAAATGCGAAAGTAACTCTGTCTGTTGCTCTTTCACGCCTGAACTACTGAACCGATTGAAATGAAATTTGGTATAGAAATAGTCTAGAGCCTAGGGAAGGACATAGGCAACTTTTTATCGCAAAAAATGCATTGTAAGGGTTTGAAATAGGGGATGAAAGTTTGTATGGAAGTATCGTCATTTTTGAAGCTTGAAATTTATTTTTTAGGCTTTTGATTAGATATAAATAAATTTGGCATTCAAAGTTTGTAATACTTTACCCTTGAGGGGTACAATAAATACAGGGGATGAAAGTATGTATGGTAATATGTAAGGTTTCGGCTAAACCGCTGGGCCGATTATAAAAAATCTTTCACTAATGGAAAGCTACATTGACAGCGAGCAACATAGGCTATTTTTATTCCCATATTCCCGCGGGAACAGGAACTACGCGGGTGTTACCGCGGGGCGCAGCTAGTGATTATATAATTATGGTTTGAGTTTGAAAAAGGACATTTCCCTTTCAAGTGGTGACTCATGCCTGAATCTCGCAAAGGAAAAGGAAATTCCACTAACTCTACCAGTGCTTCGGAAATACGCCAGTCAAAGAGGATAGCACCAAGAAACTCTACGGAGATGTCACTTTTTTCCAATTTTCGTAATTTTTTTTTATGCCACGAAACACATCTGCTGGATGCATCGAGAAAGGTAGGCTAACGGTGTATCCATGATCGAAGGGCTAACGCTGCTGTTAGTGGACGCCTAAAGACGGACGAGGATACCTAAGAAATTCCAGATAGCGGTGGCGAAACGATTTTGATGCTTTTTTGAGCGAGTGGCCACAAAAAGCAATAGAGTGAGATCAGCAGAAAGAAATGGGGGAGATAGATAGGTAGATCGAATTTGACTTATTTTTTACTTTTTCCATGCATATGAGACGTAAGTGTTTGACTTGTAAAAGTGCACTCATTTTGAACAAATGATTTGAGTTTTGAGACAGGTTAAGAAAAAAAACGAGTATCAAAAAGTTTGAATCTTTTCAGTTATATTCGCAGTCTGTTTTTTGTTTTTTAAATGTATTTTTACAAAGTCACGAGGCTTCATTTAAATAAGCATTTGATTATATATTGACCTCTTGTTAGTACTTAACAATTGAAAGACCGTACATGTGACGCAAGTCAAGCTATTATGTGAACAACGAACGTCACCATTAGGTCACGATCCGTCCGCTGATGGCACAGCCATTATTATATTTAGGGTGATTGCATACATACCGAAGCCGAACGCGCCGAATGGGTCGAACTCATTTCGACCTCGCACACCTGTCCGAAGGAGAAGAAAGGCATGATG
This sequence comes from Campaea margaritaria, assembly GCA_912999815.1. Taxonomy (NCBI): domain Eukaryota; kingdom Metazoa; phylum Arthropoda; class Insecta; order Lepidoptera; family Geometridae; genus Campaea; species Campaea margaritaria. Next base: position 7,243,212 of record OU538812.1, read on the forward strand.
TCAGAATTCGGCTTGGATTTCTTTACCTTTTGAATTTTAAGGCGATTCGCTATGTTTGGCTCCGGCATAAGTGTGAAGTTCATTACATTTTATATGAAACTTTAGAGCCGATGTCTCACGGTGACGGGCGCAGTGCAGCGCCGCGCAGGATTATGCAATGCAAGGTTCTGGGTGGTGCTTTGCATGTTAAGGGCAGGCGTAACGCTTACGATCAGGTGAACGACTTGCTCGTCTCGTCATTCAGTCAAATAAAATAAATATATTTATTTTTTATTGCAGAATAGGCAAGCATTTGACCGCAGTCTCACTAGGTGGTAAGTAAATAATATATAAAACGATTATTTCGGCGTGTTCAGCTGCGCCGGCTGCGGCACGTGTGCGATCACCCTAAATAGCTAAAACGTTTTTCCGTACACTGGTTTATGTATAAATAATAAATAATTACGGGCAGTGCTCCGCGGTTTCACCTGCATTTACTCTTTATCCCACAGGAACTGTAGCTTTTTATGGGATAAAAAGTATCCATTGTTCTATACCAGGACATAAGGTAGGTATGCTATGTACGTACCAAATTTCATCGAAATTTTTTCAGCCATTGCGACGAAAAGAGGGGACAAACAAACGCACAAACTTTAGCATTTATAATATTTGAGTGTTACTAGGGTGATTTTATTTATTTATTTCAATTGAAGCGGCCGCAACCAATTACAACAATCGAAGAAAACATTTTAAGAATTATTAATTACGCTAAGTGATGAGGTAATTTTTATTTTTGTGATATTAGCGCAGTCATTACATCACTCTATTCCACAACATAGGGCATAGATCACACTAAAATAAAATGGTGATAGCTCAGTGATGCAATAATATTGCACTGTCATCCAATTTACACCATCATCATCATGACCATCATCACAAAAAGCTTAATAAACCCATGCAGGACATAAGCCTCCTTCCTCTTACGCCATTCATTCCGGTCCTGCGCCAATCTTATACAAGTCTTTTAGTTATTTGACTGAGTGACAAGACGAGCAAGTCGTTCACGTGATGGCAAGCGCTACGCCTACCCATAACAGTCAACCACCATCTAGACCAGGCTCCAGGTCAATTTATACAAATTTCAGCTTAATCGAACCCCAAAAAGTTGATCAAATTTCACTAACTACTAATTAACTAATTACGATTACTTATTTTGACCCAAAAACAAACAGGGCAAGCTTATTAAAACCGTTCAAAAACACCGCGTACTTTTTCATCGATTTTTAAACTTGTCGGCTTTGGACTGAAGATAAAAGAATAGGAAAGGTCCGTTTTACGATCATCGAGGAGGATTAAAAATATATTAAAGACATTCGAGTGTCAACCGCGTTATTGATTTGGTAGTCAATAAAGAGATGTTAGAAAGGAATGTTGGGAACAGAAATAATTAGAGCAGATTACATAATGATGTCCACGTGGATAACACCACACTGTAAATAACAACATATTACTAGTTAGGATATAATAAATATCCTATTATCCCTTGAAATCCCATTGAACTACTGTTAAAAAACGATTGTTCTTTAGGCCACACCACTGAAGTTAAACTTCGCTATGAGAGAAAGGAGAAAGAAAATGTGTGCTCGCACCCCTCTCTCTTGCCCCTACAGTAATGTACGAAACGGAATTCTCTCTCTTTCTATCTTCACTAACTTACATCTCCCTCCCAACTTTCGTTCGCCTCGCCCGATCACACTTTTCGTAACGCTCTCGTCAAGCATTCACCAGCTTACACCCCAAGTAAAGCGTGCGTAAAGAAGTTTTACTTCTTAATGTTTGTTACTCTATCACGCAAAAACTACAGAACGGATTTAGTTTTTTTTTTAAGGTTTTTAAATAACGAGACGAGCACGTTCACCTGATGGTAAGCGCTACGCTAAAAAGTATGCTATATGTTAGTCCAGGAAATAAACTATCTGTGCGCTAAATTTCATCCAAATCCGTTTCTTGCGTGAAAGAGTAACAAACATCCATCCGTCCATCCATCCTCACAAACTTTCACATTCATAATATTAGTAGGAAGTAGGATGGGACAGGATATTATGAATAATTAAGCGGAGGTCACTGGGCCACGGTACATCAGGTTCTATGGGCAGAATAAAAAACCCGGGTTTCTATTTCATTAAGGCTCGTTACTCGGACCGTGTCCCCAGTGGCGGATTAAGACAGAGCGGGCCCTATAGCAAATTGGTAAATTTTAAGATATATAACTGAATAAGTCATTTGCACCGCTATATCATACAAGAAAACGATACTAAACATAATTACAAAACTAATTTTCTCAAAAATGGCTCACATCGAAAGTACGTATGCGAAAAAATACTATTATTATTTTCCAAACGTATATATTATAAATTTTTTATAGATTGGTAATCAATATAACCCTTTTCAAATTGATCGGGTTATACCGACTAGCTCAATTACAATTTAAGGGAATTCCTAGTCTGTTTTTTTTATAAGTATGACTGAGAAAGGAGACGAGCAAGTCGTTCACCTGATGGAAAGCGCCACGCCTGCCCATAACCGTTACAGTGCCACCCAGAACGCTGCATTGTATAATCTTGCGCGGCACTGCACTGCGCTCGTCACTCTGAGACATCGGTTCTAAGATATCAAATGCCCAGTAATTTCGCTGGAAGCAGTGCCCTACAAACCGGAACACAGTATTGTTTGCATACTACTGCTTGGCGGATGAATATCTGGCAAAGGTGTGTTAGTTTTGCAGTATTGCCAGATTGCGTGCAGTGCGGTGCAATACATAATTTGCGGTGTGACCAGCGCTCACTTTTAGAAATGTATACATTTTTTTTTTTATATTTTGATACCAACTCTTTCGTGGTAAGTAGGTATTGTAAATGATTTGAAAAGAATATGTGCACGCTTCGATATACAAACAGAAATCTTTTTACGGTCAGAGAGCGTTAGTGAGCGGGCCCCCAAATGCGCGGGGCATTGTTATTTTTGCTACGTGGCTAATCCGCCACTGCGTGTACCGGTCATGTAGTGTACAGGGTGTGTTGCGGCTTCCGGGGTCAGTGAATAATTGGAATTGCCTCTTTAAACACTCTTTTCAAGAGGCCACGTGTAGCAGGTAAACCTTTATCATGCTTTATAAGAATAACGACAGTCTGTTTCATCCGTAGTTACAAATAGTTTAACTAATGGTCAAAATGTGTGTGGATAAAAACAAAAGATAGGTAGCCATTTTCCCTGGCTTCATCTCATCAAAGTATTGTAAAAAAAAAAGAAGTAAAATAAATAAAGTGAATAATAATCTAAAGAGTTTAATTTTAAGTTTTCTTTGTTCTCTTTGGTGTTTCAATAAAGAGTTTATCTATGTATCTATCTAAACTTATAATAATTCCTCAAAAGTTCCCCTAAAATTATCTTTTTCCCCAAAATTGCGAAAAAACCACCCAATCTGGACACCCCCGTGTAGATATCACAATGACTTTAACTCAAGGCAGTAAAAGTTAAAAGAGCTCTCGTATCAAATGACTGAACTGACTGAGCTAAAACTAAACGAATCAAAAGCTTACACTAAGTAGTGAGACGGTTTCTTTGACTAGTTAATATTATTAAGTACCATTTATTCTTGCTCATTATCAACCTGCAACAAATGCCAGTGAATGACATCATGACACTGCACACACGATACTTCGTTCCACCAAAGAGTACCACAAAATTTTACTAGATGTCGCTAGTTGTTCTAAAATGCTTCGAACGGTCATTTTCTTTATCTTTAAAATGATAAAGAAAACTACAAACAGATCAACGCTATAGTCGTTAGTGGTGGCGATGGTGTTAAACCCATCGCTGAAATTTCTATTCTAATAAACATACATACAAATAAAAAAAAAAAAAGCCGCGTTAGTTTATTTGTTTGGTTCTAGACTCTAGACCGGTTCATTTCTTTGGTTTAACGTTTTGTTTTTTGTAGACCTTTATCCTCTATTGTAAGATTTATAAGAGATCGCTTAGGGAAAGACGAACTTGGTACCAACCTTTACTAAACTTCCTGGGAATAGGTATTGAAAAAAACACTATATTACACCTTTTTGTGTCAACGTATCATTTGCCCACACTCGTGCATGTTAACGAACACTTATTTATTAATATTGCACCAATATAACACAATATCACACGAAGTAGCACATTAAATTAAAATAATTAAGAAAACAAATCAGAATCAACAATGCGATTCGCAAACGTCAAATAATTTCGTTTCCCGCCAAAAAAAGAGTCTACATTTTTTTAGGTTTTGGCTTCTCACTATTTGTGCATTCAGCAAGTGTAATAAAAAATAACGGTAAAATAATAACGATGACTGATCATGACGCTTGGAAGAAAGCTAGGAACAACGCTGTTTTTTTTAAACTATTTTTGTATCTAACGCTAACTGCTTGGATTAAGGTGTCAGTAATTTTTTTTAATGGTAAAATCGTCTAATCTGCATTAAAAAAATTAATACGTCGTAGGACGCCTGGCAGATGTGAAACAAAACGAGGAAGTCGTTCACCTGATGGTAAGCGCTATGCCTGCTTATAACAGTTACTGTGCCACCCAGAACTTTGCATTACAAAATCCTGAGCGCACTGCACTGCGCTCGTCAACCTGCAATATCGGTTCTAAGGTCTCAAATGCCCAGTAATTTCGTTGGAAACAGTGCCTTTCGAACTGAAACACAGTATTGTTTTACACTGCTACTTAGAGGATGAGTATCTGGCAAAGGAGTGTGGTTACTTATTGACACTGACTACATGCAAAAAAAGCAATTGACCCGCCGTATTAGCCATTTCACATAAAAAATAGCAATTTACTAGATGAAATTGGCGAAAACCGATACGTTACACCTCCACAAGCCACGAACTGAGTATTTCGTCACCCGGTACACTGCAGGACAAAATTAGGGTGCCGTACTGGCGTGTTGCCGAACTAGGAATAATCTTATTGGCGGCGGGCGACGAGAGAATACTAATCCGATATTTCCCGCCCGGGATTTTATGGAGACGGTAGGAAATATGGCACATATTTCGGTGAGAGGCTCCTCGGGAAATTATTTACACCTGATCTAGGGAATATTCGGTAAGACTAGCGGGTTGTTGTTAAAAAAATAGTCAGTCGTGCTCTTATTTTATCTGTGGTCGTGCTATTGTGAACTTTTTTCTAACCAATTATTGGCGTTGGTAAAAGGTAATGGAGTGCCTCACATAATATTTTCTATATCTTGAATAGATTGTTTATTGATATTAATTATAAATGTGCATAATTAAATGATGTACCGACAGATAATTATCAAACCGGATCATCTACATAATATTAAAAATTATGTTTATTGATTCGACATTCCACAGAGTGAATACGAATTCGTACTTCTTAAAAATGGTTGCAGCAATGCCTAAAGCTTATATAACCTTCTAAACTATATAGCGAGTAATGTCCGCTATAAAATAAATAAATAAAAATATTTTCCACCCACCATATTATTGTTTCAACACAATATCGCTATTAAATCTGTAAAACCCATGTTCAACTGAGATATAATTTACTTTTAAACGCCATAAGTGGATATAAAGATCACTAAAATACAGATTCACGTAAATTAAAACTAGAAATTAAGTAGGGTTGCCTCGTTCGCATAAGATATATGAGAATTATTACACGTAGGTACCTAATGGCTTTATTTTTAACGATTTTCATAGTTTTGATATGGTGATCTGTAATCTCCAAATTACTCAGGAACGTGATTCTTTAGAGTAGGTACCATAATCCTGACATGTTCTGTTTGTATAATCGTCCGCTACCCATCTTATATTACTTAAAAGGTGCGCGGAACTTCGAAAAAACAAAATGGCGGCGGGTATGCCACAATAATGTTCAATGCCTTTTACGATAATTTTAATTCTGAACGAGAAAATATGTTGTTTTCGCTCATACGACTTCGCAGCAATAGTTAGCTCTCGCACGTTTTTGTATGGAGCAGAATTGATAATCATTGTTTCCCACTGCATCACCTTAAATTCTACTTAAGACCTGATAACACACATGTGGCAACCCTAAAATTAACAGTTAAACCAATTCCAGCGACATTTAATCGGCCATTCCACATTCTCCATTGTCCATTTACATTCTAATGCGGTCTGCGATAAAACATGAGCGGAAGATTGACGGAGCGATATCCCATTGTGGAAGAAGGGAGAATAGGACCCTATGTCAAGTATATGACATGTCCTTTTTAAAATATTGGCCAGGCGTTTTGTTAAGGTATTTTGAGGAGCGATGGGCTTTGTCTTTTAAAAAGATAAAAGGAGCTAAGTTACAATTATGAACATGAAAATACTTTACAGCAAAGTTTACAACCTTTTTACAGCACACTTTTATTATGCGCGGCAAAGCTTCTTCCTCTTTGGCGGCAAACCGAACTGTCAACTGTCAGCCGCATCTGGCGTCACCATAGAGTAACGCATAATCACGAAAAGGTTCTAAGGTAAAAACATAAAAAAGCAGACGAATTGAAGTCGTTTAAAAATAGAAATACACCAACAAAAAACTACATTATAATTGATTATTGTAGACCGAGACTATTCGGATACTTTTTACGGAAAAGTATAATTCAATAATAATTAGATGTAGAATTATTATTTTATTATTTTTTACCTGTATACAGACAAATGGGCGTTGCCTTAGAGTAAAATTGGTAATTAATAAACACTATTAAATAAGTTTTTTGGTTTGGTCTTTAGAGAGAGGTTAGTGAAATAAAAAATAAACAACAAACAAAAGTTCACAAGTTCACAAGTTCACGGTCGTGCACTTCCCTGTTCTTGACTAATTAACAAATTAAATAAATTAAAAAAGGATTCGTATCTTTACCTTTTTAAAATACCTTATCCCTTACGATCAGTAAATAATAGCAAAATAATTATTTAAAACCGAAACCGAAACCTGGCAAAACCGAAAATATAAAAAGATTTAAACCTCATTTATTTTATTTGACGGCCTCCATGGCGTAGTGGGTGATGAACCGACTGCGAAACGTGAGGTTGAGGGTTTGATTACCGCACAGGGCATACATTTGTGTGAACTACAAGTATTTTCTCTGTGTTTGGGTGCCATTGCAAAAAACGGCCCAGGGGCACTAAATAAAAAAAAAAAACGATTTAAACACTTCTCCCGTTCATTTATTTACACATTCGTGCCACGTTCTCGTTAAGAGGAATTGACGTTTTAATTAATGTGTACACTTAATTTTGTCTCTCAGTGTATTGACAACTGTCTATTGTCGGCACTGACGGACAGGTTCTGTACGTGTCCTTAATTATGTCGAAGATGAGTATTCCCCAAAGTGATTTTCAGGAAATCGACTCATAGAAATGACTTGGTTACTTTTTTGTTCTAATTTAGCCCCTCACTTTTGTGAAGAGGGTTAAGCCATAATCCACCACAGGGGCCCGGTCCGGATTGGTGGATAACATACCTACCGACCTCTGAAATAATTCCCGGGTAGGTATGTGAGTTTCCTCGCGATGTTTTCCTTCACCGAAAAGCGAGTAACAATGACGTACATATGCTTTACAGAAACACATTGGTACGTGCCCGCAATGAGATTTGAACTCAGGTCGTTCTCCTTGGAAGGCGGACGTTCTCCCACTAGGCTACCACCGCTTAACTAAGACTATAACTGGGTATCCAATAATGCCAATGTCATATTATAATGTCCGTTACAATCACCGAGAAAATAGTAATCTCTTATAAAATAAGTTCTTTAAGTGAAAATGGCAACACTTTTAGAGTTTTTTGGCTACAAATTGGCTACAAATCGACAAAACACAGGCAATACCAAACTCAGTTATTCCTCACATAAGCCGTACTTACTCCAAAAACTCAGCCTTTCTTTACAAAATCAAATATTACCGACATAACGTCTCACAATACACGAAACGTTTTCATCCCCTAACGTTTGAATACTTAGAAAGCCCTTTAGCCCTTTAAGCCCCGATCCCTTTTGTAAGGGAAGGTTTGGACTCATTTTAAATATCGCAAGTCCATGGTTTTTGTTTAATCTACCTAATTTAATTCTGCAGGTGGACTTGCTTAGAAGGAATGAATTGTTTTTAATATACGAAACATTTATATTAAATACGTTCAAAATGTGTTTTGCTTAGATTTACGTTGTCGAGATCTCGTTTCATTATAATCTTGGAGATTCTACTGAATACGAGTTTTGTAACGTTTTTTATTCTGTCGGCTTCCGTGGCGTAGTGCGTGATGAGCCGACTGCCGACAGGGCAAAGATTTGTGTGAATCACAGGAATTTGCTCTAAATCTGGGTGTTTGTGGGACCATGTTACTTGTTGTCCCAGATTCCTTAGATACAGGGACTCCTAGTTAAGGGTCAGAGTCTATGTTTGTAGTGAACTCCTTGCCTGAGTCTGTGTTTCCCGACAGTTACAACCTGGGAGTCTTCAAGGCACGAGTAATAGGTTACTTTTAGGTAAGCGTGCGCCATCGTTGACCGCATTGTCACTTACCATCAGGTGAGATGGTGGTCAAACGCGAACCTATTTATAATTAAAAAAAAGTGATCGTAATGCGTTTTTTATTTTTTTATATATAATTCATCATCATCATCATCATGAACCCATAACGTCCCACTGCTGGGCACGGGTCTCTCCTCACATTCGTGAGGAGGGTAAGGCCGTAATCCACCACGGGGGCCCAGTCCGGAATACCATACCTACCTCCGAAATAATTCTCGGGTAGGTATGTGGGTTTCCTCACGATGTTTTCCTTCATCGAAAAGCGAGTGATAATTACGTACATATGTTTTACAGAAACACATTGGTACGTGCCTGCACTGGGATTTGAACTCACGACCTTCTCATTGGATTATATATAATTAGTGTAAAAAAATCTACTTCACAACAGAAACCAAATGAAAATATGTAAACGTAAATGGTTTATTTGTTTCGCTTTAAAAGGATATCTTTGTACACATTTATGTAGAAACTAAGAAATAAAAATCGACATATAAAAGTGTATACAGTACCCAGAAAAACACAGGCACAGCCGCAGGTTGTTATTAATCTATAATATATGTAAAGAAATGATAACCTACTTACATACGTATCATTCCTTTAATTTGAATTTACCCGCGCTCATTCAAGTGAATGACCGATTAGACAGACAACATGACAGTTACAATAAATGACAGACTGAAGTGAATAAGACAATGACACTAGCATGTCTTATTATTATGTCAGCATTGCGCGCGTCATTGGGATTTTGAAGGTTAGGAAGAAAACCGAAAACTTGTTAAATAAAATACCTGAAGAATATTTGTAGAGACGACGATATTCGTGAATTTAAAAGCTTTGAATGTTGTTTCTTTAATTACAGGTAAAGTAACGTTTTGTAAAGCACTGAGTACTTTCTTTATGAAACAATAGTTTGTAAACAAATAAACCTTTAATTACAGAAACGCAGTTGAGTTTATTTACGGAAGTCGGACCTTACATAAGATATCTTATATATAATTGAATTTTCCCTTGAGATCGTAGACAAAAGCTGTTATATTCCAGAAGATCGCTAAGTACTTACAAGTCTACAATTTACTATATTCTGAGTTTACGAACGCTGAGAAAACGTGTTTTCCGATATCGAAAGCTTTAAAAGCTGGTTGCTAAGGCGACGTCCATTTTGGCGATTTTGGCCATTTTTCGACCCCCTCCTCTCCTCTCGGTGAGATGTTAATGGCAAGGCGGCATCCTTTTATGGTGGAGACACCACCTTTAAGAACGAAGCGTCATGCTTCTTCATTCCTTATAAGAACTGCAAAGGAATGGAATGCTTTGCCTTCGTCTATGTTTCCGTCTAAATTTAACCCTGGGTTGTTCAAGTCGAGAGTGAGTAGGTACCGCCTGGGTAGGCGTGCTTCACCTTCGGCCACATCGTCACTTTCCATCGGGTGAGATTGGTCAAACTTGGTTTTCATAGGTCAAACGCTCGCCTAGAACGTAATAAAAAAAAATGACGTAAGATTTTGCACGACCAATCCAACCCCTAATCCCAAGTGAGATTTTAAAAATGCGTATTTTCAATGCAAATACAGGAATCTAGGTTAGATATCGTCAGATTAATTTAAAACATTTTTAACTTAATTTAGCCCAGTTTCCTCGTTGTTTTACTGTTTCTGGCGGAAAAAAAGTTACGTGATATTTGCCGAGACCCCGCTGTTCCCCACGTGAGATTGGGTGAGGTTTGGTTGAACCCCCTCGCCCCTCTAAACACCTCACGTAATTAATGGACACAACCTAATAAGACTTCTATTGCATTACTCTATAATTATGGTTTATCGTTTCTTGTGATTATTCAGTAAGTTTTTAAAACTGGGCTTGTAGTCAGGACCTCGTCTGTTGGCTTTTAAGGCGGGTCTTTGACGTCTGGAATGCCTTTATGGATCCGAAGATGGAATTTCTAATCTGAATTCCGGAAAGTTACCTCAGGCTGGCCACAGACATCTACAATGCCTTTCTCTGACAGATTGATCTGCAAAAAATGCATAATCAGAAAAAAAAATTGAATGCGCGTGGAACATAATTTAATTGTATGCAATTCCGAACTTCCTGACTTTAGAAATAAGAATTCAGAGATGTATCCCGGCTGTATGGGACCAGCCTAAACAGTGGTTTGAGGGATTATAGTGCGGTTTTGCTCCAACCGCTGGAAGTCGCTGATTTTGACTGTTTTCGGATACAAACACTGTCCGAATCGCTTATTTGCAGCAATAACGTGATGCAATAGCTGTCAGAGAAAACCCAGTTCTTTTGCCAATAAAAAAATATGTGAAAAATAAAACTGACCAGTGTTAACAGGAAAGACGTTACACTAAACAGAATTGTCCAACCTTCAATCGTAGAAATATGAAAAATATAATGCAACCATCGAAAACAGAACTTCACATAAAACAATACAAAACTAAACATTACAAAGCTCAACGTTAGTATATAATTCACAATTTTCCGAGCTTTCCAACAGAGAACTGTTCTGCTATCGACGAGAGTGTTTAGGGTTATTTTCGAACGTATAACGCAATGCGACGTACGACGTTTCGTTCTGAAGACAGAGTACCATGCGCAAAAGGCATTCGGTTGAACGCGAGCGGGCGGGAAGGCTGTGTCTGTGAACCCGGCTGCATCGGTCCGTAGTCGGCAATTCGACAACGCGCGCGCTATTCGAATAGAATGTAAACTTTTCGGATTACCACCACTTGTGAAAAGTTTTGTTTTAACCAACAGTGGTTCACTCAGTGGGATTCGTTAGACAATTGATTGCAGTGTTCCGTGAATTGATCAGTGTTTGTTTGTGTAAGTTTGACAGGATCCGTCGTAAAATTCGGTAGGTACTGTCGTAAAGACGCGGAATAGTCGTAAATTGGAATTATTGTCGTCAATTTGAGGTATTGTAAGTCGTGAGTGTTGTGTTCCTTAAACTGTTGTTCGGAATAGCGTATTGCGGCAGAACACGGTGAGTGGCTATCCTTTTTGAGTTTGTATAACAAATAGTTTCGTGCGAAGCATTTTTTTTCATCCAAAAAGGACAAAAAATAAACACTTGGATTTTTGTAAAAGTAATTTGATGTATTCGGTAAAACGAAATCACGTATTAAATTTGCTAATATCCCGTTTTCAATAATAATACCACATACCTAGGATCTCGATATTACGAATTTGATTTAGGTTCCCTATAGTTGTATATTTAAAAGCAATTAATCCTAGGTAATAGACGGGGCGGATCATAAAATTCAAAAGCTTAATTGAATAGAAAATACTTTTTGTCCACCAGTTCAAGAAATACAGAAGGTCTATAAAGAAAATGACTTATTTAAATATATAGTAACTCTAGGCGGATTTATCGCTAAAAGCGATCTCTTCCAGTCAACCTCTGAATCTTAATAAAAAAGTATTTTACGCTTTATCTTATGACAAGCTACTATTTTGAACGGCATCAAGATTTTAAGCTTAATACGGTACAGGTAAAATAAACACAACGAACGACGAACATGAAACACAGACAAGAGACAGGTTCAACTTAAAGTTTAATGTCGTTAAGCATACAAAGATCTTTCGAAGCAAGCCGCACATGTCGCGAAAAAGAAAAGGAAACGTAATTAAATTTCCCACCAACAAAAAAACACAGAAAATCTCTGTTCGGATCTTTGCAAGACTCCGCGGAATGTGTGCCCGAAGTCATTCGGACATCGCTGGGTCGGCGGGGGATTCCTGGGATGCCAACGATTCGTACATTCCACGCACTTGTGCTTCGACCCTCTCTGGAGTTTGGAAAACAAACTTAAGGTTTTCCGGAGCCATGATTTGAAATCGGAGCTTGTTATTTGATGCTAGCTTTTAGATTGATCAGGGGCCTCACCATGAACAGTTAAATCCGTCCAGTTAAAGGCTTTAAACTGAACTGCCCTGCTATCTGTCACCACCAATATCACTCAGCGTTCATAAGTTGACCAGAGACATTTATCCAAAGAGATCGGAACAATTTTTTTACATTTATGGGAGCTTATATAGCTTCATCTCATTCTCTTTTTCTCTTCGGTCTATTTTTGAGTGACGTCACGTCACGTTTGTCATTTTTATGAGTGTGTGGTGCCAATCTAGGCCGTTCAGGTTAAGACCTTAAATTAACTGCATGGAATAAGAAAAGGACGTGGTTACCCCCAGGTTGTCTGTTAACTACTAAATTATGTCATGCCTCGAAAGCTTCGTGGCACGGTTTGGTGAACGAAACAAGTGAATAACTCGTGACCAGTTGCCAAGATCTTTTTACTATGTCCATGACTTTTCACCAATCGGGACCGGGCTCCCGTGGTGAATTATGGCCTAACCCTCCTCGGGAAAATGAGGGGAGACCCGTGATCTGCAGTGGGCCGATATGGGTTGACGATGACTTTTTATGACGCTCAGTGAGACTGAGTCTTGCATCTCACTCCGACACATTGTTGTTTGTGATTATGCATAATACGGTCGCCAATACGGTACGCCAACACCGTTTACCATGAATCCCACGCCACCATCACGACCAACCACATACCGCACATAATGTATCCTTTAAGAAATTGACAGAACTTAAATAACAAAATAAATGAAAGGAAATCTAACTAAAACTAAAAACTTAAAAATGTAACAAAAGAAATGAAAATAATTAATAATAATCAATTAATTAATGATTAATAATTAATAATTTCTAATCGAACTGATATTATAAATGGTTAATTTTGTGTGTTTGTCCTCGCTTCACGCCGAAGCGGCTGAACGAATTCTTATGAACATTAGTATTTAGATGACTAATGTCCTGGAAAAGAACACAGGATACTTTTCATCCCGTAATAATTGACGGATCTTGCGGAATAATCATTAATGCGATTGAAAAAGCAGGGTGCAGCTAGTATATTATAAAACCGTCAAAATAAAGTCAAGAGTACATTTCCCTAATTCCAATTTAACCCCAATACTATGTAGTTTCAGTGGCCTCGTATTTCTTACAGCCATTCTCAACTAAAACCTGACCAGGACAATCGTGGTAGATAAAAATGTATTTCCCATCCATTAAATTCAATTGAACCCGAGGCAGGGGTTGATAGTGTTCGTTTGCCAAAAAGCGAAGTATTTATGTGTCGTTACGGAGCAATTTATATCACTGCTTTAAGACCAAGAGGTATACTCAAGCTCGTGCAACTCTGGGTCGCATGAAAGTTTTTTTTTCAAAGACTAATTAATGTACATAATTAATTACACTCACAAACACATGGATATACACACATGTACGTACATGTCATGTGTTGGGCTTGTACATGTGGAAAATAACAATAAAATGAATATTAGTATGAATTGATTATTTTTTCACTTCTTGGTAATTCGACACAGATCTCAAATAAATTTGCATGTTAATACTATTGATAGTAAAATTATAAATGAATTAAATACAAGTGTGTTCAGAATATTTATTATGCTTAGCTCAAGCCGCGGGCCGCACAAAAAATTCAAACAGGCCTTGATTTGCAGAATATCATTTCAGACACAGGCGCGGGCCGTTAAAAAATTCATGCGGGCCTTTATTTGGCCACCGCTGCTGTAGACTATCGAGCTAGTATAGAACAAATTAAACAGCTTTATAAACTCTGCTCGTTTCAAAGAAGCTATTTCACTCGTGACTATAGTTAAAAGCCAATTTTCATTTCTAAAATTAACTCAGAAACTTGGTCGCTTATTTATCATAGTTTGATGAATTAAGTATTTTAAAGTTTCGCCTTTGCCGTTAGTTTGATGAGACGCAGGGCTGGTTTCTTATGTCAAATCAGTTATTGTATGTTTTTTTATTTTCATTTGACTAAGTGACGAGACGAGCATTTCGTTTACCTGATGGTAAGCGCTACGCCTGCCAACAGATACAGTGCCACCCAGAACTTTGCATTGCATAATCCTGCGCGGCACTGCACTGCGTTCATCACCCCGAGACATCGGCTCTAAAGTCTTATATTATACCCAGTAATTTCGCTGGAAACAGTGCCCTTCAAACCGGAACACAGTAATGCTTGGTGTGTCCAAGATATTTGTATGCGGCAGCCCCTTGCGGCGGCGGCGACGAATTATATCCGAACTAACTTTAACATCTAGATATAAATGTCAGATAGTTCAAGTCCAAACTCGCCTTTACTGATTACGCCCTCAGACTGCCTCAAGGACAGGGGCTAAAGGGCGCGATTGTTACCCTAAGGGTTGATAGCTGGATAATAGGGGATGGGGAACTTTCAGCCGCCTAGTTTTGGGTTGCTAATGTTCTATGTAGGGGTTTGTTTGTGTCATTAGAATATCATTAACACACATACATACAAACAGTCACGCCTGTCTCTCGTTGGGATAGGCAGAGACTACATCTTTCCACATTTTTTTTTGTTTGACTGCGTGATGAGGTGATCAAGTCGTCCACCTGATGGTAAGGCTACGCCTGCCCATAACAGTTACAGTGCCATGCAGAACTTTGAATAGCATTATCCTGCGCTGTACTGAACTGCGCTTGTCACCCTGAGACATCGGCTCTAAAGTCTTATATTATTACGGATCATATGCGTATGAATAGGCGGAAGAATATCTGGCAAAAGTGACTTCCCCAGGCGGTCTCTTGCAGAAGAGGCCTCCCACTACAAAAAATCGAACGTTCTCCAACTACCACCGCTTCCTGATTTATCTATATATATAAAAATGTTATGTTGGTTTGTGTACGCTTCAAAAACTCAAAAATTTCTGCACGAATCGAGCTGAAATTGTAGCATGATATATAATCCGCATCAAGGATTGTTTTTATCTATTTTTGTCATCAGTGACATATCAGCGAATGTGCGAATGTGCCACAGCGAAGCGTGGCAGGGCACAGCTAGTAATAATAATATAATTTGCTAATATTCCTTCAATAAACATTATCTCGCAGTTGGGGCTGAAGACAAATGTTTGCATTCTACAGTTGGGAGCTGTTGAAACTAACAAGCCCGAACTGATCCAGAACAATCCGATATATATTTCCGATTTGCGAACTGAGCTCGCACCAGTCAAGTTTCTATTAAACGCTAAGTTAGGCTGGAGTTTACCAACCTACTGTCAACCTACAATAGTGTCAGTTAATGTCAATAGAATAGAATGATAGAATTATTGCTCGACACAGCTTACTACTCAATGGATGAGGTCTTCATCGACAAATCGCTCGCTGGTCCAAATTCTGTTGTAAAACAAGTGCTGTGCCGCGCAGGATTATGCGATGTAGGGTTCTGGGTGGTACTATGACTGTTATGGGCAGGCGTAGCGCTTACCATCAGGTGAACGACTAGCTCGTCTCGTTACTCAGACAAATACAAAAAAATGTGTAAGATTCGCTATCACTAACTTAGGTTCCGTCGAGTAGAAGAATAAAGCGTTATTTAATCGCACTTAACTTTTATTATTCTACATAGAAAAACTTTTTTATAATACAAGACAGCACTAGAATCCGTCACCGACGAACATTTTGCTTTACTATCAAAAATCCGGCTCCACGATTGGTTAGCTCGCTCAGCTTCCAGCGTCAACCAATCACCGCCTGAATTATTTCCCGCTCTTACTTTTCGGCTCTGCGATTGGCTACCCAACCAAAGACAAATCTAGACGAAAAAGTTGTCACCATAAAAAGATATTAAGTAAATGATTATGCTAAATTTATTTTAGTTTTGGGAGCTTACAGATATCATTACAAAGATGTAGACTTTAAAAACAAACTAAGAAAAGCCAGTTACAAGCCTCCACTTATAGTGAGAAAGTAATAACAAACAGATGTCTTAAAAGTATACATAGAAAAAAAGTCACGAAAATATTAAGCGTACACACATAAATCCGATTACCGTGAGTAAATTTAAATCGATTAATCGTTACTTATTAACAAAACCATACACTAGATACAGTGAGTTCTAGTTAGGTGTCAGAATCTATGCATATAATATAATCGTTTCAAAAAAAAATATGGCAGCAGGCATCCCCTTAATTCCCATTCATATAATTGCGAAAGTTTGTATGACTGTGTTTGGTCTCTCTTTACACCACAAAGGCTGAACAGATTTTGATTAAATCTGGTATAAAGATATGTTAAGTCCTAAAATAACACTTATCATAATTTTTGTTCAGAAGTTATATAAAACTAAACGCGGGTGAAACCGAAGGGCGCAGCTTTTAGTATACAGTGTAGCTTACTTTGTTCACTAGAAATCATAAAGTTCTATATAAAATGTTCGTCTTGTTCGTGTAACCTACATTTTGATACATTTTCAGGCCGTAACTGAAAGTAAATTGGCCGTAAGCCTTGAAAGTTATAATTGAAATAATCTCTAACTCAAATCTAACTGTTTGTGTTTATTATTGGTTTTATTTACTTAAACGCTGTGTGGACTTGGCCTGTTACTTAACTTGTCGTGCGCCGCACAGTATATTATGTGAAAACTCTTGTCAAAACTGTCCGCCCGACACTCGAAAGGTTAAAAAGGTTTACTATCAATATAATTATGTTTTATTTTATACTACTGAGTAACGAGACGAGCAAGGCAATTACCTGATGGTAAGCGCCACACCTGTCCAAAACACTAGCAGTGCCACCCAGAACTTTCATTACAAAATCTTGTGCGGCACTGCACTGCGCTCGTCAGCCTTTGACATTAGTTCTTAATCTCGCGGGGTCAGGTCTCCCTGAAGAGGATTAGGCCATAATCCATCATGGGGGCCCAGTCCAGATTGGTGGATAACATATCTACCTCTGAAATAATTCTCAGAAAGGTTTTCTCACGATGTTTTCCTACACCGAAAATCGAGTGATAATTACGTACACATATTTTACATGAAACATTGGTGCGTGCCCGTACTGGGATTTGAACTCACGACCCTTTTCTTTGAAAGACGTTCTCCCACTAGGCTCCGACCGCTTATACTTGGCATTCAAGTCATTCCAATTATTCTGAATCATAATTACCCACGGGTAGATTATGGAATTAATCGAATTAAAATGTCCGTCACGTCAGCAACACACCTAATCACAACGTTATGACTTAAGACGTGGCTTGGGTGTTAAGTCTTTGGAGATGAGGCTTAAATGCCATTACAGTGGCTTAAGATTTATTAATAGATTGGTATCTCAAGTGTGAAGATGGAGTTAATTCGCTTTACCAGGGAAATAACTGGGCATACGGGATTTTAGAACCAATGTCTCAGGATGACGAGCGTTGTGCAGTGGCGCGCAAGATTATACAATGCAAAGTTCTGGGTGGAACTGTAACTGTTGTGGACATGCGTGGTGCTTACCATCAGTTGAACGATTTGCTCGTCTCGTTAATTCAGTAACATGAAAAAGAGAATATAACACTACGTTATAAATCGTCATCATCATCATCTTCGTCAATCCATATCGTCCCACTGCTAAGCACGGATTTCCCCTCACTTTCGTGAGTAGGGATAGGCCATAATCCACCACGGGGACCCGGTCCGGATTGGTGGATAACATACCTACCTCCGAGATAATTCTCAGGTAGAGATATGTGGGTTTCCTCACGATGTTTTCCTTCACCGAAAAGCGAGAGATAATTACGTACATATGCTTTTACAGAAACACATTGGTACGTGCCCGCACTAAGATTTGAACTCACGTCCTTCACCTTGGAAGGCGGACGTTCCCCACCATTTTTCGTTATAAATAAACATTTTAAATGACATTGTCTCAATGACGCGACACACGGGTCGTCTAAACTACTTTAAACTTATGAAAACAAAATTCTAATTGCGAGCTCGGCGGGACGTGACAAACAAACAGAGTAGGTACTCAAAAAAATCTTTATTGAGTCGTCTAAATATATTATAATTAGGGCTGTTCCAATAAAAAAAGCTCGTCTACCAACCTTTCCGCTTTCACCGTGTTCGTCTATCCCCTATCCGTTAGATAAACATCTTGATATCTGATACTACAAGATGTAAAACAGTATGGGCAAAGGCACAGCGGTGGTAGCCTAGCGGGAGAACGCCGGTCGATTATTCGAACATCTCGATGGTTCTCGTTGATTTTCTCTCGCTCGATTTTAAGTGAATCTGAGTAGTTTGTAACATACGAAGGAATACATATGATTGCGGGTACTATCGACTGTGATCTTTTGGATTAAGACTGCACACGACTCCGACCCAGAGAACGAATGAAGAACGCAGCGGCGATTTGTCAACTCGAAACAATCGAAAATCGAAATCGACTCAGTCATAGAACGGGTTATTTAGAGTCCCAATTTGAATTTGAGTCCCAATCTAAACCATCTTTAGTCTAAACTTCCAAAGGGACTTGGCTTCAAAACGCAGACGCCCTTACTGGATCTACTGTGTCCGTTACAGCTGTGAGTAGTTACAAAGGTCTGCGTGCTGGAAGTCGGTCTGTCAGTCCTTAATGTGGATGGGTTAATTAACTCTACCGTATACCCACCCAATACAAGCTAGGCGTAAAAATACTAATTTATGAATGGCAGTAGTATTTATTATAGCGTGCAAAATAGTGGTCACAGATTATAAAAAAAACGGTAGCTCGTTTCTTTATGTTACTAGGTAACACGGTAGTTCAATTCATTCAATGGTAAGCGCCACGCCTGCACTTAACAGCTACAGTGGCACCCACAACTTTGTATTGTAAAATCCTGTGTAGCACTACACATCGGTTCTAAAGTCTTACAGCTTAATCCAATTTTCCAGCTAAATCAATCAAGGATAATGTAGAGCTTTATATTAATGAAATATTATTTGAAATCAAATAAGTAGATCCAAAGATTACCTCCTACAGAGAGACAAACTTTACCACTTCATTATGTAACCATATAATATTTATTGTTTTCATTAGAATTATATTATTTTTTGTAGTAGGCCTTTTGAACTGAAGAACAATTTTGGGTGAAAACAAAAATTATGCTAATATGATAGGGTTATGTTGTTCTTGAATGAGGAACCTAATATCTGCGAATTCTAACGTAAGCCTCGTGCCATGTGCCATCTCTCTCAAAACGGCGGTAAGTTTCCGCCGTTTTGTGAGTTTTGTTCATATAATAGGAGTAAAGTATTACTGTAGCCTAACTGATACATAACACTGTGCTAATTCACATAATATATTCAGCCTATCCTACTAATATTATAAATGCGAATGTTTGTTAGTATGTATGGATGTTTGTTCCTCTTTCACGCAAAAACCACTGAACGGATTCGAATGAAATTTGCAACACAGATAGTATATAACCAGGATTAAGTAATAGGGTACTTTTTATCCCGATAGTATGTTCCTAAAACGGGAACTACGCGGATAAACCGCGGGGCGCAGCTAGTTCACTGTTTGTACCAGTACAAAGTACTAGCTGCCAACAAAAGCATCGTCGACCCCTTTCAGTGGTGTGGCGTGTCGCTAACAATTAAAGAAAGCAATACAACATCAGATACTGCGTGTTTAGTTCGCCTAAGCTCGTGTCGCAGGCTACGCCAGTCGTGAAACGCGCGAAACACTTTACAGCTGTAGAATTCAATGTTTCTATTCTTCATATTGGTACCATTGAATTCTCCTATTGGTCTATATAGTTGGAACTTCAGAATAAGGACAAATTATAGAAGACTAGCTGCGCCCCGCGGTTTAACCCGCGTAGTTCCCATTCCTGAGGGAATAAGGGAATGAAATGTAGCCTATATTACTCGCTGATAATGTAGCTTACTGATAGTGAAATAATTTTTAAAATCGGTGAAGTTGTTTAGCCGAAACCTTTCACATTTCCATACAAACTTTTATTCTCTATTTTAATTTACCCTCTTAACGGTAAAATTTTATAGACTTTGATTTTATAGTCCTATTTATTTATATCTAATCAAAAGCCTAAAAAATAAGTTTCAAGCTTCTAGCTTCAAAAATCACCTTTTTTTGTGAAAAAAGTAGCCTGTGACCTACATGCATGTGTGACCGACCTGCTCGTCTCGTCACAAATCAAATAAAAATAAAGTCGAGTTATGATAAGAATGATAGCACGAGTGGTAATTGGCGCGTTGTCACAATAAACATTGGTTTGAACTTTGCTTGTGTTTTTTAACTACATTATACGAACATCTACTCGTACTTAACACTTTGATTGCTGAGCCGTTTCGCTTGTCTAGCCACGGGTGCGGCTCTGCACGCGCCATAGCGTTTTCCCATACAACAAACACAGCAGTTGTGTTTTGCCGTACTCGTGGCAAGTTGTGAAAAACACGACAGTTGTGTTTTCAGCAGTGAACGTGTTCACTCGTCCTACAGTCTGATTAGCGTAAACTATAGGACGTTTTGTGTTTTATCTTGATATGATCGATATCGCTAAATCGCGCCATTATTCAAATGTCCGGATGTCTATAATTTCAAAGCTCATCAAACTTTCCACCCATGTTGTGACGTTCTATATAAACGCCCAGTTATTTCAATATAACTGACAGATTGTGGCATGGACTGCGAAGCTAATGGACGAGACATTACAATACTTATTTCTATTTTTTTTTTTTTACTTAAGATATAATTTTATGTACCCGAGACTTATTTCGGAGGTAGGTATGTTATCCGCCAATCCGGACTGGGCCCCCGTGGTGGATTATGGCCTAACCCTCCTCACGAAAGTGAGGAGAGACCCATGCCCAGCAGTGGGACGTTATGGGTTGATGATGATGATGATAATTTTATGTATATTTTTTTTGGTTGGGTGATGAGGCGAGCAAATCGTTTACTTGATGGTAAGCGCTACGCCTGCTCAGTAAATTTATATATAATATGCCCAATCTAATATAGATGGATAACGAATGTAGCATTATTTAAAATTGAAAATGGGAGAGTTAAATCTATTTTACTTTAATAGATTATTAGATTTGCTTTATTCGATTTATTAATTTACTGTAATGTTTTACTGTTTTTGAGTTTAACAACGTTCGGAGATGACTTGGGTACAGTCCTTACTACGGCCATTTCTTTGGATTCGTGTAGGAAAGACGTAATATATATTCCACTATAGTTTTCTTGTTTTTTTTATTTCGATTGTAACGACGAAGAGCTGCTTATCTGCTCATCTTTCGGGTTTACGGAAATAGAAAAAAGCAATGGAATATTGGAAACATTTTATTGTAAAGAATTCAATGAAATCTACCATTTATAAATAATATTTGTGAAATATTATTTAATTTGACTCTATCTTTTGGACATTCAATTCTCATAATGCGACCTCCATCAATGTTGTCATCCATGATTTCCCCCAACTCAGATTATACTGAAATCCGATATATTACCAACCCATGAATAAATTCACAGTTTATAAAAAAGGCGTCACTCTATAACACATTTAGATGTTATCGTTTAGAAATATCGCCACAATTTAGTTTGAAACTTGAAGAAACCCGTTCATAAACAGATTTACGAGGCGATATAATTAACTCAGATATTTATTTAAGTTAAAATGTTTAGTTTAAAATGGTAATAATGCATTTGAGACTTTATAGTCGTTTGAGTTTTATCGCCTTACATCTTCCAAATCGATTGACATAGAATTATGGTCCATATTTCAAGTGTTATAGTGGCAGCATCGGAGTTTTCCGTGCGCACGAATAATTTTGTGATTCGTTATCGTGCCACCGTGAAATCGAAAGTTCAGGCCTATCTCAACATACCAGCTTCATCTGTAATTACAAAATCGATATTTTAACGGTTTTAGGGTGTTCATTGGTGCTATGTACTCTGCGACACTCGGTACTCGGTGACCGCAACTGTTGACATTTTTAATTGTGGAAAGTGGAAATGTTAATTTAGTATTTTGGTTTTCTGTTACTTTATTTAATAAACATGTTTATTTTAAATAGCTGTTACGATTTTCATGCAAATGATGTGTATCATTTAATACCTCTAACGATTTTCATGCAAATTTGTTAATCAATTTTACTCTTTGGCAGATTTCACGAAATTTGGAAATTGAGATAATCTTGCGAAAAAACGACCGAGTTCCACAATTTTTCGATCTAATCAACTGATCTAATCTTATATATATATTTAAATATCTGTATTATTATTAATATTTTATTAAAATATTTATGGAAATGCACACTTAAATTAACCTGTACATCCTTTTGAATTGAAACTGAAACACGAAATACACTAATTGCTACCTGTTAAGAACTTCCCCGAAACGCGAATCCTCTTAATAATAATTAGGGGAATCAGTTTTGCTTGTTTCGGGAATTCCTTCAGTTATTTTCGTTATTAAATCAACTAGACTTGGGCACTATTAGATTGGTACTAAAAACTAAATAACTAGCGATAGGCGCATCCGATATTCTTAGAGAATCGATATAATCGAATTGGTTTCAAAATTGCAATCTATTCGATAAACATCTCGCTCCTGGCTTATTGACACAGAATAGATAAGCTACTGCGTTATTTGTTTGCTCTGCCTCTCTCATGTGGCGTCGTGCGTGTCACACGCACAACTAAATCGAATGAGCAATCAGTCAGTCGACAGCTCGCACTCTATGGCACCGACTACGATTATTCTCTTTCGAATGTTTAAAAATACTTTAAATTCATTTCAAATCTACTATTATTATTATTATCAGCCATGGTCGTCCCACTGCAGGGCAAAGGCCTCCCTACCCTCCTTCCATTTCTCTCGGCTTACAGACTTCTGCAGCCAGTCCTTCCAGAAGACGTACAGCTCGTCCCGTCATCTCCTTCTGGGCCTGCCACGACGTGGTAAAACATTGTTTTGTGTGCTGCGAGAGAAAGTCATCGAGATGTTTGAACTATCGAGTGAAATATCTCGGACGCGCCCATCGCTATTAGCTAGACTTCGAAAGATCGCGAATACAAAGAGTTTATAACTTAAATGCATTCAAAGTTACCGAAAAAACCCAATATAGATAAGTACATCTACATTTCTGGAAGACTCCCGAATCTAAAAGGCGAATGAAATAAAAGCTTTCAAAGGTTCGAAAGGGAAGGCGTGACATTTGGGATGAATTTTAAGAGGCACGTATAAAATATTAACCCTTTTTCCTTTGGCATTCTGGTGGAGGTTGGAATCGAAACAGGGGTATATTCAGGCAAACATTTTGAGGGGGATATTAGTCTCAGTTTTTACAGTCTGTTCTAGAGAGGTGATTTTGAGAGAGAGAGAGTTATGATTTAAGTTATGATTTTATGAAGTTATGAGATATGATTGAGAGTGACAATGGTATATAATTTTTTTATAAAATTAAAATGCTGGATTTTTGGTGCCAATATCTCTGTTGTCATAATCATAATTTTTTTTATTCATAACCTATTGAGTGGTTTATCAAAATAAGGGATTTAAAAAAAGCTTACAAAAATATTCAACATAATAACTTATAATAATTATATAATGTAATTTGGAATAAGAAATGATAAAACAAGTTTTTTTTATTTGATTGAGTAGCGAGATGAGCATGTCTTTCACCTGATGGTAAGCGCTACGCCTGCCCATAACAAAAAAGTAAAAATAATCAAAATTAAAAAAAAAACGTAGAATCCAACTGCGAAGAAAATTTATTCGAGAAATGTAGTTGTAGGCATTGCAGTTTAAAGTTGAAATGAAATGGTAATGCCTCCGACTGCAATTCACGATTCAATTTGGTTGATAGTCAGTTTTTTTTAAATCGTTTTTTGCTATAGTTTTTGGATCTTTCTATGCTGACAGGGTAAACAAGCAGACTTAAAATTTTTCAAACTGGATTAGAGAAGCGGTTTGACCCTCCCCCCCGTCCTTAGTACGTCCATGAATCGGTTGGAATTTACGTTCAGATTTCTGAAGGATTCGTGATACGGATGTAAATGGCGGACGTATTTTTAGGGACTCGGGTCCGGGTGATATCTGTTAAGATAAATATGATGGACCCATGGATGACGGATTAGATAAGGTTCAAACATGCCAACGCGGTTGGGGTAGGCGGCCGGTTCCTAGTTGCCTACCTAGTTTGAGGCAGTTGTAATTTTTTGAAGTGGAGCTTTTTTATAGACTTACGGTATCTATTTATTTATTAATATAGCACAGCCACATCGTGCACATTAATACTTACGATCGGTATTGACTTACGGTAGAAATTATATAGGATTTGGATGAAATTTGGCACACAAATAGTTTATAATCAGGATTGAGTGATAGGGTACTTTTTGTCGTGATAGTATGGACAAAACGGTTACAACGCGGGTGAAACCGCGGGGCGCAACTAGTAACATTTATTTTTTTATTTCAATATACAGTGCACCTGTAAGGTAACACCTGTTAAGGTGTTTCGAAAACGACACTGTACACCTGAAAGTATGTCGTAAATGCGGGTCCGAAGTTTTGATCCCTTTATTGCATTGCAAAGCACACGAGCTTCCTCAGCCACCATGCATGGGACATTTTGCGAATGCGACCAAAACTCAAAACTCAAATCATGTATTAATAGGCAAATAAAAAAATAATTCTAAATATTGCACTTTTACATGTCAAAAACAATATCTTATACATAAGTGTAGAAATTGTATAGAGAATGTGTCCATTTGAGAATGTGACGTTTAGCGAGTAAACCTTGTGAAAATCTCAAAGTCATGTCTAATTTAACCATCGCCAAGACTACCCAGAGGTAATTCAATTAGCTATACTAATACTAACCAGAATTTATGTTTCAAATGAGTATAAAAGCAAATTTAATCATTTGCTATTTGGCTGCGAAGATAGGAAAGTGGTTGGTAAATAATTTAATTAAAAACGTTTGTGAAGTAATTTGCTGATCAATGTTTTTTTTTTCTAATATGCCGACGATGATGCGTGCAAATGAAGTGTAAGATGCCCGTCGGCAGGTGGAGTGGTGATTGGACGGGATACAGAGACTGGAGGAGGAGAGCCGAAGATCAGGCTCGGTGGCGTTCACTAGGAGAGGCCTACGTCCAGCAGTGGACAAGCACAGACTGTTAATGATGGTGACTGTATTCCAGTTTTATAGGGCACTATTTCCAGTGAAATTACTGGACATTTGAGACCTTAGAAACGATGTCTCAGGGCGATGAGCGCAGTTAAGTACCACGCAGAATTATGCAATGCAAAGTTCTGGGTGGCACTGTCACTGTTATGGGCTTGTGTAGTGCTTAACATCAGATGAACGACTTGCTCGTCTCGTCACTCAGTCAAATAAAAAAAATACCATAATTATTGGACTTGACTTTGAATTTTGACTACTGTATATTGAGAGATAAAAAAGTTACCCTCCGTCTGGCCAGTTGGGTAAAAAAAGAGCGCCATTTATTTCCAACGGTTGACTGGAGATGTAATTTGCGCTAAACTTATTTCACTTTAAAATAATGAATTGCAATAAAAGAAAATTAAATTGTGCTAAAGCAAAAAGCCACAAAATTAATCTAACGCCAAAATGAACATGAAAAATCAACACGATTATATGGACATTTTCTTTTTAATGACAAGAAAACGGGAAAATGTTAATTTTCAGCAGTTAATTCGGGAGGGACGCCGATTCAATTTTATATAATTTCGCGATACTCTCGGAAGGAAGGATAATAGGATAGGGTTAATTTTTAACAAAAAGGTGCGACTGACTTCGAAGTTAAATATACAAGTTGGAAGGACCGTTTTGTCGGCGCAGCTGAAAATAGGCCCCTTCGAGACTCATATGCCATTTTAACAATTGGTACTTTTGAAACTGATATGCCATTTTGAAATGTGGTACTCTTGAAACTCATATGCCATTTTGAAATGTGGTACTCTTGAAACTCATATGCCATAAAAAGAATTGGTACTTTTGAAACTCATAATATGCCATTTTGAGATTTGTTTTTTTTTGAGTCTCTTAATACGCCATTTTGAGAATTGTTTAAGCTAAATCCTTGTATTTAGAAGCTATTATGTGTTATATGGAATCATAATCATCATCATCAGCCTTTATCGATCCACTGCTGGGCATAGGCCTTTTTCACACAGGGCAGGTCTCATTCTGGCAATCCATCAAGTATGCTTCCTTACGGTCCCCTCTCTGTCCATTAATGACTGCGTTTGTGTACTATTAATTAATCTGTGCCAGTGGCAAGGTTCAATGATGGAATTTATATTCAGTATCTTAAAGAAAGATTTAACAGTTTTACAGCTATAATTATTATTACAGCTCCAGCGTCCACTGACGTTCCATTAACAGCCGATGAAAAGATACGTTGGGAGTAACATAGAATTCTAAAAAATTTCAACACGAATTTGTTAATAGAAATTAATTCAATCATTACAAAATCTGGCATCAATACTATGCCCGTTAAAACAACAATTTAATTCAGATAATATCTAAGGGCTGGCGTACGCTTGACGCATATTGCATTGAGGATTTTAGGCTTGGAACGCAGTTGTACGTTGTGTTGTTGAACGTGTTGTTGACGTTTTGTTTTTTTTTGTTGCAGCGTCGGCGTAGGTCTTGTTTTATTTAAATGAATGTTTTAACTTACTAAACTAACTAGGATGGCGCAAGGACCCAAAATGAGTCCTGGCCTTCTGTAATAAGATTCGCCACTTCAGTCTGCCTTGCACCACCTCCTGCCAGTCCTCCTCCTGGAGAGAAACAGTGTCACCAACAAGAAATTAAATCCACTGTTAATTGCGTTACATCGGCTTTATAATTGGCATTGGAAAAACCCACCCTACTATCGAAAAATGTTTTTTACTGTCCATCCAAAGGTTGTCTGGAAGAAATCGCTTTCAGCGATAAGACCGCCCATTGTACTACCCTTGTTTACCTATTGTAATTTTTCTGTACTGTGTTTAATTTTGTTTCTGGTGTACAATAAAGAGTTTTCTATTCTATTCTATTCTATTGGAAAAAAGTTGAAGGAAATGGAATTATTCTTATAGAAACTTAGGCCTTTATTATAGGCTTCATTTAGGTACAAATTTATAACTAATTCACTAGAAGGTGGCACCCTTGTCTGGCCGCCCGATACTACTCGCAACTCGCCACTTTTCTCAATCCTGCGTAATTTACATTACATTTTACAGATTTACAGATTTTACAGATCCTTCTACAACAAAAAAACAACGTCATAGATTTCTAATTAATGTAGTGGACATCAATCTACAAGGTTACAATTTTTTTGTATATCTACCTTTTTTTGATTTGCCTGAGTGACGAGATGAGCAAGTCGTTCACTTGATGGTAAGCGCTACGCCTGCCCATAACAGTTGCAGTGCCACCCAGAACTTTGCATTGCCTAACATTGCGCGGCACTGCATTGCGCTCGGCACCCTGAGGCATCGGCTGCAAAGTCTCATATGCTACGCATGCAGTGTCGACGAATTGCATCTCCGCCGCTACAAAAAGCAGCAAGTGTGCCGCGGTACCTTAGTTACAATTTAATTCAAACATAATCTAAACGGCTTCTACTACAAGACAAATCGATATTCGTTATCGGTGGTAGGAAATCCGCGATACATTATTAATGACCAGTCCCTTCGCGTAGTAATCGAAATTCAGTGTTTGACCCTTCCAAACTTTGGGCTCTCTACTATGGGTTGTCGATAAGAACTCACTGCCATCAGACAGGGTAATGTCACCAGGCACCATGCCAGGCCTGTGAAAATGTGCCTGTGAGAACATTATTGATTTCTTTTTCAACTTTGACATAAGCCACCTTCTTCTCAGACTAATAGATTGTAATGGGAGGCCTCTACTGCAAGAGACCGCGTGGGGAAGTATTCATGCTCCAAGCAGTAGAGTGCAAAATTACTGTGTTCCGCTTTGAAGGGCGCTGTTTCCAGCGATATTACTGGGCATATGAGACTTTAGAGCCGATGTCTCAGGGTGACGAGCACAGTGCAGTGCCGCGCAGAAATATGCAATGTAAAGTACTAGGTGGCGCTGTATCTGATATGGGCTTACCATCAGTTGAACGATTAACTCGGCTCGGCACTCAGTCAAAAAAAAAAATTGACATGGATATTGATTAGTTAGATTCTCAATGAAATCGAGTCACTATCGAGAACATGTGGTAGACGATGTCTTAAAGTTAGTACATTGACGCACCTAATTGTACAGAAATAGGGCGAACACTTTAATTATTTAAGTCTGTTGGTAACAGTATACCTCCTTATATTATAAGGATGTAAGTAGGAATATGTAGCATGGATTAATGTACCTTATTTTTGTGGAATCTTAAGAGCTAAGTTCCAATGTACTATCTATATATATAAAAATGTTATGTTGGTTTGTGTACGCTTCAAAAACTCAAAAAGTTCTGCACCGATCGAGCTGAAATTTTTGCATGTTATATAATCCGCATCAAGGATTGTTTTTATCTATTTGTTTCATCAGTGACATATCAGCGAATATGCGAATGTGCCACAGCGAAGCGTGCCAGGGTACAGCTAGTTTCTCATAAAATATTGGGTAATAGGAACGTATACTTATTTATCATGCGTTTGGCGAGTCCAGTATTCCTCCTCACGTTCCTAGACGTTCCGATTATGGAGGGACGCCGCCATTTTTTGCCCAAAATTTGAAATCTCGGGCGGGACAGGCTCAGTCCCATTTTTTTGAGTATTTGAACATGACATAATATCATTTGGAATAATAATAATAGCTCATTATTTCTATTTTTTTTGAAGTTATACTTCTTTTGGCGCGATGGAGAAAAATGATGAGAGTGAATTTTTAATAAGTCGGGTTTTCCTTCCTGACGCTATAACTCTAGAAAGCACCAACCGATTTCCACGGTTTTGCATTCGTTGGAAAGGTATCGGGCTCCGTGAGGTTTATAGCAAAGAAAATTCAGAAAAATTTCAACAGAAATTTCTCTGCTCAGTTAATTTCATGAGACAAACCGGTATTGTGTTCACTGTGAAATTGTGAAAAAAAAGTAAAAAAAATAAGTTATATAATGCTTGGTAAGCGTTTATTTTTTTCGTTTTGTTTTATTTCTAGTATATTAACAAATTTTATGTATAAATAAAAAAAATTAATAAATTTTCTATACTTGTTTATATTAACCTTAAATGCTGAATGTTTATTTTATCTTTGATCTTAACTATTCGTTAAAATTTGATTTATTGATATTTCAATTATTTTTTATTATATTTTTATTAAAACAAACAAATTTTATTAAATAACTCTAAAAATAACGAGCACTGAGCTTAACATGATATATTTATATAAACATATATTTTCAATCTATTAAAGTAGTACTTGAAATAATCAAAAATAAATTCTCATAAATAAACTTAAATAAATTTTGATAAATAAATTTAAAATTTAAATAAACTTAAATAGAACAATATAAATAATTTTCTATACTAATTCGTATCTGTCTACCTATGATCTTTTGCAGGTTTCTCTCTCTACATGATTAAATTTCAATTTCTGTTTTAGTTTCCGAGATGTCTGAAGATATTATTCAAAGAAATGCACAATACTGTAAAAAATATTATTCACGAAAAAAATCTGCAAATCAAGGGAAAAAAAAAACTAACTCTGAGAAGTGTGGACAGTATAGACAACGAAAAAAATTGCTTGCACAACAAGTATAACTTCTAACGCGTGTACATAAGTACACACACTCTTTTTTTTCTTTTATTCAATCTTTTTTTTCTTCATTATGCTTCATTCATCGCTCTGATAGAAATATTTTCTAACGTATCTATACGCTTACGTTTAAAAAAAATAGCTAACACTATAATGCTTATTTAATATAACACAAAAACTAAACCTTTATTAATTAATGTAACAATATTAATGTTTATAACTGTCACCTAAAAATTGGACAGCGCGCCGAACTTCAAGAGCAGCTGCATCTATTTTGAAACAAGCCACGTGACGGAGCCAGTGTATCTAACTAAAGGGGGTGGAGATTCCATCCCCTACATGCATACAGTTTGCATTCATCCCCGAGACAAGGGTATTCACCCCTGAGGTTAGTGACATGCGGTAAACATATCTATAACTCGTCCCCGACTGTTCGACTTGCATCCCTTTGTGCTTTTTAGCGAGGGAATTATTGAAATTAAAGGGTTTTACGTTATAATAATATATCCTACGTTTTACCTTTTACCTTTTACCTTCAAGGAAAATGAGTTAGTCTTAGTTGATTTTAACCTTCCACATGAGATATGTTTCATAAGTATGTAACCAATGATGGCAATTTTTTTTATGTTACTAAGTAACGAGACGAGCAATTCGTTCACCTGATGGTAAGCGCCACTCCTGCCCGTAGCAGGTACAGTGTCAACAATAAACAATTAATTGTTTAACAATAAATAAATACCGCGTCATGATAGACATAGATTTTGACCGCTAACTAAGACCCCCTTTATCTAGGAAATCAGGAACCACGAGGACCATGGTCCTATAAACACTCATGCATAAAGCAAATACCTCTAGCTCACACAAATCTTTGCCCTGTGCGGGAATCAAACCTGCAAACTTACTCTTCGCAGTCAGCTCATCATCCACTTACGACACAGATTTAACTATCTTATATCATCATCATCAGCAACCCATAACGTCCCACTGCTGGGCACGGTTCTCCCCTCACCAGGGGCCAGATCCGGATTGGTGGATCACATAGCTACCTCCAAAATAATTCTCGGGTAGGTATGTGGGTTTCCTCACGATGTTTTCCTTCACCGAAAAGCGAGTGATAGTTACATGTGGTAGCCTAGTGGGAGAACGTATGCCTTCTAAGAAGAAGGTCGTGAGTTCAAATCCCAGTGCAGGCACGTACCAATGTGTTTCTTGTAAAACATATGTACGTAATTATCACTATTTTATATGAGTAATAAAAATATTTCCATACTCAGGAAAAATCAAGTGACAGCATAAAACACCGAAACGAAATCAAATTTCACCAAGCGGTCATCCATCTATTTGCAAAACGCGTCCAATATTGCTCTTTTCAGTGATTGGACATTTCCACTGGGACAGCTTTACAAAGAATGTTTCACAGACTATGGGACTTGCTATCTGGTTTCCTAAAAACTATACTAAAAGCCTTGTTTTAACAAGACTGGCACTTTGTCACCAGACCGATCTAACGCCTTCCCTGACTTAAAAGCCATTGAACATTCATAGGACATTGTATCCCATAGATCGTAAACCTTATCGGCTCATCTTACCGGACTGGATATATCGGCCAATACCCCTTCTCTACCCTTCTATTACGGTAAGATTATTATATCTGAAGTTCGGCGTTTACTGTTATGGTTAGAGATGTTCCGATCACTATTGAATATCCGGCTTGTTAAGAATCTATCCGGACACTTTTATTCGGGATAATCAGGCGCTTGACATATATTTAAGATTTGAGCCTGCGTAGTAAAATTATATTTTTTCTCAAAGATATAGTATCCGACATTTTTTAGTAATATCGTTTGATGAATGGATAACACTAAAAAAATATTGAGAGCACGTTAATATAAAACCAGGTTCATGTTAATTCTCTTTGTTGGCAATTTTCAATCTTAATTTATTAGATACGGATATTTTTGTTATATCACTAAAAATCACATCATCAGATCACTAAAAACCAAATATCTATGATTGAAAATTACTTACCTAAGAAATTAAAGTAGGTAAGTTTCTCTTATCCGGCCAAAACGATTATCAACTGCATCTCTACGACGAACCGTTCATAAAAGGAGCCATAATTGTTATGGACATTTTGCTAATTACAACGTTACGGAGAGAATATGTTGTTAAGATGTTTTGACGAGAATTTGCTGAATAGGGTTAATGTGCGATGTTTGTGCTCAAGGCTTATGTGATTATGAGAATTACTGTGTAAAGTGAATTTTAGTGGAGGTTTTCGTGAGTTTTATTCATAACGTGCCTTACTCGTTCTCTTTCAGCTGTCTCTATTTACGCCACATGTTGGGCGCCAAATTTTTCTTAATAATGTCCCAGTTTGGGCGCCAAGTTTTCCTTATTTACGTCCCAATTTGGGCGCCAACTACTTTATTATGTAGTATATCAGTAATAAATTAGTTTTTACGTAGCTGAATCCAAATACGTGGTTTTGAAGATTTTTGGTTTACGCTGACAATTACATAGTAGTGGGTAGAAATAGTTTGGTGACCTAGAAGCCTGTAATTGTTGTACGTTGTAGTTAGTTATTATTTAATAATAATAATAATAATAATAATAATTCTTTATTTCGGACACACGGATCCATAGTGAGACATTTTACAATATAGAAAGAGAATAGTATTAAAGTAAGAATTAAAGTAAAGTAAAAGTAAATTTGTATACACAAAAAAAAGTAGATATAAAATGTAAGTAAGTACAAGTTATCATGTATCAGGTGGCAAGCTCCACCCACCGTCGGTACGTTGTCGTCAGCACTAGCCTCTCTGCCAAGCTCCTAATGATTACATTTTGGCACGCCTCAACTCTGGACATGAAGGAAGCTATCCTTTTGCGATGGATGGCATTGAATGTGTCGACACGAGCCTCCGCGTACATTTCTGAAGCGCTACAGAAGCGTTTTAAGCCCATCAGTCGTCTGAAAATATTATTATAGGCCACCCGTATACCATCGTGCGATTTTTTTGTATATTCAGTCCAGAGCTGACACGTGTAAAAAGTCTGGCAAAAAGATCTAAATAAGGTAATTTTCACGTCAGGCGACGCCTTGCAGTACTTCCTGGCGATCATGTTGCCCACTACACATAGGGCTCTGCGTTGTCGTTCGATGTCTGCGTCATCTCTAAAACTGGAAGTTACAATGTGGCCAAGATATTTGAAACTATCTACCTTCCTGACAGGCTGTCCATTCAGAAAAACCTCAGGTATGTTTTGCGGTCCCTTTCCAGATCCGAATATTACCATTTCAGTCTTTTTGGCATTGTATATTAAGTCGTGGTCATTCGCGTACTTTTCACATATTGATACCAATTTACGTAGGCCCTTAATCGAGGGGCTTAGCAGCACCATGTCATCAGCGTAACTCAGGTTGTTGATATATCTGCCATCCAGCCTGAGCCCCACCGGGGTGCTGCTCAGCTGCATGATTAAATCATTTACATAAGTGTATATGTAGTTAATAACAGTATTGAAGTCCAAGTAGCGTTTGGCGCCAATATTTCGTGTCACATGTCAGTAATAATAGATAGATAGATAAACTCTTTATTGAAACACCACAGAACAAAGAAAACTTAAAAACTAGAACAAAACAAATACCTAATATACCTTTTTAAAATCCAATCAACCTTCATGGTTATGAAGAAGTTTAAGCCAAAGAAGTAATCTACTTATATTACGAACCAACTCAACATACTTCATGTTATGCCTTGGCATTAATAACACAAAAAGGATTTATGTACACCCATGCTGCGATTTTCCCTAAAATAACATTAACCAAAGTTAGTTTATGTATCCCAAGCTACACATTGTAAGCTTTCTTGTAATATGACGTCAATAGATGACGTAGGACTGCTTTATGATGTCAAAGTAAAGCGGTTTGATGCGTGTTAGTCACCGGTGAATTAAAGCACGATGAGTTCTAAATTGTGAGCGTTGCTTGCTTGTTGGAAACGTTTGTAATATTATAAATGCAAAAGTTTCTCTCTCTCTCTGTGTGTATGTGTTTGTTTATTTATTTATTTATACTTTCGCACACAAATGACATGTACAATGAGAACTTAATGCTAAATGTCATTCTTTAACAGTTATGCAGTTGCATTTGTTTTCACATCACACGAAAATAGCTGAACGAATATGGATGATGTTCTTACATTACACCAAAATAGCTGAACGGCTATTGATGGTTATTCTAAGTTTCGGAATAGAACATAGAATAACTTTTATTGCGTAAACATTAACGGCTCTTGTGGGATGAGAGACAACGCGGGTGAAACCGCAAGTCGCAGCTAATTTGATGTAAAATAAAACTCTTTACTCTATTTAACTCCATAAATAATGCGGCTTGGAGGAAGTAAAGTTGGAGTGTAACATCTGATTCTACTGGATGATGATATCACGTTTTATCCTTATTACCATCTGGGTCTTTATTTGCTATGTCAATGAGATTCCTTGTCGAAAACGCGTGATGTCATATCGCGCTTTTAATTTATTTTGAAGCTTAAATCTTTTTGCAACGCGCTAGCTTCCTGCCTGTTATTTTGACAGTTCAAAATTAGCGCGTTACGAGTCTAGGTAGTCATAACGGCCCAGCCAATAGCGTGTCAGCAGTATTTATCCAGCCATACATCTTGCTTAACAGACGTTCTACTGTCCAGGCTATTTGAAAACCCAACCCCTTATTAGCTTAGCAAACCAACGGTCTGTTTCTGGAACGTTTGTTAACTTTGACAGCAGAGTGAGTCTATTGTTGTCTCTATCTAACAATTAGCAAACGATAAGGACAGCAATAGATTTAATCTGTTGTCAAAGTTAACACGTTCACCGCTGAAAACACAAGCGTTGTGTTTTTCATAACTTGCCACGAGTACTGCAAAACACTACTGTTGTGTTTGTTGTATGGGAAAACACTATAGCACGTGCAGAGCCGCACCCGTGGCCAGACAAGCAAAACGGCTCAGCAGTCAAAGTGTTAACTAACGTTCTAGAGCCCAGCCATAAAAGTTCACAAGTAATTTCTGTAGCCATCCAAACTGTAATCACATAAAAAAACCTAAGCCATATTCACTTCTGAAAAATAAAAGCCATAGCCACCAGCCGCACTTATAAAAGACAAACGAGACAATGAACAACGAATTTTGAAAACAATCTTTTGAGTGGAAAATTTCACGCCATCTCAAGTTGAGCCTCGTGGTAAACTCATGTGGGACAAGCCGGGAGGAACACTTGTGCAGGCAACTTTAACGAGCTGTTCGTGCCGAGTAGGAGCGGAAAGCGAGTATAAAAGACTAATTGTATAGACGATTCAGGTGGCTTCGTTTTCTGACTATATCTGGCTCTAAAAAAATTACAACCTCATTACAGCTCTGTAGTTGTCTATTTGCTAGTGTCTGTATTTCTCAACGGTTATAACCAAGGAGTCTTCAGGTCACTAGTGAATAGGTTACTTCTACGTACGCATACGTGAATACGCATCATTGTAGACTGCATCATAATTTGTGACGGATTACTTGTTTCTTGGTACGGAGTTTCTTGGTGCTATCTTCTCTGACGGGCGTATTTCCGAAGCACTGGTAGAGTTAATGGAGTTTCCTTGTCCTTTCCGAGATTCATGAGTCACCACTTGAAAGAGAAATGTCCTTTTTAAAACTCACATCATAATTAGATATTCATTACTTTAGTAGATCATATTTTGACTTAAATTTGATGTTTTTGTCTATGTATTAATTAGAGATTAAAGTTTTTGATTTGTAAAAGTGCAATATTTTTGCCTATTTACAATAAATGATTTGAGTTTTGATTTTATGAGCCATACTTGTATTAATAAATTGAAAGTCTGTGGTTATAAATCGTATTAGTTTACCATGAAGCAGCCGTTAGTTTGACTGCTACAAAAAATAACCTCTGTTCGCTGTAAATGGCGCCCAACCTCAAACCGGTGGTGAATTTTCAACTCGCCTCACACAAAGGGCTTTCTTCAGAGAATTTTCATATTACTTTAGCGGCAATAAGTGTGCCGTGGCTTCTGGAGATACGATGCACAGTACACACACTATGAAGTAAGGAAACTTTTAGACTTCGAAAGTTCTCCTTGCCAATGCTTGCAACAAGAAAAATGTGTTTTAAATATTCTAAACTATTTTATTGCCTTTGAAACGGTTACGTACTGATAATGCTGGTGACTCGAGAAAGTTTATCGTGTAATAGTTATATTTGACTTATTGTGTTCATTAGTGTAAATGGATGAATTAATGGGTTGATGGATGGATGTTGAAGTCAAATCCTGCAAGTGGATGACGTTCCGTAGATCAATTGAGTTGAAACTTTACATGCCTGTTAAATTTCAATAATAATACGCTATTATGGTGGCAGCACTGGCACCGAGCTGATTTGATGATAGAAACGGAAGGTAGGCAATGGAATTCCTCAGTGATTAACATTAGATTGATGGTGTTTGAGCTCAATTTGACCAGCTTGCAGTACCGGATACGTATTTTATAAAAGTTTGCTTAGAAAAAATATATTACATTTGTAAAAAAAATTAAAATAGTGAAAAAAAATTCAACCACAAAAATCCTTACTGTTATTTTGTACTTATTGCACGACCCAATCCCGAAGGAGATTTTATTATGGCCCGAATATAAGTAATAAATGTTTTTATTAGCCAGGATTAGAACCCATCCACCTCGGAGCTGTTTTTGTACATAATTTGATTGTTTGAGTTTTTCAAGTGAGAGAACATTTTGTAATCGAGCGAAGGAAACTCGAAAATTATATTGTGTGCTTAAAGGCTTGTTGTTTCTTGCGTTTTGTTTTGATGACTTTGAGCCTATGTAAATATCGTGAAATTACGATGTGGTTGAAGGTGGTGGGAGACCTCTGCGTGCAATCATTACTGTGTTCCGGTTTGAAGGGCACTGTTTCCAGCGAAATTACTGTGCATATGATACTTTAGAGCCGATGTCTCAGGGCGACGAGCGCAGGATTATGCAATGCACGGTTCTGGGTGGCGCTGTAACTGTTATGGGCAGGCGTAGCGCTTACCATAAGGTGAATGACTTGCTCGTCACTTCACTCAGTTAAACAAAACAAAATAAAAAAATAATCGATAGCAATGTTGTAGTTACAAATTACGACGGAATATGGAAATTCTAGAAAATACTATAACAACCGTAATGGCTACCATTAATAATTACTAGTTGGTAATTAGTGGGTTTAAATGCCTAAAAACATGAAATACTAGGTTTTAGGTCAAGTAGACTAGTATAATTATACGGTTATCGTTGTTTCACCACACCCCAGGGAGTCCGTACGAAAAACCGATTTGACATTTCACAGAATATAAAACACTTATTTTTCTTTTTTTTGAAGTTGCTAACCTGATGGTAAACGCTTGCCCATAACAGCTACAGTGCCACCCAGAACTTTGCATTGCATAATCTGGCGCGGCACTGCACTGCGCTGACCCTGAGACAAAGTCTCATATGCCCAGTAATTTCGTGATTATACCCGTATAGCATTAGTTATAAGGTCCCAGTACGAAAAAAAAATTAGGTAACTATTTCATCGGTAAGTCGGCACTACCAACATAGACATTGTTTTAGGCGCAACCTAGAGAGCTGTAAAATCTGCTCAAAACCGGGATGAACGTCATTTAAGTTCTGCACAGTACAAAAATATAGGGAACTAGCTGTACCCTGCCTCGCTTCGCTGTGGCACATTCGCACATTCGCTGATATGTCACTGATGAAAAAAATAGATAAAAACAATCCTTGATGCGGATTATATATCATGCTAAAATTTCAGCTCGATTGGTGCAGAACTTTTTGAGTTTTTGAAGCGTACACAAACCAACATAACATTTTTATATATATAGATAGCTGAATTTTAAAACGTTCTTTACTTTAAGACACGTTTGTATGTAAAGCTAACGATTAGAATAATAACCTAAAATAGCCTAAAGTACACTACTAATAAAACACACTAATCTAATAAAACACCGCCAATTGACAACGCGCTCCCAAAATACTGGCAGCATTGCCACGTTCCATGGGAATTATAGGTCAGCATTTTGGTCACGTGTTGTTTAGACCAGGCGCCCTGATAGGTCTTTATAATTCAATAGGCTCCTGGTCCTCACAATTCAAACAAAAAGCTATATCAATATAATCATCAACCTATATCGTCCCACTGCTGAGCACGGGTCTTCCCTTACTTTCATGAAGAGGATTAGGCCATAATCCACCACGGGGCTCAATCTAAATTGGTGGATAACATACCTACCTTCGAAATAGGTCTCGGGTAGGTATGTGGGTTTCCTCACGATGATTTCCATCACCGAAAAGCGAGTGATAATTACGTACTTACATATGTTTTTACAAGAAACACATTGGTACGTGCCTGCACTAGGATTTGAACTCACGACCTTCCGCTTGGGAGGCGGACGTTCTCCTACTAGGCTACCATCTTTTATATTTTTTCTTATTAATTCTTGAAATGTATTTGACGTTTATAGGTTTACTAATTCATTCTTTAGGCATAATAGATACGATGCCACAGACAGACACACAGATACTTACGTTTAATTTATAACACGCCTCTTTCGCGTCGGGGGACAAAAAACAACTAACTAAGTAACAGTAGCAACTAAAATACAACAAAAATCAATTATCACATTTTCCACCCCTTCAACCGAAAGTTCCTAAGTCAACCTTTACGAATAACCGATTGAAATTATATCAAAAGTTCTATTTGAAGACGAAAAGCAAACTTACGTGTACCTACTTGTTATCAAACCTTTGATGTTTAGTCGAACGCCGCCTTTGGGCCCTTTGTTGAAATCCGGCAATTTGTTCTTTTATGAAAACCTATAAGGGTAGAGTAGGGACCAATGGTAGTCAACGACCAACGTTCAGGATGCTTGAGATTTTACGCGGCCCGCGGTTTTTAAATTGGGCTCAAACGTTCTCGTTGTCGTCTGGTCCTGTGACACAAGCATCAGCTTGACGCCAGATAGCCTGGTGAAAATAATAATTATAATAACCTTCATAAATTTTTGGTATTAATAAATAAATTAACCATAGAGTGACAAAAGTAGTCCAGTGCTACTCAAAATACTTTATATTGCAATTTAATATTATAGAGGCACTTCAAATAATTTTTTCCTCTTTCTAATAATGTACTGGCAAGCCTAGCGTTTGATTACAACCTCACCTGATGGCAAGCGCCGATGTGGCCGAAGGTGAACCACGCCTGACTAGAAGATGCCTATTCACTTCTGACTTGAAGATACCCGGTTTGCATTAGCAAGGAACCGCAGACGAAGGCAAAACTTTCCAAACTTCGCAGTTCCTAAAATGAATGCGACTATTATTCAACGTAGCGCTAACTCTCAGGCGATTAACCTGCTCCTCTGATCACTCAAAACTCATCCACAATGGATCTTTAGAAACCCTCACTCCAAGTCCACTTTACGCTATCTTTTCTGCCTCACATCTGCAAAATGTGGAATGAGTTACCATTCGATATTTTCCCCTCTTAACTCAATGTTTGCTTGGAGTAACAAAACAATCTAATTAACGGTTTAAACGTTGGTTTATTTTCTTAAACAAATAAAAACAATTACAGCACTTACGACTGAACGTTTCAAAACGCCGAGTTCTGGGAAAATTTTGAATGACAGATTGACTGTCAACCCGATTCATGTCATCAAACTTTGTCTATGATAGAGAGGTAAG
Source organism: Campaea margaritaria (assembly GCA_912999815.1). Taxonomy (NCBI): domain Eukaryota; kingdom Metazoa; phylum Arthropoda; class Insecta; order Lepidoptera; family Geometridae; genus Campaea; species Campaea margaritaria. The sequence continues at coordinate 7,283,191 of OU538812.1, forward strand.
TGACATCCGGCCAAAATGATTGAAGTGGTTCATTTTGTCCGGATCGCACTTGTCTCTACCATAGACAAACTTTGATACTATCATAGGATACCATGTTGAAGAAACAGTTCTAGAAAAGTTCAAATTATTAATCCGTACTTACCTGACTAGGAGTATGTTATCCACCAATCCGGACTGGGCCCCAGTGGTGGCCTTATCCTCCTCACGAAAATAAGGGGAGACCTGTGTTCAGCATTGGGACGTTATGGGTTGATGATGATGATGATGACTTATCTGACTCGTGCAGTATAGCTTCCTTAATCTTCACAAATTTTCAGGGACCGTAGGAGAGTCAAATCCATATAACTTATGTTTCGGCTTAGGTCATTATTATATTTTTTGAAAACGACACGTGCTGGTTTTCGCCATATCACGTGAAATCTAGTGTTCACTGTTTGGAAGCGTAGATATGAGTTACATCTAAATGCAAGGTGGAATAACCAAACCGCAGATAAAAACTTTTAGTAGGTAGCGTGTCGGTAGTTATAGGCTACCAAAATTTGGCCTTTTAGTACCAACATAAAAAATACCACTTTGAACAAAGACGCGCGTAAACAGTTCATAATATCAAGAGAGTACGAAAGAAGGAAGATTAACGAAACAGATTTATGGACCTAGCAAGAATGGGCCGGCCGGTAGCACTTTCACTGCTGGGCCGATTTTCTTGTCTAGCCACGGGTGCGGCTCTGCACACTCCATAGTGTTTTCCCATACAACAAACACAACAGCTGTGTTTTCCCGCACTCGCGGCAAGTTATGAAAAACACGACAGTTGTGTTGTCAGCAGTGAACATTACCACCAATAGAGAACGTTCTAGAGAAATGCCATGTCAAAAGTACCAATAACCAGCGAGCATGTTTGGAGGGACTCGTGAAAGTGGAAGAAGCGAAAGAGGAGTGTCAGGATCGTAGCGTGTGGGAAGATGTAGTCTCTGCCTACCCCAAAAGGAAAAAAGGCGTGACTGTGTGTAAGTATGAATCTTATAATATTAGTTAGGATATTTTGGTCACTTTGTCTTAGTAAAGGTTAAGTACCTACCATGTCCACATCACCCAAGGGATTGAAAAAGCGTACCGGCCTAATTTCATTTACCCCATCCCTACTCAATACCCTTTGTAGAAGGGGTAAAACTTTGATACAATTAAATATTCCCCCGAATATGGCTCCTTGGGAAATTTATTAGAGCCTTATTCTGGGTCGTTACTAATTGTTTTCGGTGTACGTGACTTTTTTGTGAGATGAACTCGATTTTAATTGGTTTGTCATTTGTGGGACTATTGGGGGGGGGGGGAGGAGGGGGAGGTTAAACAGACAATGACCCTGTATGTATTAAAAATAGTAGCTGAGCTCGCGGGTTCACTTGGGTTTGGGCCAAATAGTCTTCAGAGTTATTTAAGACGCATTGCGATGTTGTTATCACAGTGTTTCTGTTTATGCTATAACTTTGTGGTTCTCATAAACAAAGTACATAATGTCGTTGAAGAAGGTTGTCTATCTCACTAACCTACTTATCTTTGTAATCTATAGAGCAGGGTTTTTTCTGTAACTTCTTTTTGTAGTTCTTTGTGCAAGTTAACTCGCCATTTAATCAAAAAAAAGGGCATGTGTGAGCATCATGTGTATAAATGGCTAGTATATATACACCTAAAATATTGCTAACTAGCTGCACCCTGCAGTTTTACCCGCGTTTAGTGCTATCCCATGGGAACCGTTAATTTTTATGGGATACAAAATACTCTATTGTTAAGGTTTGTAAAGTTGTAATCGATTTTAATTTAACTAAATAGGTCACTTAATACCTCGTTATGCTGACAACTTTTTGGTCTAAATCTCTTTGGTTGAGTAGCCGGACGGAAAAATGGCGAGAACGAAAAGACGGAGCGAAAAATAAAGGGCGGGAAAATGGAGGAATGTTTGTCAGTGAGGAATTCTGGAAACTATTTTGAAAGAATTAACTTGTGGTTTTAAAATATAAGGTTTTTAAAATATAAAAGTTCAGATGATAAACTATCTGTGTGTAAAGTTTCATCAAAATCTGTAGTGGTTTTTGCGTGAAAGACTAACAAAAATCTATCCATTCATCCCTAACAAACTTTCACATTTATAATACTCTGGAATTCGAAGCGACTAAATCGTATAACAAGATTCGTAGTAGGGACTGAAGGGGTTCCAGCAAATTATAGTAAGTGCACCCCTCCCCCCTCAAGTAATTGACGTGCTTTTTGTGTTATTAAAACGTTTCAAGATTGTTTTGTTTTAATTGTTCCGAAGCGGGATTGTACCTGACACGTTTCCAGTATTTTCCTTTCATTCGACGTTTGCTGACGAAATTCGGCATTCTTCGTTGAAATCTTCGTTTTCTGATGAACTTCGACGATCACGTTTTTGGTTCTGTTTGGGTTATATTGCGTGTGCGTTTTCTAATGGAACGGAATAGGGGATGGTTAGGCATGTAAGTATATTTTCATCGCGTTTATAAATGCCCAAAAGCATGGCTTATCATTTATCAATCTTTAAGAACAAGGAAATCCGCACATCACTTTTTATTTGACTGGCTGACAAGACTAGCAAGTCGTCCACCTGATGGTAAGCGCTACGCCTGCCCATAACAGTTACAGTGCCACCCAGATTTTTGCATTGCATAATCCTGCGCGGCCCTGCGCTCATCTTGAGACATCGGCTTTGAAGTCTCATGATATGCCCTGTAATTTCACTGGAAACAGTGCCCTTCAAACCGGAACACAGTAATGTTTGCATACTACTGCTTGGCGAATGAATATTACTACATAGGATACGTTTTATCCTGTAAAAATTAACAGTGCCTGTGGGGTAATAGTAAACGCGGGTGAAACCGCGGGGCGCAGCTAGTACTTTGTATTAACTAGTAACTCGCACGTCCCTTCTTGAATAAAATAGCGCGGAAACAAAGTTTGTCCGAAGTTGAAGCGCTCATTACTACACTAGAGATAGTGATGTGAAAGGTCATTATCGAAAACTATCGGAAGTTATCGATTGTCGACAAGTTTCGAGGGTCTGTCGATAAATGGCGGCGGAGACTGAAAGCGAATAGCGATAAAAGGAATTTCGCCGCTGAGTATTCTTTGTTTGTAAAGATACAACAAGCTAGTCCTTTACGGGAAAGGAAAGTGTTTGTCTTTCCAATGTTTGGTGATAGAGGGAGAGTAAGTTTGTTATGGAGAAAAGTTAAAAACTATTGAAAAAAAAACTGTTGTCGTTTTCATGCAACTTTTTTGAGTTTGTAAACTATGGCAACCGATTCTAATAATGTGATTTAATTTATACTAAAATAATTTAAGTCGTAGTAATTTTATAAACTGTAATTTATGTTACTTACTAAAAACTAGAAGCTTTATCGGCTTTTCTTTTTTAGTTATTTTTTATTTGACTGAGTGACGAGTCGAGCCAGTCTTACATGATGGTAAGCGCTACGCCGCCTGCCCATAACAGTCAAATCACCAGCCAGAACCCTGCATTGTATAATAAGGCCCGACACTGCACTGCGCTCGTCACCCTGAGACATCGGCTCATAAGTCTCATTCTATGCCCAGTAATTACGCCAATTTATTTTTTTAGTTTTCGCAATTTCTTCTAAAGATGTACCAGACAAACGTAGTCAAAATGCAGTGAAAACGTGTTAGTTATAAAGTTGCAAAAAGTTTAGATATATATGCTAGCTGTACCCTGCCACGCTTCGCTGTGACACATTCCCACATTCGCTGATATGTCACTGATGAAAAAAATAGATAAAAACAATCCTCGATGCGGATTATATATCATGCTAAAATTTCAGCTCGATCGGTGCAGAACTTTTTGAGTGTTTGAAGCGTACACAAACCAACATAACATTTTTATATATATAGATTCGCATCTCGTATTTTTAATCTGAGAAAAAAAAACACGCTATGTCCCTACTTTTTTCATCAACTTCGTATTAAAGAAATAAATAACACATAATACAAGTTAGAAAAGTTCGAAACGTGCGCACAACACATCTAGTGTTGTACCGCGTGAAAATGAATAGTTATCGAAAACTATCGAAAACTAACAGTAAAGCCTTACCCGAAGGTGTCATATAATCAGTCGATAATATCACAAGCTTTTTGCGATATTTGTTTTCAGTACATGTGCGTTCTTATACAGTGCTGCGGTCATATCTTTGGCACGCAAAACAAAACACCACGTGTTACGTTTTTGAATTAAAATAATAATACCAGATCGATAAAAGAAAAGTTACTAAGTAACGAGACGAGCAAGTCGTTCATCTGTTGGTAAGCGCCACGCCTGCTCATAACAGCTACAGGGCCACCCAGTATCTGTTGCGGCACTGCACTGCGCTCGTCACCCTGAGACATGACTCTAAAGTCACATATGCCCAGTAATTCCTCGAAGTGGAAGTATAATTTAGTACTGGTAGACCACCTGGGGAAGTACCACACCTTTGCCAGATATTCACCGCCAAGCAGCAGTGTGCAAACATTACTGTGTTCCGGCTTGAAGGGCATTGTTTCCAGCGAAATTACTGGGCATATGAGACTTTAGAGTTCATGTCTCAGGGTGACGAGCGCAGTGCAGTGCCGCGCGGGATTATGCAATGCAGGGTTCTGGGTGGTGCTGTGACTGTTATGGGCAGGCGTAGCGATAACTCGTATCGTCACTCACTCAAATAAAAAAAAATCGCTGGAAACAGTGCCCTTTAAACTGGATCACATTAATATTTGCACACTACTGCTTGGCGAATGAATATCTGGCAAAGGTGGTACTTCCCCAGGTGCACTCCAGCAGGAGAGACTTACCACTATAGTATCGCAGCAGTGTGAGGCGGTTTAATAGTTGGAAGCTCTACGATGTGTTTATAAACTGACGTTAACCATAAAATTTAATACAAACTTGTACACGAACCCCATTTTGTTTTATTGTTAAAACTTTGATATCAAATTAGCTTGGCAAGCATAAACAGTACCGATTTTGTATTCTATGAATATGTAAAAACTGATGCAGCGACTAGAAAAGGTGAGTTCTTTCTATTTGAGAAAAGTACGCTTATTATTAGTGAACTAGCTGCGCCCTGCGGTTTCACCCGCATAATTCAAGTTTTCCCGCAATAACTCTCTTAAAAGCAATATATTTTCCCCGTTTTTGCCACATTCTTCATTGATGCTCCGCTCCTATTGGTCGTAGCGTGATGTTATATAGCCTATAACCTTCCTCGATAAATGGACTATTCAACACAAAAATAATTTTTCAATTGCAACCAGTAGTTCCTGAGATTCTAGCGTTCAAACAAACAAACAAACAAATTCTTCAGCTTTATATATTAAGTACAGATAGGTTTCTTCTAGGCAAGCATGCTTCATCCTCGACCGTGTCGACACTTACCCACAGGTGAGACTGCGGTCAAATGCCTGTTTTTTCTGCATTAAAAAAAAGGAAAAAAATTGTAATACTTAATTCGTCCAGTGCTGAGATCACAACTGTTGTGTTTGTTGTATGGGAAAACACTATGGAGTGTGCAGAGCCGCACCCGTGGCTAGACAAGCAAATCGTCTCTGCAGTCAAAGTGTTAAGAGGGGCACACTACTCACATTAGAGTTCAATAAATTTTCAATTAATTCATAACGATAGTGATTGTACTAATGAAATATTGACGTAATAGAATTACGTTATGACATAAATCGTTATTAGACACAGCTCCTAGATTTCTATTCATCGTAATGGTAACGTATTCAATTTGACATTTTGCCTTTATTGAAAACGTCAACTGGAGACGATTAGATGTTTACTATTGAATTTGTGTTTGCTATCATCCCGTAAACGATCTTATTCAATTACACAGCTGTCACGTTTTCTATTTAATTTAATATACGTGTTGTTAATATTCTTTCGCAGGATATTGATATATTTAATTGCAGCCGGGTGAAATTCACAGAAGTGGCATAGAACCGTTTAGAATGTGGTATCGCATTTTAGGTGTTTAATTTTATGGTCACCATAACATGGCATTGGTGCTGGGTACTGTAATAATGGTGTGGTTGTTTTTGGTTAAATAAATATAGGTGATTATTTAACGTATTTTTTTAAGTGAAAGTTTATTCATATTCCTATCCATTCACTATTCAGGGGGGTAACCACGTACTTATTCTTATTCCATGCAGTTCATTTTAAGGCCTTATACTGAACGGCCTAGATTGGCACCACATACTCATAAATGACAAACGTGACGTGACGTCACTCAAAAATAGACTGATTAGAATGAGGGAGAAAGAGAATGAGACGGAGCTATAAAAACTCCCATAAATGCAAACAAATTGTTCCGATCTCTTTAGATAAATGTCTCTGGTTGACTTATGAACGCTGAGCGATATTGGTGGTGACAGTTAGCAAGACAGTTCCGTTTAAGGCCTTACACTGGATGGATTTAACTGTTCGTGGTGAGGCCCCTGGTACCATAACTACGAGCAAGTGTCTCCCTATGGTCCTATAGGATGTACCATGATATCTACTTGAATTTAGAGACAGCAAGGAACTCGCTGTAGAAATGAGTCAACATGGAGTGGCGTAATGCTTAAATGTAAAACACTATATTCTAAAACTAAAGGCGCTACCTTTAAGCTTTGAGGGGGTAACCCGGCACGGTCGTCAATAATCATCATCATCATCAACCCATATCGTCCCACTGCTGGGCACGGGTCTCCCCTCACTTTCGTGGGAACGATTCGTATCGATGAGTCCGGATTGTTGGATAACATACCTACCTCTCCGAAATAATTCTCGGGTACGTATGTGGGTTTCTTCACGATATTTTCCTTCACCGAAAAGCGAGTGATAATGACGTACATATGTTTGTCAAGAGGTACTTGTTGGCACTGGGATTGAAACATACGCTTCTCCTTGGAAGGCCGTCGTTCTCCCACTAGGTTACTACAGCTTGCCACATAATATTTGTGTAAAATCTTTACTTTTCTTCCATTTAAATTGTCTTTAAAGACAATGATGTTGTTTTTATCGTGTTTGGGTGGAATTATGTAGTCTCTGCCTATCCCAACGGGAGAAAGGCGTGACTGTGTGTATGTGTAAATTGGCCTATCGATATGTAAGTCGTAGTTATCTACTATGCGCATCACTACACATGTTTACTCAAACAGTTCCCACTCGGTGCGTATTTTACGAGACACTATTGGACTACTGGTTATTCTGTGCCGCTACTCTATCGTAAATAAACGAGAAACGTTGTTTTTCTCGCGAGAAGTATTTCCGTGTTTACGTTTTACTTCGAGTTGAATTAGATTTGACATTGCCCGTATTTTTGCTACGGCTTTTTTGTTTTGTTATGGTTATCGTCGCTCTGAAAAAGCTACTTTGGGGGACTGGTTCTGTAATATCGTATCATAGAAATGTCGTAAGCTCTATACTAGTTATAATAGATATTGCGTTCTGTGTAACGTTATTAAGATTTATCTTCCTATTTTCATCTATTTGCTTATGGGGCCGAGTAGTGAATTATCTTGCTTTAAAATCTATTAACTTCATCATAGCGCTTTTCTCCGGTTCACTGTTCTCGTTTCCAAGAAATACCTAGTTAATTTTTGCTTCTAAGATTCAGCTACGCTAGACTATAATGTAAAAAACTTCATCTCTTTTGAGCGAAAAGAGAAAATCTACTTTACCCCCGTTATAATATCACTTGGGGGGTGTCATGAGCAGGGTCGGCACCGTGCAGAAAATGAAACGGAAATATTTCCCACACCAGCTTGGAAATAACAAAAAACAAGTGAACGGAGCACTTAGGGTTTCTATCAAATAAAATGAAGCTATAACATTTCGTTGGGTATTTTCAGTATCTTTTGTTTACTATAAAATGTGATGGTAAGCTTTGGTATTTAGGAAAAAAGGGATGTCTTGAAGTAATGGCGTTGGGAATAACTACCACGATCGGAGACCTAAATGCTTAACGAGCATTCAACTGCCTTAATCCAAATAAACCCTACTTATTCCTATCGGCCCGGTACCAGAGCGGGGTCTCCGGGGCATAATTGACACATTTTTAAAACTACTTGCTCTTATGAATGGATCATATAGTAACAATGCAATTCGTGTATTATTTATAGGGCGTATTGTCTCAAAACAAAGTACTTGTCGAAAAACGCTTTCACATTCATTCATTAATTTTACTTTAAAATTTCAGCATAATTTATGATTCAGTCTTATTCTTAACTGCAAATAAACAGTCCAATTTCGAGGCGACACAGATGCCGCAGTTTCCGAAGCGGTCCAATACAAATATTTACCACAAACGACAGTTGACAACCCTAGCTCGTCACCCGCGGCGGAGACCGAGCGCCCTGCAAGCCTGGTAAATTGTATTAGACCGGGCGCGCCTGTGTCGGCCACCACAGTGTACACAGTATGGAATGTTCAGTGAAATTCTTTGATATAGATTACATAACACTTTATTGAATCGTAATTTATTACAACTATACTGCTTCATGAAGATCGCCCATTCTTAGATTCAGTTGACGTGTAGAGATAGATTATCTATCTTTTTCTTACTCGTCACCATCTCATTCATAGAACATGACTATCCCTGAATAGGATTCCTTGTATTAAGGGAATCAGGAACTACGAGGACCATGGTTCTACAAATACCCATGTTCTGACCAAATGCCTGTGGTTTACAGAAACCTTTGCTCAATGCGGGAATCGAACCCGCAGCCTCACGCTTCGCAGAGGCCGTCAGAACCAGTCAGCGTATAATTATGTCTGTCCGACTGCTGCTCTCGGTAGTGTGAGGAATATTATGATAAAAGAAAAAAGATAGCGCTCTTAGAAATTCCAGTACCAGTCCGCGTATCATAGAATGCTTACCGTAATTACCATATTCAACTAACTTTATACTGTAGCGTTGGCTATCCGCACATAACAGAAACGAAATTAAGCCTGTGGTGCGAAGTCGAGGATTTAGAACCGGTGCTTTTGGATTGCCAGCCACCATTTATATCTAGATAGTATTCAAAGTATTATTACAGAGAACTTAAAAGCTTCATTTATAAAATTAAATATACACCTATAAAAATCCAGCCAATCATGGCCATGTATGAGCCAGTCGGTTGAGGTCTACGTCAGCGAGCGTATCTCGGTCAATTCGAGATCTAAAGGCCAAGCCTATAACTGTGGAGCATGTATGAAGGGACTCAAGGAAGTGGAAGAAGCGAAAGAAGCGTGTCAGGATATGGAAAGATATAGTCTGTGCCTACCCCAACGGGAAAAAGGCGTGACTGCATATATGTACGTATCTATATAAATATAAGTAACGAAAACCAAACCTTACAAATCATCAATAAATTACACTTGAAATTCTTCGAACATTAACTTTATCTTTCGAGTGACATTTCCTACTGTCTATATCTCTATAGTGCAAAGTCCGGCGCCGTCGAGTCTGCCCCTTAAAATGTATGTGTTTTGGCAGCGACGACTCGCTGTAAAATATTTAGAATTGGCCAAAACTTTTGAATCAGATATTTATGTCTGGCAACATCGAAATTTACGATTCGTTTTGTTAAATAATATGTTTTAAAATCACGCGATCACTTTGATTCCCGTGCAAGGCAACGTGAGAACCGTACGTTTCTAAAATTTGCTCTGAGTTAGGTGTTCGTGAATTGAAATCCCAGTGCAGGCGCGTACTAATGTATTTCTGTAAAACATATGTACGTAATTATCACTCGCTTTTCGGTGAAGGAAAACATCGTGAGGAAACCCACATACCTACCCGGGAATTATTTCGGAGGTAGGTATGTTATCGACCAATCCGGACTGGGCCTCCATGGTGGCCTTACCCTCCTCACGAAAGTGAAGAGAGACCCGTGCCCAGCAGTGGCACGTTATGGGTTGATGATGAGGTGTTTGTAGGAGCATGGTCCTCGAAGTTCCTGATTCCCTAGATACAGGGAATCCTAATTAATTACTTCCCATATACATTTATCAGCTGAATGAAAGTTTTTTATTTATTTAACCGAGGCGAGCAGTTCGTTCATCTGATGGTAAGCGCTACGCCTACCCATTACAGTCACAGCACTACCCAGAACCATGCATTGAATAATCCTACGCGGCACTCCACTGCGCTCGTCACCCTGAGACATCGCCTCTAAAGTCTCATATGCCCAGTAATTTCGCTTCGCCCTTCAAACCGGAACACAGTAATGTTTGCACACTACTGCTTAGCGGATGAATATCTAGCAAAGAAAATAAATTGTAACAAACACAGAAAGTTAAAATAAAAACATAAAAAAAAACCTCAAAAAACAAGAAAAGGCACAAGAAATAAGTATTTTCTCGCGTGACAGCTGATAAGGAACTCACATCGATACTGTCTCGGCGTAATTCAAAAAAGGAGGCGAAATGTACGTAGTTGTCGAGAGGTAGGTATTTCTTTACAAAGCTAAAATGAAAAGGCAGCTACTAAAAAGGAAAGAAAGGCTTTTTGTATTGATACTATGATTATATATAAGTGTTCTTTCTCCGTTCAGCCATTTACCCGCGAAGATAGCGCGAACAGACAGACAGACATTTATTATTTATTAGTGAAATAGTAGGATACGATTTATTACAATTATTTGCAATAAAGAACCGACTTTAATTAAATATTTATTTGTGTTAAAATTTGAACATGGTAACTTATATAGGAACAACCCAAAAAAAACCCAGTACGGGCACGTACCAATGTGTTTCTTGGAAAACATAAAATTATACGCAGTTATCGCTCGCTTTCGGTGAAAGAAACCCACACACCTAGCCGAGAAATATATTGAAGGCAGGTATGTTATCCACAAATCCAGACAGGGCCCCCGTGGTGTATGATGGCCTAATCCTCCTAACGAAAGTGATAAGAGACACGCGCTCAGCAGTGGGACGATATGGGTTGATGATGATACGAATGAAAACCAAACTACTGAACCAATTTTCATGAAATTTTTATAGGAGCACTCTGAAAGTATATCTTAACAATTAAAAAAAACAAATTGGTTTCTATAATGCGGAGTTCTGAGCAACCAACATAAAAAAACCAACCGAATAAACCTAAATAATAAACCCCTTCTTTTTTAAGTCAGTCAAAAATGGATTTCGGATGATTCCTGCCTTACGCCGTTAACAGCTTTCTCTAAGGGTGCAATTTTGGACCACCGCCATAACGACTAGCCCTTTATTTACCCCGTCTCCCAAGACAGACCACAGACTAACCCGGAGAAAATTGTCCGGTAAACACGTCCGGTCGTGTCCGGATAATGTAATCCACGGGTTATTCTCCCCGGGGGGTAGTTACGGATGGACATGGTCCGTCATCCCGCTAACGGATGGGAATGGACCAGATGTAGGGATTGATTTGGTCCCGGAAAATATTGTGGGACTGTGTTTTGGGCTCATTGTTACAGCGTTTTGTGGGATAGGGTGTTTTTGGGAGGATTTCCGGAGAGTAAAGTATTTTTTGTTAAATACATCTACATTTTTAGAAGCTTCTATGAAACAGAACTTATGGCTGGTCAAAATTAGGCTAAACAGCATCATCTTGTAGTTTGTTTTTTTTTTTTTTTTTTTGGTAGGTCTCTTCTACATGAGACCGCCTGGGAAGGTCCACACCTTTGCCAGATATTCATCCTCCAAGCAGTAGTGGGTAAACACAACTGTATTCCGGTTTGAAGGGCACTGTTTCCAGCAAAATCACTCAGCATATTATGAGACTTTAGAACCATTGTCTCAAGGAGACGAGCGTAGTGCAGTGTCTCTCAATATTAAGCAAAGCAAAGTTGTGGGTGGCGCTGTAACTGTTATGGGCAGGCGAAGCGCTTGCCATCAGGTGAACGATTTGCTCGTCAAGTTCTTAATCAAATACAAATTAAATCCATGATACTGTTTGTCACTGAGCAGCTCAGCTGTCTGCCATCCAGGGACCTCACCACTAACAGTTAAATCCATCCAGTTTAAGGCCTCAAACTGAACTGCCCCGCTAACTGTCACCACCGATCGCTCGTGTTCATAAGTCGACCAGAGACATTTATCCAAAAAGATCGGAACAATTTGTGTGCATTCATGGGAGTTTATATAGCTCCATCTCATTCTCTTTCTCTCTCATTCTCTGCTGTCTATTTTTGAGTGACGTCACGTCACGTTTGTCATTTATGAGTGTGTGGTGCCAATGTAGGCCGTTCGGTATAAGGTCTTAAAATGAACTGCATGGAATATGAATAAGTACGTGGTTACCCCCTAGTTTTAATATTAGGCTTACCCATCTGCCCATCTGTAGGTTAGTCCTACAGATGGGCAGATGACATCGTCCGCATACTGGGTCGAACATGGGGAAGGAAAGGTCAAAAACCGCAAAATTTGGCGCTATAAAGAAGAGCCAGCAGTGGATCGATAAAGGCCGAGGATGATGATGATGATGATGATGACATACATTTTACATTATAAACGGGAGTGTCTATCTGAACTAAATCTATATATATATAAATGTTATGTTGGTTTGTGTACGCTTCAAAAACTCAAAAAGTTCTGCACCGATCGAGCTGAAATTTTAGCATGATATATAATCCGCATCAGGGATTGTTTTTATCTATTTTTTTCATCAGTGACATATCAGCGAATGTGCGAATGTGCCACATCGAAGCGTGGCAGGGTACAGATAGTTGTTTATAAAAAAAGATAAGTATTGAGTGAAAAAAAAAAAAGTATTGTAGTAAGTTGATAAACAATATTCTATTCTATAGTATTAATATAAAAGAGAGGGCCAATCTGAAGACAGTATAGAATAACAGTAAATAACATTTAGATAAGTATCTGAGATAGCGCGACAGCGGGACGTAGGGAATACAAAGACAGCTGTATTGAGCCCTCTTAGAAATTGTCTATGATCGGTAGCTTTCTAGGTAGAAGTAGCAAAAGGTTTCCAGGAATTATCTAGAAAGGATATCTTTAATGTATTATGCCGGTGCAGTGTACAAGGTTTTGCAATATAAAATTCTAGGCAACAATAAAATTGATTCCAGCGGTGCTGACTCTCATGGAAAGAACCTGCTCGCAATCCTAAAACATCAACCACTCAAGCCTTATGCACCGTTGTTTTTTTACAAGCGTTTTATGCGTACGTTTTTAAGTCGAATCTTGCGTATCAATTTTGAACTATTTCTCATGAGTTGAAGTTTTACATGTCTGTAAAGTTCCGATGACAAGACAATGTTACGCCGACAGCGAGTTGATCTGATGATAGAGACGGAAGGTAGACAATGGAACTCCTCAGTGACTAGCAGTATACAGATGATGTTTTGCCTTATTTAGATTAGCTTGCAGGACCGATTACGTATTTGACAAAAGCTTATTAGGTAAAATAATACTTTTTATCAAAAAACTTGTTGTCTCGGAACTGAATAGCCTGTAAACCGATTCCGAACTGAAATAAATCATTGCTTTCAGCGCTTGAAAAAGATTCGAAGGGAGCAAGGTCACAATGTATAATGCCTTTGGTTTGTCGCAAAATTGAAACGTGGTATTTAGGAAATTTTAGCAAATTTTAGCAACTTTGATGCAGCTGGTATTGTGTTGGGGGAGGGGTTCATAAGGGGAGGAAGGGAGAAGGGGGGATATGGTTTTCTATCCCACTTCTGATATGCAATTTTCAATTCTAACCCAGTGACTAAAATTACCAGCGAAATGGCCAATGGTTACTTATTTCTCAAAGAGCTTTTCTTTAAACTACGGAGTAACGAGACGAGCAGGTCGTTTGCCTTGGTAAGCGCTACGCTTGTCCATGACAGTTGCAGTGCCAGCTAATACGTTGCATTGTAACATCTTGCGTGGCACTGCACTGCGCTTTGTTTGATTTCAGTAGTTTAAAGTTTAAAAAAAAACTATAAGCTACTGAAATTACTGGGCATATGAGACTTTAGAGCTGATGTCTCAGGGTGACGAGCGCAGTGCAGTGCCACGCAGGGTTATGTAATGCAGTATGTAATGTCTGGGTGGTGCTGTGACTGTTATGGGCAGGCGTAGCGCTTACCATCAGGCGAACGACTTGCTCGTCTCGTTACTCAATCATATAAATTCTACCTTTGTGTATATTTCTTTCTCTCTCTCTCTCGCGTTGGAATATTGGACGCTACTCGCTGCTAACGCTCGCGCTGGTCTGTAAGAGGTTATACTAGGCGCATGCGTTCGAGTGCCACGCATTCACTCTCGCCCTGTCTCTTTCTTTCCCCCTCAGGAGCGTTAAACGTCTAACGCAACCTTGTTGGAAGTCGCATTAGAAGTTTCACTTCAAAAAAGTCACTAGACGACAAGTGAATCGACAAGCATGGAAGCTCCCGCCGCTGTTTCTCGTATGCTTCAAACTGTCGTAGTAACAAATGTTACAAGTACGTACGTAAAGCAATAAACTACATTCTGAGCTTCGCCCGATATTTCCAACATGTCTGGGTTCCATCGAGCGTTTATCGAGTTTTATTCGCGTTGAAATAAGTTTAGGGAAAAATTCTTTCCGCCGGCACAGAATACATCTATACAAATAAATAAAAAAGAAGTGTCTGTTTGTAATAACCGATTTTAACTACATGCATAAGAATGTATATATACGGTACATATAACAAAATATCATGTTTTACAATTTTTGTCTGTCAGTCTGTTTGTTCTGGCTAATCTCTGGAACGGCTGGATCGATTTTGACGAGACTTTCACTGGCAGATAGCTGATGTAATAAGGAGTAACTTAGGTTAGAGTGAATCCCCATATTCCCACGGGAACGGGAACTACACAGGTGAAACCGGGGGGCGCAGCTAGTAATACGTGTAAAGTTTTACTACTACCGTCCCATCTCTTTGTTGCTTTCTTCATGCGTGGTTGTCAGGAAGAGATCGCTCTCAGGGATAAGAGCAACCGTTGCGACACTAATTGTTGAATTTAATTTGTTTTAGTTTTTAAGTTTTCTTTGTTCTCTGGTGTTCCAATAAACAGTTTATCTATCTATCTATCTATCTAATAATTTAATATTTGAGTATTTTGCTGTTTACGAACGAATTTCCCAGAAACCATAATTACAGTCAGGGTTGGCTCTTGAAAGTATAATTACAGCTAGGGTTGGCCCTAGAATGTATAATTATACAGAGTTGCCGTTTCGGAAAGTCCGTTAGCGCAGGGCTGGTTTTTGTCCCGATTGTTCCTAATCGCTGCTTGTTTAGTGAAGTGCGGGTAAAGGTGGGGTGCTGGTTGCAGCGGAAAGCGTAGTTAGTTACGCTACAATAAAAAATACGGGTAGGTAAGGTTTAAGAACGCAATTTCTAATAAAATAATGATATGGGAGGCAGTTTCCGAATACATCATTAACAAAAATATGTGTGTGCATGTGATTTAAAAAAAAAGGTTAATGGTCTTTTTTTTAATTTTCAGGTACTTTTTTGAAGAGTGAGGCACCAGGTTAAAATATAATACTAAAACAGGTAAGTTTCTAACAATAAATCCTCCATCCATCCACCATCCATGGTGTTTATGGAACTAGTATACCAGCTAGAACTTAGAATCAGAAATTTTGGGTGTACTGCTATGTGGTTGCCACCTAATTCACCACAATTCCACATAATATTTTTCACCAAAAAAAATGTTTTTTTGTGTCAATGCAATTTATGTATAACATACTCCCAAAACAACAAAAACCATTCTTCTCATTATAGTTTAACTCGTTGTAAAACGAGCTCCACCCCAAACAACAAAAAACAATTTTATTGGAGTTTATCCCGCTTCTAAACGAGCCCCACCCCAAACCCAGCTGACTCATTCAAGGGGCAGCGCCCAGTCAGCGGATTCAGTTTTGTACACAAGTGGGTACATTACCTTACAATGACTAAACAGAACCAGTGGAGAATGCCCTTTATTTGTATTAGAACATTGTTGACCTTTTCGTTGAAAATTTTATTTTGTTTCAGTGTTTTTTTATGTTCAATGGTGTAAGTACTTTTGTTTATACTTTCACTAGCTGAACCCCGCGGTTACGCCCGCATTGTATATTATCCCACAGGAGCCAAAAAGTGTTTAGTAAGGCAGTAAGCTATATGTGTGCCAAAATTTCATCCGAATCCGTTCTACGATTAACAAACATCCTAACATACAAACTTACACAATTATAATATTACTTGATATACTACTAGCTTTCACCCGTGGCTTCGTCCGCGCAGACTGCAGCTTATCACGATAAAAAATAACCTCTGTCGCTAATATGTTGCATCCTGTATAGGCGATGTTTACCCTCCGCGGTTTCACCCGCGTAGTTCCCGTTCCCGTAAGAATACGGGGATAAAATATAGCCTATGTTACTCGCTGATAATGTAGCTTTCCATTGGTAAAAAAAAAAAATTAAGATCGGTTTAGCGGTTTAGGCGTGAAAGCGTAACAAACAAACTCATATTCGCATTTATAATATTAGTTAGGATGTATTAGATTGCGTTGAATTACAAGTTAGATTTTTCCACAGCTAAAAAAGACTTTAGACTCGCGTATCTATATATATAAAAAAATTATGTTGGTTTGTGTACGCTTCAAAAACTCAAAAAGTTCTGCACCGATCGAGCTGAAATTTTAGCATGATATATAATCCGCATCAAGGATTGTTTTTATCGATTTTTTTCATCAGTGACATATCAGCGAATGTGCGAATGTGCCACAGCGAAGCGTGGCAGGGTACAGCTAGTTTGATATAAATTACAAGTTAATAGATTCTCTCATTCCTGAGCAAAAGGGTGTTGACAGACAGACAGACTGACGGACAACCAAGTGACACCATTAGGGTCAATTTTTCCTTTTGAGGTACGGAACCTTGAAAATGAAAAAGCTAGCTGCTAGCAAAGTGGCGCAGCGGCACTATAGAATTGCGTGTTCAAAACCTACTTCATCTTGCTTTTCCAAGATTGAAACTTATTAAACATTAGTTTGAAACGGTTTTCATATTTCGTACACGTACGTAAGAGGCTTATGAAAACATATTATTTTATCGATGTTCAGGTGAAAAGGTTAGACGGTCCAAAGCCTGGGGTCACCTTCAACTGTTATAAGTTTTAGAGATCCGAAATTGTGGGAGAATATGAAAGGAACTAGTCCAACCGGCATTTAATTTTGGCTGGATATTTTCCTGTGCCTGAATAAGTGAATATGTGGGAGTCCCGCACTGTGCACTTTTCGCGATTTTTTTATTAATTTGACTATGTAACGAGATGAGCAATTCGTTCACCTGATACTAAGCACTTCGCCTGCCCATAACAGTTACAATACCACCCAGAGCTTGCACTGAATAAGGTTGCTTATTCATCCATTATTTCTCATATATTCATCGGCCAAGCAGTAGTGTGCAAACATTACTGTGTTCCGGTTTGAAGGGCACTGTTTCCAGCCAAATTACTGGGCATATGAGACTTTATAACCGATGTGTCAGGGTGACGAGCGCATTGCAGTTCCGCGCAGGATTATGCAATGCAAAGTTCTGGGTGGCACTGTAACTGTGGGTTAAAATCCCAGTGCGGGCACGTACCAATGTGTTTCTGTAAAAGCAATGTACGTAATTATCACTCGCGTTTCGCCGAAGGAAAACATCGCGAGGTAACCCACATACCTATCCGAGAATTATTTCGGAATTAGGTATGTTATCCACCAATCCGGACCGATTGGATCCGAATCCTCCTCATGAAAGTGAGGGGAGACCCGTGCTCAGCAGTGGGACGATATGGGTTGATGATGATGATGATTTATGATCAACACATAGGTAAATAAATATTCGAAAGCGCTCAACGAGCGCTCATACATTTTTTAAATAAAATCTGCGGATTTATATTCACATTGCTGACACATAAAACGCATGATCTGTCTCGATGGCTGAATTCAAATTCAACGTTAAAATAATATCTGGATTTTGGTTGCAAAAGCCCGATTCATTAGAGGTTCAATACCTGAATTTTATTAAAAAATATGGGAAGTTTTTTTGCTTTGGTTTTGCATGATTTGTGCATGGAATACAAATTAAAAAGAACCCGCAGCCCCACACTTTGCAGTGCGCTCATCACCCACTACGCCACGGAGGCTGTAAAATACTGCAATTGTTATTAGCTCTTACCATCAGGTAACGCAATGCTCTGAAAAAAACCCCTTCTGGGAATTATAATAGGAGACTTTAGAACCAATGTAACTTTTTATTATTTGTCTGAGTGACAAGACGAGCAAATCCTTCACCTGATGGTAAGCGCTACGCCTGCCCATAACGGTCACAGCACCACCCAGAACCCTGCATTGCATAATCCTGCGCGGAACTGCACTGCGCTCGTCACCCTGAGACATCGGCTCTAAAGTCTCATATGCCCAGTAATTTCGCTGGAAACAATGCCCTTTAAACCGGAACACAGTAATGTGAATGAATATCTGGCAAAGGTGTGGTACTTCCCCAGGCGGTCTCGTGCAGAAGAGGCCTCCCACAAATGGTACACAAGTAGGTACGCAAACAAACCGTAATATCAAGCATCATACCAACTGAATGTCTTCATAAAAAACTTACCCTGTCTCAACTGAACACCAGAACACGTACTGTCTTGCTTACATCTCTTTGTTAAGAAAATTCATTGCAGGATCTGTATAACACAAAAGGGATCCAGCGTCCCTTGTCCTACAAATCGCTACTTATTAAGTAGATCTTTAATATATCTTGAGCTCAACATCATCATAGAAGAATTATGACAGTAAGGATAGAATAGAATAGAATATAAAACCCTTTATTGTACACCAAAAAAATAAACACAGTACAGAAGAATTACAATAGGTAAACAAGGGTAGTACAATTGTATATACAAGGACAATCAATTATTCTGAATCCTAAAGGGAAAGACAGATTTATAAACAGGCGTGAAGTGCGGTGATATTACTTTTATATATTTTGTACTAGCTGCGCCCGCGGTTTCACCCGCGTAGTTCCTGTTCCCGCGGGAATATGGGGATAAAATATAACCTATGTTACTCGCTGTCAATGTAGCTTTCCATTAGTGAAAGAATTTTTAAAATCGGCCCAGTGGTTAAGTCGAAGCCTTACATATTTACATACAAACTTTCATCCTCTATATTTATTTTACCCCCTCAAGGGTAAATTATTACAATTTTTGAATTTCATATTTATTTATATCTAAACATGAGCCTAAAAAATAAATTTCAAGCTTCTAGCTTCAAAAATGACGAAACTTCCATACAAACTTTCATCCCCTATTTCAAACCCTTAAAATGCTTTTATCGCATTAAAAAGTACCCTATGTCCTTTCTCAGGTTCTAGACTATCTCTGTACCAAATTTCATTTCAATCGGTTCAGTGGTTTAGGCGTGAAAGAGCAACAGACAGACAGACAGAGTTACTTTCGCTTTTATAATATAAGTAGGGATGAAAAAGACGTAGAGTGACGTGTTACAGCGCGCCCCAAGCCGGACGCCACGCCGCATTGATTTGTCTCACACCTAACGGCATTACGCCACGTCAGTCATAATTGTCATTATGAGCGTGCTTTATACGCGCAAAGAAAGAAAGTAATCGCTCGATGAGCAGTCCCTTTGACGGATAGTAAGCGCCATATCCTTAACAGAAAGCGCTTGATACTTTAACGGGCGTTTTAATTTAAGCGCTCGACATAACTTTTGAAAGAAAAGCAACGTCCGTACAAAGCTTTCGGCCGATTGTTCAGTATCGTCAAGGGAGCGCTGAGAGAAATGGCAGGGTTCCGTCGATGACATGTGAAGTTTTGTTCGATACTTTTTCCTGTGTGATAAATGTGTACAAGTTACGGCTTTTTATTTGTTGTGGTAGTGATTTATTTTATCGGTCTTTTTCATGGATGGCTGGAAGAGTAATTTGAATGGGACTATTTCCTTGTACTTACTTACAACTGGCGAGCATGGAAGTGGAAAAAGCGAATGATATGAGAGGATCTTAGCATGTGGAAAGATGTAGTCTCTGCCTACACTGACAGAAAAAATGTGTGACTGTATGTATGTGTGTATTTCTGTATCCACCAATCTAGTAGGTAGTAGGTAGGCTTCAGCTAGGCGAAAAATAGTGTAAGATTTTTCCGTTACGAGTCACCTAAAATTTTTTTTTTTTTTTTTTAATTTTTGATAATATATTACTTTGGCTTTGAAGTATTTTGGCCCTCGCAAGCAGATAGAGGAAATACGTTCCTGGCGTTCGACTCTAGCTTCTACGTATTCTACATATTCGTGGCAAAGTTCATAACTATTTGCGCTCTACGGTTTACCCGCGTAATTCCCGTTTCCCGCAGGAACTTTTATTTTCCCGAGACAAAACTAAGCCTTAGGCACTAACGAATAGTACGAACTTTGAGACGTACTTTACAACAGAGTACGAAGAAAGAAGCAAAATTCTGATTAAATAAATTATGATTAATAAAAAAAAAACTGTATTTTTTTATCTTAATTTGTCATTTAAAACATTATTTAAATGAAATCAAATTTCAGCATCGAAATTACATCCTTAATCCAGATGTTAGCCATTTCAAAAGCCATAACACACACTATATTTATTTCTAAGATAAGTGTTAAAGTTTTTTGTTACCTTTATTATATTTCCTTAAAAAATCCAGGGTATTGTCGTAGTTTACTCATATATTTAGTATACTGTCGTATTTTATGTGACACGTAGCTACTGAAGTAGTGTTTCTGCACAAGCACCAAGGAACCCTAAACAGTATAACGTACATTTCTCGTTTCACAGCAAACAAGCGAACCTCGTGTTTTCGTGTTATTTTCCTCGATTTTCCGTGAAAAAACACTTTTTTTTTCTTAAAACGGTTCTTTTGTAAGATGTCGGTAGGTAATCGTTCTCAATGTGCGTTCTCTCGTGATGTTACGTCGTACTGCCGTGTTTTCGTCTAAGGGTGAGCTAGTGAGTTTATGCTTTGACAGTATTTATATCAGAATAAGAACAAAATATAGAAGAATATTAAGGGTAACAGCTGTCTCACAGCTCTCTTATTCACATCTAGTAATACAGCGTACTCGAGAGTGAGTGAAACAGAAAACTTCCCATTGTTTTTATTATTTCAAGTATGGTCTATAAGATTTATTATTATTTTTATTTCCAGCCAGATTCACAGCTTTTTGTCTTTAGGATTTTTAATACAGCACAATTCAAGAAGATGTAAAAGCGACGCGCTCACCATCGGGCAAACACCTGTTCGTCTAGTCACTCTGTCGTGTAAAGAAAACCTGAACTAAAAGCCTACATATCCAATACAAAGTATTCAATCCAAACGTCAGCGCCTAATAAATAACAGTCTATATTTACTTTTCACTTCGAACATTTTAATATTTTCGTTAAACAAGCTTTATTCCGTATTTGGCCAATGAATATTTTTATTTATCGATAGTTCTGACATATTGGTTCGTTCGAAAACGCTTGGGGCACTGTTTTTCAACACAAGTATGAAATATAGCAGTCGTATGTTTAGCTTAGCAGTTAATAAAATGAGATATAGCAGCTATGTTACAACGTTTATTAGTTGAGACTTATGTAAGCCTTTAAACGTTTACTTTGCTTTATGAATATTTGAGTTTAAAGACATTTTAACCCATATTTTTGAACTAAAACTTTTTTACGCACGCTTGACTTGGGGAGTAAGCTGGCGAATGCGTTACGAAAAATGTGATTGGGCGAGGCAAACGGAAGTTGTGACAGAGACATAAGTAAGTGAAGATAGAAAGAGAGAGACTTACATTTCGTATATTTTTTTAAATAATCTTCTATGTAAAAATATATTTTGTTTTTTTTTTAATGAATTATTTTTTCATTTGAAGTTTTACTTCTAATTGTGTCACAGTACATATTAATTTTTTTTTAATATATATATTTCTTGAAAAACGTTTGTAAAACTAATAATAACATGGTGTAAATAAGCCCATGCCCTTTGCTGTTAGTCACTGAGGAATGCCGTTGTCCACCTTCCGTCTACATCAGCAGCTCGTTGTCACCATATCATATAATAGGAACACGTAAGTAACATTTCAAGTCTATTAAACAATGGAAATTGGGTCAAAATGCACTCTAGCAGGGTTTGTCCAAAATATCATCCATCCATCCATCTATTAACTACTCAATAAGTTAACACTTTGACTACTGAGTCGTTTTGCTTGTCTAGCCACGGGTGCGGCTCTGCACGCGCCATAGTGTTTTTCCATACAACAAACACAACAGTTGTGTTACCCGTACTCGTGGCAACGTGTTAACGAGCTTACAGCAACTGATGGTAAGTGCCAGTGCTTATAGAATCTGTCGCATCGATATTTAAGTGAAAGTAACTTTAATCGGCGAGCATGTATGGAGGGACTCATGAAAGTGGGAGAAGCGAAAGAGGTGTGTCAGGATCGTAGCGTGTGGAAGGATGACTCTGCCTACCCCAACAGGATAAGGCTGTGACTGTAGGTATGGTATTGTATGATATTATTTCAAATAACGTACGGAACCACAAAAAGATAAATTTATTCAGAACTAGCTGTGCCCTGCCACGCTTCGCTGTGGCACATTCGCACATTCGTTGATATGTCACTGATGAAAAAAATTAGATAAAAACAATCCTTAATGCGGATTATATATCATGCTAAAATTTAAGCTCGATCGGTGCAGAACTTTTTGAGTTTTTGAAGCGTACACAAACCAACATAACATTTATATATATATAGATTGTTTTGCAATTCTGCCTAGATATAAATGTAGCGGAAAACAAACACGTAATTTATGGAGTGTATAAAATTAAATCAGACTCAAACGTGTTAAAATGTACATATTATTCAATATTGATATGCGTAATCTGGTTATTTGGTTTGCGCACTCCTCGTCGGCCATTAAATTATGTCTGGATTATACGATAAAATGGATAATTAAAAATTCACGAGTCGCTTGTTCGTAAATAATTATCCGTAATTATATTAATTTTTCTTTTTTTCTTTATATAATGTTGTTTACGGTGATTGGTAGTCTGTGACAAAAGCGGTGATAGCCTAGTGGGAGAATGTCCGCATTCCAAGGTCGTGGCTTGTGAGTTCAAATCCCAGTGCAGGCACGTACCAATGTGTTTCTTCTAAAACACATGTACGTAATTATCACTTGCTTTTCGGTTAAGGAAAACATCGTGAGGAAACCCACATACCTACCCGAGAACTGCCATTATACCATAGGTAAGTGACTGTTTTCGTTATATTTTTACCCCAAATCCGCAAAAAGGTACTGAGCTTTTTATTTTTTTTAAAAGCCTTACATTGAGGGGACAAAATATAAATTAGAATTCACCCTAACCCTTTTAAAAATGTACGTGTTGAACAATTTGAATATGAATGTGTGCTTTTTGGTTTTCAATTGAGATTTCAAAAAGAGAAAGAGCTTTTGGGATTTGACTGTACTTGTACTTGGTTTTTATAAATTACAATTAAAAAAAACGGCCAAGTGCGAGTTGGACTCGTGCACGAAGGGTTCCGTACTTAGTTGTATGGGAGCCCCCCTTAAACATTGATTTTGTTTTAATTAAATTATTTATTGTTAAAGTGGATACATAACTAAATATTCTGTGAATATTTCAAGCTTTTACCTGTTGCCATTATCAATATCAAGCAAAAATGAGCAATAAATCACGTTTGTTCTATGGAAGCCCCTTTTAATGTTTATTTTATTCTTATTTTTAGTATTTGTTGTTAAAGCGGCCACAGAAATACATCATCTATAAAAATTTCAACTGTCTAACTATCACGGTACATGAGATACAGCTTGGTGACAGACGGACAGACAGACAGCGGAGCCGCAGTAATAGGGTCCCGTTTTACCCTTTGGGTACGCACGGAACCCTAAAAATTAACAGGTATTGTAACAATATCTCTGTTTTCTACGTTTACTCGTATATATTTATCTAGTTTTGTAACTTTGCAACTATTCGTTACCAAAAACTTGTTAACAATAAACCTAATTACATTCGTGTCTCGTTTGTACTGGGCAGAAGTTCTTCCTAATTAGACTTGTTACACGGAACTGCCAGTAAAACAGTCGACTAAACGTGATTCGGGTAGTTCTACCTTGTTACCTCCTTAATCATATTATGTTGGTTTATCTCGTTATGGGGCCACTACCCGAAATGTACATACAGTTAGATAAATTGGATAAACAGGTGTTGGATAAATAAATACTTCTAAAAGCAGTCTTTATTATTGAGGAAGCATGAGAGATGATGAGTGAAAGATGGATTGATGTTCTGTGTGTGAATGAGACCAGGCGGAAAAGATGTGACACCATCACGCATGGACCCTACACAGCCCGTTGGCCTGGAGTTCCAGAAACAAGTAGAGGGCGTCACGGAGTTGGTGTACTGCTTTCCGCTGGGATCGTAGCATGTGGAAAGGTGTAGTCTATGCCTATCGCAAAGGAGTAAGTCAAAAAAATTACTGACGATATTTTGCATATACATCCAACCCTAGAACCCCTGAAAACGCTTGTACTCCCTTATACTCCCTTGTCCTACCCGATTTCCTAGATCAAAACCGTATCAACAACGAAAAAATTTCTTTGTCCAGTCTTTAGAAAATATGATGAAAAACTCCAGAATGAGTTAATTCCAGACTAAGCGTGCTTATTACTTTTATCCAGATTATCACAGGGCAGGTCATTTGGCGAGAAGGGAAGACGGCAGATGGACTAGGGCAGTGACGGAATGGTTGCCAAGAAATGGTTGGAGATTGAGAAGCAGACTATCTGCCCGGTTAGACGATATCGCGAAGGTTGCAGGAAGGCAGTAGATTCGTTTGGCGCTGGACCGAAGAGAATGGCTTGCAACTGAGGAGGCCTATACCCAACAGTGGGTTGATGTGGGTTAAAATAGAAGAAAAGATCATCACTTAATGCTTCCCGTAGGTGAGAAAATTCTTGCCCATCAAAGTATATACTTAATCCTCATTTACACATTTGGGTAAAAGACATATCTTAACAATATGGAGTTATCTATAACTACTATCAATATATCAAAAAGGTAGATCTAGTCTAGATCAGAAATAGCCCACTACTAGAACATTCAGTCTAAATTCGTTACGACCTGAAATGCAAGCATGGCTGTGTCCTAGATTTGTTTGAGCTACTGAAACGTATAATGCAGAGCCATAAATAAAAAGACGTGAAAGTTTCCAGGCCTTTTAACCTTTTGGTAGGTTGGCGTGTCTATTCTTGCTTTATGCAAGTAGAAAATAGAAAAACAACGTTTTCATTTAACACGTTCACTGCTGAAAACACAACTGTTGTGTTTTTATAACTTGCCGCGAGTACGGGAAAACACAACTGTTGTGTTAGCGGTACGGGAAACACAACGGTGTGTGCAGATCCGTAGCCGTAGACAAGAACACCGGCTCAGCTGTCAAAGTGTTAACAAGTCGCGTGTCTTTTGACACCCTTCGTTTTTGTTTTTGCTGTACGCGTGACACTCGAGAAGACCATCCACCTGATTCTGTAAAAAGTTCCATTGAATTCCGTTCGTACAGTTGATCAATAATGTATGGATTTGACAGGTCTCGTGGAAAGTCACAGGTAAGGCAAGTAGTTAGTATTGGGTCAAAGCACTCTACAGCACTCTACGATATCAGCCATTACCTCATACAACAAACAAACTCGAGGAGTTTTTAGTAGGCCTCTTCTGCAAAAGACCACCTGGGAAGTACACACCTTTGCCAGATATTCATCCGCCAAGCAATAGTGTGCAAACATTACTGTGTTCCGGTTTGACGGGCAATGTTTCCAGCGAAATGAATGGGCTAATATGCTCATTCATTTCACTTTAGATCCAATGTCTCAGTGTGACGAGCGCAGCGCAGTGCCTTGCAGTGCCTTATGATGCAATGCAAAGATTTGCGTGGCACTGTAACTGTAACAGGCATATCGCTTACATTACTGCGTTTAAACTTGAAGATATTTCCAACGAAACTGCCGGATAAAAAAAAACGAAATCAAAACGGTTCATCCGTTCGGGAGCTACGATGCCACAGACACACACACAGAGAGACACGTCAAACTTTTAACTCGCCGTCGTTTTTGCGTTGGGGATTAAAAAACAATATTTTAGGGTGATGGATGAGCGCAACGCAGTGCCGCGCAAGACATAATTGTTATCTGTAAGCGAACTAAACTAATTATAAAACTATATAACCTAACTAGCTGCCTTCCTTCACCGAAAAGCGAGTGATAATAACGTACATATGTTTTACAAGAAACAAATTGGCACGTGCCCGCATTGGGATATGAACTCACGACCTTCTTCTTGGAAGGCAGACGTTCTCCCACTAGGCTACCTCGGTAATTCTCGGGTAGTTATGTGGGTTTCCTCACGATGTCTTATAGAGTATTTATCTAAATAGATTTTGGATACTTAGAGAACTAACGCGTCGCCAAGCTTCCGCCTGACTAGCCACATAATAATATCTGTCCACTGGAAGTCTGTGTCGAGCCTAGGTGACTGCTGACAACACACAAGTATGTGTTTTTTACCTACTTTATAAGTATTTATAACTAGCTGCGCCCCGCTGTTTCACCCGCATAATTTAAGTTTTCCCGCAATAACTCTCTTAAAAGCAATATATTTTCCCCGTTTTTGCCACATTCTTCATTGATGCTCCGGTCCTATTGGTCGTAGCGTGATGTTATATAGCCTATTATAACCTTCCTCGATAAATGGACTATTCAACACAAAAACAATTGTTCAATTCGAACCAGTGGTTCCTGAGATCCTAGCGTTCAAACAAACAAACAAACAAACAAACAAACAAACTCTTCAGCTTTATATATTAGTATAGATTACCTACCACTTAACATAGCCAATATCGTTTATCTAAAACACTAAAAGCTTCTGAAATGAAGTTATCTAGTGTAAGAAAGCTAATACCGGCAAGTAAATGGCCCATATACTCTGATGCCTCTAACGAGGCCACAAACCTATTAAAGAGGAACTCGCTGGGATATCTACGAAACGGAAAAGTGAAGCAATAGTTCACACAAGATATGCCGGTCCGCTCGTTCGTAAAAATCAATCTATACATATAAAAATGTTATGTTGGTTTGTGTACGCTTCAAAAACTCAAAAAGTTCTGCACCGATCGAGCTGAAATTTTAACATGATTTATAATCCGCATCAAGGATTGTTTTTATCTATTTTTTTCATCAGTGACATATCAGCGAATGTGCCACAGCGAAGCGTGGCAGGGCACAGCTAGTCGTAAATAATTAAGGACAATGATAATAAAATATTATTATTAAAATGTTGATACATTTATAAAAACGGATGATTTCACGCGCTATAATAGTTGCCTTATATAATTTAGCCAGTAGTGATGCGCAGTTGGTGGTGTTGCCACATGTATTTTTTTGAGTCTGGGTGTTTGTAGGACCAAGGACCTCGTATATTTTGAATCCTTAGATACAGAAAATCCTAGTTAGTAGTCAGAATGTATGCATGTGTCTGGGACGCTGTATTTTTAGCTGTATTAGGAATATCTGTCACATGATCGCCTACATAAGCAGCCATTGCGAAGCTTCTATGGCATTTGTTGTCTTAGCGTCGTCCTTAAATTTCTTAAGTTCATGAATGAGGCCTTATTATAGGGATCGCTGCAGGCTCGTTAATGCTATAACTTTCTGTAAGGAGACCTAAATGAATTTAAAAAAGCTTTTTTAAATTGAAATGTTAGGACATGAAACTTGTTGCCTTATATCGTCTTACGTGGAGTGATTATAATATCAAAATTATTTTTTTAGAAAGGATTTGATTTTAAATGGAATAAAATATGTATGAAATTGGGGTTAAATGGAATTAAAAATAATAAAAAATTTATGTGTTCAGTAAAAATAAAAAGTGGTTTGCAACAATCTCTTTAATAAATTATATTATAAGTGAGCGTAATGGCTGGAAGGATTTAAATAATTATAAAAATATTTTTGTGGCCTTCACACTAAGTGATAAGCCTGTATCGTGAGAATTCAATACTATTGACATACTTATCTTTGTATCTAGTTTATTTAATTAACTAATTAGGAAACAAAATAATTTTAGATAATAAGGAGTAAAAAAAAACATTTTTTTTCTAACCCGTAGTGTCCCACTGCTGGGCAAAGGCCTCTTTCGATTTTCTCCACCTATTAATGTAAATAAATAAATTATAATATACAATTTCCTATTTCAAATTATTATATAATTATAGAGTAGGCAGTAGATAGATACATAAACTCTTTATTGAAACACCACAGAACAAAGAAAACTTAAAACTAGAACAAAACAAATTTTACAATTAGTGTCACAATGGGCGGTCTTATCGCTCAGAGCGATCTCTTCCAGACAACCATGCACGGAGAGGAGTAAATAGGACATCGGAGGGTGGCGGTGGTCAGTATAGAGTTTGAACCAAAACCACTAATCCAAATACAAGGAATTACATTTCAAGCCAAAATATTAATAAACAAATAAATAATAATAAAATACTAAACATAATAAATTTCGTTAAAATTTTCAATTTTGGATAAGCTCTACTTATCTCCCATCTCTTTGAAAACTTACTAAAAATGTTTACCTTCGCTTCACGTTTTCCGTTTACGGGTATTTAGTTTCGCTAAGTACTAAAAAACACAAAATAATCTAACTACGAAAACAATCTATCAAAATTCCACCTTAAGCTAACGCCATAGGGTGTAAATTTGCTCTTTAGTGTATGAACATACAAGGTTTTGCGTTGGAATATTTGAGAATATCTTTAAGGCAAGTAAGAACGTTGAAGTACTATTGATTTCTCCTAGCTTTGCCGATTTTATTGGGAAGAGGCCGAAGAGGTCTTGAAGATTAGGTGGCCTTTAGCACGTAGGCCCCTTAACTCATGATCTAATAAGGCCGCAGACTTCTTTATTAGTATTAGCCAAAAAATTGTGGACATAGCTGATTTTACGCAGTATTAGCAGAGCTAGCGGTTTTGGGTTCTGTTATTCAGAGCGATAGCGTTGTCAGATTCAAGTTCATGCTCATAATAAATTATGAAGGTTGAATTAAGGATAGTTTGAAATATTTGTAAAATTAAGTATAATTTGTAATATTTGTATCGCCAACGATATTTTGTATTTTGATTTCGATTCGTGAACTTTTCACTTTGACAAGTAAAGTAGATTAAAAAAAACTTGTTTTATCGCATAATAGTAATGTGTTAACATTTGACGCCTTGGTAATAAGCAACATTTTCATTATATTTTAAAATATAAAAATACGGTCGTAAATGGGTTGTATTTTTGACTCAGTTTTTGTCTTTTTCCATTATTTAAAATGAGGTGTAGCACCAACATGACGGTTTAAAACTGAGTTGGTACCATCTGACGGCTATCTCTACCACCGCGCGCGCTCATTGGTCAAATCAAATAGCGCGCGCTTCCCCGGCTTCCTGTTACACACTTCCGTCCTTTTTGACGAAATCGCTCCCATAGGTTGTAGGAAAGCGAGCGGAAAAACGTTACACATCAAAAATAAACCCATTTAGTGATTCCTGAACCACAATAATGGGTGACCTGTATCACGGACACACATTGGGGCAAGACATTGGGGCAGCTTGGTATTAATTTTGGTCAGAAAGTCCCAAAATCAAGACTAACTTGCCCCAATCTGTTTGTACCTTTACTCCCTTAGGAAAAAGATCGATATAATACCGGAAGCTGTAGAAACTGACGACATTCCATCTTGTCGTTTAGTCCTTTTTCCCTTCAAGTTATTTATGGGCAGTAATTTACGAGGAGCCATCGCAGTGACGACTTTTATACATTCTTTATTGTACTTTATTACTGAGAGCCGCAGATGGGGTCACAGAATAACTAGCAGTAGATGAATGTGCAGAAATGGGGATATTACTTTTCTAGTGGAAAGCTTTTTATGCAAGCGTCCCACTGGGTGAGCACCTTTGCCAGATGCTAGTCTCCTAGTTCCGATTAGTAGATTACATCTAGGTCAACATGTATTAATCGTAGACGTCATCGTTGATTAACATAAGATGAGTTATAGGTATTTTATTTTTATTGGCGAATGTGTAATAAGGGATGTATAATATAATTAACAAAATACTCGCCTGACTTCACCTGAACTCTTCTTCGTAGTAGTGGAAGGCCTCTTCTGCAAGAGACCGCCTGGGGAAGTACCACACCTTTGACAGATAATCCCACGCCAAGCAGTAGCGTGTAAACATTACTGTGTTCCAGTAAGAAGGACACTGTTTTCAGTGAAATTACTGGGCATATGAGGCCGATGTCTCACGGTGACGAGTGCAGTGCAGTGCCGCAAAATTATGCTCTGTAAAGTTGTGGGTGGCACTGTTACTGTTATGGTCAGACGTAGCGCTTACCACCAGGTGAACTACTTGCTCGTCTCGTCACTCAGTCAAATAAAAAAAGTCATCGTAAGCTATCAGATCACCTGAAAACCAATTAAAAAAGCTCCCAACTCAATCCAAGTCTTCAAACTATTATCTCGTCCCCTTTATCCCACAAGTTTCAACTATATCACCTCACTACCCTGCTTACCTCACTACCCACTCTACCCCACTACCCACTCTACCCCACTACCCACTCTACCTCACTACCCATTTTACCTCACTCTGCGCCACTTCGACGTTTTTATCAAGTCACAAACCGAAGACAGTGACCGCTAAATTTGCCTTTCGAGAAACTTTTCCAATAAAAACTCCGTATAACGTTACACAGATAAAATCGTATAGCTCCATTGGCTAAGGCAGCGTTTAGATGATAAGGTTCGGTATCTTACGATCTTGGTTGATAGTTGACCTTAAAATATATATTTATATTGGGTAATGCCTTATTGTTATGTCTAGTCGATAAAATAAAATACCTACGTTGTATTTTTATGAGGTTGCTGTTAGTGGTGAAAGTTATCTTAAACAACCAGATGTATGGTAATGTGCCACCGTTATTAATGGTGGTCTTCAGCAGCTATGTCCCAAGGTGACGAGTGTGGTTCTCTTCAGCATTTTGGATAGCTTTCGATAGCTCTGCCGGAGCTGTTCGATTTTTCTCCTTATCCTCAGTGCATTAGAAAGCTTTCTGCCTAGCTAGCTTGTAGTGGAAGGTCTCTTTTGCAAGAGACCGCCTGGGGAAGTACCTACCTTTGCCAGATATTCATCCGACAAGCAGTAGTGCGAAAACATTACTGTGTTCCGGTTTGCATGGCAATGTTTTCAGCGAAATTACTGGGCAAATAAGACTCAGCGCAGAGCTCAGAGACTCAGAGCTCAGTGCAGTGCCGCGCAGGATTATGCAATGCAAAGTTCTGAGTGGCACTGTATCTGCTATGGGCAGGGGTAGCGCTTACCATCAGGTGAACGACATGTTCATCTCGTCACTCAGACCAATAACAAAAATTTACAAAAGCCCACAGTTCTTGAGTTGTTCAGATAGATAATATGACGATTATGTTTTCCATTCCGGTTCGGTTATGCCGTACATTTCTATTAGGTAATGAGTCCACGGTAGGGCTTTGTTCATGCGTCCTGTGTGACGATAGGTACAGCAGTGTAAGCACACCCTTAGCGGCTGTAGCCGAGAACTCCCCGCGGCCGATAGCGGCTCCATTGTTTGATCAGCTTCTGTTTTAAAGAATATGAACTTTGATCATTCGGATGCCAACTTGTTTTATTCCAGGGAATTGAAAAGATTTTCCTTCAAGATTTTCTTAAGAAAATAAGGAAAGTCCTCCTGGTGTTCTGTAAGGAAATGCTTTTTGGAAATTATTTTTTATGAAGAAAAATAAAATTATAAGTTGTAGCTTACTGTATGTAACGTGATTGTTTTACTGTGTTTTTTTTGCTTTTTTGTTTTTGTTTTATGTTTAAAATGCTTTCTTTTTTTCGTGTTTATTCTTATTTATTTCCCTGCCTCCGATCAAGGTGGTAGTAATAAAATATAACGATATCATACATTTTAATTTGTGACCGCGTGCTTAAAGTTAACTTGGTTAGGTTTATGATGACACTTGGAAACTTTTTTACTTGACCGAATAAAGAGACGAGCAAGCCGTTCACCTGATTGTAAGCGCTACGCTAGCCCTTAAAATTTACAGCACCACCCAAAACTTTGCATTGTATAAACTTGCGCGGCACTGCAGTGCGCTCGTCACTGAGACATCGGTTCTAAAGTCACATGCCCATCAATTTCGTTGGAAACAGTGCCCTTCAAAGCGGATAACAGTATTGAATTGGTAGCTATGATATGAGTCGTAATTTTTTTTTACCTACGACAATTTAACCGGACAGGTCCGGGCCGGGCCCGCTAGGTGGATTATGGCCTAACCCTCCTCACGAAAGTGAGGGGGAGACTCGTGCTCAGCAGTGGGACGATATGGGTTGTACATGTTCATGATATATATATATATATGTATATATGTATATATATATATATATATATATATGTATATATATATATATATATATATATATATATATATGAGTTCTTTTATATAAAGAATACTAAAAATATTATATTACATTCATGTTGTTTTTGTATAAGATATTTTGATGCACGCCTCTCTCCTTCACTATGGATGGTTGACTGGTAGAAAATGCTCTTAGCGTTAAGTCCGCCATATGTACTAGTTAGTTAATCTGTGCAATAAAGTGTTAAATAAATAAATCCTTACTTATATTATAAATGCGAAAGTAACTCTGTCTGTCTGTTGCTCTTTCACGCCTAAACTAGTGAACCGATTGAAATGAAATTTGGTACAGAGATAGTCTAGAGCCTGAGTAAGGACATAGGGTACTTTTTAATGCGATAAAAGCATTGTAAGGGTTTGAAATAGGGGATGAAAGTTTGTATGGAAGTTTCGTCATTTTTGAAGCTAGAAGCTTGAAATTTATTTTTTAGGCTTTTGGTGTGATATAAATAAATTTAGCATTCAAAGTTTGTAAAAATTATAGCCTTGATGGGTAAAGTAAAATAGTGTATGAAAGATTGGATGGAAATATGTAAGGTTTCGGCTAAACCACTGCACCGATTTAATAGATTATTTCACTAATGGAAAGCTACATTTACAGCGAGTAACATAGGCTATATTTTATCCTCATATTCCCTAGGGAACAGGAACTACGCGGGTGAAACCGCGGGGCGCAGCTAGTAAATAATAAAAATAGTACAATTTTGTCGTTATTTGCCACTCAGTATTGTTTCACATTATTACTTGGCGGATGAATATCTGGCAAAAGTGGCAAAGTTATCTCAACAGACTTAAAAAAAAGAAGATTTGGAAGGCTCCAATCTTACTAAATTCAGCGTCATCTCTAACCAGTCTCTGTCTAGTTTGGATTGACTTATATTATCTTCATCGTGGTCATTAAAACTCGGAGATAGCTGGCGGCCATAGTTTAACGGACACTTAAGCTGAGTTATGAGTCGTGGAGCTCCGTGACTCACGAAGTGGTGAAATGAGTGACACATTGGTAACATTACTGCACTTTATAGAGTTCCGCAGCTAATAGCAAAATGGAACTTAGTAGTGGAAGGCCTCTTCTGCAAGAGACCGCCCGGGGAAGTGACGTGACTGAGTGACGAGACGAGCTACTCGTTCACCTGATGGTAAGTGCTACGCCTGCCCTTAGCAGTTCCATTGCCACCCAAAACTTTGCATTGCATAGCACTACACTGCGCTCGTCGCTCTGATACATCGGCTCTGAAGTCACATATGCCCAGTAATTTCGCTGGCAACAGTGCCCTTCAAACCGAAACACTCGCTACTGTTTGGCAAATAAATATCCGGCAAAGGTGTGGTACTTCCCCAGGCGGTCTCTTGCAGAAGAGGCCTTCCACTACAGCAATAAAATAAGCTCCGAGGCTGGAATACATCAACAGGTTAAACAATAGTTAACTTAGAAAAAAAATGCACTAACCTACAGATTAACCAAGTTTTAACATTACAGCAGCCTAAGTTTGTATCGCATTTCAACTGGAGACAAAGCGAAAAAGTACAAACCGGCTCACATACCGAATAGCTCCAATAACCCCACAATGACGCCACATTTAAACCGAATTAAAGGCGATACATTCTTTATGCTAATGTGTCCAAGGTTCACTTTTGCAAGACTATTCTAATCTTAGTTTTTGCAGGTCTACTTGTAGCGATTTATTGAGGGTCGCCTTTGGTGGGACGTTTCGACAAGTGTTAATAGAATAGAAAAACTCTTTATTGTACACCAGAAACAAAAATAAACACAGTACAGAAGAATTACAATAGGTAAACAAGGGTAGTACAATGGGCGGTCTTATCGCTGAAAGCGATAATAATGTTAATGATGATAATGTTCCATTCAATTAATTAATGTATCGACTTTTATTTTTTAGTTCTCACAACTGGTGAATGCTGATGTGACTTGTATTAAAGCCTATTAAGAATGTAGTTTAGCACTGTAACTGAATTACCCCAACCCATATAAATATGGGGTAACATAGGTCCATTTTATGTAGGTAGCTGATATTTTAGGAGGAAGAGGTCCATTTCCAAATGTATTTTATTTATTTGGCTTACTGTGTTAGTTAGATGGATGTATGTATGGATAGATAGGTGGATGGAACAGTGTATGTTGACTCAGTTTTTTTCTTGCTCGACTTGAGTGGAAATTTTGCAAGTCAAGTTTCGATGACATTACAATATTATGGTGACAGACAACTGATTTTGAATAGACAACGGATTTCATGTATAATAATAGATGTTGGTATTTAGATTACTATCTTTTTTTTTATTTCAATAATATTTTTTAAGTCGTCCACTTGATGGTAAGCGCTAACAGCTGTGCATAACAGTTACAGAACTGTGCATTGCATAATCTTGCGCGGTACTGCACTGCAATCGTCAACCTGAGACATTGGCTGTAAAGTCTCATATGCGCAGTAATTTCTTGCAGTGCCGATAGTTGCTAACAATTGGCAGTGCCTGTCGAGACAGGGAGGCATTCTATATACGTATCTTGTTAAAAGAACCTAGATTATGTAGTAACAGTAAAAAACTCGTTCTGTAAAAAGAGGGGGCGTTCAGCAAAAAGATTTCTTGTTTTATTCGTTTTCTATAAAATCCCCTTTGCAACAAAGTTTTAATTGGGTTAAACGGTGCGACTCAATTCAGGTCAATGTCGAGTGCTGAGCAAGGATTCAATCGGGAATTGTTTACTTAAATGTTCAGTAAAAAGTACTTTTTCTCGTCTAATTAGAAGAGAAAAAGTACCCTAAATGGTTTTTTTATTTTATTTCACTGAGTGACGAGAAGAGCAAATCGTTCACCTGATGGTAAGCGCTACGCCTGCCCATAACAGTTACAATGCCACCCAGAACTTTGCATTGCATAATCCTTCGCGGCACTGCACTGCGCTCGTCACCCTGGCTTTAAAGTCTCATGTGCCCAATAATTTCGCTGGAAACAGTGCCATTCAAACCGGAACATAATTATGTTTGCACACTACTGTTTGGCGGATGAATATCTGGCAAAGGTGTGGTATTTTCCCAGGCGGTCTCTAGCAGAAGAGGCCTCCCACTATGGTTTTATATTTTTGAGTGTTTTGGACTCCGATCGATCTACAATTGAAAAACTTGTCAGGGAGTCTGGTCAAAGCACTACGTGACCGAAATGCTGGCCTTTATTTTTCTAAAAGATTAAATATTGCCGTACAACGTGGCGATAGCTTCTAAAAATAATATTTGGGCCAAGAAGCGTCTTCGCTCTCGTTGGGTTGCAAAGCGCACAAGTTACCGCTTAGCCATGATCATACATAGATCCTGGCCCCAAGCTAGGGTTCCCTGTATCTAGGGAATCGGGAATGACGACCATGGCCCTACAAACACCAAGACTCGGAACAAATAATTTTGGTTCACACAAATTTTTGCCCTGTGCGGGAATCCAACCCGCAACCATTCTTTGCAGTTGCTTTGCAAGAGCCGATGTCTCATGGTGACGAGCGCAGTGCAGTGCCGCGCCAGATAATGCAATGCAAAGTTCTAGGTGGCACTGTAACTGCTATGGGCAGGCGTAGCACTTACCATCAGATGAACGATTTGTTCCTCTCGATACTCAGTCACATAAAAAAGACGTTTTCTGTGGTAATAGATAATAGTCGCTATAGCATCACATTAAAGACGAATTTCCTTCAGTGACAACAACCCCCAAATCACTTAAACTTCAGTCGAATAAAAACTCCGCGGTGATCAACTGAAACTCCCAAAATCCCAGCGCGTTAAAGCGTGATATCTACGCAGAACAATATTATTATAATTATGAGAATGTTTTTCAATTCTGCTGTATTTGTATGGTACAAATGGGTGAAGTTCTCTCGCCGATGCTACGGTCGGGGCGAACTTTTGCAATAAAAGCTTCGGGTGCGGTCGGAGTGGCGGCGGGGAGCGAGTTTTCTCGCTACTCCAGCGGCTAGAGAGCATAGTCTGTAAGTTTGTAAGTTAATAGGTTTCATGCTGCACTGTTTTGGGCATTGGACTATGTGGAGCGTGAGCATATTGCAAGTTTCTGGCAATTCTAATAGCGTAGGAACTGTGCATGCAATTTTGAAAGTGTTGTGTTGTTGTCGGTAGAGTGAAAGTTCTTGATTGGTTTGGTTATTTATGTAGGTTAGGTACTCTTGAGAGTAAGGGCGCAAAATTTGGTCCTTGCGGTGTTTACATTGTCACAAAGAATCGGTCTACTGTAGAATTGGTAATTGTATAGATTCGGATTTTATGAGACTGACATTTTATTTAAAAAATTGGACATTCTGCGTCTAAAAGCTAAACCTACGCAAATCACAGTTCTTATGTACATTAGGCACGTACGGTGAATTTTATATTTTTTATTTAAGTTGAAAATGGCAGCAACCTAAATTGAGTCGCTAATAAGTCGCTAATAATATTTTCAACCCAAACTGGATCCATTTAAGGTTGAAAATGGCAGCAAAATAAAAAATAAGACGTCATGGTACGATTATGCGACGTGGTTCAGTTTAGGTCTTCAATTGAATCGCTATAAGATGTCACGGTATGCCTCCAGTTTATGTCTAATACAATTAATTGATTCGTCGCTAATCGCTTTCAAAATCGCTCTCCGCTGCGCGTGGCACCCCACATTCCTCAATTGAGCGAACGTTCGACAATACGTGTTCGCTTTGAACGATAGCCCGTTATTTATTTTGTACGGAACCAATTGCTTAGTTGGACGTTAACGCTAAATAAACTCGGGCTGTGATAAATGTGCTGATGTACAATTTTTATTTTGTTTGATGTTTCTTCCCGTAAATGTTTGTTGAATAGTTTGTCTTGTTGTTGGCGAAGAATTGTCTTCTTCTCTCTTTTCTTCTGTTGATTATTGGAGTTTATAAGTTAGGGGAAAAGCTTGTTTTCTTTTTATTAAAAGCTTTGTTTCTACTACACTTGTTAGCTAGTTAGGACAAATCTGGCGAGCAATTTTGGCACAGCTCCCGCTGTTCAGAATAGAATAGAAAATTGTACACCAGTTCAGAATACACGAGATATATAAGGAATATAACTTATTGAAATAAATATAGTACAGTGAGAGGACTTATTGCTAATAGCAATCTTTTCCAGTCAACCTTTGGAAGGAGAGAAGCAATGGAGCGTCACAGGTTGAGTTGGGTTGAAATTATGTATGTTTGTCAAGTTCCGATGACAGAATAATATTATGGTGAGCTGATCTGAGGATAGAGATGGGAGGTAGACAACGGAATTTCTCAGTGACTGACAGTTCTTAACTGGCGCACTACTACGAGTAAACCGGTTTTTACATTTAGCCACCGTTACGGACCGTGCGTGTTTTCCAGCAATGGCGTGCCGTCTGTGTGAGCCGCACTGTAGTAGCGGCGCGTTAAACACACGTCTGTGTTTCGCCACAGAGCCGACACGTAAGCTACGATAACACAACAGTTGTGTTTTTTCGTACTCGCGGCAAGTTATGAAAATCACAAAAGTTGTGTTTTCAGCAGTGAACGACGCGTTCGTTGGTAGAGCATGCTTGCTTGGAAAGATATGTATTCACAGCAAGATATAATTAACATCAATTTTCATCTTTGAATACTGAACAAGACACTTTATTGCGCTGTCTGTCTGATACTAAGATATTCAAGTTACTTGGCAAAGTGCTTTATTTAGTAATATTGAAAATATGAAGTGTTAAAAGTACGTTTCGGAACGCCTTTAGATTTTCGGAAAGTTCCAACGTATTAAATTATCCACCGCACCAAGAATAGGGTTAAGGCAAATCACCTAAGTCAATCAAAGAAATTACGCCAATCAAGCTAAATAATAACTACCCTTGCTGTAATCAGCGCAGATTTCCCGCAGGGTTGACAAACTGTTTCATCCCCAAAACAAATACAGGGCTGTTGAGTTTAATTTATCCAGGAATAACTACTGTAAACCAAATAAGTCGCGGGGGGTAGTTGGGACAGTTTGACAATTAGGGGAGGATAGATACTGTAAGAAAGGCCAGGAAGCATGTTTTTTCATACATGGGAATTAAGCTGCCTTGTCATTTCTGTCGCTCAGAAGTTGGCATTGCCAAATCTTGCGTGACTAAGCACTGCATTCGTCACCCTGAGACATTGACTAACGTCTCATTCCCCTAGATGAAGAATGCTATCGTGCCCTCATTTTACCACGCCTTGGCAACTGCTCATGGGGGGAGGGGGGGGGGGGGGGGGGGATTCCTCACAATCAGATAAGTGACATAAAATATAAAGCTATCTGCCAGATATTCGTCCGCCAAGCAGTAGTGTGCAGACATTACTGTGTTCCGATTTGAAGGGCGCTGTTTTCAGCCTGCGCTGTGTTCATTACTGGGCATATGAGACTTGAGAACAGATTTCTCAGAGTGACGAGCGCAGCTTAGTGCTGTATAAGATTTTGTAATGGTAAGTTCTGGGTGGCGCTGTAGCTGTTATGGGCAAGACCGAATTGCTAGTCTCGTTGCTTAATGCCATAAAAAAAAAATATGGCAGTCAAGTTTATAGATATTAAAAATTAAAAAAAAAGCGTACCCATTCGCTCACCTAACTAAATATACCAAAATTAACTCCGAAAATTGGTAGCTTACCTGCCACGTTAATTTAATTAACCTAAAAAGTATTTTATCACGGAGTAAAAATAACTCGTCAAATTGCCGACACGTGTGTCCCACTCCTGGGCTTAAAAACTTTTTCCATCTCGGCTACCCAATGCTTATATCCAACGGCTGAACTGTCAGCGCTCTTGTCCCAAGCTTTAACATGTTGGGGACATGTAATAAAAAAAAGGTTTTACTAAAATATTTTTCCAGACTCGCTTTTATAAAATACGCATTCGGAACTGCAAGCTGATCAGAATGAGTCCAAGCACCATCAATCTACTGTTAGTTACTGAGGAGTTCTCTATCATCAGATCAGCTCGCTGTCTGTAATTTTTTTTCGACTGCTCACAAAGGGCAATGGAGCGAGATCGGTGGAAGGAGACCTTTGTCCAGCAGTGGGCACAGACGAGTTAGTAAAAAAAAAACTGAGTGACGAGACAAGCAAGTCGTTCACCTGATGGTAAGCCCTATG
The DNA here is from genome assembly GCA_912999815.1 of Campaea margaritaria. NCBI lineage: Eukaryota > Metazoa > Arthropoda > Insecta > Lepidoptera > Geometridae > Campaea > Campaea margaritaria. Next base: position 7,322,924 of record OU538812.1, read on the forward strand.
CCTGCTCATAACAGTCACAGCACAACCCAGAACCCTGCATTGCATAATCCTGCGCGGCGCTGCGCTCGTCACCCTGAGACATCGGCTCTAAAGTCTCATACGCCCAGTAATTTCGCTGGAAACAGTGCCCTTCAAACCGGAACGCAGTAATGTTTGCACACTACTGCTCCTACTGGCTAGTACAATATAAGTTTACTATTATAAGCTAGAAATAAATACACGTGTTAGGCGTAATCATGCCCTCGACAATTTGATCGTGGTTTGGATACCGACTAAAGTTTTATTTGGACACAGTTAAAGGGTTAATTCGGGGGCTGACCGTGAACTTTGCAAATGTTATTATTGAGTGATGTAAACTGTGCTCGACCGTTGTATTGTCTCAGTTTTTTTGTAGATAAATGTATTCACTTCGCTGTGTTTTTTTTATACTGTCACTGATGGGAAGCGCAACGCATGCCCTTAACAGTTTGACTGCTGAGCCGATTTTCTTGTCTAGCCACTATGAGCTGGCTGCGAAGCGTCAAGTAGCGGGTTCGATTCTCGCACAGGGCAAAGATTTGTGTAAACCACAAGGATTTGCTCGAGTCTGAGTGTCATTGTGTGTAAATGTCATTTATATTGTGTGTAATGTCAAATCCCAATGCGGGCACGTACCCATGTGTTTCTGTAAAGCATATGTACATAATTATCACTCGCTTCGGTGAAGGTGAAGAAACCCACATACCCACCCGAGAATTATTTCGGAGGTAGGTATGTTATCCACCAATCCGGACCGGGCCCCCATAGTGGATTATGGCCCAAGCCTCCTCACGAAGAGGAGACCCGTGCCCAGCAGTGGGACGATATGGGTTTATGCTGATGAATGTAAAATCTATTATTTGAATGGAGTGTCGGGGTTGTGCCGAAACACTAATGTCTGCACACTACTGCTTGTAAATATAGTACAAGTTAGCTACGAAATGCTAATTTCCTTTCTTGCCTCATACTAAACTGTTCATGAACATCAATCATAATTTATAAAATGGAGCTTTACCATATAAGAGGGCTATTCATTTATAAACGCGTATAATTCCTTCCTTCAAACACTTACAATAAAATACTTGAAGGTTGTAGGTCAGACAGAAAACGACGATTAGAGTATCGAGGTCACGGAACAGAAACGAAATAGCTGATGTTGTGTAGGGCACTTTACTTTCTGTTTCTATTTGGGCTTAGGAACGTTTAGTGTAAAAGGTTCTTTAACACGGACACTGCTGGGAACACACACGTCTCTGTTTTTATAATTTTACTGCTAGAGGCCGTAACTGAATCACGTGATGTTTTTTTAGCATTTTTGACAATTTTATCTCACCAGTTGCCGCACTGCTGATTGCGCTTAGTTACGACACAACGCCAGTAAACAGTAAAAACACACGTGGTGTGACGATTCGCAAAAGTGCCAAATAAAGTAAAACGGTTCAGCAGTGAACGTGTCAACACTTTGACTTCTGAGCCGATTTGCTTGTCTAAGGGGTGCGGCTCTGCACTCTCCATAGTGTTTTCCCATACAACAAACACAACAGTAGTGTTTTCCCGCACTCGCGGCAAGTTATGAGAAACACGATAGTTGTGTTGTCAGCACTGAACATGTTAAGGTAATTTTGCTGCCTTAAGCCACTTTGGTAAATAACTGATTCGTAACCAGCCTGTGGGCGTTGTCTATTTTTATTGTTTAGGTATTCCAAAAATTTTGTTTTTATACCAACTATCGTGGTTGATGGCGATTTGGATCACTTTTTACAGAAAGAGCTGTCCTCTGGCGTCGCCGAGACTGACCCGTGAGGTAACGTCAAGCTAAATCATTCTCGGCGCGCGCAGGTGGATAGAAACAATGTGTTGCGCTGATTGGTTACATTAAGTCAGCCGCGGATTTTGTAATATGACTGAATTTCTCATTGGTTATCCGATTCACCCCCTGATCCGATTCGCCTCGGTCCACTATACATCATTCTAGTGACCTTGCTGGAATTATTTGTAAATATATATTCATAATTTATACGAAAATTTAAGTTCAATATTTAACGTAAAAAAACATGACGACATTAATGAATGAATAACATAAATTAATGAGCATTTTGTAATTAAACGCTTGTGTTTCCAATCAAGGGTAGAGTCGTAATTTCTGTAGCTTCTAAACTTGAGTTGATTAATTTAAAAGGAAAATTGTAAAAAATTTCATTCCCATCCTTCAGCCCTAATTTATAATCAAAATTGGGGCTGAGGTAAGCATGTGAATAAATTACTTATTAATTTTTGATATTTATTATAATAAATAAAGTTGGTGTTTCTTGCTGCAAACTTTGTTGGAATTGTCCGTCAAATTACGAAAATATTATAGAATTATTGTATTTGTCCGATATAAAAACCAACCGATATATTTAGCACACAAACTATGGTAATTTGAAAGCAGTCTAACTAAAATATTAGATTTATTTGACTTTATATCTCCAGAAACAGTTAAATTGACAAATTTCCATATTCTATCGGTTTACGAAAATGTTTTTCTGCCTATTGGGAGCCAAACTTGTTGTCAATTTCAAATATAACTCCCGCAGTTTTATTATAACTTTTGAACTATGGAATCTATTATATTTCATCTATCTATGTGAAGAGCTTTGTCTGTTTGTTGCCCGACTGCCCAAAAGGACGGTTATGTTTTTCGGATATGTATATGTATGAATGCAGATAGAAAGATAAACTCTTTATTGAAACACCACAGAACAAAGAAAACTTAAAAACTAGAACAAAATCAGTATTAAAATTAGTGTCACAATGGGCGGTCTTATCGATAGCGATCTCTTCCAGACAACCATGCACGGAGAGGAGTAATTAGGACATCGGACGGTGGCTTTCCTTAATGTACTTAGTTCCTTAGTCTATACGTCTAGATGGATTTTGATAAAGAGGTATCATTTGATTTGTGTTAAACACGGCTAATAACATTTAGGCACTGTTACGGACCATGAGTGTTTTCCAGCAATGGCGTGCCGTCTGTGTGAGCCGCACTGTAGTAGCGCCGCGTTATACACACACGTCTGTGTTTCGCCGCACAGCCGGCACGTAAACTACGCTAACATAACAGGTGTGTTTTCCCGTACGCGCGGCAAGTTATAAAAAACACAATAGTTGTGTTTTCAGCAGTGAAGGTGTTATTAAACCTCGGACATTTGGTCGTAATCGGGACTGTCCCTGGACGCCGCTGATTTTTTTTATTTATTATATTATAGACCTTACAACTTACTTGTCTCACGGCATCCGCGTTTTTCCCGGATGATGTTGGAAAACCCCGCCCGGACGTCCCCAGATGTCCCCCAAAACTAGGACAAATCCGGGGAACCCCGGACAGATGCCAGCCCTACAGTCTAACCTCCGATCATTTTTATAGCATACTACCTCCTATTACCAAAAATATGAATAAACTTTAAATTAAACTGATATATTTATTAGACATTCTAATATCTAAAATATTTTAAGCACCTATAAATTAGCAAGTACCTATCAATATGTTTTTTGTTTAATAAAAACGTGTTACGTTATCACCTATCCAACTAACAATATAATGCAATGCATATAGACTAGATATTAACATAATAAGTTCGATTATTAATAGTAATATCTAAGTAATTGCGATGGAATTCGAGGCAAAGATTGGATATTAAAGAAGGGACATTAAACCGTTGTTGTAAAATAATTGGGTGCTTAATATTTTTATTACAATAACGAATATTGAATGTGGATTAATAAACGTAACTACAGTATCGTATTTTGGGATGCCGGGAAAAATATGCCTAGTGTACCCACTGGTGGGCCAGTTTGTGGACCCTTTGGGAATATACCAAAATAATTACATCAAATCTAATAAAAACAATCTTATATTATATACTAATAAAATAGAATTTGGTCTGGCACAGAGTACTTAGAGTAGGTAGGTGTTACATTTCGTTCTGGTGAAAAACTGTAAATGTGACGGTTGAATTTCCATCAAACTTGGAGCTCTTCGTGTGATATTGCATGAACACATTGAAAAAACATGAAATAACAAATAATTTCGTGACTTCTCTAATCCTCAGTTAATCATCCGCCACTGCATTGAACCGTGACGTTGACTGCGAATGACGACCTGATTGGTTGAAACTGGACATTTTGACTAAGTACCTATTCTAAAAGTTTCAGGTTTAGTTTTTTTTTAATGTAGTTACATAATATCACAAATCTATATATATATAAATTTTATGTTGGTTTGTGTACGCTTCAAAAACTCAAAAAGTTCTGCACCGATCGAGCTGATATTTTAGCATGATATATAATCCGCATCAAGGATTGTTTTTATATATTTTTTTCATCAGTGACATATCAGCGAATGTGCGAATGTGCCTCAGCGAAGCGTGGCAGGGCACAGCTAGTGTGTTATATTTTTATTTGCCTTAGGAGTTTGTCGATCACCTCATGGTAAGCGCTACGTCTGCCCATAACACCTAGTGACACCCAGAACTTTAAACGTTAAACGTTAAACAGGACCAAGTCTCATATGCCCAGTAATATCGCTGGAAATAATGCTCTTTAAGCTGGAACACAGTATTATTTTCACACTACAGCTTGGCGGATAAATATCTGGCAGCGGTATGATACTTCTCCAGGCGGTATCTTGCAGAAGAGGCCTACCGCAACAAAATCGGAATCATTTGACATTTTGCTCAAACTTCAAATTAATCCAATTTTCTTTTATATTTCTGTCATTATAATACTGCTGCCGATTTATGGTAACATAGATATATTTAAAAGTAAAACAAAGAAAACCCGCCGTAATTCCAAATTCAAACAAACCCGTAACCTCTGATCCCGGTATCGAGTATCAGACAAATGTAAAGATGTTATCGAATCACGTATAGAATCGAGTGGGAATCGATAATGTACGTGGTTTTATATCGATATTAACCTATGCACCGCACCGGGGCGGCTTTAAATAAGCTTAGCATTCGTTTAGCTAATTGAGTCGTCAATGTAATTTAGAATTTTTAAATAGATTTGGGATTTTATCGATTGACGATCATTATCGGGGATTTTTTTTATTTTACTGAGTGGCGAGAAGAGCAAGTCGTTCACCTGATGGTAAGCTCTACGCCTGCCCATAACAGTTGCAGTGCCACCCAGAACTTTTCATTGCATAGTCCTGCGCGGCACTGCACTGCGCCCGTCACCCTGAGACATCGGCTCTAAAATCTCACATGCCCAGTAATTTCGCTGGAAACAGTCCCCTTATTATAGGTATTCTTTTGAATACTAGATACATTTATGTCCTAGCAACCCATGACTGTACTCATGCTTGAACAATAATGAAAAGCTCCCTGTTCTATTCCTGGTCTTGGTCTTATCCATAAAGATAAATTTTATCAAAATCCGTTCAGCCATTATGGGGTTCAGTAATAAATAGGCAAGTTAAATAGGAGCTCTGACTCTCTGTAAGCATGTTATTCTTTGCCACAACAAGACTAAATTGTTAAATATTTAAAAATTAATGTAAACTCGCATCGACATGTTAATGAACCGATTTATATTCGATATTAAATCGATTCTGCTGACGAATAGCCGATTCTCGTTCTCTATTGGCTAATTATACACCGTTCATCTAATTTGTATGGTGAATTCAGAAATAATAAATAGCGTGGTGCTGTCAATCTGCCAGGTCAGTTTCGGACGGCAATTATTCTTTTTAATCCTTTTTTTATGAGATTTTTTATTTCTTTTTATTGGTTTTAATACTTATATTTGGTTATATTTCATTCCGTATCGATTTTGTAAGATTTGTTTCTTAATAATCGCTGGGAGCTATCGAGTTGATTTATGTTATTAACTCTCTGCATAGTATTAATTTTTGCATATAACAGTATGTTTATGGAATAATGTACTTCCTACTTTTACGATGTGTCAGGATTTTGTAATGGAAAGTTCTGGGTGGCACTGTAGCTGTTATGGGCTAGCGTGGCGCTTACCATCAGGTGAACGACTTGCGCGTCTCGTAACTCAGTCAAATAAAAAAAAAACTAATGATTAACTAATTATGGTTTGAGTTTGGAAAGGGGAATTTCCCTTTCAAGTGGTGACTCATGCCTCAATCTCGCACAGGGAAAGGAAACTCCATTAACTCTACCAGTGCTTCGGAAATACGCCCGTCAGAGAAGATAGCACCAAGAAACTCTACGGCGATGTCAATTATTTAAAATTTGTTCATTAATTTTTTTCTTCTTATTATTTTTTTATTTAAAACTAGCGTAATCTAACGGGTATTTGTTTCAGAGAAATAAGCCAAAGTCACAAGTGAACCTCAATTTTGAAGTATGTAGCCACTTAGGAACGAATGTTTACGTTTCCACCCTTATATTCACATCCCTTAAATGAAACAAGACTGACGTCCCTTATTTGAAACTAACAATTAAACTTGGTCGAAAACATCGCATGGTGGAGAGCTAACCGTCCATTATTGTTAAGATTCTTTCGTTTGAATAATGAATGAAAAATTTGTTCGGAACTTACTGATTATTACGGTTTTGTTTTTGCTAATAACGACAATTCTAATTTCTATTCTATTCTTCTTTCTATTAAAAAGAAAAACTCATGTCTCCCCTCACTATCGTAAGGAGGATTAGGCCATAGTCCACCACGGCGGCCCGGTCCAGACCGGTCCAGTTGGATTGTCGTAGTTAAAAAAAACTACGATACACAAATCATAGCTACGAACACTCTCGTTCAAGCCAACCAATTCAATACTGTTATCCGCTTTGAAGGGCACTGTCTCAGCGTATAAGACTTTAGAACCAATGTCTCAGGGTGACGAGCGCAGTGCAGCGCGAGATTATGCAATGAAAAGTTCGGGATGTCACTGTAACTGATATGAGCAGGCGTAGCGCTTACCAAAAAGTAAACGACATGCTCGTCTCGAAACTCAATAAAAAAAAACTGTTTGACAACTATGACGCTACATATAGACACACAGATACACAGTTTAAATTATAACGCCCCTCTATTTTTACGAAGGTTAAAAAAAAACTACCTACACCGCAAGCTCCTACACTACACCATTACCAACAGTAGTCAGCCTCGGAGAGCTGTCTAACTTTTACAATTACACGCTATTTTTGGCCTCGCGAGTGTGGTGGGGCCTTTATGTGCGAAATTTCATAACGATATCGTTATGAGTGTAAAAGAGAATACTGCAAACAGTTTGTATGTAGTTTGAGATGGGTGGCCGGCGTGTAATTAGGGGCTTAATTATAATTAAAACTAGCTACGCCCCGCAGTTTCACCCGCGTAGTTCCCGTTTTGTCCCACGGGAACATACTATCGGGATAAAAAGTACCCTATTATTCAATCCTGGTTGTAAACTATCTGTGTTCTAAATTTAATTTAAAGTATGCAATCATTTCATCAATGTTTTCTTATGACTTTGTCACCTTAAAATATCGCCCGTAAACCAACTTTACAGACAACCAATTTTTTTTAAACTTCTTTTTTATTAAAAGTGAAAATTTTACCAAAACATTATGATATTTATTCACAAGCTCCGTTCCCACATAGTTGTCAACGTAGCAAAATAAACATTATTCAATAATTAATTCAAAAAACAAATACAAAACCACAGCTTGACAGTAAAGTATAGCAACCTCTGCCCTTAAATCTATTAATATTGTGTAAAACTTTCTACACGGAATTAATTTTATATTTACAAAAAAAAAACTAATCCATAACTAAAAATAAGACTGGCACAAGTTGAGCCGCGAAATAGTTTGCTCTCACTTAAAATCGAGATCTTGATAAATTGGTGTCGACGCTATAACTATCAAACGACCAACATAACGTGAGCCACAAAAAAGTTTTTCACGGTACGTTTTACGTACATTTATTTTTAACACGCGGGTCCTTTGTGTTGGACTGGGAGGCATAGAACATAAACTATTTGTTACGATGTCGTAACGTTGAAATTAAATAAATATAATAGAACGAGGTCTGAATCCTATTTTAAGTACAAAACGGGTATTGTAAAGCTTAGTGTGTTAATATTATATACGCATTATATTGAAATCACTTGTTTTTTTAGTATTTTTCTTAATAAAATCAGGGTTCGGTACCAGACCAACTGAAGACGTTTCACTTTACTTTTTTTTTATTTGTCGAAAGAGGCATGCTTTTGCCTCTTTCGACAAATATTGAATAAAAAATCTTAAAAAAAATGTATAAACGTCATGCAAAATTTTTAAACTTTTCATTGTGGTGCGTTATGCTCCATTTCAAAATAGAGCGGACAATTCGCGCCGTAGAACATAACGCGTTTGGTGCGTGACGCCCCAATACCCAAAGCGTATGAATACCGAGTGTTTATCGTTTATCTATGCGTGGTTTATTTAAAATTATATCTAGGTAGTTAGGTAAGTCCGTCATAGTATAGTAAATTTAAGAGTAACTAGCTGTGGCCGCTGACTTGGATCGCACTTAAATTTTTTTTTATATCGTTTGAACCCTGCAAGATATCAAAATGGAACATAAACAAAATTTTACTCCAAAATTTTCTGTACTTATTAATGTCTAAAAGTTTCATCAAAATCCGTCGAGCCGTTTCGGAGCCATTCGACACAAACTTTAAGACAGACGGACAAAAATTCTAAAAACAGTAATTTATGATTACGCATCGTCTAGAATATAGCATTTGTTACTATATTTAAACAAATTTAGGTATATGCCTACAGTAGTTTCAATGGCATAATATCTAGCACACTTCGTCGTTTTTAGACTTATATATTACTAGCTGCGCCCCGCGGTTTCACCCGCGTAGTTCCCGTTCCTGTGGGAATACGGGGATAAAATATAGCTAATGTTACTCGCCGATAATGTAGCTTTCCATTAAATAAAGAATTTTTAAAATCGGTGCAGTGGTTTAGCCGAAACCTTACATATTTCCATACACACTTTCATCCCCTATTTAAGCCACTTACAACCCTTTTTTCGCATTAAAAAGTACCCTATGTCCTTTCTCAAGCTCTAGACTATCTCTGTACCAAATTTAATTTAAAATGGTTCCGTAGTTTAGGCGTGAAAGCGTAACAGACAGACAGAGTTACTTTCGCATTTAAAATAATTTAAGTATGGATCAAATTCGTCAATTTTTATTACGGACTTAAATAACAATAATTGAATTAAATTAAATACTTTGTATACATAAATTGTTGTATTTATTTTGATATCACAGACATAAACTTCTATTTTATTATTAGTTTAGATATTATAATATGTAGTAAGATCCTTCCGCTTTTATCTATATTTTCCCGTAACATTTCGTCTCCTTACAAAATATTAATCAAACGTCTGCCTATCCTCGCATTCTCTTGATATTACGTCCTGTCATATTGGGTACGTTTATATGATATGCTGCGAATACTGGAACAAATTGGTATATTTTATTTTGGTGTTTCTTTTGCTATTTTATTACGGTATTTTTAATGTTTAATATCTAATGCAGCGGTCAGAACTGACTGGCTGGCGTGGCGAGTGTGGCGACACGCGTTTTTTTGCATTGTCAATAAAGTATTAAAAATTTTGGGTTTCAAAAATATTTGACCAAAATAAACTACCGACCGATAAGACCGCCCATTGTACTACCCTTGTTTACCTATTGTAATTCTTCTGTACTGTGTTTATTTTTGTTTCTGGTGTACAATAAAGAGTTTTTCTATTCTATTCTATTCTATACTTATGGCCTAACCCTCCTCACGAAACTGAAACCCGTGCTCAGCAGTGGGACGATATGGGTTGATAATGATGATGAAACCACACTTTCAGAGTTAATGGAGTTTCCTTTTCCTGAGCGTTACCACTTGAAAGAAAAACTACTGTTTCAAACTCAAACCATAATCAGTTAATCATTAGTTCAGTAGATAATATTTGATTTATTTTTACTTTTCTCTATGTAACACATGGGCTGAAAAGTCCCGGGCCTAAATAAGAAAAAAACAGTTTTTTTTGGTTCAAAATTAGCTTTATTCATCAACGTAATCTCCATCAAGAGCAACGCAATCATTCCAGCGCCGCTCTAACATTTCAATACCACTTTTGTAGAACGATTTCTCTTTTGCTTCAAAATAGGCCTCAGTTTCAGCGATAACCTCTTCGTTCGTGCGAAATTTCTTACCGGCGAGCATTTTTTTCAGGTCTGCGAACAGCCAGTAGTCGATGGGAGCCAAATCTGGCGAATACGGTGGATGTGGGAGCAATTCGAAGTTCAATTCATGTAGTTTTGCCATTTTTTTGATTGACTTGTGACACGGTGCGTTGTCTTGATGAAACAAAAAATTTTTCTTTGCCATATGCGGTCGTTTTTTGCAATTTCGGCCCTCAATCGCTCCAATAACGCTAAATAATATTCACTGTTAATGGTATTGTGTTATATGAGATTTAACTGTATGAATTGTAAAATTTTTGCCTTCTTGCAATAAATGATTTGATTTATCGGCTGTCTAGAGGCAATAAGCGTATGCTTATACCGAACGAATTAGTGGAGTAAATGTTAAGAGATCATTTCACTTCATTAAAAAACAGCTTCCAGTTTTGTGAATCTACAAATTATTTTCTAAATCAAAATAGTATGTTACCCGTACCATATTAGAATTCCAGTTAATAATGTATTAATATAGTTAACATTAACTTTCGCACATAAATCATAACATGCATACATAATGTATTAACTACTCGCCGCATTAAATTTAGATTTTGAAATTATTTAGCAACTGATTGGGTTCACTATTTAAAGTACGTAAGCTTCAGAAACTGGCTGTTGTTTTTGGTTTTACTCGCATTAGTAAAGAACGTTGTTGTGGGCAGGCGGGTTCGGGTTAATGTTTCGCTCGTCTAAAGAAATGATTATTTTTTTGTATTTTTGTAAAAAAAATATTTTAAATATTCCATAAAAAAAAAATTAAGACCACATAAAAAAAATTGTTTGTTGAAGATATTACGAAAATTTGCACTTACATATAAATTTTCAACACACAAAATTTATGAGAAATAATATACAGAACCACAAAACAATTATTATTTCAATTTCATTGGCTTATAGAGAAACGATTTACGCAGATATATAAACTATTTATACTAATTCCCATAGAATGGTAGCACAAACTCAAAGGAAAACATAATTTTACAGGCTTAAGTCACACTTAAGTGAGTTAAGCCGTTAAGCCGATTTTATTTTATTATTTTATTTATGTCCAGTCGCATAACGGCCGGCTTGTCGAAATCATAAACGGAATTATGGGTTTCAAAGTGTCATGGCCGTTAGATATATAAAATGGAATATGATTGCGTAAAACTATATATTATAAGTTAAGCAGTTTGATAATGTTTATTAAAAAAAATCGGTCGAAGTCCCTGGAAAAAAACTATTCTATTTTGCTTTATTCTTATCTATTTTTTAGTTCTGTGTTTTTTTTCTGGTGTAAAATAAAGAGTTTTCTATTCTGTTCTATATTTACTAATAGAAAATTTTAAATGTCCGTCTGTGATTTCAAAATTCAAGCCAACTTTTAAGGGAAAATTGCTATTTATACGATGCCTAATAAATGACCGTTTTTAGAATTTTAGTCTTTCAAATGAAAGTTTGTCCCGCATAGGCTACAAAACGGATTAAATCAATAAAAAAAAATATATTAAAGCACAAGTTTTTCTTAAATTTTAATGTATGTTCCATCTTGCAGAGTTCAGAAAATGTGAATATAAATATTTGAAATGAAAAGAAAGAAAGAAAATTTACTGACAATGTTTTTTTTTTGATTGATGGCCATTTATATTATTTGCATAACATTTGAATACTGCCGAGATTCCGAATATACAATATCGATACCAGCTGTTATCGATTCTACCGATCAATGCCGTAGTAATCTGCGACTGACCACTAGCACAGTAGAAACAAACAAGTATGTTATCTTCAAAAAACTATGCTCAGTGCGATTTCGCACACATGGACAATTATTTGGCAGGTCTGTGGCTACGCTAGTAACTTGCACGTGTGTGATATTTGGATTACGTTTTATTATAACATTTTTGCATTCTATTCAAGAAATGTTACAGAAACTTCTTATTGTTAGAACATATTATGTACTCACATTGCACATTGTACTTTTTGTGGCATATTTTTTACAATAATTAAAAAAATGACATCCTTGTAGAGTTTCTTGTTGCTGTCTTCTCTGACGGGCGTATTTCCGAAGCACTGGTAGAAATGGAGTTTCCTTTTCCTGTGCGGCATTCAGCCATGAATCAACACTTGAAGGGGAAATTTCCTTTTTAAAACTGAAACCATAATAAGTTACTTACTAGTTTAGTTGATCATTTATTGATTCTTTTGATTTTTCTCTATGTCTATGAGAGTAAGTATATGACAGTAATAGTGCACTGTCTTTGCATACTTACAATAAATAATTCGAATTTTTGAGTTTCACATTTCATGCAAAAAAGCATTCTAATATCTAATAGCTAAGAATAATTTGCCCGTGTGTGCTTGCTGTATGCATCAGTACACGACACGTACACGTGCAATCCAGGGTCGGTGCCGTTTTATGAAGGTAACCTACTTTTCTGTTTGTACTGTGTCACTAGGTAGTACATAATAATATATTATACCAACTGCGTAACTCTATTTAAATGAATTCAGGCCAAGTAGGCAATAACTTAATCTGACGGTTAATTTTCATATTAATGAATAATCGATTAAGAATCGAGAGGTTTTATTGGTGGACTCGGCGGGAGGCGCGATGTCGCGATGCAAACGATTCTTTTAATCGATCTTCGTGGAGGAGGGTGGAATATTTTGTACATTCAGCGGTATACCTAAACTGTGATTCATTTTACAAGACTTAGCGGTTCTTCTATATCTACAGTACTAGTAAAATTGTAAATAGGTAAAGTTTGCTGTAAGTTTTTTGGTACGGTTAATTTCAGAAAATACTGAAAAAGAACACTCTTAGAAACCCATACAATTTTAAGAGACATTCCGTCTAAGAAAGTACCACATTTTTTCAGATATTCATCCGCCAAGCAGTAGTGTGCACACATTACTGTGTTCCGGTTTGAAGGGCACTGTTACCAGCGATACTAAGCATATGAGACTTTAGAACCGATGTCGCAGGGTGACGAGCGCAGTGCTTACCGCGCGAGATTATGCAATGCAAAGTAAGGGTGGCACTGCAACTATTAAGGGCAGGATTGTCATCACGCAGTGGTATAAAAATACTTGTGTAGATACAATGAAATCTTATTTTATCTTTTCTCTCCGAGATTGGTACATTTATATTTTATGTCCACTCTGACAAATTGGCATTTACGATGGCCACTGTTGGGCCATTGTGGGGGTGTGGGCCAATCTAATAGGTCCATGATTCTATTTCAAATGTACTGTTAAATGTTATTGTTTTTAGTGGACTGCTCAGAACGAGGGTTATGTTTTTGGCGTGTTTTGTATAATATGTATGTAAGTTTAAATGTTCCATAAAAACACAAACCTGAATGCATTTCACATTGCTAAATCAAGAATCTAAATTATTTCTCAGTTTAGTCGGTAATCGCATTAACACGTTCACTGCTGAAAACACAACTGTCGTGTTTTTCGTAACTTGCCACGAGTACGGGAAAACACAACTGTTGTGTTTGTTGTATGGGAAAACACTATGGCGCGTGCAGAGCCGCACCCGTGGTTAGACAAGCAAAACGGCTCGGCAGTCAAAGTTTTAATCACATTTTTTTTTTTTATTTGACTGAGTTACGTTATCTAATACATGTTTTCCTCGATTAGTCGACCGCACTGGTGTCAAGAGGGCTGGCTCATTTCTTGCAAAGAGAAAAGCTATTGCTATTCAACGTGGAAATGCAGCTAGTGTTCTTGACACCATGATAACATGGCCATGATACCATGATTGTTAGATTTATAAGGTTAAGTTTGTTTCAAAAAGTGCCTATATAATACACTAGCTGCGCCCCGCGGTTTCACCCGCGTAGGTCCCGTTTTGTCCCACGGGAACATACTATCGGGATAAAAGTACCCTATTACTCAATCCTGGTTATAAACTATCTGTATTCCAAATTCCAATCGAATCCGTTCAGTGGTTTTTGCGTGAAAGAGGAACAAACATCCATCCATCCATTCTCACAAACTTTCGAATTTATCATATTAATAGGATAGGATAGGATGAAATAATCTTTCAATTTACATACCTATCTAATAAAAATGTATACTTTGTTTCAGGTAATTCAGGAAGGACGTTATCAACACCCAACAACGTCGCTAGGTAAAAGCTCAACCTAACTATCCAAACACCATTATCGACAACTTCCTAGAAAGCCAAACTCTAATTTTATTCGCTTAACGATCGAGAATTTCAATATAAATAGTGACAAATTAATTAAAGAACCATTTTATTGGCTCTCAATAATCTCGATTAGTTCTGTCGGGCTTTTTAAATCTAGTTTCTTAATGTGCTCATTAAATGGTTTATTTATGGCAAAGATAGCTGTGAAAATTAGGAATGTAGATCGATTTTTATGGTGTTGATTAATCGAGAAGTTAATCACTCGGTAATCAACTCGTTTAGAAAATGATGGAGAGGATTGATATTGATTACATAACTTGTGTTTTTGTTTACACTAATGTTTGGTTTCACGGTGACTTAGGGGGATTGCCCACGGCTACTTTTTGCAGCGTTATTAGCCATCGATAATGTCGCCTACCTGGGTGGTAAAGTACCTATGTCTTTCAGAAATCTAATACTTAGTTCTTACATAATATACAAAACCTACACTTAGGGTCTTTGTATGTTTGGCACGCCAACCACAAATCACTCTAGCGCCGCGTCGCGGTGGGTACGCGTTTTCTACTTGAACGATCTAACCGAAGGACAGCGCACGCTCAAACTTACGATATGATCAACTGTTCATGATAAACAGGTCTGAAATCTCACTCGCGTCCTTCGACCCTTTCTGACTGGTCTTTATTTTTTGCAATCAATAGTGTAATGTGTAGTTCTTGTCCCCCGTAATCGCCGCCAGAATTGATAAAGTGTGTTCAGTCATTACGCAGCAAGAGCGCGGCAGGAACACGGGGCGTTTGCAAGATACAGCTCTGGTGTTATAGTGTCTAGATTTGCAGCTCGACGCGGATCAATATAAATGCCACGCTATATTTATAAGGCACATGTCAGCACTTTTAAGTCAAATATTCCGTCCATAGAGCGTAAAACATTAGAAGTAATACCACAGAATAGATAGTACTACGGTAATACTTTTAATATGAAAAAGAATGTTTTATTAAAAATCGTTAGTCCAGATTTTATCAGCACTTACTTATAAACGCTTCATAGAGTTAAGAATGTCATGTTACAAGGCACGAAAGAGGAGTTAGCTTAGAAAGTATCCGCTTGTTTTTTTGCAAAATTAGTTTCGTGCCGGGTCCATAGAGTATAATAAAAGGTCCTTGATTTGATATTAGGTGCTCTGCCTTTATAACCTCGGTTTTCAGTGCTTGACAAGTAAATTACATGCTAGAACCACAGCTTATACATAGTTACAAAGCAAACATTAAACAAGCAATTTTGTTTGCTGTTTATTTCGGCGGTCTTCTTGGAAAAGGCTTTGAATTGGTAAACATTATGGTTCGAAGGATTTTTTTATAAAATTCTGGAGAATCTTATGATCTCTCTTAAATAAGGGTACGTTCGCGGTGGCATAAAAGTAAAACTACGACGAAAATTTAATAAATGTCATCCCCGTTGAGTTTCTTGGTGCTATCTTCTCTGACGGGCGTATTTCCAAAGCACTGGTAGAATAGAATAGAAAAACTCTTTATTGTACACCAGAAACAAAATTAAACACAGTACAGAAAAATAATAGAGATAATAGAGATAGAGATAATGAAGAGAGAGAGATGATAGAGTTAATGGAGTTTCCTTTTCCTGTGCGAGAATCAGGCATGAGTCACCACTTGAAAGGGAAATGTCCTTTCTCAAACTCAAACCTTAATTAGATAATCAATTGTTTACTAGATCATAATATTTTGACTTATTTGTTATTTTTCTCTATTTATAGGAAGAGACTGCAATGTTTTTGCCCATTTGCAATACTAAAATGGTTTAATTGTTATAAATAAAGTCTACGCAAAAACTTGTTTTTCTCCCTGGGAACAAAATCGTGGATCTATCATCATCAACCCATAACGTCCCACTGCTGGGCACGGGTCTCTCCTCACTTTCGTGAGGAGGGTTAGACCATAATCCATCACGGGGGCCCAGTCCGGATTGGTGGATAACATACCTACCTCTGAAATAATTCTCGGGTAGGTATGTGGGTTTCCTCACGAGGTTTCTCTTCACCGAAAAGCGAGTGATAATTACGTACATATGTTTTACAGAAACACATTGGTACGTGCCCGCCGTGGATCTATGGCACTCATTAATTAGATAAGTACTACGATATTTTATATTCCTACTTATATTAATATAAATGTAAAAGTTTGTGAGAATGGATGGATGGATGTTTGTTCATCTTTCACGCAAAAACTACTATACGGATTCGAATGAAATTTGGAACACAGATAGTTTATAACCAGGATTGAGTAATAGGGTACTTTCTATACCGAAAATATGTTACCGTGGGTTTTAACGGGACCTACGCGGGTAAGACCGCGAGGCGCTGCTAGTATAATACAACGCTCGTCACTCTGAAACTTTGGTATCTAATTTCCGCACGTGTTGACTCCAAAAGTCATAATGAATAGCGAGGTCCTTCTGAGAAATCTTTGACTTTTTGATTAATTGAAATAGAATTTGATCCGGAAATAAAATCGCTTTCAAAACAAATTAAACAGATACCTACCGTTTTTGAAAACGTGCCTGTTTTCGTCCCACACACTTTTCCTGTATTTCCCACTTTTCCTGCGACAATAATGGCTGCTAATGTTGGAATACCTTGTGACAAATGGACTTTAGCAATAAGAAACTAAACATGTTGAATGTGAGATAACACGTTATTGCTGCAAAAAGTGAAATACTTTTTTGTTTTAAGACAGTATAAGATTTTTTTAGAAGAATATTATTTCCAGACAAGCTATTATAAAATGCAGTGACGCCTTTTCCCTGTTGGGGTAGGCAGAGACTACATCGGGGAAACCACTCTCGCACCCGTAGCCCCGACAACAAAGGCGTCCCGGTGGAACACCCTGGGGTTTAGTGGGTATACCCGTCAGACTGGCGGGGGAGTCCCACGTAACCACCCGGCCCTCACCCGGGTCTGGTGGTATGCGTAATGCATTCCCCAGGTAAAAAAAAAGGCAGAGACTACATCTTCCCACACGCTACGATCCCCTCACCTCTTTCGCTTCTTCCACTTTCATGAGTCCCTTCATACATGCTCGCCGGTTACTCGTACAGGTCCTTTTGACTTGTCCTTTAGTATGTACGTCCTTTATTTGATCGAAATACGTTCCACCGTCGTGACGAACGACCCTTATCTGCTGGCCCATTCATACTAGCTCCATAAATCTATTTTCATTCTATTTACTTTGATAATTATAAAATACGTACCTAATTGTTAGGATTAAAACTTTTGAGGAGTGTAATACCCAACGCGGGTAGTTGAAAACGACCCTGCCACTCTCGTTGCCGGCCATTCTCAAGTCCTCTCGTGACCACGGTCAATGTAACTTTATCAAAACGTCGACGGCAGTTAAAATTATCTAAACACGAACTTAGCACGTTGTTGTTTAGTATTATGTACCTATTCAGCGGTGGTAGCCTAGTGGGAGAATGTCCGCCTTCAACGAAGAGGGTCGTGAGTTCAAATTCCAGCGCGGACACGTACCAATGTGTTTCTTGTTAAACATGTGTACGGAATTATCACTCGCTTTTCGGTGAAGGAAAACATCGTGAGTAAACCCACTTCCAGAGAATTATTTCGGAGGTACGTGATCCACCAATCCGGATCGGGCCCCTCAGCAGTGGGCCGATATGGGTTGATGATGAAAATGATATGTAAAATAAACTCTATCCCAAGCTACGTGTGTCGTTAGTAGTTTGTACCTGTATACTGGTTCGTTATTTAAGTGCGTATATCGACTGAATCTATGATAATGCCGCTATCAAGCGATCAGCCCTACTTAAGTCACGCTTAGAAACTTAATACTATAATCAAGTTAAGAATAGCACGCCTTCTTGGCTTCAGTTTCCTTTTACTTAAGTGAGATTGAAGCCAAATAAACTAAATGTAGGCTCTAAAATTCTAAGATGTTGTTGTTTTTAAAGAAAGAGGGATACTTGAAAGAGTGTGGTGAAAATCCTCAATGGAAATAGGGATTATTTTGTGGTGGTAGGCCTCTCCTGCCAGAGACCCCCTCAGACCCCCTAATTACCCAGTCAAAAAAAAAACGAGCGTGCTTTAAACCACACGACTGAAGTAAAACTTCTTTAGCTTATTTTTTCATTATTTATTATTTTTTTTAATTTCCTACCACCTAACATACCACCTAGAACCTACCTTTTTACCTTATTAACCTAATTTGCCAATCAACTTCCATTCGCCTCGCCCGATCACAAGTTTCGTAACGCATTCACCAGCTTACTCCCCAAGTCAAGCGCGCGTAAAGAAGTTTTACTTTAAAAAAGTTTATACATGAGAGAATCGAAATTTCTTATCCAAAAACTTCATTTAAAAACACTGGACGGATCTCCAAAACTTAAGTACTACTTGAAAGCTAGAAGCGGCATTCTACACGACATTTCAATTAATTATACCAACTTTAACAAACTTAATCGATATTTATGACACAATTAACTATTTTATAACATGGGGCTAAGACTCTGAAGTTACGTAAATAACCAAGGTGTCCAAATTGACAAAACGGCTCCAGTTTCGGTTTTATTTATAGACTTAAATAAGCAGATTAAATGTTGACCAGTGTGATGACAAATTCTGACTACGAATAAGGGAATTCTTATTTATGAGTTTTCACTTCAAAGACGCTGTTTGCAATTTAAATTTTCCCCATAAGCAAAACGTTTCATCTTAATTTCTACACCTAACATATAATTTCTACGGCAATTTCTTGTATAAACGTAAAATTCCACACCCAATGTTACCGACACTTATCTATAGGTAGTACTTATCTTGCTTTATCTCTCATTATGCAATGCAAGGTGCAATGACCTTCGTTAACCGTTTCTAGTAAACAAGCCACTTAACGCTTTGAAATCCAAAGATATGGGGATAGCGATCCGCTATTGACGTGCGGTTCAGTAGGAAATTAAAATTGAATTTCATTGAAAGTTGAATGGGATGGTTGATGGCTGTTGAATAGTGCTCAATTTATGTTACTAGGCCTTTTTTGGTGAGATTGAGGTTATGTTTTTATACTGAACAGTCACGAGATGGTAAGCGATATCTATAATAATATCACCCAGTATGGGAAAATTTGGTGAAGCACTCTTCAACCCTGATACATTAGACAAGACAAATTGCCTAGTAATTCATTGAAAACAGTGTCCATGTAACAGGAATACGGTGATGTTAGCACACTACTGCTTGGTTTCAAAATTATAATCAAATGGAGTTCTTAAAAAGAAGAGTGTAAAGAGTTTTAAAGAGAAGATAACGTATCGACAACGCTCCAAGTGTCGCAGGTGTTCATAGGCGGTGTTCATAGGCGGTTCACAGTATCCGGTTACCAGCAGGCGGGCCGTCAGCTTGACTTCCGTTCGAACTTCCATCACATAAAAAGACCAAAATAAACAAAACCTCCTTTGTCTTCTAACGTTGTGAGTTTGTGACATATATACGCTAATTCTTGGATAATTCCTCACAAAACTTGTATACGACAAAACGAGAAAGCGGCTAAACGGCGGAACGGAGAGACGGCTAAACGGCAGAACGGCTAATTCAGTGGATTACGGCCATTAATTTAAAGTATACCGTTTAGGAGCGGGTGACGTCACGCCGACATGTCGCGGTGATTGATGGCCGCCTTTGTACAGTTGCGTGCAAACAAAAATGGTTGACATTTTTAGGAGAAAGAAAAACGAGTGTGCTTTTTAGACCATACGACTGAAGTGAAACTTCTGTAGCTGTTTTTTTATTTTATCGATAAGTATATCATTTATCACCCCTTACCTTTTAACCTTATTAACCTAATTTACTTCTCATCTTCCATTCGCCTCGCCCGGTCTCATTTTTTTTTATAAAAGTATAGCATGTTGGTTTTATTCTAAACTTTGTCAAGGGATACTTTCGAACATTAATTAATGCCGGATAATGTAACATAGGGATAGCGGGAGTGACGGGCGAGCCTGGTCCGAGATGTTACAGTCGATTGCTTTAACATATCGATCGTTCTCGATCATTTCATCTCGCAATCGAATTTAAGTGAATCAGAATTATTTTTCAACACCCGAAGGATAATGATCGCGGTCGATTCCACCGACCTCGATTCTTTCGAGTTTAGACCTACTCGAGTTTGAAGAAAGCGAGCGAATATAAAAAAGGCGAGTTACTCGTTTTAGATCCATTGAGAAACTTCTCGATAGTTCTGTTGGGAAGCGAGATGTTTATAGACTTATTTGTAATTTTTTTTATTTGACTAATTGACGAGACGAGCAGGTTGTACAACAAGCTATCAATCGAGTAATTTAGCACCGAGTGGTATTCTTTCGATTATTCAAACATCTCGGATCCAGTCATCGATAGCCAGCAGCTCTCGCTATTTTGAGGAACACTTTTACCATGTTTAAAAGGAAATTATACGCTCGCTGGATGGTTCATTAAAATTTGATCTACTCTAAAATATTCTATAACAAAGGATCAGAAAAAAGTTTGCTTATTAGAATGAGGTAAAAAAAACAAAACAATGGAATACAGTGCATTAACATTGGCAGAAAATTTAAATATAAATCGTTCCCAAATTTTTAGGTTTTGTAAAATAATTACGTTATAATTATTATATTAGTAAGTATCTAATTGAATCTCACAGATTTTGAAAATTGCGGAAGAGCTCTACATAAAAAACATTTTATATGTTAGAAAAATAACGTTTTTTTTTAGTTTCATTGTAGGCTAGCTTTAAAAAAAAAACATTTATTGGAATGATACAAGCAGGGGCCCGATTCTGATAAACCAATTAAAAAAATATATAAATATCTGTCTGTCCCAATTTCCTTTTAGTGTCTGTAATTTTTTCTTTTGAATTCGGCCCAAGTCTTTCTGTAGACAGCCACTGTCGAATCCACACTTTAGTGGCGCCCTAGTTAAACCTCTTTGATCACTGCGGAGCCTTGTCCATTTTTCATTTACAGCGCCATTCACAAAGCAACCATTCAAAATTAACAAAAAAAAAACACAATCCTTCTTTCTGCTCGGGGCAAATGTTTTCCCGCCAAAACATTCCCGCTTTTTTACACGTCAAAACGTGCCAGTTATTGTGCCAAGCAGTGTAATTCCCAGTAGATTTTTCTCCAGCATTTTCGCGTGTCCAACAAAAAGGTAAAGCAAAAACGCATTAGTAGAACATTGTCTACAAAATACTTAAGGTCAGTGGGGAATTAATGATCCGTAGTTCGTCTGTTACTGGCTCAGTTTTTGTGGGGGAAATGTGGGGAATAGAGGGGTGGGGAGTTTATTGATGGGTTCTTGACCGGTCTTGATATTTTTTCCCCAAACTCAGTTATAGCTGAATTGGATTGGAAGGCGTATTATTTTAAACGTAATTTTTTTTTGTTTTTTTTTTTTTGCCTAGACGAGCAAGTCGTTTACCTTGTGGTAACCGCTACGCCTGCCCATTACAGTTACAGTGCCATCCAAGGGGGCTACTGGATATCTCTGCCTTATGAGATCCGATTTCGAAGGTTCTTTTTGATTAATAATTTAAATAAATTATGGTTCTTTTTTTAATAAAAAAAAAATTAAGGCAGCAACCTAATTTAAAAAAACGTAATAGAAATGATAACAAATCAGTAAAACAAACAACAGAAATAACATATTAGTGTCACAATGGGCGGTCCTTTCGCACAAACTTCACAAATCTTAACCCTGTCCGGGAATCGAACCCGCAACCTCACGCTTCGTAGTCAGCTCTTCACCAACTTACTGACACTGGCTTCGAAATCAAGCTAATCCCGATTGGGAGCATTCATCAACGAGATGACCGAACCTCGAATCCTGATTAATCCATTTGACTACTGAGAAAAGCTAGGATTACTCGATACACTATCTGATTCTAGATAAGAAGGTATCACGTACCACTTCTGACTGGAACGATTCCACCCCTTGATTACGCAAAACAATGCAAAACACAAAACATTTATTGCAAAAAATAATGCGCTTTTACTAGTCAAACAATTCAGTCTATTAAACATGGAGAAAAATTAAAAATAAATCAATTATTATGATCTACTAAACTAATGACTAAGGTGGTTCGTTTCTGTTACGGCGGGAAATTTAAATCTCAAACAGTTTTTTCGTTTTTACAGCTACACCGGGTCACTAATATAAATGAGACTGTATTTCGCGCCAATTGTAAATCAAGCTATTCGTTTTTTTTTTTTTTTTTTTTATGTTGAAATGTTTAACACTAATGCACTGTATCGCTCAAATATGTAGATTATATTTCATAGCTCCATTCTTCAGATATAGGAAGATGAGTAAGTTTACCAGGTAGTCCTTTTATCATACTAGGTAGATTCGCACGCTTTTAGATTTACATCGATTAAAAAAATCGATAGTGTTAAAATCGATATGACGGTCTCCTTACTACCGCGCCTCCCTATTATCGCCATTCTTTTTTCGTGCGAGGTAGAAGACGCACGCGTCTCCAAGTTCTACGTAAATTTCTTTGCAACCAATCTTCAAATTCAACATGCCGAAGCGACAGCATGAAGATAAACTTATCCAGCTATATAAGAAGAAAATCAAAAAGTTGGAAAGTAAAAAACAACAAGCCACGTGCCGTCGGCGAGTTATTATTTATTCCGATTCGGAATCAGATGTCGAAACAAATGAAGGTTAGTATCTTTCCACTAAATTCAACCAGAAAACTCGTTGAAAGCATCTCTAAGTCTGCCGGGTGGTTAACTGCGGGTTATACACGAAGGCGAGACATGATGCTATAGAAACCTGGTGGTTGACCGCGGGTCATACACGAAGGTCGTTCAAAAAAGTACCTACGTACCTAATACGATACGTACGTATACGTACGATACGTAGCGATCTCTGCATTAAAACTTAAGTTTCAAAAATATTTTGCAACTACCCGCAAAATGTATAATTATTGATAAAAGATCGTAATTGTTCACAGAAATCGAAACAACAAATAAAAACGAGTCTTTGACTAATTCAAACGCCCCCGTAAACGTTTACGCCGGCCTAGCGACCACCGATAGTCCGGTGTCGCCCAACAATCTAATCCACGCCGAAGACATACCTTCGGCCAACAATACACAAACCCAAGTTTCACAGCTAGTAACTGCACAACCGTCTCCTGAACAATCGCGTGAAACCCTAACTGTGCCTCAAGTATCGACTGAAACAATTTCAGAACTAGACCCTGAAATTCGTTTAGCCTTGGGAGATCCTGCAGGAGATGCCCCAATATTTGGTGAAAACATTCACAGCGACATAGCTCAGCGTTGGCTTCCTATACTTCGTAAAGGCCTTACGAAAGAAATTAAAGAAAAACTATTAAAAGATCATAATGTTCCTGACAACTGTAGGCTTCTAAAACCTCCAACATTAAACCTGGAAATTGCAGCCGCTGTTGTCGACGTAGTTCGATCCAGGGACAAGAAAATAGAAGTGAGGCAAGGTCAATTAGGTCAAGGCATAACCGCTATATCTAAAGCTATGTCAACGCTCATTAGCGATGGAAATAAGTTTGAAGTTATCAGACTCCTATCAGAAGGCTGCAGAATTTTATCCGACCTCCACTTTATGGAAACTCGAGTACGAACAAAATTAATAACGCCCTGCTTAGAAAAATCGTTCTTGAATCTCATACAGGACGAAGAAAGAGACGACACATTGTTTGGAAACAAACTGTCGGATAAGATCAAGGCGGCCAAGTCTATAGAGAAACAAGGTTTACAGATCAAAAGGAATGCACCAGTTTTGGCTAAATTCACGTCGCAACAACAAACAACAAGACCTCGTCAGTCGGGAAACTGGACGAACCCTCCTCGTTACCCCTCGTCAGCGAACAGGGGGGGGCGAGGGGGGATGTACACGGCGAACAGATCGGCGCCGAGTACGAGTTACAGGAGAATTCAACCTCAAGCGCCAACTGCACCGCCGCCGTCTGCACCGACGCCGCCGCAGACCAGGCAGCAGACAGCGAACCGGGGACGTGCCCCAATGCGACATTAGAACAGGTACACGCAGGCAGGTTACATCACTATTATGAGTGCTGGCAGGTCGTTACTAAAAATAAGTTTGTGCTAGACATTGTTTTAAATGGATATAGAATACCTATAACTGATACAGTAATACAATCGTATATACCTTCTAATCACACGTTTTGTCAAACAGAAAAATACGAAATGAAACTAGCAATTACTAATTTATTAAATTTAGGTGCAATATCTGTTTGTAAGAACCAACAAGTTCAATACCTGTCATCGATATTTTTAGCTCCTAAAGCAAACGGTACATATAGATTCATTTTAAATTTAAAATCCTTCAACAAATTTGTACATACTGACCACTTCAAAATGGAAGATTTTAGAACAGCTTGCAGTTTAATGCCAGTAAACGGTTACATGGCGACGATTGACCTAAAGGAGTCCTACTTATTAGTACCTATACATCCAGATGACAAAAAATATCTAAGATTTCAGTTTGAAGACAATAATGGACAAAATACAATGTACGAATTTAATGCCATGCCTTATGGGCTCTCAACGGCCCCGAGGACGTTTACGAAAATTATGAAAGAGGTCGTGGGCTATTTACGAAGTCGCGGATTAAGCTCTGTTTCATATTTAGACGACACTTTGTGTCTAGGGCAAACCTACGATCAATGTCTTTTTAACGTCAGGGAAACAATAAAACTTCTCGAATGCTTAGGGTTCGTTATTAACTATGAAAAAAGTGTGTTAGAGCCTAAACAACAATGTCAGTTTCTAGGCTTCCTGTTTGATGCTGTTAATATGTCAATATCATTGCCGGACAAAAAGCGGCATAATATATTGACATTAACACAAACATTTTTGAAGTTACCGCGATGTACTATTCGTGAATTTTCCCAGTACATTGGTGTTCTCACAGCGGCTTGCCCAGCTGTTAAGTATGGCTGGGTTTACACAAAGATTTTGGAAAGGGAAAAGTTTCTTGCACTTAAAAATCATACCGATTATGACAAAAAATTCCAACTGTCAATAAATATATTGCCAGATTTGTACTGGTGGCATGCAAATATTCTAGTTGCCACGAATTCTATAGTTCCCACAACGTGTGAACTAGAAATCTTCACTGATGCATCAAGGACTGGTTGGGGAGCGGTCTGTAATAATATGCGCACAAATGGACATTGGAATGAGAATGAACTTAAGTTTCATATTAATTATTTGGAGCTCCAAGCTGCCTTTCTCGGACTTAAATGTTTCGCTCAAAACAAATTCAATTGCGCCATATTAATACGGATTGACAACACGACCGCTATAAGTTACGTCAATAGAATGGGTGGCATACAATTTCCCCATTTGAATGAAGTCGCGCGATCCATTTGGCAATGGTGCGAAGAGCGACGTCTATGGCTATTCGCTTCATACATAAACACAAAAGATAACGTTGAAGCTGACCAAGAATCTAGAAGACTCAATCCGGATATTGAAATAGAACTTTGTCCACAAGCTTTTCAATATATTGTTAATCAGTTTGGCCAACCTGACATAGATCTTTTTGCTTCTCGCATCAATGCTAAGTGTGAAACATATGTTTCATGGAGGCCAGATCCTGATGCGTTTACGGTCGATGCGTTTACCTTTTCTTGGCATAACAATTATTATTACTGCTTTCCCCCATTCCCATTGATCCTTAAATGTTTACAAAAAATTGCAAACGAACACTCAACTGGAATATTAGTGTTCCCCTATTGGCCGTCCCAAGCTTGGTTCCCCTTCTTAAACAGACTGTTAAAGTCAGAGATTATCTTTTTAAACAAAGCTGTACGGTCTCTTTACAGAGTCCATCTGCCTCAGGAGATTACCCTGGGTGCCGCGATAGTCTCAGGCAGGCGTTCACGCGACGAGGTGTTCCCCAAGAAGCGTTAGACTTAATGACTGATTCTCTTTCAGCAAGTACTCTTAAGCAGTATAACACTACTTATAAGCTATGGTGGAATTACTGTACATGCAATAATTATAGCTATCTAGAAGCTCAAGTTTCACCTGTAATTCTGTTTTTAACAGAACAATTCCATAAAGGAGCATCTTATGGTTCGCTAAATAGTCATCGTTCGGCTCTTTCGTTACTGTTAGGTAACAGAATAGGTTCTAATGAACAAGTTTCGCGCTTACTGAAAGGTATCTTTAAAAATAGACCAAGCGTACCTAAATATAATTACACATGGAACCCTCAAACAGTACTCGACTTCATAGGAAATTGGTACCCAAATAATAATATGCCATTGGGTCAATTGACAAAGAAGTTAGCCACGCTTGTCGCATTATGCACCGCTCATCGTGTGCAAACTCTTTCAGTTATGAAAGTAGAAGATATTGTGATTTCTCAAAGCCAAATAATTATAAGAATATCTGATATTATTAAAACATCAGCGGCAGGTCGAGAGCAGCCGACCTTGTCGTTACCCTACTTCAACGACAAACCGAATATTTGTCCAGCTAAATGCCTAGAAGATTACTTATCTGTCACAAAGAACATTAGAGAATCAAATAAATTAAAATTTTTGTTCATAACACACAAACGTCCCCACAAGCGGGCCACTGCTCAAACCATCAGTCGATGGATAAAGGAAGTTTTGGCAGCGAGTGGTATCGATGTGGCGACGTTCGGCGCACACAGCACGCGGCACGCCGCCACATCGAGCGCGCGCGCAGCCGGCCTCTCGGTTGATTCCATTCGGAAGACAGCCGGCTGGACACCAAACTCACAAGCCTTTGCAAGATTTTATAACCGTCCAATTATTGTGGACAATTTTGCCAGATCATTATTTGAAACTAGACTATAAGATAATTGCTTGTCACGCCTATTATAATTAATTGATTATAATTAAAATAAGAAGACATGTCATGTTCATTTAATAAATCTTTATTATGTACTTTAAAGCACCTACGTTTTATTTAAACTCAATTGGATACCCAATATGGGCTTACCTACCTACTTACCAAAAACTATTTGTCTCAGAGGTGTTCTCTGAACATCTACCTGGTAAACTTACTCATCTTCCTATATCTGAAGAATGGAGCTATGAAATATAATATATGATCAAACGAACTTCACAAGCGAAGTTCGATCATTATTATATGAAGAGCTCCATTCGAAGATATAGGAACCCACCCTCCCAGCCCTTTGCTTCGACAACCGTTTTTGAGTAACTTCTCTAAAAAGAATGGCGATAATAGGGAGGCGCGGTAGTAAGGAGACCGTCATATCGATTTTAACACTATCGATTTTTTTAATCGATGTAAATCTAAAAGCGTGCGAATCTACCTAGTATGATAAAAGGACTACCTGGTAAACTTACTCATCTTCCTATATCTTCGAATGGAGCTCTTCATATAATAATGATCGAACTTCGCTTGTGAAGTTCGTTTGATCATATATAAACCGTCAAACTGATGATTTCAGTGTTTATCACCTTTTTTATGCCAGTTTCAAAGCGATGGTCATTAAGCCGCGAAAGGCCACCAGACCAGATCCTCCACCTGTTTTGAAGTCATTTAAAAACCATGTAAATAACTACGAACACAAAAAAAAAATATCATGACATCCATGAAATTCCTCCAATTTCATGCAACGCCAATGGTTAAACATTGAACTTGGTTGGTTGAACAGTCGTCAGTTCGTAATATCACATGGTATGTCGACCAAAAGTAATTGTTTCTATGACGCGTTACACTTTTGCAGTGTGGTTCACAGGTTAGCGCTATATTTTGTCTTTAAAAAGATTAGAAATATACAATTACTAGCTGCGCCCCGCGGTTTCGCCCGCGTAGTTCCTGTTCCCGCGGGAATATGGGGATAAAAATAGCCTATGATGTTACTCGCTGTCAATGTAGCTTTCCATTAGTGAAATAATTTTTTAAAACGGTCCAGTGGTTTAGCCGAAACCTTACATATTTCCATATAAACTTTAGTCCCCTATTTTCACTTTACCCCATCAAGGGTACATTTTTACAAACTTTGAATGTCATATTTATTTATATGTAATGAAAAGCCCAAAAAATAAATTTCAAATAATAATAACAATAATTTTTTTTTTAATTTTTTTTCTAGCTTCAAAAATTACGAAACTTCCATACAAACTTTCATCCCCTATTTCAAACCCTTACAATTATTTTATCGCATTAAAATTACCCTATGTCCTTTCTCAGGCTTTAGACTATCTCTGTACCAAATTTCATTTCAATCGGTTTACTAGTTTATGCGTAAAAGAGCAACAGACAGACAGACAGACAGAGTTACTTTCGCATTTATAATATAAGTAAGGAGTATGGAAGTAAGGATAAGGATATCAAGGGTCAGTGCAATAAAAAGGCGTTACGGGCGCTGCATAAGTCTTGACAGAAACCTTACAGTAATAAGCTTCCGAATAAAAACATTTGGTTATCCAAGAAGGGCCACCTTAAGAGACGAATAATTTCTATTTTATTCCATTCTAAATTCATAACTAGCTGCGTCCTGCTGATTCGCTCGCATAATTCCAGTTTTGCCGCAAGAACTCTGTATTTCGCAGGATAAAAACAGCTCACGAAGGGATGACAGAATCACAATCCAGCTGAAGATTGCGTACAAAAAACAAATGTTAATCGCGAGGAGGATTAGGACATAATTCACCACGGGCCCCGGTTCGGATTGGTGGATTAAAATAAAAAGCCTTGTAATGTCGTAGAAGACTTCAATTTCCAGCCATATTTCCACCAGACCTTTCCAGTGGTTGAACATTCAGCCATGTAGTGTGAGGCATTTTGTTACCGTACATCACATCACGCCGGCCAATTTACACTGGAATTTTCTCTTGGGCTTTCAAGTATTAGGCTTGTTGTGTGGTCCAAGTATTATTAATAAGTTTAAATTTTTAAAAATCCTCGACACGGAAAATAAACCCTAATTACCATCTATCATCATCAGCATCATCAACCCATAACGTCCCACTGCTGGGCACGGGTCTCTCTTCACTTTCGTGAGGAGGGTTAGGCCATAATCCACAACGGGGGCCCAGTCCATCCATCTATAACATATTCATTGAGACAATTCCAATACGCTCAAACACGATACGTTTGCTGTAAGGAATTGGATATCATTCATTCATTCGTTCTTTAGTTCCTTCGTTCCTTCTTTCATTCATTCATTCACACCTATAGGAGATTCCTGTTATAGTGAAACGGTGCCAGTTGACTAGAAAAATATTCAATATCTCTACTTCCGAAGATTTCTAAACTCGTTCATTACAATAAATCGTCAATATTTCCGTGTAAATAACCAAAAGTTACTAGTGTGTCAATAAAGGAGTGAGCTATGATTGTGTCCTGTTTTTTTTATTTGTCCGAGTGACGTCTGACATTTACACGTCAAAACTAAATTATATACTGACACTTGCCTTTTAAGTTGTTACTTTACCGACTTCCATTGAGTGGTGATTTAGTGGATGGGTGCAAAGCGAGAGGCTTAGAACCGATGCCCATTTTGGGCAGGCTTGTGAAATGGCGTCAAAAGAGGTACAGTTCTAGTCACGTCGGATACGCCGTATCACTGCTGCGCCTGCTCTATAAACTAAGTAAAATGTTCGTAATATCAGAATTAGGTTTTTGGATTTCTGGCGGAAAACCGAAAATGGCGAATGTGACGTTGCTGTTTTTTTATTTTCGTGTTATTTTTTATGTTACTGAGTAACGAGACGAGCAGGTCGTTTACCTGATGGTAAGCGCCACGCCTATCCACAACGGCTAATGTGTAATATTGATGGAATATTAACCATTAAGTGTTCGTTAATGTGTACGAGTGTGGGTAATATATGATATAAATCCAAAAGACGTGTAATTTCGTGTTTTCTCCGAAACTCCCAGGAAGA
This sequence comes from Campaea margaritaria, assembly GCA_912999815.1. Lineage (NCBI taxonomy): Eukaryota > Metazoa > Arthropoda > Insecta > Lepidoptera > Geometridae > Campaea > Campaea margaritaria. The sequence goes on from OU538812.1 coordinate 7,353,273, forward strand.
TTCAGTAAAGCTTCCATCATTTTACTGAATCGTGGTTTTGACATCAATAATGTTCAATACTTCAATAATACTACTATACTTAAGCGGTGGTAGCCTAGTGGGAGAACGTCCGCCTTCCAAGCAGAAGGTCGTGAGTTCAAATCTCAGTGCGGGCACGTACCAATATGTTTCTGTAAAACATATGTACGTTATTATCACTCGCTTTTCGGTGAAGGAAAACATCGTGAGGAAACCCACATACCTACCCGAGAATTATTTCGGAGGTAGCTATGTGATCCACCAATCCGGATCTGGCCCCCGTGGTGGATTATGGCCTAACCCTCCTCACGAAAGTGAGGGGAGACCCGTGCCCAGCAGTGGGACGTTATGGGTTGATGATGATGATGATGATGACTTCAATAATAGTAATACATCCATCCTAATGTTAGTAAACAACTTAGAAATTTTATATAAATTACTTTGTAACATCCTTACCCCTTTATTTATAAAAAGTTATCGAACGTCACTTAGTACTGCGCAGTACAATATTATTTTGCGAAATTTTTTCAAACGTCACATAAAATTTCATGAATAGGCAGGTTAATGTATCCTATCCTATCCTACTAATATTATTAATGCAAAAGTTTGTGAGAATGGATGGATGGATGTTTGTTCCTCTTTCACGCGAAAACTACTGAACGGATTCGAATGAAATTCGGAACACTGATAGTTTATAACCAGGATTGGGTAATAGGGTACTTTTTATCTCGATAGTGATAGTTTAAGATTAATTTTTAAGTTTTCCATAGCAGGTACAACACTACAGGCAGGTTAGGTTATACCTATGGAGTTGATCCGCTCGTCTCTCCTAACTTGAACCGACAAAAGTTGAATCAGAGACATCAGTCACAAGTTTTGGCAAAATCCCTTATCTGTCAAAATCCCAGCGCCGCCAACTGCGGTCCGTGGGGCGCGCATGATTTAGTGTAATGTAGGATTTGCTAGGATAGGGTGACTGCTTTTTGACGTGACAACGTCTAGTAAATCGATGAACGCCGGCTGCATCCACAAAATTGTTGACACATTGTCCCGTAACGCTCATTGTACGCTTGCGCCGCATCTATCTCTCTTCTCTTCGTGACAGGTTAATAATTCTTGCATATTAAAAATCTGATTTGTATTAAAATTTCAAGTACAATTTATTCTTTTATTATTAAAAAATGATTCAATTTTATTTATAAAAGTATGCAATCATTTTCATCAATGTTATGTTATGACGTTGTCACGTTAAAATATCGTCCGTCAACCAACTTTACAGACACCCATATTTGTTTTTAAGTAAAACTTATTTACGCACTTAGAGAGTAAGCTGGTGAATGCGTTACGAAAAGTGTGATCGGGCGAGGCGAACGGAAGTTGAGAGGGAGATATTAATTAGTGAAGATAGAAAGAGTGAGATATTTACGTTTCGTATATTTTTTTAAATTATATTTAATGGATTTTGTTAAATAATTATGTTTGTTGAAGTTTTAGTTATACTTTGTGTCCCTGCGTACATAATCTTTTTTTTTAATTAATTATGGAATATAGTCATAAGAAAAGTACTTGCCATTTGCTCATGTAAATTCTACAACTTTAGCACACAATTTTGACACTACTTGCAAATACGCGAGGTAAAAAAAATCTTGAAATTCGCGTGACGTAATTTATGGCCCAAAACCAAAGGTTCACAGACCGTTTTTAGGGTTCCGTACCCAAATGGTAAAACGACCTATTACTAAGACTCTGCTGTCTGTCTGTCCGTCTGTCACCAGGCTGTATCTCATGAACCGTGATAGTTAGACAGTTGAAATTTTCACAGACGATGTATTTCTGTTGCCGCTACAACAACAAATACTAAAAAACAGAACATAGTAAATATTTCAGGGTGCTCCCATACAACAAACGTGATTTTTTTTCTGGATATTGATAACGGCAACAGGTAGACACTTGAAATATTCATAAACAAACATTATTCCAATAGTGAGGGTGGTTTAAAAAAAGTCCTCAGACCTGCCAAAGCCTTGTCATCTCACATCGCAGTAGGACGAATATTCGGTATAAGTCACGGTACGTAACCGACGGCCTGTTTTATTGCGGTACTTATCGGTTTTTATCCGCACTTCGGTACTTTCCGGTGCTACGTACTTCGCATCCAATAGGTACTTTGTCACTTTTAGTATTTTTATAGTTTTGAACCGATATTTGAGAGGCTTTAGATTGAAGGTTTGATGCAGTGCTATCGGCTGATTTCCCACAGTATTTCTTTTATTTTAATTTTACTAACGAATAGAATAGAATAGAAAAACTCTTTATTGTACACCAGAAACAAAATTAAACACACTACAGAAGAATTACAATAGGTAAACAAGGGTAGTACAATGGGCGGTTTTATCGCTGAAAGCGATTTCTTCCAGACAACCTCGGACAGAATAGGTTCGCGTTTGACCGCTATCTCACCTGATGGTAAGTGACAATGCGGTCTACGATGGAGCGCGCTTACCTAGAAGTAACCTATTCACCTATTCAAGACTTGAAGACTCCCAGAAGATGTATTGTTTGTTCTGAATTCCCGATATTCCGGCACTGTTGCATGCGCAATGATCATGGGTATACGAATTTACTTGCGAGTGGGTAGTTATTAAAGGTAAACGTATCGATGTATCCTCTTTCTCTCATGCTTTTTACTGTAAACACGTGCATACGAGACTTTAGAACCGATGTCTCAGGACGACGAGAGCAGTGCAGTGCCGCACATTGCAATGGAAAGTTTTGGGTGACACTGTAGCTAATGTGGGCAGCGCTTACCATCAGATGAATGACTATTATTATAACTTATTAATTACTAGCTGTGCCCTGCCACGCTTCGCTGTGGCACATTCGCACATTCGCTGATATGTCACTGATGAAACAAATAGATAAAAACAATCCTCGATGCGGATTTTATATCATGCTAAAATTTCAGCACGATCGGTGCAGAACTTTTGGAGTTTTTGAAGCGTACACAAACCAACATAACATTTTTTTATATATAGATAACATAAAAAAAAACCTTATAATACGAATAAAAACACAAATCGTTTATTGAAAGTAGGCTTAAATAATCCACTTTTACATGTCAAACACGAGTCTCATATAACAAACGTAGAGAAAAATAATCAAATATTCTATTCAACTAAACTAATGAGTAACTGATTATGGTTTAAGGTTGAAAAAAGAAATTTCCCTGTCAAGTGGTGATTCATGCCTTCTCATACACACCATGAATGAGTCACCTAGTACATTTTAGTACCGATACTTATCGCACTTTATCCTTCTTTATACTTTCCGGTATTACGTACTTTCGGTACATTGTCACCTCTACTTCCTTATTTTTATGCAATGCTTTACAGCTTTTCAGGAGTTTCACGACTTTAAAAAGTTGACGACTTCTGCTTTTTCGAAGTAATACTGTGCGCTCAGATGGCTCTTGATCCGATGGCTTTGTGTGAGTGAGCGTGTGTGCGTGTGTCTGTGTATTTGAATTTCAGTCTGACATAAAATTCTACAAAAATTGTAAAAGCGAAAGTAACTCTGCCTGTCTGTCTCTTGGTGCCCCTTTCACGGATAAATGGCTGAACCAATCTTGATATAATTTGGCATGGAGATAGTTTAAGTCCTGGTAAGGACATTTTTACCGGTTCCAGTTATGAAACTGGTATAAAAAGGTCATCAGCAACAATCGAATCATTTATTAGTAAACAATAAATCATCTTATGTATTATTCTAACTTTAGTAGTGGGAGACCTCTTCTGCAAGAGACCGCCTGGGGAAGTACCTTACCTTTGTCAGATATTCATCCACCAAGCAGTAGAGTGCAAACATTACTGTGTTCCGGTTTGAAGGGCACTGTTTGAAGCGAAATTACTGGGCATAATGACACTTTAGAGCCGATGTCTCAGGGTGACGAGCGCAGTGCAGTGCCGCGCAGGATTATGCAATGCAAAGTACTAGGTGGTGAAATTTTCATCCGCCAAGCAGTAGTATGCAAACGTTACTGTGTTCCGGCTTGAACTTTATTATAATTCCTGAAATTAATTAATTAATTTATTATGGTAAATATTGCGACATCAATCAACAGTACCATTAAAATCACTAACCAACATCATAAATTCCACAAAAAAAAACACTAAACACTAACTGCATGCCACCTACGATAGTGATCTAGTTAACGACCTGGTGGGCGTCACTGGAGTTGTTTAATTCTGAACAGACTTTTAAATGGAACTGTTCAATTTTACGATTTTACAAAAAGGTGAACAAAAACTTGTGAAGTCGTTGACTCGTTTATGTAAACCGTTTTCGATTTACATTATATTTATAGGGCACTGTTTCCAGTGAAATTACTGGGCGTATGAGACTTTAGAGCCGATGTCTCAGGGTGACGAGCGCAGTGCGCCGCGCAGGATTGTGTAAAGCATACTTCTGGGTGGCACTGTAACTGCTTTGGAGAGACATGGCGCTTACCATCAGCTGTACGACCTACATTACTCTGTTGCATTTCACTAATATTATACGAGTAAATGAAAAAGTGTATGTGTGTTTGCCCTCTCTTCACGTCGAAACGGCTGAACGGGTTTTGAAGAAATTTAGTATATAGACACTGTGAAATTTAGTACATAGATAGAAATAGAATAGAATACGTTTATTGTTAAAAACTGTGTAGGTACAAAACAATATTGTGGTCTTAAAATTTAAAAAAAGTCCAACAGCCTGTCCGGTTCGAACATACAATAATTATTTTAAACATGTGGTAACATTATACAATATTAATTTACAGGATACCTCAGGTCATGGAATAGAATATAGGACAATTTTTATTCCGTTAAAATTAACGGTATCTGTGGCCATCATCATCATCATCATCATCAACCCATAACGTCCCACTGCTGGGCACGGGTCTCCCCTCACTTTCGTGAGGAGGGTTAGGCCATAATCCATCACGGGGGCCCAGTCCGGATTGGTGGATCACCTACCTACCTCTGAAATAATTCTCGGGTAGGTATGTGGGTTTCCTCACGATGTTTTCCTTCACCGAAAAGCGAGGGATAATTACGTACATATGTTTTACAAGAAACACATTGGTACGTGCCTGCACTGGGATTTGAACTCACGACCTTCTGATTGGAAGACGGACGTTCTCCCACTAGGCTACCACCGCTTACCAGCAAAAAAATAAAGAGTAACCTTAAAATCTAAGAAACAGTCGAGCTCTAACCGAAGATGTACCAAAAACTGTCCAAATATAATTAGGCATACCTACTCACAGTACGATTCCTCACAAATGAAACACCCTTCATCCCAGAACGGTTCCGTCAGGATGTTTGTCTTCAAGTACAGGCCTACACAATCCTATGTCAACATATATCCTTTGAACTTCCCTCCTTTGAAACTGTATACTTAGACTGTACTTCAAAAACTGTTATGAAATAGTTACAAAGCAAAGAGAAACCAACCAGGTGGGTTGATACGTCGATACGTCGATACGTTGATATGTCTATAGGCGTAAGAGCGATGTCACACTGAGCCTTTTCGCCGCACTGCTGCAAGACAATAATCGGCGGAGGTGTCACTTGTTACGGCCGTGAGCGCATAATTACATTCTTTGGGAATAACCGGTGGTTCGTTGGTTTGTTTTTGTTTGATCCCTTGTTAATGTAACTGACGTCTGACAGGCCAAATGTATGACGAGAAAAACAGGGAGTAAAGTCTTGGGAGTCTTTAAGTAACGAGTGAATAGGTAACTTCTAGATAAGTATGCACCATCGTAAGCCGCATTGGTCTTAACATCAGGTGAGATAGTGGTCTATTTATTAATAATATAAAAATACTGTCTGTAGCTTTAATCTATAATAGGTAATTTAACTGTAATGAAATTATGAAATTTAGATACAGATCAAATAATCTAACAATAAAATTGCCTTACAAATTCCCTTAAAAATCTTATTATCTTAAAATCTTCCCTTACTCGATGTTTCGCTTAAGTTACCGACATGCCATCTTAAGAAACTGCGTTAAATCATCCCTAGTCAAAAACACATTTTGAAATGTTATATTTCCGAATCAAGAAGTCTGTTTGACTCTAATAGATCTATCAAAGCTTATTCATAATTTTTGTTTGAATTTAAATACTGCGGCGAAAACGCATAGTGTGGCATTGCTGTTATGGACTATGGGGAAAGTAGATGGTACAAAAGATTGTATCTAACATATTAATGAGACTAGTCAAATAAAACCCTTTGTGCCTTCTGGGAAGCTTTATTGAGTACAATCTTGAAAAAAAACATCTAACTGACAAATCTATGTAAAACTATTTCAATATATAGGGAACTAGCAGCGTCCTGCGGTTTCACGCGTGGTAACTAATATCCCACGGGAACTGACAGTTTTTACGGATATAAAAGTATCCTACCTTGTATTCCAGGAGGTCACCACGTACTTATTCTTATTCCATGCAGTTCATTTTAAGGCCATAAACTGAACGGCCTAGATTGGCACCACACACTCATAAATGACAAACGTGACGTGAAGTCAGTCAAAAATAGACTGAAGAGAATGAGAGAGAAAGCGAATGAGATGGAGCTATATAAACTCCCATAAATGCAAACAAATTGTTCCGATCTCTTTGGATAAATGTCTCTGGTCGACTTATGAACGCTGAGCGATATTGGTGGTGACAGTTGGCAGTTGGCAGGGCAGTTTAAGGCCTTATACTGGATGTGTTTAACTGTTCGTGGTGAGGCCACAGAACCTAAAGTGTCTATATTCCTACTAAATTTCATCAAAATCCGTTGAGGAATTTCGGCGTGAAGTGAGGACAAATGCACTTACGCACAAACTTTTGCGTCTATAATATTACATAGACGAGATGAGATTGGGGCAGGTGAAAAAAGTATATTTTCCAATATTAAGTATTATAATAAGGCCTTACGATTTTCGTCTAAAGCCCACGCCCACGTTTTCTAAATTCAGATATTCAATAACCTTAACGAAAAGTCGGGCTTAGTCCAAATCTATTCTATCACAAAGAACACAATTGCCAACCTGAAATCCGACTGAAACATAAAAATATTCCTCCATTATCTACGCAAATATATTTCTGACAAATCAACAATACGAAAAGCTACCCCTTTGTATCGACAGAAAGAAAATCCCCATTTAGTCGCATAAAGTAAGGAGCAAATCCGCGCAAATCACACTCGACTATGGTGGGTTCACACGGTGCGTATCGTTTTTTTTATTGAAGTAAAACTTCTTTACGCACGCTCGATTCGGGGAGTAAGCTGGTGAATGCGTTTCGAAAAGCGTGATCGGGTGAGGCAAATGGAAGTTGTTAAGGAGATAATTAGTTAGTGAATATATAAAGAGGGAGAGAGTTCTATCTATCTATCTATTCAGCCCGTATTCACCCACTGCTGGGTATAGGCCTCCTCTGTTTCACGCCTTTTGTTCCGGTCCTGTGCTAGTCTCATCCATTCAATCCCGACGTGCTTTGCGATGTCATCCGACCATCCGAGCTGGTGGTCTGCCTCGCAGGCGTTGCGCTCCTCTTGGCCACCACTCCGTTATTACCTTCGTCCATCTTTGGTCATCCCGCCTTGCCAAGTGTCCTGCCCATCTCCACTTAAGCCTTGCTACCCGTATACCTACATCTTCAACTTTAGTGCGACGTCGAATTTCGACGTTTGGTATACGGTCTAGCAGGCGAATGCCTAACATGGCAGAGAGAGAGTTACGTTTCGTATTTATAGTTTCACTGACTAGGACTTGTTATATTTATGTAATAGATAACTACGAGAATTTTTGTCACTAAAACAACCAGAAAGTTAAAAATTTTTACAAAAAAATCTTTTTAAATGAGTTAATATTGAATCTCAGAAGATTACGAATAAACATTGACAGAAAATGTATATTTTAGAACCTTATCTTTACTAGGGAAGCATTTTTAAAGGTTGTGTAAAAGGAAAGAGCTTTCCAAGTCGTCGTAAAATATAAATAGTTTTTTGTTTGACTGAGTGACGAGACGAGCAAGTCGTTCACCTGATGGTAAGCGCTACGCCTGCCCAGTTACAGTACCATCCAGAACTTTGCATGCCTTAATCCTACGCGGCACTGCACATACGACATTTACAATCTGAAATACACCCAAAAAAATTCTATTGTCAAATATTATTGAAAAAATGTAAGCTGCAAATATTAAAGACATATTTTCGAAGTCTATCTCAATAAAGTTCCAAGTCCACATCTCAATAAAGCTGACAAGAATCTACGTATGGCCTGTCAACATCAATACGTATCTATAATGAGCACCACGCATGGGCGTATTGATTTTAATTGGCACCACATACTGAAGTGGTGTCACGATACGCGCTCCGATACGCATCGTGTGTCAAAACTCGATTATTGGTTACTGAATCGTAATGCGATATCGCTTACGCTTATGTAATGTTATCGATTTAAATGTTGACGTTTACCTACATTTCTGTAGTTACTCGTAATCGATTACTATCTACAAAGACACGAAATGCGTGTTTTATTTACATACTAGCGGCACCTCGCGGTTTCACACGCGTTTACTCACAATAACTGTTAATTTTTACGGGATAAAAAGTACAATTTCAGGACATAACGTATCGTGTAAAATATATTATATCTCACCAAAAACCGTTGTGCCGTTTCAGCGTGAGGAGAGGATAAGCAGCTTAATAAGCTAATACACACGCTTTCGCATTTATAATATAAGTGGGATGAAAAAATTGAGACAAAGGCTACTTACAATAGGTTTACATTCTTATTTGGTAGCTTATTTCAATTCTCCTGAACACATTTTTAAACATTTATCTTCAATGTACAGCTTTTTTTTCATTACTGATTTATTATAAGTATATATTAAGATACCTAACTAGGCAAGTGTTTAATTTTATTACGCTGTCAAAGATCGGTCCCTTCACATCTTTAACAAGATATAGATGAAGACAACGTGGAAGAGTATTGGTAAAAACATATGCAAATAATTTTACGATAAAAAAATTACACTTTGTGCAATTTCCGCTCGATACGCACTTTAAATACGCCCCGTGTATCCAGGCCTCAACTCGATTTTTTCTCTCGATTATTTATTCGCCCGTCCCGTACCTCGCTGTTTACCGAATTGGCGCCTTTTTATCACGGCTCGTATGAAAAATGGGGCGAATTCTATTGTTCCCGCGAACAATATGTCATAATGTTGCCAGCTTTTACCCGAATCACTTATTTAACAACGTTGTTTTCGCGTTACATTTGCGTGATGGAAAAAAATTGGATTGATATTGGTTCTTTGGAAATTGCTTTGATTTATTAATCCATCAATGTTTTATTAGAAATTTTATAATGGTTAAATCTAATATTTGTTTGCTTAAAGCTAAATAAGCTACGCAGCGAAATTACTGGGCATATGAGACTTTAGAGCTGATGTCTCAGGGTGACGAGTGCAGTGCAGTGCCGCGAGGATTATGCGATGTATAGTTCTGGATGGTACTGCAACTGCTATGGGCAGGCGTAGCGCTTACCATCAGGTGAACGACTTACTCGTCTCGTCTCTAAGTCAAATAAAAATAAAAAAGCTAAACGATTTATGATTCTGATTACAGTGTTGTAAGTTGCTTCTCAAAAATATATGTTATAGAAATTCAAAAATGGCTTCATCATTAAATTTCTTTCACAAGTAGGTAGTAACGTATATGTTTAACCTTTTAAAACCAAAACATTTGTAAAGCACAATTTCGGAGCTTAAGCTATCCAGCTCGATGCCATTTGAACTCCAAATTACCTTATCGCAATAACAGAGAAGTTTATTTCCTTAGCGTTTTAAAGAAATCTTTAAAACATTTATAGCGACAAGGTACTATGGCAGTACCAGATACTTTCAAGAAGTTATGTTAAAGATTTGTGTAAATGAATTTCAATTACTTTATCGCAATGATAAAATAAGTTTGTTACTTTGGTATTTGAAGACACTTGGAGACTTGTTTATCGTGACATGGGCCTGAATTGGTGTCATAAAGTAAGAAGAGGTTATGGTAAAGATGTCGGTAAACACGCATAGTGTATGAATTGGATGGTTTTAAAAAACATGCGCTCGGAACAGGTGCGACGTTTAAAAAATGTTACCCAACTAGAATAAGGAGAAGGTTCTCAATTTAACTTTTTTAGTTTATTGATTCTAGGTTATCGGCAATCAAAAATATGGCAAAAATAATCATAATTATAAATACTATATCGGAACGAAATAAAAGCTGTAATTTGATCGTATAATATGAGACTTTAGAGCCGATGTCTCGAGGTGACGAGCGCAGTGCAGCGCCGCGCAGGATTATGCAATGCAAGGTTCCGGGTGGCACTGTAACTGTAATGGAAAAGCGTAGCGCTTACTATCAGGTGAACGATTACTCGTCTAGTCCCTCGGTGAAAGAAAAAAATTATTAAAACTCTCAGAAAACAAAAACGAAAAGGAACTCAGTATATACTACATCTTCAACAAATTCTTCTTAACTGCGTAACATTTTCCAACCAAATTAGTACGTACTTTACCTCCCAGGACTACATAAAATGAGGGATTGGCGTAAACAACGGTTAAGCGGCCATTAGGGCACAATGACATCAATTTGAACCTTATTCTAACCGACGTTAAACGTTTGTTAAACTTGAGAGGTGTTTAATGCAGTCTTGTTTGTATAAAAAATTGTATAGACAATGATCTTTTTGTATTGTTAATTTTTTTGAAGTAAATCTTCTTTACGCACGCTTGACTTAGGGAGTAAGCTTGTGAATGCGTTACGAAACTTGTGATCGGGCGAGGCGAACGGAAGTTAATAGGGAGATATGAGTAAGTGAAGAGAGACAGTTTAGTTGCGTATATATTTTAAAATACCTGGGCATATTGTTTTTTATATTTGACTGGGTAAAGAGACGAGTGAGTCGTTCACCTGATGATAAACGCTACTCCTGCCCTTAACACTTTGACTGCTGAGCCGATTTTCTTGTCTAGCCACGGTTACGGATCTGCACACGCCGTTGTGTTTTCCCGTACCGCTAACACAACTGTTGTGATTTCAGCACTTAACGTTTTAACAGTTGTAGGGCCGTTTTAACCGCGGTGTACAGTTGGTGGTTATAAAAAATTGGTTGCCTGTAAAATTGGTTTACGGACGATATTTCAACGTGACAACGTCATAACAAAACATTGATGAAATGATGAATGAATAAAATTGAATCATTTTTTAATAATAAAAGGATAAATACTTGAAATTATACTAGGAATCAGATTTTTAAAATGCAAGAATAATTAACCTGTCAAGAAGAGAAGAGAGATAGTTGCGGCGCAAGCGTACAATGAGCGTTACGAGACAATGTGTCAACTCATTCGTGCATGCAGCCGGCGTTCATCGATTTATTAGACGTTGTCACGTCAGTAAATATGTCGCACATGAACCGATGGTGTAGATTGTGGGTACCCTAATCGCGCGCTCTTGTTAAAACCCTCAAGAATGTGTAAAGTCACACAGTTTGAACGTTTCGTTCTAAAGCATTTAAACTGTGAGAAAATCGTTTGTTTAATGCAATGACATTCGAAATAACTTTGTGGCAGAACGAGCTCAAATTGAAATGGTTTCGAATTGTCGATCGTTGGTTTGTTGGTTTTTATTAATTAATTTAATAATTGTAGCGTACGAGATTTAAAATGAGCTACAAAACAAAAAGTTAGGCTTCGACATGGGTGAAGCAAAATTAGATTATGATTTTGACCAGTATGTCTGTTTTTTTTATTTGACTTAGTGACGAAACGAGCAAGTCGTTCGCCTGATGGTAAGCGCTACGTCTGCCCATAACAGTTACAATGCCACCCTGAACTTTGCATTGCACCATCTTGTGCGGCAGCGCACTGCGCTCGTCATCCTGAGACATCGGCTCTAATGTCTCATATGCCCAGTAATTTAGCTGGAAACAGTGCCTTTCGAACTGGAACACAGTAATGTTTGCACACTACTGCAATCTGTTCACTCATAACATCTAAACTACACTTATCATAATTAGAATATTGAGGTATCGTAAGAATCGTTTTAATTGTACGCTAGATATAGGTTAAGTGACATTATGTTAAATTGAATATGGCGCCCTCTGGAGGACAAAGTCACGAACTAAAATTATTTCTTGAAGTAAAACTTCTTTACGCACACTCGACTTGGGGAGTAAAATGGTGAATGCGTTACGAAAAATGTGATCGGGCGAGGCGAACGGAAGTCGAGAGGTAGATATAAGTCAGTGAAGATAGAAAAAGACAGACTTGCGTTTCGTATATTTTTTAAAATATCTGTTATGAATTTTATTTCAAAAAATTTTGTATAGTTATTTCTACTATGTGTCCCAGCACACATTTAGTTTTTATTTTTATTTTGTATTGTTGGATTTTATGATATGAAGGTGCTGACGATTTTTAGTAATGTTTTTTAAGAGCTTAAGAACAGCACAATCTTCTTAATAATCTAATCTTGTTCTATGCGCCATATGTTTTCTTTTATGGAAAATCATAACACCATAGCAAAGATAACGTTTACGGGGTTCATGTGAAAATAACATTAACCCCTAGGGTGAAACACGCCCTTATAATATGAGGATGTTTCGAAGAATTCGGCGTGCATTCTCCAATTATTCCTTTTTATGTAAGGTTAGGTTATCAGGCAAACTTTTTATTTTTTGTGTTTTTGTGTTACAGTGTTAAAAAACAACAAAATCAAAATCGGTTTATCCGTTTAGGAGCTACGATGCCCACACACACACACACACACACACACACACACAGAGATAGAGACCCGTGCCACGTCCCCCTTGGTGATACATGGTGAAGTTTAAGACTAACCCCCCCCCCCCCTAACTACCCTGGTGAATTTTAGTACCTACAAGAACCTTAGAATTTTTCAATATTTTTTTAAGTTTAGGAATAGCTGCATTTCGGTTAAGAAATCACGCGTTTGACGACAAAAATAATGCTCGAGATATCTTACTACCGCCAGACCACCGCCACCCCCCCCCCCTCACCCCTTGTGATATTTCGAGATTTTTTCTAAACCCACTCCCCCCCCTTTCAAGCCTCACGATTAATGGACGGCCGCTAATCTGTAGCTTTGGAACTAAAACTGATACAGAATTACCGACTTAAATTTGGGTTAGCCTAGCCAAAGCCTGGCCTAGCCAAGCCTAGTTTTGGGTTTGGTTAAGCGGTGGTAGCCTAGTGGGAGAACGTCCGCCTTCCAAGCAGAAGGTCCTGAGTTCAAATCCCAGTGCAGGCACGTACCAATGTGCTTCTTGTAAAACATATGTACGTAATTATCACTCGCTTTTCGGTGAAGGAAAACATCGTGAGAAAACCCACATACCTACCCAAGAATTATTTCGGAGGTAGGTATGTGATCCACCAATACGGATCTGGCCTCCGTGGTGGATTATGGCCTAATCCTCCTCACGAAAGTGAGGGGAGAGCCGTGCCCAGCAGTGGGACGTTATGGGTTGTTGATGATATTTGGGTTCGTTAAAGAACATTATGTCAAAATGACGAGCATAGTCACAGACAAAAGCCAGTAGGGTACTAAAGTATTCCACCCAGTAACCACACTGTAAACTTATGTATGTTCTATAGCTCCACTTACTTTAAAAACACGAGTAAAAACTCTCTGAATTTTGTTCGACAATTTAGGAAAGATTTGTGGTCGAAGTTTCACCTGAAATTACCATTTTGAGGTAAAAATCGCGAGTTACCTCCTTTAAAGGCTTCAAGAAAAGAGTATGTCGGTAACTTGTGTTACGTGTAATTTGGGATTTGGATATTACACTGATTTACTCTTTTGGGGGGAAAAGTTATACTGAACTACGAAAAAAGTCAAACGAACTTGATGTTTCAGAGCTTTGGAATCATACTTCTTTGTTTTCTTGTGTTATGTTGTAGTGCTCAGGATATAACAAACTATAAAAGCAAGATTAAAGGCCACAGCTGACTCACAGCTGTCTTATTCACATCTAGTAATACAGCGCACACGAGAGTGAGTGAAACAGAAAACTTCCCATGGTTTTTATTATTTCAAGTATGTTCCACAAGACCCGTCCATCATCCACCCATATCGTCCCACTGCTGAGCACAGGTCTCCCCTTACTTTCGCGAGGAGGGTTAGTTATTAACTAGCTGCGCCCCACTGTTTCACCCGCGCATTTCCCGTTTTGTCCCACGGTAACATACTATCGGGATAAAAGGTACCCTAGTACTCAATCCTGGTTATAAACTATCTGTGTTCCAAATTTCATTCAAATCCGTTCAGTAGTTTTTGCGTGAAAGAGGAACAAACATCCATCCATTCTCACAACCTTTCGCATTCACTACTGACCGTCAATGTAAGACTAAATACGGAATATTCGAATGCCTCGTGCTTTCTCTAATCTGTCTAAACATGTCAACCAGACTAAAAATCCTTTTAAGATTTTAATGGCTTTCAGCAAAGAACCGTGCGCGTTCAATTACAGAGCCTTTTATACAAACATGACAGATATGAAGCCTGTAGAATTTCCAGAATAATCGGGAGTCGCGTGGTGTGGCAATTAGGAGAGAGACGAAAAAATGGGTAACGAACTGTGACGATTGTTTAACTGGCGGGTGAGGTGCGAGTCATAAGGTGTAGCGGGTAAATATAAAATTTTTAAAATGCCTCTTCTGCAAGAGACCGCCTGGGGAAGTACCACACCTTTGCCAGATATTCATCCGCAAAGCAGTACAAACATTATTGTGTTCCGGCTTGAAGGGTACTGTTTCCAGCGAAATTACTGGGCATATGAGACTTTAGAGCCGATGTCTCAGGATGACGAACGCAGTGCAGTGCCTTGCAAGATATTCAATGCAAAGTTCCGGGCACTGTAACTGATATGGGCAGCGGTGCTTACCATCAGGTGAACGAGGTGCTCGTCTCGTCAGTAAGCTGTGTAGGGTCCATGCGTGGGTCCACTCTTTGCCCCCTCGGGACACGTGACGTGACGGGAAGTGAACCATGTCGCCGCCACGTTATGTCTTGTCCCACAGAAAAACTCTTATTTACACAAATCGCTAACTTTTTCGCAACGAACGAGAAACTCGGCAAACGCGATGATTAGACGCTATCCCGATTTTCGTTACAAGATATAACGAATTAGACATCCTATCTAAATGTTAGGTTATTCTTAGCCCGGATTTCTTTTTATTTCACTATGGGACGAGACGAGCTAGTCGATCACCTGATTGTAAGCGCTACGCCTGCCCATAACAGTCACAGCCCCACCCAGAACTCTATATAAAAAGGTTATTTTCAAAATCACATACATAGATGCTGACCCCTACCTAATAATACCTTTAAAATTTAAGATAAGAGATAAGACTTTTGGACTACAAACCACGTAACTACTTCGAGTTTCATCAAGTTACTGCAGGGCCGAATGTCTACAAGGTTACCATCTCCATCTTATTAGACTAACTTAAGCTATAACTTGAAGACGTAAAATGAAATATTGCGCCCTAGGGCCGGAAAGTGGTTGCTGTGAACTAACTTATGCCTGGCTCTTTAGGTGTGTCTTACACGGCGATCGCCGCTACGGTGTCCGGCATTGAATCGCTTGTACCATGTTGTATCTACGTTATCTGATCATTTTTTGCTCGTGACATTAATGATGTTGTACGATCAGCTTTAAAATCTATAGCTGAATAAAAAAAAATATAACATTTCCCACTAAACGAAAAAAAAAACACATGTTCACATATTTACGCCTGAAAAATAAAAGCTATAGATAATAAGACCTTTGTACACATTTGAACTGTAACATTAAAATAATAGTCTATTTTATTCTGTTCTAAGTAATCTCCTTCCTCTTAGGGTTCTGTACCTCAAACGGAAAAAGGAACCCTTATAGCATCACTTTGTGGTCCGTCTGTTTATCGATTTTTGTTTGAAAGATATTTATATATTTTAAAGACAATAAGTCCGCTTCACCGCTTCCGCGCAGAGCAGCGGCGCGGCGACGACTAGCGGGCGTCGTGTAAGATTCACCTTTGTACATAAAAAACAAACTAATTATTTTAAAATTTAGACAATAAACACAGAGTAATAAAATAAGATTTCAAAATAACTAGCAACTTGGAAGTGAAAAGTTACCTTCCGTAATCTGTAACCGTTCTTAAGTATTTACTTAAGTAGCGATAAAACTTTGAGCTACTGTTAGTTAGTACGGAGAGAAAGCGGCCTATTAACAGAGTAATTAACTTTTTTTAGTCTATAGGCGCTATAAACAGTTTATTTCCAATATATAGTCAGCAACAAAATTTCTAGATTATATCCGTTTCGTTCCAAAAGGTTCATTTCTCCAAAGGTCTACTTCCCGAAAAGACTATTACCATAAAGTCAACTTTTCATATTTATTTAGTCACTAGCAGCGCCCTGCAGTTTCACGCGCGTTGATCCGGTAATCTTTACGTCAAAAATGTATCTCATGTTCTATTCCAGGAGCTTAAGTATCTATATTTATGTACCAAAATCTGTTCAGCCGTTTTATTGTAAAGAGAGAACAAACACACAAACTTTTCTTTCGCTTTTATAACATTAGTTAGCCTTTTCCTGAAACAATACCATATAAATTTAACGAAAATTTAACTGTAATACAATTTTGCAATTAGAAAGAATTAACTTGAAATAATTCTCGGGTACTTAGGTTTCCTCACGATGTACTCAAGCAACGTAGTTAAAATTCTACCACTGCTCGAGTCTTTCAAAATAACAGAAATTAAAAAGTTCAACCTTAAGTGGAAGTTAAGTAATTGAAAAGTTAAGCTATAAAAAAAAATCTAGACAAGTCGTGACCTGCTTCTAAGTGTAAAGAGCCAGTAATTAAATACTGAACGCAGGAAACTCACATTCCTGGCCGAGGAAAGCTGGGGTGCGGCCTCACTGCAGGCGATTAGCGAGTTTGAAATAAACTAGTAGACAGGTATTTTTTTTAGACTTAGTGACGAGACGAGCAATTTGTTCACCAGATGGTAAGCGCTACGCTTGCCCATAACAGTCACAGCACCACCCAGAAGCCTGATTGCATAATCCTGCGTGGCACTGCACTGCGCTCGTCACCCCGAGACATCGGTTCTAAACTGGATCCATTTAAGGTTGAAAATGGCAGCAGCATAAAAAATAAGACGGTACGATTATGCGACGC
This sequence comes from Campaea margaritaria, assembly GCA_912999815.1. Classification (NCBI taxonomy): domain Eukaryota; kingdom Metazoa; phylum Arthropoda; class Insecta; order Lepidoptera; family Geometridae; genus Campaea; species Campaea margaritaria. The sequence continues at coordinate 7,370,580 of OU538812.1, forward strand.
GGTTCAGTTTAGGTCTTCAATTGAATCGCTATAAGATGTCATGGTAGGTCTCCAGGTCTTATGCCAATACATCGAGCAGGTTTGATGATAGAAACGGGAGGTGGACATGGCAGCTCGTTACTGACATTGATGGCGTTTGACCTCATTTTGATCAGCGTGCAGTACCGAATACACATTGTTTTGAAAAATATGTTATACTTTGCCGCCAAAAACTTATTCCGAGGTTAGCTTAAAATATCCATACATTAAGTGGGCTCTTAAGTCATAGGAGTAATTATTTAATCGCTTTCTTCTTTCGCTCTCAGTACGACTACAGCTTTACTTGAAAGCCATTTAAGGCGATTCACAGAACAATTTAAGCGAGCATATATCTTCAAAGATATGCTCGACCATTATTTTATCAGGGTCTAAAATTTATTCGCCAGCATTGTTTAAGGAGAAGGTTTATCGCCGATTAAGTTTTCCTTAATGTACCTTGATGAAATGTTGCTAAAATCTAAGATTTCACATATCATTTCAGTCAACGAGCTCTGAGGCCTCATCACGAACAGTTAAATCCATCCAGTTAAAGGCTTTAAACTGAACTGCCCTGCTAACTGTCACAACCAATATCGCTCAGCGTTCTTAAGTCGACCAGAGACTAAAATAATACATAAATAAAAAAAAAAATAAAAAAAAAATGATAGTTAAAAAAAACTAAAAAAACGCTTTAATAGGAAGCCGAAATATAAAGTAGAAAATAATACATAAAGGGGGGTGTTTGATATCAAAGGGTAATCTATACTAATATATAAAGCTGAAGAGTTTGTTTGTTTGTTTGAATGCTAGGATCTCAGGAACTACTGGTCCGAATTGAACAAGTCTTTATGTGTTGAATAGTCCATTTATCGAGGGAGGTTATAGGCTATATAACATCAGGCTACGACCAATAGGAGCGGAGCATCAATGAAGAGTGTGGCAAAAACGGGAAAAATATATTGCTTTTAAGAGAGTTATTGCGGGAAAACTTAAATTATGCGGGTGAAACCGCGGGGCGCAGCTAGTTATAAATACTTATAAAGTAGGTAAAAAACACATACTTGTGTGTTGTCAGCAGTCACCTAGGCTCAACACAGACTTCCAGTGGACAGATATTATTATGTGGCTAGTCAGGCGGAAGCTTGGCTACGCGTTAGTTCTCTAAGTATCCAAAATCTATTTGGATAAATACTCTATAAGACATCGTGAGGAAACCCACATAACTACCCGAGAATTACCGAGGTAGCCTAGTGGGAGAACGTCTGCCTTCCAAGAAGAAGGTCGTGAGTTCATATCCCAATGCGGGCACGTGCCAATGTGTTTCTGTAAAACATATGTACGTTATTATCAATCGCTTTTCGGTGAAGGAAAACATCGTGAGAAAACCCACATACCTACCCGAGAATAATTTTGGAGGTAGGTATCTTATCCATCAATCCGGACTGGGCCCCCGTGATGGATTATGGCCTAACCCTCCTCGCGAAAGTGAGGAGAGACCCGTGCCCAGCAGTGGGACGTTATGGGTTGATGATGATGATTACTCTATAAGATAAAAAAAAAAAAACAGATTATTTTTAATGCATTTAAAATTTTTCGCTCAAAATTTCAGGGGCTCCAGTCTTTTGTCTCCTTTGTTACAATTAAGTGTTAATGTTACTGTTTCGTTGATTTAGGCACCATTTGCCGTCGAAATTATCTTTATTTCAGTCTTTATTGCCGTGTAAAATAAGTGGGCGATAAATTTTATTGCTGCTTTTTGTCAGGCATTTGTTTTTGATGGGACAATAGGTTGGTAGCCTGCGCGAGGGAGTATTTAATGGCTTAAAAATAGGCTTAACCAGATTTGATTGTGATTATAATCTGTGGATGTGGATGAAAAGTATTTAAAGTATATCGTAATCAAATGTTATGAAAATCGGTGAAGCCGTTTCAGCGCTGAGTTGTAAGAAGCTAGACACACGCGCACAAACTTTTGCGTAGGATTTTTTTTTTGGCCTATTTTGAATATGTTTCTTTGTAACTAAATGAAACCAAAACTGCTGAACGGATTTTAATTTCATTTAAAAGTGTAGGAGTTAATAATACAGGGTTGTAACATAGGTCATCTTTTAATTTAAAAATGTACCCCTAAAGGGTGAAATGTTATGTCAAAGTTAAAGAAAAAGCAGTGAAGCGCAGCTCATAATATTTTGGAATTTAATTAGTGCGCGAAAACACCTGTTTTTGTCTTATAAATAATTTTGGCAAAACAATTGCTTTGATTAAAATAATAAAAGCAGAAATGAAAGAAATAACGCTCGCGTTGATAATTATAAGGAACCCTTGGTATTAACACACAGTTAGCAAACAAAATTTTGTACATTAAGGAGAAATTAAATAAACTTATTTAGTATTTACAAGTTTGGCACCTAGGGCTAATTATCCTTGGATTTACAATATCACTTTACATATTTAAGTAATTAACGATCTCATATAAAATTATGAACTCGTATACAATAATTACGGCCCGAATCTAATTATCTTGTGTAATTTTGAAAATTTGGTTTGGTTAAGGTGGTACGTTTTGCTTAAGGGGGATTTTTTTTTTTGTTTTTTGTTGCTCGGCTGGGTAATTAATTTATATAATAATGGCATTTACGACAGTAAGAAGTAGATGATTATTTACGGTATTAGGTATAGATATTAAACACTATTGCACCAAATTGCTCAAATCAGCCAATTAAATGTTAATCTGACGACTGAAGTGTTTATTGACTTATTTGGGCTATCAGATGCATTTGTGGGACATATCTTTATGAAATAATGAGCAAAATAATCTAAGTTTCTCGGAAATTTCATTATCATTAACAATAGTTACCCGTTATAGCAGCTAACACGAAAAATTAGTAAAAAAATTCAAATTTCCCGCAATAAGCGTAACGGACCACCTTAAAAAAAAAGTTTGTTAAATATTATTAAAAAATTGCTCACCTGCTAGCTGGTTCCAAAGACCTTATACTTATACCCCCTTATTTATAAAAAGTTATCGAACGTCACTTAGTACTGCGCAGTACAAAATTCTAGTGCGTGATTTTATGAAACGTCACATAACTTTTTATGAATAATGGGGCTAATAGCTTTGCCTGATTCAATTATACAGTGTTTGACAGATGCGAGCCGACAGGTGTCATGGCATTCAAGCCACAGTTTAGGCAAGGAGTTGTTTGATTGCAACAAACAGTGATTCTATACGGAATCAGGCAGCTGTTCAGCTTTCAGTACAAAATACGTATTCAAGTACTTGATGAATGCTTTTCTGGTAGGTTTTTTCTTGAACAAAAAACTCATTTAAGCATGGCCTCCCCTTAACTGTCGGGATTAAATCGATTTCCGTCACCTGCACGCGCCTTAATTACTGCTGGCGTCTCTACCGGGAAAGTGAAAAGAATATTTCAAGATTTTTTCATCTATCGATAAGCAATAAGGCCGCACATTGTACAATATTTATTTCAATGAGTTCTATTCCTTGTGTACCATGTATATTTCTATTCATGATATACGTGTAATTTAAAAAAAAAAAAAAAAAAAAAAAAAAAATTGTAATAAATAACATTATGAAACCCCTTACGAACAGACCCCTAACCTTACCTTCCAATTATCTAGGAAATCAGGAGCGAAAAAGACCTTGTTCCCACAGACATACAGGAAAAGTATCTCAGTGGTTCATACATAACCCTACTTGGATAACAAACCAACCACCTCACGCTTTTCTCTCGAATCTTCGTCAACTTTTTTTCTTTATATGACTGAGTAACGAGACGAACAAGTCGTTCACCCGATGGTAAGCGCAACGCCTGCTCATAGCAGTTACAGTGCCACGCAGACTATTGCATTGCAAAATTTTACGCGGCGCTCGTCACCCTGAGACATCGGTTCTAAATTCTCAAATGCCCAGTAATTTTACGGGAAACAGTGCCCTTTAAACCGGTGAACACAGTATTGTTTTTATGCTACTGCTTGGCGGATGAATATGCGGTACTTCCCTCTTGCAGAAGAGCCCTAACGTTAGGCAAAACCTACGCAACGGAAATTGTCCAAATCTATACCAATCAGGGAATAGTCAAAACCAAATTCGGCACTCCACCGGATTATACATAGAATAAGGAATCCACCAGAGCAGTCACTAAATAAAATGACAAAGAATATTTAGTACTAAAGCAAGTTCACGGTGCAGAGTGAGTGAGCAAACACAAATATTGTCATAACTCCGGGGATTTGTTTAATTTGACGCGGGCGACGCTCTGTCTCAAGGGCAAAGATTAGGGAGTGCAGAGGGATAGTATTACGATACTATATCAATATGATTTGACTATGGATAGGTGGGTAATTGGGTGTATGACACGTTCAATTTTAGACTTTTAATAAGTGTTAAAATACAAAAGAAAAGCATCTTACTTCTTAAAAGCCTCGGAATTTGTTTTTTAATGCATAATTTTGATTTTAAAAATCTTTTTTTTTTTAACAGTATGTACCTATAAAATTTTTAGAGAATATAGTTTTAATCACATTTACGCATCTTATTGTATTTCTAAAATCATTTCTACTCCATTTAAAATAAAAATCCGCTCAATATGTACAACAAACAGCCTTAACGCTAGCAATGTCTTCCAACCAACGTAAGCAGCGACTAGAAAGAAACAGCACGCACAGTACGCTGGTTAACAAAATATAGATACATTTTTATTAATTCCCATTCAACACACGCTTATCGCAAATGAGGTTGACCGAGCACACTCACCGAAGCACAAAACAATTAGGCATAATTATAACTAATGTCCAATCTGTTCATTATTCACTTACTCTATGTCCCACTGCGAGGCATAGATAAGCTAACTAAATAGAGAGGTAATCTCTGTGGTACGCGTCAGTTTATTACCTACCGGGTAACGGATTGTAATTAGGTAGATTTCGTTCGTGGTCTGTATGAACTAACTTATTAACACACCTGGTTTATCTATTTAAATTTGCAGCCCACAGTGCCTGCGAAACGTAAGGTTTTACATTCGATTCCCGCACTGCGCAAGTTTTTGTGTGAGCCACAGGTTTGCTCTGAGTCTGGGTGTTTGTGGGACCATGGTCCTTGTAGTTTCTGATCGACCGTCTCATAGTCCTTATCAATAATGCGTTATCAATGGTGCCGTGTGGGATTTATACTTTAGAGTCTATTCTGGGTCCTTAATCGCTGAACCTCATATTTTTATTAAACTTTGTGACGAGACGAACAGGTCAGTCACCTGATGGTAAGCGCTACGCCTGCCCTTAACAGTTACAGTGCCACCTAGAACTTTGCATTGCATAATCTTGCGCGGCACTGCCCTGCGCTCGTCACCCTGAATCATCGGCTCTAAAGTCTCATATGCCCAGTAATTTACCACATGAGATTCCTTGCCGAAAACGCGTGATTTAAACTTATTTTGAATCTCAAAACTTCTCGAAACGAGTTAGCTTCCCGCACGTTATTTTGACAGTTCAATTGACAGTACAAAAAGAGCGCGTTACCAGTCTAGATGGTCATAACGGCCCTGGTTTGTTCGATTGATACCAGTTCTTAAGCCACGTCAGAGGCCCATGGGCGGCCTGACAAAGTCTGACGTCGTTCCCCCTCCACCCCATTCGACCTCAAACAACATTAGGTATACCATGGCTGTTCCACGCGGACAAAATTGCAGACAAACGCTATTTTAAAATGTACTTCCGCAAATGCTATAAAATACGGGCAGACAGATCGTATTCTCCCTAATTTATGGTGTCGCCTCTATTCGGAATGCATTTTTATATTCTTTGTTACTCTGTGCCCCACTTGGCAGGGTTGTGAAGTGAGGATTTTGCTTTATCTGGTTTATCTGTCTGGAATTCTGCGCCAATGCTGCTTGGGCAGGGTTTTTTGATGCAGGATATTTGTTACTAACTAGCTGCGCCCCGCGTTTTCACCAACGAAATTCCAGTTTTCCCACAATAACTGCATTTCCCAGGATAAAAATTATTATGTGACTTAGGGATAGCTAAAGATCGCAAACAAATTAAAAGTTTTTTTTTTTGACTGAGTGACGAGACGAGCATGTCTTTCACCTGATGGTAAGCGCTACGCCAGCCTATAACAGTTACAGTGCCACCCAAGTAAAAGTGAGTTAATACAAACGCACATTCACAGTTTTTGTTAAGTTTTCCAATTTTGCTCTAGATAAGAACCTTCTTTGGACCTGAAAGAAAATTTAAAAATGGTGAATTTGACCCATTTGCCAGTTTCACTATTTCAGAGATATCTGCAGTAAAAGTACATTCTATGTTACAATCCCGAACAGTTTAATTTTAGACCCAATTTTATTGAAACTCGTTGAGCAGTTTCCATTGAGTGAGTAACCATAATAAACAAACCAACTTTTAATCTTTCTCATCTCAGGAATATTGTAAAAATGCGAAAGTGTTTGTGTGGTTTTTTCTTCGCGCCAAAATATCTGAACGGATTTTGATGTAATTTAGTATACAGATACTTTAAACTCAGGAGTAGAACATAGATTAATTTTTATCCCGTAAAAACTAACAGATCCTAAGGGATACTAGCTTTTGCAGATTAAACTGCAGGGTATTGCTAATTTGATATAAAACGTCATTACCCCCCGGCTACAAGCGCTCTTATTATGGCTGGAACATCAAAATCCATTGGACAAAAAGCAAATAAAACGTAGGTACACAAAATAGCAACATCTGTGAGCAAACAGCACGGTTATAGGGAAGTGACGGAACTCGCGCGCCTGTACCAAATGTTTGGGTAACGAACCCGGAATGCAGACGGGAGGGGAAAAAACGCAGCTGCTAATAAATGCTGTAGAATGAGCTTCACACTAACAGGTACACGGGTGTCGCTGAACGTTACAAACTTACGATCGGTTATGCGTATCGCCAGGAACGATGGTACGCACGCGACGGTCGATCGAGCACTAAAACCAGTCTAACAATTGGAAAGATTCTTACAAAACGGTTCTAATTCGGCGTGAATTTGGTTGCGAACGACCAGCGCTGGTCTTCCGCTCGTACTATTCGGTAATAATCGATAGTATAACTCTAGGGTAATCGATTCCAGCCGCTCGTCTGCCCGGTCCACATAACGAGCCCCAAAACACTACGTAGATGAAAACGGCTGAGCCGCGCCGTCAAATGTTTACCGATAGAAAGAAATTGTGTTTGTCCGTCCTGTTTGTACTAGCCATCAGAAAGCATTGTTGCTGGTAACACAAACATAGGAAAGGCTTATTAATGTTACTATGAATGGACATATTTTAGAGCAGAGCTGAATGTAGCGGTGGCATTCTTCAACAGCCCGCCTTGGAAGTACAGTCGACCTCAGCAGCCGTATTAAAACTTTCATGTTTAACAAAAAAAAAACTACAAGCATAGGAACGGCTTATTTATGAGTGAACATAATTTTTGAGCTGAGGAGATTGTAGTGGTAGGAGTGTTCAAGAGCCCGCCTGGAAAGTACGGTCGGCCTCAGCAGCAGCTAAACGTCATCAAAGTAAAATTTTCATGTTTAACAAAAAAATGTTACGTGTTTAAAAATAAATAAATAATTAATTTTAGCGTCTGTACACACTATTTTTTTTTTTAAGTGAAAACTTCTTTAGGTGCGTTGAGCACTTTTTGGGTGTACAAAAATCATGGAATCATCCGTTTAGCTGTTTTTGCGTGATTTAGTAACAAACATCCAAACGTAAAAACATTTATATATAGAACATGATTAGGATATTTGATCTGTTCTCTCTGTAATTACTATTTGTGAGTTTTTCCTTCGCCTGCCTCAGTAATCGTGTCCATACATCCAAATGTTTATGATTTATTTATCTCAATCTAATTGGGAGTTACGTAGACCATAACAAAATTAATGTATACCGATATCATCCGGCGCACAACGATAAATTAACAGAAATCATAGGCTGGGAGCGTTGTCTTTTGAAATTACTCGAGAACATCGTAAAGTGACTTTAGTACAAGTTTTGTTTCACATAACATAAAAAAAACAAGCAGAGCTTTTTTAAATGTCATGTGCAGTGCACATTGACAACAAATTGAAGTTATAACTTTTCTAGCCTTAATTTATATCAGCATCAATTCGTAATTTCATCTGCCAGTGTCTCCTCACCTATCAACTGTTTGATTAGCTGCTTAGCTACTGATGATTGGTTTAATGGTAGAGCATCCGTTTTAGATAATTAACAGATTTATAATTAGCATAGTTAGTCAGTAGTCGATCGGATACGATGTATTTGTGTTCGATATTTGAGATATTAGATTAATCTATCTATATAAATAAAAATTAATTGCTAATAAACGTATTACCACAGAATAGATAGTACTACGTAGTATTACTAAGCTAAAATTCGAGAATAGCTTAAACTATGCGGCCATTTTGTTTTGTTGTGTTTGTAATTATTGTCAGTGTTTATATGAAAAGAAACATTAGAATATTGAAAAATTTGGAAAAAACTGAAATTGCTTTTTTCTATGGGATTTTTGTAATAAACTTAAGCTTTGATATTTGATTATAAGGAATCCGGTTATATTGAAAATAATTATGACAAGCGTTTCAATGCCGGTAGTTGTTTTTTAAATTTGTCTGACCATCTACTTTTGACGTTGACTGTACTCTCGGAATTCAGTGTGTTATTCTAAAGATTTCGAACTTAATCTGTTTGTCTTCTTTATTTACAGAAGGTGTAAAAAATAGGTTTTCTTGTGATTATAATAATTATATCAATTATGTTTGTTTCAGGTAAAAATATCTTCTTATTGCTGTTGGACCAGATTTCCTGCTTCAGAGTTCAGTGGGAATTTCTGGGTAAGCTCTCAATCTTCTTTTAGAGTTTCTTGACGGTTCTTCTCGATTCCGAATCCGGTAGTAGAGTCAGTGAACTTTCATGAGGGCCAACTAAGGACCCAGAATAAACATATTTAATTTTGACTTTGAGCCAAATACTGCTTTAATACATCTCATTAATATTACAATTTAGTACTTATCAGGGTCTCTAGATTAAACGTTACTTGACCAAAATACTGGCTTTTTTTTGCCATGCAACGTGGCAATGCTGCAAGCATTTTGGAAACGTTGCCTACTGGGCGGTGTTTCGCTTTCGCTATTCGGTGTTATATATTATCAGACGAGCTTTTTTTAAAATTTGCGTACTCGGTACTGCAAGCTGATCGAAACGGCCTAAACACCATCAATCTACTGTTAGTCACTGAAGAGTTCCGTGTCAACCTCCCGTCTCTATCATCAGGTCAGTTCACTGTCACCATAATATTGTATTGTCATCGGAATTGGACAGACATGCAAAATTTCAACTCAATTCAACATAGGGAACTGGGTTAAAATTGACTTTCAAAATTCCAAGACATACAAGTCAAGTTAAATAAGAGCTTTGCAATAAAAAGACCGCACGTTAGACCGCACGAGTGAGGTAAAACTTCGGCCTGCACTGTGTCTTAGATACACGAAACGCAACTGTCTATAAGAGAAAGAGAAAAAGAAATTGTGTGCACTTCTCTCTCTTGCCCCTACAGTAATTCTATCTTCACTATCTTCATTAACTTATATCTCCCTCCCAACTTCCGTTCGCCTCGCCCGATCACACTTTTCGTAACGCTCTCGGCATGCAATCCAGCTCCCCAAGTCAAGCGTGCGTAAAGAAGTTTTACTTCAAAAATCACAGTTCTAATTTAAATTCCGTATTGAAAAGTAAAATATCATTATTATGCCAAAAGCATATTATTACCACCTTCGCTACCCACTTGTGCAAACGAACACCCACGCAACAAAACTCTAATGTAAAATTTGTTTGATCAACTGTACTTCGACATTCTGTAAAGATGGAAAGCTTTACCGCAGTATAAACCACAGCAGTTAGTCAACTCACCCGTTTTTTATTCTACTGCAAAAGAAAGAATACTTCTAATCTTTTTATTTCACCATTTTAGAATGAGTGAATGGATCGAAGTTTGTTTAGAACTAATGTCGCAAGTTTTTGACACAGTATTCGTTGAAATTTTGCAAGCCTGTCAAATTTCACGTAACATTACAGTGCCACCCAGCACTTTGCATTGCATAATCCAGCGCGGCTCTACACTGGGCTGTCACCCTGAGACATCGGCTCTAAAGTCTCATATGCTCTATCTCATATAGTAATTTCGCTGGAAACAATGCTCTTCAAACCGGAACACAGTAATGTTTGCACACTACTGTTTTGCGAATTAATATCTGATTTCCGAAGACTCTTACTACTAATTGATTTGTATTGTGACTTTATTGAGATTTTCTATTTAATTTTGATAGCGTGAGAACTGGGACACATTGAAGTGGAAACTTCGATGTATACCATATTTTTTAATAGTTCTGGATTAATGCATATTCAGAGCGCACTCACTATGGACATAATAAAACAATAGAATAAAAAATACAACTTTTTTGAAACCTCTTAAATATATACAGACAGATTTTTAAAAGGAGATAGATCTCTTAGTTACCGAAACTTAGAACACGAAACAAATAAAAAAAAAGTATTTATATATGTAGGTACTCTGATATTTTTCTTACGTTACAGTTTGTTATTTCATAAAATTTTTTAATCAACTGTAATCTATATTTGTAAGCGGTGGTAGCCTAGTGGGACAACGTCCGCCTTCCAATCAGAAGGTCGTGAGTTCGAATCCCAGTGCAGGCACGTACCAATTTGTTTCTTGTAAAACATATGTACGTTATTATCACTCGCTTTTCGGTGAAGGAAAACATCGTGAGGAAACCCACATACCTACCCTAGAATTATTTCAGAGGTAGGTAGGTGATCCACCAATCCGGATCTGGCCCCCGTGGTGGATTATGGCCTAACCCTCTTCACGAAAGTGAGGGGAGACCCGTGCCCAGCAGTGGGACGTTATGGGTTGATGATGATGATGATGATGAACCAATATTTGTGCCATAAGTTATTTTTTTTGGAACTTAAAGTCATTAATTATATAAAACTAAGACTTCAAAATCTATAATAACAAAAGAGGGTCCACGAGGCATGGTGTCAAGGACACAGGAGTGGAGAGGAGTGCTCCACTCCGTCTAACTTTGTGAGTGTGGCGCGCGGGAACACCACGCGCGCCGCCTCGAAGCATACGAGTGGGCGGCGGACGTACATCCGGTCCGCCGCCCAAGCTTCTGTTATGGGGGCCGGAGCAGGGCGTTGAAGAATACTCTTCTTCGACGCCCCGCTCGCCGGCTGCGGCGGGGAAGTTCGGAGGTGATCTCCCGTTCCCGCTCCGCAGCCTCCTTCTGCGATATCACCTCTTCGCAGAAGGTTTCTCCGGCTTGCCAGGACCTCTCGTCCCCGACCATTGACTTAATCAAGGTCGGGAGCGAGAGGTCGGCCCCCACCGCTGCGACAAGTTCACGGCGCTCGCTTGCCAAGCCTGGGCACTCCTCAAGCGTATGATGCGCCGTGTCTTCGTCGCAGCATGGTGTCAAGGACACTGACTTAATTTAACTTAACGATCACAAAGATCTTGGCCTCTAATTAGGGTTCCTTATCAGAGAATCAGGAACTGCGAGGACCATGGAAAGCACTGGACATTTGAGATTTTAGAACCAATAATGTCACGGGGTGACGAGCGCAGTGCAGTGCCGCACAAGATCATACAATGCAAAGTTCTGGATGGCACTGTAACTGTTATGAGCACGCGTAGCGCTTACCATCAGGTGAACGATTCTGTAAAAAAGTCGGTGTTTAGATTCAAAGAATTATTTATTGTCCTTTCCTATTTTCTCTTACTCTGAAGTTATTTTAATACCCACTAAAGGTTAACCAGCATTATACGTAGCTGAGATCAATCATATGAAACGCGTTTTCTGCTTCTCTCATACATAAAGGTCTTTTAGGGCATTGTAATCTCTATTTTCATCGGCATAAGGGTGGAAATAGGTTGCGTTTTTCGTGTTAGTATAGGTAAATGTCAATTTCAGTATTTAGTAAGGGTCAATCGTAATGAGTTTGAACAGGGAAATGTATGGGAAGTTAGATTTCCCGGATGTTTGTGCAAGCGACAAAGCGTGACGATTACCATCGGGCAAGGGACCTGCTCGACAGATTTTATAAAAAAAAATATTAAATTTTCAAATTTAAATTTAATTTAAATGTGTAAGCAGCATTTTATTAATGAACATAACTTTTTTATTTTTTATTTGAGGAAGTGATGAGGCAAGCTAGTAGTTCACCTGATGGTAAGCGCCTGCCCATAACAGCTACAGTGCTACCCAGAATCTGTTGCGGTACTGCACTGCGCTCACCCTGAGACATCAGCTCTAAAGTCTAAAGTTATTTTTAAACTAGTTAATTAGACCCTTAACAATGATTCCGGATATCTAGAGAATCAGGAACTACGAAGACCATGGTCCTACAAACACTCAGACTGAGAGCAAATACCGGTGGTCCACACAAATCTCTGTACTGAGCGGTAATCGAAACCGCCATCTTAAGATTCACAGTAGGCTCATAGCCAGTTTACGCCACGGATTCCATCTTAATAATTTCCTGCTTTTACCAAATTTTGGAATTTCAAAACAATGATTAAAAGTCATATTTTTCACCAAAAATAAACTCTACATAATTATTCTGAAGCGACACTTTATTCGTCTAATTACAAACAAACATTTTGCTTTGCCATCCTAATTATCTTCATCGGCAAGAACTGCACCATATCTTTTAAGTGGTAGAGCCTATTTTCGAATACATCGAAATTATTTGTATTCACGATAGCTTCAATGATACAAAATATAAAAGGCTTAATGGATTGAAAGCTTTAAAAGACATTTTAATTGAAAGCACTGGTTGCTAGGACACTGCATTGCTTTCGGTAAGTTTTGAAAACAAAAGGTGCGGCAGTTTTTATATTTTGAGCGAAACATTGGTAAAATATTCATAGCTGATGGAAAGGAAAAAGCGGTGGGATAACGTCCGCCTTCCAATCAGAAGGTCGTGAGTTCAAATCCCAGTCCAGGCACGTACCAATGTACAACATATGTACCTAATTATCACTCGCTTTTCGGTGAAGGAAAACGTCGCGAGGAAACCCAGATACGTACCCCAGAATTATTCGGAGGTAGGTATGTTATCTACCAATCCGGACAGGGCCACCGTAATGGCCTAACCCTCCTCACGAAAGTGAGGGGAGACCCGTGCTCAGCAGTGGGACGTTGACTGTACTTTCAGACAATTTATTTTCTAGGCTATCTAATTATTTAATTTGAAATTTTCTTTGAACAAAATAATTTGCCTTTACACACTTTCTTGTATTATTATAAAAAAATACACTAAATTATCTTGTTTTAAAAAAATAAACACAAATTGTCTTATGAGAAAAGGACATAAATAATAACAAATATCTTCTTTAAAAGGACATAAGAAACACTGTTAGCGGTACCTCTGGGGACATAACGGTCAAAAGCCGTTTTTATGTCCCGCTATGTTATGTTATGCCATGTTACAAATCCAACCCCATCAATAATTGAGCACAAGAAACCAATTCGAACCTCCCTATAAACAACTTAATATATCTAAAACTGGATGGCCAATAACAAGTAAAGCTGGATCCAATAACAGCTATAAAACGTAAAATATTATGGAAGATCTCCTTTTATGAGTGTGTGGACGAATATACGATCATTGGTTACAGTATGGGCACAGTGAACGTGAGGCAGTAGGTAAAAGCATAAGAAATGGGCGAAATCGCATGATTTATGCAAATGAAATTACTGGGCATAAGAGACTTTAGAGCCGAGCGCAGTGCAGTGCCGCGCAGGAATATGCATTACAAAGTTCTGGGTGGCACTGTGAGCTAAATAAGTTTTTGTAGAAATATATAGTTTTGATTCCGCCTAAGTTGTCAGATGGATGCTTATAGGACTTTGTTAACAAAGTCCTATAAGCATCAAGATAAGTCCTATAAGATTTACATTCATCTTATTTACGATCTGAAACGCCATCAGTCTACTTGTAGTTACTGAGGAGTTCTGTTGGTGACATTATACCACGTTGAATGCAAAGTACTGGATGTCATTACAGCTGTTATAGGCAGGCATGGCCCTTACCATCACGGAAATAAACCTGGGAATCACGAAACTCTGTTGTACAAGTGCATAATTTGCTCTGTAATTTCTTTGTTGTTATTACCGGGTGTAAATTGCACCTACAAAAAACCTACGTATTAACTCGACCTACTGATTGTACATATACTGTGGTTTACTATAAGAAAAGATTCCTGAGCTAAATAAGATTTTGATAAAGAAATAGGAATAGACTGTTACAGTGTACTAAATAAATGTGCTTTTTAAGGATTTGTCCTATTGTAAAAATGATTGTAAGATAAATTGGGAATACAATGTGTTCGCGCCACTTACATTGGCACTCATAATACCTTCCTACCTTCCTATTCCTATCATTTCTTGGCGACTATCTCTGTCGCTCATATCGTGGTATCCACGAGAAAACTGCTTGCCGCCGCAAGTAGTCTGCGATCGACCCTCGTCCTTCGCGGCTGCCGCTCTCGCCGAATCCAAAGTACTGGATCTGCTGCTCCTCTGTGGTGGTCCACGTGAATTCGACGCGCAAATATAAACAAAACCCGCTATAAACCCGCCGCGTAAACGCTCCTTGCCGACACGCACCAACCGCCTAAAATACAGTCCACTACATCGATCGTCATAACATCCTGAAGGAACAAGCAGCTTGGAGACGGACCCGAACCGAGGTGATTGCAGTTGCATGGAGACCAGGTTAGTCGCCAAGTTCCTTTGTACTACTCTTCTACCAGCCATCCTTCCCCCGCCATTGGAGGCGCGCTCAGCCTATACAGCTTAGCTGCCGCGCTAACATATTGTTGGTCCTCCGCCGCCGGATCTTCTCTGGTCCTCCCGCTATTCTCTGGCCCCTCTTAGGCCTCATATAGTCCTCTTTATAACCGCCCGCAATTTTATATTGGTATTTTTACCAACGATAATTTCCTATAATTATCGTGTTCCCGCCCGCAATTACAGTTCAGATAGTACCCTGTACTATCCTACTACGCTCTTATATACTTATTTCGTGTATTCCGCATTCCTAAATAGTAAAAATAACGATTTTTCCGTAATTCTTAATTTTATTAAAAAGTGAAGGTATTCCTAACGACCGCCCGTGCGTCTCCGCGTGGGTATTCAATACGCCGCGCGCGCGGCAGGTAAATGCTGTAGGCAGTTGCAGTAAATTAGGAATTTCATACTTTATCTAGTTTTTTATACTTTGTTAAGATGGCTATGGCTACTCGTTCAAAAGGCAAAGATAGTGAAGTATACGAGGACGCAAAAGCGCTCGATACGTTACAGATCGAACGTTTGACCTTGATAGGTAAACGTGACATTATATTTTCTCGCTTACAACATATTTTTAACCGATCTTTAAAGGCTTTCACTGATGATACTGAGAAGGATTTATTTCTATGTGGAATGATCTCGTTAGACCGCTTACGCTCCGATTTCAATGAAATTGTGAACAAATTAAATGTCACCGAGTTGACTCTCAACGCTTCGTACACGGTAAACTACCAATCTATAAACGTCTTCGAAGATATGTTTTGCCGTTGTCAGTTTGTTTATAATAAACTTAACCCGCCTTTAAAAACCGCTGATTTCAATGTTGCCCCGCAACGTAAATCTATCAGAATTCCTGAACTCGATTTGATGGTCTTCAATGGAGATCCGATGACCTGGAGGATATTTTATGAGTCATTCAAACGCACGATTCACGAAAATCCCGATCTCACTGATCACGAACGCGTCCAATATTTAATTAATAAATTGTCAGGCCGGGCCCTTGCAGTTTGTTCTGGTATCGTACCTAACGGTGATAATTATCCGATCATATGGCAGACGCTCGTCGATAAGTATAACGACAAACGTAACCTAGCCTCCGCTTATCTTGATCAAATGCTTGATTTTAAATCTTTTAACACCGCGACGAATAAAAACTTAGAATTATTCCTAGATAAATTCTGCACGGCTGTGTCAAGTTTGAAGTCTCTCAAGCTCGATAACGTGTCTGATTTTATTTTACTATCGCTCGCTTTGAAGAAAATAGATTCAAGTACTGCACGGTCGTTTGAAATGCACATGCGAGGTAAATCTATGCCTACATACAATGAACTTTTAAAATTCATCCGCGAACAAAGCAAAATATTGGAACGCACTACGACCGATTCTCTTAGCCGCAGTGATAACAGGCCGCGTACTGCAAGGTCTACGCAGTCTTTTGCAGCATCATGCGTCACTCACTGTCCGCTTTGCAAACAAGCCGATCACGCTAACTTATATAGATGCCCTGCATTTGATAAGCTTTCTATCGACGACAGGTACACTTTTGTAAAACAAAGCAAAGGTTGCACTAATTGTCTAAGCACTACGCATATAAATACTGCTTGCAATTCTAAATTTAATTGCCGTTATTGTGGATGTAAACATCATTCTATGTTATGCCGCAAAGTATCATCTTCCCGTGAAGACAATCGCCCGTACCCTAGCGCTCCGTCACAGGCGCACGCGCCGCCTCCGCGCGCGCGAACTGGCAACTTCTCCGCCGCCGGGGATCACATGCCGCCTTCGGCATCGCCGCCGCCCGTCGCGGGCTCCGCTAGCGCTCAGCTGACGAACTTACCTACAACTGCTTATCAGTCATCACAACAACAGGTGTCGCTGTGTAATATACGCCCCGCTTCGCAGCCTAATGACACTACTTGTTTACTGGGAACCGTACAAGTTTATGCTACGGATTTAAATGGTCGCCGCCATGTAGTACGCGCCTTAATTGATTCGGCTTCCCAAAGTAACTTTTTAACTTCAAAATGTTGCGCTAAATTAAATTTAAAATGCAATAAGGTGACGAACACCGTTGTTAAAGGGATAGGTTCCGCATCTAACCCAATCAAGGGAGCAGTTTCTGCTACTTTATCTTCCCGCCTAAATGATAATTTTATTGCAATTGACGCCTATGTTATCGACCGCATAACAGACAATTTACCGGCAGTGAAAATTGACGTATCCTGCCTTTCATACCTGAACTGCCTGCCTCTGGCAGACGACAGTTTCGCTTCGCCTTCCGAGATCGACATACTTATAGGCGCGCCGCTCTTTTCTGAAATATTGCTATCAGGCCGCGCCGCTGGTCCGCCTGGTACTCCAACCGCTTTTGAAACCATTTTTGGTTTTATCGTAATCGGGACCGCTCCCGTTACTCCCGCTCATGTTACTCCCGCTCATGTTACGCCCGCTCATATTGAAACCGTTGTTTCTATCACTGACCCCTTGGTTGAAGATAGATGCCGCTCTCATATTTCCCTTTGTACCTTTATGGAAGGACCACGTTTAGATAATCTTGTCCAACGCTTCTGGCAGCTTGAAGAGGTGCAATGCACGCCGACTTTGAGCCCAGACGCTATAGAATGTGAACGCATTTTTACAAATAACGTTTCCCGCGATCCTACGGGACGCTATTCTGTAGCGTTACCTTTCTCCCGCGATCCCGCGACCGCTCTGGGTAATTCTTACCCTATCGCTAAAAAACGCTTCATGTATCTCGAACGTAAGCTCGCCGCGACACCTGCTCTGCGCTTAGAGTACGATGCTATAATCAAAGAGTACATTCAGAAGGGTTACATTTCACTGATCGACAATGATAGTCCTTTTACTGGATATTACGTGCCACACCACGCCATTGCGAGACTACAAAAAACAACAACTCGATGGCGTATGGTGATGGACGCCGGTGCTGAAACTGACTCAGGCCTCTCCTTGAATCAAGTTTTATATACCGGGGATAATTTACAAAACGATCTTTTTACAATCCTCTTGGATTTCCGCCTCTACCCAATCGCTTTTACATCCGATATTAAACAGATGTACCTACAAATTTTGATAAATAAGGACCACCGCAAATATCAAAAATTCCTGTATCGATTCGATCCCGTTTTTCCGCTTGATACCTACCAATTCAACCGCGTTTGTTTTGGTCTACGTAGCAGTCCGTTCCTTGCAATGCGAGTGTTGCGAAAGCTGTGCGCCGCCGACGGTGCCCGCTTCCCACTCGCAGCATCTCTTATCAGCGACAACACATACATGGACGACGTGTGCTACTCCATGCCTACTCTGTCTGCTTGTTTACAACTCAGAGACGATCTCCGCGAGTTGCTCAAGGCCGGGGGCTTCGATCTCGTCAAATGGGCTAGTAACTCACCCGCGCTCCTTGACTCCCTTCCCATCTCTGCGTTAACGAAATGCGTTAAAAATGCGAAAAATGCGTTAACGGATCTTTTAAATTCCGACGAATATAATAAGTCTATCTCAGGTGAGTTATCAGCTAATCACATACACTGGAAATTCAATTCACCGCGAAGTCCTCACTTCGGGGGGAATTATGAAATATATGTGAAAGCGTTTAAAAGTCGTCTTCATAAAACGATCGGTTCACAGTTACTCACCTATGAGGAAATGTTAACCGTACTCACACAAATAGAATGCGTTATCAATTCTCGTCCTATAACGTTATTGAGCGAAGATCCGTCTGAGCCGACCGCGCTGAGTGCTTCACATTTCTTAATGACCGCACCGCTGAAGCATTTACCCGCTTGCACGGTTCCCGATGAACCTGGACACTTATTGAAACGGTACGCTTTATTGGATCAAATGGTACAATCATTTTCCAAACGGTGGAAGTTGGAATATCTTCACTTACTTCAATCTAGAGGAAAATGGAATACACCTTCGAATCCCATTACAATAGGTTCTATTGTTCTTATTATCACTGATAATATTCCCCCGCTATCCTGGCCTCTCGGCGTCGTCGTGGCCACTCATGTCGGCGGCGATGGCATCTGTCGAGTAGCGTCAGTAAAAACGGCGACCGGCGTCTACCAGAGACCCGTCGTCCGTTTATGCATCTTACCTACCCAATAATTTAACCCCTTGCTCCCCGGTCAACCGCTATGTTATATTTAACCCGTTGACTGCTTAAGAGTTAACTCTTATTTTTATTTTTTTTTTATTTCCCGCTTTCTTTTAAAAACCAATGGTTTTTAGGCCGGGGGCAAATGTTCGCGCCACTTACATTGGCACTCATAATACCTTCCTACCTTCCTATTCCTATCATTTCTTGGCGACTATCTCTGTCGCTCATATCGTGGTATCCACGAGAAAACTGCTTGCCGCCGCAAGTAGTCTGCGATCGACCCTCGTCCTTCGCGGCTGCCGCTCTCGCCGAATCCAAAGTACTGGATCTGCTGCTCCTCTGTGGTGGTCCACGTGAATTCGACGCGCAAATATAAACAAAACCCGCTATAAACCCGCCGCGTAAACGCTCCTTGCCGACACGCACCAACCGCCTAAAATACAGTCCACTACATCGATCGTCATAACATCCTGAAGGAACAAGCAGCTTGGAGACGGACCCGAACCGAGGTGATTGCAGTTGCATGGAGACCAGGTTAGTCGCCAAGTTCCTTTGTACTACTCTTCTACCAGCCATCCTTCCCCCGCCATTGGAGGCGCGCTCAGCCTATACAGCTTAGCTGCCGCGCTAACACAATGTTTTATTGAAGAATAGGATTACATATATTTGGTGCTTTTATTTCTTTGAGAGGTTTTGTAGTAAATCATCCTACTACCATAATTATAATGAAAGTAACTGTGACCGTCGTCTCTCTGTTTCATTTGTTCTTTTTTCACGGCAAAACGCCTGAACGGATTTTGATAAAATTGCATTTTTAGATACTGTGTATCACAAGTAAGAACATAGGATATTTTTCTTAGAATAATGAACACTTTTTTTTTCTGGAACTACTGATCCGATTTTGAAAATACTTTTATTGAGCTAGAAGCAGAAGATAGATAAATTAGTATTGGAACTGCTCGTTGAGCGCGTACCGCCTGCGCGAGGAGCCTCGCGAGGCCGCTTTGAGCATTTGCCGCAGCACGCTCAAGCGAGCCAGAGCGGTTGTTCGCCTTGGGCGAGCATAATTATGCTTCGTGTGGCAGACCTCTCGATGCTGCTCGCTCAGTCAGTACCCGTCTAGTAACTAACAGTAGATTGATAGAGTTGGGCCTCAATTTGATCAGCTTGCAGTACCGAATACGCATTTGATAACAGCTTGTCTGAGAGGCGGTACTGGTTTTTGACGACAAATTATATCAGGCCACCAAAGGGCCTCTGACCTGTTTTAATGATTGCCATCAATCAATAGCCGCGTAGGTACTGACTGCACGAGCAGCCTCGCGAGGCTCCGACCGCGGCACGCTCGGGCGAGTCAGCGCGTGCGTTCGCCTCGTGCGAGGCACGTCCTGACTGACCGAGCATTTGCTTCGCGCGGCAAGCCTCGTGAAGCTGCTCGCCCGGTCAGTACGTGGCTTATAACAAACACACACACACACATTTAATCAACGTTCATATATCGACGCTAGAAAGCGTAAACGCTGTAACCTTGAAACGCAAAATTGTTCACCAAACTTTTTTTTTTGTTGAAAAAAAATCATAACTCAATATCTACTCGACCTAAAAACGTAAATTTTGGATATTTAGTGTGTTACATACAAAGCTACAATACTGCTACCTTGGTTATATCCTAAAGTTCCTAGGGGACGTTGAAATGTGGGTTTGTTTCCAAATATGTAAAAAAAGTATTTTCGGGTCGGTCAAAGGGTTACAGCGTTTACGCTTTCTAGCGTCGATATATATGTAACGACATAGCCAAAAGGCTTTATAAGATAACATCTGTATCAAAGCCTGCCACTCTGATCTATTAATGGCGATAGCTCGACCGGGCAATCAATTCGGCGATAAACTGACAGTTAATATGGTTAATTGTGCGGAAGGAATACCTATAATGGTGGAGATTATCCTTACCTACATACCTAAGTATAAACCTAGATACTTTATACGTATGCCTATGTACTAGTAATTTTTCGAATAGTAGACATAAATATTATCAATACCATTTTTTTTATTATTTTTTTTACCTGGGGAATGCATTACGCATACCACCAGACCCGGGTGAGGGCCGGGTGGTTATGTGGGACTCCCCCGCCAGTCTGACGGGTATACCCACTAAACCCCAGGGTGTTCCACCGGGACGCCTTTGTTGTCGGGGCTACGGGTGCGAGAGTGGACTTCCGCGGCCCCGACGGCGTTAGTCCTCATAGGAGAACCCCATCCCGTTGACAGGAGTGGAGAGGAGTGCTCCACTCCGTCTAACTTTGTGAGTGTGGCGCGCGGGAACACCGGGCGCGCCGCCTCGAGGCATACAAGTGGGCGGCGGACGTACACCCGGTCCGCCGCCCAAGCCTCTGTTATGGGGGCCGGAGCAGGGCGTTGAAGAATACTCTTCTTCAACGCCCTGCTCGCCGGCTGCGGAGGGGAAGTTCGGAGGTGATCTCCCGTTCCCGCTCCGCAGCCTCCTTCTGCGACATCACCTCTTCGCAGAAGGTTTCTCCGGCTTGCCAGGACATCTCGTCCCCGACCATTGACTTAATCAAGGTTGGGAGCGAGAGGTCGGCCCCCACCGCTGCGACGAGTTCACGGCGCTCGCTTGCCCAGCCTGGGCACTCCTCAAGCGTATGCTCCGCCGTGACTTCGTCGCAGCCACAATGGTGACACTTGGGTGTCGGCTCTCTTCCGGCTATGCGGTACAGGTACTTCCCGAAGCACCCATGCCCCGTAAGCACCTGCATCAAATATTATCAATACCATCATCAACCCATATCAACATACTGCTCCCCTCATTTTCGCGAGGAGGATTATGCCATAATCCAGCACGAAGACCCGGTCCGGATTGGTGGATCACATACCTTCGAAATAATTCTCGGGTATGTGGGGTTCCTCACGATGTTATCCTACACCGAACAGCGAGTGATAATTACGTACATATGTTTTACAAGGAACACGTTGGTACGTGCTAGCTCTGGGATTTGAACTCACGACTCTGTCCTTGGGAAGCGGCCATTCTACCACTACCAATGTTTCTAAGACTAAGTTCTACGATAGGTAGTCGCCAGGAGGCGCTTGAGCAATTGGCCTCCTTGGATATTAACATAGTCATTAAAATATGTATCTACGCCTCTCTGATTAAGGTACATTTTTAATTTGTGATTTCAAGGTTGTAAGCCCTACTATTAATTATTTAATGACGCCAAAGGTTAATTAGTACGATGAGCCGATGACGATTAAATTTTAATTTTTGTTTTGTTAACTACCAGGAGCCTTTAGTAACTCTAATGAACGGAGTAATGAAAGAAAGTAAATGAACGGAGAAGAAGAAAAAATGAATGAAGTGAATGAAGTAATGAGTGAATGATGAATGATGATCTAGATGTATTCTTATCACATTTTAAACTGTAAATAATTTTTTTTTTTATTTATAATGCTTCTTATCAATAAGTACATCATTAAAATTACGATCTAGCCTGAAAGACTAATGAGTAATTTGCGTTTAACATAAATTGCTAAGTAGAGTTATTGCTAAGATTGTGTCCATTAACACATTTCTTAGTGTCTCTATTAAGGCGAAGGCACTTTGTTAATGTGTTCTTTACTAGTAGATTTAACCAAACTACACTTCACTGTCACATCACTACACTAACTCGAAAGGTTTCTTCCTTTTTAGTCTTCTCACTATATCCGTGTTGTCGAGGAGCTGGATAGCCTCGACGTTCACGTAGTGGTGAAGTCTATGTTCATGAGCTTCGGCGTAAATAAATAATAGCATAGGGTTAATTTGATGTTTTAATTTTTACTCAAATGTCAAATGATCGCCATTTATATTGGACTTACATAATATACCTGCAGGTCAGAGTACCTACTTATTTTTTATAAAATAGGTGGCAGACAAGCATGCAGCCTACCCGATGGTAAGTGGTCTCCGCTGCCTATGGACATCTGCAACGTAAGAGGCATTGCCGGTGCGTTGCCTACCCTTATCTGTAAGGACTTTTTAAAGTTTTGCTTTAAAATACCTACTTGTATGTGGACAGTTACCATCAGGTGAGACTGCGTTCAAACGCTTGCCTATTCAGGAAAAAAAAAGAAACTGTAAAAAAAAACTTTAGAGTCTACAAACCACTGAAATAAGAAAAAAAAGATCAAAAATCAAGTATCAACTAACATCTCAACCACACCTACACGTCTAATTAAAAAAAAATGAAAATCAATAAAACCAAACGTCGAACACTGCGGCATCGATAAACGATCGCCATCAAAGATAAGAGAGCCACTTTAACAGATGTGACATGATTGTAGAGATAGCGTGATATTCCAATCACTTGACACTTCTGTACGCCCACTGTTTGAGATGTTCTGTGATAAGGTTACGCTTTTTTACTCTCGGAGGCAGTCGGTAGTTTGGAAAAGATAAATGTACAGATCTTCCGCTGCCGATTACGAATCTCACGACAGACTTGCGATAGACTTACTACTCGCTTTTTTACGAAACAATTTATTGTGAGTTTGTTTGATACTAGCTGCGCCCCGTGGTTTGGCCAGCGTAATTCCAGTATTCCAGCAATAAATTTTGAATTTTCTAGGTTATTAACCACCATGTTACTTACGAATAGCTACACATCGAAAAAAATCAAATGAGTTTAAAGTCTCATATGCCCAGTAATTTCGCTGGAAACAATGCCTTCAAACCCGAACACAGTATTGTTGGCACACTACTGCTTGGTGAATGAATATCTGGCAAAGGTGTGGTACTTCCTCAGGCGGTCTCTTGCAGAAGAGGCCTACCACTGCAAAATCACAATAATATCATGTCATTACAACTTGACATACAACAACCTTCATCCATGCCTCCGTGGCGTAAATGATGAAGAGCCGACTGTAAAGCGTGAGGTTGCGGACTCGAATCCCGCACAGAGCCAAGATTTGTGAAAATCACGAGCTTTGAAAATTAGTGGAACCATGGTCCTAGGATTTCCTGATTACCGATATACAGGAAATCCTAGTTGGGTTCCTGATCTAAGATAAGCTCGTGACGCGCTGCTTATTGATTTTTGAATCAATAATAGAAATTGAGTCAAAGGTGACGAAAACGATTTGTAATAGAAACTCTTTACCCCAGCGACCAAACACCTAATTTCCAGGTAGGTAAAGTATTTAACAAAAGGTGGCGCAAAGGTAAGACCCGCGTTAACACCTCGCCAGCCTTACCGAGGGTGTGTTGGTCTCAATCGAGGCAGTAATATTCAATCCGGTGGGGCCATCAAATTAAACGACTGCGTAAGGCGTAGGCGGTAGCGATTTACTTTTGTCTTTTTTGAAATTAAAAACGAAGGCTACGAAATTTCTTACAAATTCGGGTAACGTATAAGAATATGAGCAAATGATACAGACCCAAAAACCGTGCCATTAAGTGGTCTCTCCAAAACTTCTAAGAAGTTTTAGTAAATCCGTTAAAGCAGTGGGCCATGCCTTCTTTAACATACATCGTGACAAAGTAGTGTCTTTCTGTATCCCAATTTTCGCCACCTCTGAAAATGTGACGTGACAGGCTCGACAGTTTGAAAATATTATACAACTGGACAAATACTATACTGGACACTGGCTAAATGCAATAACCTTGAGAAGCCAAAACGAAAAAAAAAAGAGTTTGCATCTGTCATGCCCTCCATCGACTCGAATCTTGGACCAAACGCTACGCGATCGAACGCGGCAATTCGGCGAGCTGTAATCATGGCGGACGAAGGTGCGCGGGCACTGATGGGTTTCATATTATAAATGGGTTAAGGATACCCATCATCATACGTATATCTTTGTTGCGGTAGATGGAAAGATGTTGAAAATTTTAATGTGAGAATTTCGAAATTCTTAGAAGCCTTGATCGAGCTAATCTTACTTTAATAATCAGGTATCTCGAAACTTGGAATCAAATGTTAGGCTTTAGTTAAAATGCGTCATGATCACATAGATAGATCCTGAATCCTTAACTGGGATTCCCTGAATCAGGAACTACGAAGCAAACAGAAATCTTTCCAATTTGTAATATTAGCGTAGGAAGAAAGAAAAAGGTTTATTTGCAGTGCGATAATATAATTATGTAACAACTAGCTGTACCCTGCCACGCTTCGCTGTGTTACATTCGCACATTCGCTGATATGTCACTGATAAAAAAAATAGATAAAAACAATCCTTGATGCGGATTATATATCATGCTAAAATTTCAGCTCGATCGGTGCAGAAATTTTTGAGTTTTTGAAGCGTACACAAACCAACATAACATTTTTATATATATAGATTTAGGTAAGCCCATATGTTATTTCGGTGCGGTGCGGAGCGGTGGTAGGCTAGTGGGAGAATGTCTGCCTTCCAAGGAGATGTTCGTGAGTACAAATCCCAGTGCGGGCACGCACCAATGTGTTTCTGTAAAGCATATGTACGTAATTATCACTCGCTTTTCGGCGAAGGAAAACATCGTGAGGAAACCCACTTACGGACCCGAGAATTATTTCAGAGGTAGGTAGGTTATCCACCAATCTGCTTAACCCTCCTCACGAAGGTGAGGGGAGACCCGTGCCCAGCAGTGGGACGATATGAGTTGATGATGATGATGTTAATGTTATTTTGGATAGAACAGTATTGATGCCTCGGAGGGAGACGTTATTCCAGACCTGTTTTAGAGATATCCTTCTTCTAGACGGTTTGCAGAAGCACGCCAGAAGCACATAATTATCTCCAAGAAAAGATCAGAATTTTCTCTCTTAAGTAAATGTTGATAGTGGTAGACCCCTTCTGCAAGAGTCCGTCTGTGGAAGTACCACATCTTTGCTAGATATTCAGAAATCCAAGATGCCAATCAGTAGTGTGAAAACAATACTGTATTCCGGTTTGAGAGGCACTGTTTCCAGCGAAATTACTGGGCATATGAGACTTTCGAGCCGATGTCTCAGGGTGACGAGCGCAGTGCAGCGCCGCGCTAGATTATGCAATGCAAAGTTCTGGGTGGCACTGTTACTGTTATGGGCAGGCGTAGCGTTTACCATAAGGTGAATGACATGCTCTTCTCGTAACTTAGCCTAATAAAAAAAAATGTGTGCTGGGACAGTAGAAGTAAAACTTCAACTAAAATATAACCACCCACCGCCTCCCACCGACCACCTAGCAAAAAAATCTCAACTTTAATTTTGTTCTGAAGTGCACATAAACAGCAATATTTACAGCTAAACCATGATGAATGCATGTAATCATTATCGCTTCCCGCGCTAACTACGGGTGTAAGTTACGGCCGAATTCCTTGGATCCACGGTTTAATACGTACAATAAATTTTCACGTTGTTGCAGCGGTGTTTATGTTATGAGCCGTGAGAGATATGATTTTGAAAATAGCTCTACTATTTTCTAAAAGTTTAACTAGATTAAATTTTAATAGTATCATATACAAATCAAGTTTTAAGAAGGTCGCAAGGATAACACCAAAATAATGAAAGGAAGGAAATCAAATGAAAAAGAAGATCACAATGAATAAAACAAAAGAGAAACAGAAAAATTACCTAAAATGCAACTTTTTCTATTTTCTTTTCGTCAATAAACTGTTTCTTATTGTATAAGTAATTATTTTGAAACTATCCCATTAATTGGAATAATATATCCTATTTCAGGTAATAAGTTTTTTATATTGATGAGCTTATTAAGCCACATTAAACACACACACACATCACATTAGTCTGTTTATTAAATGTTTATTGTACTGTCTACTTAAGCTTTATGGTGTTTTATAAATAATTATTGTATTGTATTGTATTGTATTGTAAATAGCGTTTAAAGTTATATA
Organism: Campaea margaritaria; assembly: GCA_912999815.1. Taxonomy (NCBI): domain Eukaryota; kingdom Metazoa; phylum Arthropoda; class Insecta; order Lepidoptera; family Geometridae; genus Campaea; species Campaea margaritaria. The sequence continues at coordinate 7,397,502 of OU538812.1, forward strand.
AATCTATTTGAGGTTAACAATTGTACGAATAAAAGTGGCATTTATTATCATGAAAAGACTTCCTAACATTATTTGGTCAGAAAAAGTTTATGTCTCAGACCAAACAAAGAAGATGCGTCTTCAAACATAAATAAACCCAATAAATCACAGACTCAGAGCTCTGTTGTGATTATAGTGGTTTTTCTAATCCGAGCCTCGCATCCATCATATTATTTTATCCAAGCTTTAATTAGGTAAACAAATGTTTGCTTTAACTTTATGAATATTTTGGTTAGTTTTAATTTTTACTTTTCTCATAGAGTTTTTTATTTATTTATGCACTTATGTTTCTTTCATTTGAATATTAGCTGGAGCCCGTGGTTTCACCCACGTTATTCATGTCCCGCAAACCTCTGCGTTTCCCATGTTAAAAAACCGTCCACGTCACACATGAAAATAACGACTGAAGATCAAGAGAAAATCTAAATTAAATGTCACATCATACCAAAATCACACAAAAAAAGCACGTTCAAAGTTCTGGGTGGCACTGTAACTGTTATGGGCAAGCGTAGCGCTTACCACCAGGTGAACGATAGCACATCTCATCGCTCAGTCAACAAAAAAATATATTGTAAAGATAAATGCAAAAATCATGCGAAGCCAAAACATAAACATAGGTTCTCTAGAAAAAGAAAGCAAGTTACCATTAAGTAAATTTAAAGTACACTTAAATGTTATGAGAACTAAGCTCCAATTAAGTGAATAGCATTAGAGGGAGACTCGAGTGTTCCTTCGTTGTTCCACAATTTACTATTTGCTTGAGGAAAATCGATTTCAGATAACGAGGTGTTCTCTTAAGAATAGTGCAATGGAATTCTTTTAAAAAGTAAACTTAGATACCAAAATCTCTGACACAGACAGACGGACACTAATAGAATTGAACAAACTTTATTGCAGACCAATGTACGAAATACAAAAGACCGCATTTAAAACGCAACTTCACACGATTGAACAGTGATAAGACCGCCCATAGCGGCAAGCCACACTAAAGAGGTAGGAGAGTAGAATAGAATAGAAAACTCTTTATTGAATCCCAAAAAGAAACACAATACAGGAAAATAACATAAGCTAAACATAAAGCCGAAACAGATCAATGCAGCGGGGCGTGCGGCGCGCCGCGCGGCGCTGCAGTTTATACATTTTCACCATAGTGACAATGCCGTGCGGCGCTGTCATTTTAATACTTTTTGTATGAAAAGCTATAAAGTGGAGATTAATGCAACGCGGCGTATGGCGCTGTCATTTCATATATTTTCATCAAAATGACAACGCCGCGCGCTGCTGTCATCTTAATACTTTTTGTGTGAATAAGCTATCGAATGACGGTAAATGCAGCGCGGCGCGGCGTGCGGCATTCGGTGCGCTGCATGACGTAACTCGATGCGTTTTTCATACAAAATGTCAAATTATCGCGCCGCATGCCGCACGCCGCGCATCCTTTGTCTGGCTTGCCGCTTACAGAACAATTAACAGCCTAATATACCTACAATACTATCCAAATAATAAGCACAAAAGGCCTTCAATACTGCTTAACCTTCCATCGACACATACCTATCAGGGATCCTTATCCTTCGCTCAGTACAAATGTTCAATCCCGGTGTAGTAGGGTAAACATTTGTTCGGATTTGTTCGAATAAGTCTAGGGTTTTAGATCCCGGAGTTTGGGGGAGTTTGTTGTTTGGATAAATATTTTAGGGTGAACTAGCACGTAAAAAACATTAATTATGTAAAAAAAACTAACTACTACTAATTATATTATTATTTAAGTTGTGCCAATAAAACATCTAGAGCCCTATCAAAAAAAATAATTAAAAAAATCAATTTCAAAAACCCCCAACACCCAACAACAACTTCGCTATGAGAGAAAGAAAATGTGCGCTGGCACCTCTCCCTCCTGCCCTATTTTTCTCTTTCTATCTTCACTTATTTATATCTCCTTCTCAACTTCATCGATCACACTTTTCGTAACGCTCTCGTCGCGCATTCAGAAGTTTTACTTATAAAATACGTCACATTTATGGTCACCAAAAAACTCTATCTTGCCTTTTGTTGAGACTCAAGAGGACTTTTCCTGTGACATGGTCACCCTGGATGTAGGACAGTTTACGAGTAGATTCTGTCCCTTTATGTCCCCGTCCTGATTGCGTCCTTACAGCGCGGACAGGAATTGGGACAACAATTTATGACGATTGTATGTTTCTTTCTTTAATGCTGTGGAGTAGGGTTGTCCTAAGTTTAATCCCAGAAAAAAATACATGTAAGTAAAATAGGGATGCTACATGTAAGTTTACATAAATGAGTTTGCATTGATAAGTATATTCAAAAACAAAAAAGATAGATAAACTCTTTAATAAAACAACACAGAACAAAAAAAAAGAGAAAAAAGAAACAAGGAAAATTTTTATTTTAAAATAATTATTTACCACTGCAAGTTAAAAAGAAAACTATAATGAAATTCTTGAATTACTGTAATTATTGTAATTATAACTGTTGCAAGTAAATACAATTTACATTACTTTCTTTCCAGCAGGCCTATTTTTGTTATTTATACAAAAGTAACCACTGTGTTTTTAGCAAAAAAACCGAGGTTTTACTTTTTATCTGCATTCACTCACATACCTCAATCCTTTCAGAGGGCCTGTAAAGGCTTCAAAACATTTATATTGGAACGAAGCATGGAGAGAAAACGCATAGAGGAGACACAGTAATAATATGTGGAAGATTCCGTATCATGTTAAAATTTCACAAAGCATTTTAGGAAAGTTTATTTAATTTTAATGTTATATATTAATTTTGTGTACAGACTATAATATTTCTATAATTTATAGGTTTTGAGACCATAATTAACCGCTAAAGCTATTATAAAGCTAGTACAAGATTCTGCTAAGCTGTTGCAAAGAAATAATTTACCCACTGGAATCTAATCAGATTAAGTTTACTTTAAGTTTATAATATTTAGTTCTATTTAATGTTTTAAGTGACGTTAATGCAGCCAGTGTCCTTGGCACGATGCCTTATGGACACTTTGGACACCCTCTTTTGTTAGATTTTTAAGTTTTTGTTTTAGTTAGTTTTCTATTTTATTTAATTTTTATTGTTATTTAAGTTGTGTCAATGAATAATCTTTCTTAAAACAAACAATGTAACATTTATTTTAAATAATATCATTTACAAAAAATATGATAGTTAGGGGTCAGGTTCTATGTATGTGATCTTGGCGCGTTTTTTTATATTTTTGTAATTATTATTATTCTCTTTATTTATTTTCATACTATTTTTTATCATTATTATTATTTTATTTCAAACGACATTTTGATTTTTTAAATGTTCTAATCATATTTGATATAATATTGCGCTGACGTGTAGTCACCATGGTCGTTTTTTCACCTCTATTAGTCCTCTAATCTGTTTCATCGGTGGAAAAAAGTTATTTTTTACACCGATCGGTCAGTTTTAACCGATTACAATGCAAGAACGAAATTAATATTGACCCAGGCGGGTGTGTTTGACGGGCAATTTATTATGTTAAAGAAAACAATGGATGGGGTTGCGAGGTATAGAAGCTAGCGGGAGCGAGGGCTACAGAATAATAACTAACTTCAATATAAAGGATTGTCTCAATTGGACAGTTTTTTTTATCACGACTCTCAGCAGTGAGCAAACGCATTTATAAAGGAGGAGGAAGGGGTGGTGACTTAAACAAACTTAAAAAAAAAAGTATAAATAAATAGACCATTTTACATTTCCTTTGGATTAGAGTGAGCAGTAATCACCTCGCCACCTTTTGTGGCGAAAACATTTAAATTACAGCTCGTGACTCCATTGAGATTTTAAGCTTATAAAATCCCCTTTTCCATGTGAAATGGGCGTCGAAAGTTTAAATGTATACATACGCACATACCTGGGTTCCTCCACAAAATAAATTCTTAGCCTAATTAAGCCCTGAAAAGGTTGAAAAGGAACGCAAACAGTTACACCCTACCCACATTTATATTAATACAATTTCGTCGCAAAAGAAAATTAATTCTATTGAAGCTTTCAGAAAATAGCACCCTTTCACTCCGCACACAAAAAAGGCTTAACAACTACACGCTCCAAGCGAAATTTGACTGAATTACCACCAACGAAGGTATAATTTCCTTTGGCAGGTAGTCATTACTTAAGTCAACTAATCCTCGCTAATACCGACACCTGAAGCGCCTTAACTGCAACTTTTTAGACAAGCTAAAATAAGCTTACAGTGGCCATGTTAGGATTCGTTTTAGGATGAATAGTGGAACGTTTAAGCTACGTCGATATCGTGAATTATAGAGGAGATGTGGCCTGCATAGTAATAGGGGGTCAATCTGTGTAATTATCCCTTTTAGATATTAAGAAAGCGGTTAAATATTAGAAGCTATCTCTGAGGACAGTTAGGGTCATAATGGGTACTCTGAAATACCAATAAAATAACCTTTTATCCTCACGGGGGTAGCTATCGATTGCGTTTAAAAATAAAAGAACGGTCGGCCTTAATGTCAGGCTATTTTCATAGTAGCCTAGATTAAAATCTATAATGGCTAACGTTTGCATATAGAGGTCATTTTATTTATATATTAAAAGCTTTTATTTAGCTCACTGTGTTAGTAATATATTATTGATGCATGTTTAGTCAAATGCTAGTCAATTTTGAACGTCAAATGAATCCCATTTTCATTTTCATTGGAATAATCTTATATCTTTAAATGAGCAATTCTTGTATATATATATATAATAATTGGAATCTCGGAATCGGCTCCAACGATTTTCATGAAATTTAGTATAAAGGGGGTTTCGGGGGCGATAAATCGGTCTAGCTAGGAATCATTTTCAGAAAATGTCATAAAAAAAAACGAGCAAAGCTCGGTCATCCAGGTACTAATTATAATATGGCGGCTGGTTACTGTTCCTAAGTTGAGTTGAGAATAATTAATGATTAATAATCATCAATAAGATAACTAATTCTGTTACCAAAAATATAATCTGATATTTTTTTAAGATTTTATATCTCTTTCAATAAAACGTCTTCAGTTGTAATTAAATTGATCAATCAACTTGCAAGAATTATCCCAAACACACTATATTAGTATAACTAGTAGAATTTAATTAAAGCTTGTAAAAAACCAGACGGGCTAACGGACAGACGGACAGGCGGACAGAGGGACAGACGGACAGAAAGACAACCGGACAGACGGACAGACGGATAGACGGACAGGCGGACAGACGGACAACAAAGTGACCCTATGAGGGTCTCTTATTTCTTTTGAGGTACGCAACCCCTAAAACGTACATACCTACCATAGATAATAACTCGTATTATGAGGTCCCCAAACCCTATTTTGCGTACTCATTAGGTGCTAATAAGACGGGACAGAGGCGTCCCGCCTCGCAGTGTACGGGGATATTCCGCCGTGTCCCGCTTGTCCCGAGATGTCCCGCCTGTCCGCGCTAATTCACGCCGTAACGAAGTTAAGCGTGACAGACGGACTGACGAGGGAATGACGTGACAAATTTGGCACGCTCGTGTGGACCTAGTTTTATGTTATGGTTGATCGTGTGGAGAGGACATTATTCTATCGGTATTTTGTGATCCCTACATCTTCATTACTGGAATAAAAATATTTTTTTTTTTTGTTTCTGATTCGCATGATTTGGGCATCGAACCAGTGTCAAGTACTAAGGATATTAATCATTTCACTGGAAACTTCCTCCAAACCGGAAAACGGTAATGTTTTTTTTTAAAGTTTGTAGTCAACTGGGATTCCCTGTATCTAGATCAGATGATCCCAGATTTTTTTCTCTCATAGACCGCTTTCAAAGTTTAGCAGGTTCCAGTGAACCCCTTGCAGCAACATTTCTACCAAATTCTTATTTATTTCCTACCATATGTTATTTATTGTTACGCCAACGTCGACCCCCGTCGAGTCTCCCGTGGACTCCTGGGGGTCCACCTGAACCACTTTGGGAACTAAGAAGACCATGGTCCTCCAAACACCCAGACTGGGCGCAAATACCCGTGGTATCTTTTTCACCAAATCTCGACCCGCACTAATAGAAAAGCGACCGTTTTTATCTCTCCCCAGTAACTAATTAACAAAATTAATTCATTTATTCTGCCCTATAATTAGTATGCGATTCTCGTCTCCGAACATCTGGCCTTTATTAATGTCCCGCGTTTCTTACGGGATTCCGGGATTGTAGGGAATTTGTACAGGGTTTTAGGTATATAGGCGTAATTAGGATTACCTGTCTCTAAGAATCTGGAAAAACAAGGACCATGGACACATTTAATTGTGGGCCCTTCCTAAAATAAATCAAGTGAGTTTATAAAAAATCTGAAAGTTCCTGCGAACCTTTTATAGTTACTTTAAATAGGGTTCCAATGCTGGAATACTATTTTAGTATACTTAACAAAATTTAACAAATAATTGGCTAGAGGCTGTTTCGTTAATTAAAGCAAGATTATATATATATAGAAAAATGTTAGCAAGAGACGCTAATATTTAAAAGAAAACCCTTTTTTTCTCATGTTGACTGTACTGCCAGTTTCTCGGATCTCTTTGGATTTTTAAGGCCCTAGAACAAAATTATAAGCCTATGAGAATGTTAATTTTTTTCAGCTATTTTGAATATCTTTTCGAAGACCTGACATCGGCATGGACATACATTTTTGATTTAGAAAATTAGTGAATTACATATTCGAGACACGAAATAGTATTTAAAAACTCAAATCATTTACAGCAAGTTGGCAAAAATAATGCTCTTTTACAATTCAAACACTTTAATCTCACATCGTAGAGATAACTTAAACCAAATATTATCGACTAAACGAATAATTAACGGATTATGGCTTGAGTTTGAAAAAGGACATTTCCCTTTCAAGTGGTGACACACGCCTGAATCTCGCACAGGAAAAGGAAACTCCGTTAACTCTACCAGTGCTTCAGATATACGCCCGTCAAAGTAGATAGCACCAAGAAACTCTACAGGCTGTCAATTTTAATTTTTTTGTCTTCTTTATAGCAGATAAGGTACAACATAAATCTAATCTAATGATAATATACGATATCTAACCAAATACATCATCCTTACATCGACTCCAGACCGTCAATTCCCTCGCGTCTAAACAAAGCTAGATACAGCACCGCATACGGCTGTCCATATACGGCAAACCATACACGGCCATCCATATACGGTCGTTCGTGTACGCACAGCCGTATACGGCTAATTGTTAAAGGCGCATTGTCTCGGACACGCTCGTTGAATTATGGTCTATTATTGCTGGTTCGGATATTGGTAATTTCCATGTTTCCATAGTTTGGAGCCGGCAGAGAGGCAATGGTGATTTGTAGCGCTCCTTCCCATACGTCCACGATTTTGTTCCCAAATAGATCCACAGCGTTTTGCTTAGCAATGCCATCCAAGAAATGGTCAGCATAGTTAACATACAAACAGTCATGCCTTTTTCCTGTTGGGATAGGTAGAGACTACATCTTTCCACGTGCTACGATCCCAGCGGAAAGCAGTACACCGACCCCCTGACACCCTCTACTGGTTTCTTGAACTCCAGACCAATAGGCTGTGTAGGGTCTTGCGTGGTGGCGTCATATCGTTTCCGCTTGGTCTCATTCAAACAAGGAACATCAATCAGTCTTTTACTCATCATCTCGAATACTTCCTCAATCTTATCTTTCATGTTTCTTCCAACAGTACAGTTAACATTTATTTATTTATTTATTTCAATATACAGTGCCTTAACAGGTGTTTCCAAAGCGACACCGTACTTACATGTAAATAAGAACCAACACATTTAAGGGCAACATCCGTAAATGTCACTAAAGAACATGTAAAAATGTCCAGCTCGCTGTGCTCAGCGCAGATTCTATTCAACAATCGACGAGCTCTAGTAATAGGTGTTTGGTGGAGCAACATGACAAACATGAAAAAGATTCTTAGGATTTTTTTGATTATTTAGTCTAGAAACATCTCGCTCCCAACGTTTAGTAGTGGGAGGCTTCTTCTGCAAGAGACCGCCTGGAGAAGTACCATACCTTTGCCAGATATTCATCCGCCAAGCAGTAGTGTGCAAATATTACTGTATTCCAATTTGAAGGGCAATCTTTCCAGCGAAATTACAGGGCATATGAGACTTTAGAGCCGATGTCTCAGGGTGACGAGCGCAATGCAATGCCGCGCAGGATTATGCAATGCAAAGTTCTGGGTGGCACTGAACTGTTATGGGCAGGCGTAGCGCTTACCATCAGGTGAAGAACGAGCTCGTCCCGTCACTCAGTCGAATAAAAAAAGAGCGCAATGGTATTTATGCGAAACCCATGTTTGCCGAATTCAGATGACGATAATAATGTGACGGGACTAAGAAATATAAGGTATACATCCAACTGTGCTTGACCATTACAGAATATCATAAACTTAAAAGCTTAGAAATGGCGCTGTGCTCAAATTAGTCTACTCCAGTGCGTCGGCATCTCCCTTTAAACCTTTAAACAAAACTCAAAACTCAAATCATTTATTGTAAATAGGCAAAATATTGCAATTTTACACGTCAAAAAAAAAAAAATCTTATACATAAGTATAGAAATACAAAAAAAAAATAAGTCAAAATATTATGATCTACGAAACTAATGATTATTATCTAATTATGGTTTGAGTTAGAAAAACGATATTTCCCTTTCAAGTGGTGACTCATGCCTGAGTCTCGCACAGGAAAAGGAAAACTCCATTGACTCTACCAGTGCTTCGGAAATACGCCCGTTAGAGGAGATAGCACCAAGAAACTCTGCGGCGATGACATTTTTTAAATTTTAGTCAATCTTTTTTTTTTTTTTAAACAGCTTGGGCAGTCAGCGTGAACAATGCAATTTCGGACTAAACCACCGGCCGGACAGATTATCGTGTGTCGCACCTGCAAAGAATCGTATTTCTCTTTATTTGACTGAACGACGAGACGAGCATGTCGTTCACCTGATGGTAAGCCCTACGCCTGCCCATAACAGATACAGTGCCACCCAGAGCTTTGCATTGCATAATCCTGCGCGGCACTGCTGCTGCGACATCGGCTCTAAAGTCTCATATGCCCAGTAAATTCGCTGGAAACAGTGCCCTTCAAACCGGAACACAGTGATGTTTTCACATTACTGCATTGCGGATGAATATCTGGCAAAGGTGAGGTACTTCTCCAGGCGGTCTCTTGCAGAAGAGGCCTCCCACTATAAAGTAAGTCAAGTAGTGTTCGGTCGAGTGTACGAAAACCTTAGCCACAATAATTAAGTCATTTATGGATAATTTCGGAACTTTAATAATATAATTACCATTTACATAACTACAACAATCTATGTTTTTGATTTTTTCGGCACTGCAAGTTTTAAGGCCATGGTAATCATTACATTTTAAATGTAAGCTTTTGAAATTAACGTTCAATCTCGTTCCTCTAAATTTCCCTATTGACAAACAGCGAATTAGGCTTTGGACACATGAGAAACATTGCAAACTAGCTAGTTCGATTAAAACATTGTCCTAGGTGATACTAACGCGACCATGCGATGCGATGCGACATAGTGCGACATAAAATCTACTACGCTACTAATCTACTAAGCTAATTTCGGAAACTAGTTTTTTTATATGACCGGGGCTGGGCTATTCTCTTTAATTATCTCATTTTGCGTATAAATATAAAAAGATAATTTTGAAAACAGTATGGACACAATAAACAAGCAAGCAGCAACAAACAAGGTCGTGAGTTCAAATCCCAGTGCAGGCACGTATCAATGTGTTTCTTGTAAAACATATGTACGTAATTATCACTCGCTTTTCGGTGAAGGAAAACATCGCGAGGAAACCCACATACCTACTCGAGAATTATTTCGGAGGTAGGTATGTGATCCACCAATCCGGATCTGGCCCCCGTGGTGGATTATGGCCTTATCCTCCTCACGAAAGTGAGGGGAGACCCGTGCCCAGCAGTGGGACGTTATGGGTTGTTGATGATGGACAAAATGTCCATAGAAGCTAGTTTCGTGGAACGGCCCCTAGCACCCTCTAGCAATTCCTAAATCATTAGCTACAGAAAATCCCAGGGTTAGGATCAATGAATTAAGTGACGCGTTACATTATGTGTCTTCACATCGCATCGCATCGCATTAATCGTTCGCCTAGGACAATGGGTTAGTAACCATTTAGTGTTAAAATATAGGGTGTAGTCATACTAAATACTGCGTTCCAGTCCACCAGCCCTTGTGTAGACGGGTTTATGCGAAATAAACAACCTCGACAGGTTAACGAGAATGGCGAGAAACGACAATGACGAGAAACGTGAATCGATTTCGTTGTTTTCGGGTGGTTTGCGTAAATTCAGTGGCTGTTACAACAGTTTAGGAGGATTCACGCCGTAAACTTTAATACAGGGTTAGCATTTATATATGTGTAATCCCTTGGCAATTAAAAGGGATGGACTATTTTGGATTTTTCTTCTTCTTTTGTGTTAAGTTTCAGTGTTTGTTTACTGAGATGGGTTCTTTCTTTCATAGATCCTGACTTCTAACTAGGATTCCCTGTATCTAGAAAATTAGAAACTACGAAAGTACCCTGTGTGGGAATTGAACTCGCAACCTCACGCTTCGCAGTCGGTCTATGAGACAACTTACGTCACGGAAGCCAAACTCAAAAATTGAATTTGTTATCGTGAATATAAGTACATAGCACATTCAAAAACTTAAATACCATAATAAATAATTTAACTGTCGAAGAAAATAAAAAAAAAAACCAAATAAATCTATCAATCAATGAAAACAATTATCATTAAATTCAAGTTATTATGACATGACATAGGTAACCCACCAATTATTCTAGATATTTTTTTTTTATTTCACTTAGTGATGAGGCGAGCTAGTCGTTCGCCTGATGGTGAGCGCTACGCCTGCCCATAACAGTTACAGCGCCACCCAGAACTCATTAAAACTTAGAATTATTATAATAAACTTCAGTACCAACCTACAGAAATTGAGACAAGAGAATAAGACGTAATGATAGAACAATGAATTATTACACTAATGGAATGTCACACAATAATCCAAACCCTGACAATCAAAAAAAAAAAACTACACTAACCCTGCCGCCATACAAAAAAGTTTAATAAATCGTCCACGTCACGAGGTAGACCGACGTCACCCGGAAACACCCGAATGACAAATTCAAGGGTTGAACACTGACAGGTGGCGAGCGAGAGCCGAAAAAGAAAAATGGCGGATACAAAATGGCTGTCCCGACGTGTTCTGCATCATTATACTTTTTGCGCTTAACACTACAACGATAAAGCAGTAGGGACTTTACTGCTATTTCACGGATATATTTTATAGTACTACATACATACAGAATGGCTTCTCTCTCCCGCGCAATCCGCGTCCCCGCCCCTCTATCTGGAACTCGACTTTTTGTATAACTGGGTTTTTGATGGGAAACTTTTAATTTTCAATTTATTATATTGATGGAAATTAACCTTTAAGCTTTAGCCAGCGGAGGCAAATGAGACAAGCACATAACGCATAATTTCGTGTTCTCCCTAAAACTCCCAAAAAAATCAGTAAAACATCTACCCCTTTATTGAATCGAATGTCTTTGGTAATGACCCCGTTCCACTGTACGGAATAAAGTAATTGTGCGAAGGAGTGGAACTCCTTGCCTGAGTCTGTGTTTCCCGACAGTTATAACCTGGGAGTCTTCAAGGCACGAGTAATAGGTTACTTCTAGGTAATCATGTACTATTGTAGATCGCATTGTCATTTACCATCTGGTGAGATAGTGGTCAAACGCGAACCTGTTTTATTAATAAAAAAATGCGAAACTGAACTAATTGTGCCTACCCGATAATTGTAATAGAATCCATACTGCTCTTAAAATGTACGGAGGTCATTCTCTAAGTTGCAACAACGTTGAATAGACTGGGTGACATGTGATTTTTTTGTCGTCCGTACTTTTTTAGCTAAATTCCGGGTGAAATATTTTATGCAGTGTAGTTAAACCGGGATAGTTTTGGAGCGGTTGAAATGTTCAAATTAAACTTTCTGCGTATTATTCGTAAAGGTTTTCATATGTAGGCATATTTTGTAACCGGTTTTGCGAACAGTACTAGTAGACCTCGCGTGCACATACTTTTTTGCAGATTCCACTGTTGGAAACCTGAAACTTTTTTTTATAAAATAGCTGCAAAAGGTTTCGAACCCATTGTTATTGGGTTGCAAACCGCACAGATTACCACTGCTCAAGTATTTTTAGACATAGCTCCTATCTATGTAATCAACTCTACGCAATGTAGGTGATCAGATTACTGAAAGCGGAATAAACGAGGTACAAGAGCTTCTGTCAATTATAAGTAACTAGCTGCGCCCCGCGGTTTCACCCGCGTAGATTATCATATTCATTTATATCTAATTAAAAACCTAAAAAATAAATTTGAAGCCTCTAACTTCAAAAAATACGAAACTTCAATACAAACTTTCATCCCCTATTTCAAACCCTTACAATGCTTTTATCGCATTAAAAAGTACCCTATGTCCTTTCTCAGGCTCTAGACTATATCTTTACCAAATTTCATTTCAATCGGTTCAGTAGTTGAGGTGTGAAAGAGCAACAGACAGACAGAGTTACTTTCGCATTTATAATATAAGTAAGGATTTGGGGTATTTCACACGTATCAATTAACAATTTTGATGTATTCCGACACGATGGCATCTAAGATCGATTCTGCACAGCTTCATAATTAAACAACAAAAAAAGAATCGCGTTTGACCACCATCTCACCTGATGGTAAGTGACAATGCGGTTTACGATGGCGCATGCTTACCTAAAACAACCTATTCACTTGCGACTTGAAGACTCCCAGGTTGTAACTCATATCATAACTTTTCAATTCTGAAGTAGGTGAAACAAACAGCGACAGCAAAGTTTTTGGATTTTCTGATTTTAGCCCTTACAAGGGCCAACTTTTGTTCACCCAAAAAGTGCTCAACGCGCCTAAAGCAGTTTTCACTTCAAAAATAAAATTCGAGAGTCCTAGAAAATGTTCAACTCGCGAGTTGGAAAACAAACACTGCATGCCGTTCGGCAATCGAAAATAGTCTCAATATGGGTGCATATTGAAACTGGTGCAAGAGAAATTAGATTTCAGATCGTCCGATCTAAAAGGCGCGCCTTGCACCTCGCAAATAAAGTTGCGATAGCTGGGTTTAAATATATAAAAGAAGTGAATATTTCATCCACTGTTTATAATATCCTCTTTGGTTTTATTATTATTATTATTTAATACTTTATTGCACATATCTAACTAATACAAATGGTGGACTTAACGCTAAGGGCGTTTTCTACCTGTCAACCACCCATAGTGAAGGAGAGAGGGGTGTAGGCGTGCATCAAAATATCTCGGTTTTCGAAGTAAAAACTCTTTTAAGCGCTGAGCAAGTTGTTTTGTGGGTATTGAATGAGACTGAATTGTCACGCTCGGCTTTGTAACGCTCGTTCGGGTAAAGTCGGCTCGAGTCGACTAAGGGAGCGAGAGAGATGGTCAACGCGTCACTGCTATACTCGCGTTACATATCAGAGTAATTTTTACACAGTTATAGAAATATAGAATTATGATTATAGAACAAAAAATTTTTGTATATTGTATTATTAGCCTCACATTATAAATATATAGAATTACTAGCTGTGCCCTGCCACGCTTCGCTGTGGCACATTCGCACATTCGCTGATATGTCACTGATGAAACAAATAGAAAAAAAAACAATCCTTGATGCGGATTATACATCATGCTAAAATTTCAGCTCGATCGGTGCAGAACTTTTTGAGGTTTTGAAGCGTACACAAACCAACATAACATTTATATATATATATATAGATAGATAGATAAATATAGAACAAAAAAAATTTTTTTTTTTATTATTAGCCTCACATTTCTATCGCACAAGCCGGTTTTATTTTTGTTTTGTTACCTACGTTACATGATTAATGCTGTCAAGTATTATAAAAATTTAACTTTCGGCTTAAATAAATAAAGTTCATTTTTACAGTCCCATTCGGTAAGGTCAGGAGTTTAGGCTTGACGTATTCAATGTCACGATTAATTAAAATGGTGGATGTTTACCTGAAACATAGGCAGTTTAGAAGAGGACAAGAAATGACACGTGAATTGTGTTTTCACATACGAAAACTTAATGTGTTACATTTAGTTCTGGGTGGTGCTGTGACTGTTATGGGCAGGTAGCGCTTACCATCAGGTGAACGACTTGGTCGCCTCGTCACTCATCAAATAAAAAAAAATATTCGACCACAATTATTATTGAAAATTATTAAAATATCAAGGCTTGTGTCGATAACAAAGCTCTAATAGAAAAACAACAATGCCAAAATTGATCCGACATTTTCATTCGTGCCAAATAGATATCGATTAAAAAATACCCTCGGGGTATTAAAAGGAAATTTATTCGACGCCATTAAATTTGGGAAAAACGAGACGCGTCACAAATGATTTGACATCGCCCCTGGAAGAAAAAATTGAATTTCCACGGAATTAATTTTAAATCGCCCTGTAGATGTAGGCCCTTAGAGTCATCCTGTTACACCGTTACACGGTCATCATGTTATTATAATGTTTATAATTATTTTTTCCAACAAATAATTGGCACATTTCGTTATTAAAAAAAATCTTTTGTACTCCATTTTTAAAATTGCAGCCCTCAATTGACTAAAAAAGCAATTTGCTTTTAACTCAAGCTTTTACATTGTTTAATTACCGTCATCATCAATCCATATCGTCCCACTGCCGAGCACGGGTCTCCCCTTGGGTCATTGCTTAATATTGTTACCAAAATTTTTCTTTTCGTGAAATTAACGGATAAAATAACGGAAAAATTATTTAAATTTCAAATCTAGTTTTCAAGTTATAAAACCCAGTTTCACCGATCCATTTATTTCTCTGATTACATTTTTTATTTCTCCAATTACACTTTTTATCATGCCAATTACACTACGGTGTAAAGGGAGGTCACCTTTAATTTGTAATTCGAAGTTCGTTTGTGGTTGCAAAGGCTTTATTTGGGCAGGGGTCTGCATTAAGGGCCTGTCTGGGCCCTTTTCATGCCAGAGAAAGCCCACTTGTGATGGAAAATAATTAGGCCCTGTTTGGCAAGGTCCCTTTGTTTTACATCGTATTTTTAGTTGACACCTCTTTTTATTTTGGGCTTTGAAGGGCGTGAGGTTTACTGACTGTGAAATGTGTTTGTTATAGTGTTGTTTCAGTATTTTTGTTGTACAATTGAGTGGAGAAATGAGCAGGTCGTTTGACTACCACTATTATTTAACATCACGCCTTAGTTTGTGTTATTTTGTTTTGTTTTTGACTGAATAACGTGACTAGTAAATCGTTCACCTGATTGTAAGCGCTACGCCTGCCTATAACAGATACAGATCCACCTAGAACGAATTGCATAATCCTGCGCGGCACTGCACTGCGCTCGTCACCCTGAGACATGGCCTCTAAAATTTCATAGGCAATGCAATTTTGTAATTGTTTTTGAACAGAACATTGAATTGCAAAGTAGTTTGTCGCACTGCTTGTGAGGCATTGTAAACTTTTGAGTGCTATTTTTGGAAATTGGGTGGCATACTGGTATAATGCTTTTGGTATTAAGTCCTATAATTTGTATTCCATTATGCTTTGCAATAAAGTGTTTAATATAATAACTTGAGTGAAATAAAATTAAAATGCGTACAATTGTACCTAGTTCCTTGAAAGATTTGAATTGTTCACTGACTTGGTAACTGTCTGAAAAGTAAGAATTTTGAAAAAAAAAAAGCAATTAAACCCAACTCATCTACTTCACCAATCTCATCCTTTTTACAAAACTCATAAACTCAAATAATTGTGATCTGTAAAGCTACTTCAGAAGTAATGTCATGAGCCAGTAAAATTTGACGACAATATCATGATTTTGATTATTCTAAAAACCGGTCTTAAATTGTCCTTAAACCGGTATTAAATGAATTTTACCTTTTTGCAGGTCTGCGGATTTCGGGAGTGGATATAAAGAGTGAGTACTCCCTTAATATTTTAATTCGAATATTTTAATAAGGGGCTGAAAATACGGGGATGGAACCTTTTCTTCATTACTTCATATTCAGAAGTTTTCATTTCGTAATCTTCTTAGCGTGTTAATTTCATTATTCAGGGTTGTTGATTTTGCTCGAGGAGGTAGTTTTTTTTTTTGAGTGATTTTAAACTGGAAGAACCAATTTTTTTTAAATCACATTACTTATAATTTATCTTTGAGATATTCTTCATTTATTTTTCGATTCTTTTCAAATATTTCTTTAGTTTGACTATGAAAACACACGAATGAAACTAAACATGACTAAATAGACACACTTGATCATTTTAGAGAAGTGATAGCCTAGTGGGAGAACGTCCGCCTTCCAATCAGAAGGTCGTGAGTTCAAATCCCAGTGCAGGCACGTACCAATGTGTTTCTGTAAAACATATGTACGTAATTATCACTCGCTTTACGGTGAAGGAAAAACATCGTGAGGAAACCCACATACCTACCCGAGAATTATTTCGGAGGTAAGTATGTTATCCACCAATCCGGACCGGGCCGCCGTTGTGGATTATGCCCTAACCCTCCTCACGAAACTGAGGAGAGACCCGTGCCCAGCAGTGGGACGTTATGGGTTGATGATGATGATGAATCATTTTAGATTAAAAAACAATAAGCCAACGTTAACTGAACAATCACCTAGCTTTCAACCTTCTGACCCCTAGACGAATTACAACCACATGTCTGATTTCACAGTTTCGCCCCTTACTTCGTAACATTCACTCTATAACCCCCTGGATAACCCCTGAAGTGACACCGAACCCATTAATATTCCAGCACCAGTCTCAGGTTTCATTAGCTACCTCCTGAATTTTTAATCTCCTAGCTTCCCTTTGCGCAGGAACCATTATGTCCTTTATAACTAGGTCCATTATTGCTACGGAGGATTAATGGAGGGGATGACTTTTGTATTTATTAGCTTTTATTTAACCCTGTGTTAAGATAAAGCTGTGGTGTTAGTAGAAACAGATATAAAAATCTTATAGCGAGTAAATTTTGGCTCAGTTCTCGTAGTTCAATTCAGTTGAAATTCGGCATACTTGTCAAGTTCTAATAAGCCTATACTGCGCGTCGATTTTGACCCAGTTTCAGTTGTTCAATTGAATTGAAATTGGGCATATGTGTCAAATTCTAATCAGTGTATCTTGGGAGTCAATTTGGACTAATTTTACGTTGTTCAATTGAGTTGAAATTTGGCATGCTTGTCAAGTTCTAATGACAACACAATATTAAGGTGATAGCAAACTGATAAAAGACGGAAGATAGACATGATATGAGAACTCCTGGATTGATGGTGTTCATTTTGATCAGCTTGTAGTACCGAATACTTATTTTATAATATCTGGAATTGTAATATTGATTTTAATTAAATTGTCTGGAAAAAGGGTTGAAACATCATCAAAACTGAAAAAAAAAAATTTTTCTAATGTTTTTATTAACTAATGAGAAATTATGATTTGAGATTCTAAAAATAATTTTCTATTTCAAGTGGTCATTCATTGCTAAATCTGGCACAAGAAAAGAAAACTACATTAAACCTACCAGTGCTTCGGAAATACGCGTCCGCTTGTAGTTTTTGAATGCATTGCAAAGAAATTAATGATAGAATCAGATTAAAAATTTTCATATAATGGATTCGCTCAAGTCGTTTAAGTCTATTTCAGTTATATGGACAGAGACTCAATTCAAGATTTGAAAGTATTATAGAATTTGCGAGGTTATTTCAAATATTAGTCTCCTTAATAATGTAACTTATTAAACTTTTGCACCATTGTGTTGGCGCAAAATTATCTCAAGTCAGATTTCCCTACCCCTGAATTTTAAAATTCCTGCCCTTCAGGGGGTAACCTAGCCCTTTACAACTAGACCCTTTATTTTAATATCAGCAATAATGCAGATGAGATGATGAGGTAACTGAGCCTGGTTCTAAAATTTTATGGCGACTCCGGACTGAAGGTTAGAGAGGGAGTTGAATTTCAGAAGGGGGGGTAGGGTGTACAGCTGTGGGTAAATTAGGGGCTGCAAATGATGATGGCAATGATGAAATACGTAAAAATCTAAACTACAAATGGAACGAGCAGGTCATTATCCTGATGGTAAGCGCTATGCCTGCCCATAACAGTCTTCAAGCCTCTTCATCATCATCATCAACCCATAACGTCCCACTGCTGGGCACGGGTCTCTCCTCACTTTCGTGAGGAGGGTTAGGCCATAATCCACCACGGGGGTCCAGTCCGGATTGGTGGATAACCCACCTACCTCCGAAACAATTCTCGGGTAGGTATGTGGGTTTCCTCACGATGTTTTCCTTCACCGAAAAGCGAGTGATATTTACGTACATATGTTTTACAGAAACACATTGGTACGTGCCTGCATCGGGATTTGAACTCACGACCTTCTGATTGGAAGCCGGACGTTCTTCCGCTAGGCTACCACCGCTTCCCTTTCAAGCCTCTTAGTAAATTGTAAATTCGAACGATTTAAAATATGAGTGGGTGATTTTTTTTACAGATTAAGGAAGTGTGCGAGATGATGAGTAAAAGACGTATTGATGTTTTTTCTGTGAATGAGACCAGGCGGAAAGGATGTGGCGCCACCACGCATGGACCCTACACAGGTCTGCAGTTGCAGAAACCAGTAGAGGGTGTCGGGGAGTTGGTGTACTGCTTTCCACTGGGATCGTAGCATGTGGATGTAGTCTCTGCCTATTTCAACGGGAGACAGGCGACACTCTATATATGTATATGCTTAAAGAATTTGAACAATTCAATTGATCCAAAGCTTCAACTTTCTGATTACTATAACCTCAATAATTATCTAAAAGAAAGCACAAGAATCGGTGACTCACACTAAAAATATTCCTTAACGTGATCTTAAACACACATTAAAAAAGGTAACTTAACAAATTCTAACACTTATTGCTTTATCTATTTAGCTCGATACAAAATGCATTAAGGCGCATCATACACGGCACCGACTGGCCGGCTCCGGCTCGCAGTCAAGTTTATTCGCTGACTACATAATTTTCCGTGCTGCAATTCCAACGCGCGTAACATACTTGAACTATACTAGTAAAAGACGAGAATTGTGTTGAGCGCAAATAAAAAGTCATCGTATCTTTTTTCTACTAAAAATCATATAAATCCCTACTTATATTATAAATGCGAAAGTAACTCTGTCTGTCTGTTGCTATTTCACGCCTAAACTACTGAACCGATTGAAATGAAATTTGGTACAGAGATAGTCTAGAGCCTAGGAAAGGATATAGGGTACTTTTTATCGCGAAAAAAATATTCAAAAGGTTTGAAATAGGGGTGAAAGTTTGTATGGAAGTTTCGTCATTTTTAAAGATAGAAGCTTCAAATTTATTTTTTAGGCTTTTGATTAGATATAAATAAATATGACATTTTACGCGGGAATTAAGCGGGTGAAACCGCGAGGCGCAGCTAGTCTATAATAATAATAAAATAATAATTACGCGTCACGATCACATACCTGACCCCTAACTAGGAATGCCTGTATCTAAAGAATTAGGAACTGCGAGGACCATGGTCTTAGAAACACCTAGACCAAGAGCAGATATTTGTGGTTCACACAAATCTTTGCCCTGTACGGAAATCGAACCAGCAACCTCACTTATGGGTCTATTTATTTCAAAGTTAGTAATAAATAAGTCTTTCATTGTGCTTTTCCTTCATTTTACTTGTATATCTTCATCACTATCATCAACCCATAACGTCCCACTGCTGAGCACGGGTCTCCTCTCACTTTCGTGAGAAGAGCTAGGCCATAATCCACCACAGGGGCCCGGTCCGGATTGGTGGATAACCCACCTATCTCCGAAATAATTCTCGGGTAGGTATGTGGGTTTCCTCACGATGTTTTCCTTCACCGAAAAGTGAGTGATATTTACGTACATATGTTTTACAGAAACACATTGGTACGTGCCTGCATCGGGATTTGAACTCACGACCTTCTGATTGGAAGCCGGACGTTCTTCCGCTAGGCTACCACCGCTTCCCTTTCAAGCCTCTTAGTAAATTGTAAATGCGAATGATTTAAAATACGATTGGGTGAATTTTTCTACAGATTAAGGAAGTGTGCGAGATGATGAGTAAAAGACGTATTGATGTTCTTTGTGTGAATGAGACCAGGCGGAAAGGATGTGACGCCACCACGCATGGACCCTATACGGCCTATTGGTCTGGAGTTCCAGTAACCAGTAGAGCGTGTCAGGGAGTTGGTGTACTGCTTTCCACTGGGATCGTAGCGTGTGGATGTAGTCTCTGCCTATTTCAACGGGAGACAGGCGACACTCTATATATGTATATGCTTAAAGAATTTGAACAATTCAATTGATCCAAAGCTTCAACTTTCTGATTACTATAACCTCAATAATTATCTAAAAGAAAGCACAAGAATCGGTGACTCACACTAAAAATATTCCTTAACGTGATCTTAAACACACATTAAAAAAGGTAACTTAACAAATTCTAACACTTATTGCTTTATCTATTTAGCTCGATACAAAATGCATTAAGGCGCATCATACACGGCACCGACTGGCCGGCTCCGGCCCGCAGTCAAGTTTATTCGCTGACTACATAATTTTCCGTGCTGCAATTCCAACGCGCGTAACATACTTGAACTATACTAGTAAAAGACGAGAATTGTGTTGAGTACAAATAAAAAGTCATCGCATCTTTTTTCTACTAAAATCATATAAATCCCTACTTATATTATAAATGCGAAAGTAACTCTGTCTGTCTGTTGCTGTTTCACGCCTAAACTACTGAACCGATTGAAGTGAAATTTGGTACAGAGATAGTCTAGAGCCTAGGAAAGGATATAGGGTACTTTTTATCGCGAAAAAAATATTCAAAAGGTTTGAAATAGGGGTGAAAGTTTGTATGGAAGTTTCGTCATTTTTAAAGATAGAATCTTCAAATTTATTTTTTAGGCTTTTGATTAGATATAAATAAATATGACATTTTACGCGGGAATTAAGCGGGTGAAACCGCGAGGCGCAGCTAGTCTATAATAATAATAAAATAATAATTACGCGTCACGATCACATACCTGACCCCTAACTAGGAATGCCTGTATCTAGAGAATCAGGAACTGCGAGGACCATGGTCTTAGAAACACCTAGACCAAGAGCAGATATTTGTGGTTCACACAAATCTTTGCCCTGTACGGGAATCGAACCAGCAACCTCACTTATGGGTCTATTTATTTCAAAGTTAGTAATAAATAAGTCTTTCATTGTGCTTTTCCTTCATTTTACTTGTATATCTTCATCATTATCATCAACCCATAACGTCCCACTGCTGAGCACGGGTCTCCCCTCACTTTCGTGAGAAGAGCTAGGCCATAATCCACCACAGGGGCCCGGTCCGGATTGGTGTGTATATCTTGCAATGCAATAAGCATCTCATTTATTAAAAATACAAACGTCGGAGTCGTAGCTTGCGCGCCCAGCGACAACCGGCGCGCGTTGCGGCGTGGAGGTGCTGTGTATAATGCGCTTTAGTTGCGACTAAAACACAGAATAACTAATAGTATTATATCTTAGATGGCAGAAGCCATGATTGCTCTCTAATAGAAACCGACGTGGGATATGTCTCCATTGATACCGTTTATCTCTTTGATACATTTTGGTAGTCTAATGGGTTTATTATGGAATATCGGGGCCATATGGGCGACGTTTGAAAACGAAGGAGAGGGATTGTTCATATAATAACGCACCACGTTCACATTAATAGATTCTGACCACTTACTAGGATTCCTAGTATGTAAAAATGAAGAATTACGAGGATCCTGATCCTATAAACACTCAGCAAATACTGTAGTGGTAGGTCGCTTCTGAAAGAGACCGCCTGGGTAAGTACTACACCTTTGCCAGATATTCATCCACCAAGCAGTAGCGTGCAAACATTACTGTGTTCCGGTTTGAAGGGCCAGTTCCAGCGAAATTACTGGGCATATGAGACTTTAGAATCGACGTCATAGAGTGACGAGCTCAGTCCAGTGCTGCAAAATTTTGTAATGATAAGTACTGGGTGGTACTGTAACTGTTACGGCAGGCGTGACGCTTACCATCAGGTGAACGACTTGCTCGTCTCGTTGCTTGGTTTAGTAAAAAAAACTGTGGTTCACACAAATCTTTGCCCTTCAGCTAGCTAATACATCTAGGATGATGTATTGGCTAGCTGAAGTTCTTATAACAAAAACCTGTTGAGACGAGCAGTTCGTGTCCTGTCTAAAGCCCTAATAACGGCACTGCAACCCTATCTACGTACAGGGCTTAACATAATTCGTATTTTTTACTTTTTTTATTGCTGGCAAGTATTTAGCCACATACCCACCTGTGTTAAAAGTAATGATTTATTTCTATAAACACGAGTATCATCTCTGTCCTTTTCAAACTCGCCATTAGCTTACACAATATTCATGTTTATTTCACCATCCATCAATTTCTCTGCTACGTTGTTTCTTATTTATATGATTATGGAATACAAATAGGTACTTTCATAAGCTCCCGTTGAAAGGTAATCCATTATAATAATGTACAGGTGATATATCTGGAGAGAGCTCTAATGATACGTCTTTGGGTTTTAAGCTTGACACATGTATGGATTGTATGGTCCTTCGCTTTTATTTATTTTTATAAATATTTTCTAGGTGGTTTACCGGCTTGAGTTATTTCATGTGTGGCCACTAAGTTTCTAGTGGAATAAATACTTATTATTACACTTAAAAATATGTGATTGGATTTTATCGGTTGTTCAAATTCTGTATCTACCATTTCTTGGACTTGACGGTACAAATTAATTGGTTGAGTGATTGATATTTCCTTTTTAGGCCCACTTATCTTAAGGTTCTCTAAGTTTATAATTTTGTGTGTAGCTAATAAGCCCTTATAAGTTTATGATCATTAATTTTTTTTTGCTCTTTTCATCTTATACATTTTCGAGTATATTATCAAAGCCCAAAATCATTACACCCAAAAATCTCATAAATGCTTAGTAACTTGACTTCAGTGCCCTTGGCAATTACGCATCGTAAATTTTGCACAATACTGCTTGGCAGTTGAAAATCCGTCAAACCAATTGTCCTCACACTAGGGCACCCTAGCTATAGCCTGGCGTGGATAATGTAAAAACCGCTAAGTTGGTATCTGCAACCTTCTCGTCTAATGACCTCAGCGATTCTTACTCGCTACGGCTTGAGAGGTTTCAACCTCTTTTGAGCTCATTTAGGTTTTAATATACAGAACCGAATGTTCTGTATATTCTGGGCTATGCAGATTCTTAGTTTAATTTATTTTTACAGTTTTATCATTTCTCTGTAAAATATTTTATGATTATTCATTTATTCTGTGCCGAATTAGTAATTTACTTCTACGGGCTTCAGGTTTGTCTACTCACAGATGCCAGTTGAAAATTATTTTTGTAATTAGTATGTCCTTTTTTCTTAAACGTACAGACATACCTACTTTTGAATGTGCAATTTGAGTAGAATAGCAAAGAATCACGCGGAAAGAACTGTAGTAGAAAGTAAAAATAACATTTTGTTAGGTTTTTAATAGGATGGGTTCATGGATGATTGTTTATGTTTTAGGGAGAAAAGAGAATTGAACCAAAAATGTAAGCCAGGTCTTTTTAAGATATTCAGTACGTACAAAATGAAATGTAAATGACTTAAGCACATTAGGTCAGGAATGTATAAAATAATTTTCGGACAACCTATGATTATGTCATCAATGTAGTCCAAGTCTTCTAAGCTACTATATAACATACGGCAGGTGGCGTCGTCTCAATTAATGGTAGCGTTAATTTGATAAGCCATACAAATACCAGCATTTGGAAACTTCTCCGGCTCGAAAACATTTTTAACAATACAATGAACTCCCGGTCCCAATGTCTAAACACCAAACAGCTAAAAATATGTAACTCGCTCATGTTAGCGTGAGGTTTCAAAATTGCTGCAATACTCATATAATTTACCTTCTAGGATGGATGAAATTCAATAAGTCCAAATTACCATCCAGCCTTATTCAATAACAGAGCCGACCCGGGTATAATCGATACTTCTATCTACAGGAATATTCTAAACGATGCGATGTCCCAAAATTCCGAGGTGTTCGCAAAATGTTAAATATTCAAGACATCCAAAATTGATCTAGAATTTTCGAGTACCCAGCCAATTCGAAACACGGAATTGGAAATACCTACTACTTTTGCACAGTGTAAGAAGTATAGGCAGTATCTGAACTTTGTACTTTTTTGGGTTTCCTATGAGCCGCTAACGTGTTCCTCTACGACCTCCCACGGTTTGAAGATTATCCTACTCTTGTAGGTATATAGTTTTTAAGTGGCCACTTATTAGTTAATAAAGGCACTTGCCTGTTTACTTTATAGAAAAAGTACAATCTTATCAAAACAATTCGGATCGTTACAAGTTTCCACCACAGTTTTTACCAAATCCAGTGAACGTCACTCGATGCCTTTTTCATACAATATGTATCAAACTGACAGTGCTGCATCGATCTATCTTTCACTGAAACTACCACAGATTACAACTCCATACCAAGTATACTGTAGTAGTAGCTACTATTTTTTTTATTTGCGGTGAATTTTTGATTAGGGTTTTTTTTTATAATTTTGTCTCAGTACTAAGCGCTGGATGCTAATCCTCAGTGAAGAGTGAAGATTCCCTGTGAAGATCATTAATACAAGATGAGCATGGTAACATTTCCAGGGTAGCTTTCTTGAGCTTGGCAACTGTTCCAGGGTTGCGTCTGGCCGTTCCTCAAGGGACGATATCGAGCCTCCCTAAAATTACTTCGGTTACAGGTATCGGCCCAAATAACAAGGTGGATTATTTAATAAGGATTATATTACAAGCCGTTTTATTTGTAAAGAGGTGTTGAACCCTACTTTATTTTATTTGGAAGAATTTAAACTCTGTCTAGACTTCTAGAGTATTTAGGCCATCTTGGTTTTCATCCAATATTGGCGACATATCGATAAATCGG
Organism: Campaea margaritaria; assembly: GCA_912999815.1. Taxonomy (NCBI): domain Eukaryota; kingdom Metazoa; phylum Arthropoda; class Insecta; order Lepidoptera; family Geometridae; genus Campaea; species Campaea margaritaria. The sequence continues at coordinate 7,422,759 of OU538812.1, forward strand.
TATCTTTTTTTTTTAAAGTATATTACTGTTGACCTCTACCTTTACTGACGTTTTTTTTTTGTAATGGTATAGGTGTCTTCTGTAAGAATCCGCTTGACCAAGTACCATTACATCTTTGTCTGATATTCAGCCAGTAAGCAGTAGTGTGCAACACTATTACTACGTTCCAATTTGAAAGGGCAATGTTTGAACAAAATTACTGGGCATGTGAAGCTTATTTACTTCAAGATATCCAAAGCTTATTCATGTAAAAAAAACTAAAGAACTACATCTAATAGTTCCAATCTTTGGAAACCCCGAAAAAATATTTATTCTTATAGAAAATCTCCACTAAATCTACGATAGGCCCCACTCGCGCATAAATATTGAGTCGGGCAAACTCGTTAACCCCAACATCCCCTTGTATCTATTTTATTTAGACTAACGTACTAGTTGGGTTTTCGTTTACTTTTACACTTTTCTTATATCGGTTTGAAAAAGGTGAAGTTCGGGGATAAAGTTGTTTAGATTACTTTATTTTTTCGTTGTAATACATTTAATTCTCGTTACGCAGTAACATGAAAAAAGAATTTACATGCTGTTTTTTAGCATTTTCAAACACATGTGATTGCGTTTGACCTAGTACGATATTTTCATTCAACCTTCATTCACCTCGAGGTTTCTAAGAGATTTTATTCTAACACAACTGCACACAACAATGAACACGTACACATGGAAAGACAAGACAAGAAAATGACACACAACGAAGATAGTAGTGTGTGTGAGCCATAGCCTTTTTATTTTCTTTCTTAGAGCTGCGACATTATCTTTGATCTCATTCAAATACGAGATTTAATGTTAAACTACACGTATGGATACAAACTTGAAAGATTACAAAGTTAGAACATGCCAGCATTTCCCAGATCAACGTACAAAAGGGGTGTTTTTTCAGTTACTTCTAAATCTTGTAATTTAATATTCCAACTTCACCTCAATCAGATAAAAAGGGGTTTAACTGCCTCGAGTAACAGTGGCGAAAAAACAGGGGTTTTACTTCAACATCTTAATTTAGCAATGTAATACCACTTAAACAATCAAGGGTGGAAAATTATAAAAAATGTAATAAACCTTGATGAACAATTTTAGCAGCCAGATAAAAATTAAGCAGGGGATGAAATTCAGAAACCTTTAAGAATATCTAAGTGTTATGAAGTAATTGGATCGTAACAACCTCCGCTTTTTATCTTCAGGGGAAAAGGTGGGTTACTAATCTTTAATTGTGGTACGCCCAATTAAGCTACTGGTTCTGAAGATAATTATATAATAAGCAAATTAAACCTCTCCTTTATTTAAATAAAATAGTGCTGGCTTGTGGTGCTGGGTTCTCAAATTTCTCAAGGGCCTCTGATGTGGCTCTATGCTGAGAGCGTATCAGAGGCCCTTGGGTAGACAGCTGGAATCGACTGCTCAATGTGCCTTCCGAAGCACGAAGAAATTTTAAAAGTAGGTCATTGATCACGGTTTCGGACCTATTGTCATTTCGTGGTCGAAAATTTTACAGAGTTCTTGCTTTGCAACAGTGTTTCAAATTGAAACACCTAAAGTAAGCACACTACTGCTTGGCGGATGAAAAAGTGATCCACTTCGGTAAGCTGACTGGCAAAAAAAGGCGGATCAAGTAAAATATTTGATTTTCAATACTGGTTCGATCCCTTTGAAAGTCTAATGGCGACTTAATATTTTTGGAAAACAATAACCAACTGCCGCTTCATCACCATCATCATCAACCCATATCGTCCCACTGCTGACCATAATGGTAGGTCTCCCTTCACTTTCGTAAGGAGGGTTAGGCCAGAATTCACCATGAGGCCCCGGCCCGGATTGGTGGATAACATAACTGCCGCTCAGTTTTTGTAGTGGGAGGCCTGTTCTGCAAGAGACCGCCTGGGGAAGTACCACTTCTTTGCAAGATATTCATCCGCCAAGCAGTAGTGTGCAAGTATTACTGTGTTTCGATTAGTAGGGCGGTTTCCTGCGAAATTACTGGGCATAAGAGATTTTAGAGCGGATGTGCAGTGCCGCGCAAGATTATGCAATGCAAAGTTCTAGGTGGCACTGTAACTGTTATGGACAGGCGTAGCACTTACCATCCAGCAAACGACTTCCTCGTCTCGTCACACAGTCAATAAAAAAAAAATTTGCTATAAACATTTAACTTTCCATAATTTTTGAGCCGAATAACTTCCAAATCCTTTACCCCTAAGAATCCTTTCGGCGGAAACGGTTTATTCCCTAAATCCCGATGTTCAAACGAATCGAAGCAAGGTTTTGAACAAACACGGGGCGCAAACAAAGATTAGAGGAGTCAGGTGCCTCATATTTGTATGGGGATTACGTACGAGACAGGGTTCCGTCTTTTAGGGTATTTTTTATGTCTAAAGATAACAGATGACGTGGGTGAGGAAGGATGGAGGGCTTTTAGCGATGCTTGTCCTTTTAATCGGTTTCTTCATATTTTCCTTACCTGATTTTCTATATCAGGAGGTGTGTTTTGATTGAACACAGTCTGTCTATTGCGTCCAGTCGACGTCTTTGCTCCAAATGGAAGGTCATCTTTCTTGTTTATTATCTCCTAGTACTTTCAACAATAGTCGCCAAGCATTCTACTTTTTTAGCCGTATATTTTATGTCAAAAAAAACCAGGGTGTATACAAACCGTCTCATTAACAAGGACCAGAAACGCCTAAAAAAAGAAGCAATATTGTCGGTTACTTTTCTCATAAATTAAGGAAAATATCAATATCTACAGCAACATCATATTTACCGACGAAAAAAGCTGGGCCTCGTTCTAAAGATGTGAAATTTGTCTCAAATCAGAACCGGCAAATAACGAACTAATAGCTATGTCGGATTCTACAAAAAGTCATTTGTCACGTTAGAAATGGAGAGAGCCAGAAGGCATTCGCTTGAATGGACACCATTATTTGCCTTTTCTAACATTTTCCCATCAATCACCAACCACTCAACGGTTTACAGAACTGACCCCTATTCATTTACCTATCTGTTATTCACTTAGTTTAATTTGAACTCCAGGTTATTAAAGCTGTCAATCGCACAGAGCTACTGAGCGATGCTAAAAGCGGTTGATCTGTAGTGCAACTGGTCGAAATGCGCTAAAAGTGACTATACTAAGCGATACGAAACTAAGTTTAGCTGTTCCAGACAGAACTGAAACGTATTTGGTTTATTGAACCGTACCCTGAATACAAAGCATAGTGACCCTTTTTGTGCTCTAATGCAGTTTAATCACCTTAACACATGTTATTCTTGAGCCAGCGTGATTCTAGCATATTCGAGCTTTTACGTTTTTTTCCTCGTGATTTTTGCAGGTTGTTCTCGTCACTGCACCTGGTTTTCTTCTCTAGATTGGCTTGCCACCTAACCTCGGATTGCGAAGTGCGCGGAACTTCCTTACGTCACGTTAACACTGAAATTTGCATCTTCAGCAATTTCACTGGATACAATACTCTTCGAATTGGTTCCGTTTACACATACCTAGCAGATAGTTAATAATAAAGGATCAAAATTCACATACATAGATCCGAGCCACGAAAAACATGGTCCCCCAAATACCCAGGCTCAGAGATCTCAGAGCGACGTGTATATCTCGAGGTGTTAACAGAAGAGGCCTGCCACTGCAAAATCTTGCCCATCCTCTGTATATTGGTACAAACCCTGGACCCCCACCCTTCACACTTCTCTGCCCCTTCCTTGGACCCTCCACGTCGCTTCTTATTTGCTCCAGTACTCCCAGTTCTCCAGCTAAATGAAGCCATGGCGCACAAAAGGCGGGCCATAAATTAATATCGAAAATTCATTGTTTGATATCACAATAGATTTTAACAAGATATTATGCCTTCAATTATGCCGGGAGGAATTTCATTAAGACCTCACGACCTCAAGTGTGCCTTTTGGAGTAGGGAACTATTTTCCGTTCGTGTTCCGGTGTTGTAAGCTTTCGGTGTGGTGTTAGATAAATTGTTTTTAATTTTTATCGTGGACATTTTAATTCTAGACTGTACTTTAAGCCTATTTTGTTTCATAGAACTCGTTCAAATTACAACGACACGATTGCACGACGTCGTATCGCTGGACAGTGCTAAAGTTACAACGTATAATGTAAAAAAAAAAACGAAAGTGCTTTAGACCTTAAAACTTTAAAACCTGTAAAACTTCTGTAGCTCCATCTATATTGTATGTTTATAACTAACTGGCTATGAAGGAAAGAGAGAAAGAAAATGTGTGTTTTTATTTTATTTGACTAAGTGACGAGACGAGCAAGTCGTTCACCTGATGGTAAGCGCAACGCCTGCCCATAACAGTTACACTGCCACCCAGAAATTTGCATTACATAATCCTGCAAGGCACGGCACTGCGCTCGTCACCCTGAGACATCGCCTCTAAAGTCTCATAATTATGGCCAGTAATTTCGCTGGAAAAAATGCCCTTCAAACCGGAACACAGTAATGTTTGCACACTACTGCTTGGCGGATGAATATCTGGCAAAAGTGTGGTACTTCCCCAGGCGGTCTCTTGTAGAAGAGGCCTCCCACTTAATAGACTACTAGTAATGTGATACATCAGCCCCTTAAGCTGAATAGAATAGAATAGAATAGAAAATACTTTATGATACACCAGTTCAGAAATACACAACGTACATAAAAATATCATCATCATCATCATCATCAACCCATAACGTCCCACTGCTGGGCACGGGTCTCCCCTCACTTTCGTGAGGAGGGTTAGGCCATAATCCACCACGGGGGCCAGATCCGGATTGGTGGATCACCTACCTACCTCTGAAATAATTCTCGGGTAGGTATGTGGGTTTCCTCACAAAAAATAAAAAACACACACACAAAAAAACACATAAAAATATAACTTAATGAAATAAATAAAGTATAATAACAACCTTTGGATGGAGAGAAGCAATGGAGCGTCAAAGGTAAATAAAATAAGAAAATATTATTCTAAATATTAGCTTTAAACTTCAATTAATAGCCTTAATAGATTGGCGATAATGATAATGAAGTTGTTAGGCTAACTGGTAAACAAGCGTTACTTAATTGGGTAGCTAATAGAGGCAGTTGCGCCGTTACTTCGTTAGAGGAGTACCTTTTTTCTTGCGAAAGTGCGGAGTAGAGATTACCTGGAGTCGAATTTTCTTCGTTTTTTGGGAGATGTAAAATTGTTCTTTAGAAATAAATTTTGGTTCATGTAGTTAGATCAAAAATAAGGTTTTTAGCAATAAATATTTTAAAATATGATAAGATTTTTTTTTTCTATTTGGCACTGTGTTGCACAAAAATAGAGAATATATTTTATTCATGAAAAGAACAAATTAAAATCTTAACCTAAAATAAAACCTACACTAATCTTATAAACAGAACCACTTCAATAATTATTGAAAGTTTTTTTACTAGACAATACAAGAAAAAACTAAAAATTGTCTTTACCTAAACACTCTACATTTTTAACATTGCTCTGAACAACGAAGTCTTCAAACTCCAAGCGATATAAAAGGTGACAAAAAGTAAAATTTTACACTCAACTCCACAAAAGTTAACCCTTTGGACAGCGCGACTTAAATTTCAACTAGGGTTGTCTATCTCTGACTCCAGGTGCAATAGGAACCTACACAAATGTAGTTTCTATAGATTTTTGTGAAACAACCTATTTACCAATAACTACAAAAGTCTTTAATTAACGACTTATTGACTACCTTTATTATCAAATTTATTTTTCACTATTTATTTCAGAATTATTTTAGATTATAATATCACTGTCCTTTTTAAAACGGCACAATTATTTTATAAAACAGAAATTCTAAAGCACCTCTTTGAACTTTTCAGGACTATCTCCGTTTTAATAGGAAAGCATTTAGGAAAAAATCAATTAGTTAAAAATTTACTTTTTCAAAAATTTAACCCCATTAAAAATTTGTGACACCCCTAGCTGGAGTTAACCCTTTAATCCCACAGGTAGAGTTATCGTAGAACAAATATTTCATCCTCAAAGCTACACTCTACGGAATTTCTGTTCTTTTTTTTTGGTGACATGCGTCATGAGCGCAGGTATAACAAAGAAGGTTAAAGTTTTGGCGGGAAGCGGAAATGTGACGATTCTAATTTCGTATTTTTTTCTTAAATTTGTATTTCTTCGTGTGTTAATGGAAGAAAAATAACGTAACCTTGGCTTTGTTAGGAAATGTTCCTCAAAGCGTTATGTCAAGCGAATCCTTTAAATGTCCATACATTGACAATTACAACGGCGGCATTCAGCAAAAACGTATAACTCCAATTTTACAAGAAAACATTTATAAAGGATCTCCATATCTTTATTTGGGACCGCCGATAAAAAAATAATGTCGAACATTAAGGGAGGACTTAATTTAAATATTTTCTGACGCAAGCTTCCCTCTCTTTCCTACCCGTCTTATGGGGCATTTAGCCGTCCCTGTTGCTCAGCGAGCGATAAGTCACGACTGCTAGTAGGTTAAACGCCTTTTTAAGTGAACCCGACGAAGTTAAAGTTCCGGTTTTATCCGGTTTTTGTAATGTTACCCTTGTTAGGTTATGCCCTCTTACCTCTATAAAATGTAAACTTATTGTAATAGGGCTTTTTTTCATTTGATAGATTATCGTGTTCGTACTGTATAAAATTATTTTCCATTATCGGAGTGGATGGACAAAAATATCGCTTTTCAATGAATTGAAAATAGTCTGAAAGGGTTTTTGGGGTATTCATAAATAATAAACTCTGTTTTCCTTGATGATAAATATTGAACAATGTTTTGCGGCGATTTTGGTTATGTTTTCTAATGTCGGAAGCAAAACAACCGCGTTTTGACCAATAAAAGAAAACAATTGTGAAAAATACGGTTTTTGACGTCATAGCTGCATATTAGCATCATTGAGAGTGACCTGCTCCTGTCAATACTCATTTGCATTATAAAATATGTATTTTAAAAAGCTAATCATTTATTAAATAATTAATTACTGGGCATTATGAGACCTTAGAGCCGATGTCTCAGCGCAGTGCAGTGCCGTGCAGGATTATGCAATGCAGTGTTCTGGATGGTGCTCTGACTGTTATTGGCAGGCGTAGCGCTTACCATATGGTAAACGACTTGCTCGTCTCGTCACACAGTCAAATAAAAAAAAAACTAAAAAAAAAAATTCTCTCGCAAAGAATCCCCATGTCAGAACGTTCTATTCTCAAATGTTCCGATGCCTTTATTATGTGAACCCTAAAGGTTTTACTCTATAAATAGTAAAACACTTAAAAAAAAACTTCCTAAACACGGCTCTTAGCTCATAAATTCGAAAAGATAGCGTCAAAGATCAACTTTTTCTTTCATTTGACGTAAAAACTTTTTTATTGTCAAACAAGTTCCTAACTACATGTGGGGGCGAGATCCACCCTATCTGATTTATGGCAACATTTTTTTGGTGATTAATTTTAAATTAAGAGTTATCTGGTTTTGAATACGGGTTGAGCTTGGCGCAAATGAGAATAGGCATGGCTTTCAGGTTTTAGTATCTCTCTATCTATATATATAAAAATGTTATGTTGGTTTGTGTACGCTTCAAAAACTCAAAAAGTTCTGCACTGATCGAGCTGAAATTTTAGCATGAGATATAATCCGCATCAAGGATTGTTTTTATCTATTTTATTCATCAGTGACATATCAGCGAATGTGCCACAGCGAAGCGTGGCAGGGCACATCTAGTATACAATAAATAACGCCTTACGGTTACAAACCTACCATGATACTGTTTGCACTGCCATGGCTTCTCTAATTTTCTTTATAAAATACCCAATGGCCCACCTGATGGTAAGTGATCACCGCTTCTTATGGATATTCGCAACGCCAGGGCCATTGCCGGTGCGTTGCCTACCTTTAGAAGAAAGGGCTCTTTTAACTTTTGCTTTAAAGTTCTGCGTACTGTACATTGGAGGAAAACTTCGGGTATTCGTCATTTTCCACGTACGTGGAAGAAACGAACGTGCAAACCGGGCTGTATGCGGTTTCCAACTATTTACAACATGATTTACATGCTAAGAATCGCAAACGTCTTAGCATGTTAGTCTTAACCTGAGCTACCACCTTGTCTGATAATGAGGCTGATCTTGTTGAGCACTCATATCTGGAGGCATACCATGAAATCTTATAGCGATTCAATTGAATAACTAAACTGAACCGCGTCGCATAATCGTACCGTGACGTCTTATTTTATATGTAGCTGCCATTTTCAACCTAAACTGGATCCAATTTAGGTTGAAAATAGCAGCAACCTAAATTGAGTCACTAATAAGCCATTTTCAACCTAAACTGGACCTACACTGCAGCAACATAAAAAATAAGACGTCACGGTACGATTATGCGACGCGGTTCATTTTAGGTCTTCAATTGAATCGCTATATGATGTCATGGTAGGCCTCTTCTGTAGCGCTTAGTCGTAGGACGCAGGCTACGAGGTTTTCGACAAAAACCTGAACTTAGCGATGAAGGCGTGGCTGAAGTCGTTGAATGGCTACAATCGCGGTTATATTTCAACTGCTTCTTATTGCGTCCTTGTTTTGACGATTTTGCCTCGCTCGTTGACCTACGCATCTCTGCGTTTCCTAGTTCTGCTTTGCCGTGCATAGGTTTTATATTGTGAAGCTTCTCTCTATGCGGCGTGGCTTCTAATTTGCGCCACGCTTATCGAGTGTAGAGAAGACTAATGCATTTTTAACCAACTCGCCTTGCCTTGTTATAGGCTAACGAGGAGTATCTATTCAGGAGTGGGATGAAGATATACTTCTTGGTTAATTAGTTTGGTTTGTTAGAAATGTAATTCAATTTATGTGTTATCTTTGGAAACGGGATATTTACCTTGTTCTGTTTCACGTTCCAGATATTTCGGTACCGTTGCAGATGCCATGATCTTGAGTCAATCAGTGTATGCATGGGAAGTTAACTTTTTAAAGTCAAACCTTATTCAGTTACTCACTAATTTAGTGTCATGTTTCTGTTCTTTTCTTTGTCTAGGTGACAAACAAAAAGAGGGAGAGACAGAGTTTTGAGTTTTGTCAGTGTGTTGTTTGTTTGTAATCCAATTAAATCTTCGACAAATTATGAACCTCTAAAATATGTATCAAAACAAAGAAAAACAAGACTATACTATCAGGGCTAAATCTAAATGAAATTAAAAAAACAGCCTAGGTGTAATCTGTGGCTTTGCGCGCATTGTTTCGTTTTGTGGGGACAAAAATAGATCTATAATGCTCCTACTTAAAAAATAAAGGTCATAATTACAACAATTATGAAAGTAAATTTTTACGTTACATTTTATTTTTTAGTAAACTTAACATAAAATAACCATATTTACAATATTAACTAATGTCGTATAATAATCTAATTACTTTTATATTATCAGCGTCATATTATTATGACTATTAATGTCTGTTAAGTTTTAATATTAAATTCATTAATAATATTTCCAATGTATCTTAATTTCCTGGTAAGTAATTAAAATATTTCGGCAGTCACAAAATAAATAACATTAACAGTTGATCAATTGACTCCATTAAATTTAATTTTATTGCCAATTACGAATTAGTGTTCGAAAATTTAGTTTTAAAATAGTTTCATAAAATAATTGTAAGAAATTTCATAAGTACTTTGAGGTCCAACAATTTATTTTTATTAAATTTTGAATATCAGATTATACTTTTATTCTGACCTAATTTGACTAATAAGAAGGCAGCTCACTTTAATCTATGGTATTAATTATCTATGGTATTTTATTATTGATCTGATCGATGAGTTGTGGACAGCAGGCAGGGTAGGGTTGGCTCATATTGCCGATTCTGAAATAACCAAGCTCTACTTCAGTTGAACACCTGGAAAATACAAATAGGGAAATTAAATTGGGAGTATGGACCATGGTTCTTTTAGTTCTTGAGTCTCTAGGTACAGGGAATACTAGTTTTTTTTTTATTTATTTATTAGAGACAGTAAAAACGAATAGTTCCAACTGGGTCGATAGATGGCGTTGACTTAAATAAATTTAACTAAAAACTTTTTGAAATCTTAAAAAAACTTTTAAAACTTAAAACTTTTTTTAAACTGTTGTTTTTTTGGTCAATTCACTGCAGAATTCTATACATAGTTATACATTTTAAATCCTGAAACCTCGATTGAAGAATTAATTGAAAGCCCCACGTTGCCAAACAATATTTAAACTGATATCAACTCAAAAACAACAATTACATTAAAACTTGACTTAATTCACATCAAAGCGCCTGACTCCATTCTCCCCTTTAATTGATAAACAACTTTCCGGGAAGGCGAGGTATGTAAAAACAAAGATAAGACGCAGGAAAGGGTAACAACAGATGTTGGTCTGTCGCAGTTGACAAACGGCGTCGCTGGCTTACTTTTTTAAATTAACAAATAGGCTGATGACGCAACGAAGCGGTCTACGATGGTGCATGCTAGAAGTAACCTAGTCACTCAAGAGAAGAAGTCTCTTGATCAAGATATATATACTATATAATACAGCGGTCAGTAAACGTCTGCTCCAATGATTCCATATTCAACTGACTGAATAGGTAGACCAACAAAAATTAAATTTTGTCAAAAGGGCAAACATTTGTGGTAACTACAGTCTTTGCTCTGAGTCTGGATGTTTTTAGGACCATGGTCCAAGGACCAAAGACCAAGGTCCAAGGTCCAAGGTCCAAGGTCCAAGGTCCAAGGTCCAAGGACTCCCTGTAACTAGGGAATCAGGAACTACTTGTAGTTCCTGATTCCCTAGTTACAGGGAGTCCTAGTTAGGGGTCAGGTTATATTCCTGAGGTAGTTGGGTTAAATTGGTCTTGTAATCTTTGTGTCGATTCTATTCTGCGACACACAGTAAAGGACGAACGAATTCCAATGTTTTTTACATAGAATTGTTTTTTTTTCTTTTTACACATATTTGTCAATGTTTTTAGAATGATGTTAAGAATAATTTAATAAGTTCATTATTTAGTAGGCAATGCTTACGTGACATTTTCCAGATAGGTTTCATAATGCCTAAAATCACCAGGGTTTTCTTCTTTAAATTCTTTATTGGGTGATCTTTTACTTCTATCTTCCTTATTTATAACTTTGTCTGTTCGTTTCACTTTTCCAACTTTTTCTAGGTACACCTTTTTTCTAAATGGAAACGTTTTGATTAATTTAGAAGTATCTACGTTTGCTCTTATATCTTTAAGAGTTTCAGCGGACAACGGTTCAGTCTTCCAATCCTGAACTAATGCTCCTGATTTCCATTCAGGCTTTTCAGTACTTTTTGTAATCCATTTGTTTATCATATCTTTACCATTTGTGTTGCCAACTGGTTCCTGTTCTACATCTTGAACATCAGGTAGATGTTGATTGACGAGGATGGCTTGAGGAGCTGTAGTCGTATGCGCCTTGAAATAAGGTTCATAGTATTTGTATCTGTTATAATAATCCCAGGTCCAAGGTCTGCCTCCATAGTAAAAATGCATGGGATAATCACTGATATTGTAATGGTGAATGTTCGTGAAAGGATACGGTAGTAAGAAAGATGGTTGGATTAATGTTTCAGTAATTCTTTCAGGTTTTCGCTGTTTGTTTATATTTGTTTTCGAAGTGCAAGGTGTTTTTCTTCCAGCATCACTATCTCTTCGAGATAAAGGGACTGGTTGCGTTGGTTTGTGTATGTATGATGACATTCTATGGAAAGGTGACAAAGAGAATTGATAAGGTAATTTTCCAAAATCACTCCTTACAAAAGCTCCATTGAAATAAGTCGGCAATAATAATTTGTCATTCAAAGTTTGTAATTTTGCTTCTGGTTTCACTGCTCTTTGTGTAGTATGTGAGTTCTGTAATTCCAAATCATATGGATCAGCAGTTTTTCCCATAGTTTCTTGTAGATCCATATCAATGTCTGCAACTTTTTCCTTATTATGCAATGGATCATACCAATAAGAGATAGATTTGAATTTCTTATGTTCGTCGTCTTCTTTAATTATGTTCATGGCTGCTTCAGCCAGTTCTTCATCCGTAACTTTATGGATTTCTGAGTATATATCTTGAGCCAAGTCGTAAATTTCTACCAAAGCATCTAAATCGCTCTTTTTAACTGTGTGCAATATTTTTGCTATATTATTGATTTCTTCTTCTGTGAGAAATCTATCATGGTCGTCAGAACTGACGCCATCGCTTCTACTATTAAGTTTTGTTGGTTTATGTATATGCTTTTCTTCAATGGGGTTTAGAAAATACCTAATGTCATTAATTTTGGGATGTAGTTTAGTTATATCGTTAGGTATGTTATTTCTTTCGACCCCATTCTTGTGTATGACTTTTATTATGTCTGATAATAATTTCTTTTCAATAGTAACTGCGTTATTGCTTTGTACCTCTTGGTCTTTTGCTGGTTGCAGTTTGGTGACATTGAATTCTCGTATAGGGACGAGATTGGTTTGAGTGATATTTCGGTTTCTTATTTTGCAAGTGTAGTTTCCACAGAAGGTTGACGAGGCCCAGGTTGTGTTGACAGCGTGTAGCTTGCCTGTGACTGGATCTCGGCAGTACAGTGCTGGAATAGACCAAAAAATTCATTTTATTAGTTGTGTAAAACCAAAACGAGCAAATCGTTCGCCTGGTGGTAAACGCTACGCCTGCCCATAACAGTTACTGTGCCACCCAGAACTTTGCATTGCATAATCCTGCGCGGTACTGCACTACGCTCGTCACCCTGAGACATCGGCTCTAAAGTCTCATAATGCCCAGTAATTTCGCTGGAAACAGTGCTCTTCAAACCGGAACACAAGAATGATTGCACACTACTGCTTGGCGGATGAATATCTGGCAAAGGTGTATATTCCTCAGGCAGTCTCTTGCAGAAGAGGCCTCCCACTACACTTTATATTGTAGCTGGTTGGCTCAGCGTTAGTGTGTTAGGCCACCAAAAAGGGCCTTCGACGTGGCTTATTGACTGCAAATTATTGATAACAACCGAGGCCGACGGCTTAACGTCCCCTCCGAGCCTCGGAGCGATGGAAATCCGCACATGACTTATGAACTTAAGTCATTGGTTTAGTGGCGCAGGCGGGATCCCGGTAGCGCTGGGTTACAAAGCGCTTAGATTACCGCTCCGCCACCGCGGCTTTATTATAGAGGTACGATATAAAGTTTTCTAAAATACTAGCTGTGCCCGCGACTTTATTTGCACTCACAAATATTCATACACATAGAACACAGTAATATATCAAAATAAAACACCCACGAAAAATTAAGCTGAAATTCCAGTTAAATCAACAATTTTTTTTTTTTAATTTTTTTAGCCGCTCAAAGCCTACTCGAGAAAAACTTCCACACAGACAGACAGAAAAATAAGAATACTTGGGCATATGAGACTTTAGAGCCCATGTCTTAGGGTGACGAGCGTAGTGCAGTGCCGCGCAGGATCATGCAATGCAAATTCTGGGTGGCACTGAAACTGTTATGAGCAGGCGTAGGACTTACTATCAGGTGAACGACTTGCTCGTCTCGTCACTCAGTCAAATAAAATAAAAAAAATTAGCAAAAAACGGCCATTTATGATTAGACATCGTATAAATATCAGTTTTCACTTAAATTTCGGGATTTATTTTGAAATCATCGACGGTAGATGTTATGTTTTATGATTGAAATCGATAAGATGGTTAGCCTTATGTACATTGTTAAATTACAAAGCTTCAATGACGACTTCAATGTAGAATAGAAAGTGTGTTTGTTGCATTTTATAGAACAGAGCCTATTATAAACAAAAACTGAAAATCTAAACATGGGCATGAATAGAATGACATAATTTGTTACATCATGCAAATGTATATCGACGATGCGCAATCCTACCCTTTTATCCTATATTACTAACTAGCTGCGCCCTGCGGTTTCACCCACATAGTTCCCGTTCCCGTGGGAATACGGAGATAAAATATAGCCTATATATAACCTTCCTCGATAAATGGACTATTCAACACAAAAGGAATTGTTCAATTCGAACCAGTAGTTCCTGAGATCCTAGCGTTCAAACAAACAAACTAAATGACATGAAATTAGCAGCGCCCGCGGCTTCACCCGCGTTAATTATTATCCCACAGGAACCGTCAACTTTTACGGGATGAAAAGTATTCTATGTTCTATTCCAGGACCTAAAGTACTAAATTTCATCAATTTCATCAAAGTCTTATACTAAATTTCATCAAAATCTGATGTGCGATAACGGTTATCACGGGTGAAAACGGAGGGCGCTGCTAGTAACAAATATAACCTATGACATTCGCTAATAACGTGGCTTTCCATTAGTAAAAGCATTTTCCAAATCGGTTCAGTGGGTCCAGAGATTACCCCCTAAATACTTACAAACACACAAATTTTACCTCTTTATATAGGTACCTTGGGCCTGGTACCTCCTGGGTGGGCGTGCTTCACCTTCGGCCACATCGTCACTTTCCATCGGATGAGATTGTGGTCAAACGCTCGCCTAGTACGTAATAAAAAAAGAAAATAGCTTGAAATTTTGAAATTACAGACAGACATTTCAATTTTATCAATGGTATAGATTTCATTTCATTACAAAAGTAGCTAATGAAACATTTGATAATGCTTCCCTTTACTTTACCTATTGTCCTTTTTTTTATTTTTTGTTTTTTTTTTTATATTTTGACTTATTTTTTTTTTATTTTTTGTTTTTATATTAGTGTATAGATATTATTTTTGGCGTGTAAAAGTGCAATATTTTGCCTATTTACAATAAATTATTTGAGTTTTGAGTTTCCCATTTCAGCTGATTAATCCAGCTATTCAGTACGTTGTGAATTTAGCTATTTGATTTATCAATTTTGAACTAATTGCCTAGCTTTGTTCAAAATTATATTTTAGTTTTGCACCTGATTAATTGGTTTGCGTTTGCAAGTTACTGCACTCAATCACGTCAATTAATGCTAATCGAGCATTAAATTGTTGTTTAGAATGCTATTTTAGGTTAACATTTACGTCATGATGAATTTCACCTACTTCCAATTTTTGTATCGATTCGAATTTTACAAATGTGCAGTTAACTACGAACACGGTTCTGTAGAATAATGATTTATTAAAGTGAAACTTTTTAACGATTTAAGGGAGAAATTTTGACCGTCAAAAAGAAAGAAAGAAAGAAAACATTTATTCTGACACAACTGCACAGAACAGCGAACAACGTACTTATTTAGAGACAAGACAAGAAAATGAAAACACACGAGAGAGTAAGAGACGTAAGAGTAAGAGTACACGTAAGAGTTGACACTTTGACATGAAGGTTTATTGAAAGAAGTTTGAAATAAGACAAGGAGTTCGGGAGTAAGAAGTCATCATAGAGTATACAAAGGTTTAGAAAGGGTTTGTATTGACATCTGTTCTCAGTTCTCAGTTTCACCACAGAGTTAAAAAAACAACAATTAAAAGAGTAAACAATATAAATTAAAAAAAAATGTGTGCTGAAACACATAGTAGAAGTAAAACTAAATAAAATTAAAAAATATTTCACAATAAATTAATACGGTATTTTTTTTTTTTTTTCATATAATATATTTTATAAAATAAACGAAAAGTAACTTTCTCTTTTTCTATCTTCACTAACTTATATCTGCCTCTCAACTTCCGTTCGCCTCGCCGGATCACATTTTTCGTAACGCATTCACCAGCTTACTCCCCAAGACAAGCGTGCGTAAAGAAGTTTTACTACAAAAAAGGTGGACTTCCTTGGGTCGCGGCCAGACAGCGCATTCCATAATTTGACGGCTGATTGTGTTGTTAAGCAATCAACTGACACCGAGCCAACTTATTCCCAAGAGAATGCATGGCAATCGTGCGAATATCGCAGCCTCGTTACCATATTTTGTATTAACACAGATAATATTTGTAATCAAAATCGTTGTTTTTGATAATTTGTTTCTTTTTTATAATGTTTTGGTAAATGAGTTTAATTCGATATTAGTTGAAGACCAGCTGTAACCCCGACTTCGTTCAAGCTGTACTAATGTATTTAATTATAATTAATATCTTCCGAACTCTGGAATATGTCAAAATGGAACATGATGAAAATTTAGGCTGAAACTTTTTTGAGGAAAATATATTATGGATATTTCTGTGGGTCTATTTTTAATGTTTTTAGTCGATTAATGTCAATTAAGATTATTTTTAGTTTTTGTTAGTTCCCTCATGATGTTTTTATTCACAGATACAATATACATAATCGCAAATAATCTAGAAAAGTCAGTAGAAAATATAGCCACGTTTTGGAATTTTACATTAAATTTCGTGCTAATTTTACTTTTACATTATACTTCGTGGTTTGCTGACATTTTACATTATATTTCGTGTATGTCAAATGTAAAGTGAGGTATAGCAGTGCCCATCGCACTCCTAGCCATCGTTTTGAAAATAAGGCTTTCTGTTGTTCAGTGTGTAGTTGTAAATCTGATCACTTTTTGGAGATAAACAAATAATTTAAACATTTAGTTGGCCATTGGCTGTTGGAGGTTCTAAACACAATGCATACCACGATTACTCCATATTCCGTTATATATACCAAGAAAAATAACGCATCACAATGTCATACGCAGATCCTGGTCCCTAGGATTCCCTGTATCTAGAAAATCAGGAACTACGAGAACCATGTTCCTTCAAACACCCAGACTCAGAGCAAATATTTGCGGGTCACACAAATCGTTGCCCTGTGCGGCAATCGAACCCGCAACCTCACGCTTCGCTACCACCCACTTGCGTCACGGAAGCCGTCGTAAATGTAAACACTAAGCTATTTGATACCAACCTTTTACACTGAAACCTGCACATTCAACACACACGAAACACAACACCAATAAAACGAAAACGTGCATGTCCGCCATATTTCTATTTCACAATCATGCAAAAGAAAACATTGCACCATTCGCAACAACCGAATCGTAAAATGCTTATTACTTTTATCAAACAGAAATAAGTCTTATTTCGATATTAGTATAAATTATATTGGCACAAACTGAATTTAAAATAAATTTGATAGCTCTTTAGTTATCGCCGTCCCTTTCGTTTTCGTAAGCTTCGAAAGTGACAACAGATCATTTGACAGGACCAAAACTGAAATTTAGACTAGCCTGTAACGAAAAAATTGGCTATGTCTAGTTTTTTAAAGTAATTGTTAACACTTCCTAATGTAATTTGCTAAACGTCCGAGCGGATACTGCGATCGCTCGAATATGTCAGTCATTGTTATGGGTTTCACAGCGGTTGCTGTTATGATGTGGTTCTCAATCTTTTCTTCTTTTTTTAATAATTTTAATTAACTAGTATATTAGTTAGCATAATAATTTGTCGACGCTAGAAAGCGTAAACGCTGTAACCCTTTGACCGACCCGAAAATACTTTTTTTACATATTTGGAAACAAACCCACATTTCAACGTCCCCTAGGAACTTTAGGATATAACCAAGGTTGCAGTATTGTAGCTTTGTATGTAACACACCAAATATCCAAAATTTACGTTTTTAGGTCGTGTAGATATTGAGTTATGATTTTTTTTCAACAAAAAAAAAGTTTGGTGAATAATTTTGCGTTTCAAGGTTACAGCGTTTACGCTTTCTAGCGTCGATGTATTTTTCAGAAGCTCTAAGTTACTCAACGTAACTCTATAGTCCATTCAATAGACGCGCTATGGAAAGAGTCATGCTTGGGATACCACTGCAAGAGCACTGCAAATGAGGAAATCCGCAGTAGAACAAAGGTTACCGACATAGCCCTAAGAATTAGCAAGTTGAAGTGGCAGTGGGCAGGCCATGTAGCTCGTGGAACCGATAACCATTGGGGAAGAAAGGTTCTCGAGTGGCGACCACGGAGCGAAAGACGTAGCGTGGGACGGAACTATTAGTGTATTCAGGATACAAAGTATTTTATATATTAATCCAGTTAGTAAACTATCTGTGTGCCAAATTTAACCTAAATCCGTTCAGTAGTTTTTGCGTGAAAGGGTAACAAACATTCATCCATCAATCCGCACCAACTTTTACTTTTATAATATTAGTAGGAAGGTTTTACTGTTTTTCAGACAAAATAAAAATATGAATGGCATAAAGGTTGGGCGCCACTAAGTTTAGAATTTAGCGAACGTGCTATATTGAGTCATGTTCGTATGTATCGCATACATTTGGCATTTTACGCTTAGCAAAAAAAATACTCTTTAGGTAGTGTGATTAGAATCTATAGATAACACAGACTCTACCACAATCAGAGACTGTCCTTGAGATATTATCATATTCGCATTGTAGCCTGATATTAATCTGGCTAACAAGCATGCGGTTCACCCGGTCACCGCCGCCTATGGACATCTGCGAGCCAGGGGCATTGCGGGTGCTTTGCCTACCCTTATTAGTAAGGACTCTTTTAACTTTTGCTTTGACACCTTCAGTGCTGAGAACACAACTGTCGTGTTTTTCACAACTTGCCGCGAGTGTTGCAAAACACAACTGTTGTTTTTGTTGTATGGGAAAACACTATGGAGCGTGCAGAGCCGCACCCGTGGCTAGACAAGCGTGGCGTGGCTAAACGGCTCAGCAGTAAAAGTGTTAAAGTTCTGCATGCTGTATATTTGAGGGAAAACCTCGAATGGAAGATCATAAGAGTGTGCAAATAGTACTGTGTTCCAGTTTGAAGGGCACTGTGTCCAGTAAAATTACTGGAAATATGAGACTTAAGTACCAATGTCTCAGAGTGACGAGCTTGCATTGCGGTTCTGGATGACTTTTCAACTATAGGACAGAATTGGTGCTTTCAAAATAGACAAGAGTGGCGCTTACCATCAAGTGAACAGCCTAGTCATCGTAATAGGTATTCAGCTTTGTAAATAAAGTAAAACTATTAAAAGTGTCCACTGTATCAATTCAGTCAACGACGGGATGGGAAAGGCTTCAGCTGCTATTTTTCGATCGTCTATTTTCGGTGACAGCATAGTAGAAATATAACAGTAAGTGATCTCCAAAGAACGATACCCGAATACCAAACCAACCTTACTTGTATTTAGTGGTTGGTGACATTGTGTTGTAGTGGTAGGCCTCTTCTGCAAGAGACCGGCTGTGGAAGTCCACACCTTTGCCAGATATTCATCCGCGGAGCAGCAGTGTGAAAACAATACTGTATTCCGATTTAAAAGGCACTGTTTCCATGCGAAATTACTGGTCAAATGAGACTTTAGGACCGATGTCTCAGGATAACGAGAGCAGCGCAGTGCCGCGCAAGATTATGCAATGCAAAGTTCTGGGTGGCACTGTAATTTTTATGGGCAGGCGTAGCGCTCACCACGACATGCTCGTCTCGTAACTCGGTCAAATAAAAATAAATGCACACCTGTAGGCACGCGTAATTATACTACGCACACAAAGGCAGCTTTATTATTCGCCAAAACAATTATTCCTGTGTGTGTTTGCACATAGCGCGCACACTTCCAAGCCGCGTTTAGTATCGTTTTATGAACATAGATTACTGCTCTGTTTCTGCTGTGGCATCAGTGAGCCACCGTTCGAAAGGCCGATATTATAGCGAAGTAACTTATATTTCACAGGAATTAGAAGCGAGATTTCAGCGACAGACAAAATATTATTAACAAAGTAGGTATTCATTACATTGCTGAAAGAAATGGAGCGAAAATAATATTGAGAATTTGAGAGCTTTTGTTTCGTTAACGTTAAATTAGCTCAGAATTATTTTTGAAAACGGAATATTTAAATGTATGTTATTTATGTATTTTATTTATGTTTGTTTGGAGTTCGTAGCAGGGCAGGCGTAGCGCTTACCATCAGCTGAAAGACTTGCTATTTTAGTTCGTCAAAAAAATGGTTTTTAGTCGTGTTGAACAGTCTATAGAGCATCTGGTCTTAGGCAGCCTGTAGTATGGAGGCGGAATGTCAGTACGCGACGTCACTAATAAAAAAAAACGAAGTTGCCTGTGAATTGTATCGTCGAGCTATTATTTTAGAATTATTTTTGGCTTACAAAGAAGTGTTTATGATTAAAAATTAATAAACTCTGCGGGCAGCCTTTTCTAAAGAAGGTTAATAAAATTCTTAATTTACAAGAATAACTTGATTTCTAATATCAACTTATTTAACACTCTTTTTTTTCATATTTTTGTTCACCCTAATGTACACAATATAAATTATAGCTCATGGAAAGCGTTCGGTGACGATGACGCGCCATGGTTATTGTTCACCCCAAAAGTGCTCAACGCGCCTAAAGCAGTTTTCACTTCAAAAATTTAAACGAATATCTGCATTATTATCATTAATACAGAATATCATTAAGCAATCAGCGCAGCGATAAAAGAAATAACTTAAGCGCAATTACAGTCCATTTGCCTTCCTCCGTCGCGGGATAATTCGTTTTTTTCGACACTAGGGGTGAGGTGCCCCGCTGGCACGCTTAACGAAGTAGGGTGCACGCGCATTGGAGTGAAGTCATTTTTAAATTGTCCATGGATACCTACATGTCATAAAACTCAACTCAAAACTCAAATTATTTATTTTTTTATATCTATCGTATATCTATACTAATATATAAAGCTGAAGAGTTTGTTTGTTTGAACGCTAAGATCTCAGGAACTGCTGGTTCAAATTGAACAATTCTTTATGTGGTGAATAGTCCATTTATCGAGGAAGGTAATAGGCTGTATAACATCACGCTACGACCAATAGGAGCGGAGCATCAATGAAGAATGTGGCAAAAACGGGGAAAATATATTGCTTTTAAGAGAGTTATTGCTTTGTGCGGGTGAAACCGCGAAGCGCAGCTATTTAATCATAAAATAACTCTAAGCAGTTTAATTTCAACGAAACTATTTTTATAAATCTTATTGAAAAAAAAAAAAGTGTGCTTTAGACCACACGATTAAAGTAAAATTACTTTAGCTCTATTTTTTAATTTTTTTTTATTTTTTTTTTTTATCGATATCATTATCATTTAATATTCTATATAAATTATTTATTACGATTGTTTTATTATTTACCTCTCAACTTTCATTCGGCTCGCCCGATCACACTTTTCGTAACGCTTTCGCCACGCATTCACCAGATTACTCCCCAAGTTAAGCGTGCGTAAAAAAGTTTTACTTCAATATTAATTTGTTTTATTGAATTAAAATATATTTTGTATTTGAGAAAAGGGGCCAACTGAGACGTTGTAATAAACCGATGCATGCTGTACCTATCTCATTTATAGATATCGCATTTTCTAAATTAATCGTGGTACAAATCGCGTGTGAATTTCTTTTCTTAGTTTTTAGTATGGGCTAAATATCAAATTGAACTCTTCTACCACTACGTTATGGTATACATCCGGTGAAATAGCCGACGACATGTCAAACAAAAATAAAAAAAAAACGAGTTTTTTGTACGTATTTAAACTAGATAGCTCAAGTGCGCGGCCACCCTACATATCACATTAACCCCATGCTGTTTCTCGAACAGGTCTGTAATCCTTCCTCAGTCCTTTAAAGAATTGTTTTGACGTTTCCCAATGTTCTTTACACTCAATTTATGTCAGTGTTAATGCAGTCTTGAACATTAACTTTATGTTGAGTGTGTGTGTGAGTATCAAAAAGAGATAAGAACGGAACTGGACGCTTAACTTTTGTCGTAAAGGTGGGTAACCACGTACTTATTCTTATTCCACGCAGTTCATTTTGAGGCCTTAAACTGAACGGCCTAGATTGGCACCACACACAGAAACAGAGAATGAGATCGAGCTATGTAAACCCCCATAAATACAAACAAATTGTTACGATCTTTTCGAATAAATGCCTCTGGTCGACTTATGAACGCTGAGCGATATTGGTGGTGACAGTTAGCAGGGCAGTTCAGTTTAAGGCCTTAAACTGGATGGATTTAACTGTTCATTGTGAGGCCCCTGGTCGTACAACATACTGTCTATAGTAAATAATGATGATATGATATTAAAAAAATCCAAATCGTCATACGTTTGGCGTTCCGTGCCAAGCCTCTATTCCCGAACGGCTCGGAACTTTCCCGACATGCCCGTTATTTGTTCCGAACAGTTTACGTGCATGTCTCGAGTTGGGCGATTTGTTAAATCGATTTTTATTTATAGATATAAATCATGTGTAAAATTTCTACCTTTAATATACGTAATCTCATATCACTAGTATTGTAAATGTGAAAGATTGTGTGATTGGTGCCTCCTTCCTTGTTGTTTGTGGAATTGGCAGAACAGGTTTTATTTACTTATTTCTTTTGTAAAATTGTTATTTTGGGGCGTCTTATTGGCACTTGTAAATATGATGTTATAATATTGTCATTAGAATAGATTATTTTCATATTGCAACTCATGTGGCAAAAAAAAAATTACATCTCCGTAGAGTTTTTAGAGTAATACAAGCGGTGGTAGCCTAGTGGGAGAACGTACGCCTTCCAATGAGAAGGTCGTGAGTTCAAATCCCAGTGCGAGCACGTACCAATGTGTTTCTGTAAAACATATGTACGTAATTATCACTCGCTTTTCGGTGAAGGAAAACATCGTGAGGAAACCCACATACCTACCCGAGAATTATTTTGGAGGTAGATATGTGACCCACCAATCCGGATCTGGCCCCGGTGGTGGATTATGGCCTAACCCTCCTCACGAAAGTGAGGAGAGACCCGTGCCCAGCAGTGGGACGTTATGGGTTGATGAAGAAGAAGAAGAGTTTCTTGGAGCTATCTTCCCTGACGGGCGTATTTCCGAAGCACTGGCACGATTATGCGACGCGGTTCAGTTTAGGTCTTCAATTGAATCGCTATAAGATTTCGTGGTATGCCTCCTGGTTCCATAAGAACCGACTTTAACGCCGTTCGTAGACACTATTGCTTTTCCAAGCCTTTATAAAATTAACACAAAGTCCAACATAATTTCCAAAACAATTCTCAATTAGTACCTCCATCTCCATCAACATAAGTAAGTAGATGCCCCCGGATTCGCCTACAATGCGGATCTTCGTGCAAACTGAACACGAATGTGTTTCGGACACGCAATCCGAACATTTCGGAGTCGCCGAGTCGTCCGTACGGCTGTTTCGGCGTCTTGTTTAGTGTGGCGCGTGCTATTGTATTGTCTAAGTGCCGTGACTAGCTGTAAAAATATTGTGAGATCTATTAGAAACCATTTGAAGGTTCAGAATAGGTTTTTATGACGAGACGAGCAAGCCGTTCACCTAAAGTCAAGCGCTACGCCTGTCCATAACAGTTACAGAGCCAACCAAAACTTGCCATTGCATAATCTTGCGCGGCACTGCACTCACTCTGAGACATCGGCTTTAAAGTCTCATATGACCAGTAATTTCGCTAGAAACAGTGCTCTTCAAACCGGAACACAGTATTGTTTTCACACTACCACTTGGCGGATGAATATCTGCCAAAGCGGTGGTTCTTCCCCAGGTTGTCCTGGCGGTAAAAGAGCTTGATTTTTGAATCTCATAAGGTTACGAATTTCGCAAGCGGTGGGAATAGGCCATTTTCTCAGATTCAAAAATTCATTCTAGTAGATATTTTAAAAGTGAATGTGAACATTATATTACAGGGAATCCTAGATATGTAATCGTGACACGCAATTTGACTTTAACTGAAATTATTATAAGGAAAACATCGTGAGGAAACCCATATACATACCCGAGAATTATTTCGAAAATAGGTATTTATTTATTTATTTATTTAATACTTTATTGCACAGATTAACTAACTAGTACAAATGGCGGACTTAACGCTAAGATAATTTTCTACCAGTCAACCACCAATAGTGAAGGAGAGACGGTGTAGGCGTGCATCAAAATATCTCATTAAGAAAAAAAATATAAAAAATAATGGAAAATAATAAACCTTAATACAAAAACAACATGAATGTAATATAATATAAAATAATATAATATCTTATATCTTTAAATGAGCAATTCTTGTATATATATATATAATAATTGGAATCTTGGAATCGGCTCCAACGATTTTCATGAAATTTAGTATATAGGAGGTTTCGGGGGCGATAAATCGATCTAGCTAGGAATCATTTTTAGAAAATGTCATAAAAAAAAAATACCGAGTAAAGCTCGGTCATCCAGGTACTAATAATATATATAATATAAAATAATATGTGATCCACCGATCCGGATCTCGCCCCCGTGGTGGTTTATGGCCTAATCTTCCTCACGAAGTGAGGGGAGACCCGTGCTCAGCAGTGGAACGATATGGGTTGATGATGAATCTCTGGATCTACTGATTTGGTTCTGAGAATTTATTTCCTACGTTATCCCTGAGTACTACAAGCTATGTTTAATAGTGAGTTAATACGCGGGTGAAGCAGCGGGGCACAGCTAGTAGAATATCTACAGTAAGTTGTAAGTAACCAGACACCAATTATAAATCACTTACACTCTTTAACAACATAATTTAACTTTACAATGGCCAATTAACAGGTTTCTTTCGAAGCCCATACGTAAATATTTTAAGCGCTTGTCACATAAACCTTACCGGAATACGCTTAAGCATAGGCGATCGATTATGAACTTTATCTAAAAGGGAGTAAAATTATTTTGGTGTGAGCACTTTTCATGACAATAGATTTTGGGGGCCAGTTTTAGTGAGAGCGATTAGCGGTGTAGCGAATCAATTCCGCTTGATGAGGTCGATTACCGGTAGCAACGATATATTAAACAGAAAATATTCTTGCCTCGTACGATATTTATTTCGAAAATCTTTGTAAATATATTGGGGATACACTATACCTTTCAATTAACAGCGTATTTAATTACTTAAGAAAATATCTATCGCCTCATCAGGGTTTTAATGTCATAACGGGTTTAAAATTACTTCGTCACTGTGTTCACATACATCTTTAAAGCGATGCTCCACAAGCGATAGCGGGGTTTTTATTTCTCTTCTTTTAAATTAGCCAACCAGATTCTTGCCGGTTCTTCTAGGTTATTGATATTCTGTATCCGGTGGTAGGGTGAGTGAACTATCATGAGTGCCCTCTTGGGGCCCATGTAAGCAAGGTTTTTTGGCTTTGACTTTAACATAATAATAATCATCTTAGTTTTATTATGGAAATTTGTTCATTGAATAGAAAAAATCTACGTTTTGCTATGAATTAATATTCAATGAGTTTTCCAGTAAACTTCAGTAAAAGTGAATTTGGTATCAATAGACTTTTTTTATGTTTCTAAGTGACAAGACGAGCAAGTCGTACTTCTGATGGTAAGCACCATCCATAACAGCTACAGTGTTACCGAGAACTCTCCATTACAAAACCTTGTCCGCCACTGCATTCGCTCATCACCCTGATACATCGGTTCTAAAGTCTCATATGCCCAGTAAGGTCACTGGAAACAGTGTCCTTCAAACCGGAACACTGTAATGCTAGCACACTTCTGCTTAAATACTAATGCATACCTCAAACTAAAATTACAAACCCCTCATTGCAATAATCCTTATAATCCGTCGGTAATAATCTAGCTTGTAGCTTGAAGCGGTGGTAGTCTAGTGGGAGAACGTCTGCATTCCAATTAGAAGGTCGTGAGTTCAAATCCCAGTGCGGGCACGTACCAATGTGTTTCTTTAAAACATATGTACGTAATTATCACTCGCTTTTCGGTGAAGGAAAACATCGTGAGGAAACCCACATACCTACCCGAGAATTATATCGGAGGAAGGTATGTTATCCACCAATCCGGACTTGGCCCCCGTGGTGGAATATGGCCTAACCCTCCTCACGAAAGTGAGAGACCCGTGCCCAGCAGTGGGACGTTATGGGTTGATGATGATGAATCTAGCTTGTAACAAACGCTGCCACTCGCACCGCACCCTCTTATTTACGATACACCTTACCAACAGTTACCACCATTTTATGTTCCACTATATTTCAACGCGAAAGCATAAATTCGGATGAATAATTTAAACCTCATAAAGTTGAAAATGTGTATTTTCAACCGTTTGAAGATTTTTTGAGTTTAACAATGACGTAAGTGCCAAGATTGAATATAAGACTTATGTTTATGTTATGTTATGTTTCTACTAGTAGATACAGCTTTTTTATATTATAATAAAAATATCAATTTAAGTTTAATACAAAATCTGACCATTTTGTGACATTATTCAATTTAAATCTATTGGTGTTTTAGATAACTTGTGGCTCTTATTCATAGAAAGAAAAGAATAAAATAGGAATGAAAAAGGTGAGCAATGAAATGGCCTACTAAATACAATATTGTATTGATTTCCTGTATCTAGGGATTTAGGAACTACGAGGACCATGGTCCTATAAACACCATACACTCAGAGCAATAACACTTACTTACAATAATACTTGTGCAGTATTAAGTGACGTTCAATGACTTTTTGAGTAAAACTTCTTTACGCACGCTTGATTTCGATTGAATTCTTATATTCTTATATTCTTTATTGTACACATAAAAAGGCATGTTTACAGAAAATTTTTGTAGTAATCTAATGTACAAAGGCGAGCTTAACCCTATGAAGAGTTTTCTTCCAGCAAACCCTTGAGGAAAGAGAGCATTCAGTCGAGTGTGTAGGTTAAGTGTACAACATTTAAAATATATTTATATACATATATATATATATATATATACATACATTATATATACAATAATATATATAGACATAAAATAAATATATGTAAGTATCACGCAAGTCACCCGACGAGAAATGTAGTGAATACAAAAATTATGGCACTAGATCATATTGGTGCTCTCTTATATTTTAGAGATAAAATTCCTTCACTCTTCCTTTAAACAACTCCAGAGAGGGACTAGTGCGAATAGTGTGGGGAAGAGAATTCCACAATTTGACCGCCGTTACAGTGAACGATCCTCCATAACGACTAGAAGTATGAGCGGGCATTTTAAGCAATAGAGATTTTGTAGTTCTACAAGGTACATCGCGTGGAACAAGATAGTTAAAGCGCTCCTGAAGGTAAGGAGGCGAACGCGGATTAAAGAGGATTGTATAAAGAAAAGATAGGACATGAGCGTCACGACGTCTGCGTATAGGCAGCCATTTAAGTTGAGTTCTATATTCTGACACGTGATCAAATTTACGCAGACCAAAGATAAAACGGATACATAAGTTTTGGAGACGCTCTAACTTGTTGAGTAGTTCCTCTGTGGCATCCAGGAAACACACATCAGCATAATCAAGAAGTGGAAGGAGAAGGGCTTGGGCTAAAGTTACTTTCGTTTTAAAGGGTAGAAATGTTTGGAGACGTTTGAGCGATTGAAAGGAGTAATTAATCCTCTTGCTAACTGAGTTGATGTGAGCAGTCCATGATAGGTTATTTTCGAATATAACTCCCAAATTCTTCGCAGTATTCGAGAGAGGAATTGGGATATTATTATAAGTTACTGCAGGGAGTCGAGAGTGGGTAAGAGTGTTAAGCATATATGAACTACCTATTATCAGAACCTGAGACTTCGCAGGGTTAACAAGAAGACCAAAGGACTCAGCCCAGTTGCAGACATTACTCAGATCAATATTAAGCAGGTCAATGGCTATGGCAAGGTCATCAGCTTTAAAGTGTCGATACAGCTGTAGGTCATCAGCATAAAGATGGAAGTGAGAAGAGAGGACACGAGTGATAGCATTAATAAAAACAGAAAAAAGGAGAGGCGAGAGAACACCACCGTGAGGAACGCCCACAGTGAGATCGCACCATTCAGAGAGTTTCTCATCGTGGCGGACACACTGTGAACGTCCCCTCAAGTAAGAATCAAACCATGAGATTACTGTAGGAGCGACATTAAGTGAGGAAAGGATTCCCAGAAGTATGTCATAGTCAACAGAGTTGAAAGCACTGCTGAAATCGAGAAGAGCCAGAATTGTAAGAAGTTTGTTGTCCATAGCACAGCGAATATCATCTGAAACTTTTACCAGAGCACTAACTGTACTGTGGCCCGGGCGAAAACCAGATTGATAAGGACTTAGCAAGTTATGAGATGTCAGGAAAAGGGAAAGTTGTCTGTGCACTACATTCTCTAGGATTTTTGACAGAACTGGAAGAATTGATATAGGACGAAACTGGGATAGGGATGTAGGGTTAGATGTTTTAGGGAGAGGTATCACATAGGCTTTTTTCCATTCTGTGGGAAATAAGCTAGTTTTTAATGAATGGTTGATGAGGTGAGTAATAATAGGAACAAGCTCAGTGCAGATAGGTTTTATCATTTGAATACAAATTTTATCATTTGAATGCGTTACGAAACATGTGATCGGGTGAGGCGAGCGGAAGTTGAGAGGGAGATATAAGTTAGTGAAGGTAGAAAGAAAGAGAGAGTTACGTTTCGTATATATTTTAAAATATCTACTATGAATTTTTTTTTTGATTTAGTTTTATTTCTTGTGTGTCGCAACACATATTTCGTTTTTTAATGAATAAAGTCTTCATTCAATATGTTTTGAGATAAAGGTGAGTTTGTATGATGAATTAGGACTTAAGTCATTCTTCTACTAGGTGCTAAAATAGCTTTTAGTGAAGCAATGTTTGTGAAAGTTTAATGTCGTATATCACACACATCATGTACGGCAGTTACGACCCTTTTCAACTGGCACGATTGAATTACAGCTTTCAACACTCACGGAAAATTTATTGTTTCATTTTATAGTGTCAATTAATTATTTTACAGCGATAATAAAATATTGATCATTTGGGTTAATAATTAGTGAAAAAATTTATTATGCATGTATATTCTCGGTGGGTCAGCTTTATTACGAATCTTACAACTGGCTTACGACTGACGTCAATATCGCGATCATTGCTGTCAAACGTCACTTTTAAAAACTACTTTAAATTGTTTCTATCTATTGCAGTTCTGTCGCTAGAGGCGTAAATTTTTTTTCTTTTCAGTTTGGCTTCGCATGGTTTGTGCATTTGGGTTTGTCAAGTACATAATTATTTAAAATTATTACATAATTATATATTTCCAAGTCAAACAATCGAATCCCAGTCAGTTGGTAGTCTAGCCAAAACTGAGAGTCACGATTCAGTAAAATTGTGAGTGGTTTACTAAAACTTCCTGGGAGTTTTGGAGGTAATACAAGATGGAACGTTTTTTGGGTTTGTATCTTTGCCCACACTCTTACATATTAAAGAATACTTAATGGTAATTATTAAATACGAAGAAACAGACGTTTGTGAAAAAAATTGTTCATTTACTTGTCCATTTTTTTCAAATTGGACAAGTAAGTCAACAATTTTTTTCAGGTTTTCACCTGCCCGTAAAACTTCAAGTTATAATTTGGTGCGATTCGTTTTTCCACATGTCCGTTGCCATTAGTTTTTCCACTTGTTCGTTGAAGTTTCACTTCTACTACCAGACTTCCAGCAAACATTTTGTTTTTTTTTATCTATGTTATATGGTCTAAACGTCGTCGGCTAAGTCTCAAAAGTTCTCTTATCAAATTATGTTAATAATCAACTTACACACCCTCCCGCACATCTATTTCCAATTAGACCAATTTATATTTAACCCACGTTTCGACTTTTCGATGTTGTTATAGATAAAGCCGAATCTGTGTCCCGATAAGCCGAATAGTCTGGTTCACTTTCGGCTTTGGGGTCAGAAAAAGTTGGCAGGATGTCAATACGTACGTCATTTCCTTATAGTGGTTTATCTATTGAGAAAAATATTTTTAAATCATGTTTATTCACACAGTATTTGAAATATATTTAAGTACAGAGAAGTTAATTTAAAAGAAACGGTATGAGAAAATATTGTATTTAGCAAGGAAATACTATTAAACTGATAAATATTAAAAAAACAAAGAATGTACTAAAATAAAGATCTAATTTCAGCGGAGACAAAAGTGCCTAAAATGCCGACTGCATTGCCACGTTGAATAACAATGCTGATTTTTTGACTTAAATAGGAGAGCAGTCTGTTCTGAAACCTTAAAATAATTTTATGAACAAAATAATGATAAAAGTCGAAAGTTCTCGAATGAAACTATTTTTATTCGAGAAGTTGTACTTTTTTTTTTTGTCTCGAAGCCGAAATTCGGCCAACTCTACACTGTATTTGTTAGGCTGTGGCATTATCTTATTTTTTCTGTGGTATATCCTAACGAAGCGCACATTGTGTTTTAATTAATATGAGACGTCAATGCGGGAAGATATCGATAAATTATAATAAAAAATTAAAATGATTTAGGAGAACCCGGTCGTGGTGCAAGTTAAAAACGGTAAATTAAAGGACTAGTCATTTTTATGGTTCATTATTTGAACTAAAAATGAACTTCACTTAGATTTACTGAATAAATTTTCATGAGATTCCTATCATACTAGGGGGTCTCCCTTTCTAAATAAAATAAAAATATACAGATCCTTTTAGAAATCTTACAGATGATACACAAACAAAAATACTGTGTAATTGAGAAACATTTTTTTATTGATGGACAAAAAAATGTGATATCGACGCTAGAAAGCGTAAACGCTGTAACCTTGAAACGCAAAATTGTTCACCAGAGCCAATAAACTTTTTTTTTGTTGAAAAAAATCATAACTCAAAATCTACTCGACCTAAAAACGTAAATTTTGGATATTTGGTGTGTTTCATACAAAGCTACAATACTGCTACCTTGGTTATATCCTAAAGTTCCTAGGGGACGTTGAAATGTGGGTTACAGCGTTTGTTTCCAAATATGGAAAAAAAGTATTTTCGGGTCGCTCAAAGGGTTACAGCGTTTACGCTTTCTAGCGTCGATATGTAGGAGAAAACGCAAAAGGTAAAGAAGATCCATGTTTAAAAATCTATCTAGGCTCGGATTAGTGAAAAAAAAAAGAAAAAAATTAAAAAAAAGTACAAAAAGATTACTCGCTAGGGGACACCCGGGTTTGAACCAGGGACCTCTCGATCTGCAGTCGAATGCTCTACCACTGAGCTATATCCCCGTTGAAGGTTACGGCGAAAATATTGTACCGTATATCTACGCTCTTATATGATTCCTTGTTGTTGATTGTTGCATCATTTTCTAAAGGAATTCGTTATCTTTACGAAGTCTGCTGATGTGTCGATTTTACTTTAAATATAGTGTTTTTGAATTAAATTCTTCTATACTAGAATTAGATTCATTTATGAATATATCTCACTAATCTTATCCTATCCTATCCTACAAATATTATAAAAGTGAGTTTGTGTGGATGGATGGATGTTTGTTATTCTTTCACGCAAAAATTACTGAACGGATTTCGATTAAATTTGCCAAACAGACCTGGATAAACATGTAGAATAATCTATTAATCGCGTAAAAATGAATGTCTTTTGCGGTATAGAACTTAACGTGGGTGAAACCGGGGGACGCACTTAGTATTATAAGTGCCAAATTTTGTGGGTTTGTTCCCTCTTTATGCCAAAACAGCTGCTGGGATTTTGATAAAATTTAATCTATTTATATATATAAAAATGTTATGTTGGTTTGAGTACGCTTCAAAAACTCAAAAAGTTCTGCACCGATCGAGCTGAAATTTTAGCATGATATATAATCCGCATCAAGGATTGTTTTTATCTATTTTTTTCATCAGTGTCATATCAGCGAATGTGCGAATGTGCGGCAGCGAAGCGTGGCAGGGTACAGCTAGTGTACATAGACTTTAGGTCCTGGAATAGAACATAGAATACTTTTCATCCCGTAAAAAATTACGGTTCCTGTAGGATAACACTCAACGTGGGTGAAACAGTGGGGGGCAGCTCGGTTAAAATTAAATATACCTAGTAGAAATGGATTATGGATCCGGAATAATGGACGGATTAATGTAGATTTACATTATGCAATGGGTAATCTAAAAATAAAACTAAATGTTTAGATATTGGTAGATAACAGAATCAGGCGATACTTAGCGGCAATCGAAATTAAAAACTAAAAAAATATCGAAGGTACGGAACCCTAAAAAATGACAGTTAAAGGCAAAATATGCTTTTAACTGTCATTTTTTAGGGTTCCGTACCCATAGGGTAAAACGGGACCCTATTGCTATGGCTCCGCTGTCTGTCTGTCTGTCCGTCGTTCACCAGGCTGTATCTCATGAACCGTATTACTTAGACAGTCGAAATTTTCACAAATGATGTATTTCTGTCGCCACTATAACAGCAAATACTAAAATTAAGAATAAAATAAATATTTAAGGCGGCTCCCATACAACAAACCTATTTTTTTTATTTTTTTTAATAATAAATCTGTCAGAGTCCGGTAAGCCACGAGTAAAGAGGTTGTCTTATAGATAAGCGTACACCATTACATTTCATTAATAGTCTATTGTAACGTTATATATTTACTTGTATTATAATAAAATATTCTATCACTAAATATCTTTTAAATATACTTTTCTCTGCTCTCTTGTTTTGCCACACCACCACCATTCCAGTTACACCTCCAGGATGACTGGTAGAAAATGCTACTTAGCATTAAGTACTCCTTGTACTCCATTTGTGTGTTAAAAAATAAATAATTACAATGGAGCAGACTAGACGAAGCCTGCAGTCGCAGTTGTCGAACCTATTTACGAATTAAAAAAAAACTATTTTTTTTCTTTATATCATGCAAAGGAATCGCTACCTTCCCAAACTTAAGGCCTAGTGAAGGTATGTTTGCTTTTTAATATGAAATGTTATAATGTATTCTGTCCCTTTGTCCTCTAATTGGATTTGGATGAACCAATTAAGTTCGACTTGTTCTATGATAGCGGTATTTTCAACAGACTTCCAAACGAGATGGTTATTTTTTTTTTTAACACATGCAGTTGCTCCTTTCTCTCGGTGGGATAGGCAGAGACTATCTATTGTTCCACAAGCTACGATTCCAGCGGAAAGCAGTACACCAACTCTCTGACACCCTCTACCGGCACAGAAATAAAAAAAATGAATTAATATTTTTTTGATAATTGTGTTTATTTGTTGTGTTTTTTCCTAGTGGAGGACCGATGTATGACTTATTTTGATTTTAAACTAGCGTGTTCCATGGTTTTACTCGCGTATTTCCCGTTTTACTTTAAGTAAAAACAGGAGTTATGCGTTTGTCTAACAAAGTTCTAGTAATGATATTATCCAGGTACCGTTTTTAGACTTAACTATTCAAGTTTATTGTTAAAAAAAAGTTACCTTTATAATTACGTACCTTAATAATTCTTAACAATACAAATAATTTTTATTAAAATTTATTACTTTCCTTTACTTAGATATACAACGACTTTGAACAAAATAAATTCATTTTACTATTGATATGAATTTATACAAATCGTCTCTATCTACGATAATATCAAAAATATATACACGTTAGTACCCAGTCGCTATAAGAAAATCTGTCATTTCTTTGAAAACAACATCAAAATTTTGAAAAACTTTCTATGACAGAGTACGTACAATTTCACCCCAATGATGAAACGATGCTACAAAATAAAATGTATCTTAGTACTTAGTCGCAATAAAAAAGCGATGCCGCTTCTGTAACTGATAAGAGAAATGTTGGGACATTCATTACGACAGCGGAGTAAAGAGTCCGCAATTGAGACGGCTGATAGCGTAGGCGGCACTTCGGTATCCATCGATGAATCTACCAATTAAATCGGAAGGGTAACGATGGTGCGCAGACTTAATAATCTAACAGACAGGACCTATTTTTTAAGGTGAAAGGTCAATGAACAATTGAACAAAAGATAAAGGTCAATGTTCGTTCATAATTGTTTTGGTTGGTTTGATTGACTTTCTTGGCTTAGTTTGTTTAGGTTGTTAGTTTGGTTGGTTGGTAAGATCGATTTTAGTGATAACATCTTATAATTATCTTTGCATCAAATTTGCTAGATATTCACCGCTAAGCAGTAGTGTGCAAACATTACTGTGTTCCGGTTTGAAGGGCACTGTTTCCAGCAAAATTACTGGTCATATGAGACTTTAGAGCCGATGTCTCAGGGTGACGAGCGCAGTACCGCGCAAGAGTATGCAATGCAAAGTTCTGTAACAGTTATGGGCAGGTGAACGACTTACACGACTCAGTCAACCTAAGTGAAATAAAAAAATTAAAAACAAAATGTTCGTTTTCTTCAAGATTTTACTGTAAAAGTTAAATTAGATATTGTTTATGTACACATTACTTTACATATTTTATTTACTGTTAATGTACATTATGAACAATGGTAGAACAAGAAGGGTTGTCATGTCTACCGATTGTTGTCTCTTCTGCCTTTCATATATCTTTCCAAAGACTAATTAAAATAGATGTCCCATTTACATACTTATAGAGATTTAGTGCCTACCGCCCTTTGTTGGCGGGAATAACTCGCTGCTACTTTATGGGGAGTAATGCTACTTATTTTTATTATGTGTTAGGTTTTTCTGTACCCAGGGTTTTTTTTATTCTGTGAGAAGCTGTGGAACGGGGGTTTTTGCTGTTGTTACTTCAGGTTGTAAATTAATAAGGACCAATACCCAATGTGTGGTGTATAATATTTAGGAGAGTGTTTATTGTACCAAATCAACGGATTTTTATTCATCGCGTTTTATTTAAGTCGCTCTCTGGACTGTCTGATTGTTTAATTGGCCTGTTCTTCTAATTATTGTAATCGATTTTAAACTTACGTCCCAATGATATAGAGCATTATTTGCCGTAAAAATTATGAAAATTAAATTCTAATATATAATTTTTAATAAAAAATTATCACTCGCTTTTTGGTGAAAGAAAACATGGTTAGAAAATCCACATAAGTATCTACCCGAGAATTGTTTTGCAGTTGGGTATGTTATCCACCAATCCGGGCCGGGCCCCCGTGGTGGATTATGACCTAACCCTCCTCACGAAAGTGAAGGGAGACCCGTGCTCAGCAGGGGGACGGTATGGGTTGTTCATGATGATGAATTTTTAATAAACCAACCGAGCGTTCCACGACACTCCTGCATTTTTTACTGTTTGAGAAAAATCCAATTTTACACTATAATCTGTATCTAACTTAATTACTAGAAATCCTCGTCCGTAGCTAACTGCAGTCCGCTACACAACACTACCAACACAACCTCTCAGCGAGCCTCACAGCGAACGGAAACCGGAAGTGTGAACATCGTTTACTTCCGGTGAGGTCGACCGCCTAGGCCTACTATTTCTACAATTCCGTTGAAGCCAAGTGTATTCTACATAACATATGACCTACATAAGTGATGGATATAGAACTATCTGTACATCATCATCATCAACCCATAACGTCTCACTGCTGGGCACGGGTCTCCCCTCACTTTCGAGAGGAGGGTTAGGCCATAATCCACCACGGGGGCCAGATCCGGATTGGGGATCAACTACCTACCTCTGAAATAATTCTCGAGTAGGTATGTGGGTTTCCTCACGATGTTTTCCTTCAACGAAAAGCGTGTGATAATAACGTACATATGTTTTACAAGAAACACATTGGTACGTGCCTGCACTGGGATTTGAACTCACGACCTTCTGATTGGAAGGCGGACGTTCTCCCACTAGGCTACCACCGCGTGGTAAGTGGAAACTTATTCTTTTTAAATTGCTGATTCACTGACACTTAACAAGGCCTTCTATTATAGGCATAGATATATTAGAAATTTCACACAATTACCCGTAAGGAGAACATCAAATCACGTTTAAAAATATCTAAGAACCATAATACAATGATTATTTTCACATAATATCGCACTCAGCTAGGAAATATTATGCATCGTTAAAGCGATAAGGTTCTAAATCCCAGCTTTGTAGCCCTAAGTACATAAACAATATGGCAGTACCTTCTCACAATGAAAATGTGAATTTATTATTTGCTCAACAAGCAAACTGCGATAATTTCTACTTTGATAAGGTACTATAATGTAAGTAAAATACATTGTTAAAGGGTCAATAGGTCTTCACGACATGACCTCAGAAGCAGGTCGTCTATGTTGATACAGTCGGCGACAAAATTCAATAATTAGTTTTACGCTCTAACTATTAATTTAGTTAGATGCTCACAAATCTCTAATTTTTGCGTATAATATCCAACTTTCCTAGTAAATAAAAAGTTAGTAATTTTTACATCTGACTGTATCTGAATAAGGTTGTTAGGAGCATTGTTAGTAAAGTTTCTAAACCTATTATTCCACAAGAACCGCATTTTTACGGGATTCAAGTATCCCATTTTCTATTCCAGGACCTATAAGTATACAGGGTGTTCCACGGTTATGCCATATGGAGGGAAAGTA
The DNA here is from genome assembly GCA_912999815.1 of Campaea margaritaria. Taxonomy (NCBI): domain Eukaryota; kingdom Metazoa; phylum Arthropoda; class Insecta; order Lepidoptera; family Geometridae; genus Campaea; species Campaea margaritaria. The sequence continues at coordinate 7,459,105 of OU538812.1, forward strand.
CCTCCGATATTTTGAGGTGTTCCTTTTATATCTGACACTAAGTTATTTAGCAGAATATAATCGTTATAATGAAGCCTTTCGATCAGTATGATAAAGCTACGGGGTGATTATTTTTCTCGTGTAACGGGTTCGATTCCCGGTTCAACCATGTAATTATTTAAATATCTATGAATGCAGTTTAAATTGTTTTTTAAATTCAAATAATGTCTTCTTTCAGTAAAATGTTCCATTTACAATATTCAAGGTACTTTCCCTCCATGTGGCATATCCGTGGGACACCCTGTATATTCCTAGGTGTAATAGAGTCATCGAAAACTTGGACTGAACACCTCTCCTTACCTATAACCATTCCAGGTTACACAAACAAACTGAAATACAAACTAACAACTTGCAAGTTGGATACCAAACTTGGAGACACACGAGTATCATTAGCATATCAAAGCCACGAGCGAAGCCGCGGGCGTAAGCTCACTTCCACCTAGGATCGTGGAAAGGAGACGATAGGGTAAATTATACAAAGTGTACACTCACTCTATGACTTACTTGGTTTTGTAAGGATTTACATGTCTGTTTTTTTGTTACTACACGTCCACCTGATGGTAAGCGCTACGCCTGCTTCGCATTGAATAATCTTGCGCGGCACTGCACTGCGCTCGTCATCTTGAGACATCGGCTCTAAAGTCTCATATGCGCAGCATTGTCGCTGGAAACAGTGCCCTTCAAACCGGAACACAGTAATGTTTGCACACTACTGCTTGGCGGCTGCTACTGATTGTTTTCAGTATTGGGTTTTTTTGAGAATAAGTCCATTTGAGAATTGGTTATTTTGAGAATCAGTCCAATTGAGAATTGGTTATTTTGAGAATTGGTCCTTTTGTGTCTCATATTATTATTCCGTTTTGATAATTGACCATTCTGCACCTTAACCCTTCATCATCATCATAATCACCCACAGTTTAGCATCACAGCTATCACAGGTGAAGCTGCAAGACGTAGCTACTGATTATAATTAACATAAATCATCATCATCATCAACCCATATCGTCCCACTGCTGGGCACGGGTCTCCCTCACTTTTGTGAGGAGAGTTAGGCCATAATCCACCAGGGGGGCATAAAAATATAATACCATAACTTAAGTGTAACTTCACCAGTCATATCCTCCGCTCGTTTCCACGCTCCAGGTTATTTACCTTCAATTTGGGGTAACATAATACGAAACGGAATAATAAATAATGATCGGTGGAAGATTAATGGCGAATCGTATGGATACTATTTGCAAAGGTGCAGGGCGTGGCTGGCTGGTAGGCGCAGCGGGAGCGGGAGCGGGTTAACGGTATACAATACACGCTAAATTACGTAACAGTGAAATTACTGGTCTTGAAGATTTGTGAACCGATAACTGTACCCATGATGCTTTGCAATGCCATATTAAGAAAAAAAAGAGATAACCCAATCGTTGCCAACCTTCACAGGATCGCCTGCTGGGCTAATCTGAAGATTGACTGATAAATCATCAAAATCGGTCCAGTCGTTATGGATTCCATATGAACATACATAAGTATACCCTACACACATCGATTTTTTATTGAATCCTCCTATTATGAAGTTGATTGAAAAAGACCTTCCTACAGTTTTGTGATATGATACTCCTATGAAAATTATGAATATGTAAGATCAAATTCCAGTCCATGTACGTCCCAATGTGTTTCTTGTAAAACATATGTACCTATGTAATTATCAGTCGCTTTTCGGTAAAGGACAACATTGTGAGGAAACCCACATACCTACCAGAGAATTATTTCCGAGAATTAGAGGCCGGGCCCTGATCTTTCTCACGAAAGTGAGACGAGTTCTGGGAGACCCGTGCTTAGCAGTAGCTTAGAGCGATTAATCAATATTCCCGCTACCTCTTGTCAATCAACGGCCACCTTAACATCCTTGTTAGCCCGAGCCAAGTCACGCTTCTATCATAAACTGTCGGAGCCGGCTCGGCGCCAATTTCACGTCAACGCCACTTTGGTGAGGGTAGCTACCCCTGTGGTATACTGCTTATCAGGAGAGTGAATGCGCAAAATTTATTTCATGTCACAAAAGACAAATAGTACTTAATACAAAATGGACTCTTTACGTCCTCTCTCTCTCCAAAGTCCCATATGCCTAGTAATTTTGCTGGGAACAGTGCCCTTACAGAATAACCCAGAATTGTGCCCAGAATACAGTAATGGTTTCACACTACTGCTTGGTGGATGAATACTTGGCAAAAGCTTTTGCTGCTGATTGTAAAACAAAATAACGCCTTTCGGATTATGTATAGCAACACTCACTAACGTATGTTGCTCTGTGTAAATGGACGACTTACACAATGCAACTGAGATTTTCTTTCTGTTTATTTTTTAGAGATATCTTTTTGGATTTTTAGCCAATTTGCATTGGATTTGATCTGTAGGGTGGTTCCAACAATTTTTTTTTGTAAAATCTGGATTTCGGGTTTTCTGGTCCTGGTTTGGAAGTCTTCAAGTAGTGAGTGAATAGGTTCTTCCTAGGCAAGTGTGTTCCGTTGTTGATCACGTCGACACTTACCACCAGGTGAGACTGCAATGAAATCCTTGCCTAAACTGCAACAAAAAAAGTACTTTTTAAATCACTATCTATCTATTCAGCCGGTATCCACCTACTGCTGGGTATAGGCCTCCTCTATTTCACGCCATTTGTTCCGGTCCTGTGCCAGTCACATCCAGTTTAAGCCACTACGTTTGCGTAAACGCAGTATCTACTCGAGAACTCAACCATATATAAAGTGTGTGTGTGTGTGTGTGTGTGGGGAGAGGGGGGTGAATAATGTGAGGGTAGATAATCGGAATCAATAGCTAGATCCAAGCGATTGTTCAGCGCTGGCGCGGCGCCAAATCTGGCACAGGCTGTAATGCTAGTGATTGACACAGTTTAACCCCCCATTATGCGGTGTGGAATAAGGGGCTTGAGAACAATTTAATTTTAAAAACTATCCAATTATTACACTAAAACAATCTAACTGAAGGACCGTGCACGCGCGCTTACCCCTCGGCCAAAGTTATATGATCGCCTGTTCGTATAGCGGTAACGGTAACGGTAGTAAACTTGCAATATCTGACCATTTTGATCGGTCGTTGTTTCTCGCAATCACTTGTGTAATGTCTCTTCCTGGGTCCCGTGACCCGAGCGTAAACAGACGGATTTTTTATTTGCATAAAAGCTACCATTATTTCTTTTAATCCAAAGCCGAATGACGAGCGAGCTACAGAAAACTTTGAAATCAATATTATATGAGAAGGCGTGGCATTTACCACAAAGCGATCCACCTGCTCGTCTCGTTATTAAAACTTTGACCGCTAACATTTTTAGAACAAAATAACTGGTAAAGATTGAAAATTTGGCTAAAGACCACGGAAATTTGGCGTTTATCTTACGTTTCTTAAGATTTACTTCACCACAGCAATTTTGATTTATACAATGAAACACAAAATTCGGTTCGCATTATATCTCTATACTTTACTTCTCTATATTTTACTATGGGATATTTCGGTTACTCAAATAAGAAAATTATCCGTTAAGGTGACGACTGAAGTGTTGATTGACTTATTTGAGAATTCAGATCAGTATGTATTAAACATAATTATATAAAATACCGTAAAAAAATAGTCTAACATTATCATAAATTTCATTATAATTTACAATAGTTATACCCGGAGCTAGCCGCAAACAAAAACCTTTTTAAAACTTAAATTTCCCGCCGTTAGTAAAATGAACTTTAAACTTAGAGCTTACACGTTTGAATCCAAAAACATCCAAAAATATAATAAATCCATGCAGTCTTACCTCACCCACTTGACAGAAATAACGATGTGGTAGAGAGGCACGTTTTCCTCCATCGTAGACACCTTAACTGTTCCAGGATATGACAGCACAATAACTGAACAGGTTTATTCTGTCGAGCAATTTTTAATAAAAGTCAAAATTTCGGCGTATGCGACTAGTTAGAAGTCCCATAATATTATAGGCCCAGTAATTTCGCTTAACACAGTATTGTTTGCACACTACAGCTTGGCGGATGAATATCCTTCATCCAACCTTGGCGGCCTACACGTGATGGGTTGAATAATTTAGTTCCATGAATTTGAAAATGTGTAAACGCAAACCTGTTTCGAGTTTAATTTTCCCCAATATGCTTTAAACAAAAGAAATAACAAAGTCTATTAAATAAAATGGCGCAACTCTCACAAAATATAAAGCGAAACCATTAATTGAGAGGAAAAAGTTAAGAAGTTTAAACAAGCAACGGTAGAAATTTTAAACGATCTAACTAAAGGACGATGCACGACGACGCTTCAGGACATCGCTTACTATAACAGCACCACTCTGACACAGCAAGATAATAAAAAAACGAAATGCGTGCTGGGACATGTAGTAGTAGAAAAATTGAAAAAAAAAAATTTTTATTTTTATTAAACGGTGTTTTGAAAAATATACGAAACGTAACTATCCATCTTTCTATCTTCACTAACTAATATCTCCCTCTCAACTTCCGTTCGCCTCGTCCGATCACATTTTTCGTAACGCATTCACCAGCTTACTCCCCAAGTCAAGCGTGCGTTTTTTTTTTATTTTGAACCCTGACTTGGATGGTAACTCATTTGTTGTGGCGGAGCGGTGCTGTTGTGATAAGCAATAAACATTATCCCCTCTACCAAAACTATATGATCAACTGGTCGTATAGGTAACGGTAGCAAACTCGCAATATGTGACCATTTTAATCAATCTTGGTTTTTGTAATCACTAGTGTGGTGGGCCCTCCTCGTCCCCCGCCAAACCTGACAGATTTTTTTGTTTGCAACGTTAGATGTGTGCCAGGTCCATAGAGTATAATTTAAAATGTCATAGGTAGAAATAGTAACTTTTACATTTGCAACAGGGGAAGGTGGGCTGAGCTGGACTTTCTGTTAACTCGGTTAATGGATTTTCTTATTTTTTTGTTCATTAGTCTTAATTAAAGAGCTTGAATGGTAACTATTTTAATTGCTTTTCTGCGATAGTGCATTTTTAAGCTGTATCGTTGTAGACTGCAAAAAGACAGTTTTCACGGTTGCAAAGATTTGAGTGCAATTATTCGCTGTTATTTTTCTAATTAGTAACATTGCTATGGAATTTTATTCCGTTATTTATGTTAGGGTTTGTAAATTTGTAACAATTAATCGATATTAATTAACTAAATAGTTACTTAATACCTCTTTATGCTGACAACTTTTTGGTTGAGATCTTATTGGTTGAGTAGTCGGACCTTAGTCGGACGAAAAGAAAAAAGGAAAAAAGGAGGAATGTATGTCAGTGCGGCATTCGAAAATTGGAATCGAGCGAACGACTTTGTTATTTAAAAAATATATGATTGTCTTGAGAAAAAGAAATAAAAACAGTGAACGTGTTAAGTAATGTTTTATCTTTTAATAAACTTACTCCGGCGGGGCCTAGAATAGTGATACCTAGTCTTACATTTATTACTGTATTACGATATTTATTATTTTACTACACAAACACAGTACTACTACTTCACTATTTTACTTCTACCGCTTAGAATTTACTAACTGTACCGCCATTATATTTCAACTAAAGCAGTCCATTTCAATGTACAATTTTGGAAACAACGACATGAAAGAAAAAAAAAAGAAAAGGTAATCTTACACTTAAAATGTTCAATCCACTTACCTGCGTGCCAGAACAACTCCAGTCTACAAAGATGGCTATCAAATCGAAGCGTTACATCACTCAAACGACCTTGCCGAACCACCCATATACTTTTTATTATTATAGATAAACAGCCGTGATTGTGAGCCAAAACTAACACGCGACGGCCGTAACATGTGCCATTTCACCCCGATTCACCCTCGCGTTCTCTGAATATTTTATTAGCAAAAATCGATGACACAGTGGAAAAAGTGGAACTGTGGTGGGAGCTTGCACGCACGGTGACGCAATTGTTTTGCAACCTTTGTCATCATCATCATCATCGCTACTGGGCATATGAGACTTTAGAGCCGATGTCTCAGGGTGACGAGCGCAGTGCATCGCCGCGCAGGATTATGCAACGCAAAGTTCTGGGTCGCACTGTAACTGTTATGGGCAGGCGTATACTCTTACCATCAGGTGAACGACATGCTCGTCTCGTAACACAGTCAAATAAAAAAAAAAACCCATGTCGGCCCTCTCCTCAATGTTGTGCGGAGAGCTAAGGGGTCCTGTCCGGATTGGTTGATTGGTGATTGATTGAATGTATGTTACTCAATCACACAAAAACGGCTGAACATATTTGGATAAAATTTGGCAAACGGATAGTTTATTACCTGTATTAACAAATAAAAAAAAAACCCTGTGCAGGCACGTCCCAATGTGTTTCTTGTAAAACATATGTACGTAATTATCACTCGCTTTTCGGTGAAGGGAAACGTCGTGAGGAAACCCACATACCTACCCGAGAATTATATCGGAGGTAGGTATGTGATCCACCAAGCCGGATCTGGCCCCCGTGGTGGATTATGGCCTAACCTTCCTCACGAAAGTGAGGGGAGACCCGTGCCCAGCAGTGGGACGTTATGGGTTGTTGATGATTAACAAATAAGATACTTTTTATTTCAGAAAAAAAAACTACCTCCATGGCTTAGACAACGCATTATCACGTAAAAAATATCGATGGCATAAGTAGAAAACGCAGGTGAAACCACAGGGCGCAAATAGTTCTTCATAAGCCATCCATCATACGCTAAAGAATATAAAAACTATTTAGGTACAAAAACTCCATTAACACATTTAAATAACAGAAACAAATATTACCTATTCGACAGCCATGATATATTTTAACAGCCATCTGTCCACAAAATAATTAGCTATTAAATAATAGGCTATCATTAAGCTAAAAGGCCTGTCATTGCGTTATAATTGCTGTGATTTATCGCAAATATAAATTATCAGTGTTTTATCGCTTTTATTATCTAGTTTGTTTTGTTAATTCGACACGACAACGCTTTTTAGCGTAAACTCAGTATATTTATTAACGCAGTAACGCAACTCTAGCTTTTGGCGTATTGACATATTCTACTTCGCCGTGTTACAAAAACTGGGGAAAGTTTTAAATATTTGTTTTTATATCGGGCATATTGACATGAAAATAATAACTTATTCTTCCTTATGTATTTTAAATACCACTTTGTTTAACTGACTTCGAAAAAAGTTCTCATTTCGGCAAAACTATCACGCTTACTCTCAGATCAAAAAGTTCAGAATGAATTTAGTGCTTTTAGTAAGAACTCCAAAATCACACCTTAATATTATAAATGCGAATGTGAGTTTGTTTGTTGCGCTATCACGCCTAAACCACTGCACCGATTTTTAAAATTCTTTCACCAATGGAAAGCTACATTATTACCAAGTAGCAAAGGCTATATTTTATTTCCGCAATCCCACGGGAACGAGAACTGCGCGAGTGAAACCGCGGGCACGGCTGGTAAAAAATAAATGTTCCCGTTAAAAACTCAAATTGATTTACTGCCAGCTATTATGTATTGTGCTCTACCCTCGGGTAATGTGAAATAATCCGGAACACTAACAAAATAATATAATGGAGCTAGTGTTATTTAATGTTGTAAACTTTAAACTACGAGTATAATATACTAGCTGCGCCTCGCAGTTTCGTTCGCGTAGGATATTATCCCACAGGAATCGTAATTTTTACGGGATAAAAAGCATTTTATGTCATAAAATAAAATATATATAAATAACTAGCTGTACCCTGGCACGCTTCGCTGTGGCACATTCGCACATTCGCTGATATGTCACTGATGAAAAAAAATAGAATAAAACAATCCTTGATGCGGATTATATATCATGCTAAAATTTCAGATCGATCGGTACAGAACTTTTTGAGTTTTTGAAGCGTACACAAACCAACATAACATTTTTATATATATAGATAGTAAAATTTCACCCAAACCTGATAACCAGTTATTATAACAATAACAATTAACAGTGTTAAATACCTCAAAAAATATTCTCAATGGTTTTTTTTTTGTTTTTGGCTTCATGTCTCATGGACACTTGGACACCCACTTTTGTTAGATTTTTAAGTCTTAGTTTTAGTTTTTAAATTATTGTTATTTATGTTGTGTCAATAAATAAATTGAGTAGAAATACTAAAAAAAAAGATCTTTGTCGATCATTAATTATATTCTTTGTGTGTAATTTTCTTGTCTTTTTTTTCTAGTTACCCGGTCTAGCGTCAATAACGAAAAAACTGCTGAAATTCATAGATCTTTTGCTCAAATTGGCATTTCCCACCATAAGTGACATGTACCACCTTAAATGTCTAACCTAACACACGACGCCACAAATTGTTCGCGGTGTCAGTCGGAAGAACCAATGCGCTCCACCAAGCACCTATTACTAGGGCTCTTCGATTGTTGAATAGAATCTGCGCTGAGCACAGCGAGCTGGACATTTTTACATGTTATTTAGTGACATTTACGGATGTTGCCCTTATATGTGTTGGTTCTTAGTTACATGTAAGTACGGTGTCGCTTTGGAAACACCTGTTAAGGCACTGTATATTGAAATAAATAAATAATAATAAACTTTTTTATGAATAACTAAGTACGTTATCCAGAACCATATCCAGATAGATCTATATCTCTAGAATCTTCTAGAACTGAACATTAACATATCAGCATCGGAATGTGGCACGGATTGTTCTCAGCACTCTGAAGCTTGGCTCAAACTTTGCGGAAACTTCGAGATTGTCGAAGAATTTACACTGAAGTCTCTTGTTAGAGATAAGCCGGATAGTTTTGGCCGGACGAGCATCGTATGACGATTTGGCCGGATGAGCATCTGGTAACATGACAATGGATTGTGTTCAATGATCTCGAACTTAAGTAGTTGATGTTAATAGTCCAAATTATTTATCGAGTTTTGAAAATGTTATTGAAGTAAATATATTTTGGAGCTGCTCCATGCAATAATATGCGTCAGTCACTCTCCATTGACACTACCAATAAATATATACTCAACACCATCATCATCTCAGCCCGCATCAACCCACTGTTGGGTATAGGCCTCCTCTCCTTCACGCCACTTATTCCGGTCCTGTGCGAGACGTATCCACTCCTTCCGACTAACTTGACAAGGTCGTCCGACCAGCGAGCTGGTGGTCTGCCTACCGGTCTGCACCCTTCTCTCGGCCACCATTTCGTCACTGCTTTTGTCCATCGGCCATCCTCCCTAGGACTAGGAAATATATACTAGGGCACTGTTTCCAGCGAAATTACTGGGCATATTAATCTCAAAACTCAAATCATTTATTGTAAATAGGCATAATAATTATATTATGAGACTATAGAACCTTAGGGTGGCGACTTGACGAGCGCAGTACAGTACCGCGCAAAATTATGCGATCCACAGTTCTAAGTGGCACTGTAAATGCTATGGGCAGCCGTGGCGCTTACCCTCAGGTGAATGGCTCGCTCGTCTCGCCGCTTAGTAATATAAAAATAAAAACCGTGAAAAGTCGAATCCGAATATGCAACAATATTTTATCTGACTGAGTGACGAGTGGAGCAAGTCGTTCACCTGACGGTAAGCGCTACGCCTGCCCATAACAGTCACAGCACCACCCAGAACCCTGCATTGCATAATCCTGCGCGGCACTGCACTGCGCTCGTCACCCTGAGACATCGGCTCTAAAGTCTCATATGCCCAGTAATTTCGCTGGAAACTATGCCCTTCAAACCGGAACAGAGATGTAACAAATAAAACAAAATGGCCGGATCTACTTCATCCCTATCACAAAGGATTTAGAGGTCCTCTCGCCTATTGAATCCGGCCGGAATACCGTATGAGGGATTAGTAGTTTTCTTAAAAAGTTGCTTGGTTAAGTAAAAATCGATAGGGTTGTTGTGATCCGAAATCGTATACGGAATGAGGGACAAAACATCATTTATATATGTGTTTATCTGAAAAGTTAGCAGTGATTTGTCCCAACCGGGGACATAGGGACAAAGTTTTGATGTGACAACGTCTAATAAATCGATAAACGCCGGCTGCATGCACGAAAAAGTTGACAAATTGTCCCGTAACGCTCATTGTACGCTTGCGCCGCATCTATCTCTCTTCTCTTCTTGACAGGTTAATTATTCTTGCATTTAAAAATCTGTTTACTAGTATAATTTCAAGTATTTATTCTTTTATTATTAAAAAACGATTCTATTTTATTCATGAAAGTATGCAATCATTTCATCAATGTTTTGTTATGACGTTGTCACGTTAAATATCGTACGTAAACCAACTTCAGACAGCAAATTTTTTGCATCTAGAATTTTAATTCAAAATCAATTAAGTCTAAAATTGATTTTTCAACCAAAACATGTGGCAATATGTAACATTTCACTGGTACAACAAAACCAATGCATTTTCATTATTTCATTTTTTTTTATTTAATTGAGTGACGAGACGAGCAAATCGTTCACCTGATGGTAAGCGCTACGCCTGCCCATAACAGTTACAGTGCCACCCACAACTTTGCATTGCATAATCCTGCGCGGCACTGCACTGCGCTCGTCACTCTGAGACATCGGCTCTAAAGTCTCATATGCCCAGTAACTTCGCTGGAAACGGTGCCCTTCAAACCGGAACACAGGAATGCACAGGAACGGAACATATAGGCGGATGAGTCGAATTGATAGTTATCTTACTCATGCACCTTATCAGCTACATTTAGTATAATGCAATAGATAACAACTGGGGCTGTAAAGCACGAACTTGACAAACTTTATCTACAGCACACAGATAAGTAATGTTGGAACGATGTTGGACAAAAAGCTTTCTGTTTGTTTACTAATCTGTGGCAACAGTACTTATAATAAAACGAGCTGTCTGTACGTGTGTTTTTTTATAATAGTTACTGTAACTTTTTTTTTGTTTTTGAAGTAAAACTTCTTTACGCGCGCTTGACTTGGGAAGTAAGCTGCTGAATGCGTTACGAAAAAAGTGATCGGGCGAGGCGAACGAAGTTTGAGAGGGAGATATATTTTAGTGAAGATAGAAAAATAGAGAGTTACGTTTTGTATACGGTTGTACGGTTTTTTTCTTTGAATACCCAGATTTATGTGAGGAGAAACACACACACACATACATAATTAACACACATCATCATTTAGTTTTCCCTTTTCCCCACTGGTGGGACAAAACTGATGAAGATAGAAGAAATAGTCCGAGGGTTAACTATAGAACAGAATAGAATAGAATAGAAAAACTCTTTATTGTACAACAGAAATAAAAATAAACACAATACAGAAGAATTACAATAGGACATAGGAACTATGACATTGTTAATTAAAAAAATCCCTAAATTCCGAACGGCGATAGAAAAAAAGTCGCTGAAAATCGGTTGTCATTGCAGGTGACGCCAAGTGACGCCAGGTGACATGGCTAGGTAGCGCTAACGACTGGTGTTGTGCTAGATCATTCAGTGTTCGTTCAAAGCTTCGTTACGTGAGAAGATAAATAATATATGCAAATATATTTAAAAGTTTTCATATTTCTACAACATGAATACGGCCATTGTTATATTTTCGCTCGTATTATTCGTTCTAGTTTGCTATTCCTTTTATTTGAAAATGTTTTTTATATAATTTTTTTTTTGTGGTAGTTTTTAAAGTAGGTGTGTTTGAAGGTAGAATTTATATATTTTTTGGTTAAGTATAATTATATTTTATATTCATTGTTAGCTTACTGTTTTAGTTTGGCCGAACTTTTTCCGGTGGTACAATTTGCCACACCTTTGCCAGGTATTCATCCGCCAAGCAGTAGTGTGCAAACATTACTGTGTTCCGGTTTGAAGGGCATTGTTTCCAGTGAAATTACTGGGCTGAGTGACAAGACGAGCAAGTCGTTAAGCTGATGGTAAGTACTACGCCTGCCCGTAACAATAACAGTGCCTCCCAGAACTTTGCATTGCATAATCCTGTGCGGCACTGCACTGCGCTTGTCACTCTAAGACATCGGCTCTTAAGTCTCATATCATATGCCCAGTAATTTTAACACACCTTTTTTAGTGAACATACCCGCTATAATACGAACATGGTTAACTTGTCCTTGAACGTTTATTTTGGAAAAATGTAACCTCACCACTTCCCATATTCAATATTAATCAGAAAATCCAAAGGCAGAAAAAGAATGGCATTCTCCATCGGTACCCCAGATGAAAGTGGAAGCTCCCTTCGTGCGTACAGAACATAACATTATTGAGTTATCCCTCCCCTATGCCGAGAGATTTAATATAATAAATAAGATATAAGGCCTGAGTGGGCACAGACCCTAATTTTTCCTGTCATGACGTCAACTCAGCGAATTTCGTGCAGATCTGTCCCGCATAGTCGCCAATTGGTTTATAGTAGCCGATACGACTCCGATACGATTTGTGTGTTCTCGGGTATGTTCTCTTACGATGTTTTCCTTCACCGAAAAGCAAATGGTTATGTTTAAACAAGAAACACATTGTTACGTGCCCGCACTGGGATTTGAATTCACGACCCTCTCACTAGGGCAACAATGCGGAATATAAATTGAATTGAAGATACTGTTTCCAGGGAAATTACTGAGCATTTCAGACTTTAGAACCGGTCTCAGGGAGACGAGCGCACCGCACAAGATTATGCAATGCAAAGTTCTGGGTGGCACTGTAACTTTTATGGGTAGGCGTAGCGCTTAGCACCAGATGAACGATTTGCTTGTCTAGTCACATAGTCAACTAAAAAAAAAACAAATGGGTGTCGTATCGTACGAGGTAAACAGCCGCCCCACATACTACCATCCACTGAAACTAGGTTAGACGGGCGTAATGTTTTATTGCCTCCAAATGTATGGATTGAACGGGATTTTGTTGAACTTTATATTTATTGTTTGGACGCGGAACTCATACTGAGGTTAGTACAAAAAGGACTGCAGGTGACATCGAATGGAGTTTACGAATATTTAGATTACGGCTTCAAATTTTTTATTTTGAAGTAAAACTTGTTTACGCACGCTTGACTTGGGGAGTAAGCTGGTGAATGCGTTACGAAAAGTGTGATTGGGCGAGGCGAACGGAAGTTGAGAGGGAGATATAAGTTAGTGAATATAGAAAGAGAGAGGGTTACTTTTCGCATATTTTTATAAATATCTTTTATGAAATAAATTTTTGAAATCATTTTTTAGTTGAAGTTGCACTTCTGCTATGTGTTCCGGCACACATTTCGTTTTTTTACTGAGTAATGCGACGAGCAAGTCGTTTACCTAATGGTTAGCGCTTAGCCTGCCCATGGCAGTTACAGCGCCACTCAGAACTTTGCATTGCATAATCTTGAGCGATACTGCACTGCGCTCGTCACTTTGAGACATCGGTTCTAATGTCTCATATGCCCAGTAACTTCTGCGGAAACAATGCCCTTTAAAGCGGGATACAGTAACGTTTGGCTTATGAATATCTGGCAGAGGTGTGGTGGAACTGTTATCCATGACTTTGTTCACATTTTACCTTTTGTTTCCATGTTTTTTTAATTATATTGACGGCTTAGAATATACAATATAGGTATCTATGGGGATAACCAAGGAAGTTTTACTTAAGTAAATGGAATTCTGACTAAATTGGCCACTTGCCACTTGTTCACTAAACTATTCACAAATCTTGTAAGCCATTAGACAATTTAGTAGGAAATAGACAAATACAACCTGACCAATCTATCTTGAGGAGTGTGGAGCATACTCGAAATAATAAAAACCATGACAAGCTTTCTGTTTCACTCACTCTCGTGGACGCTGTATTACTTGATGTGAATCAGACTGCTGTGAGACAGCTGTTGCCTTTAATATTCCTTCTGTAGAAGTTTTTATCTACTTGAAGCATAACCTAATAAATTCTCCACTAAACTGTGATTGTGACAGAGTTCTAATTGCCCTCTTTCTTGTTTCAGATAAAATGCCGTAGCTAAATAATATGGTATTGGAAGAGATCATCTGAAATTATGGCGACTTGGATATCTCTGGTGTTCGTCCTGCTTTGCGTTACTGGGGTAAGTAACTACTTATTAATTTATTTGTTAATGTTATGAATCTAAAGAGAATATACATAGAATATTTATATAATAATAATTATACCAACAATCAATCGAATTACTTAAGAGGGATTCCATTTATTGATATATTTTATTTTACAAAATAGGGCAATTTTGTTGCACCTGCCATAGAATCTTAAATCTTCCACCTGACTATATAAATGTCAAATTAAAATTCTTGTAAACGAATATAAAATTAACAGGCTAAAATTTAATAAGTAGAATTTAAGAATAAAAAGAAATAAATAAATAATTCTTAAATTTTTATTTTATCTTTATGAAGCTTTATATGCATTTAAATGTTGCCCGGTAGTGGCATTTCACATAACCGACTTTGAAGAAAAAGAAGAAGAATTAAATAATTAAATAATTTAATTTATTTTAAGAAGAATAGGAACTGCTATTTTATCGACTTAAGGGAGAAATTTTATAGCAATCGTCTTCCTTTTCTGTTACGGTCGACTTTGATAAGAAGGTTTATTGAAAGAAGTTTGAAATAAGAATAAAAGTTCGAGCGTAAGAGGTCACCATAGAGTATACAAAGGTTTAAAATAGTTTTTTATTGACATCATTTTATTGACAAAAAAAATGTTGACTATTGCCAAAATACATTAAAAAAAATGTATCTACGTATTAGGTATCTCTAGGTAATAAATCATATCAAAAATACATAATTATAAGAAGTATTACATAGTATAAGTATTACAAACTCTTTATTGAAACACCACAGAACAAAGAAAACCTTAAAACTAGAACAAAACAAGTTTTACAATTAGTATTATGATTTAAACATCGCCATAGAGTTTCTTGGTGCTATCTTCTCTAACGGGCGTATTTCCGAAGCACGGGTAGAGTCAATGGAGTTTTCCTTTCCCTGTGCGAGACTCAGGCATGAGTCACCACTTGAAAGGGAAATATCCTTTTTCTAACTCAAACCATAATTAGATATTAACCATTAGTTTTGTAGATCATAATATTTTGACTTATTTTTTTGTATTTCTATACTTATGTATACGTCCGCTTTCCAAGCAGAAGGTTGTGTGCACCAATGTGTTTCTTGTAAAACATATGTACGTAATTATCAGTCGCTTTTCTGTGAAGGAAAACATCGTGAGGAAACCCACATACCTACCCGAGAATTATTTCGGAGTTAGGTATGTGATCCACCAATCCGGATCTGGCCCCCGTGGTGGATTATGGCCCAATCCTCCTCGCAAAAGTGAGGGGAGACCCGTGCCCAGCAGTGGGACGTTATGGGTTGTTGATGATGATGATACTTATGTATAGGATATTATTTTTGACGCGTAAAAGTGCAATATTTTGCCTATAACAATAAATGATTTGAGTTTGAGTTTATGTTTGAGTTTAAAACGAAGTAATAAGTCTTAAAAGACGAAGTAACAAGAAGTTACAAGTCTAACCCCTACCCAATCTCGATCCGCAATGTAACCGTGCAACCACACGTAACCAAACATATAATTTTCCGCACTCAACAATAACACGAAACAACATGCCCTGTTATAATTAAGCAGTGGTAACACTATTCCGGGGGAAATAATAATTATGCAAATTGTTCATTATGGCATGACGCCGTCCCGGGACGTGGAAGGCAGAATAGGAGCTCAGGAGGCATACCATGACATCATATAGCGATTCAATTCAAGACCTAAACTGAACAGTGTCGCATAATCGTACCTTGACGTCTTATTTTTTATGTTGCTGCCATTTTCAACCTAAACTGGCTCCAGTTTAGGTTGGAAATGGCAACAACCTAAATTGAGTCGCTAATAAGCCATTTTCAACCTAAACTGGATCCATTTTAACGACGCGTTGTTTAACCTTATTTTTGACATTGACATTATAAATGGGAAATTTTGTGGTGTTTTTTTTTTATATGACTGAGTAACGAGACGAGCAAGTCGTTCACCTGATGGTAAGTTACAGCGCCACCCAGAACTTTGCTTTGCATAATCTTCGGCGGTGCTGCACTGTGCTCTTCACCCTGAGACATTGGTTCTAAAGTCTCATAATGCCCAGTAATTTAGCTGGAAACAGTTCCCTTTAAACCGGAACACAGAATTTTTTGTAAACTACGGCTTGGCGGATGAATATCTGACAAAAGTGTGGTACTCAGGCGGGATAATATTTACTAGACTGGGTCTAATTCACGCACAGATTAATATCAAGATATAATTTTGACTGCCCTCGACGTGTTTATAAAGTTACATGGACCATGGTCACGAGTACGCTAGAGAACGAGGAATCGCAGTTTGTGCGCGAATTTTACCTGTCTTTGTCTTGTGGATATGGAAATAAGGTACTGTCCACACAGTATACTGTGGCACTGGTGGATGTGTAATGCAGCGTCTTAATTGCAAATACTTATGTTACCGTTTGTTTGCGAAAGTTAATTTCAGTACAAAACGCCTGCCAACATATGGCGATGAAAAACGATGAGGAATATTTTGGCAGCTTTGTATAATAATAGACTCTATAATGAAGTTATTAGGTTTCAAAACCACGTGGTCACTAACATTAGTATTGTCATTGGGAACTCAAAACTGACATGGTACTTATCCCGTTTGCAATTTTTATTTTATTTTACTAAGTAATGAGACGAGCAAGTCTTTCATGTGACGGTAAGCGCCACGCCTGCCCATACCAGCTACAGTGTCAGACAGAACTCCATTACAAGATCTTGCGCGGCGATGCACTGCGCTCGTCACCCTGAGACATCGGTTCTAAAGTCTCATATGCCCAGTAATTTAGCTGGCAACAGCGCCCTTCAAACCGGAACTGTTTGGACACTACTGCTTAGTGAATATCTGGCAAAGGTGTTAACATATATGAAAATAAAATAAAAAATATGAAAATGAATATGAAAAATTGTTAAGTGCAGGTTAATTACCAAAATTTTAACTCAATCCAACCTAGACCAAAGTTTTCTTTCAAGATTCAACCTAAACAAACTTCACACTAACATAGCCACGAATATTTAAAAAAAACATAAATGATGAATAAATTCAAAATCTCTGAGACATAACGTTATATTAACATAAAATGTACAATCAAAATTAGATCCTGCAGCTTTCAAAGTGAGTTAAAAATAGGTAACCGCGTTCCACACACGTTGTACCTAAATCATTGCATGTGTTGTCTGAGCGGAATTCAGTTTATACGCCTTCTTCTTGTGGTGGTATGGTCTGTGGCATAAGCGACAGCGATTCATAAAGAGATTTGGAAATTTTAACCAGTTTAAAGTTTCCTATATAAAGCCAACTTTCATCCGTGAAAAAACTTGAAAAAATTCAAAAGCAACTAAAAAAGAGTCTGTGGCATTCGCGAAAGCGATTTCAAACAAGATTTAAAAATTGTTAATTGAACACAACCAACTGTCATCGGTGAAGAAATTAAACAGGAATTTGTAAATTTTTGATAAACAACTAAAAATTTTTATAGTAGTCTAGTATTGAGCTGGAATTGCAGCTTAGAATAATACCAACTTATTTTTATTTGGCTTTTTAATTTTTCAATGACGATTTGATGTAGTTGTGCCGTTCATTTGAGTTTGGGTAAACGTAGTGTAGGACGCCCGCTGGCAAGGTGGAGCAACGACTTGCGGAATACAGGTGGCAAGGACTGGATGAGCAAAGCCGAAGATCGGGCTCAGCGGCGTTCATTGCGAGAGGCTTACGCCAGCAGTGGACGAGTGTGGGCTCATGATGATGATGATGCGATGTAACGTAATTCTGACTAGCATGCACTCCATTCACAACAACGTTTGTCAAATAAGGAGCTCTTGTCCGAGGAGTCTCCTAACGTCAGAATTGTTTATGCCACCCAAGGGCTAACTACTGCCATCATTGATTACTACCAAAAACGACGGCTTAACATGCTCTCCGACATACGGAACGTTGAAAATTGAAAACTTAATTTCACGAGACGACAAAATCTCAATGGTTCAGGATCAAACCCAGCAACGCTGGATTGCACAACACACAACTTTTTCTCAGCCACAACCGCTCTTATAAAATTCTAATTAAGATTGAAGAACTATGCGAGATGATGAGTAAAAGACGGATTGTTGTTCTTTATATGAATGAGAGCAGGCGAGAAGGATGTGACACCACCACGCATGGACCCTACACAGGTCTGCGGTTGCATAAACCAGTAGAGGGTGTCAGGGAGTTGGTGTACTGCTTTCCACTAGGATCGTAGCATGTGGATGTAGTCTCTGCCTATTCCAACGGGAGAAAGGCGTGAATGTATGCATGTAAAACCTATTTGTGCTTGCGACTTGGACCACCACACAAGCGGACGTGTGGTCTGCCGCTATTACACGGCGCGTACAAACCGCTGCCCGTCGACACTGGTATGCGGGTAGAACACGCGGTGTGGAGGTTGCTTTATATTGGGGAAATAGCTGAATATTTTTTTCTCACGACAAAATAAAAAGTGTATATTCTACTTATCATATCCTATCCTGAGGATGGATGGATGTTTGTGACTCTTTCACGTAAAAACTACTGAACGGATTTTGATGAAATTTGGAACACATATAGTTTTCTACCTGGATTAATTTATATAATACTTTTAGTTATTGCGGGATCGCGGTGACGTGGTTTTATTTATTAATTTATAATGAGAAAACCTACATAACCTACCGCAGAATTATTTCGGAGGTAGGTATGTTATCCATCAATCCGGACCGGGCCCACGTGGCCCTAATCCTTCTCACGATAGTGAGGATCAGTGGGCCGATATGGGTGTATGATGATCATGGTGGATTTATAATGGAAAGCAATCGCAAACACAGCGAACGCATGGCGTCACATCCGGTTGTTTTAGTACTAATAAAAATATGCAAGACTCCATTATGGCTATTCCGCGTGGTGTAGAAAAAGCTATGTATAAACTGTCTGTTTTACATCGCCGTTAATGATAATAAACTTCATAACGCGCAGTGGAAGTGCGAGCGGTAATTTAGCGCGAATGCAGGCGGGGAGGGTGGTAGGGAGCGCAGAATCAGAAGAAGTTTGGATAGGGCATCAGGGAGCACCCGCAAACGTGACGTTTTTATTTTAAAAACACAAGTTTTTACTTAACACGTTCACTGCTGAAAACACAACTGTTGTGTTTTTTATAACTTGCCGCGAGCACGGGAAAAGACAGCTGTTGTGTGAGCGCAGCTTACGTGCCAGCTGTGCGGCGAAACACAGACGCGTGTGTGTAACGCGGCGGCAGACGGCACGCCATTGCTGAAAAACACACACGGTCCGTAACAGTGCCTAAATGTAAAGCCTCTTCTTCAAGAGCCTGGGGAATTACCGCACCCCCGCCAGATATTCACTCACCAAACAGCAGTGTGTAAACAATACTGTGTTCTGGTTTTAAATAGCGTTTTACTGAAATAGATATTCATGCCACATCTACCCCTTTCGGCGCTCGCCATCACACGCCACCAGTTTGTAAGTGTACCATTAGACTAGGTAATTGGCTTAAAATGCAAATGTCTACCGACTACATCCATGTTTCAATTTACGCGAGCCTTAGTTAAGTCTTGAATGGAGAGGGAACAACTTCATTACCACCCGGACACTTCTTACAAATAACTAACTTGGCAACTCACATAATTATTTCCAGCACTGTTTCCAGCGTAATTACTGGGCATATGAGACTATAGAGCCGATGTCTCAGGGTGACGAGCGCAGTGCAGCGCCGCGCAGGATTATGCAATGCAAAGCTCTGGGTGGCACTGTAACTGTTACGACACTCAGTCAAATGAAAAAAAAATGTATTAGCTACTTGGACGCCATTCATATGGACTGACATAACAAACTGACAATGAGTGTGCTATCAGTGGCCAGATAGGCTGACAATAGACTATTATGCGCGCCCGACGATTTCTGCCTGACAGGTGGTTGTAGTCACATAGATAGATTTTCCCGACGTTACTGTTACAAACCAAGATTTTACCGGAAGTACGAAAATGTACCGGTGTTGTTTTTATATTTTTGACTGTAGCTTGTGTGTTAATCTTACTTTTACAACTACACAAAAAAAAATGTGTGGTTTAGTCCTGGAGGCATACAATGACATCCTACCTAATCCTAAACTGGATTAAATTTAGGTTTAAAATGGCATCAACATAAAAAATAAGACGTCACGGTACGATTATGTCAGTTTAGGTCTTCAATTGAATCGCTATAAGATGTCATGGTAGACCTCTAGACCTCAGAAGCAAAACTTATTTAGCTCCATCTATAATATGTATGTAACATATATAACTGGTGTAAAGCGGTGGTAGCCTAGTGGGAGAACCTCCGCCTTCCAATCAGAAGGTCGTGAGTTCAAATCCCAGTGCAGGCACGTACCAATGTGTTTCTGTAAAACATATGTACGTAATTATCACTCGTTTTTCGGTGAAGGAAAACATCGTGAGGAAGCCCACATACCTACCCGAGAATTATTTCGGAGGTAGGTAGGTGAACCACCAATCCGGATCTCGCCCCCGTGGTGGATTATGGCCTAACCCTCCTCACCAAAGTGAGGGGAGACCCGTGCCCAGCAGTGGGACGTTATGGGTTGATGATGATGATGATGATATATAACTGGCTATGAGAGAAAGAGAGAAAATGTGAGCTGGCACCTTTCTCTCTCGCCCCTACAGTAATATACGAAACGTAACTCTCGCTCTTTCCGTCTTCACTAACTTACATCTCCCTCTCAACTTCCGTTCGCCCCGCCCGATCACATTTTTCGTAACGCTCTCGTCACGCATTCACCAGCTTACTCCCCAAGTTAAGCGTGCGTAAACAAGATTTACTTCAAAAATATTAAAATAAAATGTTCAAGTTGCATATGCCAGATGTTAAAGACAGGTCTTGCGCTACCCACTAGCGAAATTACTTGATCTTTTACTCATTCAGCTGTATAAAATATTATATGATTACTTTGTTGTAATATAAGACTCACAGAATATGATCCGACCAAAAACGCTGAGACCGGCCGCCGGCGGGCAGGCGCCGCGCACCGCGCGCCGCCCAAATATCATATTTTGTATTCAGCCACTCCTCGTGAAACAATTCTCTCTAGTGGCCTGCTATATTTACGGTTATATTTGTACGTTTTGCTTAAAATTTGTCTGCTCTTACTAAATAATATATTTTGGTAAAATGCAGCGGTGCAAAAATACTTAGGGCTTGTAGCAGCTTACAACTTCACCCGCGGTAAATAATATATCCCAAGAACTGTGTATTTTACTAGTTAAAAAGTATCCTACGTTATATTATTAAAACATAATCAAATATTATTTTTGTCTACATAACCAACCGAATCAAACATAACTGCAATAAATTTGCTCCAAAAAATAATAATCATCAAAAAACAATCAACATGACATAAAATATCAATAAAACAGGGAATTTATGTTCAACGTTACGTTTCTTCTGCAGTAGCTTTCATAAATAAAGCTAATAAAATTTTAATTTCGCAAATAATGTTAGACTCATTTCATTACTCAGGGTTGTCCATCAAGAGATACAATAAACTTTGAGCGTCGAGTGGCGCAATAAAGAGGGCGAATCGAGCGGCGAACAATTTCGCAAAATCGACACCCCTAGGCCGCGGGGACGGCTCGGGGCGGCGGTATGCGAGAGTGAAATATCTATTATATAATTCCTATTTTTTTATATTGTTTTAAATTTTCAATTCAAAAGTAATTTACGTCTAATTATAGAAATAATTCAACACAATCCTCTGAAAATATATTTGTCACAAAAAATATCCCTCCAAACTTTGTATGGAAAATCTTTCTACCTACTGCATTTACTTTGATTAACGAATCGGCATTTCAGTTGAACGTGACAATACCGACAGTATTATGAAAATACAAGCTGCACCCCGTGGTTTTACCCGCGTTGAGCATTATCCCACAGGAATCGTTAACTTTTACGGGATAAAAAGTATCTAGTACTCTATATCTATGTATCTAGTATCTAGTATCTAGTATCTTCTAGTAGTAGTGTGATAATCCAGGTAATAAACTATCTTTGTGCACAATATCATCCAATGGAGGAAGAGTACATAGCTTTAATGCAAAAGTAAAAAAAGTCCTATGTATAACGGTAGGTAACGCACCGGCAATGCCCCTGGCATTGCAGATGTCCATTGCAACAAATTAAAATAAGCATAAAACGTGTGCTGTAAAAAATTGTAGGTCTCTCCGAAATAAAATGCCAAAGAAGATTATTTACTGTGGTATACCATATGTAACCTACAAAACTTAAATAGATTTAATAATATTACACTATAAATATGAAACCCGATTGAAGCGAAATTTTTCATTTGTCCTTCAACATCTAGAAAACGTTTTTACAGTATTTTATCCCAAAAATGTATTTCTCCCTCGACGTTTCAGCCAACAAAAAACTTGAAATAAGACAATAAACAAAGCCTCGAAATCTCAGCCACTTTATCTTTACGCACAAATTCTGAAAACCCAACCCTTGATCCCCACTGAAAACTGGAAGAAATATATTTTCTAACAAACACGAGAAAAAATACAAAATATTTTTCTCACAAATGAAAGTAAAATTCGAAAAAAAAGGATATTTCTCTGTCGTGCAAGGCCGTCCCGAACCCGTTTACAGCCAGTAATATGATGAGATCCTCAAGACGATTCCCTGGACATACCATATCCGTTGCGCGCTCAAATAACCCTACAACGTAAATATTAGATTGACACCGAGCAACCTACTCGTTACATTACGGTTTTAAGTGTTATTGCTCAGTCGGGAAAGGTCGCGGCACAAGCATTTTGTCGAATGAAAAATTTTGATTTGTTCTGGAAGAACGGTTTATTTTTTGCTTTCAGAATAAAATTAGATTTTGAATGTAATTTCGTGTCAAATTGGGACCCATTGAAATTTTCTATATAATATACAATTCACAGTTGGTACTTCTAAATTACTTTTGCCACCTTAATTTTATATTTCCACAAGCTATGTTAAAAACAACACGAAAAGTCAACGAAAGGAGTAACCAATAAATAAAAACTCTAGTTAAAATTCTTTTCAAAAGTCTGCCAACCGCCCTCTTTTCAAAACTGTGCAGTTATAAATAAAATAAAATAAAATAAGCCTTTATTGCTGTTTCCAAAAATTTACAAATTGCTTAGGTATTACATTTCTAATTTAGAACCGGTTTTCTCAAAAACAGCTTGTCTTTCGACAAAGGCCTCCTCCAAAGCCTTCCACTTATCTCTATCTCTTGCTATTCTGATCCATTCTGGACCCGCAACTCTTTTGAAGTCATCTTCCCAACGTTTAATTTGTCGACCTTTCTTTCTTTTTCCATCTCTGGGGTACCACTCTGATATTATTTTAGTCCATTTCTCGTTATTTTCACGAAGCAGTATTTTCATGCAGTGCCATGCACTGCAAGAACACATGCAATTTTAACTTTTAAATGAAGGCAGCCATCATCCATCATTACCATCAGACAGACATCATACTAGTCTCCTTATTTGAAACAATATTAAACTTTTTTAAATGTAAACCAGGAAAAACTTTAAAATTGTTGTCGAATTTTCCTTAAAAAGATAAGAAATAAAACACAACTAGAAATTTGAAGACAGATAGAACATTTTCAATAATGCTCCATCGATATTTTCTCAAATAGAACAGAATAAAATTAAACTTGGAGTGCCTAAAACGTGAACTGAAAATGGAAAAAATACGTCAAAATTAACGTTGGTATAAAATTAAACTAGAACTGTCTAAAACGTTAACTAAAAACAGAATACATCAAAATTGTTTTTGACCTTTAAATAGGACTAAACGTAAACTAAAAGTAAACTATAAATTACTAAAACGTTAATAGAAAACAAACGAAAAGCGTTTAAATCTACTGTCAATATTTTCTTAAATAGAATAGAATAAAACGTAAATCGAAAATAGAAAATGCATTCAAATTGCGTCTAATTTTCTACCAAAACAATAGAAACATAAAACTAGAAGTTTCTAAAACGTAAATAGAAAATAAACTAAAACCGTTAAACTCGCTGTTGATTTTCCTCGCAAACTGTCAACATAACTTTTTTCTGAGCACGCTAGAAAGTTCAACTATTGGGTATTTTTTCGCACACAATCCGGGAAACTTTTAATTAATACACATTTTTACTCAGTTCCAAAGTAAAGAGTGTTTTCTCGAAGTTTTGTCGAGGAGTACGAAGAAAAAATAGGTTTAGTTTAATCATTGAGTACTCAGCCAATTCCTTAGCTGTTTGGTATTTCGAATTGGATTTTTTATTTCATTTCTTTTCATTTTTGTAACCGGTGGTAGCCTAGTACAAATCCCAGTGCAGGCACGTACCAATGTGTTTCTGTAAAACATATGTACGTAATTATCACTCGTTTTTCGGTGAAGGAAAACATCGTGAGGAAACCCACATACCTACCCGAGAATTATTTCGGAGGTAGGTATGTTAAGAGTATGATAGGTATGTAGGAGGTTTATGTTGTGGAGGTGGTAGGTGTGTGGCCCCCGTGATGGATTATGACCTAACCCTCCTCACGAAAGTGAGGAGAGTCCCGTTCTCAACAGTGGGACGTTATGGGTTGATGATGATGTAAAAAATAATTAAAAAAATGTATAAAAAAACATTAGGGATCCTTACTAAAACTCCAATAATAATACAAATAAATAATGTTTAAAAATTAACTTTAGTAAAAACTGTATTAAAAATATACCCGATCAGACTCATAAAATGCTATTCAATATTCGTCCTCACACTTGAACAGTTTTATGTAATAAATCAACAGGAATCGTTCAACTGCTGAAGATGTCACAGTTTAATTTGAAAACAGTTACTAAGGTCGCACTGATTTTTAAAATCAAGCCGTAATAATTCGCACCGCTTGCAATACAAACCAAACCTTTCCAGGCGACTTTTGAACGAAGAAATTCGAGGAGAATATAATTTTCTAAAACGACTACAATAATATGGTTTTGCAAAATACAGTAGGATAGAAGTACGTAGAAATTTTGTCGTTTTGGATCTAGTGCATAGATATATGAAACAAGCTAACAGTCAGTTTTTCAATCGATTTCAAACAAAGAGGAGGTTCTATTTTCAGCCGCATGTTTTTCTTAATGTATACATAATTATTATGTTTATTTCACGACCTGGACGTATTCTGGAAGGACTGGCCTCAGAAGTCTGTGAGCCGAGAGGGATGGAAGGAGGGTAGGGAGGCCTTTGCCCCGCAGTGGGACGACCATGGCTGATAATAATAGTAAAATGATGATAGATAGATAGATAGATAAACTCTTTACTGAAACACCACAGAACAAAGAAAACTTAACAACTAGAACTAAACAAGTTTTACAATTAGTGCCACAATGAGCGGTCTTATCGCTCAGAGCGATCTCTTCCAGACAACCATGCACGGAGAGGAGTAATTAGGACATCGGACGGTGGCTTGATGACAATGCAATGACGGTGATTAATGACGGTGCAATGATGTTCATTGATATTTTCATAAAGTGAATCGATTTTGTTTGCAGCTTAGTTACTGTTACGAATTACATGTTTCGCTCCACAGGAAGCGACGACGAACTTGTGTTTGCATTCATTTTTACATTTTTTTAACGGAAAATTTCTCTTCCCGATGTCTTTTTGAATTGGGAGCGGAGGTGTATTTTTCGATTGAGTGAACACGGTAAACGAGAAAATTTTTATGTTTAACGGAAACATTTAAGGAGAATTTGAAACTAACGTTCATTCGGGTCGTTTTATTTCCTTTAAGCTCGTATGTGGGTCTTAAACAAAGATCCAATCTATATAATAATGCCAAGAAATAATATTATTATGGTAGCTAGAGTAGTATAATAGACTTTATTTTATTTAAAAATAAAAAGTAATACCTAAGTCACTTAATAATAATTAAGAAAACTCCAATAATGTAACCCAAGGTGTTTAAAAAATTAAGGGCATTGTTCCAGCGAAATTACTGGGCATAATATGAGACTTTAGAGCCGATGTCTCGAATCATGCAATGCAGGGTTCTGGGTGGTGCTGTGGCTGTTATGGGCGTAGCGCTTACCATCAGGCGAATGACAAGCTCGTCTCGTCACTAAGTCAAATAAAAATAAAAAGAGGCGATAACACGTTCATGTCGAAAATGAGTGATTTAAATAAAGTCCAAGTTTATCTTTCTATCCATCTACCCGTGCGAAGCCAGGGCGGGTCGCTAGTACATTATAAACAGTGTTCCAAGCTTGCAAATCTCTGGTCTTTGTTTCCCTAGTGCTTAACAATATTAGGTGGTACCAGTCCTAATTTGAGGTCACCGCTAGGGATGTTTGACACCCAGTTACTACAACTAAAGTGAGGTTAGGCTTAAGTTAAGCCCAACTTAAGCTTAAGTAAGCCCAGGGATTAGTGTGAAGTTGTTATGTTAATATTTTATTAGAGGACTGTCCTAGTTGTGTCTAGCTAGATACCTACTATGTTAAAATATGACTCAAAGCATGATACCCACCTTTTCTTTTTCTAGTCTAGTCGTACCTAGTCGTTCTCCTGATGGTAAGTGCTACGCCTGCCCATAACAGCTACAGTGCCACCAACAAACACAATGAAATAGATTGCTGTGTTGGCAACAATATCAATAATAACTAGCTGCGCCTCGCGGTTTCACCCGCATAATTCAAGTTTTCCCGCAATAACTCTCATAAAAGCAATATATTTTCCCCGTCTTTGCCACATTCTTCATTGATGCTCCGCTCCTATTGGTCGTAGCGTAATGTTATATAACCTATAACCTTTCTCGATAAATAGACTATTCAACACATAAAGACTTGTTCAATTCGGACCAGTAGTTCCTGAGATCCTAGCGTTCAAACAAACAAACTCTTCAGCTTTATATATTAGTATAGATACGGATTACACAAATAAAGATTTTTTCAATAAATGCACCAGTGCAGTGACAAGAAAATTTTAACAATACATGAAAATGACTTACTTTCTTGTTTTTACTATGGCATTTATTACTCAAAGGAACCCATTACCCCCAGCTCCCCTAATCTATATCTACTACCAAATAAATGGCCTCTGTGATTAATTGTTGAGAAGGAAAAAGTGCCGAAGGTCAAGACCAAGGACTCTATCTAACGCCTCAGGTTAGTGCTGGACAGTGGTCTGATTTTGGGAGGGCGTCGTTGGAAATAGTTTAGGGGTTCGACCCACGCCCGTGACGACTTTCATCCTAATGTAGTGAACTGCTGAGAAAAATGTACGATTCTTATGGGATATTAGTCTAATATGCTCCACCGTCGATCGTTTCGACACTTACCATCAGGTGAGACTGTGGTCAAATGCTTGCCTATACTGGAATATAAAAAATTGTTTGTCTGTGAAGTTGGTTTACGTGCGATATTTTAACGTGACAACGTCATAACAAAACGTTGATGAAATGATTGCATACTTTCATGAATAAAATTGAATCATTTTTTAATAATAAAAGAATAAATACTTGAAATTATACCAGTAACCAGATTTTTTAAATGCAAGAATAATTAACCTGTTAAGAAGAGACGAGAGATATATGCGGCGCAAGCGTACAATGAGCGTTGCGGGACAATGTATCAACTTTTTCGTGCATGCAGCCGGCGTTCATCGATTTATTAGAAGTTGTCACGTCAAAAATGTGTGTTTAATAGTGTACACACGTAATAAGTTAAACTATTTCTTCTTATTAGTCACTCCTGCTAACCCGTCAATGGTCTATGTCGAGGCATCATGAAAGAAGAAAAAACTTTCATGAAAAAATCTTTTGATTATAGTTAAAGTCTGTGCTCAAACTGAGAACTGGAGGCCTACCATGACCTCTTATAGCGATCTAATTGGTTTGAGCGGTTGAAAATGGAAGCAACATAAAAAATAAGACATCACGGTACGATTATGCGACGCGGCTCGGTTTAGGTCTTCAACTGAATCGCTATAAGAAGTCATGGTAGGCCTCCTGAGAAGAGACGTCAATACAAAACCTTTGTATACTCTATGACTACCTCTTACTCCCTTACTCTTTGTCTTATTGCAAACAACTTTCAATAAACCTTCATGTCAAAGTTTTAACTCTTACGTGACAGTCGACCGTAACAGAAAAGTGTGCCGATTGGTATACAATTTCTACCATACGACATTAAAACATTTCACTTCTGAAAATAATCTAAATCTCTAACGTAAAATTTCAGATTCCCGCAAAACAAATTGATTAACGTTTATTATTAACTCGGACTATTGTTTTTAAGATTATCTCGACTTCTAGAAGTCTAGACCTAATATCGATCGGTAACCATCAGTATCGTGCCTGGATCACACCAAGGACAGACTACTTTCTGTGACAGACCGGTTTATAGCCGTTATAAAAAATTTAATCGAATTTTTGCATGTGATAAGCTATTTGAGTATATAAATCGAGAATTATGCGAGATCCGATTAGGTTGGGTATAAAATTGGCTTAAGGTGAATCGTTTCGCATTTGACGAAAAAATTTAATTATAAACAGTTTTTTTCATTTTTAGAGCTAGAACTTCAAACCATGAGTGAATTGGTTAGCCGGTTAAAAAAATATAAAAATTAAATATTTCATAATATAATATTTTTTCTTTTCCAAATTGCGAATCGCCGCTTTAATTCCAAGCCAAAAGCTTCAAACCCCATCTCTTTTACAATATCCAACTGCAAATGTAAAACTTCATTTCACAAAACAAAACCTAACTTCAGACTAAAGTTTAACAGCGTTTCACACCTGCATTTTAAACTAAATATTCAACAATCGTCATAAATTCAGAGAACGAAGTCTGAGTTACGATTTAGCTCGGAGTGGCGCCGTTTTATCTCCGTCTGATACAAGCTACAGTTAAACTTTGCTTTATTGTAATCTGAATACGGTAACATTTAACGCGAAATATTGTAATAGCTTAGTGGGGGGAGAACGCCCGGCTTCCAAGGAGTTCAGATATCAGAAATAAGATAGATAGATAGATAAACTCTTTATTGAAACACCACAGAACAAAGAAAACTTAAAACTAGAACAAAACAAATTCACAACAAATTTTCAATTTTTTTTTTTTTTATTAAGCAACTACGTATGCCTTATATACTCAGTGTTATTGTTCGATGGTGGAAAAAGGAATCTCCAACTTTATAGTTCTGGACATAAATATATTATTAGTTCTTGGATTATCGTCTAGTTAGTGCAAACAGTAAAATAGTTTAGCTATAAAATTGAATATTAACCAGAGCGGCTAGGTCTGGTCTAAGAATAATTATATTGGGGTAAGTGAAGCTACGTGACTCTGCGGACGTGCCAAGAAAGCGGAGCGTTTGCATTGGGACAGTTACTGGACTACTCTACTCTCCTATTCTATGAACACTGGTCGTGAGTTCGAGACTGAGGTTGCGCGACTTTTCAATTATAATGTGACGTTATATCATATCTTTTTGGAATACAAGTTTATTAAAGATAACATAGATCATAACCAGTTTTTTTGAAGTGATTAATTTCTAATAAAGTCGCTTAATCATTGATTAAGCCCCTTTGGGGTCATTTGAACAAAAAATTAACTTCTTCTTTGCACAAAATAGGTGGTAGCCTAGTGGGAGAACGTCCGCCTTCCAATCAGAAGGTCGTGAGTTCAAATCCCAGTGCAGGCACGTACCAATGTGTTTCTGTAAAACATATGTACGTAATTATCACTCGCTTTTCGGTGAAAGAAAACATCGTGAGGAAACCCACATACCTACCCGAGAATTATTTCAGAGGTAGGTATGATATTCACCAATCCGGACTGGGCCCCCGTGGTGGATTATGGCCTAACCCTCCTCACGAAACTGAGGAGAGACCCGTGCCCAGCCGTGGGACGTTATGGGTTGATGATGTTTTGCACAAAATCAAAGTAATAAACATTTTTTTATCCTATTCTGATTAAAATATACTACTTTAAACATAATACGAATTAATAATAATTACAGAAACATTTGTTACAATATTTGTTGTAAGCTGCATTGGTCATCCAAATCGTAGTAATTTTAGGCTTCCATCTACTTTGGACGATCAAGTAGCACCATCTTCACCAACTTGCTCATAAGCTCGCCCACGAACTTGGCCACACAACTATCCCGTTCAAACGCTCCACAATCTCAGTTATTGCCATCACGTAGATCCGTTGGATTTTTCCCCTTTCTCCTCAGATATTGATAATTTGTGTGACCCAATTCCGGAACACTGGCAACTCTGGAGAGGTAATCATTGTCGTCGAGTAAATAACTTTGCCTTGTTCTGTTCAAGAGATTAAATGTTATTTTGTTTTAATCTTGTGTTTTTGTGTTCTTGTCGTTGTCTTTCATGGCAACAAGGGATATATATAATGTTTAACGAGATCTGAAAAGCTAATATCTAGATTTAAATTTTTGATATTTAAATATTGTAAATTTGTAACCTTGTCAAGTGGTTTTTTTTTCGTATTTTTGATCTTCTAGGCAAGCATCATCGCTGCTCCATCATCGACCGTGTCGTCACTTACAAATTTCAACTAACATAATTAAGGAATATTTTTTGTTTAAAATACTTAATTAAGTACCCAATGGAAAGTTTAATGACAATAGAATAATATTGAAATTGAGTTTTGTGCCTTACTCAACAGGGCAGCGATCGGCTTTAAATTTATTTAATTATTATTATTCATTATGATTTTTATTATTATTATTTATTTAATTTAGATGGTACAATAATGAAAAAAACTAAATCTGTTCCCAAGCCCTATTGGAGGCGTTTTGGCAGCAGTCCTTGAGTACCGATCCCATTCCCGACCACGTCGTCACTTAAAATCAGGTTATATCGTGATCACACGCAATCCCAAATAAAAAACTATTAAAACTAGATTACGGACCTCAATCCCAATCCACTCTTCCATTTTCACCTCCTATCTCTTCCCACCTAGTTGATCCATTCCAAAATTAACGGCTCCGAAAACCCATAAAAACGGGCAATTTCCCATACGTTTCTGGCAATCTCGCGAATTCCCGAATTAGTCCGCGCATCTACGCGTAACGCGCCAATCGATCATCATTAAAGTCGTATAGAGATAATCCAAAGGTGGAAAAACACGAAATTACCTCCCAAAACACACCCCTGGCTTTGTACGAAATTAGAGACAGTGACTCAGGTTCTTACAAGCCAGCCATCTGACTGCTGATAATGTGGGTTCGATGACTTGATCAATTTACTATGGTTGTTAAGTTCAGTTCGATGAGTTGATCAATTTTCTATGGCTTTTAAATTCGGTTCGATGACTATTGATCAATTTTCTATGGCTTTTGAATTCGGTTCGATGACTTGATCAACTTTCTATGGCGTTTAAGTTCGGTTCGATGAATTGATAAATTTTCTATGGCTTTTGAATTCGGTTCGATGACTTGATCAACTTTCTATGACTTTTAAATTCGATTCGATGTGTTGATCAATTTTCTATAGCTTTTGAGTTCAACATAATGATTTCGATCATTGATCAGTTTTGTATATGGTGTGTTAGTCTGAGGTAATTCTGGATTTGGTCCAAAAAAAAGAACCAAAATCAATAGAATTCTATTACAGAATAAGCTGGCAACACCAGACATTACTTGCATGAGATGGAAATAAAGTATTTAGTCTGATTAGTATTCTGTAATAGGTTGAGCAATCCTATTTTACCCGACTGCCCAAAAAGAGAGTTATGTTTTATTAAATTTTCGGGTATAATTTGCTACGTGTAAGGGTGTTTGTTGGACCATGGTCCGCATAGTTACTAATTACTTAGGCAGGGAAGCTGGGTGAATATCTGTGTATGTGATTGCGGTGCATAATTAGAAATGCTGTCAAAGATTGAATGCAACGAAAACCTGAATGGAAGCGTACGTTGTCAGTAGACCAATTTTACTTGAATTTCGCATGTGAATTGCAGCCAATTATTTTCCATACTTGATGATTTGGTAATACTGGCGCATCTGCATTTTCATAAAGAAAATTTGGAAACTGTTTTAAAATAAGAATGATCATTAGAAGCTTTCCGTGTTTGTAATATGATTGATTTTGAATTGTTGAGTTTTTGAAGTAAAACTTCTTTACGCGCGCTTGACTTGGGGAGTAAGCTGGCGAATGCGTTACGAAAATTGTAATAGGGCGAGGCGAACGGTAGTTGAGAGGGAGATATAAGTTAGTGAAGATAGAAAAAGAGAGGACAGTTTCTTATATTTTTAAAAATATCTACAAAAAAATTTTTTTTGAAGTATATTTTCTTGAAATATTTTTTTTTATGACTCAGTAACAAGACGACCAAGTCGTTCATGTGATGGTAAGCGCTAGCCTGCTCATGACCGTTAGAGAGCCACCCAGAATTGAGATGTATTTCAAATATTTTGCGATAAAAATCAACTAAATAAGTAATCTAATGTTAGTTATTTTCTGCCACATCATCCATGAGAACCAAAAATGTTTATGGAGCTTAAACTATTTCGAAACCAAATTTTATCAATATTGGTCCAGTCTTGAAAGGGTGCCAACAGACAGAAACAAACCGAGATACTTTCGATTTTATAATAGTAAAAGACTTACTAACAAAGAAAGATAGAACATACATTTATTTGCTAACAACTATGTAAAAAGACAAATAGAAATAGTAAAAAAAAAAAAACAGAAAAAAATGAGAGAAAAGAAAATGAAGAAATAGTAGAATCCATATGAAACCAAAAACAATGGTCTTCATGACCTGACTGCAAAACATGAGTAGCTGATTTATTTCCAACACAGGGCAAAGGTTTGTGTCAACCACAGGTGTTTGCTCTGAGTCTAAATGTTCGAGGGACCATGGTCCTCAAAGTTCTTGATTTTTAGATACAGAGAATCCTAATTAAGGGCATATTTGAATTTGCCGTAAAAACAAAGAAAAACAGCCGTGTAAGTGACTAAGAAATTATAATGAAACACTAGGTATGCAAAACATAAGCTACTGTTGACGCTAGCGCCCCGCCTCCGCCCCCCGCCCCGCCCTTAGGCATAATGATATGACTCTGGTTAATAAATCTACCTGACGTCGATGAATATTGATGCGCAGTACCGTTAGCAGCACAACCGATATGAATAAAGAATATGTTCTGTCAAATTGTGTGTAAAAATAAAAATATGGCGAAAATCTGAAACTTTTTGCGGGTAATGGAGCTGTGATGGGCTAAGATGGATGAAGTCTTTGTTATCATGTTGTTTGTAGCATTTTGAGTTACGGACCGAGTGTGTTTTCCAGCAATGGCGTGCCGTCTGTGTGATCCGCACTGTAGTAGCGCCGCGTTACACACACACACGGCTGTGTTTCGCCGCACAGCCGGCACGTAAGCTGCGCTAACACAACAGGTGTGTTCCCGCACCCGCGTAAAGTTATAGGCACGTCTTGTTTGTTTGGTCTACGCACTACACGGAAACCTCTACACAAAACATATTTTGTTGATATACACATTTCATTTCCTGCTCTGCTGTTTGATATTGAAACAAATTTTAATCAACAAAAATATTGTGTATCTGAAAAATTATAACAGATAAATAATTGTGTAAGTCTTTAATATCTGCGTATTAACACTTAATATACCAACGCAGTAGTTACAACAGTGCCATAAAGGTAGTATTCCGTGGGTCGCGGCTCACGTGAAAGAGGCGCGCGACAACACAAATGAGGCTAAAAAGCGGTGCCAGATATATTTTGACAAGCCGCGTGCATTGTCGTACCTGTCAGTCTCGTCAGCGATGAATCTACGATCGTCACCCTGAGACATCGGCTCTAAAGTCTCATATGCCCAATAATTTCGCTAGAAACAGTGCCTTTCAAACCGGAACACAGTAATGTTTGCACAATACTGCTTGATCCCTCAGTAAAATCATGCCAACGAGTGCTTTATGAGTGGATCTTCTTTGCTGTCCATACTGGGGGCTTGTTTCAGTTTCAGCCGATATTGGCACGTAGGTATACCGATACGTAACAGAGCTGAATGATACTCAAATTACGCGGAAACCGGTCGTTAGAACGTCATACGTTGGGATGTGAGTTTATAATTCTGTAAAGAGACATTTTGGGTAAGGGACATTTTGGGTAAGGGACATTTTGGGTAAGGAACATTTTGGGATAGGGACATTTTGGGAAAGGGACATTTTGGGTAAGGAACATTTTGGGAAAGGGACATTTTGGGTAAGGAACATTTTGGGAAAGCGACGATTTGGGCAAGGGAAATTTTGGGATAGGGACATTTTAAAACCGAGGTACATTTGGGAAAGGGTAACTGCACTTTAACAGTGTAGAGATGGAAACCCATTACCAGTAAAGCACACTGCGAAGACAAGGGACAAAATGTTTTTAATAGTAATAATACATTTTATTATTTAAACTTAAAAAAAAAATACAAAATAAGATATAATTCAAAACATTACATTACTAAACAAAATAAGACAAAAACAACAATAAAAAGAAAGAATTACCATATAACCACTGCATTACTTAACACTTTGACTGCTGAGCCGTTTTGCTTGTCTAGCCACGGGTGCGGCTCTGCACGCGCCATAGTGTTTTCCCATACAACAAACATTACAGTGTTTTACCGTACTCGTGACAAGTTATGAAAAACACGGCAGTTGTGTTTTCAGCAGTGAACGTGTTAAACTGGGCATATTATGAGACTTTAGAACCGATGACGTCTCAGGGTGACGAGCGCAGTGCAGTGCCGCGCAAGATTATGCAATGCAAAGTTCTGAATGGCATTGTAACTGTTATGGGCAGGCGTAGCGCTTACCATCAGATGAACGGCTTGGTCGTTTCGTTTACTTTTTTTTACTAGCTGATAAATTACAGAAGTTGTAGGCAAATGCTTGTTAAATTATGTCCTCTATAGGTCGCCATATGTAATTTAATGTGACGTCACATAGTCTATAATCAGCGGAAGATCAAGACGCTTCCGATAATATCTCATTACTCAAATTATAATAAGTAATTTTAAAGTTATGAAGGAACAGAAGAATATACGTAAACACCGGTCAAATTCACAACCCTCTTTTTCGCTTCGCCGTAGTCGGGTAAAAAGTACACTACAAAAGAGTTAAAAAAAAGTCCGAAACGGCCGAAACTTGTTAATAAGTTTACTTCCATTTTGCATTTTAACCAAACATATTCCATTTATTCCGGGATACCCTGGGGTATTGCAATCTTTTCCATTTTGGCCCGGGAAAGTATAAAATACGTATGAAAATTGCTAAAGATAATTTCGTTTCAGTGCATACGGGAAAATGCAAAACAGAGTCGAGCTTAAAAAATTGAGTGGGTTTTCATATTTCTGATTCATTTGGAAACTTATTTATACCTCTGCAGGACAATACGCCACCGTCTCATCTGTTTGTTGCTCTTCTCCATGCATCTTTGTCTGGAAGAGATAAGACCGCCCATTGTGACACTGATTGTTAAATTTAATTTGTTTTAGTATTTAAGTTTTCTTTGTTCCATGGTGTTTCAATAAAGAGTTTATCTATCTATCTGTCTATACTCTACGCGGGTGAAACAGCGGGGCGTAGCTAGTTATCAACATACTTTATCATAAACACGCTGATCTAATCCATATGCAAATAAAAAATAAACCAGCCAACATAATCACAATAATGCACGCACCAACATAATCCGGCCCACATAATCCAAGCACCAATAAATCAATCCGACTGCACAATGAAAGTCACCGCCGATGTAGCCGATGACTCGGATGATGGATGAGGTGAGGGCTCGACGGACAAAGAAATGTGAGAGATGACGTATGACTTTGCTGTGAGGAGACACACGGAGGAAAAAAACGGCGAACTCGGAGACAACCGGCGAACATGTTCGGCTGATAATATTATAGCAGAAGTTTATTAATACGCGTTTAATACACTATGCGTAAACTAGCAGCGCCCGCGGTTCCATCCGCGTTAGCCATTACCTTACAGGAGCAGTAAATTTTTAGGGGTTAAAGTATCATTATGTTCTAAGTATCATAATTCTAAATTTCATCAACTTTTGTAAAAGAGAGGACAAACACACAAACAAACAAACTTTCACCTTTATAATATTAGTGTTCATTAATAATAGTATTATTACTATTTTTAATGATATGGATGTATTTTATTTGTCCTGACGACTACCAAGTATTTACTCTATGATACATTAATATTAGCCGTCTAGTTTGTTGCCGGTTCCTATCAAATAGATATATTCTAAATTCCGTGATAGAGTTTCTTAACTGTCAGATGTTCCCTCTTAGACCCAACAAGATTATTGAATTTTAAGCTTTTGCTCATGTAACTGCTAAAAATACTAGCTGATTTTATGCACGGTTTATTTACATATAAATTTTGTCATTTCAAGAAAAAAGTTCTCTATGCTACAAATCCAGACACTGTTATACAAAATTCATAAAAATTCGTACAGTCGTTTTGGCGTGATTGAGTTACAAATAAACAAACATCTAACCTTTCACATTTATAACCTTTCACATTTATTTTATTAAACAATCCAACTCAGTGTAATAATATAATAATTAAAACAACGATACGAAATAAGACGAACAAATACGTGACCAAGATTGCCGAATTAATCATCTGTGTGTATCACGACACGATGTCATAGATAATTTCATACAAATCTCAGCTCTATATCAGTATGTAGGCTAGGTTTGTCTGGAATTGGGAATCACATCTTAGCTAATAATAACCTGATTAATTTTTGGAGTTTACTCCAGAATAGATTGTCAATTCTACACTAATATTTTAAATTGGGAAAGTTTGTGATTATGCGAGGTTGTAGGGGGTCTACTGAATTTATTTTGAAAATGTTTCTGCCTATAGAAAGCCACGTTATTTGTGAGTGTCATAGACTATATTTATTACTAGCAGCGCCCTGCGGTTTCACCCGGGATAGCCATTATCGCACAGAAGCCGTACATCTTTATGGTAACAAAGTACCCTATGGTCTATTCCAGGACCTTGTCTGAAAAAAAAATAATCAAAATCCATTTAGTTGTCAAGATATTAACGCAGGTGAAACCGCGGGGCGCTGCTAGTCATACAGACGGTCGAGCGTGACAGAAAAGTGTGACGATTGCTGTAAAATTTCTCCAGTACAACGAAAAAATAGTTTCATTTTCCATAATGTTACAGGCAATATGACACCAAGCTTTTTAATAATAAAACCCAATTTACTGTTTAAATTGAAAATTAATTTATTTAAAGCATAATAAAATGTAATTAAAATCCATGATGAGGGTTCAAAATTCTTAATTAATGAGGCACAAAGTTCGTCTAGACCTATAATAAATCTAGGCCATTTGTTATAATTTCGTTTGGGTAGATTGAAGTAAAGCGTCTGATGTGAACAAATATAGAACTAATTTATAAAATAAATTCTAAGGCAGACATTACACGTTCAAGGAATTTTTAATTTTTACTTTTGAATGTATAACTATGCTATTTGCTAGAGTAATTTTTCAAGATTCGAGAAACATTTATTTCGTTTCAATAAGTCTTTTGTTTGTTAAGTAATTGTCAGTTTCGTTAAACCTTTCGTTAAACTGGTATTCCGGGGGCAAGGAGGTAAAAATGAAAAGAACCATAAACTCGAATTGTGAACCTCCTTCTTTTTTTTTTAAGACCGTTAAAAATTGCTGGAAATTGACTTCCTCTAATCAATACATTATTACTATCATCAAAAAATTCAAGTGTTTTCATCTTTGAAATCTCCTTAAAATTACAGAAAACGTTTTCATGGAGCTCACTTCGCTTCTCTTACGGTCAATTTCGATATTTATCCGTTTGGTCTTTTCTATTTGACTGAGGACGAGGCGAGCAATTCGTTCACCTGATGGTAAGCGCTACCCTGCTCATAACAGTTACAGTGCCACCCAGAACATTGCATTACATAATCCTGCGTAGCATTGCACTGCGCTCGTCACCCTGAGACATCGGCTCTAAAGTCTAAACACCCAAAGGTGTCAAAGGGTTGACTGCCGACAACATAAAATGAAACTGATGAAAGATTGATCGTGTAACGTCTGCCTAAATTTAATTGATAGACAGTTTCTTTGGCGATGAAATAGTGTTTTTTATTTATTGCGCTGTTTAGTGTCTATCGGAAGAAGTTCTCTTCTGCAAAAGTGAAATTCTGTAAACATTAAACAAAAAATTGAACCTCAAGCTTTGTGACGTCACATACGGCGATTGGGCACTCGTACAAAACCGAAGGCGAAAGATAGTATTATAATGTCTTTAGAATCTTATTTTTCATTTGTATCAACTTAAATTACAATCACACGAAAATAAACCAAATAAAAAACATTATTTCGTTGCTTAAACAAAAACCTGTACCCTGAAAATCTACTTCTACTTCTGAGCAGTAGGTTTCCAAGAGATGTTGTTCAAGCCGTGGAACTGCCTCTTCATATTATGGCCATCAGCCCACTTGGAGTCCAGGAAACTGTCATCATCATCGTGCTCCAGCTTCTTCCATTCTTCTTGTTTCCTGAAAATATGTTTTAGTGGTAGAAGATGAAAAACATAAAGAAACAACACCATGGTCCATGTAGAGCATCACCATTACAACACAGGCCATCTCATATTCTTTCGAAAAAAATTGCTTGCGCAGGAATCAAACCCTTAGCTTTAAGCATCGCCTTCCCAAATGAATGTCGTTTCAAAAATCGATCCTAAAGATTCAAAAATGTCCGGTGCACCTAAAATGATTCAATATAGCCGGCTAATCCAATCACTATGATGTTTCAACCTTAGCTTTCCATATCAGAGCACAAGGATTAGGTTTCTTCTAAGCAAACATGCTCAACCATCCGTACACTCTGACAGGACACTCCAGTCTAATGCTTGCCGGCTCGGCAATAAAAAGACAAATTAAGATCCTCACACCTTACAGTCAGCTTATCGCCAACCACACGAAAGCTGGAAGACATTGAAAGGTACCTGTAAGCGTGCATCATCAGCTGTTTCCTTTCATCCTCAGTCATGACGGGCTCGCGTCCAGGGGCACCCTCGGAGCTGGAGCACAGTTTGATGGTGACCTTCGACTTGTTGTTCTTTCCTAAAATAATAATTGGGAAATAAGTATAAGCATTTGCTTTAATTGCCTTGATCGTCTTAAAAACCATCAGAGTCAAGTTTCTGTAGGAATGACAAGGAAACCAATTCATTCACCTGATAGCTTATAACAATAGCAGTACCACCCGAAACTTCTGATGCAAACTCTTTCATGCTCTGCTCTGATACGTTTTATTGGTCTCAACCCATCCCACTCACCCAAATGATCACTCAGCTTGTTCCCAGGAAGAATCTTCTTCCCACATGCCCACATGCAAGCCTGCATCGGGTCGATGACCTCGGTCGCGGCTTGGGTGCCAGCCAGATCCTCAACGTTGTCCAGCTCCATCCTTACTGGGTCGTGGGGAGGCAGTCCCGCTGGGAACACTATCTTGGATGCTCCACGAAGCTCGTCAAGAGCTCTGGCGACGTCCTTTTGAGTCATGGTTTTACGAAGGTCCACCTTGGGTTGAGAATGGTGGAAATGATGAAGAGGAATGAGGCATACATTGTACA
Source organism: Campaea margaritaria (assembly GCA_912999815.1). Taxonomy (NCBI): domain Eukaryota; kingdom Metazoa; phylum Arthropoda; class Insecta; order Lepidoptera; family Geometridae; genus Campaea; species Campaea margaritaria. The sequence continues at coordinate 7,498,968 of OU538812.1, forward strand.
AGAGACCTTTATAAGGATAAATCTTTTCTCAACTTACATGCTTCTTACTGACGAACTCCTTAGCAGCTTCCATGGCCTTCTTCAGCACCTCTTGAAGGTTAGCTGGTGGGGCGAGCCCACAGCGGCGCCCCATGTCGTCTTTGCAGAAAACATGGCCTTGTGGTGCACAGCGTGTGGCCCAGGGGTCTTCAAGCTTTAATTCTTTTATCTGAAAATTATATGTAAGATGAATGAAAAAATAGCCTAGAGTGATGCAGAAGACAAATGATCCAACTCGTCGCTGCTTCTCATTCCAGTATCTTCTACAATTCTGCCTTGTATACCACTGTGTTAGATTTGGAAGCTATATGCAAGTAGGAGACCCATGCTCAGCAGTGGGACGATATGGGTTGATAATGATGATGATGATGATGATGAAGATGCAAATAGGATTAGAATTAGGTGGGAGTTACGTTTAACTAACCCAAATCTTACCTGTTCATCAGTCAGACCTTGCATCTCCAGCGGCAGGAACGTCCCATGCTTCATCAGCTCTTCCATCTCGTAACAGATCCTGGTGATCTTCAGTCTCCCGTTGAAGATCGCCGTGATGTCCTTCACCACATCATCCACTTCGTTCTGAACATCCGTTTCGTAGAGGAACTGATTCTCATCACCTCTTTTCACGTGGAGGATCACCATTTTCAGTTTCTTTCAGAGCGAAACACCGGTTAGTAGATGGTCGATTATTGACTTAACAGCTCTGGTTGCTATGGCGATTGGTTGTCATGGTAACTGTGTTTAGGAAAAAGGTTTGATCAAAAATATGTGTTGGAAAAAGTTTGATTAACATGAAGTTTACTTGTTTATTGTTTTAAGAAGTAAATACTGCTATGAATAGAGCTCTTTGTTCAGCTGTCACCATGATTCTTCAATACAGGCCACACGTGTTCAAAAGTCGACATATAAGAAAAAAAAAACTAGGCACTTTAAAAATGGTCGGCATCTCACGTACTTATGCGTCTCGTAATGACTACGTCCGGTTTTTTCCTTCCCGTGGGCTTTATTTCGCAGATAAAAGCATCTGAATACTCCATAATACGCCAATTAACCTCATCCACCACAGTATCCGGTACACACGAGCATACGAGTTCCACACAAGTAAACTACTAAAACTAAAATGAAAACACAATAGCGCCTGATGAAAAGCTTTGAGCAATACATCGAGTTGCGTTTTCAATTCTAGCAGGCGCTAAGAGAATTGTCGAATTAATTAATTCTCATAATCAGATCATTTGTTACTGTGGAGTGCTAAGTGAATTGATTTTCATTGTTTTCATATCGCTGAAAGCCACTGTTGTTTGGGAAATCCAATTTAGAAAACTAGGTACTTACCTAATAAATTGTGTACAACATTTAGAAACTTCCTGACGTAAAATTGATTACTCTTCTAGTGTTTTCTAATAGAAGTCGAACAAAAATACACAACGAAACGATACGAGTATTTGCGGAATTCATAATAACTTTCCCAAAGCATCGATTCAAAAGTGTAGCTCTCGTATTTTCCCTGTCAATTCCACATATTTTACCAATGGAAGTTGCTGTTATCCTAATAAAATCTGCACATAACTTTATAAATATCGTTCGGATGCCATCTTATCGGGCGGGCCGGAATCACACGGCCCACCGCGTTTCCGATACATTACCTCTGTCCGGCAATGTACCTATACTCCTAGATATCGTAACTCTATAATCTCATTATATCTTATTAATAGTCACCCTTTTAAAATAGGCATGGATAACACTATTGATACAGTTGAAATTTAATAATAGAAGTATTTACAAGCCTTTTTTTAATTCACTGGATACAATTTAATACAGTAGAAAGTCTTTATTGTACACCAAAAAGAAACTCAATACAGAAATATAACGAAATCTAAAAATAAGGTAGTGCTAACTACCTTATTTTTAAGCGGTCTTATCGGCTTAAAGCGATTTCTTCCAGACAAACAGAAATGTATATTGTTTTCAATTTTCTGACCGATTGTCGCGAGTGATATTTGTCATAGTTGTTTCATCAAAGCAATGGTTTTTACAACGATTTTGACAATTAACATTTTTATATCTTGCATTGCACTGCGCTCGTCATCCCGAGACATCCGCTCTAAAGTCTCATATTATGCCCAGTAATATCGCTGGTAACAGTGCCCTTCAAACCGGAACACAGTAATGTTTGCACGCTACTGATTGGCAGATGAATATCTGGCAAAGGTTCCCCAGGGGGTCTCTTGCAGAGGCCTCCCACTACAAAAAAAATATAAAATAGAATCCCCATAAAATTGACTTAGTAAACACTTTCACAACAACATTACACAAAAAAGCTAGTGTTAGTTTTAATATGAAAATATGAATGAACATTTTCTATGCAAATGTTTTGGCTCATTTGAATTTTAACTCTGTTTCAATGCCTGCAAAATGCTCTACAGGACCTAGCCAGGAACATAAAATTTCATTAATATTCAAAAGTTTTTGTAATAACATAGGACAATGTTACACGATTTCATGCACCAAGTTTCGATGACAATACAATTTTTAGGTAGTTTGGTAGAGATTGCTTTAGGCTATAAGACCGCCCATTGTATTTATTACTTTTCTGTGTTTAATACATCTTGGTGTCACACTTATACACATCATCATCATCATCAACCCAAAACGTCCCACTGCTGGGCACGGGTCTCTCCTCACTTTCGTGAGGAGGGTAAGGCCATAATCCACCACGGGGGCCCGGTCCGGATTGGTGGATAACATACCTACCTCCGAAATAATTCTCGGGTAGGTATGTGGGTTTCCTCACGATGTTTTCCTTCACCGAAAAGCGAGTGATAATTACGTACATATGTATACTTACACACATAGTTACTTAAAATAAACTAAATTATTGAGTTACTGAATATTAAATTAATATCTTTTGGAGGTGCTGATTCATGCCTGAATCTCACACAGGAAAAGGGAACCAGTGCTTCGGAAATACCACCAAGAGAAGATGCCATCAAGAAATTCTACGTTTTTTTTTTTTTTTTTTTTTAATTTCTGGCATATACTCGTCAAGGAGATAGTAAAAGTTTGCCACAGCCCAATGCAACTTCGTCCCCGTGTACATTTTTAAAAATAAACCTAAAAAAATAATCTTTTTTGATGGGATTGGATGTATTGAATGGATTCGCTTGATCGAGCCGGCTTGATAAGCCATTGAATGCACGACTGTAATCAAACTGATAGGGTTTTCGCTTGATATAATCTGCCTGTGTATACAGGACTCGTAGTCATGTGAACATTTTCGAAGTAAACTAAAATTGAAACTCAGCCGAAGTAGCCACGGTGCCAACCGTATTCTGTCTCACAGAAAGATGTGACAGAGCATCGAAGAAAATAACAAAACATATACTCATTAAAAATATATCCTTGTTTCAGATAAGAGTGACCGCGTCTCACAGACATGGACACGACATATCTACGGAAGATCCTGAGCTTATAGAACTACACCACGATAACTCCACACACCATGGGAAGGTACGTCGTAAATTTTACGCAGGGAATTCTCTATGGAATTCTTCTTTGATTGGAAAGGTAAAGAAGTTCTTGGAACAGAATAGCTAGAAAAAGATGTGAGAATGGTTGGATGATCCCTGGTTAAGTAGAAGTAAAGGAGGCAAGAGACATGGTGGACATTCCATCTAAACACATCTCCATATTTATTATGCGTACCGCAAAGGAGTGGAACTCCTTGCCGGAGTCTGTGTTTCCCAACAGTTATAACCTGGGAGTCTTCAAGTCACGAGTGAATAGGTTCCTTCTAGGTACGCGTGCACCATCGTAGACCGCATTGTCACTTACCATCAGGTGAGATAGCGGTCAAACGCGAACCTATTTATTAATATAAAAAAAAAAACAAGAGAATCTATAGCTTTGATCCAACGAAATTATAAAACTATCACAAGATTCGATACACAGAAAAAAAGAGAAAGAAAAAAAGGAAACATTAATAAATGAAAAAAAAAACAAATGATTTTGTATTTGTATTTATTTGTATTTGTATTTATTCTGACATAACTACACACACCAACGAACACGCACACATCGAAAGACAAGACAAGAAAACTATACATAGTTGTTATTCTTTTTTTTTCGTTGCAATTTCGCATAGACAAAGAAGTAAAGTAAGGTCCCTTTTCCTTTAGCATAACTTGTGCTGACGTGGGTGATCTGGTCCATTTTATTTCAAATTAACTGCACTACGCGCTTTCGCCCGCGTAATTCCATTTTTCCGCAATAACTCCACCACAGGTTGAAAACAGCCCATGTCACACACGAAAATAAACAAAAGTAAAACCAAAACAATATCAAATCGTGAGTTCATACAAAAATCACACAAAGAAAAAAGAAGTCTCAGTATTTCCCAAATTTTCCAACTTTCGTCCGCTCGATCAATAGTATATTGTCAACATTGCCCCGGTTTTTCACAAAAGTTTCTTTTGTCGCTATTTTCCCCCAAAAAATCCAAAATAGAAACAATACAATACTAGATTCTAGTCAGAACCCGTGATCGAGCAAACAAAAACAGCAAACTCGAAAGCCCTCCAAATTAAAACCATCCAAAACACGTATCCTTGTATCTTTTTTTGGAAAATCTTTGTAATATCAGCTTGCTGTTCTAATTTAAACCTAAAGCTTTAGAGTTAGAGTCGTGTAGGGAAGGTGGGGTAAAAAACGGGAACATATCGTGGTTCGCTTGACAAATTGAAGTTGAGCCCTCTGGACGTCAAATTTGCATATGTGGCTGTTGTTTTTGAGTGGTGCCTGAGGTGTAAGAGACAAGCGAACTTATTGAAACCGTAACATTAGCCAAAAACCGCTTTTTTGCTGCTTTACATTTGATTTCCTCAAAAAAATCAAGAAATTTAAACGGGGAAAATATAGCTCGATTTCGATACTAAACTCGTAAAATTAATAATTTACTGGTATAATTTCAAGTATTTATTGTTTTATTATTAAAAAATTATTCAATTGTATTCATAAAAGTATGCAATAATTTCATCAACGTTTTGTTATGACGTTGTCACGTTAAACTATCGTCCGTAAACCAACTTGACAGACAACCAATTTTTTTCTCTCTGTGTTTTTTTCATTTTGGTTTCAATAAAGAGTTACCTATCATTTATCTATCTATCTATCATAGATATCTGAGCGTCCCCACTGGTGGTCCAGTTGGGAATATACCGTATTTTCGCTCCAATGTTTAGTAACGCAGTTCCCTTGGTCCGCTCCTAAGCCTTTGACGCGAACGTAACATTTTGATTGTAAATTCCACTGTGTTGCACGCGGAGTGTTTTTACAGCTGCATTGCTGCAAGTCGCGCTGGCTGAGCTGGAACTGCCTTATTTGTCTTCCGTTTTGTACCTTGGCTTATCACTAACTACACCGCGCGTTTGGGGGCATACCACTTGGGTGGGTCCGCACTATAAAATATACAATCCCTACCTCCCTACCTATATTATAAATGCGAAAGTAACTCTGTCTGTCTGTTACGCTTTCACGCCTAAACTACGGACCGATTTAAATGAAATTTGGTACAAAGATAGTCTAGAGCCCGAGAAAGGTCACAGGCTACTTTTTAATGCGAAATAAGGGTCATAAGGGGTTGAAATGGAGGATGAAAGTTTGTATGGAAGTTTCGTCATTTTTGAAGCTAATAATATTAAAGATATAAAAAAATATATATTTAAATGTAATATTTCATTACCACAGCAATATGTTGTCAAAATTAACAAATGTTCCAGCAAACAACTCATTAACTTTTCCCAATCCTTTGAAGTGAAAAAAATCACAACTCAAAAATTCTTTACCCAATATATCGTTTGATAAAGTAACATAAATAACCGGCCTATTTCGGAAAATTACCACTTGCGGGTTCGTTCGCTCCACCCTTCTCAGAAATACGAAAATATTCAAGCCAAAAAGGCGCATTGATCCTCGCCAATATTTATTTGCGATCGTAGTAAAGTTATCTAATGTTATAAATTCTTACCAGGGAATACAGCGACGGCAGACATTTTCCTAGACCATAATATTATAGTAGTTCCGTGGCACAAACGCTCGGTAGCTTTATTTTTGACGTGAATATGCCCGTGTATGTGGAAGTGTGCGGTGTAGCCAAGGACGTAATAATATACTCTATGGACCCGGCACCCATCTAACTCTGCAAGTGGAGTTTTTAGGAAAACTTAAAATATGACGTTTCATTTTTCTCAAACTCGTCTTCGTGTGTTAATGTGTAGTTTTAATGAATATTATCCATTAAGTATTCGTCAGTGTGTACGAGTGTAAAAAAATGTGACAAACCCAAAAAACGAGCCATTTCGTGTTTTCTCCAAAACTACCAAGAAGTTTCAGTAAAACGTCCACTACTTTACTGAATCGTGACTTTGAATAGTGTACCTACCTACTGGCTAGGATATTTTAAAAACATATAAATCTTTAAAATTATTTAAACTTGACGCTGGCTGAATGCGTTTATGGTGCAAAGCCAATATGAAGAAAATTACATATTACAAGACATTACACTTGTGATTACAGAAACAAATACCAATAAGCTTTTCTTAATGTTGTACTAGACCGATGTTTAACCATAATCTCACCTGATGGTAAGCGACGACGAGGCCAAAGGAAAAGCACGCGTGCCTAGAAGACACCATTCACTCTTGACTTGAACACAGCTAGAGTAGTTGCTGATCGCAAACTTACTTCCATTATACGAACAAACGATCATATAACATTGGCAAGAGAAAGCGCGAGCGTGCTTAGTCCTCTGATTAGATCGTTTAAGGGTCCCGTTTAGGAAAACTTGAGTGTGGTGTATTGTACGCAGCGCACATACGACGAGGTGGAACCGCGACACACTGGTGTAGTCTTATTTGGTAGAACGGTTCAAGGTCGCAAATGTACTTTAATAGAATTGCGCTACCATACTGAGGTATATACTTTTTCAAACTCAAACCATTACTAGATAATAATCATTAGTATTGTAGATCATATTTTGACTTATTTTTTTGTTTTTTTTTTATACTTATGTATAAGAGATTAGCAGTGGTAGCCTAGTCGGAGAACGTCCGCCTTCCAATCAGAAGGTAGTGAGTTCAAATCCCAGTGCAGGCACGTACCAATGTGTTTCTGTAAAACATATGTACGTTATTATCACTCGCTTTTCGGTGAAGGAAAACCTCGTGAGAAAACCCACATACCTACCCGAGAATTATTTCGGAGGTGATCCACCAATCCGGACTGGGCCCCCGTGGTGGATTATGGCCTAACCCTCCTCACGAAAGTGAGGAGAGACCCGTGCTCAGCAGTGGGACGTTATGGGTTGATGATGATGATGATGATATTAAGAGATTATTTTTCACGTGTAAAAGTGCAATATTTATGGGAGAAAAGACGGTACAAGGAATGTTTTAGCACAAACATACAAACAAACTCATATTTGCATTTAAATTATTGGTTAGGATAAGTAGCATTCAATTATATTATAAGCAATGTTCAGTATATAATGCTTATTTGTGAATTTTATTGTAAATAAAACGTCTCCCACGACAAAACAAATATTAACTGACAGGACGAGGATCGTGAATAGGAGACATCAAAGAATGGGGGTGACACATGAGTGAAATCAAATATTTATGGGCATGCGATATGTATGGTTTTTGTAGACTTGCAATTTCGCAGAAGTGGGACCACAAGTTGCCTGATGGACTTGCGATTTCGCAGAAGTGGGACAACGTGTTGCCGGATGGACTTGCGATTTCGCAAAAGTGGGACAACATGTTGCCTGATGGACTTGCGATTTCGCAGAAGTGGGACAACATGTTGCCTGATGGACTTGTGATTTCGCAGAAGTGGGACCAAAAGGCTGCCTGATGGACTTGCGATTTCGCAGAAGTGGGACAACGTGTTGCCTGATGGACTTGCGATTTCGCAGAAGTGGGACCAAAAGGCTGCCTGATGGACTTGCGATTTCGCAGAAGTGGGACAACGTGTTGCCTGATGGACTTGCAATTTCGCAGAAGTGGGACAACATGTTGCCTGATGGACCGCCCATTGTGACACTAATTGTTAAACTGGTGTTTCAATATAGAGTCGATTTATCTATCTATGTTTCATAGACACACATGGTTACGCACAGAGATTTGTACTCTCGACGCTCTCCATGGAAGGCGGGCGTTCTCCCACTAAGCTGCCACGGTTCTAAGATCACTTGACATAGTTTAGTTGGATTCCTGATAATTGTTTCAACATATTGTACAATTTATCGACACGTGTGAATTCGGAGCAAACCACGACCTAATAAATATAAATCAAAAAGTCGCAAGTCTATTACCCCTCGTGACAGTAGGAATTATGACATGATTCCGTTTGCATGAAAAACTCGGCTGGGAAAACGCGAAATAAACATACATTATACATACATGGTAACGGCGTAACGCCGTATAACGGCGGTCGACGGTTTGTTTAGAGGATTACACTTTTGATTTATAGTCTGTGACGTAAAACATTTTATGTAGACTGTGCAAAAGGTTTTTTTATTTATTTTGTTTTTTTTTTATTCTTAAGTGGTGACGGAGGTGTCGAAGGTTCTAACAATACGAGGGTTAGTTTAGAATATAAAGTGCTGAGATCTGAAATACGCGTAGAACGTAGACGTTGGCGTAGCTCGACTCGTTTGTTCGTAGAGCTACGCGTCTACGTCGTAGATAGCTTTGCTACGAGAGTGTTTAAATTTTTCTTTGTCGTGACAACGTCTAATAAATCGATGAACGCCGGCTGCATGCACGAAAAAGTTGACACTTTGTCCCATTACGCTCATTGTACGCTTGCGCCGCATCTATCTCTCTTCTCTTCTTGACAGGTTAATTAGTCTTGCATTTAAAAATCTGATTTCTAGTATAATTTCAAGTTTTTATTCTTTTATTATTAAAAAAAAATCTATTTTATTCATAGAAGTATGCTATCATTTCATCGATGTTTTGTTATGACGTTGTCACGTTAAAATATCGTACGTAAACCAACTTTACAGACAACCCATTTTTGGTTCTTCATATACTAAAACTGAGATAAAAATATCATTTAGAAATAAACTGAAAAAAAAAATTGCAAAAAAAACAACTGAATTGAGAACTTCCTCCTTGATGTCGTCTAAAAAGGTGGCAAACACTTCTTCAGAATTGGCTGATGCTCCAATCGCTAATAACAGAGAAATGGTTCAAAACACCCAATTTTGGTTGTTTCCGCCCAATTTCCACAAACAATTACATATTCCGGTCAGACGTATGCAAAAAAGTCACGTGTGGCCTGATCTCTTCCTTGCTCGGTAGACTCCGTGTGTAAGGAGCGCTTGTAATGGTGAAATAACATGATTTTTATTATACACAGATAAATATTATTTAATACATTTGGAAGATACTTTTTATTTTCAGCTAAAATTTTTAATATTTTTTGACCCTAAAACGCAACTGTAGTCTTAGTTGTATGAGAAAACACTGTGGTGTGTGCAGAGCCGCACCTATAAAAAATTCTAATCCATTGACAAATGACGGAGTTCCGAGATAAATAAAAAAAAGATCATCATCATCATCATCAACCCATAACGTCCCACTGCTGGGCACGGGTCTCCCCTCACTTTTGCGAGGAGGATTAGGTCATAATCCACCACGGGGGCCCAGTCCGGATTGGTGGATAACATACCTACCTCCGAAATAATTCTCGGGTAGGTATGTAGGTTTCCTCACGATGTTTTCCTTCACCGAAAAGCGAGTGATAATTACGTACATATGTTTTACAAGAAACACATTGGTAAAAAAAGATACGCCCGAATTAAAAACCTCTCCTTTTCAGAAGCCTGTCAAAAACCATGTCCAACATCTATATATAAACTGGCAGTAAGCTGCCGCCATCCGAATCAGCATAACGAATGCATAATACGCGACTTTTTGTGCACAATTCCGCGTCACAAGTCTCCTAGCGTGCCGTTGATGGGGCCAAATGGCATGACACGCCCAAATTAACCATTGTGCAGGCGCGGGTGGAAATGGGATTTAGTGATGTGCCTTTAGTTATTGGTAATAATTAACCTTAGAGTACTTATTTACATTTATACAGTCACGCCTTCTCCCCGTTGAGATAGGCAGAGACTACACGCTACAAGCCTGACACACCTTTCGCTTCTTCCACTTTCATGAGTCCCTTCTCACATGCACGCCGGTTACAGGTACTTTTGTCTTGGCCTTTTTTTAGTACGTCCTCGATTGGATCGGGGTACGTTCGCCTGCGTCGACCCCTACCGGCTGGCCCATTCATGCTAGATCCATGAATCTCTTTTGTCAATCTTCCTTCATCCATCCTCTCTAGATGTCCAAACCATCTAAACATCCCTTTCTCTTTTTTTTCACTACCTCTTCTACCATTCTACATCGTTCCTTTATTACGCTGTCCTCCATTTTGTAGAGTAATACCTAAGTATATTATTTGATAGATTTTGTTCAGTTTTCAACTTAGTTTTTACCTACTTTCCGAGATATTCTCAAAAATTCCAGATTTATGTGAGTAAACTAAAAGCCGTGAATTTATTTCATACGTAAAAGTGCATTTCATAATTCTACTAATTATTCGTCTTAAAAAAATCCTTGAAATACGAAAAGCTCATTACACTACAATACACATTACATTTCTATTAGCTACAATATTTCGAGCTATCTCGATTTTTCATATTAAATTTGACGACAAATCAATATATTCATCATAATCATTACCATCGACATGTATCGGCCCACGGCAGAGCACGGGTGTCCTCTCACTTTCACGAGGAAAATTGATAAATATAACACTCGTATCAAATAATTAATTAAACTTCATAAACGCGAAACAACCCCATTGTGCAGTTCCCAATCCATCCACTCAAAAAGTGCGATAAATACACATATTGAACGCAGTGCAATACAAACAGCACTGGGCACGAGTCGAAACCTTATATCGAATTTTACAGTTCGTGTAATCCATCTGGCGTGCGAACACACGGGAAAGAAGTTTGGCTTGAAACGCAGACTTGTGTAATAATTGTAATAAGTAATCGGGGTAGTGGAAACTTTAACATGATTTGGAAAGTCGAGTCATTAAGCTCAATGCCTGACTTTTTTTAAGTACAAGGCCAGCGTTTAATCACAATCTCACCTGATGGAAAGTGATAAGGAGGCCGAAGGTAAAGTACGCCAGCTTAGAAGATACTATGAACTCTTGATTTGAACACACCTGACGTTCAAGAATTTAATGTAATGTGCAATAGGAAGTTATCTATCGATCTTAACAACGTATTATGAGAGACATGTTACCAGCAAATGATAATCTATGCGATTCACAACCTACCAGGTTCGAAACGTCAGCCAGTGACTTGGTTTTATACGTTGCCTGAGAATTTCCATCGTCTCGTTCTTCCGAGGGCAGGTCATGCTGTCAGTCTCAGTTACTTTCACTTGACGGAAGTCGTTATCCGACGTCATAGGTTAACTAACCTTGATACCCAAAGCCAACACTACATTATTAGGCAAACAATAAACAGTTAAATGTCGAGGCATCAAATTATACGTGTATTTCCCGTAGCGGCATCTGTCACAATATCTTCCCGTATGTTTACATGTCTGAAAGCGTTTCCGTCGAACGAAATCCGGAACAGTAATTGGCGTACTACGATTAAACACTGCTACTGTGTTTTATTATTTGCTTTAATTTAAAAATGGGAAAGTAGGGGCGATGCATATAAAATATGGCGTTTGTAAGCCGCCATGTTTTATTTTTGACACTTTATATAGATCCTTTATCAGTCTCAACTTTAACCCCAGACCTCACTTATCAAAGTCCATCAAGTCGTTTATGCTATAATTATTATGATGTGACTAATAAACATATTTACATCCATAATTAACATCCAACAAACTTATTCATCACTCGCTTTGCGGTGAAGGAAAACATCGTGAGGAAACCCACATACCTACCCGAGAATTATTTAATTTATACACTGGAATTTGAACTGGGTCAAACTGTGTTCCAGTTTGAAGGGCACTGTTTCCAGCGAAATTACTGGGCATATGAGACTTTAGAACCGATGTCTCAAGGTGACGAGCGCAGTACCGCAACCGATCTTGTAATGGAAAGTTCTGGGTGGCGCTGTGGTTGTTACGGGCAGGCGTGGCGGTTACCACCAGCTGAACGGCTTGCTCATCGCGTTCCTTTCTTGGAAAGCGGACATTCTCCCACCAGGTAGCTCCCACCACACCGCTTTACCAACGTGAGTGGTATGCAATAATCTTACTCTTACTTATATGTTTAATATTCCACAGGACCGTGGCGGTTGGTCGCAGTGGAGTGAATGGTCGCTTTGTTCGCGTACTTGTGACGGCGGCGTGTCGCGCCAGCTCCGAACATGCTCGTCGCCCGCCGGCTGTCGCGGCGAACCTGTCCGCTATAAGATTTGCAATATGCAGGTAAGGTATTTCTTACAAAAAGAAATATAAAAAAAAGTAAAGTGACAACGCATAGGACCGGAACAAATGGCGTGGAACAGAGGAGGCCTATACCCAGCAGTGGGTGGATACGGGCTGAATAGATAGAATAGAATAGATGAATGATGATGAAAGAAGCGAAAATGTATACCTTTAATTTCGGCTAAGTTATCAGAATGTAAGATGGAATCCAATCGAAAACATAAATGTGAAATGAGAGCCAAGTTCAATATTATGATATACTAGCTGCGTTCCGCGGTTTCACTGTTCCCGGGGGAATATGGGGATAAAAATAGCCTATATATATCGCTGTCAATGTAGCTTTCCATTAGTGAAAGAATTTTTTAAATTGGTGCAGTGGTTTAGCCGAAACCTTACATATTTCCATACATACTTTCATCCCCTATATTTATATTACCCCCTCAAGGGTAAATTTTTACAAACTTTGAATTTACCATTTATTTACCCTATGTCCTTTCCTAGGCTCTAGACTATCTCTGTACCAAATTTCATTTCAATCGGTTCAGTAGTTTAGGCGTGAAAGAGCAACAGGCAGACAGACAGACAGAGTAACTTTCGCATTTATAATATAAAAAAGTAGGGAAGTAGGGATTATGCCTTGGTTGTTGACTTCATCGACAAAAGAAGTGAGATCTAAATGGGTGCCAAGTTCAATGGTCAGTCCCGAAATTTATTTATAACAACAATTTTTTTTTCGTCTTGGAATAGAAAAGAATAGAAAACTCTTTATTGTACACCAGAAACAAAAATAAACACAGTACAGAAGAATTACAATAGGTAAACAAGCGTAGTACGATAGGCGGTCTTAGTTTTTAAGTTTTCTTTGTCTTGTGATGTTTCAATAAAGAGTTTATCTATCTATTTTTTTATTCATCATCATCATCAACCCATAACGTGCACCCACCAGTGGGGCTGGGCACTCACTTTCGTGAGGAGGGTTAGGCCATAATCCACCACGGGGGCCCAGTCCGGATTGGTGGATAACATACCTACCTCCGATATAATTCTCGGGTAGGTATGTGGGTTTCCTCACGATGTTTTCCTTCACCGAAAAGCGAGTGATAATTACGTACATATGTTTTACAGAAACACATTGGTACGTGCCCGCACTGGGATTTGAACTCACGACCTTCTGATCGGAAGGCGGACGTTCTCCCGCTAGGCTACCATCGCTTTTTTATTACCACTTAAAATATCATTTTTTCAAAACTTAGGATAATAATATATTGAAGCCTAAGGTCTGACTTAACCAAAATGAATTCTACACGTAGTCAACACAGAGGCGATTTTTCATAATTTTCAAAATGCGATTTAAGCTCTAGTCTCCAAGGTTCAAAACTAATCACAGCCAGCATAATGTAATGTTTGCCAAAAATGAATCTCCGTACGGCGGAGTTTCAACTAATAAGTCAAACAAGCGCACTCGAAGCAACCGGAGCAAACAACAAACAACGTTACTTGTTACTTGTTACGGCAATCAAACTGTCGCAGTCGCGGCCGGCAATAATTGGTTCCGCGGTTGTGTACTGCGGGACATATTAACAGCACGCTCTTATTCGCCACTAGCTACGCCCCGCAGTTTCGCCCGCATTAAGTCATCATCAACCCATAACTTCCCACCGCTGAGCACGGGTCTCCCCCCGCTTTCGTGAGGAGGGTATGTAAGTATAAAGTAATAACTGTTCATTTTTACGGGATAAAAAGTTGTAAAAGTAGCTCAACTTACTCTTTATAACATTAGCTATCTGCGGGTGAAAGTCCCGTCAAAATCGGTCCAGCCGTTTCTGATAATAACCGGAACAAACAGACAGACAAAAATTAAAGAATTTTTTTTTTGATGTTGGTTCCGTATAATAATATACTTTCATAAAAATGCATTTAGTGAAAAGCTAACAAACAGACACTTCAATTTTATTTATTTGGATGAATTATAGATTTTGAACGGCCTTCGTGGCGTATGCGGGGAGGAGCCAACTGCGAAGGGCGCGTGTTCGATTCCCGCACAGGTCAAACATTTGAGTGAAACACAAGTATTTGCCCTGAAAATGGGTGTTTGTAGGACCATGGTCCTCGCAGTTCCTGATTTTCTGGATACAGGCGATCTTAGTTAAGGGTCAGGAGCTAAATATGTGATCGTGGCATTTTTGGAACATTTTTTTTAATATTGTTTATACGAGATGTGCATATCGTTTGCCTGTCATCCTAGGAAAATGCAGAATTCCTGCGGGAAAAAGAGAATTTTGCGGGTAAAATGATTTAAAAATAAAGTTGATAAGCGCTTGTCTTGTTATTAACAAATTACGTCATACTTTTTATATTATTTAATGTGATTATAAAAATAAATTATACTTATTATCATTATAACAGTTAACTATCTTGATTCTTTTTTAACAAATAAAACTTTATTTTACCATGATATTATTTTATCGTTTTAATTTTATTAAATTATCTACCAGATACGTATCAGTTTCATCTTATTGTGTGACTCAATAATTCCTGTTACATTTTCTTTTAATATCTCCACAATTTCTTCGGACACGGCTTCCTTAAACATCCTCAATGGGTACAATAAAAGCCACAGGGGATCACTCTAGCTCCGTTTAGATATCTTACACAAAGTTTTATTGCGGAAAAATTCCAGCAAACAAGCTAAAATTACATTACTTTCGAATAAGGATGAAACATCAAGAAAATGTCATAATAATTAAAAGTCAGTGAAATGCGGTGGGCTAGACCGGCTGTAGGCGTGGCGAGTGTGGCGATAAGTGTTTTTATTTTTAATGCATTCCGCCAGTGTCAAAAAGGTATTTTAAATTTCTTGTTTAAAAATATTAATCTTAGTAAACTTTATTATTTAACCTACGTATGGCTACGTGTGTCTATTTCTAATTTTACTCATTAAAATAAGCGATTGAATGCAGCTGCGAAACGCCATTTTTCTTTCGCGTCAACAAATCTTTTCCTCAGTTTCCAGCTACAATTTTCCTCGCCGTAACTTCCGTTGCGCAAATACACTGAACATTTCCGCCAACCAAGAAGACACATCAAAAAAACTGTCGTAAAGAATCACAAAAAGGCAATGTACACTTTCCCCTGTCCCCCAGTGTACTATAAAGTTCAAGGAGTCTTCAGCTCTGTCAAGTCGCTGTCTGGAGTTTATTAAATAAATGCACTGGAAACTCCGCCGAGAGTCGGTTAAGCCCGACGTGTAAATTAGTTCCAGTGGTTCCGTATAATTATTTTAAATGTGCCAAAGTTTGAGAGCTTTTGATGCCGGGGATTGTAATTTGGTGTTCATGAGTATGGTATTAGGGGTGCAATTTCATTGCGAATTATGGTTTACGGTGATTTAGATTCAATTCGTGGCTTTAGCGTCATTTTTTAGGACTGGTAATGTAAGAGTTTCTTGCAACATTTTTTATACGAAATTGCGCCAGACTCATGAATGAAAAAATATTTTGTTTAATACTGTGTTATTTAAAAAATAAAATATGACCAACTAAACTAGCGAGTATAATGTATTATGGTTTGTATTAGAAAAAGGAAATCTCCTTTTTAGTGGTAAAGCCTGGGGGGTAACCATACGTGGTTACTAGGTACGCCTATTTATTATTATTCCATGCAGTTCAGTTTAAGGCCTTAAGCTAAACGGCCTAGATTGGCACCACACACTCGTATGTTAAATGACAAACGTGACGTGACGTTACTCAAAAATAGACTGGAGAATGAGAGAAAAAGAGAATGAGATGGAGCTATATAAACTACCATAAATGCAAACAAATTGTTCAGATCTCTTTGGATAAATGTCTCTGGTCGACTTATGAACGCTGAGCGATATTGGTGGTGACAGTAAGCAGGGCAGTTCAGTTTAAGGCCTTAAACTGTATGGATTTAACTGTTCGTGGTGAAGCCCCCATTTTTGATCACTGGGGTCGTAACAGGGTTCCATAATATTTACAACGGAACCCTAAAACATAGTTAAAAAGGCTAATCTCATGCGGAATCCTACTGCGCAATAACTCAAAGGAAATAACGACTCCTTGTTACCCCTCACAGCACATAAATAAGAGAAACAGAATAAAATCAGTTACACCAAAAGTACTTTGTCGTAATAAGATCTTTTCGTGTTCCTTAGCTATTAAACGAAATCGCGGATTGTGTTACTGTGACAGAGGTAACATCAATTATTTTTTATGATAATTTTACAGCGTCGGTTCGTGCCTTAACAATGTTTTCCAATTAAAAGATTAACTTATTTTAATCATTAGTTTGAAGCGTTTAAGATAATTTTTGACAACACCATGAGTAATTTTCTCAAGGATTAACACATTCATTAGTTAAGTAACGAGTTAACTTGTAAAACTGGCTTAAGTCAAGTCTTATGATACATTAAGTGTATCATCATTTTTCATGGTCTTGACCAGAATAAAACAAGCGGTGGTAGCCTAGTGGGAGAACGTCCGCCTTCCAAGCAGAAGGACGTGATTTCAAATCCCAGTGCGGGCACGTACCAATGTGTTTCTTGTAAAACATATGTACGTAATTATCACTCGCTTTTCGGCAAAGGAAAACATCGTGAGGAAACCCACATACCTACCCGAGAATTATTTCGGAGGTAGGTATGTTATCCACCAAACCGGATCCCGTAGTGGATTATGCCCTAACCCTCCTCACGAAGAGGGAGACCTGTGCTCAGCAGTGGGACGATATGGGTTGATAATGATGACCAGAATTGTCGGCGGGTCGTCGATCGTGGATGCTTCGCTGCAGAGGAAGTAACTCCAAACTCCAATCAATTAATCATGCATTCTGTGCTGAGAGGCAAGTTTTCACCTCGTGCCGATATCCTCCGTAATTTGTTTGTCGGTTACGGATAGCCTAAGTTTTAATGTCAATTATATCAGCTTAAGGGTTGGTCACATCGATGTATCGAGAACGTGCACTTTTTTAATTAGTTAAAAGTGTTTGACATGAACTTGGACTGGTTCCTTTTTAACACGCTTTTATTAGCTCGGTATCTATGTAACCTAATCTTTGAATCAATTTTTACCCACTTCAAAACGTTGGATTCATTTGAAACTGGTGACAAAACAATAAAAAAATTAAATGTAATAAATATATATAAATAAAACTTCATAGCTACTAAAAACAAGAAAATAAATTACAGTTAAAATAAACTAAATAACACGCTTTAATAGCAAGCTGAAATAAAAAGTAGAAAAATAATTAATTTTATGGTAAAAAAGCGTGGGGCGCGTTTTACTTTGTATTTTTATTTACCCTTTGATATCAAGCACCCCACGCTTTTTTACCATAAAATTAAAAAAAAATCTTCTTTATTTAATTGAGTTGCCTTTAATTTTGTTTTTCTTCTTCTTTATATATGAGTTATTCGAAATAATATGAGTTTTGATTAATTAAACACAACGATACGCGTCGAGCACCCCCTTAACACTAAAGTTGAGCGTTCAGCCCCTATTATGCGAAGTTGGTTGACCGTGTAGAAGTTAGTTTCCCTAATAAATTCATGGATTCGTTTGCTAGTCCTCCGTAAGCAATTAGAACTCCGTATTCACGATATTGTGTGGGACTTGAATGGAGTTTGTTGTTTTGTTATCGATTGGGAAATATTAATGGCAGAGCTATATTTATGTGGTAAAGTTTTTCATTAGAGTCATTGAGTTATTCTATATCGCGCAATTTATTTATTTAGGCTCACTAACCCTTAGACGAGAAAAAGTCATTCTCAGCGTCGCCGTTAAACTTGTCATTGGCTACATGCACATTTTTTTTATCCACCTGATGGTAAGCGCTACACCTGCCCATAACAGTTACAGTGCCGCACAGAACTTTGCATTGCATAATCCTGCGCGGCACTGCACTGCGCTCGTCACCCTGAGACATCGATACTACAGGCTCGTGCTACGCCTAGTAATTTCACTGGCAGCAATGCCCTTCCAACCGTAACACAGGAATGTTTGCACACTACTACTTGGCGGACGATAAATGCACAAATCACAAGAAGCAAAAACTTACAAAAGAAAACTATAGAATTTCAACATTTTAAATTTAAAACTGAGTTAGTTCAACCCGGCACCAGGGGTCCATAACTCCTGAGCAACCTAATTCACTCCAGTGCAGCTGCACACGATAAAACTCACCTTCTGTTTAGAAAGAACGTTAGTTCAACGACTTTATAGGGGGTTAAAAAGAAGGGATGATAGTACACTGTGAGAAATAATTTTGTCTAAAAATTATTTTTTTTAAATTTCATGTTTACAAGCTTCTGTTTTATTGATGGTTGTATTTGTCAAATCTTGCAAGATTCATCCCAGTTCCTTTTGTTCAACTGAGTTGAAATCATACATGTGTTTTTTTTATAATTATAAATCGGTTTCTGGAACTCCAGACCAAATAGGCTGTGTAGGGTTCATGCGTGACGTCACGTTCAGTAGAGCGTGTCAGGGAGTTGGTGTACTGCTTTCCGCTGGGATCGTAGCATGTGGAAAGATGTAGTCTCTGCCTATCGCAACGGGAGAAAGGCGTGACTGTATGTATATCCTTCCTTATATTATAAATGCGAAAGTAACTCTGTCTGTCTGTCTGTTGCTCTTTCACGCCTAAACTACGGAACCGATAGAAATAAAATTTGGTACAGAGATAGTCTAGAGCCTGAGAAAGGACATAGGGTACTTTTTAATGCGATAAAAGCATTGTAAGGGTTTGAAATAGGGGATGAAAGTTTGTATGGAAGTTTCGTCATTTGTGAAGCTAGAAGCTTGAAATTTATTTTTGAGGCTTTTGATTAGATTTAAGTAAATATTACATTCAAAGTTTGTAAAAATTTACCATTGAGGGGGTAAAATAAATATAGGGGATGAAAGTATGTATGGAAATATGTAAGGTTTCGGCTAAACAACTGGGCCGATTTTAAAAATTCTTTCACTAATGGAAAGCTACACTGACAGCGAGTAACATAGGCTATTTTTATCCCCATATTCCTGCGGGGACAGGAACTACGCGGGTGAAACCGTGGGGCGCAGCTAGTACTAAATAAGTTCGCGTTTGACCACTATCTTACCTGATGATAGGCGACGATGCGGTCTACGATGGTGCACGCTTACCTAGAAGTAACTCATTCACTCGTGACTTGAAGATTTGTTGACTTAATATTCGTCAAATTGAATAATAACCGATAAAAATAGAAATATTTCTTGGACACAAGGTACAAGATAATTATTATTATTAAAAAAAAAAAAAAGACTTCAAACAGCATTTAAAAGCACTAAAAACCGCGTACAATAATATTATTATCGGAATATGCTATCTACTGAGTGGTCTGAAGTGAAGGATACGATTTATTATCTTACCTACCGCTTGCAATTTTATAAATTTCGCCGCCAAATAATTTCCACAAAAGCACAACAGAGAATGGCTTCATAAGATATTCCCCCCGAGACACCGAACACAAAAAACCATTCGTCCTTGAGAGCTCTCCACGGCCGCCACTCACACCGTATTTGCATCAGAAACGATAGCACAGTACTTATGGAAACAGTGACTGAAGTTTCGTTTTTAACGGGCTCGTGCCTATAGTAACTAAGTACAGTACTTTGCTACAGCAGCCAGTCTCGCCAGTTGCTACAGAAATCAGTTATAATTTGTAGTAGGTGCAAAGCGCAAAGCGCGCAAGTTACCTAACTTAACTTACGGATAACTTTTTACGAGCCTTACAAGCACAATGACTCTAATGACTTATTGTAACTTATGAGCGGATTTCCGTCACTTCGTGCTTTGGAGAGCACGTGAAGCTATCAATCCCGGTTTTTATCATTGAAAACTATTGTTTAATCATGTCTGAGGCCATTGGATGGGTCGACTAAATCTGACATCAGGAGCCAGCAGTATCTCATTTAACATGTAAGAAGAACTAACAATAAGTAATTGAGAAACTATCACCATCATAAATAATCGGTTTTGGCCCCTAAATAGAGTTTTATATTTTAAAAACTACGAGGACCATGGTCGCACAATGTTAAAGGAATTTTATTTTTAATAGTTTGTATTGACTCTGAGATTTACCGCGACTATTCCAAAATATCTCGTCTGGTTTCTTAATTTTATATCTAAATGCCACCCAAAACTTAATTCTAAAACTAAAACTAAACCAATCCAAACCTATGTCAAATTAAAAAGAAATGTCGGGACCTCCAATACTGACTTCCAATAAATTGTTTGCGTCGTTAGAAAGGATATTGTAGTCCGATCCACTTATGAGTTTAATCGTCTCCATGAGTTCTTTCGAGGGGAGAGGCGGGGAGGGGGTTGGGTGCTGACAGGGTTGTCACTTGCAACTTTTTATTTTCCCTTAATTTTTTAAATATCTAATTATAGATTGATTTGGGTTAATTCATTATGTGAAATACAAAAATCGCGTTTTAAAAAAATATACAAAAAAAAATACGTTTTTAATCTTCATTACATACCCGAATTTTTTAATTTAAAAATAGGAAAAAAATATTGCCCAGTAATTTGTCCGGAAACTTTACCCTTCAAACCGGAATGCAGTTATGTCTGCACACTACTGCTAGGCAATTAAATATATGGAAAAGTGTAAGGTACTTCCCTAAGAGGACTGTTGCAGGAAAGGTTTGCAAACATAGAAAACTAAGGCCCATTTTCTACTAGATGTAACGATGTACTCGATGGTGGTAATCACGCTAATCATAGAGCTGACTGTCATGGGCTGAAAGGAGTCTGAATGTTTATTTGACCATGGTCATGGTCATGTTGGTATATAATAAAGTATTTTCTATTCTGATTTGTTCTGGAGGCCTACCATAACATCTTATAGCGATTCAATTGAAGACCTAAACTGAACCGCGTCGCATAATCGTACCGTGACGTCTTATTTTTAATATTGCTGCCATTTTCAACCTAAACTGGATCCTGTTTAGGTTGAAAATAGCTTATTAGCGACTCAATTTAGGTTGCTGCCATTTTCAACCTCTATTTAAGGTAGAAAATGGCAGCAACATAAAAACTAAAACGTCACGGTACAATTATGCGACGCGGTTCAGTTTAGGTCTTCAATTGAATCGCTATGAGATGTCATGGTATGCCTCCTGTTCTGTTCTATTCTATTCTATTTTATAGTATTCTATAGTATGCTTAATTCTGTAAATATTGCTGAAGCCTCAAAAGTTAATTCAGCAATGTTCAAAAACTAAACCGCTTCCAATAACTTCGACAACATCTGTACCCAATCTATTTCACAAAATATATATCCTCCAAATATTTGCTCCTATTTTTCGCCAAACAATACGTTTATTTCGCACTCGCCACCCCTACGCGGCTCGGAATGACAATAAGGTATCTTCGGAGTTTATCGACTACCCTCGCTTTTAAATCTGATTGGTCTGTTCTGTATTTCGAGAATATATTCTCGTTTCTCGCAAATTGAGTGGTTTATAATTCAGTCCGCGATTTTGCGCTTTTTTGGCAGAATGGAATGGTGTAGGAGCGTTCTTAATTTAGTTTGACGTTTTTTGGGACGGTTCTTTTTTTGATTTGGCTGAGTGACGAGATGAGCAAGTCGTTCACCTGATGGTAAGCGCGACGCCTGCCCATAACAGTTATAATGCCACCATGACACGGCCCTGCACTGCGCTCGACACCCTGAGACATCGGCTCCAAAGACTCAGGCAAATATATTTTTAAGCAAATTTTTATAAAATACGTATTAATAAAAATTTAAAATAAGTTTTTTTTTTATTACTATTTGTTGATCAGAATGAGTCCAAATACCATCAATCTACTGTAAGTCACTGAAGACTGTCTTTCTTCCATCTCCATCATCAGATCAGCTCGCTGTCACCATAATATTGTATTGTCATCGGAATTTGACATGCATACAAAACAGCAACTCAACTTGACAAAGAGAACCGTGTCAAAATTGACTTGCAAAATTCCTGGGGCCTCACCACGAACAGTTAAATCCATCCAGTCTAAGGCCTTAAACCGAACTGCCCTGCTAACTGTCACCACCAATATCGCTCAGCGTTCATAAGTCGACCAGAGACATTTACCCAAAGAGATCGGAACAATTTCTTTGCATTTATGGGAGTTTATATAGCTCCATCTCATTCTCTTTCTCTCTCATTCTCTGCAGTCTATTTTTAAGTGACGTCACGTCACGCTTGTCATTTATGAGTGTGCGGTGCCAATCTAGGCCGTTCAGTTTAAGGCCTTAAAATGAACTGCATGGAATAAGAATAAGTACGTGGTTACCCCCCAGGACGTACAAGTGAAGTTAGATAAAAGCTTTTAAAATTGTAAAAGTACATGGAACCGGTACAAGTAAATGTACTGCCAGAAAATCACTTAGTAAAACCTTTTTCTCCAACAGCGGCACTGTTTTTACAATAAACAAACACTACCCAGAGGCGCCAGAGTTATCTCTCGAAACGGAGAACATTACAAACCCTGGGCCATCGTTATTTCTTAGGGCTCGTGTTAATAGCAAGGCTACCTGATTACGTAAAACGTTGCACCATAGCGAGAGCAGTCAGTCCCAATTCATCGCTAAATGTAACTACAATAAGGCTACTGACATCACTACTTCTTCTACTAACTGCTGTGTAGAGATCGCTCAGAGAGATAAGACTGCCATTGTTAAATGTAATTATTTTTATGTTACTAAGTAACGAGATGAGCAAGTAGTTCACCTGGTGGTAAGCGCCATTCCTGCCCATAATAGCTACAGTCCCATTCAGAACTTTCCGCTACAAAATCTTGTGCATTGCAAATGCATTGCGTTTGTCACCCTGAGACATCGGTTCTTAAATCTTATATTATGCCGAATAATTTAGCTGGAAACAGTGCTTTCAAACCGGACACAGTAACTTGCACACTACTGCTTGGTGGATGAGTTTTCTTTAATGCAGTGTTTATTTTTAAAAGTAATGGTTCACAGTTCGGTTCGCGAGATTAACGCCTGTCGCAAGCCTATCGTAAGATTTGTAATAAGGCAGCGGTTTACTGCCGTGAAAACCAACGGTAGATCGACCGCGTGTTTGCACGGTCACTAGTGCCTTATGGGCTAAAAAAAGGACCCCGTTTAACGATTACCGCAAAACTAGCGGGACCCGGATATTTTGTATGTTTCTAGCGACCCCATGAATAAGTACTGACAGCAAATCAGTCTTAATAAAATCTCTGGTTGAAAATTAATCATCTACCCATATCGGCCCACTGCTGGGCACGGGTCTCCCCTCTGTTTCATGGAGAGGATTACGCCTTTATCCTCCGCGAAAACCCGGTCCGGATTGGTGGATAACATACCTACCTCCGAAATAATTCTCGGGTAGGTATGTGGGTTTCCTCACGATGTTTTCCTTCACCGAAAAGCGAGTGATAATTACGCACATATGTTTTTACAGAAACACATTGGTACGTGCCCGCAAAATAAATAACAGAATAAATACCCGAAATTATACTAGTAATCAGATTTTTAAAATGCAAGAAAATTAACCTGTCAAGAAGACAAGAGAGATAGATGCGGTGCAAGCGTACAATGAGCGTAATGGGACAATGTGTCAACTTTTTACTGCATGCAGCAGGCGTTCATCGATTTATTTGATTTAAAAAAAAAAATTGTTTGGTTTTGACAAAAAGCTATATTTTTTTATCTTTATGGATCTTCCAACAACAATACTGAAGACTCCTCAATTTTTAAAAAGTATATTTCCAACAAGGTTAATAGGCTTTGATAATCTGAATACGGAAAAGATTTGAATGGAGTTTCCTTATTCTGTTCTTTTGATGTCTGATGCCGTTTTGACAAGTTTCCTTATCAGTAGTGATACCATACGTACGGATAAACCCGGACTCTTCATTCCTCAAAACTCAACCTCTACGCTCGGGCTTTAATCCTGGAAAATAATTAATTAATTCCATTAAATGCATTAACACGTTGACTGCTGAACCGGTTTTTACATATGGGCACCGTTACGGACCGTGTGCGTTTTCCAGCAATGGCGTGCCGTCTGTAGTAGCGCCGCGTTACACAAACACGTCTGTGTTTAGCCACAGAGCCGGCACGTCAGCTGCGCTAGCATAACAGGCGTGTTTTCTCGTCCTCGCGGCAAGTTATAAATAACACAACAGTTGTGTTTTCAGCAGTGAACGTGTTCAGATTGTTTAAATGTCCGGATTTTTTAAATACGATATGGTTACCTACGAGTTCCTTTGATGTAGACTAGGATGTCGATGTCTTGGAGCTTCCTTTGTGCGCTAATATGTCAACTTCCTTTTGGTTTAATTTCTTGTATAATGAGCATGTCTTAGGCTGTTTGTTTGAAACAATCTGATGGCAAGACGTTTTTAAGAACGGTGGTATTAACCGAATTCAACATTTCTCAATATTATTCCCAATTCGGCTGTGTTATTTTGTATGTTTGTTACCTCATAACTCCGTTATTTATAAACTGATTAAGAAAATTAATATTTTATTTGAAAGGATATATTTTTAATTTAGTCCTGTATAAATGTCATCAAAATCGATCCAGTAGTTTGGTTTTTATTAGTACATATATATTTTTGTAGTCGGCTAGTTAACTTTTTTAAATTGCTTGTTGTATATGAAACGGTTTCGGAACGCCATCTAGTTTAATCGCTAAAAAGTTGATTAAATCGATGACTGAAATACAGATCACCTTTTTTTTTATTTGTCTGAGTGTTCACCTGATGGTAAGCGCTACGCCTGCCCATAATAGTAACAGTGCCACCCGGAACTTTGCGTTGCATAATCCTGCGTGGCACTGCACTGCGCTCGTCACCCTGAGACATCGGCTGTAAAGTCTCATATGACCAGTAATTTCGCTGGAAACAGTGCCCTTCAAACCGAAACACAGTAATGTTTGCATACTACTGCTTGGCGAATGAATATCTGGCAACGGTGTGGTATTTCCTCAGGTGGTCTCTCATAAACCTAATAGTTGACTGAAGATTAACTGATGACCTCTTATCACCTCCACTTACATTCCAAACTCCATTTTCTGGAGATAAAGACAAATAAAAAAGTTGACTGCCAACTCAAAGACTAAATCTATTCTCTCTTTCCAGCCCTGCCGTGCCAATGTGTCCCTTCTAGAAGAAGACATCTGGCGCGAGCAGCAGTGCAGTGCTCATGACAACACCCCCTATGGAGGCGAGCTGTTCCATTGGCGAGCACATCGTGATGATGCAGAGCCCTGCGCCCTGACCTGCAGAGGAACACCTCACCACTCCGTACAGATCCCTGATGCGGTGAGTTTCAGAAGAAGATACGGGTCTGTGTATCTGATTTCAAGGCTAATTGTGAAGTGTTGTACTCCTTGGCTTGCAGAAGAGCTCATCGCCAATTGATGCAGATCCCTGATGAAGTGAGCTTTGGACGAAGATACGGGTGTGTGGAGCTGGTCGCTAGGCCAGTTGAAAGATTCCATCATTATCTTCGTCTTCATCATTATCGGCCTACTGCTGAGCACGGGTTTCCCTCACTTTCGTTACGAGTATTAGGCCATAATCCACAACAGGGGCCTAGTTCTGATTGATGAAGACCTACTTAGAATGAAAACAGAAGGCTGTCAAAAATTTTTAAATATTAATAACAATAACGCCCTAACAAGGATTCCTAAGCGATCTAAGGTATCTAGCGAGTCAGTAAAATATGAGGACCATGGTCCCTCAAACACCCAGTACCGGAGCAAATAGCTGTGGTCCAGACAAATCCTTTGCCAATTGACCTCCTCAGGCTTGACAGTTGCCTCATCACCCACCTCCTCCACGTATGCCGTGGAAGTTCCACCGTCGAATACGTTAAAAAAGACATCAACCTAACCAACCTTTCCATCCTCAGACTGCAGCAATGGATGAAGAGGAACGCGTGGTGGTAGCAGTTCTGGCAGCGAGGGTGTCTGATGGGACCAGGTGCCGCCCTGGGAGCCTGGATATGTGCATCGATGGACGGTGTCAGGTCAGTACACGTTTCTTAACCCCTAGACTGTCACGCGGACTGGTTAAAAAAAAAACATTTCGCATTATATGTCGTAAATAATGGATGACGTGGCGTGTAAAGGGTTGATTTTCGTTTCACATTATCTGTGATTTTTTTCTATATAACTAGCATCCGCCCTGACTTTGTTCACGGTGGTATATTATGTTTTATATCGAAATCAGAAAAAGTATTTGGTAAAAAAAAAATGTCCAGACAAGATTTTGTAAAATACGTATTCGCTACAGCAAGCGGATTCAAATGAATTCAAACACCATCAAAATTTTACTGTCATCGAAATTACTCAGCATATTATGAGACTTTAGAGCCGATGTCTGAGGGTGACGAGCGCAGTGCAGTGCCGCGCATGATTTTGTAATGGAAAATTCTGAGTGACACTGTAGCTGTAATGAATAGGCGTGGCGCTTACCATCAGGTAAATGCCTTGCTCGTCTCGTGTAATAAACAGAAAATATTCACCTTTTTTATCAAAAAGGGCTGCGTACATTTTTATGTAATTTTATACACACATTATTACTATCAAAACGGATCATAAACCTTATACAACAAATTTTCTTTCATCATCAACTCATAACGTCCCACTGCTGGGCACGGGTCTCTCCTCACTTTCGTGAGGAGGGTTAGGCCATATTCCACCACGGGGGCCAAGTCCAAATTTTCTTTATCACACCCAAACTATTTCATTCCAGTAACGGCATTAAAATTTCGTTACCAAAACCAAATCAAACCAAATAGGGTGAACAGCCCATGAATAGTCAACTATTTGACACTTAAACTAAAACAGTCGCAAAACAAATAAGCGCATTTAAGCCGTAACTTGACCAATTTATTTGTGCACATAATTTGTGAACGGATAGCCGTGTCCGAAATTGGTACACTGCACCAAAATTATGCGCGTTACCTTATTCCAAATTTATGGCGAACGCCGTCCATGGAGCTTTAGTACCTTGTCTCAGTAAACGTTTAGATGTAGATACGTTTTAGAACCATGGCCCTCACCACGAACAGTTAAATCCATCCAGTTTAAGGCCTTAAACTGAACTGCCCTGCTAACTGTCACCACCAATATCGCTGAGCGTTCATAAGTCGACCAGAGACACTTATCCAAAGAGATCGGAACAATTTGTTTGCATTTATGCGAGTTGATATTGCTCCATCTCATTCTCTTTTTATCTCATTCTCTTCAGTCTATTTTTGAGTAACGTCACGTCACGTTTGTCATTTATGAGTGAGTGGTGCCAATCAAGGCCGTTCAGTTTAAGGCCTTAAAATGAATTGAATGGATACGTGTCATTTCTGCAGTGACATTACTGGGCGTATGAGACTTTAGAGCCGATGGCTCAGGGTGACGAGCGCAGTGCAGTGCCGCGCCAGATTATGCAATGCAAAGTTCTGGGTGGCACTGTAACTGTTATGGGCAGGCGTAGCGCTTAACATCAGGTGAACGACTTGCTCGTCTCGTCACTAAGTGAAATAAAAAAATATACCCCCGCAATAATTAACGCCCTTTGTCACGGCTTTTTAAAGTTATTTTCACAAAAACACTCTGTTTATTTAATCGCGTCCACAAAGCATAACTAACTGAATTACTGCACTGTGATACTGTAACATGGCGTGGTAAAAGTCATAAGAGATAGCGATTATTTAGTTATATCAACTTTGATCGGGAACCCTTTTTTTTAATGTTTTTTTTATCGTCGTATGGGAGAAATTTTATAGCAATCGTCACACTTATCTGTTACGCTCGATCGTCACGTAAGAGTTGACAGTTTAACATGAAGGTTTATTGAAAGAAGTTTGAAATAAGGCAGAGAGTTCGGGAGTAAGAGGTCATCATAGAGCATACAAAGTTTTGAAAAGATTTTGTATTGACGTCTCTTCTCAGTTCCCAGTTTGACCACAGACTTAAACCATAACCAAAACAGTATTTGATGAAAGTTTTCTCTACTTTCAGTATGTAGTTTTGTTCGCAAAAGAAGCCGCTGAAGAGGCCAAGCGACTGACATACGTAACGCTATTTAGTGCCTACATATCAGTGCTGCTTGGCTTTGAAACATTTGGTTCATGGCGGCCCAGTATGAAAAAATGTTTTAAGAATTATTTCCTCGATTGGTCGACGCCGCTGGTGATAAGAGGGCTGGCTTATTTCTCACACAGAATAGCTTTTGCTATTCAACGTGGAATTGCAGCCAGTGTTCTTGGCAACATGCCCCATGGTGATGGATACCTCCTTTTGTTAGATTTTAACACTTTGACTGCTGAGCCGATTTTCTTGTCTATCCACGGGTACAGCTCTGCATACACCGTTGTGTTTTTCCGTACCCCTAGAACAACAGTTGTTTTCCCGTACTCGCGGCAAGTTATAAAAAACACAACAGTTGTGTTTTATAATTAATTTTATCTAATTATTGTTTTGTAAGTTCTTTATTCCAGCAAAAAAGAAAGCTGGCATAAAACCTTTACGCTGATCTCAAACGATTTTACGAAGTTGCTGACTTTGCATAATGTACCAAAGATTTTTAACTCGCGTAAGCTCTCGCCTTCCCCCGACAGGTCACCGAGGCCATTACGTATTCACGACACGAACGAAGCGCCGGCACATAACGAGTTTATATTTAAGCAAATACGAAAGCAAAACCATGTGAAAAAACCATTAAAATTGGAGAGAGACCCCTTTCAGAAGGGATCTGTCACAGGATTACGGCACCGCCATGGATTTCTTTGGCGGAGAAAAAAATGCTACTGAATTTATTTTTTTAGGTAGACTTTGTTTATTAATAAACTAGCTTTACCCCGCGGTATTACCCGCGTAATTCCAATTTTTCCGAAAAATTTTGTTCTACCATTTACCAAGGTTAAAACAACCATGTTACTTCGGAATATCAGAAAATTCCGATAATTCCTTAATTTCATTTTAATAAAAAAATGAGAAAAACGGTGAGGCTCACAGGCTTATCTATGAAGCTATTAATTTATTTCCTGTCTATACATTCGTGCGAAGCCGGGGTGAGTCGCTAGTGCCATATAAAGAAAAAAAACTGCTACCAGATTTCACAGGATCTCAGACTCGGCTAATTTGAAGATTGCCCGAAAATTTCACCAAAACCGGTCTAGTCGTTTTGAAGTCCAAGTCGATACTTACACACATCGATTTTATTTAAATTGAAAGATATAATTATGAACACAATTATTCAAAGTTTAGTTTGTGGTTTTCATTACTTGGTAAGTTTTACCTGTTTTCGCTCTACACCCCTTTTCACCCATTTAATATTGATAGGAATTCACCCCACGCCCCAAGATGGGGTTGGAAAAAAACACGGCGCTGTCAGAAAGGGGCGCGACAACATTTGAATATAAAATTACGACAAATCAAATCATACGACGCTGTTTATTTTAAATATTGACTCCATTCTGACTTTTGTTTTGAGGGTAAACCATTATTTGTGGGCCAGCGTTTTATTCAAAGGTTTTGTATTTAGAATTTTAAGTGAATAAGGTCTTATTTTAAAACACGCGATTGGCATTCATATAAAGTAAAGCGGTGGTAGCCTAGTGTGAAGAAGGTCGTGAGTTCAAATCCCAGTGCGGGCGGGCACGTACCAATGTGTTTCTTGTAAAACATATGTACGTAATTATCACTCGCTTTTCGGTGAGGGAAAACATCGTGAGGAATCCCTCATACGTACCCGAGAACTATTTCGCAGTTGTTGTGACGCACCTAGAATATGCAGTTTAGTAATGGGAGACCTCTTCTGCAGGAGACCGCCTGGGGAAGTACCACACCTGTGTTCCGATTTGAAGGGCATTGTTTCCAGCGAAATTACTGGGCATAAGACACTTAAGAACCGATGTCTCAGGGTGACGAGCGCAGTGCAGTGCCGTGCCGGATTATGCACGGATATAATATAAAATCCATTTTTTTTTTTCAATAAATAGGTTTTTCCCCTTCACCGTATTATTCTCAAAGAGAAAATTATTTTGGCCTTCATTTCTATATTTTAAGTAAATATTGAGAGAGTTGAAACTAATACTTAACAAAAATAATTGATTTAAACTTAGTTAAATACTAACTCGAACATAAAACAAACTCAACAAAATGTACACAATAATTCTAAACCCATTCAATAATTTCAATCCGCCTACAAAATAGCTATAGCTAGAGATGGGGCGAGTCGGAGGTATTTAGACAATCGATGTAATCGTATTCGGTGTAAAGTTACAATCGAGTTTTTTTTTTTATTTGACTGAGTGACGAGACGAGCAAGTCGTTCACCTAATGGTAAGCGCTACGCCTGCCCATAACAGTTTCAGTGTTACTCAGAACTTTGCATTGCATAATCCTGCGGGGCACTGCGCTCGTCACCATGAGACATCGGCTCTAAAGTCTCATATGCCCAGTAATTCACTGGAAACGATGGCCTTCAAACCGGAATACACTACTGCGGATGAATATCTGGCAAAGGTGTGGTATTTCCCCAGGCGGTCTCTTGCCGAAGAGGGCTCCCTAATGCAGTCGATTGACTCGTCAGCGTGTTTTTTGCTCGCTTTCTCTCTCTCGCTCGTGTCGTGTAGAACCACCACCCATCATTATTTCCTTTCGATTGTTTAAAAATAATTCGAATTCCCTTAAATTAAATTGCGAGAGAAAATCATCGAGCACCATCGAGATGTTTGAACAATCGAAACCATCGACTCAAACATTTCGGACTAGCAACGTTAGCAACACACAAACAGTTAGAACGGCGAACCGATTCTGCATTATCATTGATAAACATTAATCCTCTGCACGCTGCAAGGCCTTTGAAACGGGCTTCCAAAGGGAGCCTGTATCGGTGTGACACACGGGTGGTACGTTTAACAAACATGTTCGCAGTACAAAGTAAACGGGATAAGACTTATCCCGTAAAAAATAAATCAGTCAGTGACATTCTTTCTAAATAGTTTCAAAATACTTCTTGCGTTATTTTGGTTGAAAATTAACTATCAGGATTTCGTTAATGTGCACAGTGGTGGCAAATTATACTGACCAGTAAGTTTCAGTACATTTACTGAATCATAACGTTGACTGAGAGCGGATTAAATAACTGGGTCTCAACATTTTGCTGACATACATACAGTCACGCCCTTTTCTCGTTAGGATAGACAGAGACTACATCTTTCCACGCAACAACAACAACAAAACAACATGTTTTTGACAACATTTTAACCATAAACAAAAACTTAAATTATATGAAGGGGTAAAAGAAGCGTTCAATCAGATTTGAGAGGTAACCCTATCTTACTACTTAATTGTAGACTCGCTCCTTTTTTTTCTTTATGAGTTACTAGCTGTACCCTGCCACGCTTCGCTGTGGCACATTCGCACATTCGCTGATACGTCACTGATGAAATAAATAGATAAAAACAATCCTTGATGCGGTTTATATATCATGCTAAAATTTCAGCTCGATCGGTGCAGAACTTTTTGAGTTTTTGAAGCGTACACAAAGCAACATAACATTTATATATATATATATTGAGTAACAAAACGAAGAAATTGTTCACCTGATGGTAAGCACCAAACTTTGCCCATAACAGCTATAGTGCCACTCAGAACTTGGTATTGCAAAATCTATTAGATATTAGATATTCGTTCTCTCATATTCACAATCATATCGCCTCTGACACGGAGCGGGTCATTCCAGGAATCCCCTGTGAGGGGATTTTAGGACCTTTTTTCGAATAATCCCCCGCGCGTTCAATCCGCCCATAACCGCTAAGAAGTAGTGCACTGTTCGCAAAACCCGTGTGTAATTTAACCAAAGCAAGCCTTCCACTCCACGCTGGGATCTTATAAATGATTCTCAACAATTTTGATTTTGTATATTGAAAAGGCGTTGCCAAAGTGCTCCTTTGTCGGCAAACAAATGCCGAACTGAATGCTGGAGGCAATAATTAATTATCTTAAGTTCACGGTTCATAATTCCGGAGTATTTTCAAGTATTTTCCAGTAATTACTTGGTTGAGTGTTTTATGAGATTAGAGAATTTGATTTGGGTGTTTTCTCACTGTTTACGGATTAAGGTTTGGTCGTTTTGAAGATGAGAATACAATTTATTTCACTAACTGTTTATTATGAAAAGTTTTACTGCATACTATAATTTGAATTCATGAATGGACCTAGTTGGGAACAAAAATAAAATAATATAGATAGGTACATACTTTATTCAGAAAATATTTAATTTTTTCTTTGTTCAGAAATACACAAGGTACTTAAAAAATATAACTTATTAATCCTTACTTATATTATAAATGCGAAAGTAACTCTGTCTGTTGCTCTTTCACGCCTAAACTACTGAACCGATTGAAATAAAATTTGGTACAGAGATAGTCTAGAGCCTGAGAAAGGACATCGGGTACTTTTTAATGCGATAAAAGCATTGTAAGGGTTTGAAATAGGGGATGAAAGTTTGTATGAAAGCTACATTGACAGCGAGTAACATAGGCTATTTTTATCCCCATATTCCCGCGGGAACAAGAACTACGCGGGTGAAACCGCGGGGCGCAGCTAGTATATAATAAAAAATAATATTAAACATGATTCTATATTTATTTATTAATTATTACATTGTTATTGAATATTCTTCTGTATTTAAATTTCAACTGTTTTGGAGATACTATGAAAAAAATAATTTTTTTTCGACATCAAAGTGCTTTGGAAATTTTAGGAGGAAGCAATTTTTTCTATTCAATCTTGTAATCTGCTAACAAGTTGGGTCCAATTTTACTAAAATGTTCTATTCTGGAGATATCTTAAAAGTGTAACTAAAGTATCTATTGGGTTATCAATATCTTTTCAGTGGTTTCTAATCATAGGGGCATACTAACAAACTTACTTACAAACTCTAAAACCAGAAGCAGGGACCCTACCTCATTCGTCAAACAAGCAAGCAAGCAAATAAACAAACAAACAAACAAACAAACAAACAAAAAAAAACAAACAAACCAACAAACAAACAAACAAACAAACAAACCAACAAACAAACAAGCATGTTATGTAGCCGTCCCATGACCAGAATGATGACCCCGCGTTCCACACCACACCGTGCGACCGGCGGCGATAAAGCGAAACGCAGACGCAGCAGAACTGTCCCATGTCTCTATATACTGTAATCCCCGTTATTTTAGGTGACTTTGGCTCCTAACTTCGGACCGAACGTACACACTTTTAGTTTAGGATTTAGATATGTAATATTTAACTTTCATAAACCTAGTTTTAGAACATTTGGGGTTTCTTTGTACCTTCCGGCTGCGGCCTCCATAACTACCAAACAAACAAACAAATAAACAAGCAAACAAACAAACAAACAAACAACCAAAAACAAGCAAACAAACTTCCCAGGGCGCGTCGATGTTTTTAGAATCATTGATATCAATTTAAACGCCACTTGGGAAACTCCTACCCCTTAGAAGAGCTTTAACAATAATTTACATATTCCCCGCGACGGGGAATTCGATTATATAATTAGCCCCTGCCACAAACAGTCGCTGTTTACGTACGAGCTTACAGTTTTATTGGGACCAAGTTCTGTTTTGTATGCGGAAAGTTTCGGTAAATCTGTTGAATATTAGGAAGGGGGTGTGTTTTATAATGTCTTGGAACTTTTATCTTCAAGCTTCAAGGGCAGCCTGGTTCATCATTGAACCGTTGATAAGATAAGATAACCTCTTTATTGCACTCCAAGACACAAGTAAAAGTAAAAAGATGTTATAAAAAGGTAGAATGGGCGGCCTTATTGCTAAACAGCAATCTCTCGGCGTTGGTTAGGCATATAATACTTTAGAACCGCGCAAGGTTTTGTAATGGAAAGTTCTGGGTGACACTGTAGCTGCTATAACCTGGCGTAATGCTTACCATCAGGTGTATGACTTGCTTGCTTCGTCTCTTAGGGACATATAAAAATACTATAGTTTGCAAGTATATTATTATTATTAGAGGTTTTTTTTGAATAAGGCGTAACCCTTCAACTATTACATACATACATAATTTTGGCTCTTAATTAATATTTATTATATAATTAAGCGGTGGTAACCTAGTCGGAATACGTCCGCCTTCCAAGCAGAAGGTCATGAGTTCAAATCCCAGTGCAGGCACGTACCAATGTATATTTTGTAAAACATAATTATGTACCTAATATCGCTCGATTTTTGATGAAGGAAAGCATCGTGAGGAAACCCACATATGTACCTACTGGAGAATTATTTCGGAGGTATGTGATCCACCAATCCGAATCTGGCCTCCGTGGTGGATTATGGCCTTATCCTCCTCAAGAAAGTAAGGAGAGACCCGTGCTCAGCAGGGGGACGAAATGGGTTGATGATGATATATTTAAGGAATCAGGAGCTATGAGGACCATGGTCCTACAAACACCCAGACTTGGAACAAATACCTGTGGTTCACACAAAATCTTTACCCCGTGCGGGAATTTAACCCGTTCTACCACTCGTAGCAGTCGTTCCATCACCCGCTTACGCCACGCAGGCCCCCAAATTTTACTTTCAACAGAACTAATTCTTATCTATTAATTAATTCATTAATTTTTTTTTACCAGAAAAATTTTTCAACTTCTTTGAAAACGAAAAACCTTCAATTTTCTGTGATTTGTTCGCGTTTCCTCAACAGAAAACAATATCGGAATTCCGGGAAACCTCCACCCGGTCCGTTTTATTATTTCCTTTTAAATCAACGTTGGTGGAGCAAATTAAAATAAAATTTGTATTTCTTATCTCGAGACTTAATCACTTAAGTCTCCAAAGACCGGATACACTTTTGTGCTTTTTGACTACTCTCTTTAGTTATGAAGTGAAATACATTTTTAAACGTCTTCAAAAAAGGAGGAGGTTATCAATTCGACTGGTTTTTTTTTACGTTTGTTATCACAGAACTTACGACTGGGTGAATCGATTTTGATGATTATTTTCAATTGAAAGTTGGTGCTGGTTAATTTGGTCCAATTCTGACCATAAAAACCAAACCAAAAACCATAAAACCATATAAGTCTTAAATTTGCATAAGGTACGTGTTCGAAAAATGGACGAATAACACGCCAACCGATTTCGATGATTTTTTTTTTTCATTGTTATGCATTTTTATTTGAGAGCCCATGTCTCATGGTGACGAGCGCAGTGTAGTACCAATACTAAGTTCTGGATGGCACTGAAACTGTTATGGGCAGGTGTAGCACTAACAATCACGTGAACGACTTGCTCGTCTCGTCAAAAAAAAAATTAAATCAGTAGGAAACGGATGTTTGAAAATTATCAATAAGGTGTAAAAAGTGGAAAAACTTAACTTAATCATGATTTAAACGACTTCAAATCATAAACTAAACACCTACAGATACGAACTACAGCCAGATATACTCGCAAGAGCCACTCCAACGATAAATGTAGCGGTTAACCTTTAATTGGGTTCGTGAGTCGAGCAAATGAAGTGCTCCGTGAATAGGGATGTTTGCTAATGCAATTGTATCCTTCGGTTTAGTTCTATTAAAGTGCAAGCAGACAGAACTGCTGACGCACTAAGCACCTGAGTAACGAGACGAGCAAGTCGTCCACCTGATGGTAAGCGCTACGCTTGCCCATAACAGTGCCACCCAGAACGTTGCATTGCACGATCTTGCGCTGTAGTACGCTCGTCACCCTGAGACATCGGCTCTAAAGTCTCACATTCCCAGTGATTTCGCTGTAAACAGTGCCCTTCAAACCGGAACACAGTATTATTGGTACGCTACTGCTTGGCGGATGAATATCTGGCAAAGGTGCGGTACTTCCCCAGGTGGTCTCTTGCAGAAGAGGCCTACCACCGCTAAAACGCTCGCGATCTTGCTGTCAAATGTAACTTTTAGAACCTGCCTTATCACAACTATACAAAAACAACAATACGATACAATAATTCTTTATATTTTTGAATTAATTTGTTTCCATCTATTGCAGGAGGCATACCATGATCTCTTATAGCGATTCAATTGAAGACCTAAACTGAACCGCGTCGCATAATCGTGAAAGGGAATTCTGCGACAGGCGGTACAATAGGCGGATAGTTGGATTCCGTATTATGATTTCTAATGACATTTTATGATCGTCATACAGTACATAAGTACAATTACATTAGCAAAGTTTAACCTAATCAGAAGCAGGAAGCACTAACGTATATTATGAACTTACATAGATTACATAGATTATGAACGCATCTGTTTGTTTTTCTTTATTTAATTCACTCATCTGTCTGTTTTCGGCTTTAAATCACATTCCTTTTAGTTACATTACTCATGTTAATTAGCAGTCTCAAGCTCTTGCTCGTTCAAAATTAAAAGACGAGAAATTAAATAATGCCTAGTTAGACACCGTTTCCAGTAGATTTTACCTAGTTAGGTATTCTTTTTAATTTTATACGATTGTAAAGATGTTTCATAAATATTATTTTTTTAATTATATAATTATAATCGTGCAACTTGACAATGACCCCATCACACACCACAATGAACCGATATACAAAGAATAATCATTTTAACACTGTGCAACGAATTTACAATGAACCTATCAAACACCACAATGAACCGGTAAAGCAGTACGCCCCCCTTAAAAGCCACGTCTAAAATATTAAAGAAAACCTCAACGGAAAAACAGAAAAGCTTCTAAAAGACAGAGTCCTTTCTACTCGGAACAAGAAAAAATAGGTATTGAAACCCGGTGACACAATGGCGGATGCGACCTGACATCATCACGGAACGGGGACGCGAAATAATAAGGCTTGAAAATGGTCTAAGTTAGCGGTAGAGTAAGTAAGCGGTAGAAAACTTATGCCTAGGTTACACAACACTGGCAAAGCCAGCCAGCGTAGTTTTGTTTTTTGGTGAACATAAAGAGTTTTCTATTCTATTCTATTCTATGTAAGTTCGGGTCAAATTTTGCAAGTCAAATTTAACCTAGTTCCCGTTGTTGAATTGAGTAAAAATTTTGCATGCCTGTCAAATTCCAATACAATATTATGGTGTAAACGAGCTGATTTGATGATAGAGACGGAAGGTAGACACGGAATTCCTCAGTGACTAACAGTAGATTGATAATGTTTGTATTTATTTTATATCAGCTTGCTGTACCGAATACTTATTTTAATAAAATCTTGCCTGGAAAAATATATTTAATGTTTCATTTTGCAATGTTCGGGGGCTTGCAGCTACCATCGCAATTTGAACACATAACTAGGAAACGAGAAACAACCTCCACAGATATACTTTTATTGTCCGAATGAACCAACACTCAATCGGCGGCTGTCAATACGTCGCCTTTCCGGGTGGTTAGGTCTGAATGTCAAAATGTATGATGTCCCTTCAAAAAGAAATTTTCCCGAAATGACTGATTTTCTATAGGTCTTCATTGTTGAATGTCGGAAATTAAACTGTCAAATGTATGTACAGTCACACTCTTTGTCGCGATAGTAGGTAACTCAGAAGTTGTAACATAATTTTCCATCTGATCTCTACAGCTTGTGAAATGGACTCGACGCTCGGCGTGCACGCCTTTGTCCTAGGCACGTTGTTTGCTCCCGTTTTAAAATTAAAACTATGTGGTCCGGAATGTTAAGCCTGTAATATTTTCGTTTGCCATTCGAATAATATAAAAAGTTTGTTTACTATTTCAACGCTGTAGTTTGAAGTTTGTTTCGTTCGCGAATTTTGTGGCACTTTTTAAGTGGAAAAGTTTTTATTCTGTTTCTTTTTGAAGTTAGTTGCAGTTTCTGGGATACGATTTAAATTGTTTTAAGATATGGCCATGTAAAAAGAAGCACTTTACAGAATACTTTGCAGAACTGTACTATATTTAATCGTCGTTTTATTTTAATAATATGCAAGATATTGGCGAGTTCAAATCAAACCAAAATTTCAATGAGCGTGTAAAATATTACTACGTTTTTTTAATTAATAACAAAATATATAACCCTAAATATAAAAAAAATATGTCAATCATTATTGATCATGATTGATATATTATTTATATTTTTTATTTTAATATAATCTATGTTGATTCAATTATTAGTTATGAGCAAATTATTATGATTATAAAAAAATTGTTAAAATTTTATTTAAAGTTTTTTTTTTTATTTTCAGGGTTTCTCACACAAAGCTCTAAAACTTGAACTATTTTCCAGTTTCATATTCCGTGGCTTAGAAACTTTTCGAAGAGTACCAGGAAGATGTTTCCAACGCCGGTACCCGCAGAACATTTGACCAATCATCGCAACTCCGACAAACTTCCCTTGCAAAATTAGTATTCCTTCCTCTCCCAACATCGCTCGCAAGATTATGTAAATGGTCGTAGAGAACTTCTCACTTAAATAATATATGAAATTATGTAAAATACCCAAAGAAAGACGGGTGGCCGTAACAAAGTTTTATCACTTTTTGAGACGCAAATGTTTGAGTTTTGAGTCTCCGAAGGAGCCGACGTGATACCACGTCGAACATTTTTGTGTTAAACTTTTAAAAGTAAGAAAGATAATGTTTTATAATACTGTACTAAGCGTAGGAATCGGTTGTACTCGTAGCCTAGTGGGAGAACGTCCGCTCTCCAATCAGAAGGTCGTGAGTTCAAATCACAGTGCGGGCACGTACCAATGTGTTTCTGTAAAACATTTGTACGTAATTATCACTCGCTTTTCGGTGAAGGAAAACATCGTGACGAAACCCACATACCTGCCCGAGAATTATTTCGGAGGTAGGTATGTTATCCACCAATCCGGACTGGGCCCCCGTGGTGGATATAGCCTAACCCTCTTCACGAAAGTGAGGAGAGACCCGTGCCCAGCAGTGGGACGTTATGGGTTGATGATGATGATGATGAATACCGTACTGGAGATTTTTAGGACGTGACGTAAGTTTTGACTCATTGTTTCTTTGCCTAACGATTTCTTACATTCATTGCGCGTTCATTGTTAATGACGTAGTCGATACAAATTTTACTATATCGTGTTTCATTGCGCGTTCATAATGCTGAAAATCATATTGA
Source organism: Campaea margaritaria (assembly GCA_912999815.1). Taxonomy (NCBI): domain Eukaryota; kingdom Metazoa; phylum Arthropoda; class Insecta; order Lepidoptera; family Geometridae; genus Campaea; species Campaea margaritaria. Next base: position 7,538,673 of record OU538812.1, read on the forward strand.
TATAGCAATTCAGAAATAAATGTGTCGCATTACATTTGTTTAGAATGTTATTCAAAATGCTTTGAGTTCATTGCGACAGCTACGCGTTCATTGTGAAGTTGCGTGTAGGTTAAGAAAACTTACGTTCATTGCGACTTATTGAATCGTCTATTAATCTATAGATTTGTACATATCGTATTAGGTCAATGTAAAATAGCTCCACATTTGCAAATACCAGTTCAGTTTCTACTTACATAATAATCTTGGGGCGTAATATTTCTGCGGTCATATCCAATCCCTTCGCCGTCTCGCTCTACTCGCACATGAGAAACAGGGATGGCGGTAGCCTACTTTGTTATGATAATCGGAAGATTCGCCACATTTGTGCGAGTGTCGGCCCGACTCGATTTCCTTTCCTTGAATAAATGATGAGCTGTATCATTGCTGGCTATTTTGAATGCGCCAACAGATTTTTTTTCAGCTTCAGAATGTTTTACTTTTAACCAACTTTTTTGGTTTACACGTTATATTATGTCCAATTTTTTTAAGGTAATGTTGTGCTAGGTTTACATGTTTGAATTCTTCTCCTGAATATTTCAAGTTGTGGTAACTTTGTTTTCTGATTTAGGGCAAAGTAACTCTTGGGATAGTCGAAAGGACGCTAGCTGCATCGAGGCCAATATCCTACACGATTCTAAAGAGAGGTGGAGAGCTCGAACTTAAGTTTGTAATTAAATTTCCTAATTAGCCTGTGTGTCAGAAAAACGGCAATTTTTTGAGAATTACCCATGAACTTTTGACTACGTGCTGTGAAGTCTAATTTTAGTTTAAGTTTTCAATAAAATAAAATTAAAAAGTCGCAGTTAACGAATAATTCAAAAAGTAGTGGACGTTTTACTGAAAGTGGTAGGGTGTTTTGGAAATAACACGAAATTACCCAATTTTTGTATTTTAATATGAATTAACTAGTCAAGTTTTCATTAAAGTATATATGTTCAGGTAACAAAGCAACACAAGTGCCTAGGAAGCCACATAAGTTCGAGAAAGATTATAAAGTTTCAGGTTATCGCTGAAATTCCGTGAAAATGTTTTTATTTTAATTTTTTTTTTTTTTTTTATTTATTTATTTATTTATTCAATTGAAACGGCCGCAGCCAATTACAACAATCGATTACACACAGTAGAATACAGATAACACAAAATACACATTCAAAGATTCACTCTCATTATGATGTATTGCTTGGTGGCTTGGATCCATTGAATATTGTATTGATGGAGAGTAAATATTAAAAGTGGGTTTATTTAGTATATAATATTCAGCCTTCAATTTTTCAGCGAATATTGTCTGATGCCAAAAGGGAATTCCATAATATATGTATAAAAATTACTTGTATCGTGAATGGTCTCTTACTAAGAATTATTTACGGGATAGAATATTACCCCGAGAATTATTCCGGAGGTAGGTATATTATCCACCAATCCGGACCAGGCCCCGGACTATAGCCTAACTATAGCCTAACCTATTTATTTATTTCATCGCCATCATTACCAATCCATATGCGCCCACTGCTGGGCACGGGTCTCCTCTCATTTTCGTGAGGTGGATTAGGTCATAATCCACCTGGGCTCGTTCCAAATCCGTGGATCACATATTACTCTGAAGTAATTCTCGGGCATGTGGGTTTCTTCGCAACGCGGTCTCCTTCACCGAATTCATTAATTTACTCATTTAGCTGTACTTATTATTAGATGTCGTAACGCGAGAAAATTTTGTTTGGCTGCCAAAAATTCACAAAGTTTACGTAAAACCTGTAAAACTAAGACTGAAGCACAACTAAAGCCTATTTACATTTAAGTGTGACATTTATGGACCAATTAAACTTGTTTTACTGGCCGAATTAAAAAAAGTAAACCATTTTCCTCCACCTGCTAAGGAACAAACGGCAACTTACAAATTCACAGTTCCTCAGCAAAAAAGACTCATCTGCTTAAAGAATCCTTATTCCAAAGTCATAAAAGTCACATTACCTTTAAAAGTTATGTCTCTTAAATTCTTAGAACTGTTCACGGGAACTTTAACTCTATTTCTGTATTGTTAAGGTGTGAATTGGTTTATTTGTTGTCGCCACCTGTGTTGGTAGAGGATTCTCATAGAATATTCAGAGATTATAACGCTTCGGTTGAATAAATGTTGAAAATAGGTGTCCTATTTCTGTATTTATCTCGATGGCTGGATTTCGTCTGGATGGTCCTGACGCTGTTATCATTTAACGTATTTTTATTTATCTGCGTTTATTTTTCTCTATTCTTTCGAAGCGGAAACATTCGTCTTCCAAAGAGAGGGTCATACGGGCACGTACCAATGTGTTTCTTGTAAAACCTATGTACGTAATTATCGCTCGCTTTTTGGTGAAGGAAAACATCGTGAGGAAACCCTCATACCGACCCGAGAATTATTTCAGAGGTAGGTACATTATCAACCAATGCGGGCTCCCGTGGTGAATTATGGCCTAATCCTTCTCGGCAGGGAGCCGAAATAGGTCGATGATGATGATGAATGAATGTTAGGAATTCCATTTAAACCACACACGTCTAAAATATTTAAAATTTACACACGTATTAATACAAACCGATGAAATACAATAAATCCTAACTAATTATTATAAATGCGAATGCGAGTTTGTTTGTTTGTTACGCATTCATGCCTAAAACACTGAACCAATTTTAAATATTTTTTCACCAATGGAAAGCTACATTATCAGTGATTTACATAGGCTCTATTTTATTTCCATATTCCCACGGGAATGGGAACTACAACGGTGAAACCGCAGGGCGCAGCAATTAAAAAATAAATTGATTATGCGTATTTGTTTTTTGGTGTTTACTATTGATCATTGAAACTTTGTTTTGTCCACAGCGCGTGGGTTGCGACTTACGCGTGGGTTCCACCCGGCGAGTGGACGAGTGCGGGGTGTGCGGGGGGGACGGGTCCTCGTGCTCTCGGCCCCGCTACCACTGGCTTGCAACCCCCGGCTCTCTGTGCTCGGCGACCTGTGGAGGAGGTAAGGAACGAGAAACCATTATTTTATGAAATTGGATTTTTCTACAATAAAATCCAGTTTTTTGTTAGTTTTCCCATACAAAAACTGTCATAATCGGCAACGTTCACCTTTTTCCTAAACGAAAACTGTCATCATCGGCGTTTTTCACTCTTTTCATAAATAAAAACTGTCAACAAATTTATGACAGTTTTCCTATACAGAAACTGTAATTATCAGTGACTTTAACTTTAGAACGATTAAACCAATTCCCATACAAAACTATACTTTTTTCATATACAAAAAGTCACTGACAGTTTTCCTATATAGAAACTGTCAAAATCCAAATAGCTAGCAAACTCGAGGCTCTGCATTTCAGTCAGGTCAGTATCCATGTCGCAGTCATCGTCAGGATGCAGTAAACCGATGGACGCTTCACTAAAAAACTATAAACTTCTTTGAAAATTTTGGATAGAATGCGAAATGACACGTTTTGTGTGTTTGTACTATTTGCCCACACTTCATCATCAACCCATAACGTCCCACTGCTGGGCACGGGTCTCTCCTCACTTTCGTGAGGAGGGTTAGGCCATATTCCACCACGGGGGCCAAGTCCGGATTGGTGGATAACATACCTACCTCCGAAATAATTCTCGGGTAGGTATGTGTGTTTCCTCACGATGTTTTCCTTCACCGAAAAGCGAGTGATAATTACGTACATAACTTTGCCCGCACTTACCGTGTTTTTGTTATTATAAATATGTTCGCATTTAAATTCTATCTTTCATTTTGGATCTCTCATCGCTTTTTTTGCCAAACTTCAAAAAGTTTTCACCATCAACGATAAAATTAAAATAACGGTTGTCAATAGCGAAAATTTCTCATTTCTCCAACGACCTCTGTCACTACCCCAATACATTACAGCAACATTGTTAATTGCGCGTCGGGTGTAATTTATATCGCCAGTCTACCATTACTCGAATCCGACGATAAATCAGAGAGTTCCTTTTGTCGGCGAGCAACAGTTTCTTGAAGGTTAACCGGGCAGACGGGCGATGTTTTGTGGCCGGAATGTTGAGCGATTTGTTGTTGCGAGACGTTAATAACTTAGATGGAAATATAATATTTTTTGTGTCTGTAGTCACCGTTGTGATTGTGGTGGAGTTCGCATAAGATATTACTATATGTTCCAAAGAAATAAAACTTAACATCTATTAGAGAAATTACTATCTAATGGTTCTACTTGGAACTCTTTGATATAGTTACGGAACGGAATATTATGTATATCTCGGTATTGGTTTGCTCTGTTTATTATATAAAGTTTAGCAAGTCTTATTTGTTATAAAAGCAACGTTTTATTTTATTTTTTCTCTAATCGCGAGAAGATTGTCATTTAATTTTGAAAATATGTATCATTCAGGCGGCTTAGTCATTCTTTTTTCACTGTACCATAACAGAAATCGATGCACCAGTAAAAATGCTCTACCTATTGCTCTTAAATTATTCAATTTTTTTAATCCACAAACTTTGTAGTCGCGATTGTTGACATGCCACACTAAAATCGCCAGCTCCACCAACAAAAAGTTGCCCGTCCACTCACCCCACAATCCGACCAAAATTTAGCGCAGGCCGATTCTAATTAAGAACCCCTGAAAGATGAATACCAAGATAAGAATTAGCACCCCGACTCGCGGGGAGCAATCCGTTATAGCAACCCTGACGGGTCAGGAAACAAATATTTGGATTAAGTTTCTGGCAAATATTTGATTGGAATGTCTTGGGAGGCTGTTTCGAAGGTTATGCTCGTATAAACAGGTTTATGGCTTTATTAGCTAGGATTCTGTTTAATCCAGGTTTAGTTAAAGAGCGTTGTTTTTTTATGACGTATTATATTAGTCTAGCTTTGAAGACTAGGGAATCAGAAACTTTAAGGACCATGGTTCCACATACACCCAGACTCAGAATAAATATAATTGTAGTTCGCACAAATCTTAGCCCGTGCGAGGACCGAACCCGCCACCTTACGCTTCGCATCACCCACTTAAGCTACAGAGGCCGTTGTAATAATACTTGGTTAATCATTCTTACCTATCTTCACCTCAATTCTTGCAAACTGACAGGATGAGAGATGGTCGTAGGCCTTTATTCATGGGTGCTGAAACAAGAAGGTGCCACGGTGGGAAAATGCTGGAACGGGAAGGTGTGGAATTGGGAATAAACCTGTAACTTCTTTACGTATCGATGTTTCAACCATGCGCTCTGAGATGGTCAGTTTTGGTTGAAACACCTTGGTGACAGAAGCCAGCTGGACTACGATGACAGCTGCTAAAGTGCCGCGGACGTTTTTAGAATAATTGGGATATATTTATCAAAACGTCACTTGAAAGTTCTAAGACCACTTTCAGAGATCGTGGGGTGGCTTGAAGAACTCTGACACTAGACGCCCCTACCTCATTCGGTAAAAACAGATTAATATGTAATATCTGTGTATAAGTAACGAGATGAGCAGGTTGTTCACCTGATGGTAAGCTTCCACGTCTGCCCACAACAGCTACAGTATCACCCAGAGCTTTCCATTACAAAATCTTGTGTGGCACGGCACCGCGCTCGTCACCTTAAGTCGCCATCGGTTCTAAAGTATCATATGCCCAGTAATTTCGCTGGAAACAGTGCCCTTCAAACCGGAACACAGTAATGTTCGCACACTTCTGCTTGGCGGGTTAATATTTGGCATAGATGTGGAACTTCCCCAGGTGGACTCTTGCAGAAGAGGCACTTCTTTCTATTCACAGAACTATTAATAAAAGGTCGCATTTACAGACACCACCGCTTGGCTCTCTGCACTTTCAAGGGCCTTATCGTCCCACAATCCGCAACAAAGCCATACGTTACATTAGTGGCCACCTGGCCATTTGTCCCAACCGCCGTCGACGCGGCCACAGGGGTTTACCACCCTTATATTAGGGTTAACACAGTGGTTAGAGTCTGTTTTATCCACGATTTGGACACGTTATGTACAACAACAGCCACGGAGCCGTCATTCGCTATGACCACCTAGACTGGTAACACGCTTGTTTCAGTCGCGTTACCGGAAGTGTTGAGGTTTAAAATAAGTTTCAAGCGCGTTTTGTCATTACGCATTTTCCGAAGATCCTATTTTAAAGAGACAATAATTCTCGTTTAATTTTCTCGAATCATAATAACAAAACTCTTAAATTGTATTTGTACACCGCAAGTGGCTTAAATCCGATATTCCACAAATCCGAGTTCAAAATGAGCTCAGTATTTACATATTTATGTATTCAAAAGAACTTCGTCGCCTACTGGGTCGTTAATCGCTCATTACCATGTTCTTGGCGCACGGGGAATTAAACTACGCTAGAAGTGGTATTAGAAATATGACATACGCTCAAATATTATTATGAAGTACGCTCTATTTTTTTTAAACTAACGTAGGTTTTTTTCTGCCGCCTATAAAATAAGTCTAATAATAATAATAATAACGCGTCCCAATCACATACACATATCCTGACCCCTAGCTAGGGTTCCTTGTATGTAGAGAATCAGGAACTACAAAGACCAAGACCCTACAAACACCCAGACTCGGAGATAATACTTGTGGTTCAGACAAACCTTTGCCCTGTGCGGGCAACGAAGCCGCAAACTAACGCTTCGCATTCGGCTCACCCACTTAAGCCACGGATGGCGCCAAAATAATTAATTTAAGGAGTTAGCAGTTTTCCTCCTCGATGCATCAGACGTAACTACAGTTTTATTAAAAAAAAACTATGAATTCAACCCGCTATGGATTAAGAATCAGCCTGTCATACCCATAACAAAGTTTGACTAAACTTCAATTACAGTGCAGTGTTCATTATCAGACACCTAACAGTTTAAGCCAAAAAGCTATAAAAACTAAATAAAGTACTTACATGCCTCAATCATTCATAAAAATTACTACTTACTGTTGGATCCAGTAAAATTACGCTTCTTAAAAACCAATGCTTCAAATTAACCATCACAGTGTAATGCTGCGAAAGCTTTAACAATAGAAAGTTCTGGGCGGCACTGCAACTGTTATAGCTTGGCTTATCATGTTCTATAAAAAACTAGAGATAAAAATAAAGTACGTTTAAGTACTATTTTAAATTGGTCCAGCAATTCAATTAGCATAACCGTGCCAGCCTCTGACCTTTTAGCAAACAAGATGGAACTAACGTTGATTCCATTTTATGCCACTTCCAGAGTAGCTATATCCATTCCTTAATTTCGTTCCAGTTTCGTCCCTAATGGATATTTGAACACTGTAACTTTACGTTTTATTTTTTACTAAAGCCAATTTCAACAATTTTATCTTTTTAAATGAACATTCCGCGGTATTTTAATGCGAAAATAATTGAGAAAGTGGTTCAGTAATTTGTTGAAGTGCACGTGTAATTGCAGAAGTCGTTGAAATAATGGAAAAAGTGGTTCGGTGCCAATTTTGTAGGTCGAGATTTGGCTCGGGTACAGGCCAGGCTTTGCTGCATTGCCAAACAAGTTTGAAGGTTAGGTTCTATGAAGATAAGTTTTAATATAACTAGGTAAGTGGTTAAAACAATCAAATGGTTGAAGAATTATTAAATACTGGTAAGACGTTGAGTTGGCAAATACCCCAAATTATTGTAAGAGACCTCAAATTAGTTTGTCTTATGTGAGGGATGAAATATTTTTTAAACTAACCACTTTAAACCTAATACATTTTTTTTTCTAAAAAATATATTTTTTACATCAGTTTTTCTCGCATTTGGTAAATGACCTTTATACAGGCGTCAAATGCGCGTGTAAGTACCGAAAAAAATATCATCGACATGTGTCTTTGATAGACCAACCTCCCGATGTCCCTCCGAATTGCGAGTAGCGAGTAGCGGGGGGTGGGGAGTTTCAATTCTGTATGTATTCTATAATAAATCTTTTTCGTGATATAATAACACCTACATTCTAATTATATGCAATCCAATCTTTACTAGGTACATAAAAGCTTGTAACCAACCAATGTTAACTTATCGTATTTTCCTCCACAGGCTACAAGATGTCGCTAGCAGTGTGTCGCGATCGGCTCACGGGGTTAGACGCACCTGAAGAACTCTGCGACGCTTCCAGCAAACCGCAGGCATCTGTGGTTAGATGCAACATACATCCGTGTCCTTTTAAGTAAGTTTAACATTAGTTCGCTCGATTGACAAATAGATGGCGCTAGTAGTTCGTTTTTAATTTTGTATTTTGAACCGATATCGTCATTCATATACATGTTATATGTTACTATATGTTTTGTCTTAGGAAAAACATAACAAAATATCTCTAGCACCCTCTCTTCTTCTTAGCCGTTTACTTCCCTAATGAAATTCACTAATGAAATTCATGGCTAACACGTGGATTTACGCATCACTTTCTGTACCAAGCTCGTCTCAAGCTCTGATATTGTATTGGTAGACACTGTGAGGGTCTTTAATTGGTCCGACCATCGCGTGGATGATCGATTGTGAGGTTTTTTAACGTCGACCTTGCACCACCATAAGCTTCTCAAGGCTATCAGGGTCTGTACGAGCAACGTGCCCAAAGTAATTCGAAACAATGTCAAATTTGATATTATTAAGGAATTATGTATGAACTCGTGATTTGATTTCTTTTTGTTAATTTTTCGCGATCTTCAGCAGCGTCTTTGCTAGTTCATGTCTTCACTATTTTCAAGTGACAGGAGCAGCATTTAAAAAAAAAATTACATTATTTGTGGGAAAACTGGAATTACGCGGGTGAAAACGCGGCGAGTAGCTAGTAAAAAAACATGCAGCATTTTTAACGAGTACTTTAAGGGAAGAAAACTCTACGTTCACAATATTCAAGTGTTGAGTCCCTTTCAACGGCTCTAGACGTTGTTGACCGCACACGAAAGGGTAGCCTTCAGGGGTAAGGTAACCGTACTAAGGGTTGCATATACAGGGTGGGAAAATGAGGGGTACTTAAAGGGAACATACTTTAAATTTGAAATAAAGAATTTAACTCGAGGTTTTCTTTTTTAGAAAAAAATGTGTCATATTTTGTTCTAAAAAAGTTTATTGGGCATCCTGCGATATAATTGTAGATCCTCGTGCGTAAAGGAGATTTATTTATGATTTTATTTTGTCTCTTATTCAGAAAAATTACATAGTTATATTGCGGCTCCAACTGATTAGGATATCGGAATATTAAAAAAATATATATATTTGCTAAATTTTATATATAGTTATGTTTTTTCATAATCTATTTCAGTACATCCTGTATTTTATTTTAAGTAAAATCATAGGTGTTTAAGTTTCAATCGCATTTTTTTATCTTATTATAATTTAGTTTTGTTGGTACACCCTGTATAGCTGGCCTAGTTAATCGCCGCCCTGTCAAGTGCGTAATAGGACACGGCGTGTCCACGATGGCGAACTGTGATTATGTATGGATAATGTTGTTTAGCAAGTTGATGGGTGAACCGATGGAGTTTCGAGTGAGGTTAGGGTATCAATTTTGAACACGCTCTTATTAACTTGGCATGTTTTTTTTTTATTTGACTCAGTGATGAGACGAGCAAGTCGTTCACCTGATGGTAAGCGCTACAACAGCCTATAACAGTTGCAGAACTTATCAAACAGAATGTATCTATGAAACGGAATCTTTGAACGTGGTTTTCACCCACTTCAAAACGTCGGATCAAATCGAAACTTTGCACACTTATCAAGGACCAATGACAACACACTACTAAACAAAAAAGAAAATAAATAATAAATAATAGTTTAAAAAAAGCACGCCTTAATAACAAGCTTAAATTAAAAAGTAGAAAAATAATTAGGTTATAACAATTATGGTAATATAGCATAATAGTTAAAATGTCATCCAGAATTTTCCATTACAGAATCTTGCGCGGCACTGCACTGCGCACGTCACCCTGAGACATCGGCTCTAAAGTCTCATATGCCCAGTAATTTTGCTGGAAACAATGTACTTCGAACACTTTTCACACTACAGCTTGGCGGATGACTATCTGGCAAAGATGTGGTACTTCCCCATGCGGTCTCTTGCAGAAGAGGCCGCTACAACAGATTTCTGTTTTCTTTTCTATCTTTTAAGTTTCATTTTAATTTGTATAGATTTATGTGAAGAACAACATATAGTTATCTAAGCTTTTGTTCATTCCACAGGTGGTATGTCGGCGAGTGGTCGCCTTGCAGTGCCACCTGCGGCGGCGGCGTCAGGTCCAGGCGGGTGCTGTGCGCCCGGTCAGCCAACGTCACCAGAGCGGATACTTACGATCCTGGTATGTAACGTCAGTGACGAAAAAGAGAAACGGAAATACTTTTCATGATACGTATTCATTGTTTCTTTTTTGACTCGGTGACGAGACTATTGAATCGTTCACCTGATGGTAAGCGCTACGCCTGCTCGTAACTGTTACAGCGTCACCCAAAACTTTGCATTGCATAATCTTCCGCGGCACCTCACTGCGCTCGTAACCCTGAGACATCGGCTCTCAAATTTCAATCACTGGGGTTCACAGAAATGTTTGCCATGGCAGTATCGAACTCGCAACTTCACGCATTGGAGTCGGCTCATTTCCCACTTACTCCATGAAGGCCATGAAAATGATTGCTGGTGTGCGTCTATTCACTAACACGAAACAAAATATGTCACCCTGAGACATTGGTTCTAAAGTCTCATAAACCCAGTAATTGATGAGTAATGTGATGATGGTGGTGATGATTTTCTGTCTACAGGGACAAACACGGAGCCAGGCTGCATCGCGCAATCACCCCGGTCCAGCCAGCCCTGCAACCAGCATGAGTGTCCGACGTGGGTCGCCGGCCTTTGGTCTGGGGTGAGCTATTAAGTTCATGACATCCAAATTTATAACATCACCAGTTCATAACCTCACAAATTCATAACATCACCAGTTCATGACCTCACAAATTCATAACATCACCAGTTCATGACCTCACAAATTCATAACATCACCAGTTCATGACCTCACAAATTCATAACATCACCAGTTCATGACCTCACAAATTCATTACCACAAGTTCATAAATCCTTACAATAAATGAATTCGTGAAAAATATAGCGTAGGTACTTTTATTCATTTCTAGGGTTAGATAGATAGGTACATAGATTAATATCTTTACCAATATTTCTAAAAGCGCTACTTTACTCGAGTTACCCCCCAACCGCCAACAAAACAAAGTACTAACAAAACTTCAACAAAGCGTTAACTTTACTAACATAATATAAGGAGATTCGCCAAAATACCGATTTATATTCCACGTCCGAGCTCGCAGTTTACTGAGGAGACAGTATCACAGCTCACGTCTTGTTTACGAATTAGACAATAGAAGTAAAACGTTTTATTGCACCGCAGGTCAGTGCAGTTCCAAGATGTACGTGCAATAAGAGCTTAAATTCAAAATCTCAGCAGCAATAAAAATACATCCGTGTGATGGGAAAACGTTGAGCGCAGTCCTATATGCTGTTACTGTTTTTCTGCATCTCTCTTCGTCGAAAAGCTGTTAGCTGGTCAACGGATAAAATAAACAGTTCTTTTTTTTTCTAATAACATTAGACACCTAATCTATTTTTGGTAGTTAATAGAATCAGGCGTCACTTTACAGAAATCCATAATCAATAAGAAAATGTAGAAAACTGTGGTTTTAATTCCGCCTAACTTGTCAGATGAATGTTAGATAGGACTGCTTATTTCTTTTTCTTATTTACTATTTATTTTTTAATCTGTTTCTTTCTATTTTTTTTAATATTTAGTCTGTGTAATTTTAAACAAAATTCCACTGAATCTTTACAACTGACTGTTTGTTCTAGCGTGTTCCACATAAAACTGTAGTGCAGTATAAAAGTTTATGGTTGAACTTAAAGTATTGAAAACATACAACAATGTTTAGTATTACACAATTTTATTTTACTACGGACTTTTCTCACATTGTTCAGTGCCGGTGCAATCTCAGGGGAAGGTGGGGTAAAGGTGTGAAATGAGATTCGAGATGTATGTGATTTTGTTTCCGTTTCCTATATGGTTTACAGTAGTATTTGGAAAATTTAATTCTTTTTTTTCGTCTAGCAGTTTTTCTCAGGGTGACGAGCGCAGTACAGTGCCGCGCAGGATTATGCAATGCAAAGTTTTGGATGGCACTGTAACTGCTATAGGCAGGCGTAGCACTTACCGTCAGGTGAACGACTTGCTCGTCTCATCACTCTGTCAAATAAAAAAAGAGTTACGTAAAAACTTTAAACTTACGCGACTCCGAGTTTTAAACTGAACTCCCAATAAAACTGTCGTCTCTAACTTCTCTAAGCGTACTAATTAGTGGTGGAAGGCTTGACCAATTAGTCTAGCTTTTTAGTTTGTCATCAAGTCCAGACTTGGTTTTAGTTAGCCCTTGTTAGTATAAAGTTAGTTCGTGCGGTTACAGGAACGCGCATAGGGATGGGTAAGAGATGTCGAAAGTTGATATCGATATTTGGGTAAATGGTTTATAATCGGAGTGTTCTGAAGAACTGCATAACACTTTCAGTGCCGAAAACACAACTGTCGTGTTTTTCATAGCTTGCAGCGAGTGCGGGAAAATAAAACTGTTGTGTTTGTTGTATGGGAAAACACTATGGAGTGTGCAGAGCCGCACCCGTGTCTAGATACGAAAATCGGCTCGGCAGTTAAAGTGATAAGCTGTTTCCACCATCGAGATTATATAACCGGACATCATGACATCGCAAAAAATTGTGGATATCTTAATATGAAACACATAAAATAAAAGTCTTACCTCAATGTTTGTTCCCAATTCCGATTTTAAAAATATTGATCTAATGAGTACTTCTGCACCATTAGCTGATATATCGATAACTAGTATCGATACTGCTTAAAATGTCGATATGATAAAATATCGACAAAAAATCGGTATTAAATGTATCGTGTTTATTAAATACTGTAAGTACGCCACCCACCCTACTATCGAAAAATGTTTTTTACTGTCCATCCAAAGGTTGTCTGGATGAAATCGCTTTCAGCGATAAGACCGCCCCTTGTACTACCCTTGTTTACCTATTGTAATTTTTCTGTACTGTGTTTATTTTTGTTTCTGGTGTACAATAAATAGTTTTCTATTCTATTCTATTCTACTCGTATCGATATCTTGACAACTGGGTAAGTTGTTTCCCACATATAGAGTTGACAGTTTCTGAAACTAAATTGTTATTCGATTGAAGTTTCTTCATTACTCTGTGGCTTAGCTCGTTTCTAATTCTGGCATTTGTACACTGTGAGTCATAATATTTTCCAGGAAATCTTCAATATTCTGTGGATATAAATTTAAAAAAAAAGTAGCTTTATCTACTTAGTATTTTGATACAAATACTGTGACCATCCAGCTTAATAAAATTTTATAATAGAGATGATTTGAACCGAAGAAGGGCAGGATTACTTTTTATTGCAATTAAATGTGTTTTTTTGTCACGGGTGAAGTCGCGGCAAAATTTAGTAACACTGCAATACCTTCTATACTATAAATTATATATACTTACTGTCACCGCTTCTGACTGTACATCTAAAATTGTAGGTAGTAATTGGAAGTTTCAAGGTAGTGATGGACGCGTCTGAGATGGTGAGATAATCGATATAATCGCAATTGGTGCAAAATTACAATCGAGTCTGTAAGCATTTCGCTCCCCGACTGAACTATCGAGATATTTTCGATTGTTTCGAGTCGACTGACTCGCGTTTTTCGCTCGCTCTCTCCCGTGTAGTGTTGTCCTTTAATCAACCATCACTCGAGATGTTTTTTTATTGTTTCAATATCGACTGACTTGGCACTGCGTTTTCGCTTACTCTATCTCTCACCCATGTCTAGTCCTGTGCGATCTCAACTCAAAATAATCGTAATCTGTAGCACCGTCTACGATTATATCTTTACGATTATACCTTTCACGTGTTTAAAACACGGATCCAGTTGAATTCTTCTGCGAGAGAAAATCATTAAGCACAATCGAGATGTTTGAAAAATCGATTTAAATGTGTCGGAGGCGCCTATCGCTTGTTCAAGGACGGTTGAGGTTGCAAAGTGGAGATTTCAGTAGGAATATTCAGGTAAATTGTTTCGAGTTGTCTAGCAACGTCCTCGCGTATCACGGTGTGGTAACTTTCTAGATATCTAGGCGTATGAATTATTTGGTACCCACTGAAGTAATTCCATACCCACGGTTAGGTAATAACATATTGCAGTGTTTTTACCAGGCAATCACTTTCTTTCTAGCTTAGAAAGGATATCTTATTAAATTTATTATGATATCACAGGCAGAGACTTCACTTTTATTACTATGTAGAAATAAAAAAAAACAATCGAAAATACAAAAAAAATGGTAATATTTTAGAATCACTTAAATAACTAGCTTATTCTAGAAATTCCCTACGAAAAGGATTTTAAACTTTTTATCGATCCCCTGTGTGTGCCTTAAGAGGATAGATGGACAAAATGTCCACATATTCCCTTAATAATTTATCATTCTTCTATCTTTTTTCTTTCTTAGTGTAATATTCTTTATTCTTTGTTTAAATGTTACTGCTGCAGTTAAATCTTTATTATCGGATCTTCTCATAACCCTGTTCTCCCCAGTGCTCCGTGTCATGTGGCTCGGGGGTGCAAGTCCGGGGGGTGGAGTGCACCCCTGCTGGAGGGGGCTGCGACCCTTCCACCAGACCGGAGATATCGCGTCCCTGCTCCACTGGCATCGGCTGCGTCGGCTACAGGGAGACTGATGAGCCAGAGGTATGTGATGATGATGATGATATTTAACCAGAGGGGTGTTATAAGTTAACATGTGTATCTGTTAGTGGCGTCATAGCTTCTAATGAATAATCCTATCGAGTTTTCTCAGATTCGAAGTGGTGCGGGGATGCGGATTGCGCGGGGTGGTAAGTGTCCATTCTGTATAGTAAACTGTACAATCTGTTATTCCCAGGATGATATAGAAGAACTGCTGCCAGGAGTTCTGTACCACACGCAGCCGCTGATCCAGCCGTATCCACCTCCTCAACCGAAGACTGAGAGGCTGATTGGGGAGCCTGATGTCCCCGTGGAGGCCACGTAAGTTTAATGTTGTGGCTTTGTAGTTTATTGGTGTGATGGGAGAGTAAACTAGTGATATTAAACAACCGTGGACCATGGTCCTTGTAGTTCCTGGTCCCCTAGATATAGGGAATCCTGGTTATGGGTCAGGATCTATGAATGTGATGGTGACCAGCAATTATTATTTATTATTATTATTGTCTATTTTAAAAACAAATAAACCCGAATGCCAATATAGCCTATTCCGCGTGATTATGACGAATCCTATATGAAAATCCATCAAGCCGCTTAGGCTTTGGGTCGCACCAAAAGATATACCCTCTTTTGAGCAGTCGGGTAAGAAGGAGATATTTAAATATGATAAATTAATAACGAATTATAAATGATATTCATATAAGAGAAAATGTATAATTAAGCCAAATGAATTTAATAGAGACGGCAAAAATAATTATGATGTGATTTTTTTTTTCGAATGGTTTAGAGAAGATCTGTCTTTTTCGTTTTATTTATAAAGTTGATGTTGTATGACCCTGGACATAAACTTTAAAAAGAAAAAAGGAAAATCAAAATTCGGTTTCAAATTCCGGTTCATCATAATACGTTCTGACGTGTAATAAGTTGATTTTTTTAAGATTCAATTATTTAATTTCAATCATACTAAGGACCTCTTTAGTTATATTTTTTTTATTTTATCAGTAGGTTAGGAATACGGAGACACTACAATTGTAAAATTTAATTAATAAAATGATAGCACTTTAAAAGCGCCAAACTAACCCCTCTATCCTCTTCCACACCAATAGTGCATAGTAGCTTGTGAAAGTCTCATTTGAATATAACCTTGTCACAGTAACATATTTGCCAATGTTGAATGAAATTCACCTGTTTTGATTATTGTTTCACTGAGACAAGGTCCGAAACTCTATTAATAAGAATATGAGTACCTGTGAAGTCTTGCATGTAAATATCATTTATTTGTGAGCTTTTTAATGATAATAACTATATTTAAATAATGTCCGATAAATTATTTGAATTGATTCAGTCGTAATCTTTACTCTAACTCATTAGATCAGCGAAGCTATGCAGCGCGGTGCGGATCGGCACGAGTTCGTTTCATTTTGACATTTGATTGCCACGGGACTCGTCATTTCATTACGAATGACGAGTCCCGTGGCAATCAAACGTTTTTTCATAATCAGGTTTTTGCATAACCGACAATAATGCAGTGTATTAAAAAAATATATGACATTGTTTTTTTTTTTAATTTTGCTTTTAATGTATGAAAGGACTGAATCAATACAGATAAAACCTAATTATAATATATGTGTCAATAGCTCAGAGTATTTTGTTGTTGTCTTCTTTCAGTAATTACAAAATATTCTTTGCCTGTGGCTGGTTGTATGTAAGGTATTGTACCAAACGACAGATTTTAAGGTTTACCACTACCTATATGCCACCAAGTTCGTTGGAGATACTGCTGCTGGTTGCCGTTATGGGCAGGCGTGACGCTTACCATTTGGCGAACGACTTGCTCGTCTCGATACTTTGTCACATAAAAAAAACAACTTTGCTTGCACGGATCAAACGTGGTTTGCACGGATCAAACGTGGTTTGCACGGAACTGACGTGGTTTGCACGTAACAAACTTGGTTTGCACGGTAAAAAGGGATAAAGCCCAATCTTTACTAAGTTCTGTCACTCAAAACTTTGCTGCCACAGTACAGAATGGGTCAGTGAATCATCTTGCACTAACTCTACAATAATATTGTTTTTTTTTTTTGTTTCGTTTAAATCTAAATTATTTTTATATTATTGTGTTCAAACTCTTGCTTAGAGAAGTCGAATAAATAGTAGTCATAGTGGGGATTAATTTAATGATATTATGTGGTAAAAGTCCCTAAAAATAAATACAAAATAATAATATGATTAAGGACTGATAATTATGATATAATGTAGAATAGATAATTTTGAACGGCAAATATCAATATAACTATTTTATTATTTAATCAGTTTACTCATATCATAAAAAATTAGGATTTTTCAGATAATAACGTAACTTTTTTGTGTATATAAAACATAATTAATGGTTTTTTGAGAACGTTTTCTAAAAGCCTTGTAAAATACTACATCATCATCATCATCAACCCATAACGTCCCACTGCTGGGCACGGGTCTCTCCTCACTTTCGTGAGGAGGTAAAATACTACAATAAAATTTAAATTATATTTGGAATCTTTATCAAGTTTCCCCTTCTCACTCCAAGCGGGAACCACGGTAGTATCGCCAACGAAGTTGACGGCCTATAGACATCACACATCAGGAATGACTTTACCTTCCATCAGACACTCATTACATGATCCTGAACAGATCCATGGCTGTTAGATTTGGTTTTATTAGCTTCTTAGAAGACCTTGAGATATTTTTACAAAACCAATGAGAAAGTGGCATGAGGTCATTGTTGTTATTATGAGCCCGAAACGTCCCACTGCAAGACAAAAGCCTTCCTACTGCTTCCGCTACTGTGTCATGGAGCGTAGTTTACTTGGTGTAAAGCTGAGAGACCGCGAACGCCATGCTTTTGGACCAAAATCACAGACGTAACTTAAGAAGCTGCATAGATGAGGCTGGGCCTGTCATGTCAGCCATTGGGCAGAGAACTGTAGGTCAATTCAATATCTAACCAGATCCCACGTGATAGGAAACGGTGATGCAGCAGGCCCCGAAGGAGACGATGGGATGACATTGACGCCTAGTTGAAAGACTGGACAGCCATAGCTCAGGATAGACAGTGTGACACTGATTTTATGGTGGTAGGCCTCTGTAGCAAGAAGTACCACACATTTGTCAGAAATTCATTTCCCAAGCAGTAGTGTGCAAACAATACTGTGTTCTGGTTTGAAGGCCACTGTTTCATAGACTTCAGAGTCGATGTCTCAGGGCGACGAGCGCAGTGCAGTGATTTTGTAATGGAAAATTCTGGGTGGCACTATAGATGTTATGGGCAAGCGTGGCGCTTACTGTCAGGTGAACGACTTGCTCGTCTCGTCACTATAAAACAGAAAAAAGGAGGCATGAGATTATTTCGAAGATACCCAAGTGTCATATTAAAAACAGTAAAGTAAGCTATCTTCGTAGACCGGTGCCAAACGCATGCATACAGCACGCACACATGGAAAATTAATCTGGCAACTGTGGCTTCGCCAGTCATAATATTTGTCTATCTGGGCGTACAAGCTCGGTTAAGTACCATCCTATGAAGATGACTTACTTGAATGTTTCTACTGTGCTGTACAGTCAGCGACAGAAGTCACTGAACATGTCTAGATATTCAACTTTTTACGTCACAAAATTTTAGTATTTTGCATCCGTAAAACTAAATTGGAGATTATGTTCAGCGGCAGTTGTTAGTGTAAATTTTCGGTACTAAGCTAAACAAAAGCTAAAATTTGACAGCCCTATAACTATTTCTGTCCCATTCTTTTCGTTTCGCGTTGAAAGTGACAGCAATACTTTTAGGGTTGTCAAAAATGTTAGTTCAATTTGAGGCGCTCAAAATCGACGTCACTAAAATGTTTAATTTGAGTTTTTTGTAGTATGTAAAATTGATATTGTGTATTATGTTTAGTTAGTCAGTTTAATGAGTAAATTAGGTATTGGAGTGGGGATTTTGCACCATGTTTGAATCGCACGGTGCGAAATGCCCAAGTATAATATTTTTTTTTTTAAAGGAGTCTGTTTGAACCACTTAATTACAATATACATTACACCAAATTAAATGTTTTTGAATCTAATCTAATCTAATCTAATCTATTTTAACATCTAGGCAAACCATTGCCGAAATAAAAAAAAAATACATTTTAAGAAATTATATTACGAGTAACAAATCTCAAAGCAACTAACTATTACATGGCTTTGACAATAAGCTCAAAAGAGATTGCCCTATTGTAATCAAAATGACACCTACGTTGAAATGAAATCGAGCAGAAAACTCTCAAAGAGCGGCTTACATTCTTGCTACCTTCTATTATGTGTATGTAGGAACCTACTTGTTTTTCTAAAATTAATCTTAGTGTTCTAGATAATCCTGTAATCCTAAACCATAGAGCCACAGAGTAAATAAACACCAATTGATTCAAATCCTATAATTTCATGTACAGCACCTCCCTACCTCACACTCCATCGCTTTCACCTACACTCTCTTTTCTACTCTATGCACTGCACAATAAAATTTAAACTTCCTTGCACCTACTACACCTTGACAATCTTCTTTTCTTTGCTACACTTTTCCTATATTAACATTTCTAGCACTGAACACTGACACTGCTACATTTTTATCAGAATCTGTACACAGGAAAACTACTTTTAATTCCTTGTCGATTGAGTTCAATTTGCAGGTACATGATTGGCGGTTAGATACATACACACTGGTGCATACTTTTACATATACCAGCCCATATTGTATAGGTTTTAATAGTATTTTGACCCTGAGCACCTAGCATGACTTTAACCTCGTGTGAATCTTTCATAGAATCAGCTAGAATAGCATCGGCATTCTTCTTTATACTTCTTTTGTTATCTTCTTCGCGAATTCTAATGTCTTCTCCTTTACTAGCTACATCAAAGATGATGAGTGGGGTCCGTGCAGCGCGACCTGCGGTGAAGGTTGGCGGAAAAAAGAAGTTCACTGCAAGATCTTTCTAGAGTTTTCTAGAACGATTGCCAAGCTTCCCGATAGCAAGTGTATGGGGCCCAAACCTACTGAAGAGACGGAGAGGTGTACGATGGAGCCTTGTTCCATGGCTTATGGGACTTCGTTTGGAGACTCTAGTATGCCTTCGTATAGTGGAGGCGATAGGTAAGAAACATCTTTATATGTTTACTAATAATAATTAAAACTAATATATTTTGTATTTATTTAAGCTGTTGAACACTAGTTTCTTTTGTTATTTCATAGAAAATGATGAAAGAAAAAGAAAACAGTATACTTTTTAACAATTCACCGAAAAATCACAAAATTCGCTTATAAATTATAACTACCACTTAAATTAAAGATCAAATAATTGGTTTTGGATCAATTGTATCATGCATAGTCATACAACTAGTAGGTGCATTACGTTTATGATTATTGTTACGTGTATCTTTTCCTAAAATTGTCATAGCTCTAATCTACCGCCATACCTTATCAGATTTTAGATAACCTTTGGTTTAGTTTGATATTACCTTCAATGCCTTTGTGATTAACTAGGTGAATACCAAATGTTTTAGTAGAATTCAGATCGTGACCAATCCCTAGTAATAAATGGGATGGAAATAACAATCGTTAATCAAAGAAAACTGTGTTCCAAGTTCTATGAATTTATTTCCCCTACAAGTCTATCTAACAGTCCGTTTTCTACAGACTCCGTAACAACATCATTAACTCTAATTTTATAATAATCTTCTTCACCGGGAACTTTAGAAACATCTGTATCCGGCACTATATTAGACCCTCTCAATATGGCTTCGTCTTCAGGCGTCGTTGTAACCAATTTCAGTTCTATCAAAGCCATGAGAAGTCCGAAAGGAAGTGTTTCTTTTATATCAGTATCGAAATCTTCTCTCTTGTAAAGGGAATTCACTTCTATGTTGAACAGATTTAAGAAAGATTTTAGGCTGTCATAGTAATCGTTGAGGAGATCCTCAAAGTAGGCAGATCTGAATGCTGAGTCAGTGCAGAGGTAGATGAAGTGGAGGATGTCGGTGGTAGGAGTAGCGTAGCGCATCGCTTGGAAGTCGATGAAGCATATCTTGGTTTCATCAGCACCCTGTTGGCAAAAATCATTTTTTATATTTTCAAGTGACTGAAAAAAGCGAGTTTTTGCCAATTTATTTCCTATCCGAAATTGAGTATTACAGTCGTTAATTCCATATCAAAATAGACAAGATTTTTTTTTTTAATCAGATGTTAATTTATAGATGATTTTTAGATGTTTTTATTTTGTTTTAGACCGCCCATTGTACTACCCTTGTTTACCTATTGTAATTCTTCTGTACTGTGTTTAATTTTGTTTCTGATGTACAATAAAGAGTTTTTCTATTCTATTCTATTCTATTCTATTTATATAATTCCAATACTTTTCTTTTTCTTTGAAGCAAACTTATTTATTTCCCTGTGTTGTTTGTATTTAACAGCACTAATCTTGGTTTCGCACCCAAAGAACCAAACCAAAGCAAATCATACTTTTGTGGCAGCATTAACGTTGTCATTGGCTTAAATGTTCTGTTTTTCTTTATTATTCGATTTTTTGTTCATAAGAACAGTAACTAAAGTATTTTATTCATCACATGTAGACAAGTTATCAAAGTGAAATAACGAATCAACAAACAAGGAGCATTCAATTAAAAGATTACAAACAAAACTCAAACTTACCTCATTTTGAAACATTACATTATTAATCCAACAATCTCCATGGCACAGTACATTTCTCGTTCCAGGTTTTGAGTACCGTTGCAAAATGTCCAAAAGTTTCGGCTGTACCAGATCTAATTTCTTCTTAGCCTCTAAGTTCTCAACTAAATGTAAAGATGCCCCGAAGGAATCCTGAAAGTAATTCCTCAGTTTGCTCTTATTCAAAAAGCTGTTAGAGAATATTATATCCCGAAATTCGGATTTAACTTTAGCGAAACTTTCTGCGGCCTGTTTTTCATAAATAAATGATAGAGCGTGGAACTTCGCCAGATTTTTTAAAACTGAACTCACTTGAGAGTAATCTAACCGCTCATAGTTTGCCAATCTATTATCAATTTCAAACCCTTTGGCTTTCAAGTCTTCTAGGATAATCACTTCATTCCCCTTTTCAATACTTGTATACAAACACTGTGGCAGAATAACTTTTTCCTCCGCGTCTATTGGTTCTTGTAAATCTTCATATTTCTTTACAATTTCTTCGTAAACTTTAACTTCTCTCTTGTGTAATTCGTGAAACAGCTCTTGTCGCGTTGTATTTACCAAAGTTTTCACAATAGCACTGAAACTTTTATCTTCATTGTCACTCTCTCTGATTGAAACTCTGAATATGTTAGCTATAAAATTTTCTCCTTTACCACAAACGTAATCTACGTGATAAGAGAAATCTTCTACACCTTTGATTTTTGCGATTTCTTTGATACAGTTATGTAATTCGTTGCAGTTAAATTCGTCTGGTTCACTAGTGTTTACGTCAAGTGACATTCTCAATGGTTTGTTAAACACTGATGGATTTGTTAGTTGATTCTGATAAGGAGTTTGAAGGAATGTTCATTTTAAATTAATCATCGATGATATGATAAGATTAGTGGAAACCGCGATAGTATTGATATGTTTGTAAGTTATCTTACTTATTCATACCTTTATATATTAGTTTATTGAGAATATTACGTACCTTATAAAATTAAAAACAATCGTCACGTCACTAAGTATATTTATCTCGTAATGAACTGTAATTTCTCTAGTCAAATTATGTTCAAAACGGTATTCACTGTTGCTTTCCCACTTTACTTCTTAGTTCTTCTTTCTATGAGTTCGTTCTTTTCATTTCTTACTTTTCCACTTATACTTATTAGTCAAGAAGGTGCCTTAGCAACTCCTAATGCTGATATATCATTTTCAGTTTCGTAGGCTAGAATTTGACCAAAATGTCAACTAATATTAAATGGCGATGTGGACGAAGGTGGCAAACACGTTAAGCTTATAATGAGACTGAATCACAATGACTGCCGTCGGATTGGTCTTAAATGGACTTGGATAAGAGATACAATATAACGTCATACGTCAAATGAAATGAGAGCCTAGAAAACATTATTATATTTAACATAATATATGGCACAAGGAAAGAGGCCCACGAGCATCATGACTCTCATATTGTAGACGATAAACTTTTTAGTGCAATGTATGCTACATAACCTTTATTCAGCAGGTCGTTGACTTTTGGCACGTCCAGCAACATCCGTGTGGCCCCCGGGGCCCCTGGGAAGTCCTACTCCTGGAAGGAGAAGGGATATACCAGCTGCAGTGCGTCTTGTCTTAGTGGCGTTCAGGTAAGCTTCATACTCATCAAAAGAAAATTGAAAAAAATAACATCCCATAGAGTTTCTTGGTGCTGCCTTGTGTAACAGGCGTATTTCCGATGCACTGTTAGGATTAGTGGAGTTTCTTTATCCTGTTTGAGATTCCGAAATATATCAGGAGGTCTACAGTGACCTCTTATAGCGATTCCATTAAAGACCTAAACTGAACCGCGTCGCATAATCGTACCGCGACGTCTTATTTTTTATGTTGCTGCCACATTCAACCTAAACTGGATCCAGCTTAGGTTGAAAATGGCAGCAACATAAAAAATGGTATGCCTCCTGGGCATGGAAAGGACTCACTGTACGTGTCATGTGGAATATTAACTATGTATTACCTGTTCAGGAGCTTATCATCCAGTGTGTGAGAGACGAAGATGGGAAGAACGCTTCGCCATACATGTGTGATCCTCTTACGAAGCCAGAAAACAGAGTGAGGACTTGCAACGACCACCCTTGTCCTCCGAGGTAAGACCCTACAGATATCGGAAAGGATATGACCCGCCACTACCAGTCGTCAGCCAAGCACGATAGCAATAATAATAATAGGAGGACAGTACTCCTCAACACGGCGCGTATTGTCAGGAGGTTCCTCTCTGCAGCCCTTCGGTAGCCATGGCCTAAAGTAAATAAGAAAAATTACAGCGATTCCAAGAAGGATGAAGAAGGTGAAAGACTGATAGATGCAGCACAGCCCGCGGTGTGCCATGCGGCGCTGTCGCTTTGATTCATCTCTACAGCACCGCGGGGCACTGTCACTTCTACAGCGTGGCTTGCCGCTAAGGGAGTAGTAGAATTATCAATAAAAGTCGTTGAATTTGACCCAAACGCCCGCTCACAGTGGTGCCAATTCTGTTGTTACCAACTAGTCATGTAAAATAACTTGTTGTCACTTTTCAACTTGAAATTAAGCTTTAACGAGAGTAGCACAAGGCATAAATTTCGTCACCATCCCGTTGTTTATATCTTTCAATTTCCAAGTATCCAAACGGCTCAAGTCGAAAATACATTAACCGTTTAAAGTTCTATATTGTTCTCGAAACTTCCAGGTGGAACTATACGGACTTCTCTCAGTGTACCAAGTCTTGTGGCATTGGCATACAAACAAGGGAGGTTACGTGCATCCACGAGGTAAGTGATACTTCAAACCAAACCTTTGTGGTGGAAGACCTCGTTGACGAAAATCCACCTAGGAAAGTGGAACGTCAATAAAACGCGGCGGTAGAACGCGAACTGTTTATTATCCTAACACTCGAGACAATCAAACCAACCCACATCTTAACTAGGTATTGTTAGGAATATAATGATGAACATGAAAGATACTATAAATTCCACTTTTATTTGACGCGGCCAAGCTTCTTCCTTTTTGGCGGCAAACCGAACTGTCAACTGTCAGCCGCATCTTGCGTCACCATAGAGTAACATTGCTAGAGATGTCTCTTGGCACAGCGAATCGATAATCGCCGGTAACAGCTTAGATTGATAAATAGATACATAGATAGGTAACTCTTTATTGACATTAACAAGTACAAAACAAAGCAAAAGTTTTGATAGGTATATCTACGTATCTCACAGTACCATACTTTTGACAGATGTTCGTTCGCCAAGTATAAGTGAGCAAACATTAATGTATTCCAGTTTAAAAACCACTATTTCCAGCGAAATTACTGGGTATGTGAGATTTAGAAACGAATTAGTTATAGCAAGATTTGCAATGCAAAGCACTGTATGGTACTGTAACTGTTGTGAGCACACGTGGCGCTTACCATCACGTGTATGATCAAGGCCCTTATTAGTAATGCCACATGGAATTCCTTGCCGAAAACGCATGATGTCATACCGTGCTTTAAACTTATTTTGAACCTGAAAACTCATCGAAACGCGCTAGTATCTCGCACGTTATTTTGACAGTTCAAAACGAGCGCGTTACGAGTCAAGGTGGTCATAGTGAACAACGGCCTTGCTCATCTTGTTACTCTGTGGTATAATAAAAACTTTTTTGTTCAGGTTACAAGAGGAGGCACCAACACAGTCGTCGTCCCCAACAGCATGTGTCCACAACCACCGCCACCAGATAGACAGTACTGCAACGTGCTGGACTGTCCAGTGAGGTGGCACAGTGGAGAGTGGTCCAAATGCTCCAAGACTTGCGGTGGAGGATTGAAACAGAGAGAGGTAAGGGTTATTAAATAGGCAGAACTGCATCGTACTGTATTATCCAGTGAAGAGGAAAATGAAGAGTTGTCTATGGACAGCAGAAGGAGGCAAGGGTCTTGGAGGCAAAGTTAACAGTCTAATTCATAGCTGTTGTACGTATTCCTAACTTATCTATGTATATATAAATGTTATGTTGGTTTGTGTACGCTTCAAAAACTCAAAATGTTCTGCAACGATCGAGTTCAGCTCGATCATTTTAGCATGATATATAATCCGCATCAAGGATTGTTTTTATCTATTTTTTTCATCAGTGACATATCAGCGAATGTGCGAATGTGCCACAGCGAAGCGTGGCAGGGTACAGCTAGTATTACATATTTATAATTATAATTATACATAGATCTAGACCCCTAACTAGAATTTCCGTATCTAGACACTCATCAAATAAGAAAATCATGAAACTCAGAGCAAATACTGGTTGTTCACATAAATCTTTGCCATGTGCAGGAATCAAACCTGCAATCTCACGCTTTGCAGTCGAATCATCACCCACTTACGCCATAGGGGCCGGAATGATGCTTCATTTTTGATTTAACATTTTCTCTAATAATTTCGTTATTATTCCACAGGTGGAGTGTAAGCAGATAATGGCTCAGTCACACGTGGTGGAAAGGCCAGCTTCCCTCTGCAGCTCACCACGGCCAGCCTCCACCAAGTCCTGCAACTCTCGACCCTGCCTCCTAGATACGGCCTCACCGGAGATATCATTAGCCAACTCTTCTTATATACAACACGATCCGAAGAAGAAAAAGGTAAGAAAACATGTGAACAATAAACAAAGTGTATTTTTAGCGACCTTAAAAAGAACAAGACCTAATACGATGCCTTGTGGAACTTTTTTCTTCTTTGCAACAAAGTTAAGACATATAAATAGAGATGGAGCTGTAATGACCCAGGTTTTTAGCAATTTTATTTTTTATGATGCTTGATCGTAATTAATATAATCGATCGTAAAGAAAACCTATACATTTCAATGATAACAGCATCAAATGCTTTATTAAATCAAATGCTGCCATTAACAGCAAAAAGTAAACAATTTCTGAAAAATGCATTTTATTTCTTGATGTTCTCAGGTGACAGTAAAAGTGGGTGGATCGGCAACAATATTCTACGGAACCCAGGTGAAGATAAAATGTCCAGTGAAGGGGTATAACAGGACAAAAATCCAATGGGCGAAAGACCATCAGATTATTACGAAGAGCAAGAAGTACAAGATTTCTAGAAAGGTACAAAGCACACAGTTAATTTTTCAGTTGAATTTTCTTATTAATTTAATAAAGGTTTATCAAAATCTAAAATCAAAATCCTTGATTCATCTTGTTCTAGCTTTCAATCACAATGGGTAGTCAATAAATTAAAAGAAGATCCTTTGACACTTATAAGATTAATTTTAGATCGGAACTGTATTTATCAATTTATAACTAAAAAGACAAAGAGCGGTTTCACACTACGTCCGATCCGAATCCATGAAATTGCGTCCCCGATAAGTCTAGAAACTATTGGCATGGAACTTTACGCACTAGATTAGATTTCCGTCATCCGGTTTCTCTGCGTCATCAGCAAATTTCCATTTCGGAGAGGATTCAGACAGATGATCAACGGCGCGAATGCTCTACGTTGTGGCTGTGTGTATAAATGACATAATGGCAAAAAGTTTCCCCTGAATCGCTTGGATTTGGATCGGATCAGAATTCCACCCAAGGTTCCTAGATCCGTATAATCACGGATTCTCAGCGGACGTAGTGCGGGACCGTCTACCTTAGACAGTCTGTTTTATAATTATCACACGCATTTTATTGTAACCCAATCATTTACATTTGTCATAGTAAAAACATTACGTAATCACACCCGAGTACGTCCAAGTGCTAATAAGAGTGCAATCAACTTAAGCACAAAGTATTTTAAAATGCATTTTTATTTTTATGCATAAATGAGCTCCAAGTGCTTTTTTAAATTCTCCTTTTCTTTCAAAGGCCACTTAAGCTGGGTTAAGTGTAGATTAACATATAAAGCAGTGTCGAACAATACTATCAAAACATCGTGATACTTAACGCGACTTAGCGCTAGGTTTTTAAAAGTCAGAGCAGTCACAAGTTTTTGGTAAAATCAGCTTTTTATAAAGCTTTAGTATTGTTTTGGTATTTGAACGCTGAGAAAAATAAGTGAAATACTTTTGGGATGCAAATAAAGAGAGTCACCAATAGCTATAGATCGTAGACAGCAGTACAGATGGACACACATTTTAATAATAATTTCACATCAATATGGATATTTCCAATCCGGACCAGGCCCCCGTGGTGGATTATGGCTTAACCCTCCTCACGAATGTGAGGAGAGGGAGACCCGAGCTCAGCAGTGGGACGATATGGGTTGATGATGATGATGATGGATGTTTTTGACATTTTGGTAGTAGAATTTGACATAAAACTTATCTAAGTTTCACGACTTATCTAAGTGGCACGACTTCTACCTATGGAATTAAGATAATGTATCTACATTATCTTAATTCCATAGGTAGAAGTCGTGCCCATTCATAATAAACTTTGAGTTACAATACAAAACACTGCCGTGTATTGCCAAAACGGATTCCAAGTCAAATTCTTGTTTCCAATAAGGAGAGTGAAATATGTCCATATGAATTTCTCCTCATCAACCAGGGTGCTCTCCGCATCACCTCCCTCTCGCTGCGAGACCATGGCGTCTACACCTGCGTGGCTGGCCGGTCCAGCGCCAACCTAACTCTGCTGGTGAAGCCAAGACCTGGAGAGTTCCCGTCCAGCGAAGAGATCGAGAGGCACAAGGCGTTAGATGAACCGTCTTCGCCTCTTTCCGACAGGTCAGCTGGAATATTGCGAAGAATGTTTGGTTTTCTTTACAGCCAGGTGAAGTGAGGATTAGGGTGATTTTTTCAAAGAATTAAAGATCAATTTTGGATAGCAATGTTGTCAGCGAAATTACTGGACTATGAGGTCACGGAACTGCTATGATTAGCCCTTACTTTTGAAACGGACCATCGAAGCAAGAGTACCTCCTTTCTTATGCATCATCAGCATTGTTAACTTATGCCATAGCCCTTCTTTTTTACGTTAATCACTGCAATCATGTTCCTTCAGAGGCAATCATGACCACGCTTTTAATTCTAGAGTCAGGTTCAGGTCTCTGTCATCAAAAGTAAATGAACTAGAAATGGGCTGTTTTCAAAGAGGCAGTTCATCATGCCCATTGTACATCAGACACTTTTAGGATCATAAGAATCTTGCCACCAAAAATTCCAAGGGAGATATCTGCATGGTGACCATAAAAATATATACAGAAGAGTTGTTTTTCCACAGCAGAGCTGATGGGAGATACAGAGCGATGATTGGAGGAACGTCGGATGACCAGTCTCATGAGCAGCGCCCTGGAGACCAGAGAAGGAACTACAATAAGAACAGACAGCGGGGTGAGTTCTGGTATAGATATATTGGGACAGTGTGACCTCTATTTGGGTGTCCACTGTAAAAGCCACAAAAATATCATATCAAAAATCGCATAGTTTTTTTTTATCTTCCCAGTTAGGAAACAGTTGTAAATTCGAATCGCTGCAAAGTTAACTGTTTTATTTTCTTTTTCAATCGTGTTACGTAAAAACGTGAATAAACGTTTACATGACGGGTCTGGAAACGAACTGGCTCTCAAGGATTGCTGGCAAAAGAGCTTGGTGAAAGTACCTGTGCAGCCTTTCTTATTTTAATTTTCGATTAGACAATTGTCGGAATCCCTCGAAAGGGCTAAGCGACCAATTTTCTGCTTGTAGCTGATAGCTGGTCAGGGACTCTGAAATACTGCTACCACTAAGATTTAAATTATTAATTAATGACCAGGCCACCAACTAAACCTTTCTCACGTCAAATTCACGCAAACACGACTGAGATGTATTTTAACTCTGATTATCTATATCTATACTAATATAAAAAGCTGAAGAGTTTGTTTGTTTGAACGCTACAATCTCAGGAACTACTGGTTCGAATTGAACAATTATTTTTGTGTTGAATAGCCCATTTATCGAGAAAGGTTATAGGCTATATAACATCACGCTACGACCAATAGGAGCGGAGCATCAATGAAGAATGTGGCAAAAACGGGGAAAATATATTGCTTTTAGGAGAGTTATTGCGGGAAAATTTGAATTATGCGGGCGAAACCGCGGGGCGCAGCTAGTTATTTATAAAATCACAAAATTAATTTGCAAATTGTTGTAACAAGTGGTACGAGGACAGATTAAATTTAAATTTTGTAACAACACTGCGAAACCGTTTTAAAATGTAAACTGTATTCAAAATTAAGTTTAAAAATGTAATATCATCGTCCTTGAGTTCACGGCTAAATAGCTTTTTAAAATTCATGCAGGAATCTCTGAAAGAGTATCTAATGCTCAGTTTGCACCGTGCGATTTTTGTTGGCCAACCATAATTTAAAACAAATCATTTAATACCTAGTCAAAATATAAAATTATACAGGAGGCCGTGATATTTCCCTCTAAGAAACAGCCTGTTAATTAATTACATCATCTAACAAGGTTTTAAATTTTGTTTTATTCTTAAAAATGATACGATACGATATTTTGTTAAACTGGTATAGCAAATTTCTTAGATTATTTTTTTCGGTCCACTGAGCTAGAGTGATTTTTTTTTTGATAAAAATATCACGCGAATTAGGTTATAACCCTAAAAAATATTCACACCCGTCGTATTAAAAACACCCTATCTCTTTGAACGTTAAACAAAATACAGTTATCGCGGTTCATTAGCCTAGAGTAGGCTTTATTTTAAGTTATTTTTAGGATAACTGTTTTGATATTTTAAAATGAATTGTGTTTTTAGTAGATAATAGTGACGTTCTAGCGAAAGAAAATGTTGTCTCATGCTCTTACAAATTGCTCACGCCACTAGTCGAGCAACAAAAAGTCGCTTCGTGTGGACACACCATAATCAAGTCTACAAGCGGTAGTAGCGCTATAATGCAGATACTTAGTAAGAACCGGAAATGTTTTTATTTACACTGATGGAGGTAGAGGGAAATACTCGACTTTTAGCACTTTAACTTACTAGAGAGGCTGCTCTGTAAATTCTTTAACAGGTTAAATTGGCTACTTCAAATAAGCATCTCGTTATTTTGAGGTACAAACAGGCAGGGGCGGGCTAAAGGTAACGAAAGCTTGACGTAAAGCATAATATGTAAACTATTCTGAAGTAAAACTTCTTTACGCACGCTTGACTTAGGGAGTAATCTGGTGAATGCGTAACGAGAGCGTTACGAAAAGTGTGATCGGCCGAGGCGAATAAAATAAGATAGTGAAGATAGAAATAGAGAGAGTTACGTTTCGTATAATTATTACAAATTTTCTTTCTCTCTTAGCCAGCTATATACATCTATATATATAAAAATGTTATGTTGGTTTGTGTACGCTTCAAAAACTCAAAAAATTCTACACCGATCGAGCTGAAATCTTAGCATGATATATAATCCGCATCAAGGATTGTTTTTATCTATTTTTTCATCAGTGACATATCAGCGAATGTGCGAATGTGCCACAGCGAAGCGTGGCAGGGCACAGCTAGTAAATTATATAGATGGAGCCAAAGAAGTTTCACTTTAGTTGTGAGGTCTAACGCGCACTCGTTTTTTTATATATATATATAATGTGGTCAACAATCTGACGGCCTGATGGTAAACGGTTACCGCCGCCTAGACACCTGCTTCACTCGGCGCGTTGTCGATGCGTTGCCTGCTCTCTAAAGCTCTTTCCATTGAAGACCACCTTATTATAATTTTCCCGAAAAATTCTGGTAACAGTGACCAGAGCCTTCAAGTCTCTTTCGATCGATTTTTATGCCAACGCGCATCGACCAGTGTGGTCGAGTGTGCGATGGAATTGCACCATTTAATTCCACCAAGCCCATTCCTTCATCGAACAACCAGACGTACGGCGATGCGCCTCCGTTATATTTTGGTAGACATTCCATCTGTACGCACGAGGCGGTTTGCCTCCATATTTATTATGCGTACCGCAAAGGAGTCGAACTCCTTGCCTGAGTCTGTGTTTCCCGATAGTTATAACCTGGGAGTCTTCAAGGCACGAGTGAATAAGGTACTTCTAGGTAAGCGTGTACCATCGTAGACCGCATTGTCACTTACCATCAGGTGAAATAGTGGTCAAACGCGAACCTATTCATAATAAAAATTAATAAGATAATGTAGAAATATATAGTTTTAATTCCGCATAAGTTGTCTGATGAATGTATGATAGGACTTTGTTGGATGACCTAACCCCTATGACAAATCTATCCGTTTAAAAATCTAAATCCCTACGCAACCCTTAATTTATCTGATGACCGAAACAACACTGACGTGTCACCTCGTACATAAAATTTAAAAAAAAAACTTATTGTAATCCTCACGTCTCGGTAGTCAGTAACTATGAAAATCATACATGCATTTAGCTACACACGGCTTACTGCGTTAGGCCGTCGTTATAAGACTGAAGCCTAAAGGAAGAACACTGTCCACAGGTAAGGTGGACAAGGTGCGTGATGCCCTTTACGGGTCAGCCACCACCAGCACCAAGCCAGCTCCCAGCTTCAACTCCCAAGCGAGGGACATATACGACGAGAACGAGGTAGGTAGTGTGGGTGCAGACGTGTATTTGTGTGGGGGCTGTGGATGTATTGTCATTGAGGGATACTGGGTGGAGAAAAGACTTAGAAAACAAAAAAATTGAATCGTGAAATGCTTAGTTATATTGTTTCCAAAATACACAAGGTGCTAACAGTAAATTATTTATTATTGTCGCGTATTCTACCGTGAAATCATTGTACTTATTACAAAACTAGCTATTTCTTAAGTAGGTATAACCAAGTATTATTTATTCATTGTCATCTTCAACCCATATCAGCCCACTGCTGAGCACGGGTTTCCCCTCACTTTCGTGAGAAGGATTAGGCCATAATTCACCATTGGGCCCGAATTGGTGGATCACATACCTCCGAAATACTTATCTGTGTAATTACGTATACGTGTTTATTTTACAAGAAACATTCGTACTTGCCCGAACTGGGATTTGAATCGCGACTCTCTCCTTGAAAGGCGGTCGGTCTTTCCCTAAGCTACCACCGGTATATAATCAAAATAAAAATCTGGCTGATTATCAAAAAATATTACGGATAACCTTTACGTTAAACACAACCGCAGAACCGGTTGATTATTTTTGGCACTTTTACGAATCTTCACACAAGGTGTGTGTTTACTGTTTACTGGCGGTGTGTCGTAACTAACCTCAATCAGCTGTGCGGGCGCACACAACTGTTGTGATAAAATCGACAATACAGCAGCATAGTAGTAATATAGTCACTAGTCGCATGTCAGGCGTGTTTTCGCCGTATAAATTTTCAGCAGTCGACATTTTAACTACGCCATATCATCCCTGTGCATAGGTCGCCTATCACATACGTAGGTTCGGTACGGGTCCATGTAGATAGCTTACTATTCGGTTTCAACTAAGCAATTATATATAAACTGCCTAAAATCAGACAAGTTCTCAAATCTAAATTCATCACCCACACTAAAATAATTCTTATTCTATTCGAATATATCTTCAATTTACATTCAGCTATAACTGTTTTATTATACTATAAAATGGTACGTAAATTTTATGACTCCCTTTTACAACCCCCGAGTTGTATGAACCTTAGGCCTGATTACACCTTCGAGGTCTTCCGTCCAAGTTGGTAAAATAGTAGTTAAGTCGGTCCCGCAGCTGTCGAGTGATAGTTCCCACGTTTTAATTGGTTATCACTTGGTTTTATACTTTGGGGATATCAAAGTCGCTATATCATTAACCCAACTGCACATTACGACGTCTCTCTTCCCATGGCCGGATTTAGGGGAGGGCATCTGAGGCTACAGCCCCGTGGCCTCCCAAAATAGAGGCATAAAAAATTCTTTCTAGTTCCGACGTGTAAACAATTTTTTTTTTCTTAAACAAACTTGATTATCTTTAACAACCCCTAACGTCCCACTGCTGGGCACGGGTCTCCTCTCACTTTCGTGAGGAGGATTAGGCCATTATCCACCACGGGGGCCAGATCCGGATTGGTGGATCACATACCTACCTACCTGTCCTCACGATGTTTTTCCTTATAACTTGATTATATTGTTCTTAAATTGTTTGTTAAACAAAATTGTTTTCACACTCAAGTAAACAATAATAATAAATCTGAGCTGAAATAGTTTTCTTGATTTGGCCCCATTTCGATCCCGGTGGTGATCGCCATCGCTTCCAGACAAGTATATAGTACAAGTACTGGTGGGGAGAACGTCCACTTTCCAAGCGAGAGGTGTGGGTGTGAGAAACCCACATGCCCGAGAATTATTTTGGAGGTTTATGATAAAATAAAAAAACATTCAGTCATGCCTTTCTCCCGTTGGGATAGGCAGAGACTACATCTTTCCACATGCTACGATCCCAGCGGGAAGCAGTACACCCACCAAATCCCTGACACCCCCTACTGGATTCTGGAACTCTAGAAGGATAAATCAATAGAGATAAATATTAAAGCCAATTTCCAAGACGCTACAGTGCAGTGGTTCAAAAAGTTGTTGTTTTATTATGAACTGGCAAGCAGCCAGAGGGTTGCCGCAATCTAAAGCGCTCGAACTAACTTTTGAAAACTCTTAAACAGCAAATAACTAAATATTGTACGAAGGTTTTCTTTCTATTGAATTTTTTTCTTTCGATTTTTGTACTGGACTTTGCTTGCGATTTTTTTAATCAACCTCAAGAGTTACAGAGTGGAATAAATTTGTAGCAAACATTGCAGCGAAGAAATTGACAAAGAAAAATAAGAACGAAGAAGATAAAAAAGACAAAATATAGAGCATAACACTTTAAAAAAAACAACTGTGTACTGTGTGTACTGTGAGATGAATGCATGCTAGTTGTTTCTATTTATAATTTATTGGTTTTTACTTTATTTTGTATTTTTCACTTATTTGATTTTTATTTTTTATTTTTTCTTTGGATTATGATTTTAGTTTGCCATTGTAATTATACCTGCTAATTGATGTAAATGGTTATACCGTATCAACTATTTTGTTAATAAATAAATAAATAAATAAATAAATAAATAAAGTGTCAAAAACAATAAAACATATATTTAACATACCAAAGTAATGAGGTCACCGCAAACGATATATATATATTTTTTTTTTAAATAAATTAAACACATAGATTCAAAATGTGCCCAAAGGTGTACAGCACACAATTCTCGGATTCCCAAAAAAAAAAAACTCAACAAAGCATCTAATTTTCAGAAGTAGAAATAATATTTGATAACGCAACTAACTTACATCAAAAAGGCAAGGAAATAATTGATTTTCTTTAAAAAATACAAATAAAAAAAGCCCTCATCTAAATTTCCCTTTGTCAAAATGTCCCTTTTCTCAAATTTACCCACCAAAAAATGTAATTTCCTGACTTTGCTTTTCCAATGTTTTCTACTCCCTGTTCCACTTAAGCTGTCAATGATGATCTATCCACTAGGCCCCCAATATTAGCCTAACAGTGTCCTAACTTTGTAACCTTCGCACGCCGCTTGGGACTCCAGGAAACCGCCGTCTCCTCACAGATGCTTCCGCCCATACGGAACAGTGCATCACGACTGCTGCCATGCCTGCACTATATTATCATGCAGTTCCAGGTGAGGAGTTACTAGAATAGACTCTGGTGGGTTGGGACGACGCCCAGTTTCGGTTGGGTTGGATTGCGGCGCATGCGACTTTTTTGATTGTTGCTAGATTTTTTGGTTTTACTAGGAGTCATCAGGATTTGGAGCATGCATCTTTGGTTTAGTTTAGATCTCTAACTGGTTTGCAGGTTTAGGTTAAGGTTTTACATGTCAATGTAAATTGGATTTCCATTCGAGTGACTTAATAAATAACGGTTGTATCAGCATGATTTTGATTTATATAATAAATAACTAATTTCTATTTGAAATTATGCTCATGGTCATCAATAATACAAATTTTGTAACCATAAACTCCAATCCATTAAACTTGTACAAAACTGTTGCCATCGCATTTAAAATTTCCATTCCATAATCATCAATGACCTATGCTGCACCATCGATGACCCTCATCAAAAATCTCCAATACGTACAATTTATAACTGATATTTTCAGTTGTTTTGGAATTTTCAGAGCATCGGCAACTCAAGGGGCCAAAGGACTGTTGATTCCATTATAATGTACCAGAACTATGGTGTTCCAACTAAGACCCACGTCATCACCCTTGATGATAAGCAAATCGTGTTTCCTGAAGATGATGACTCCGATATCATTATTGTGAATGAAGATTACAATAAACACATGCAATATGCAGGAGTCGAGAATTTGATGGAACACGTGGATACTACGACGGAGATCAAGTAAGTTTTGGTAACGTTAGAAATAAGATACGTTACATGATAACGTCTACGGATCCTTACTACCCTTCTCCTAAGTAATATAAAATAACAAATACGAATGTGAGTTTTTTTGATACGCTTTCACACCCAAGGCACTGAATCGATTTTAAAAATTCTTTCATCGATAGAAAGTTACGGTATCAGTGAGCTACGTGGCTATATTTTTATCCCCGCATTCCTACGCGAACGGGAACTACGCAGGTAAAACCGTGGAGCGTAGCTAGTAATTTATAAATTACGAAGGACGTCACATAAGTATACGTTGTATTAAATTTAAAAAAGAAACACAGTTTAGTAACATAGGTAGCGGTCTCTATCATTCACCGTATCGCGTACTCACGCGCAAAAAAAAGAGAAATATCTTCAAAATATGTCTTCAATGTGAAGTTATGCCGATTTGTGATAATTCAGAGACACTACACAAGCGCGTGATATGACTTTTAGCTTAATCTAGACAAGAGAATTAACCAGCATCACTTTACAGGTTAATCGAAGCTCCAGATGAAAAAGAATATGTGTGGAAGACTACTGACTGGTCACCATGCACAGCCTTGTGTAGTCAGGTCGGTCATCAAGTCCGAGGAGCTGTCTGTCAGGTTTGATAATTTATATTAATTATGGTCATTATTATTATGATAATATTCTTAATAGCATCATCATCATCATCATCAACCCATAACGTCCCACTGCTGGGCACGGGTCTCTCCTCACTTTCGTGAGGAGGGTTAGGCCATTATCCACAACGGGGGCCCAGTCCGGATTGGTGGATAACATACCTAATAGCATAATGTGGAAAAAAGTTTGGAAGACCAACAGGAGAGCTTATAAGCAACTAATAAAAACGGAATACTATTTAGAATTCCTTACGGCTGACATCACGGTCCGTTCTCAGTCAAGAAATAAATTTAAAATAATATATATCTATACCTACGAGTATACTTAATATAAATATATAAAGCTGAAGAGTTTGTTTGTTTGAACGCTAGGATCTCAGGAACTACTGGTCCGAATCGAACAATTCTTTTTGTGTTGAATAGTCCATTTATCGAGGAAGGTTATAGGTTATATAACATCACGCTACGACCAATAGGAGCAGAGCGGCAATGAGGAATGTGGCAAAAACGGGGAAAATATATTGCTTTTAAAAGACTTATTGCGGGAAAGCTTGAATTATGCGGGTGAAACCGCAGGGCGCAGCTAGTAATTAATATGCAAATCTTTTAATTAAAATTGCTGTAGATGTCGAAAGAACTAATGTGTAAAAGTTTGTTTTTCAAATACAATGGGATCTATGGGAACAAAAAACAAATAAAACTAGGTAAAAAGCAAGTCAAGTCAAGTCTTAAGTCAAGGTAATTGACATTACATATTAATTGCATTGTAATCAAGTGCCAACTGCTTATAGATACTACCCGTCTACAAAAGTCATCAATTTAATAACTATTTACCTATCATACAACAGCACAAGACCAACAACAGCACGACAACAGTGGAAACCAATGAGTGTCTCTCGCGCTACGTCACTCCGCCCCAAGTGCTGCGTGAGTGTCGCAGCAACAGTTGCGCGACGTGGCGGGCCGCGGCCTGGTCGCAGACTCGCTGTCTTTCTGGTGGCGCTGGTAAGTAAAGTAAAACAAGACTGTAGATACGACACTCCGCCACAAGTGTTGCCCAAGTGTCGTGGCGATAGTTGCGCAACTGTATCTACCAAAAGACAAAGAAACGTTTCTGATAGACGAGCAATCTCCAAGATCCTTTCCATCTCCTAGCCATGGTGCGTCGTCGCGTGGAGTGTGTCAGCAACAATGGCTCAGTCCTGCCCGACTCCTCATGTGACTTCAGTATCCAGCCGGAGAAGACCAGAAGAGAGACCAGGCCATGCCGACCTGCCTGGGCCATCGGACCTTGGAGCAAGGTGAGGCTACTGCTGGTGCCGTATAATGAACTTATTTAAAACTAAGCATGTTTAGGCTTATGTTAGAAAAGGCATAAAAGATAAGATTGAGGAAGTATACGACGTGAGGAGTAAAAGAGTTCTTTGTGTGATTGAGACCAGGCGTAAAGGATGTAACTCCACCACGCATGGACCCTATACAGCCTATTGGTCTGGAGTTCCAGAAACCAGTAGAGGGTGTCAGGGAGTCGGTGTACTGCTTTTCGCTGGGGTCGTAGCATGCGGAAAGATGTAGTCTCTGCCTATCGCAACGGGAGAAAGGCGTGACTGTATGTGTAGGCAATTCATGTCTGCCTAAATAAATCGTCTATACGAACAAGTTCGTAGTTTCTTATTTTGCTGTACATTTCATTTAAAAATAAACTGTTTTCTGTTGAAGTTTTGGATTGAAATGGTAGCTCGTTGTCTTGGTGTCTGATTGAAGACCAAATCATGACATCAAAAAAATAAGTTTTGTAAGAAGTCAGAAGCACCTAGAAGTGGCGTGACTCCTGAATGACTGGTATTATGTTTTCATTAGTACAAAATTACCAGGCAGTTTAATTCACCTTATTCATGACATCACTAGTTTTAACCATATTTTCAGTGTCGTTCATCCATTTTGAATTGCAAATCTATCCTACAGTGCGTAGGCCCTTGCGGTGGTCCAGGTCGTCAGCACAGAATTTTGAGGTGCGTCTGGCGCGGCGGCGGTGCGAAGCGACGGGAGAGAAGCGCGGGCGCCGCTTGCGAAGCAATGTCTCGACCAGCTGTCAGCAGGAATTGTTCATTGGCGTTGTGTAAAGGTACTATTTTTTTCCTCTATCGGCTCATTTGTTTTTGGCGAAGAAAATGGTCGCGAGGAAATCCAAATGCCCCAGATTTTTTTCTAACGTATGTGATCCTAATTAACCAATCAAGACCGGGACCCTGCTTTGTGGTAGATTATGACCTAATCCTCTTCACAAAAGTGAGATAGGAAACATGCTCAGCAGTGAGCAGATATCAGTTATTCATCCGCTAAGCAGTAGTGTGCAAACATTGCTGTGATCCACTTTGAAGGGCACTGTTTCCAGCGAAATTACTGGGCATATGGGACTTTAGAGCAGATGTCTCAGGGTGACGAGCGCAGTGCAGTCCCGCGCAGGATTATGCAATGCAAAGTTCAATCAGGCGAACGATGCTCGTCTCGTCACTCAGTCTAATAAAAAAAATGGTCAGCAGTGGGCAGATGTCAGTTGTGATGATGACGATGACTTTTTGTCAACAGATGGGGTCTGCCGCGACACTTCGCGTTTCTGCGAGAATGTCCGCGCTATGAACATGTGTGCACTCAAGCGGTATAAAGAGCAATGCTGCAAAACCTGCTCCGATTAAAATGGAATGGAATCGAATGCTGGGTCAGACTAAACGTGGAACTGTGGCGTAGTCAGAAGTAGGGCTTCAGTTTTATTCAGTTTTATCCTGCTAGGACTAGGATTCCCTGTATCTAGGGAGTCAGGAACTGAAAAGACCAAGGCCCCCCAACACCCAGTCCTTCACACAAATATTTGTCCTGCGCGGGAATCGAACCTGCAACCTCTCTCGGTTCATCACCCACTTGCGTCACGAAAGCTGTTTGGATTTTTGATCATTATTGAATTTAATTTCAAGCATTCGTAAATAATATAATGGAGTCTAGGAATATGGCAGATTTCCAAATACCTACTACTTTGACTACGACTCAGTTTTGTAGAGAGACTTTCGTACGGTGCGGCTTGTGAAAGTGTGCGTGTCATGTGATTTTATTCGTCTTTAACGTGTGATTTTAATATAATTTTCACGATAATTTAATTATAAAAAAAAAATGTATCCAATCTTATCAATAATAAAAAAATTGTGTCAACAATTTATTCCGAATGTAATTTCCAAATATTTTAAACATAAAAAAAAGAGAAATAACTAGCTTTGTGCTCTGGTACTCTTCATATTTTGGACTATGACTTATTTTGGAAAAAGACAAATATGTAACTTTATTTGACTGCAGTATATTTAATAATTATTTAAGACAAAGCAAGATTGAGAGTGAAAGAGAAAAAATATATACGTATGGAAGCACATTGATAGATTTAGTCGTGAAAGCACATACAATTGACGAGAAACATATATACTTATATACGCAATTTATTAATAGAAAATGTAAATTAAATTGTTTCTAAATAGTCCGATTAATATTAAGTAGTAATCAAAATATTTAGTAATGTTTTGTACTATACAATTTAAATATAATATTTTAGATTAATTGTAAATATATAATATATATATTATAATACTATATCTATTATATAATATTAACACGATGCTACGCTTAGCTCTCATATAAAAAGTTCTAAATATTATGCACTCGAAATATATTAATTAATATTATTATAGTTAAAAATAGGTAGTGAAATTGCCAAAAATTGCAATGTAAATTGTATTTTTAAATAAAATATAACATATTTCAAGAAAAAATATTCTTAAAACGAACTAATACACCTAATTAAAAGATATAATAATATTTTCTCATGAATAAAAAAATTACAATAATTTGCCAAAATTTTATTTTATCTATCAATTATGCAAAAAAGAGGAAATGTACGAAATATCTTATATTTTACATAATAAAAAAAAATTAATCGAAAAATTCGTTAATGTAACTTGTTTCGTAGATAGACTGTTTAATTTAGTATCGTGTACATTTAATTTTATAAAAAATATAGCTAATAATTTAAGACAATTCCTAAAAATAAATTGAAAGCAATACGATTCGCTTATTAAAATTGTATATAATTGTATGCTGTTATATATAATATTGATAACGTTAACCTGTTCAAGGAATGGGCATTAGATAAATATATAATATATCTAGAATTATATTTATTATATAAACATTAAGTATACAAAATAATGGATTTGACTTATTGTGTTTAATTTTTCAATCCAAGTAGTGGAAACCCGAAAATACCAACTATAATTATTCAAAATAACATTACAGTTCTTTTACAGAATATAAATTTCGATAATATTGCAAATATAATATGTTTTTATGGGTTATATTTACATGCTTCAACCCTAATAATATCATATATATATATATATATAATATTATTCGGGTTGAAGCATGTGTATATATATATATCACAAATGTATTTATTTATAGACAAAATTAAATGTTGTCAATTGTTAGATGCAATACTAACCAAGTTGTAAATAGTTAAAAACAACTAGCTAATTACAAAAAATATGTAATTATAAAGCAAAATGTGGCATTATTAATTTTATTTACTAATAAATAATTATAATTTAAGTCATTTAAACACTAGGAAAAATAATAATGACATTTATTCATACACGTTCAATGTTCACGCGGCATTTGTGCCATTTCTGTTATTACAACCTATTCTAAATTTAGTTTAGTCCTGTCAAATGATTTTTTGTCTCCTTCCAACTTTATGAAAAAGAAAGGGATGGCAATAACATTGGAGCTGTCAAATTAAGCTGTAGTTTAGTTTGTGTCAACAGAATTGGTACCTTTGCTAAACGTTAACAACAATCTATAAAATGTAAATTACTGTTCGTAATTAGAAAAAAAAATACCTCTTTGCTCGATATAATTATTTTCGTTTTTAACAAGTCAGATAAATAATCAATTTATTAAAATGGCAACACTAAGACCTATCTTAGATGATAAAAATCATATCATTAACGACTGCCATTTAAATATGGACTAGTAATTTCTATTTTATTATTGTTTGTCTATGTTCAATAATTATTTATTTATGGATCCATTTAGATAATTATAAATATTCTTCAAAATACAGTTTTCTTTGTTTAGTAGCCGGTCGTTTGCTAGTAATGAACAAAAAAATTTAAGCAAAACCTTTGCAATATTAAAATTAATAAAAAAAAATCTGCAAGTTACCCTTAACGTACGTAAAACTTTAACAGAATATAGGTGGAACCCTTGCGTACCAATGAGCTCAGTATTGTTAAATAATTTTAGTTCTTAAGGAACAGAGAAT
Organism: Campaea margaritaria; assembly: GCA_912999815.1. NCBI lineage: Eukaryota > Metazoa > Arthropoda > Insecta > Lepidoptera > Geometridae > Campaea > Campaea margaritaria. The sequence goes on from OU538812.1 coordinate 7,580,591, forward strand.
TAAGTCCAAATTGTACATTGTACCAAGAATTTTCAAATAAAAAATATATTATATGAGTAAGTTACTGATTTTTGTGTTTTACTGTGAGACCCTATAATTGTTTATTAAAGTCTAATCCTTTTTCATATTAAAATTATCTAAAAAAAGCTTTTTTTATGTTTTTTTTTCCAATTACTATTATTCAGATAATTTGTCTAAAGCCGTGTCCCCTGCATATATTTTGGACTACATTACTACACAAAACACTGTAATTTAACAATGTTTGATGTTTTCATATCGAACAAGATAACGTTGTCAATTTTTTTTATACTGTTTAGATCAAATATATTATATATTCAGGGGACACGGCTTTAGAATTTGGTTTCAGACATTATGACATAATCGTTTTTTTTTCTATTATTATTTAAGTGGCATACTAAAAAAAAACGAAATGTGTACTGGGACACATAGTGGAAGTAAAACTTCAATTAATAAAAATATAAAAAAAAAAATATATTTTAATTAATATTTTATAACATATACGAAACATAGCTCTCTCTCCTTCTATCTTCACTAACTTATATCTCTCTCTCAAGTTCCGTTCGCCTCGCCCGATCACATTTTTCGTAACGCATTCGCCAGCATACTCCCCAAGTCAAGCGTGCGTAAAGAAGTTTTACCTCAAAAACAGGTACGTTAAGACGGTTTATTAGACTAGTGTAGGTTTTCTTTTGCATTAGTTTTAAGTAAAACTAAACTAACAAATCGTTTGGTGCACAAATATCAGATTTCACAATATAAAGTTTTATAAACTTTACAAGTAAAAAATATATTAAAATTTGCTAAGCAAAAATCCGCCAAAGATAACACAATTATGTCTGCAAGAGTGAACTCTAATTAGCTTGGAGTAAGCTTCAAAGTTGTACACTAATTGAATAGATCGCTGGCACCTTCCCATTACCATAACGACTGGATCCAATTAAACGGGACACCGCTTTCCCGACTGATGCCGAGGGGTTAGCGTCCTGGAATATTATCTTAACTAGAAACAGAAGAATGCTCTCTTTTAAGTCTAAAAAACCTATTATTAAAAATAGGGCGTCACGATCACACACAGAAATCCTAACCCCTAACTAAGATTCCCTTCTTATGCCCTTCTTCTAGGAGTGACTGCTACGGGCAGGCGTAGCGCTTACCATCAGGCGAACGACTTGCTCGTCTCATCACTCAGTCAAATAAAAAACACATTATAATCTATATATAAAAATGTTATGTTGGTTTGTGTACGCATCAAAAACTCAAAAAGTTCTGCACCGATCGAGCTGGAATTTTAGCATGATATAGAATCCGCATCAAGGATTGTTTTTATCTATTTTTTTCATCAGTGACATATCAGCGAATGTGCCACAGCGAAGCGTGGCAGGGCACAGCTAGTTATATATATATATATATATATATATATATATATATTTTATGTTAAAACAGTTTTCTAGTCTGTTTCACATCTTATTTCAACAAACACGAACTAAGTCGACAAACGAACAAAATGACTTCGCTAATTAGAGCCGACTAATTGAACAGATCGCCGCCCCCCTTATTAACATAGCGAGTGAATCCAATTACGAGAGGCACTGCGCCTTCGGCAGTCCCCTCACAGAAGACAAAGTATGTATAGTGTATAATATATAATATAGAATGGCCACTGTCCACTCTACGTGTTCCACATCCTCGCACCTCTACCCGCAATCCGGTGGACAGTTGGAAGGACAGTCAATATTACGTTGTAGTCGGAGGCCTCTCCTGCAAGAGACCGCCTGGGGAAGTACCTTTGCCAGATATTCATCCGTCAAACAGTTGCAGTGCAAACATTACTATGTTCCGGTTTGAAGGGCACTGTTTCCAGCGAAATTACTGGGCACATGAGACTTTAAAGCTGATGTCTCTGAGTTACGAGCGCAGTGCCGCCCAGGATTATGCAATGCCAAGTTCACGGTGCCACTGTAACTGTTATGGGCAGACCTAGCGCTTGCCATTAGGTGACCGAACTGCAAGTCTCATCACTCAGTAGAATTTAAAAAAATTACACGCACAAATGTAATAGACAAACTGTTTGTAGAAACCTTCATACGAGCGGGTTGTCTTTTGTTTTGGTCAAGTAGTATCTTTGAGCACATTAGGCACGTGTAGAAATGTCATTTATAATGTTATCAAATTTGCTTATTTGTATGAAGTGTCCGGGTTGTGGTCCCAGCTCGGATTGAGTGCTGGGACATATTGGACAATCGGCTTGAAAGGGTGCTGAGTTAATATTGGACGTTCGGACTTGGCGCTTTCTAATATTTTACTTTAATGCTGACTGTTACCCTTTGCTTCGTTTGTGGTGATATACTTTTTTAAATCGATACGAGTTTAAGTAGTAATGACTACCATAAAAACAAAAAAGAAATACAGTAGCAGAATTATTTCCGGCACCGTCTTACAAATAAGAAAAAACGTAATAGCAGAATTATTTTACAACTTTTTTTTATTATTCTGAGTGACGAGACGAGCAAGTCGTTCACCTGATGGTAAGCGCTACGCCAGCCCATAACAGCGTAACATGCCACTCAACTAGTTCATGCATCTAATGAGGCGAGTGGACTTCTGCCAGATATTCATCCGCCAAGCAGTAGTGCGCAAACCTCAGAAGACAAGCGCAGTGCAGTGCCGCGCAGGATTATGCAATGCAGTGTTCCGGGTGGTGCTGTAGCTGTAATTGGCAGGCGTAGCGCTTACCATCAGGTGAACGACTTATTCGTCTCATCACTCAATCAAAAAAAAAAAAAAAAGGTTTTAATATTTTTTGACTCTGACCATTGTTAGTAAGTTTTCCATTATTTTTATAATCAACTAGCTGTGCCCTGGCACGCTTCGCTGTGGCACATTCGCACATTCGCTGATATGTCACTGATGAAAAAAATAGATAAAAACAATCCTTGATGCGGATTATATATCATGCTAAAATTTCAGCTCGATCGGTGCAGAACTTTTTGAGTTATTGAAGCGTACACAAACCAACATAACATTTTTATATATATAGATGACGTAAATCTAGGACACTTTTTACGCATTTCGGTAGCCTACTTGTTACCACACGTAGTTTACTTACGTCCCAAAGAAAAGTACACACCAAGATGCTGTCTAAGCTATTCATCATCTTACAAGACTGTGCATAGCTACTGAAGTGGTGTGACTGTCACAGGCACTTAATACCTACATACCTATGTATCTAGCATGTCCGGGGCACATCAATTTACCGTGTCAAGTGTGTCTGTCACAAAGGTGTGACATTCGAAACATGCAGAGCGGAGTTGTGGACAGCTGGTGCAAAGTGTAAGCGAAGAAATAGACATTACTTGTATACTAATATTACGAATACTTCTGTGAATAGAAAATCTCGAAAGCACTAACTTCTTAAGAACAATTTATATTAAGATAACATGAAAGAATGAAAGAATGTGGCCTTAATCCACCACGGAAATACGGTCTGGGTTGGAACAGAGAGTGTATTGTTTTTTTTTTAAGTAAAACTTCTTTGCGTATTCTTGACTGGGGAGTAAGCTACTGAACGCGTTACGAAAAATGTGATCGGGCAAGGCGAAGGGAAATTGAGAGGGAGATAGTGAAGTTAGTGAAGATAGAAAGACAAAGAATTGCGTTTCGTATTTTTTTTTAAATATCTTTTGTTTTTTTTTTTAATATTTTTTTAGTTGAAGTTTTACTTGTACTATGTGTCCCAGCATCCATGTTATCGTTTTTTTTTCTTGTTTGTTTTTTTCTTTTTTTAATGATGCTGTAGTGAGGGACCTCTTTGCGCTTGTATCTTATACCATAAACCATTCGCTGTCTGCACTGAGTGACCTCAGCAACTGTCTACAAAGGCGTTTGGAAACTCAAACTCAACTCATACTAGGTCTGCCAAACACAAACACTATTCCAGACCACAGTTAGATGATACTCCTGGGGGGTAACCAGTTAACCGCGTACTTATTCTTATTCCATGCAGTTCATTTTAATTTTAAGGCCCTAAGCTGAACGGCCTAGATTGGCACCACACACTCATAAATGACAAGCGTGAAGTGACGTCACTCAAAAATAGACTGCAGAGAATGAGAGAAAAACAAAATGAGATGGAGCTATATAAACTCCCATAAATGCAAACAAATTGTTCCGATCTCTTTGGATAAATGTCTCTGGTCGACTTATGAACGCTGAGCGATATGGTGGTGACAGTTAGCAGGGCAGTTCAGTTTAAGGCCTTAAGCTGGATGGAATTAACTGTTCTTGGTGAGGCCTCAGGTAGGCAGTTCTGAAGATTATTAGCAGTTGGCATTGACTCGGAGGCCTTATCCTATCCTATCCTACTTTCTACTAATACTATAAATGTGAAAGTTTGTGAGGATGGATGGATGGATGTTTGTTACTCTTTCACGCAAAAACTTCTTAACGGATTTAAATGAAGTTTGGCACAGAGATAGTTTATTACCTAGAAATAGATGTCCCCACTAAATATCCCCACTAACATTCTTAGTGGGGACATAACAATAAGATAAATAATTCGTAGCATCCTCACTGATGGACCAGTTGGTAATAAACCAATGCTTTCAGCGATAAGACCGCCCATTGTACTACCCTCCTTGTTTACCTATTGTAATTTCTGTTATTTTTTTTTAGGATTCCGTACTACTTAAAAACAGAATAAAATTAATATTCAAGGGGGCTCCGATACGACAAAGTACGGAATCGACGAGTCCGACTCGCACCTGGCCGGTTTTTTTTGTTTTGATGTATAATAAAGAATTTTCTGTTCTGTTCTGTTATGTTCTGTTCTGTTCTGTTCTATTCCATACCCAATTTTAATGCTAGCAAAATTTTACTCAAATAATTAAAAAAAAAATGCAACAGCATGGCAACCCTAGAGTCTAAGTGAATGTCGTTAAAACTGACGACGGCGCTAAGATAATTAAATCCTCGATGAACCACTAGACTTAGATTTAGGTTAATTTTCTCACACAAATTAGTTTTCAAACTTATGACTTGAACTTAATTTAGCTTTTGAACTTGAACTGAATTTATTTGTAGTTTCGTATTTAATGTGTCATGGCGTGAAGTGTGAACTGACACATTGTCCAGGCGCCCATTTAAGGTGCTACGTTTCGCTTATGGTGAGAAATTCTAATTTTTAGCAGTTTTTTATTTGACTGAGTGACGGGACAGTATAGTCGTTTACCTGATGGTAAGTTCTACGCCTGCCATAACAGTCACAGCACCACCCAGAACTCTGCATTGCATTATCTTGCGCGGCACTGCATTGTACTCGTCACCCTGAGACATCGGCTCTAAAGTCTCATATGCCCAGTAATTTCGCTGGAAACAATGCCCTTCAAACCGGAACACAGTAGTGTTTGCACAGTACTGCTTGGCGGATGAATATCTAGCAAAGGTGTGGTTGAAGTACTCCGCCAGGAGGTCTCTTGCAGAAGAGGCCTCTAACTACTAATTTTTTTAGCTTTTTTTGTTTTTGGCACTAGACCGAGATACTAATTTAAATGATAATTAAATTTAGAACAATAGTAGATAATTGCTTACAATATTAAATACACACACAACAACACAATACAATATTACAATATTTTGTAGAGATATTTTAACCCTAATGCACTGGCTTACCCAAACAAGTCCATAAATATTAAAACTGACGCCTGCAGTATTTTCGTAGCGGGAGGCCTCTTCTGCAAAAGACCGCCTGGGGAAGTACCACACCTTTGCAAGATATTCATCCGCCAAGCAGTAGTGTTAGTGCATTACTGTGTTACGGTTTGAAGGGCATATTTTCCAGCGAAATTACGTCTAGTTACGAACCGACGTCTCCAGGGGCCTCACCACGAACAGTTAAATCCATCCAGTTTATGGGCTTAAACTGAACTGCCCTGCTAACTGTCACCGCCAATATCGCTAAGCATCCAGTCGACCAGAGACATTTACCCAAAGAGATCAGAACGATTTGTTGGCATTTATGGGAGTTTATATAGCTCCATCTCATTCTCTTTCTCTCTCGTTCTCAGCAGTCTATTTTTGAGTGACGTCACGTCACGCTTGTCATTTATGAGTGTGTGGTGCCAATCTAGGCCGTTCAGTTTCAGGCCTTAAATTGAACTGCATGGAATAAGAATCGTGGTGACCCCTCAGGTGTCAAGCGTAGTGCAGTGCCGTGCAAGATTATGCAATGCAATTTTTTAATGGAAAGTCTAGGTGGCAATGTAGCTGTTACGGGCAGTTACTCAGTTACGGGCAGAGCAGTCCTCGTGAAATGGAATATAATGGAACATTTGCAATATTAACTAATATTATACCCGAGCATACAACTGAGCTTGGTTGTTGATTAATGCAATCAGTGCTTACTGTTGGCGCAGCGAGCCTAGATCCCGGCCAGCCAATCAGCAAAGGACGTGACGTCATGCGTTGCAGACCGGTGATATATCCCGCTTCCTACTAATATTATAAACTAGCTGCGTCCCTTGGTTTCTCCCACGTAGTTCCCGTCCCTGTATTTCTACAGCAAAAAATAAAACCCATATTACTCGATGATAATGTAGCTATCCATTGGTGAAAGAATTTTTTAAATCGGTTCAGTGGTTTACGCCTGAAAGCGTAACAAACAAACTCACATTGGCATTTGTAATGTAGTCAGGACTAGCAGCGCCCTGCGGTTTCACCCGCTTACTATTATCCCACATCCACTTATTAAAATAGAATTTTAAAACAGAAAAAAAATTGAATCATTCTTAACACCGAAACTCAGCCAAATATGAAAATGCAACGCTTGCAAAACCACCCAAATAGCTGAAAGTACATATTCCCGGAGAATATCTTGGACTTTGTCCAAACGTTTCAATCTATGTATGTATTAAACAAGCTCAAAGGGGTTAGTTAGAGTACTTACCGGTTATGTATTGTTAGTCTCTACGTTTTATTCGCCTAAAATTTAGTTTTTGCCGGCTTAGTTCCAGTTTTTCCGGCAGAAATCTGCATTTCACAGGTATGAGTAAAAATTTTATTTACATAACTTAAAAACAATCATTAGATAAAGTTAAATAGTAAACTAAAACTTAAGAAAACGGAAACTTAACTAAACTTACTTACTTTCACAATTAAAAAGCAGTCCATGTCACATGAAAAAGAACTTTCAGTTTTTCTCAATGCTGCCAATTTTTTAGACCAAATTTTCTTTATTGTCTTTCCATAAAAACGAATACAAACTATGACGGACATATAAAATAAAAAAATCATCAAAGCCGGTTCACCCAGTTGAAAGTTCTGAGGTAACAAACATAAAAAAACACACAGTCGAATTGAGAACCTCCTCCTTTTTGAAGTCGGCTTAAAAGTTGCTAATTCGGTTCAGCCTTTCTGAAATGACGGATTTTCTAACGAACAGAGTTTCATTTTTGACTACTTCAGGAAAGGAAGAGACTCTCAATTCGACTATGTTTTTTTTATTTAGAAGATAGATAAGCTTAACAAAACGTCACATCTACTCCAGCTGCTACTCGCTCTCTTAATAAACCACACTTTAGAAACAGCCATGTCCCAATTACACTCCCAATAAAAAAAAAAAAAGTATTATTAATATTTTTTTTAAATCTAATTAAGTAAGTCTAAAGATTACATTTCCTTTTAAACCCACGTTTCTTACGCCCCCGGAGATTCACTTTTATCCTGAAGCCTCTATAAATAACCTTTTATTTCGTTTTAAAATGCCAAGTTTTTGCAGAATCGCAAATCTGTAAGCTGCATACACACTGCGCGGTTTCCCGTTGCGGTTCACGGGGTGGAGTAAATTAACCGCCGCATGCAGCTTCAAACCTCCGCCGATATCCACTCCTTCAAATACACGCTGGCGGTTTCTCACTACTTCGTAATTTTAGGGTTCCGTACCCAAAGAGTAAAACGAGTGAGTTCCACTCTATCCTCATTAGCTCAAAATTCACCATGACTTCATCCCATTTAGTTTCCTTCATAGAATACCAATGAATACGTATTCACAAGTATGTCATGCCTCCATTTGTCCCACATACTCTGAGCAGGCACATAACATAACAGCTACGTCTAGATATAGCAGCGAAAACCTAGGTTGTAAATCTAATGGCTTGGAGCAATGCGAGTGCAGACTTCGCGATGCCTATTTATATGTTTCTAGAGTTGTTAACACCACTTTACTATTATTTTTAAGGCGGCGACTTGGAGTGACGACTTGTGGAAAACGGCTGTCAGAAACTGAATGAGGAGAACCAAAGATCGGTATGATGAAAATTATTGTAAAGTGGCATAAACACATGCATGTGGCATAAACAGCCTTTACGTATATAAAAAAAAATTGAAGTGTCTGTTTGTAATATTAAAATAACCACTATACATGCATATGAACTTATATACGGTACCATTATACCAAAATAACGATTTTTACAATTAGTGTCTGTCTGATTGTCTGTTTGTTAATCTCTGGAACGGCAGGACCGATTTTGACGGGACTTTTACTCGCAGATAGCTAATGTTATAAGGACTTAGGCTACATTTATTACTTTTTATCTCGCAAAAATGAATAGTCCATGTGGGATAATAATTAACGCGGGTGAAACCGCGGGGCGAAGCTAGTAAATATTAAGTCTTACAGATAGGTAAACGAATAAGGCGGTATTTGCGGATATCCATATTATAAAAGAGGCCTCTGATGTCAGAGTTTACAAAACGAACGGGTTTGGAAATCGGAACGTATCTAATGTAAGTTGAAAGACTTATCAACAAAAATAAATGGAAATATATAGCTAATTTATAATAAATTAATTCCATCTAAGTTATGAGCGGTGGTAGCCTAGTGGGAGAACGTCGGCCTTCCAATCAAAAGGTCGTGAGTTCAAATCCCAGTGTAGGCACGTACCAATGTGTTTCTGTAAAACATATGTACGTAATTATCACTCGCTTTTCGGGGAAGGAAAACATCGCGAGGAAACCCACATACCTACCCGAGAATTATTTCGGAGGTAGGTATGCTATCCACCAATCCGGATCTGGCCCCCGCGGTGGATTATGGCCTAACCCTCCTCACGAAAGTGAGGAGAGACCCGTGCCCAGCAGTGGGACGTTATGGGTTGTTGATGATGATGATGAAGTTATGAGATCGTTTCAGAAACAGATTTCACCGCACAGTCGCAAAATAACTAACACCGTTATTCATTACTGCTACATAATGTTGTTGTGACAGCTCTATATATGTCCTGCCAAAAATTCTATTTGGCTGGTGCAGCGAAGAATATGTCTCGGGTTCGCATCCCGCCTCCTCTTACATTATGGCGATAGTCGGGGAGCATACGGTGACAGTGTACATCTGTTTTGCCAAGTCATAACATGTGTGTATCTTTCTCTCTCTCTCTCTCTCTCTATCTCTGTGTATGTGTGTGTTATGTATATGTGTATTTTTCGTTAAAATAGAAGGATGATGTAGGTAGAAGCGCGCACACAGAAATCATTAGGTACAGCTCTATAAATATAAATCATGTACTTTTCTATTTTTAATATGGTAATACCCTTATATTATATACATATAACAATCCGTCAGCGGTGGTAACCTAGTGGGAAAACGTCCACCTTAAAATCAGAAGGTCGTGAGTTTAAATCCCAGTGCGGGCTCGTGCCAATGTGTTTCTGTAAAACATACGTAATTATCACTTTTCGGTGAAGGAAAACATCGTGAGGAAACCCACATACCTACCCGATAATTATTTCGGAGGTAGGTATGTTAGCCACCAATCCGGACCGGGCCGCCGTGGTGGATTATGGCCTAACCCTCCTCACGAAAGTGAGGGGAGACCCGTGCCCAGCAGTGGGACGTTATCGGTTGATTATGATGACGACGATAACAATCCAGCTGATTTTGAGAGCCAGCAGTACGATGAAATTTATTTTCTACTAGCTGTACTTACTTGGTACTTGGTACTTGGTGAGCGGGCTCTTTTCCGCAACTAGGCCGTAAATCGGCCCTTTTTGCGTGAGCGGGCGGCTGCTGCTACTCCAGCCACCCGATGTCCTCCAGGAAGTCCAGCAGCTTGTGGATCACGCTGCAGGCCTCCCGCAGGGTTCCCGGTGCTCCCAGGAACTTCGCCCTCTGGGGTGCCACGCTTTCGCACTCCAGGAGCACGTGCGTGACTGTTTCATCTACCTCCATGCAGCCTCTGCATAGGGGGCTGTCTGTGACACCTATGGTATATAAGTGTTTGTTTAGTGGGCAATGACCGGTGACTATTCCGACAAAACGTCGTAGTTTGTCCCGTTTGAGATTGAGGAGTTTGCGGGAGGTTCTCCGATTCAGTACCGGGAAAGCCTCCCTTGACTGCCTACAATCGACAATACTTGCCCAGTGTTCTTGATGTAGTTTGTGCGTTCTTTCGCGAATCCAGGTCCGAGCGAGACTGAAAGGTAGAGGGATCATTGGCTCTGGTCCTACAGGGCGCATGGCCGAGCCTCTCCTTGCCAGTTCATCAGCTGCATCGTTACCTCTGGATCCGCTATGTCCTTTGATCCACTGGAGAGTTAGCGTGTTGTTTTTACTGACCTTCTCCAGTAGATGGTGACATTGAATTGTTAGCCCCGAGGAATGCTCAACCTTTTGCAGTGCTCGTAGAACTGCCATGCTGTCTGAGAGTATCCTGATATTATATCCAGTTACCTTTCTGTTTAGTATTGCGGTGGCCGCTTGGATGATACCTGCACATTCTGCCTGGAAGATGGAGCTATACGATCCTAAAGCTATTGATATATGGATGTTGAGCTCATCGGAGAATGCACCTGTGCCTGTACCTGTTTTCGTTTTGGAGCCATCTGTATATATTCTAAGTTCTTGAGTATTGGAATTGTCATTTGGCTCCTCGTGTAGTTGTACTTTATAACTTTTTACAAAGATGTGTTGTTTGGGAACTCTGTCATAGATGGAGAGAATGTTAGGGTTTTCCTCTGCACATTCCTCTATGACAGTAGTGTGGGTTGCTTTTGTGTTTTGTTCCCAGAGACTAAGAGCGCGGAGTCTGTATGCAGACGCCGCAGCCTCTTGTTGGATGTGTAGCTGCAGTGGTGGTAGGCCAAGTAGTGCCTCTAAAGCTGTTGTAGGGGCTGTCCTCATGCAGCTTGTTGCGGCTACACATCCCAGTCTCTGGAATTTCTTCAGTTTGTTTATTGTTGTGTTCTGTTTGGTCCTTGGCCACCAGACTAGGGCTCCATATGACAAGGATGGCCTAATTACAGTGTTATATAGCCATAGTGTTATTTTAGGGGTTAAACCCCATGTTTTGCCTATCATTTTCCTGCATTGCCAGAAGGAGATGACTGATTTGTTTATTTTGTGTTGGAGGTGGTTTGCCCAGTTAAGTTTGCTGTCTAATGTGATGCCTAGGTACTTTACCTCATCCGTTAGTTTCAACTGTGTGTTGAAGAGATGAGGTAGTGTGTATCTACCTAGGTTCCTTTTGTTAGTTCTACTAGCTGTACCCTGCCACGCTTCGCTGTGGCACATTCGCACATTCGCTGATACGTCACTGATGAAAAAAATAAATAAAAACAATCCTTGATGCGGATAATATATTATGCTAAAATTTCAGCTAGATCAGTGCAGATCTTTTTGAGTTTTTGAAGCGTACACAAACCAACATAACATTTTTATATATATAGATAGTAGTCAAACAGTCCCTCAGCTTCCAGCCTAAATATAAATTACTATAAATTTCATGGCCGCTATATTAATTTCTGAAATATTTCCCGAACGGTATTTTAACAAGTTATCGATAGTAAATGTTTCGCTGCGGACATTTTAAACAATGCGCGTTGGCGGTTGCAGAGTCGGGCGTGCGTTGCATTCTTTCGCTACAAGTTAAATTTATGTTCATTTGGAATACCTACTCGTAACTTTTTTTTGTTACTGAATAAAGAGACTGTTAAGTCGTTCACCTGATGGTAAGCGCCACGCCACGCCACGCCTGCCCGTAACAGTGACAGTGCTACCCAGAACTTTAGATTGCATAATCTTGCGCGGCACTGCACTGCGCTCGTCACCCTGTGCCTGCAATGGGGTTTGAGCTCACGACCTTCTGATTGGAAGGTGGATGTTCTCGCACTAGGCTACCACTGTCACTCTATCATAATAAATTAAAACTCTTTTCAATATAGACCTTTAGTTTTTTCACGGTGAGCTCCGGACCTAGCCAGAAAGCATTGTTCACTGTACCACAGGGTGAAACTAGGCGCTCCTTAGGTGTCAACTGAAGATGAATCTCGCATTACGAATAACGAGAGAGGATATAGGTAAAATGACAAATAATGTTTTCTTCTAATATGTTACCATCTAGAAAAAAATTAAAATAGGATGATTTTTTATTTTGTAATGTTTGGGAGAACGTCCGCTTTTCAAGGAAAGGGTCGTGAGTTTAAATCCCGAAGCAGGCACGTACCAATGTGCTTATGTAAAAAGCTACCACCAATCCGGACCGGGCCCCCGTGGTGGATTATGTGGTGATGATGATGATCTCTGTGTTCGTCTGTTTGTTCCACGTATATTCAGCATTTTGGCATGCTCATACTTTATCCTGTACAGTCAACGACAAAAGCTGCTGAACAAATCCAAATTTAAGTAGGTGCGGTTCCGTGCCTTCTTACCCTTTGTCGTAGACTAGAAAAGGGCATAGATAACCGCTTAGCCACCATGGTCTAGAATATCCTACACATATTACAAAAGCGAAAATAACTCTGTGTGTCTGACTGTCTCTTTTCACGGCTTAACGACAGAACCGATCTTGATGAAGCTTAGTATGAAAATAGTTTAAACCCTGGGGAAGGACATAGAGTACTTTTTATTGCAATAAACTGTACTTTTTTTACAAGTTGCAAACAAAAGGAAGTACTTTATAAAGCACGTAATGAAGTTAATTATATTCTTTTCACGGCATAATAAGGCACCCTTTACACCACCCGACCACGTCCTGCATGTCGTCCTGCAAACGTGAGCGGAATGCTTGCAGGAAGGCGATTGTTTCCCGCTAACATCGGGAGATTTATTGTAGTTACTAGTTTTGATATATTGTCGGGCTTGCGGGATTGACTTCATTGGCTTCCGGTTCTGGGTTAAGTGATATTAGGGTTGCGGTCCTTGCGGGAATGTTTAACAGGGATGTTTTTAATTAATTTCGTCATAAATGTAGCTGCAAATCTGTATTTTAAGTACAATTCTTGATTCTTCTCATAACTTAAATCATTAATTAAAGTAAGCAATAAGGCCGGTTTTAGTGCTCGACCGACCGTGGGTCGAGCTCTAAAACCGGCCTAACACTTTTAATACAATATTTAAAAACAGCGAGATATATCGAGATGTTTGAACAATCGAAACAATCGATTGAGACACTGACACTGATTGGCTGCGGGCAGGCGTAGCGCTTACCACCAGGTGAACGCCTGCTCGTCTCGAAAAAAAAAACATCTCGGGTTCGCTCATCGCCGCTTCATCATACCTCATCTAAGTTAGTGCGATGTCAAAGCCCCGTAGGCGTGCAGCGGCGCGTCCGTCTTAAGTTACCAACTTGACTGTAACTTGGACGTAACTTGGACGTAACTTGGCCTATTAATCACGCGTCCGCGATCGAACTCCTTAAGTGGTATGTTGTGTTAACTCGATGGTGATGCCATTGTTAAAGGGCGTTTGTAGCCAAGCTAATAAAAAAAGCCGCTGTAAATGCAAATACAGCTGAACGTTTCTTGCCTGTCGATGTTTTTTTAATAATTTAATGTGCTGAAACATTGACGGCTTCCGTGGCGTAGTGGGTGATGAGCCGACTGTGAAGCGTGACGTCACGGGTTTGATTCCCGCACAGGGGAAAGCATTGTGCGAACCGCAAGTATTAACTCTAAGTCTGGGTGTTTACGAAATATGCGACATTTATAAACGGTCATATCTTTTGATCACGTTGACTTACAAATTCGATTTTTTCACAGCTAAAAGAAACTGTAATCCTGCGTATTTGATATGAATTTCAAATTGATACCGTTACGGATTCCTGATAAAACAAATTGGTTGTCAGTAAAATCGGTTTACGGACGATATTTTAACGTGACAACGTCATAACTAAACATTGATGAAATGATTGCACACTTTTGTAAATAAAATTGAATCATTTTTTAATAATAAATACTTAGTAAATACTTGAAATAATACTAGTAATCAGATTTTTAAAATGCAAGAAGAATTAACCTGTCAATGTGTCAACTTTTTCGTGCATGCAGCCGCCGTTCATCGATTTATTAGACGTTGTCACGTCAGAAAAGGTCGTGACAGACAGACGGACAACAAAGTGACCCTATAAGTGTACCTTTTTCCTTTTGAAGCACGGAACCCTCAAAAACTCCAAGATTGCCTGTTACTGAGAAACCTCTAATCACGTGTATTAACAACCATGTAACTACGCGCGTTGTTTTGCAACTGACAGGCATTAATTGAAAAGGGTTCATGAATAACTAATAGGCTTTATCAAAATATTCAGCCACTAAAGTAAACTACTCACATGTTCAGAACCCCAGTTATATCGAGGGACGTTTTTGTTCAAGAATCAATGTTTCTAGACTTTTTATAAAACTCGTTTCAGTACTGTAACTTAAAGAAAGAAAGAAAGAAAAAACATTTATTCTGACACAACTGCACACAACAGCGAACAACGTTATTATTTAGAGACAAGACAAGAAAATGAAAACACACGATGAACATAATAGTGTACGCAGATAGCCGGCGCGCAGCGACAAAAAACTTGATAAAAATGGGCAGATATTGCGCTTACCATCAGGTGAACGACTTGGTCGTCTTGTTAATCTATATCTATATATATCCTACTAATATTATAAATGCGAAAGTTTGTGAGAATGGATGGATGAATGGATGGATGTTTGTTCCTCTTTCACGCAAAAACTAATGAACGGATTCGAATGAAATTTGGAACACAGATAGTTTATTACCAGGATTGAGTAGTAGAGTACTTTTTATCCCGACAGTATGTTCCCGTGGGAAAAAACGGGAACTACGCGGGTGAAACCGCGGGGCACAGCTAGTAAGTTATATACATCTCTTGTCGTACTTTGAAGCTTTTTGTAAAGGATACGTTAATGAAAAGCCAAGTTTAGGCTTAGACTGAGCAGCCTTTGATATTCAAATACGTAGCATTTTCAATAAACATTAGAATTATTTATTTATTTATTATTTAATACTTTATTGCACAGATTAACTAACTAGTACAAATGGCGGACTTAACGCTAAGAGCATTTTCTACCAGTCAACCACCCATAGTGAAGGAGAGATTTAGTTGCTAACGTCTTTGGTTTGACCTCTTCCCTTGGGAAAATAAAGCTTGACTGAGCTTTGAATGGGTTTATTTTTGTCAAGATTACTTTGTTTTTCGGTCACAGAATAAGTAAATGCTATAGAAGGAAAACTTACTAGTTAACTGCTGAAAACACTGTTTTTATAAGGGCAAGTGAAAACACGCCTGGCGAGCGAACCCGTAAATAGATAGATAGATAGATAAACTCTTTATTGAAACACCACAGAACAAAGAAAACTTAAAACTAGAACAAAACAAATTATACAATTAGTGTCACAATGGGCGGTCTTATCGCTCAGAGCGATCTCTTCCAGACAACCATGCACGGAGAGGAGTAAATAGGACTGCTGTATTAACAATTTTATGACCACGGTTGTGTGCGCCCGCACAGCTGATTGAGTTTAGCTACGATACAACCCCAGTGCTAGTAAAAACACAAGTTTCGTGAAGATTGGCAAAAGTGCAAAAAAAATAAACCGGTTCAGCATTCAACGTGTGCATTCAAAGGCAACAGCTGTGAACAGCTTTCTTATTCACATCTAGTAACCGCTGCGTTACACGAGAGTGAGTGAAACAGAAACATTACCATCGTTTTTATTATGGTCCATAAGTTAGGTTGTCTATTTACTACTAAATGTGAACAAAACAAGTGAACAACTAGTGACAAATTGCCAATTTAGTGTGGATTCCATTTCCTTTAGTTAAACTTCCATGGTTTCGTTATTGTATTTATGTTCCTGATATAAAATAGATAGATATAAATACCTTAAAGAAATAGTCTCAACCCACACAGTGGTCGTGAGAAAACGTGCAAGGTGTCCTGTTGAGACATTATTGGAGCCTACCTACGGACTTGGTTTTGAACAAAATTTCACCCATTTCTAACGCCACATGCTTCAATTTTCAGTGAAGACGTTGACTGCTGAACCGGTTTTTACTTTTGGGCACTGGTACGGACCGCGTGTGTTTTCCAGCACTGGCGTGCCGTCTGTCTGAGCCTATTGCAGTAGCGCCGCGTTAAACACACACGTCTGTTTCGCCGCACAGCCGGCACGTAAGCTGCGCTAACACAACAGGTGTGTCTTCCCGTACACCCGTAAAGTTATAAAAAAACACAACGTGTGTGTTTTAGCAGTGAACGTGTTAAACCACCGAGGGTGACAAGAAATAATTAATAAAAAATAGGAATTAAAATGAATAAAGTGAATAATAATAATATGTGAAGTACCGAATATAATGCAGAACCATATTACTCTCAAAATTCGCTCAAAGCAAAATTTACTCGTAAAATACACCAGGTAAACTTTCCGAGCTCAGTGGAGTAATCAATTTCATAATGCAACATCCAACGTACTGCATCGGATGAATTTATAAACAGTCAGGAAATGCGAAATGGCTTACATGTTTAGCCAGTGTGTTGGCGAAGGTTGGGCCAATGCGTGCAAACGTTTTCTGTTCGGCCAATGCTTGGCCAATTTTATGCCAATGCTTGGCCAATTTTGTTTATATTGAACAACCGAAATGCTGGCTCCAAGCGTAGCCAAATTTGCTTTCCTCTGTCAGTTTGTTGGTACTCTTCTTCAGGTCGTATTTTACAACCGATCGGGATGAAACTTGGTAAGCAGGTTTAACGCCTTTATTGATATTTTCAGTGTGGAGTAGTTTCCATCGGACTTCCTTCAAAGAGGGTGCTACTGGATATATCCGCCTTATGAGATCAGATTTCGATAGTTCTTTTTTTAATTGAAAGTCACTCACGTAGAATCGGTCACATAACAATTTGGTGAGGATCTGATAAAGATCTGCGCCGTAATAATAAATTTAATAATAAAAATAAATCATATTAATCAACCCATAACGTCCCACTGCTGGGCACGGGTTTCTCCTCACTTTCGTGAGGAGGGTTAGGCCATAATCCACTACGGGGGCCAAGTCTGGATTGATGGATCACACACCTACCTCCGAAATAATTCTCGGGTAATGTGGGTTTTCTCACGATTTTTTCCTTCACCGAAAAGCGAAAAATAAATAAAAAACACATTATACCCATAATCTAAATAACATAATATCTATTTATATTAATATATTAATAGTAATTGTTGCGAAAAAAGCTCTAGTTAGCGAGGTTTACCTACTGTTTGCGGAAATTCTATTTTATATTATTTCGTTTTTTTTTAAAGGTTTTTTCGTGTTTTTTAGCATTTTATTCTGTTCTATTCTATTCTGTTCTACCTTCACAAAATAAAAAGTTTGGCCAACGTTGGTCCAACTCATAACCAACTTAAGCATCGTCGTACACTTGAATAATTCAAAAGAGAGAAGCTTTGTGTTCTGAGCAAAAATAGTCTGTTATAAGAGTGCTTTTGTCGACATACAATTACTGTTCGCGGAACATGACAAGAAATAATGTGAAGGGAAAAATGTCGGGGAGAATATAGGGGAGAATGACGCTTGGTTATAGGCGATGTTACTTGTTTTAGATTAACACAAATTTTTGTAATGTATTTTTTTTCAGACAAGCATTTATAAAACACTAGCAGCGCGCCGCGGTTTTATCCGCCTAAACTAAAATCCCACAGGACCCACTAATTTATAAACTACTAGCTGTGCCCTGCCACGCTTCGCTGTGGCACATTCGCACATTCGCTGATGAAAAAAATAGATAAAAACAATCCTTGATGCGGACTATATATCATTCTAAAATTTCAGCTCGATCGGTGCAGAACTTTTTGAGTTTTTAAAGCGTAGACAAACCAACATAGATAAAAGTATCTTATGTTCTATTCCAGGACCTAAACTATTTTTAAACTAAATTTCATCAAACTAAAAGCGGCGCTACTACAATGCGACTCACATAGACGGCACGCCATTGCTGGAAAACACACACGGTCCGTAACGGTGCCCAAATGTAAAAACCGGTTCAGCAGTCAACGTGTTAATCTATCTTTCGAGACTTTTTATCAATCCCGCCTTGTTATAACTATGAACCTTAGTACATAATTATTTAATGGACCTCACTAACTTAGAACAGACTCTAGACCTGGTTTCGTTGAGAATGAAACCTAGTTTTAGTGCACAAAGAGCTTTCTACCTTCCATCTTAAAACGTCAAGCGCAGAGTAAGCAACTTTCAGAGAAAAACTTCAAGGAATAAGTTGTTACTACATTTTAGAAATGGAGTTAATGTCCGGCCAGCTTTAGGTGTCCCGTATTTATGCTGGAACCTAGAACTAACTTCTATTTTGCAATATAACGATGAAATTTTCCATTTTTTTTAAACAATTTAATGAAGTGACGTTCTTATTGGTAGGTCATATTTTTAATATGTAAAATAATCATCATCATTGACAACCTTTATCGTCCCACTGCTGAGCACGGGTCTCCCTTTACTTACATGAGGAGGGTTAGGTCATGATCCACCACGGGGGCCCAGGCCGGATTGATGGATAACATACCTACCTCTGAAATAATTCTCGGGTAGGTATGTGTCAGGAACTACGAGGACTGTGATCTTGCAAACCTGGCTATTAAACAAAAATTATATCTATCCGGCAATCGCCTTCTCTACTCATTTCTAAATTAACTTTAATTCCCTAGGTTTTATAGAAGAAACTAAACAAAAACTCCAACACAACACGTGCGAGAGTTAAAAAGTTTAGGTTAAATTTTGTGCGGTTACCAAGTCTTTTATTGGTTAGAATGGAGCCAATTGTGGAGTTGAGGTCGCTTATAAATCATGTAGGTTATAAAATTAACGTGCGGGCCGAGGATCGAACCCGCGGTCTTCGAGTTGCAAAGTATACAAGTTATCACTAGGCCACCATCGCTTTTTGACAAAACCTCTGATTAATATTTTGAGGATCTGGAGGAGTTTTAGGGGTACCGAAAAAAACAAAATTAAAGAAAAAAACATTTGAAATGACAAAACAATAAATGGATATTCACACAGCGTGTGTGTTTACTGTTTAAAGGAGTTGTGTCGTAAGTAAACTCAATCAGCAGTGCGGGCGCACACAACTGGTGTGTTAAATTGTCAATACAGCAGTACGGGATCGCACGCCAGGCGTGTTTTCTCTTGAAAACACAAACGTGTGTGTTTTCAGCAGTTAGCACGTTAACACATCAAAAAGTTTTGAGTCCACTGGTTTAAAGTGTTCTCTGCTGGCGCCTACTCTGCCAAGTCTCTTAAGGTACCCGAGATCAGAATCTGCTTTCACGCTCGGCGACAGAGCTCGCCTGGGGCATTTCATTAACAAATTAGGTTTCTATAGTCATACATAATTCTATGGATAATGATAAGTACTTCATCAAAGAGTTATATCTATATATACTAATCGTAGTTCCCGTTTTGTCCCACGGGAACATACTGTCGGGATAAGAAGTACCCTATTACTCAATCCTGGTTATAAACTATCTGTGTTCTAAATTTCATTCGAATCCGTTCAGTAGTTTTTTCGTGAATGAGGAACAAACATCCATCCATCCATTCTCACAAACTTTCGGATTTATAATATTAGTAGGATAGGATAAAGCTGAAGAGTTTGTTTGTTTGTTTGTTGGGTTCAACGTGGCTACCTAAGGAACTACTGATTCGAATTGAACAATTCTTTTTGTGTTGAATAGTCTATTTATCGAGGAAGGCTATAAGGCTATATTTTATCTCCGTATTCTACGTGGGTGAAACGGCGGGGCACAGCTAATTATATATATATATCTATCTATATATATAAAAATGTTATGTTGGTTTGTGTACGCTTAAAAAACTCAAAAGTTCTGCACCGATCGAGCTGAAATTTTAGCATGATATATAATCCGCATCGAGGATTGTTTTTATCTATTTTTTTCATCAGTGACATATCAGCGAATGTGCGAATGTGCCACAGCGAAGCGTGGCAGGGTACAGCTAGTATATATACGAGGGTGAATCAAAAAATTCTTGGAATCAATATTAAAAAATGCAAAGATTTAAATAATAATATTTTATTTTTCTACATAATCTCCCTCCAATGCAATGCATTTAGAATAACGCGTTTCTAACTTCCTTATTCCTTGTGAAAAAAAAATATTTTCTTGACTCTCGAAAAAGTCCTCTACGGCAGCTATAACCGCGTCATTATCGTGAAATTTTGTTCCACGAATTTCCTCTTTTAATTTTGGAAATAAGTGAAAATCACTTGGGGCTAAGTCCGGAGAATATGGTGGGTGGTCAAGGAGATTGAAGCCAGCACAGCGGATTGCGTTGAGCGCAACTTCCGATCGATGAGCAGGAGCGTTATCTTGAAGGAACAACACGCCCAACGACAGTTTTCCATGACGTTTTTCTTTAATCGCTTCACGCACTTTCGGGATTAAATTTGCATAATAGGGTCCAGTAATCGTCTGGCCTTTTGGCATGTAATCAATAAAAAGGATTCCTTCACTATCCCAGAACACAGAGGCCATAACTTTGCCAGCGGTAGGAGCAACTCGAAATTTCTTAATGGATGGAGAGGATGGTCGTTTCCAAGACATGCTTTGTCTTTTAGTTTCAGGATCAAAATGGTGGACCCACGTTTCATCCATGGTGACAAGACGACGGCAAAAATTATCCGAATCACGCTGGAACATTTCGAGATTACGCTTGGAAATTTCCAAACGTCGCTTTTTATTTTCGTCGGTTAACATTCGTGGCACCCATCTTGCAGACACTTTTTTGAACCCCAGTGAATCAATTAAAATGGATTGAACGCTACCAAAAGATATCTTTAGGATCTCAGCTATATGTTTTATAGTCATTCTTCTGTCTTCCAAAACCAGATTCTCAACCTTTTTGACATTTTCTTCTGTAACGGAGGTTGAAGGCCGCCCAGAACGCGGGTCATCTTTACAGCTTGATCTACCTCTTTTAAATTCAGCCACCCAGTACGCAACCGTAGAATAGGGTACAGCATCACCCCCTAATGTCTGCTGAATGTCCAAAAAAATTTCCTTCGTAGACATTTTTTTCAAACTGAGATATTTTATCACTGCACGTAACTCACTTTTATCCATAATTTTGACTTTTTAGCAACTCGTTGCACAAAAAAATTTATTACATGCGAACGAACTGACAAAAACAAGTGACAGTCTGCATAAATATAGTGTGATAGACACTCTTTAATTTGAATATCGAACTTGATCCAAAAAGGTTTCATATATATGCACTTCTAAGAACTTTTTGATTCACCCTCGTATATATATATCGCTTGAGACAATGGACTTATGTCTTTGGGCTATTAATTATAATATTATAACAGACCTTTAATTATAGAATCTAATTATTGTGTTGAATCGGAATTTTGTTTTGTTTTATCGATCCTGACCCCTAACTAAGATTGTAGGGAAAAGCTATTTTCTATATTTAGACATAAATATCACAGCATTAACGAAATAAATGGATTGAGAACTTAGAAAAAACTTTATAATAATTATGTTACTTATGTACTTTAGCAAATCGTTGGGATTAAGTTATTTAATCTAAAAATTTCGTACGTACCTACGTAGGGTCATATTTCCATAATTTTTTTTTAAACTTTTTTACACGTTTACCTTTTTTGTTGTATATGTGGCTACTTTTTCATAGTTATTTTAACTAGTTTTAAGGCTTTTTACGTTCATACTATTTTTATTATTTTGTGTCGGGTTTTTTTTTTTTTTTGGGATATATATTATACAGCATTATCCTATATGAAGGGAACATTATCTCCTGTAGGAACTACAAAAACCTTTGTTGATAATTTAATTAAATTATTATTGTTAAAAAAGCTGTAGGCATTATTTTATTCCTCCAACGATCTGTCACTTCTATACACATTTTAGTTATTCTGTGCCGGAAGCTTCCTAAACTGTCCAAGGGTAGAGAATCCCATTATTTCCAAGTATTTTTGGCAGAACCCAATTGAACCCATTAAGGGTTGTTATTTTGGACTTTTTCACGCGTGATTTGATTTCAGGATGTTTGGCGATGTAAGGGGATAGGGGGGCTTTTTTCGGAAAAGTGTTTTCTTTTCGAAAAGGGATGATTTCTTGGACTAAGGGGATTGAAATTTCACTATATCATCTTATCTCATTTCACTGATATTATAAATGCGAAAGTCTGTCTGTTTGTCCTTTCTTCACGCCAAAACGGCTTAACGGATTTTGATAAAATACATTAGGTCCTGGTCATAGATACTTAGGTCCTGGAATAGAACATAGGGTACTTTATGTTGGCAAAATTAAGGGTGGGGTAATAGTTAACGCGGGTGAAACCGCGGGGCGCTACTAGTTTCTTTGCATTTCTTTTTATTTTTCTATTGTCACGCCCCCCCCCCCCCTCCCCCTGACCTCTAACCGCAACCCGGGGGGAAATCGGGAGGTCAGTATTTTTTTTTTTTACTTTTTTGTTGTCTTTCTGTCGTAACAGGAGTATTAAAATTTGGACCCCGCGTATTGAATTTCTCATATGGAAGTACAGTAGCCTTTGAAACCGCGAATGAGGAAGCGCCGCTTCCTGCGCGAGCCGACGCTTTGGCGCCACCCGGGCAAAGAGGAGCCAATATAGAAGGGGCTAAAAATAAGGCGTAGAAGCCATGAATAATAATAAGTTTTTTAGAATACGGTTGCTAAATTACTTAATTGAAATCTTTGACGTGATATTATCAATTTTGAGAGTCGAGATCGCATCGTGAGCCAAATGAACAAAACGTGCGAACCAGAATATAAAAACATAGTACAAGTAAAACTTAAACTAAAAAGAAATTTTACATCTAGAACATACAGTCACAGTCAAATTGAGGACCTACTCCTTTATTGAAGTCGGTTGAAACGTAATCTAGTCTTGCTCGTAAAGACTACCCACCAGCAACTACTTCTAAAACTCAAGTCTAGATTTTCCAATTGAACTGTCAAACTCGCCGACTTTGACAGTTTCCAATATACAAAAATTGTCAACGCTTGCATCGGTGTCGAAATATCAGAAACAACAAATCATTTTCATAAATTACCATAACTATCGCGATGAATACGTTTCAAGTGATTACCTATTGTCGACCAAAACAACACATTAATTCATTTCCTAACCCAGCCTAATGAATGCGTTGACACATCTGCACTATTTACATATTCTACTATACAACTCGTAAAATGTTCTGTGTTGTGCGAAATTTATTACCTTATGCTATCTATCTCGACTCCAAGACATATTAGAACTTATTTCTAATCTTTTAGGGTATAATTTCGAACTGGCGTTTGATAGGGCACGTGTCTATCTTACTGCCAGAGGATATTGTGTCTTGTGTGGAAATTTTTAGGGTTGATTTTAGGGTAGAATTGATGTAAAATTGGAGCAGTCGGTTTTACCATCATTTCATGGAGAGGTTTACAAGTAATGCGTTCGTTTACAAAGAGATTTATTATGTATTTACTTGCTGTGTGTTGAAGAGTGGATTAGATCACTAGTTTATGAGGAGGGTTTGGAGGGGTGGGGGGGTGGGGGGGCAGGTTGTTAGGGATTTTTTTGTAGTGGTATGTCTATTCTGCAAGAGTCTATCTACTCTAGGTCAATTCTAAGTTATTTTTAAAACCCGGTACTATTAGACCAATAACAAACTAAAACAAAGAAAAAAAAAAGGAAAACCAAAAACGAAAGGACATTTTTTTCTATTTTTCTTGCTTTTTTTCATTCTGTTTACTTTCCCTTTCATGTATATTTTTTTCCTTCATTTTCTTTCTCTATTCTTTTATCCATAAAATGATAAATTAATGCTTATTAAATAAAGACGACGAGCGCAGTTCAGGGCCGCGCGAGATTTTGTAATGGAAAGTTCTGCGCTTACCATCAGGTGAACGACCTGCTCATATCGTTACGCAATAAAAACATTAAAAAACTCGTGTAAAATTGTGATTCTTATTAAAATGTCCTTACCACCACGTAAATCGTTATTTCTATAATTATTATTAGTATGGATGTATAATATTTTGAGACTGACTTCAACCGACCCTTATTCTTGCTCTCTATCTTGTCCAAACAAAGGTTGGCTGGTGGAGATCGCTTCCAGCGATAAGACCACCTTTTGTACCTCATAATAAGTTACTATTTTCCTATATTTTATAAATCTTGGTGTTTAAAAAAGTGTCTACGTTTCTAGATATCTATGTTTTCTAACCAATCAATAGGTATTAAAAAGTCGCGTGTATCATCTCTCTAGCGAACTACCCTCGTCTCCCTTCTCTCTAATTGTGCTTAATGAGAGACACGTGTCTCAGTGTTAATAGCCAATCTTTGAGAGATTACTGACGAAGAGGCTTTTACAACACACGATCAAAATATTCTATGTCACATCGGATTTAAAATTGTAGAAGGTTCTTAACTTTTATATTGAATCAAATATTTTAGAGGTTTTCATGTAACAATTTTGCCAGTGGTTAAAAATAGTTTTTTTTTTTAATTTGACTGAGTAACGAGACGATCAATTCGTTCACCTGATGGTAAGCGCTACTCCTGCCCATAACAGTTACAGTACAACCTAAAACATCGCATTGCATAATCCTGCGCGGCACTGCACTGCGCTCGCCACCCTGAGTCATCGGCTCAAAAGTCTCATATGCCCAGTAATCTCGCTGGAAAGGAATCACGATTTGAGTTTTCGTTTTTTTAATCTATCGCGATCTTCAGCTATTCCTAAATAGCATGGGGAAATGCAGTGTTATGGCGGAAAACTGGAATTACGCTGACTAAACTGCGGGGCGCAGCTAGTGGGTTTATAATTATTATGATGATGGTGGTGGTGGTAGCGAAGATAAGCCTGAACCATGACTAAGTCTTTATAATCGGATCGCTAGTTGTAAAGTTCCTTCCGTGACCGCCAACTGATAGGCGATCTGTCCGGAATCTGTTTTTCATCGTCCGGTAATTAGGACGAGTCCGGATTCCGGATTGACGGGACCTCCGCCCTAATCAGGTTTTTGTGCGTTGACCTTATTTTTCCTATAACTGGGAATTATCTGTAACTAGGTTTTTCACTCAACTTTTCCTACTTTAGAAAGCGTAGAAACGATGCTCAGATTTATAAATCAGTTACATTTATGGAAGAAAATATACTTTTTCATAATAGTTATATAAAAGATTTCAATGAACAGTAATTAGGTATTTGCCACTTTCCCTACTTTGGAAAGCATTTTAAATTTGATTGGAAATCATATTTTTTACATTATTATTATGTTATACTAGCTGTGCCCTTTCACGCTTCGCTGTGGCACATTCGCACATTCGCTGATATGTCACTGATGAAAAAAATAGATGAAAACAATCCTTGATCCGGATTATATATCATGCTAAAATTTCAGCTCGATCGGTGCAGAAATTTTTGAGTTTTTGAAGCGTACACAAACTAACATAACATTTTTATATATATAGATAGATAGAACATACCAATTAACACAGAGAGGCAAAATAAAGGCTAATAATAGTTAGTTAGATATTTACTCTCAGGGTGAGAGTTTGAGGGACCATGGTCCTTCTTGTTCCTGGTCGTCAGCATCTATGTATGCGATAGTGGCTCTTGCAAATATATAAGTTAATCATCACTCACTTTTCAGTGAAGGAAAACATCGTGAGAAAACCCTTATGCCTGAGATTTTTTCCAAAGGAATGTTATCCACCATTGCAGACCGGGCCCCGCGGTTGGTGCTAACCTAATCAAGGAAGTGAGGCCATGCTCAGCACTGACCGGATATAGGTTGACGATGATGAGTATGAGAACGTGACGCGTAAATACTTACGACAAATTAACCTATATAGACGCCCTCATAATAAAATCCCGTATTTATTCCCGTTTCCCGCGAAATGATTGATGAGATAATTAAACAGGACGTGTGCGAGAATTCGTTTCCTAATATCAAGATTGACAGAATGATAAATGTATGTTTGCATCTTTTTATTAGAGGTACAAGCTTTTCAACTTATAAAGCGACTAGCTTTATCCCGCAGTTTCGTCCGCATAATTTCCGTTTTCCCGCAGGAATTCTGCATTTTCCCGGAGTTAAACATAGCTTAGATAGCAATAAGAGTCAATGTGTTTTCTATTAATGAACGAATTTTGAAAATCAGATTAATAGTTCCGTAGATTGGTGCACACAAAAGTGAGGAGAGACCCGTGCCCAGCAGTGGGACGTTATGGGTTGATGATGAGATTGGTGCAGACAAACAAGCTGGCATATTTTACCTATAGAATAAAATAGAATAGAAAACTCTTTATTGTACACCAGAAACAAAAATAAACACAGTACACAAAAATTACAATAGGTAAACAAGGGTAGTACAATGGGCGGTCTTATCGCTGAAAGCGATTTCTTCCAGGCAACCTTTGGATGGACATTAAAAAACATTTTTCGATAGTAGGGTGGGTGGCGTACTTACAGTATTTAATACCTATTTATAATATTAGTAAAGATATCGATGATCTCTCAACCCTACGATCTCATTTCACACGCTAATATTAAAAATGCGAAAATTTGGGTCACGTTGCGTGTTCACGCCGAAATTGCTGAACGGAATTTGATGACATTTAGTATACAGATACTTTATGTCCTGGGATAGAACATAGAACATTTTCTATTCCGTAAAAATTAACGATTATACTCTATGCGGGTGAAACCGCGAGGCACTGCTAGTAGCATAAATTCGCGCGAAAATGCATTGCATCGTCATCTCGATCAAGCTCCAAAACGGCTTAAAAAATATTGTACTAGTGGGCGGCCTCTTCTGCAAGAGACCGCCTGGGGAATAACTACACCTTCGCCATATATTCATCCGCCAAGCAGTAGTGTGCAAACGTTACTGTTTTCCGGTTCGAAGGGCATTGTTTCCAGCGAAATTACTGGGCATATGAGACTTTAAAAATGACATAAAAATGTTGTTGGGTAATGCATGGACCAGATCGGCCCAAAGCCGGAATGAATGGCGTAAGAGGGAGGAGGCTTATGCCCTGCAGTGGGTTGGATGAGCTGCATATGATGATGATGATGATGAGACTTTAGAGCCGATGTCTCAGGGTGACTAGCGCAGTGCAGTGCCGCGCAAGATTATCGAATGCAAAGTTCAATCAGACGAACGATGCTCGTCTCGTCACTCAGTCAAATAAAAAAAAACGTCGAACGTCTTCGGTAGATATTCCAATTAGTGTAACTGGTGTAACTACGTAACGTTCATACAGCCTAACTTACAATCGATTACCCGATTTGTCGCAGGCCAATCTATTCAAACAATATCATTAGCCGATTTAACGTGTGTAATCACACAGTGTACTTCTTAACAGTACCTTGGAACAATGATGGAGCGATCTCGAATGAGTAAGTAGCGTCCTCTGGTGTTAAAGTTTGTCAGGTGGTTTGTACTAAATTTCATAAAGGTTATGCTTATGGAATTCACTTTCTATTTGTGATGTAAAGCCTATATAGTGTATATATTTGTTAAGGTTTTGACTGTTGTGACCACAGTTATCAACATAGTGTATACATATTTAACTAGATTTAGCATTTTTTTTTTGTTTTACTGAGTGACTAGACGAATAAATCGGTCACTTGATGGTAAGCGTTACGCCTGTCCATAAAAGTTACATTGCCAACCAGAACATTGCATTGAATAATCCTGCGCGGCACCGCACTGCGCTCGTCACCCTGAGACATCGGCTCTAAAGTCTCATATGCCCAGTAATTTCGCTGGAAACAGTGCCCTTCAAACCGGAACACAGTAATGTTTGCACGCTACTGTTTGGCGGATGAATATCTGGCAAACATTTACCCCCTTATTCATAAAAAGTTATGTGACGTTTCATAAAGTCGCGCACTACAATTTTGTACTGCGCAGTACTAAGTGACGTTCGATAACTTTTTATAAATAAGGGGGGTACACTTTTGGCGTATCATAAATAAATAAATGACTGTAAAGCCGTGTCTCTTGGACGTGTTTTGACCTACACACTACACTAAACATTGTCATTTTTGACAAACAATCTTGTTTTATATGAATACATAAAACAATTCCAAAACAAAATTTTTTAAAAAGATTTCTCTTCATTAATGTTTTTGATGGGATGTATAATATAATGTGCGTACCTTATGTACTGACTTACAGAAGTCAGAACAGTAATAGGTTGAGCCCCATTCCGCTGTAACCATACAATTAGAATTTCCCGGACAATTCCAATGAGTTAATGTACCAATTAAAACCGGCTACTGATTGGGTTCTATGTCAACGTCGCCCTACCGGGAATTTAGGTGCAGACTGAAATAGTTCCTAAATCTGAAACGGTACAGTTTAATTTTCTCTTGTGTACGTGCCTTTGGTTAATTACCTCGAAATCAAGCTTTGAGGAACGATAAATATTGTTAGTTAGTTATTAATTTGATTACCTAAAGATGATAATGGAATAACATAAGACAAAAGAATAATTTGTATATTATTTTTTTACGGAATTCCCTTTTTGTGGTTAAAAATAATGCGCTTCACGACCCATGGGGACTGAGTTAGAACCTCATGCCAATG
Organism: Campaea margaritaria; assembly: GCA_912999815.1. Taxonomy (NCBI): domain Eukaryota; kingdom Metazoa; phylum Arthropoda; class Insecta; order Lepidoptera; family Geometridae; genus Campaea; species Campaea margaritaria. The sequence continues at coordinate 7,609,552 of OU538812.1, forward strand.
CCTAACTTCGTTATTGCCCGATACCATAAACACCAGTCGCGTCTGAGTACGCAATCGGTAGACTTAATCCTAAAGCATTTTACACCAGTCCTCCATTTATTTTTATCTCTAAAACTCTCACAATATCCCCTTCAAGAAATGCATTAAAATATTCTTATTTCAGAATAAGGCTTCCGCTCCCGCAAAATTCTCGTTTCCGGGGCAGGTCGGGTGACAGCGCTAGTGAATAATAAAGGTGCAAATCCCGCCGGTTGGGATGCTGGAATTCAGTGCGAGCGGTGTCGGGGGCGGGGGCTAGTGTAAGTATGGACTCGGAGAAATAATCGCTCTCGGTAAATACTATGTATCCTACTATAAGCAAACCATTTGTACTTGCTTTATGATTAATTTAGTTGGTTTAGAAAGTTGGTCCCGAATAAGGTCCGAAACAGCTCCAATAATATTTGATATATAATGCAATGCAAAGTTCTGGATGGCACTGTAACTGGTATGGGACAGGCGTAGCGCTTACCATCGGGTGAACGATTTGCTCGTCTCGTCACTCAGTCATATAAAAAAAATATTAATAACCAATACTTTTTTTTTTTTTTTCAAATAAAATATATTTAAGAGTCATGCTCGGAGTTTCAGTGGTGTAACCTGTCGATAGCAGGTGTAAAGTTTCACCTCGGGCCGAAACCGGATGCAGTGGGAATTCCTATAAGGGAATACGGGAATTTGCCCGGGATTATCGTGGACCGGTAATTTTAATATTACGGTTAAATGAAGGGGTTATTTTGGAATATTAATGATAATATCTATCGAGGCGCATAAAGCGGGATACCCCACGAGTTGTGTTGTAAAGGCTGTGGCATACTGCCGACTCAACACTCTCGATTCAAAATAAATTTCAATTTGAACTCTAACGTGTAGCATATTAATAATATATTACAAAATTTGGTTGCATGTTTGTTTTTTAATTGACCGAGTAACGAGACGAGCAAGTCCTTCCCCTGGTGGTAAGTGCTACGTCTGCCCATGACAGTCATAGCACCACCCAGAACTCTGCATTGCGTAATCCTGCGCGGCACCGCACTGCCCTCGTCACCCTGAGACATCGACTGGCTGGAAACAGTTCCCTTCAAACCGTAACACAGTAATGTTTGCACACTACTGCTTGGTGGATGAATAACTAGCAAAGGTGTGTTAATTCCCCAGGCGGACTCTTGCAGAAGAGGCCTCCCACTACTCCCCTATTCTGTAATAAAAAAATGACATTTCTTTTCGCTTCACTATAAATGTAGATTTCCCCTATTTAGCCATATTTTACCAATAACTTTATTCTAAGCGGTGTATGGTGCTAGTTTTAATCACCAACCTGCCTAACTTTACCAAGCGATCCATTCTTCACAGCAGCGACGTACCCTACCTCGTGGCGTCGGATCCATCATGTTTTAATGAATAGCTCAGCGGAACCCGCGTTCAAGATAACTAGTGAGCTAGTATTAATTAAAAAAGGGTGTGTGTAGTGTACAGTACACACGTAAGAAGTGAAACTATTCCTTCTTAATTATCTCTCATTTCCACCCGTCAATGTTCTATGTCGAGGCCTTGACGAGGCATCATGAAAGTAGAAAAAACTTTCATTAAATACTCTTTTGGTTATGGTTAAAGTCTGTGCTCAAACTGAGAACTGAGAAGAGATGTCAATACAAAACCTTTTCATACATATCGACGCTAGAAAGCGTAAACGCTGTAACCTTGAAACGCAAAATTGTTCACCAGAGCCAAAAACTTTTTTTTTGTTGAAAAAAAATCATAACTCAATATCTACTCGACCTAAACACGTAAATTTTGGATATTTGGTGTGTTTCATACAAAGCTACAATACTGCTGCCTTGGTTATATCCTAAAGTTCCTAGGGGACATTGAAATGTGGGTTACAGCGTTTGTTTCCAAATATGTAAAAAAAGTATTTTCGGGTCGGTCAAAGGATTACAGCGTTTACGCTTTCTAGCGTCGATATGTATACTCTACGATGTGGTCACCAAGCGCCAAATTCCTTTAAATAAATTTCAAAAAAAAATTATATTCTGTGATGACCTGCATTATTATATTTAAAAAACATAATAAATTAAAAAAATTAAAAATTAAAAACAAAAAAAAAAACAGCACGCGGAACATGTCGGAGAATTTTTTGAGGTTATGCAATTCTCCTCCTCACGAAAGTAAGGGGAGACTCTTGCTCAGCAGTGGGCCGATATGGTTTAAGATGATGATGATGATGATTTGACTATAATTATGAGAAGTCGATGATGATAATTATAATGAAAAGTATTCTATGTATTACTTCACGTTCAGTGCTGAGAACACAACTTGCCGCGAGTGCGGAAAAACACAACTGTTGTGTTTGTTGTATAGGAAAACACTATGGCACGTGCAGAGTGGCTAGTCAAGCAAAACGGCTCAGCAGACGAAGTGTTAAATATCTTTACACCAAATTTCATCAGGATCCGTTCAGCTATTTCAGCGCTAATTGGTTACAAACACACACACACATAAGAGGACAGATAAATTCATGAGAGGCGACAAATAGACAGACAGGCAGACAGCGTTTCCACAGCAAAAGCGTACCATTTGTATCCCTTACGTGCAGAACTCTAGCAAACAGCAAAGCTTCTAACAAGATAAAGGCCCCACTCCACTGATGTCATAAAGCTGTACACATCGAGTAAAGTGGTTCGTTCTTTGAAATGCTCAGTGGGCGGTGACAACCCGTCTAGCGCCCGCCGACCATTTGTCGTCGCGGATTTATTTTGCTTTTCTTTTCATATTAAACTTGTGTACTTTTAACATAATGAGAACAATATTACACAAACCTAAAATAGGGATTAAGTAAAGAATACTGAAGAAAAAATTATTATCCATCAAAGCAGCCCAGCAGAGCGGCAGTGCAGTGCCGCAGAAGTTTATGTAATGCAAAGCCTTGGGTGCCACTGTGATTTTTATCGGCAGCGCTTACCATCACGTGTACGACTTGATGGTCACGTAGCTCTAAAAAAAACACAAAACCGGGGGACAACGTTTGCAGGACAAAGGTGGCAGCTACATACCTCCATCCATCCAATATTGAATTCTATTACTCGACAGCTAAGAGAAGTTTCGCTGTTGAAAACACAACAGTGGTGTGATGAAGAAAAATAATAAACAAAAAAAATAACATGCGGAAACATGTCCAAGAATAATTTCAGGGTATGTAATCCACCAATGCGGACCGGACCCCCGTGATGGATCATGGCCTTACCCTCCTCGCGACAGTGAGGGGAGACCCGTACTCAGCAGTGGGACGATATAGGTTCTTAATGATGATGATGAATCTATTTATTTATTTATTTTATTATATGTATATAAGGAAAGCCACCGTCCGATGTCTTAATTACTCCTCTCCGTGCATGGTTGTCTGGAAGAGATCGCTCTGAGCGATAAGACCGCCCATTGTGACACTAATGGTAAAATTTGTTTTGTTCTAGTTTTAAGTTTTCTTTGTTCTGTGGTGTTTCAATAAAGAGTTTATCTATCTATCTATCTATCTATGAATTATTAATGTACTGAGTCTTGTTGTATAGGACCATGGTTCTCGTATTTCTTAATTCTTTAGGTTCAGGATCCATACTTGTGATCTTCATGTGCCATTATTATTAAGAGACTTAACAACCTTGCCTCTGGATGTCAAAAAAAGTGTTCTAAAGACATGGCGTTTGGGTAGAAGTTTGTGTAACATTTTCGGCAAATGCTACACGAGCTATTCGGGGAAATTAAGCTTATGCTCTCTTTACCGCTCCCTGTAATTATACAAATGCCAGCAAAATGCCTAGTTAAAACAACCGTTTGCTCCCTAATATCCCAGATGCAACAAAGGCTTTGAATAGAAACTACCCTTTACCAAAATACCCCTTAAATTGGGTAAACCGCCCAACATTCGACAGCTGCTCACTGGCAGCATCCATCAAAACATTCCGGAGCAGGCATCTGGGGGATTGAAATTCTAATGTGCTACCTCTCGCTCCAACTTGCTGATGTCGTGCTTTTCCGTCTCTGTCTTTAATTAACTCGGTAGCGAGTTAGTGTGACGCCGTTATTGAAGTTCCTACAATAATGTGGGAGTCGGTTTTCTACAAGGGTACGGTCTAATGTCACATTTTTGAAGTAAAACTTCTTTACTTGGGTACTTGGTAACTTGGGGAGTAAGCTGGTGAATGCGTTACGAAAAATGTGATCTGGCGAGGCAAACGGGAGGGAGATATAAGTTAGTGAGATAGAACGAGAGAGAGTTATGTTACGTATATATATTATTTTTTTAATATCTTATTTAATATTTTTTAGATTAAGTTTTACTTCTACTATATGTCTGAGTGACGAGTTGAGCAAGTCGTTCACCTGATGGTAAGCGCTACGCTTGTCCATAACAGTAACACCACCATCCAGAACCTGGAATTACATAATCCTACGCGGCACTGCACTGCGCTCGTCACCCTGAGACATCGGCTCTAAAATCTCATATTCCCAGTAATTTCGCTGGAAACCGCGCCCTTCAAACCGGAACGCAGTAATGTTTGCACACTACTGCTTGGCGCCTGAATATCTACATAGACTCTTCTACACCCCATTGTCCTGAGTTTATGTACTGCTAGCGATGCACGGACAGGTTAACGAAGACACTTGACGGGCAGCCACTGTGGCAATTTGACGGTAAACTTGTGGAGTGATGCTGCCAATGTAGCTAGTTACGTGTCATGGCGACAGCGAGGCTATCGATGATATAAACTGTATTGCTATCGCTTATCAATATTTTCTAGCTTACGTTAATAAAGAGCCAAACAAATGAAGAATAAGAAGAGAAAATAGAAATAGAGAAGAAGGTAAAAAACTGCAGAGAAAACAATACTGGGTACCGGTTTGAAGGGCACTGTTTCCAGCGAAATTACTGAGCGTATGAGACTTTAGAGCCGATGTCTCAGGGTGACTAACGCAGTGCAGTGCCGCGCAGCATTATGCAATGCAAAGTCTTAGGTGGCACTGTAACTGTTATGTGCAGGCGTAGCGCTTACTATCAGGTGAATGACTTGCTCGTCTCGTTACTCGGTCAAATAAAAGATACTGAAAAATATCTTTGGACAGTACACAATGCGGGTGAAACCGCAGGACATAGCTAGTGGGTGCCGTAGGGTTGTAGTTACCAAAATTTCGACACGTAATTAATCAATTTGAGGCAGGCAAAGTTTGAGAAGCGCTGGAATAGTGAAGTCTGATCCAAAGTAGGTGACATTATTGCTGTCTACTGTCTACTGTCTACTGTCTACTTGCCAGATTAACTAACTAGGCACTGAAGTAGAATTAGATACTAATAACACCTCTTGGAAAGACCTCGTGGAAGGCCTCTTCTGCAAAAGACTGCCTGACTTCATTCGCCAGGCAGTAGCATACAAACATTACTGTGTTCCGGTTTGAAGGGCACTGATTCCAGCGAACTTACTGGGCAGATGAGACTTTAGAACCACCTTCAGAGTGACGAGCGCAGTGCAGTGCCGTGCAATATTATGCAATGCAAACTTCTGGGTGGCGCTGTAACTGTTTTGGGAGGCGTACGGCCTTTACAAAGCGTAACAACAAACAGCATACGTAAAAAGTTACATACATACTTACCCACATACTTTCGTATCTATATACATATAATTTAATTCAAGATTAATAAAGATTAGTACATCTGCCTTCCAAGGAGAAGGTCGTGAGTTCAAATCCCAAAGCGGGCACGTACCAATGTGTTTATGTAAAAAAAACGCGAATTTTAATCGCTTTTCGGTAAAGGAAAACATCGTGAGGAAACCCACACACCAACCCGAGAATTATTTCGGAGGTAGAGGTATATTATTCACCAATCCCCGTGGCTTAACCCTCTTCACGAAAGTGAGGCCCGTGCCCAGCAGTGGGACGATATGGGTTGATGATGATGATGGTGAAAATTAGTTTGAAAATAAATATTTCAATTTAATTCAACAAGCAAAGTTTCTACCTCTTAGTAAAGCCGCTAAGAAGTGCTACGCCAACAGCTACGCCGCGGCACTTTTCGGTGACGCTGCTTACTTTGCGCGAAGTCAATATTTGCTGTTATTCAGTTGTTTTGGCTGAGGTTTTGAGCTCAAAACAAAAATAAGCTATAGAAGGTTTTTAACACGCTTTTATTAGCTCGGTATGTATGTATAAGTTGTAAAATGGGATTAAATCGTAATTTTGCACACTTATCAAGGAACGATGACAATACAATATAAAAATTAAATAAAAAATATAGCTATACAAATTCATGCCTAGTACTAAAAAAAATCTAATATAAATTGTAGTTAAAAAAACTAAACATAGCAAAACAAATTAAAAAGTAGAAAAATAATTAATTTCATGGCAAAAAAGCGGGGGTCTTTGATATCAAATATACTGAAAAAGCAACCCACGCTCTTTTACTATAAAGTTAATTATTTCCTTCGTTCTATTTCGGCTTACTATTAAACCGTGTTTTTTAAATTATAATTCATTAATCGAAAACTGTTTTAGGAGCGCTGAGCATTTTGTATGAACCAGTATTCGCTCTAAGCCTAGACGTTTGCGGGACCATGGTGCTCGTAATTCCCGATTCTCTAGTTAGGGGTCTGGTTCTATATAGAGATGTGATCGTGACATGTAATTTATTTATTTATTTATTAACACGTTCACTGCTGAAAACAGAAGTTTTTTATAACTTTATGCGGGTGCGGGAAAACACACCTGTTGTGTTAGCATAGCTTACGTGCCAGCTGTGCAGCGAAACACAGCCGTAGGTGTAACGCGGCGCTACTACAGTGCGGCTCACACAGACGGCACGCTATTGCTGGAAAACACCAACGGTCCGTAACGGTGCCTAAATGTAAAGACCGGTTCAGCAGTCAACGTGTTAAACTACAATAGTTAAAAATGTAATATGGATTATCAACGCCTCGGGTCTGCCCGTACCTTTACCAGCCGTCGTAAACTACCAATTTGCCAATATAAACAGCGTATTTATGTTTCCTTTCAACGTTTTTATCCCGGGGCCGTACAGTCGCCGACAGTTGATTTAGGGCTCCGTCGTTCAGTTAATTTAGCCGCGTCTGCCCTTGCGAAGTCTCGGACTTAACAATGGTTTTGGATGTGGTATCTGCAAGAATCGAAAGGCACTGTTTTCAGTGAAATTACTGAGCATATGGGGTTTTAAAACCTATGCGTAATGCCTCAAAGTGACGCAGAGCAGTGCCGCGCATAATTTTGCAATCCCTAGTTCTGGGCGGTACTGTAACTTTCATGGGCAGACGTGGGGCTTACCATCAGGTGAGGGACTCGTTCGTCTCGCACTCGGTAGTATAAAAAAAACTCTACTGTCTAACTATCACGGTCCATGAGATACAACCTGGTGACAGACGGACAGACAGCGGAGTCTTAGTAATAGGGTCCCATTTTACTTTTTGGGTATGGAACCCCAAAAAATAATAAAAGCGGACACAACAGACGCAAATTGTTGTGCTATTGAACGTCTTCATATTTTAAATAACTAGTAACATGTTATTTACAGAACTTAAAAAACAAAATATCAATTAATATTAAACTAAACCTTAAAAATGTAACCAAAGTGGTGTCCATGAGGCATGGTGCCAAGAACACCGGCTGCATTTCCACGTTGAATAGCAATAGCTATTCTCTGTGCGAGAAATGAGCCAGCCCAATTGTCACCAGCGGAGCGGTATCGACTAAAAAAAACCAGCGTTACGTCCATTAATTAATTCAATAAATATTTTTTACCATATCAACAACTTCTAGTTGTCTAGCTCCCAGGCTACTTCCCCCTTCCCCCACTCCTGTCTGATTGCCGTCAAGTGTATTTATCAAATAAATATTGAAGCTGCGCTGCTCGGTTCTGGGTAGCTGTCCGCCGCAGACTCTCTGGCCAGTCTGATAGTTTGCGTCTAGCTTAGTATGCAGATCCAAATAATAATATCTTACTAATAGGATTCGTGAGGAAACACACATCTGAAAATTACTGGGCATATGAGACTTTAGAGCCGATGCCTCAGGGTGACGAGCGCAGTGCAGTGCCGCGCAAGATTATGCAATGCAGGGTTCTGGGTGGGGCTGTGACTGTTAAGGGCAGGCATAGCGCCAGGTGAACGAACTTGTCGTCCCGTCACCCAGTCAAAAAAAAATCGGAGGTATGTCATCCACCAATCCAGATCTGAGGGAGACCTGGAGGCCTACCATGACGTCTTATAGCGATTCAGTTCAAGACCTAAACTGAACCGCGTCGCACAAGCGTACCTTGACGTCTTATTCTTCATGTTGCTGCCATTTTCAACCTAAACTGGATCCAGTTAAGGTTGAAAATTGCAGCAACATAAAAAATAAGACGTCACGATACGATTATGCGACGCGGTTCAGTTTAGGTCTTCAATTGAATCGCTATAAGAGGTCATGGTATGCCTCCTGTGCTTAGCAGTGGGCCGATATGGGTTGATGATGATGATGATGAGGATTGGATTTAGACTGGGTCCCCGGCTACGGACAAGTCCTCCTCACGAAAGTGAGATGACACTCGGGTGGTCATGATCTCAATTCATCATCACCATCATAGGCAAATATACAAACATTCGCATCTTACTAATCTTACTATTACAAATGCAAAAGTAAGTGTGGTTTGCCCTTTCTTCGCCGAAATGGCTGAATGGATTTCATGAAATTCAATATAAGTTTTAGGGCCTGAAATAAAACATAGATTACTTTTTATCCCGTGAAAGTTAACGGCTCCAGTGGGATAATAATCAACGCGGATGAAACCGCGAAACGCAGCCAGTATATAGAATAGAATAGAATAGAATAGAAAACTCTTTATTGTACACCAGAAACAAAAATAAACACAGTACAGAAAGATTACAATAGGTAAACAAGGGTAGTACAATGGGCGGGCTTATCGCTGAAAGCGATATGTAGGTTTAGTTTACAAATTTCGACCAAAGGTACATCGCTGTCTATAAAGATGTCCCTCCACGCTCCATCATTCAGAATTCTAGCAATTCGTCGCAATTTTATTTGATTTGACGAAATTTTATTCCCAGCCAGGAAACAAGCGCTGAGAAATATGGCGGGACTAAATTTTATGGAACCAGGTACATTTTAAATTTGTGAAAACGTAAAATGTATTTTGTTGTCGCTCTTGCTTTACGTCATTGCTAAAGGAGGATTTGTATACGCGTTCTGTTTCTTTAGTTTAGTTTAGTTCGAGTATCTTCTTAGTGAGTTTAGCGAATGTTTATTTTGATGGAGAGACTAGAAAATGCGTGTTTTTCTCATGGTCAATTATATGGGGCATGTTCGTGGACTGGAAAACCATCTGCTTTATAAAATTTTGTTCTTGCGCCTAACAACAAAAAGGAAAAATTTTATATATCACAAGAATAGAATAGAATAGAAAAACTCTTTATTGTACACCAGAAACAAAAATAAACACAGTACAGAAGAATTACAATAGGTAAACAAGGGTAGTGCAATGGACGGTCTTACCCACAAGCCACAAGCTTCTTTTTTTGACGTGACAACATCTTATAAATCGTTCTTTTTATTTTAATTCTTTTGATTCTTTAATTCTTTTTAGTGATGAGACGAGCAAGTCGTTCATCTGACGGTAAGCGCTACGCCTGCCCATAACAGTCACAGCCCCACCCAGAACACTGCAGTGCATAATCTTGCACGGCACTGCACTGCGCTCGTCACCCTGAGACATCGGCTCTAAAGTCTCATATGCCTTTGTAATTCTTTGGTATCTGCCAAAAGTGTGGTACTTCCCCAGGCAGGTTGCAGGTGTCCATAGACGACGGTAACCGTTTACCATCAGGCGGGCCGTCGCCTGACGGTAAATCATCGGTAAACTTAGAAAGAACATGTGCCGGTGTTTTCGTCAATTTGTTATACGAGAAAGATTTCAGCGTATAGTCGGAGAGGCTGCGTTTAAACAAAATATCTTTTACGTAAAAGATATTTTTTCAATAATTATTTTTATTATTAAAGCTTCAGTGCTTTCCCACTGCATAAACTTAAGTTAAATAAACAGTGAGTGCATAAACTTAAGTTTATGCAGTGGGAAAGCACTGAAGCTTTAATTGGTAGACATTGCGCTTACCATTGGGTAAATTACATGCTCGTATCATGGTTCAGGAGGCCTACCATAACGTCTTATAGCGATTCAGTTCAGGACCTAAACTGAGCCGCGTCGCATAATCGTACCGTGACGTCTTATTTTTAATGTTGCTGCCATTTTCAACCTAAACTGGATCCAGTTAAGGTTGAAAATGGTAGCAACCTAAATTGAGTCGCTAATAAGCCATTTTCAACCTAACCTATATCCAGTTTAGGTTGAAAATGGCAGCAACATAAAAAATAATACGTCACGGTACGATTATGCGACGCGGCTCAGTTTAGGTCCTGAACTGAATCGCTATAAGACGTCATGGTAGGCCTCCTGTTGTATAAAATAATAATGTAACGTAAGCTATTTTGCAGTTTGTCAGTTACCACAGAAAATTATGTCTAAGTACATATTATAATTAAAAAATTAAAATGTTTTCAGTGTGCGTGTGTACGATTCAGTGTTTTTTTAGTGAATTCTGTTCGTGAAAGTTAAAAAACTTCTTAGCACATAAAATAAACATATTCATGAAACTCAACAAAACCTCTGTTTAAATTTAGTCAGTGTTTTTTGCAACCTACTGGCTGCGTACACCAAAATCAGTAGAGGACACGTAACCCCGCTACATCAGTATATCAAAGTTGTTTTCCTCGATAACAATTAGACCAAAAAAAAACCTGCAAAGAGATTAAATATGTAGATTTTTATATTGTTTTTTTTTTAAGTCGATATCTATATATATAAAAATGTTATGTTGGTTTGTGTACGCTTCAAAAACTCAAAAAGTTCTGCACCGATCGAGCTGAAATTTTAGCATGATATGTAATCCGCATCAAGGATTGTTTTTATCTATTTTTTCATCAGTGACATATCAGCGAATGTGCGAATGTGCCACAGCGAAGCCTGGCAGGGTACAGCTAGTAACATATATAACTACTTTAAAGAATATAATTTACACCTTGTGCACCGATTTTTGAATTTCACCAGCTGATTCTATCACCAAAATGGCCGATTTGCTATAAGAAAGCGGTGAAAATAGGCCATTTCCTTGCCGAATGGGGTTCAAATTTCGGCCTCCTGTCTCCTAAGCTAGCTTCCAAAGCTTTTCTCGAGGGATGCCTCGTTGGGAGCCACCAGCGACCTGATAAATGTACGTCTACAAACGATGCTAACTTATACGATATTTCAATATTTTATTGGTTTACATAAAAATATTGTTTCCATTTGTTTTAGCGTTTGAGTGAGAATTGTGTAAGATTATTTGTGTTTACATTTAGGAGTTTGTGAGTGGAAATGAGAAATTTAATTTTGAAATATGTATCGGTTTTTTTTTTACTGTCCATCCAAAAGGGTGTCTGGAAGAAATCGCTTTCAGCTATAAGACCGCCCATTGTACCACCCTTATTTACCTATTGTAATTAGTCTGTACTGTGTTTATTTTGGGTGTACAATAAAGAGTTTTTTAATCTATTCTATTCTATTCTAGAGACGTTATCTGGTTTTCTAAAAATTCATGAGACGGTCAGACGGACAACAAAGTGGTCCAACAAAGTGGAAAAAGTAACCCATCTGGGTTACTTTTTCCTTTAAGGGTGCAGAACCCTTAAGAAGTTTTTTTTTTCAGGATCTACATATGTGATCGTGACGCGATATTATTATTATTATATCATGGAATGCCGAGGTATTTTTTTCTGACCACAATTGAAAATTTCAAAGGTATGTTACCATTTTGCACAAGCTAAAAATATAAAAACTAAAACTAGTCCGCATTCACACTGAGCGGGCACAAAGGCGGATTGCCAAACATAGTTACGCTCTCAAAGGAATATGTTCGCTTTGATTGACCGACATAACAACTACGTGCGGATGCACCTTAATATGTTTTTTGTTATGATTCTAATTCTTTATTGTATCATCATCATCATCATGGCGTCCCACTGCTGAGCACGGGTCTCCCCTCACTTATGTAAGGAGGATTAGGCCATAATCCACCACGGGGGCCAGATCCGGATTGGTGGATCACCTATCTACCACCGAAATAATTCTCGGGTAGGTATGTGGGTTTCCTCACGAAACATGGGTCAAGTCTTTCCTCCGTATCACCAATGTTTATCTCGCGTGTAGATATTGAAATTTAATAGTTCGATTAGCAAAATTTATATTCAAATGGCATACCACGACACGAGCCAGCTGTGGGTAGCACTGTTTGCGATGCGATCCCAGCATACACACATACATTCTTGTGTGCTTCAACTATCTAACTCAAGGACCACGCACCCTCACGCTTACACCGCTGCCAAAGTTATATGACCAAAGCATAAAACTGAAATCATTTGTTGTAAGTAGGCAATAATAATAAAACACTTTTAGAAGGCAAACACTTAAATAAGAATTAGAAAAAAACTATTGTTCATATAGCGGTAGTAAACTCGCGATCTCCGACCATTATAATCGACCATTGTTGTGTGTGTGTGTCCCGCCAAAACTGTCAGATCTTTGTTTACACAGTTAGATATGTGCCGAGTCCATAGGCTATGATTATAATAAAACCTCTTTGCTTGTATGCACGAACCAACAATAACAGGACGGCGCGATACCAAATAAAAAGTGAGACATAGCAATGGCGACGTTGATGTGTGTTCACACGACATAAATTTCCCTATGTAAGGGAAAAATTAAGTATTAACTGTGAAAATTAGATTAGGCAGTGCCTGACGTTCTAATTTTCATTGGAATATTTTTATATTATTGAAATATCAATCGGCGCGATCTCATGTGCATGTGTGGGTGACGCTTTCACGTACGAGTAGACTGGCATTTTGAATGCTTAATTTTTATTCAGAAATCGCACTGTCCATTTGTTTTTTAGGTTGAAGCTTGTTAAACGTTATTTGTAATCATTTAACAGGAACAACAAAGTTTCTGTAAATGCTCGTGTTTAGATTCAAATTAACAGAATGGAAGCTTCCATTTTCGTAGTGCAGTTTGGTTTCGCAGAATTGTGCGCTACAATATACAATTTATTATTCTAATTTCTGTCTAGAATAGCTAGAGTAACGGAGTACACTCGACACTGAGTGTGTTGAGTGTGCCATAATGTTTGCTCGGTTGGTTGTGTCGCGTACGCCGCGCTGTAGCTCGTAAGTTCAAATCTTATGCCATGAACATGAGCTGTCGGGGATAGAAAATATATCCATGGTGATTATTTTTATTAATCGTTATTAGTTATTCGCAATGAGATTCCTTGTAGAAAACGCGTGATTACATAACGCGCTTTAAACTTATTTTGAACCTTGAAACTTCACGCTAGCTTGTCGATTGCTATTTTCTATAAATGCAGATTCGTGTACTCCGTGTAGGCAGCAGCGAGTCATCCGTCGAGCTCAGATTACGGACACGTTCACCACACACCGTACGGTGATTTACCGACAGTCTACCATTTACCATTTACCAGTAACATGAGAGTATTCTGACAGTGATTTAGACACAATAGCAGCTCCGATATTCATTAGCAATAGACGACGTTGGTTACGGTACGAATTAAGGCGAGAAACCGAACATTTTGAAGTGGATTTTACACTACACTTACTATTTACTTACTGACTTTTTAGTTTTTTTTTTTGTAACTGTTATGGGCAGGCTTAGCGCTTACCATCAGGGGAACGACTTGCTCGTTTTGTCACTCAGTCTAATAAAAAACACTGAACGATAATGATGTGAAGAAATGACAGCACCGTAGAGTTGCTCTATGCTTCTCTGACGGCAGTACTTCCGAAGCACTGGTAGAGTTAATGGAGTTTCCTTTTCCTGTGTGAGATCCTGAATCGCGCCTACAAACTCTACGGGTGACATTTTTTTTCGTTTATCGACTATTTTTATCAAAAGATCCTTAAATAAATTTATGAATAGACTCTTCTTTTCTATTTTTGTCATATTTTATTATTCACATAATATTATGCTCTTCACATTCCATTGCAGAAGAATTTAATCTTCTGTTTTCCTTTATTAATTTACTATCCTTTTTCTATCTCTTCTTTTTCTTTTTTATTATATTTATGTCCTATTTTCTTCTTTACTTTTTTTTCATTTTGTTTTCTTTCTATTAGGTATCTACAGTTACTGGTCCTCTCAGGTTTTGAATTAGAATTTCACTGCGCTCGTTCCAGTTATTTCACTGGCGTTCCCCACAATATTAAATTACTTACGATCATGAACCGTTTTAATAAGTGGGACAAACAAGCTTCAATATAAATATTTCATAAATAATACCTAGTTATTTAGAATTAAATTGAACCAGTCTCGTTCAGTAATTGCAATATTTTTCCATCAATGGCAAAGACCAAAGCAATTTGCCGCTTAATAGTTTCAAAGGCTCATACCTAGAAAAGAAAATGAAAATTTGCTACAAAAAAAAATCAAAAATATATAATTTAGATTAAACTGGGAAAAAAATGGGATTACGTAAGAAACGTTATTTAATTTTGTTCATAAATAACAATATTGTTGAGTATTGTTTTAATTAGCAATCTGAATTGACAGTGGGGAGGCCTAGTAGCTCGTAGAACTGACAACCGTTGAGGAAGAAAGGTCTCCTTGAGGTTGGAGGTTGAGGAAAGAACTGACAACCGTTGAGGAAGAAAGGTCTCCTTGAGGTTGGAGGTTGAGGAAGGAACTGACAACCTTTGAGGAAGAAAGGTCTCCTTGAGGTTGGAGGTTGAGGAAGGAACTGACAACCTTTGAGGAAGAAAGGTCTCCTTGAGGTTGGAGGTTGAGGAAGGAACTGACAACCTTTGAGGAAGAAAGGTCTCCTTGAGGTTGGAGGTTGAGGAAGGAAGGGAAACGGCCCCCACGAGGTGGACCGACGACCTGGTGCGAGTCGTGGGGAGCCGCTGGATGCTAGCAGCTAGCAACCGCTCGTTGTGCCGTTCTATGGGGGAGGCCTATGTTCAGCAGTGGACGTCTTCCAGCTGATGATGATGATGATGATGATTGTTGATATCTATAGGAATTCAAGCGAAGTTCTTTTCGTGTCTATGACAGATTATTTTCTTTTTGAAACGTCACTATCGCTTGACGTCATCTTTCTGCTTTCCTTTCCATCTTGCTTTTTATGTCATGTCATACAGTATTTATCATTGCTTAAGTTAATTCTCAATCAACCCATCCATCCTTTCGATTTCTTTTTTTTTCTTGTTTCTTTTCTGATGTTTTTTTCTTATTCTATCCTTTATTTTTTCTTTTTATCCAAATAATATTTTATTTCGCAAAGCTAATAGGGCATAGGATCAATAAAGTACTGTAAAAATTACGTGCGTGCGTGCCTGCCCTGGGATTTGAACTCACGACCTTCTGCTTGGAAGGCGGACGTTCTCCCACTAGACTACCGCTGCTATCTAACAAGCAGCATCAATAAAAAATATCTGCGCACTACTGCTTGGCGGTTGAAAGATGTAAAACAAAGCTACGCGATGAATACACAAAGCCGACTAAAACCCAGCCATTGTAGTTGACATAGCACTACAGAATATTTTAACATTATTTCACAACTACCCGTAACATCTTAAAGTCACCGCGCGGCTCGCACTTGACCCGTTTCTTGGCGGAATAATGACGTCACCGTTACGTCATCACCCTGTTAACCTCCTTTAGGTACAACGAGCTTTGAACGTACGATAACTGGATGCTTACAATAGGTTTTTTGGCCGCAACATACATTTTAGAGCGTATTTTGGTTGGTACATGTAATTTTTGAAGTGAAACTTCTTTACGCACGCTTCACTTGGGGAGTAAGCTGGTGAATGCGTTACGAAAAATGTGATTGGGCAAGGCGAATGGGAGTTCAGAGGGAGATATAGTTAAGTTAGTAAAGATAGTAAGAGAAAAAGTTACGTTGCGTATTTTTTTTTTTATGTTTTTTTTTTTATATTTTTTGAATAATTATTTAGTTGAAGTATTACTTTTACAATGTGTCCCAGCACAAATTTCATTTATTTTTGGATAGAGCTTGAAATTGACCTATCTAGTTGTGCTCTATGTGATTTTATAAAGCTAGCTTTAATAGTTTTGGGTTATAAATATACCTTAATTTCCAAGAATTCAGCTTAATTTCTGAGTAAATACTAAACAGTTCGTATACAGCTGCATTATTCACAATTACTTCATTGTAGACGCGGAGCTGCAAGGCGCTGCTATCGCACGACGCCAGCAGGGGGCGCTTTGTATTCTAAATTCTCATTAAAAGCTGGAAATAGCTGTATGCCATTGTCATAGTCATATTAGCACCTAGGTACAGTCGGCTTCAGAAGTAGCTAATTCTCTAACTGTCGATTTGGCATTAAGATCGAAAAATAAAAATAAATGACATGTTCTTTTGTGTTAAAACTCAAACCATAATCAGCATTCATTAGTTTAATTGATCATATTTGGTTACTTGTATATCTCTCTATGTATATCTACTATTAAAAACATAAGTACGTAATTATCACACGCTTTTCGGTGAAGGAAAACATCGTGAGGAAACCCACATACCTACCCGAGAATTTTTTTAAAGGCAGGTATTTTATCTACCAATCCAGACCGGGCCCCCATGGTGGATAACGGCCTAACCCTCCTCACGAAAGCGAGGAAAGACCCGTGCTCAACAGTGGGACGATATGGGTTGACGATGATATGGGCAGGGCTGCATTTAGGGGAGGGCAACCGGGGCTACAAATCAGGGCCTCCACAAAAGAAGGGCCAATTGTCCAACTTATTTGGAAAATAATTTGGAGCCAGGAGGCCTCCATTCTTTTGTTGCCCCGAGGCTTCCAGACACCTGAATCCGGCATTGTAGAGACGTAAGTATTTGACTTGCAAAAGTGCATTATTTTTGCCTACATATGATAAATTATTTGCGTTTTCAAGTGAGACAGGAAGCATTCCGCTAGCGGCGCCGTGTGCAATACGCCTTAGAACATCTAAAAAACCTACCTACAATTTTCGCTTCACTCCAGAAAATCTATAATACCATTTTTTTTATAGCTTAGCACAGACTCAATCAAAATCAAATTCTTTGAATTGAAGAAGCAATCTTATTACTGTAACCATATTTCCGAGTCGACTCGGCTTTCCTTGAGTAATCAGCACTTCGTTAGTCGAGCCAATTTGTCGAGTCGAGCATACGAGTGCTGGAATGGAATGATGGATTTTATTAGCCGCTTCTTTGAGATCCTAAAGTTTTCCATAGTCAAACGCTTTTTTCCAAGTCAGGGATTTTGTATATTTTTTATAAACATATCCACGTATTTTTCCCGTTGGGGTAGGCAGAGACTACATTCGGGAGCTTACATGCCTCTCCTTGCCTGACAATCAGAGGCCGAGCTGGTGGAAACGGGAGTGTTCATCGCCAGCGTAAGGCCCGGGGCGCGCACGTGTTCCGTGCGCCCCTCGATGGCAGACAAGGGGGAGCTCATCTCCCCCCGAGGTGGCGTCCTTTTTTGGACCATACAAGGGATTCGCTGAGGGACAGAGAGTTATGACGTTTTTAGATTACATTGAAAATAATTATCATAAATCTTTAATGCACTAAGGTTTTTGAAAGTTCGTCGTTTACTTTTGATGTTGACTGACTATCAGTATTGTAGCTCAAATATCTATTAGACAAAGCCACGACCGAAAGCTAGTTAACCATATTTCCCAAATCTAGTTGGACAACCAATCCGGTTATAACTGCTTCGCGGTTACACAATTGAATTGGACGATTTGGACGGCAAATCGGATTGCGCGACAAATATTGAATTCTGTAATTTGGCGGCCGAATGGGACAAATCAGTGGTTATTGCCAATCTATGTGAGTGGTTTGTGTTATTAGAATTGTAGGGAATCCTCATACGTCAAGCAGTAGTGTGCAAACGTTACTGTGTTCTGGTTTGAAGGGCACTGTTTCCAGCGAAACTACTGACTGTGAGAGTTATTTACCTTTGAGTTCCTGATTCCCTTGATACAGGGAATCTTAGTCCAGGGAATCCAGGATCCTATGCATGTGATATTAAAAAAAAACAGCAATTTAAATAAAAGCTTTTATAAATTGTTACTGGTGACAGTAGACAGTTAGGTAAAACTTTGACTTTGATGCCCTTTTAGTAATCCAAAGGTTAATCAGTGTCTCACAGTGACGGCTAATAATTTGCGCCGCTGCCAAATGGTAATTAATTTTAGCGATCGCTTGATTGAAGGCTCGATAAGCTGGTTTTACGTCGAGATTTACCTGTAATTAGTTTAAGTTATTAATGCCTGTTTTAGCTAAATCTAGGCGTCGGTCTAGGCATCGTTTTAATTGTATTTTTGAAGTGAAACTTCTTTACGCACGCTTGACTTGGGGAGTAAGCTGGTGATTGCGTTACGAAAAATGTGATCGGGCCAGCCGAACGGAAGTTCAGAGGGAGACATATTAAATTAGTGAAGATAGAAAGAGAGAGTTACGTTTCGTTTAGTTTTTAAAATATCTTTTGTAAAAATTGGTTTTGAATATTTTTTTAGTTGATGTTTTACTTTTACTATGTGTCCCAGCACACATTTAGTTTTTTCATGTAAATTGATAGTTTAAGTGTCAGGCTAATCTAAAGTTCAATTAATGCATTCGTAATCCTAACTAATATTATAAATGCGATGTGAGTTTGTTTGTTTGCTACGCATTCACGCCTAAACCACGAAACCGATTTTTATAATTATTTTTCTTTTTTTTGACTGAGCGATGAGACGAGCAGGTTGTTCACCTGATGGTAAGCACTACGCCTGCTCATAATAGTCTGGGGAAATACACCTTGCCAGGTATTCATCCGCCAACCAGTTGTGTGCAAACATTACTGTGTTCCGGTTTGAAGGGCACTGTTTCCAGCGAAATTACTGGGCGTATGAGACTTTAGAGCCGATGTCTCAGGGTGACGAGCGCAGTGCAGTGCCAAGTTAGATTATGCAATACAAAGTTCTGGGTGGCACTATAACTGTTATGGGCAAGCGTAGCGCTTACCATCAGGTAACGACTTGCTCGTCTCGTCACTCACGCTTCGCAGCGAGTCATCGCCCACTTAAGTTATGAAGGCCGTCACTACTTAGATATACAAGAAATTGTAATTTTAGAGACTCGTTATTTTAGACTTTTATCAGTTTGCACTGTCGGCAATAACCTAAGTTCGTCATACCCTCGTTTGTCGCGCATTATTCCATAAACAGCACGGGGAGGGTAGGGCGCTCCGGTCGAGTGGAGGGTACATCGAGCACCCTTGGCTTTGTCTCGGCGAGCCTGCGCCGGCACGTCCGACGGCCCTATGAATACGGACAATTACTAGCAAAGGAGTTTCCTACCATTCATGTAAGTGCAGGGTGTTATAAAAGTATATTATCCATACTTAACACTTTCAGTGCTGAAAACACAACTGATGTGCTTTTCATAACTTGCCGGTTCGGGAGTTCGGGAAAACACAACTGTTGTGTTTGTTGTATGGAAAAACACTATGGAGCGTGCAGAGCCGCACCCGTGGCTAGACCAGCAAAACGGCTCAGCAGTCAAAGTGTTAATCCCTACTTTTGTATTATAAATGCGAAAGTAACTCTGTCTGTATGTTTGTTAGAGATAGTCTAGAGCCTGAGTAATGACATAGGCTACTTTTTAATGCGAAAAAAGGGTTGGAATAGGGGATGAAAGTTTTTATGGAAGTTTCAACAGCTTTTTCAAAAGTTCCGAGCTACAAGCTCGGAACTTATTTTATAAGGTTTCGATTACATGTAAATAAATATGATATTCAAAGCTTGTAAAAATTTTACCCTTAAGGGGGTAAAACAAAAATATGGGATGAGAGTTTGCTTGAAAATATGTAAGTTTTCGGCTAAACCACTGAACCAATTTTAAAAATTCTTTCACTAATGGAAAGCTACATTATCAGCGAGTAATATAGGCTATATTTTATCCCCGTATTCCTACAGGAACGGGAACTACGCGGGTGAAACCGCCTGCACCTAATTGAACATATATTTCAAATTAATTACATGACTGTGATGTGGCAAAGTTTAGTTATCACGTTTATTATTTATATATTCTACCCACTGATACAGTGAATTAAACGAAATCTTGTCAAAATGCGCTTTTACCTATTCAAGTATATTTATTGTCAGAAAATTCACAGTTTGGTGATACCTACTTATAAAAATATTTGTATAAAGTTGTATTTATCTAGTGAAAGGGCACATTTAGGTAAACGATCACAATAGACATGATCTTGCTCTTTCTGAACTGCATAGAGACGTCTCAAGATATTCATGAAAACTTGTCCCGGACAGGAGCACTGCTATGCAGATCTCATATCACTTGTACGGATAGCAGAACAAATCTAGGAAAATAAAAATAAAGTAAGAGTAAGAGAAAGAAGAAGAAAGAATAGAAAAGAAAAAAGAAGATAAGTAAGAGTAGCAGTCTAAAGATAAATTAAATATAATATAATGCACACTCAAATTGGTCCAGTATGCGGAGCATTTCCAACGGAATCACTGACTGAAAACCCAATTTCTCACTGTGAGAGACAGTTTTTACGACTGATGTTAGCGTCAGCGTGGCACTTGCTATCAGATGCTTGACCTGATTGTCTGTTGCTATCAGAATTTCATTTAAACATCTATAACGACTCAACCGTGGATATTAAATAACAAACACTAATATGTGTAAATGCGACAGCGTGTTTGTTCCCTCTACACGCAGAAGTGGTGGTGGATTTCAATGAAATTTGGTTTAGAGATTGATAGTACTGCGGACTAAAACATTAAATAATTTTTATCTCGGAATTCATAGATGAAACTGCGAAAAACTGCCTTCTATAAAAATTATATAAAAAAAAAATTGTAGGTATTTGTTTTGCTAACCCTACACATAAGTACAGTCCGCAGTAGAGATAGCCGCCCTCAATAAGCGCATTGGAGTAAAATCATAATACGAATGTAGAGTAGAGGACTCTATGTAAATCGAGTTAGGTAAGATAGCGTCCGTTCTATTCTTCTGATATCTAGAGGTCTATCTGAAACTAGAGTGGTAGACTGGGGTATTCTTTTAAATCCATTAGGAAATTTTCTTAAACAGACATTATTAATTAAAAAAAAAGTGTAGGTATTGAAATAACTTGCTCAAATAGTTAGTAATAGTACACACGTGTGTAAGTACTCCACCCACTCTACTATCGAAAAATGTTTTTTACTGTCCATCCAAAGGTTGTCTGGAAGAAATCGCTTTCAGCGATAAGACCGCCCATTGTACTACCCTTGTTCACCTATAGTAATTTTTCTGTACTGTGTTAATTTTTGTTTCTGGTGTACAATAAAGAGTTTTCTATTCTATTCTATTCTACATACGTGTTTCCAGCGAAATTACTGGGTATAATGAGACTTTAGAACCGATGTCTCAGGGTGACGTGCGCAGTGCAATGCCACATGAGATTTTTGTAATGGAAAGTTGTGGGTGACTCTGTAGCCGTTACTCGCAGGCGTGGCGCTTACCATCAGGTGAACGACTAGCTCATCTCGTTGCTTAGTTATATAATTCCTAAATATCCTCCTTTGGTATTGAGTCGTAATTATTTAAACTAAAAAACCGACTTCAAAATGAAATGCGAATAAAAACCAAACTACCGAACCGATTTTGATGGAATTTCTATAGGACTTATCAGAAAGTACATTCTTTCAAATAAATAAAAATATTTTTAAATCTGTCTATAAACGACGGAGTCCTGAGATAACAAACATAAAAAAAAAGAAATATAAACCCATTTTTTTAAGTATGTCAATAAATCACTTATGGATCCATCAGTGACAGTTCCTTCTCGACTTCGATTCCAATAATATCGCAGCTCGGTCTCCAATCCCTCATGCTCCGAACCAGCCCAAACGGCAGCGATCCTTCAAGTGGCATGGATAGCTACTCGTACCACCGATACGCGCAATTTGGCGAGCCTTTTCAACGGACTCGCTCATCGCTTCAATGGATAGCGGCTTGGGAGATTTCTGGATCATTTCATTTTGTAGCATACAAAAGGCAATAGAATATATTTTATTATCGCTCATTTGCGACTAGAACGTGCAATCTCTTCAGCCTGTTGAACGTGATAATTATAGAATAGACTGGAATAGAAAACTTTTTCAATTATTTTATTTTATATTATATTATATTATATTATATTTCATGTTGTTTTTGTATTAAGCTTTATTATTTTCCGTTAAATTTTTTTTTATGAGATATTTTGATGCACGCCTCTCTCCTTCACTATGGGTGGTTGACTGGTAGAAAATGCTCTTAGCGTTAAGTCCGCCATTTGTAATAGTTAATTAATCTGTGCAATAAAGTATTACATAAATAAATAAAACTCTTTATTGTACACAAAAAACAGAGTACCGAAAAATTACAATAGAAGGACAATAATAATATGTTTGAAGTAAAAGATCTTTACGCACGCTTGACTTGGGGAGTAAGCTAGTGAATGCGTTACGAAAAATGTGATCGGACGAGGCGAGTGGAAGTTGAGAAATAAATAATATTAAACGATATAGTAGCTTCGATTTGATTTTATAGGTTTCGTGTGCGTTTTTGTTAGTGTAGTCGGGCCAGTTTGGTAGGTCAGGAGAGCACTGAACGATTTTTTTCCGGGAAAATGTATTACTTACGGGAATACAGAAAATAGCATGGCATCGCACACAATGGCGTCCGGGCTCCACTTCCAGAAGATGTCGTTAGTAAATGCATTTGCATAATTTCATCCCCGTCCACCCCTAACAAAGGGTGGACTTTCATTAACTTTGAATGCAAACCAGAGACTTTACACCTCGGGAAACTCGCAGGTTGATAAATTTTACTTTGTATTTCTTTAAACTAAATCTAGGCGAGCAGGTTGTTTTTGTAACGGTAAGCGAAACGCCACCTCTTAATATTTGTACCGTCCCAAAAGTTAGAAATTTAAAACTTTGTTTCACTTAGAAAAATATCCTATTATATACTAGCTGCGCCCCACGGCTTATCCTGCGTTGAGTAATATCCCATGGGACCCGTTCATTTTTACGGGATAAAAAGAATTCTTCTCTAGCAATAGATGCTAGATGCTACATCTCTATCCTTATAATATGTATTATTGATAATATGTAGGTATATATATTAATGTTAGTATGTATGGTAGTATGTTTTTCATTTATTATGTATATCTTCTATCTATATATATGTCGCCGCGAGGACGAATCGGGAGCTTTCGGGAATCTCCGACATTTATCAAAGATACTTCGATTTATCTTTAAGATTAATCTATAACGATTATCAATTTGTAACCTTTAATAATGTTAAACCTTAACATCCATTTTAATAGCGTTTTGTCAATTTACAATCTCTAAGTTAATTTATCAAGCTAAAAGAGTTATGTTTGAGTATATCCGCCGCCGCAATGATAAATCAGGCACCTACGTCATCGAGTCGAAAAGACTCGATTAAGTTAAGATTTGTTTTTGAATATCAGTAATCTGTATGCTTGAATGACATCAAATCTAAGAGTAAATTCTAATTGCGTTGTATCCAGTTAAAACCTTCAAAATGATTACCTAACTTAAAATAGTTCTCAGTTCGATCGTTTCCTATCGTCATTTCAAAGTAAATTTATTCCTATTTAAAATTATGATTGCTGTAATGCTTATTTACTAGCCGTACTAGGCTTCATAATCTTAGTAATGCTTATTAAAAGCTTCTGCTTAGTAATTGCTAATTCAATAAGCTAGTTCTGATAGTTTGAAGCCGCCATGAGCGCCATCTATCTTCATATCTTGTAAGTCGCTACCATCTTATTGGTTAGCGCAAAAAATGGTGGCTGGGAACTATCGGAGCTAGTTTCTTGACGGCACTTTGAGTTGGATTCTCGGTGCGAAAACATTGTGAGTAAATCCTTGCTAAATAATTCAATAAAATAATTATAATTTTCAGTGATTCATCTGCTTTTATTTCAAACTAAATTCCAGAGTGTGTTTTGTTAACCTTGTGAGTAAAGTTAACAACTAGGTAGACATTTACATTGCAATAGCAAAGCCGGTGGTCAGCAGGCCAGCGGTTTTGCACTTTTTAAAAAGGGGTGGTCTACCATTATCACGATATCAGAAGTGGGATGGAATTCAACGATCCTTTTCTGTCCGTTCATAATAATTTTTCAGGTTACCCTAATCACACCCCCGAGAACAGCGACTGGGCTCCAGGATGGATGCCCCTGAGCCGAACCATGCAGCGCTGGTGCCCCAGCGAGTACAAACGTGTCTACGACATGCGAAGCGACGAGCGGACCTGCCATGGCCCCGATTGCAGCACCACCGGCAATGTTACTACAATCTGGTAATGTACCCCCAGATTTTTTTTTTCTCAAATATGATGACGATGATGCAGCATATGAGTGATCGGTTATTAATGCAACAAACATCCGTCGATAAAGTCCAGATTACGGACGTATTTCTGCCTTCGTACGACCCGGACGGTAACGTCGGAGTTCGGGAGTGGTGCAATCACATATCTACAGCTAAAAGCACGTATAACCTCACCGACTACGACATCCGGATGAAAGTAACCGGCTTGCTAAAGGGTCGTGCCAAAATATGGGCTGATAATTGGTTAGTCACGACATCAAGCTGTGGAGGCGGTGATTGGAACGGTGAGTGACGAGCGTCTCCGTATTGAATTAATGAATGCCAGAGCTATCTCAGTGCCCGAATTGATAACTGTTGCCTCTTCTATTCGCGTGAAGCGCCCGATTCAAAGTAATAACAACCAACCACCGTTGAAACGTTCCAAGGTTAATGTTGATTACCGAAATCCCCTTTATTGCACTTTCTGTAAAAGGAGCGGCCATACTTTCAATATTTGTCGCAACAGAAACGATTCAAATGCCCAGCCGACCGATAAAAGTTCCACGATGTCATCCGCTACAATGCCTAGGCCGGTTAGTGATAAGATTTGTTCATTCTGTTCAAAACCAGGTCACACGTTTGACACCTGCTATCGTCGCGAAGAACGGGTAGTTTCTAACGTGAATTCGGTCTCTAACGATAGATCCAGTTTGAATACGATGCGTATTTGCGTTGGTGACAAAATTCTAGATACTGTGTTTGATAGCGGTGCGGAATGCTCTGTGATGCGAGAGTCTGTCGCAAACAGATTGCCCGGGCAAAGACGTCAGGCCATTCAATATTTACGTGGAATAGGTCCTTTTCCTGTTGTTTCAAGAAGTACCCTCACTGCGATCTGCATCATTGACAATATAAATGTTGAAATCATGTTCCATGTCCTGTCAGACTACGAAATGACGTCAGACGTGTTAATTGGTGCGAACTTACTTCACGAGACCGGTCTCAGTGTTATAGTAACAAAAAATAGTGCAACTTTGTTATCTCAGCCCCGCGTCTTGCACGTGCGATCGAACTGCCCTTTGTTTGAGAACATTAACCATGACTTGACGAACACATCTGAAATTGACGAACTGATGATTTTGCTTAACAAGTACTCGCATGTTTTTACCCGCGGTTTTGCTAAGTCTCGCGTCAACACTGGTGAATTGGAGATTCCATTAAAGAACCCAGACAAATATGTTGAGCGAAGGCCTTATAGATTGAGCCCGGTCGAGCGCGAGAAAGTTAAACAGATCGTCAGTGAGTTAATTGAGAATAACATTGTCCGTGAAAGTAAATCGCCATATCCTAGTCCAATTATTTTAGTTAAAAAGAAAAACGGCGACGATCGCATGTGTGTAGATTATCGAGAGTTAAATGCCAACACTGTACGCGACTATTTTCCGCTTCCACTGATCGCGGATCAAATTGACCAACTGGCAGGCGGGCGGTTCTATTCGACGCTTGACACGGCATCCGGCTTTAACCAAATACCGATTTCTGAACACAGTATTGAGAAAACAGCCTTTGTAACACCTGACGGGTTGTATGAGTATCTCACGATGCCATTTGGTCTCTGCAACGCACCTTCCGTGTACCAGAGATGCATAAATCGCGCCCTAGGGCCCTTGTTGAACGCAGGTAGTGCAAATAGTGACGCTAATAATAATAACAACGGTGTAGCGCAGGTTTATATTGATGATGTCATCAGTAAGTGCCGTAATTTTACTAGTGGATTGGCATACTTGGAGCGAATTCTGATTGCGTTATGCGAGTCAGGTTTCTCGATAAATATTGAAAAATGCCTCTTTTTCAAGCGCTCTATTGAGTACCTCGGTAATGTGGTAGAAAACGGTCAGGTTCGTCCAAGTCCCAAAAAAAAAAGTCGAGGCCCTTCTAAAAGCTCCCGTGCCGACTACAGTTAAACAGGTGCGTCAATTTAACGGGCTTGCGAGTTACTTTCGCCGTTTCATTCCTGATTTCGCCCGAACTATGGTTCCCCTGTACGATCTTACTAAACAAAGCACTGGGTGGCAATGGACTCATGTTCATGAGGAGGCACGTCAAAAGATTATCCATCATCTCACCTCTGCGCCTGTCCTTACTATATTCCAAGGAGAGGCTATAGAGCTATACACTGACGCCAGCAGTCTCGGATTTGGTGCGATTCTCGTCCAAGTCATCAACGGCAGACAACATGTGATCGCTTACTTCAGCATGCGACCATGGACACAAAGTAGGTACCATAGTTACGAACTGGAGACATTGGCCGTAGTGCGAGCGATCAAGCACTTTCGTCACTTTGTCTACGGACGTAAGTTCAAAGTGATCACAGATTGCAACGCCTTGAAGGCTTCCAAACATAAGAAAGGCCTGCTACCTCGCATACATAGATGGTGGGCGTATTTACAAAATTTTGACTTCGAAATAGAATACAGGAAGGGCGAGCGGATGCAGCATGCCGACTTTCTCAGTCGGAATCCAGATCCATTGACGGTCAATACCATGACAAACAATCTCGAATGGATCAACATAGAACAACGACTCGACGCCAAAACTGCGTGCCACCTGAGTTACTGCAGTTGGTAAACTTTGATAACACGTCTATAGACTTTGATGCTTTGGATCGGCATGTACAACTTAGAATGACGGAGCTATCTGCAAAAATAAAATCAGATTCGGCAGAGGAGATTTCGTTCTCATAAAAAAAAAACAACCCCAGAAATCAGACTTCTCTCGATTTGAAATTTAGCGTGCCTTATGAAGTTTACAGAGTCCTAGAGAACGATCGCTACCTCGTCAAGAAGGTGGTGGGCCACCATGGGCGGCCCCGCAAAGTCGCGCACGATCAACTGCGGCGCGCCCCTCAGCCGGGAGACGTCGCCCAGGCGGCCGTGTCGCCTCAAGATCACCAGCAAGCTGCTCTACCCCCGGTGACGCTACAAGCGGTTGACGACACTGATGGTGACGTCGCCACCACTGAATAACACAACATACATTGCGCATCACTACTATAACAATCATGGTGAGCACGTTTCATTCTACTCTGCTACATCATTCATAACTACACATCACACATCCATTTACCTATCTTTGAGAAGGGTAAAATAATATTTTCATTTTGTGGGTAAGACTGTACAAACCATTTACTTTCTTGGTATCCCTTCCCATTTCTGTCATTTTCAGAGCCTCTGTGGACCACGGTCATAATACTTAAGGCCCAGACCACAGCATCGACCTAGTCCCATTTCCTTTAGAGCCTCTGTGGACCACGGCGTACAAGACCGCCCAGACCACAGCATCATCCCTGTCTACGAGTACCTATATAAAGTAATGCAATTATGCGTGGAGCATTTGCATTAACATAATAACAAAACTACTTGTGCAAAATGCGTGGAGTGTTTGCATCAAGCAAATCATCAACTCAGCTCATTCCTACGTACAGCACTGCAAATCAATTTTATCTATTCCTTAGCAAGACAATGAATGCTTTGAATACATGTGATAATCACTTCATAAACATTGCTTATGGAAATATTTTATGGTACTAAAAAGTTGGCTGATAACTTTGTCATTACCTTAACACTAACAAATACCGACAATGATGTCCGAGTATTATTCTCAATACAACGTTATAACAGGTGGAAAATAAGCGATCGTAAAACTTAGTTATCAGCTAGCGTACCGGTGTACGGATGCCTAGCTCAAATGAAAACTTTAAATTCCAGAAACCGCGGCAGGTGCAGAGCACGCACCGCCTCGCAGAATGGCCGTGTCGCCGCGAGGACGAATCGGGAGCTTTCGGGAATCTCCGGCATTTATCAAAGATACTTCGATTTATCTTTAAGATTAATCTATAAAGATTATCAATTTGTAACCTTTAATAATGTTAAACCTTAACATCCATTTTAATAGCGTTTTGTCAATTTACAATCTCTAAGTTAATTTATCAAGCTAAAAGAGTTATGTTTGAGTATATCCGCCGCCGCAATGATAAATCAGGCACCTACGTCATCGAGTCGAAAAGACTCGATTAAGTTAAGATTTGTTTTTGAATATCAGTAATCTGTATGCTTGAATGACATCAAATCTAAGAGTAAATTCTAATTGCGTTGTATCCAGTTAAAACCTTCAAAATGATTACCTAACTTAAAATAGTTCTCAGTTCGATCGTTTCCTATCGTCATTTCAAAGTAAATTTATTCCTATTTAAAATTATGATTGCTGTAATGCTTATTTACTAGCCGTACTAGGCTTCATAATCTTAGTAATGCTTATTAAAAGCTTCTGCTTAGTAATTGCTAATTCAATAAGCTAGTTCTGATAGTTTGAAGCCGCCATGAGCGCCATCTATCTTCATATCTTGTAAGTCGCTACCATCTTATTGGTTAGCGCAAAAAATGGTGGCTGGGAACTATCGGAGCTAGTTTCTTGACGGCACTTTGAGTTGGATTCTCGGTGCGAAAACATTGTGAGTAAATCCTTGCTAAATAATTCAATAAAATAATTATAATTTTCAGTGATTCATCTGCTTTTATTTCAAACTAAATTCCAGAGTGTGTTTTGTTAACCTTGTGAGTAAAGTTAACAACTAGGTAGACATTTACATTGCAATAGCAAAGCCGGTGGTCAGCAGGCCAGCGGTTTTGCACTTTTTAAAAAGGGGTGGTCTACCATTATCACGATATATCTATATATATAAAAATGTTATGTTGATTTGTGTACGCATCAAAAACTCAAAAAGTTCTGCACCGATCGAGCTGAAATTTTAGCATGATATATAATCCGCATCAAGGATTGTTTTTATCTATTTTTTTCATCAGTGACATATCAGCGAATGTGCGAATGTGCCACAGCGAAGCGTGGCCAGGGTACAGCTAGTTGTTTATAAAATGATGTAAGTACGCCACCCACCCTACCATCGAAAATGTTATGTACCGTTCATCCAAAGGTTGTCTGGAAGAAATCGCTTTCAGCGATAAGACCGCCCATTGTACTACCCTTGTATCACTATTGTAATTTTGTAACTCTGTACTGTGTTTATTTTTTGGTGTATATAAACTCGGATACCTAGATCGCCACCGCGACCGCCACCGCTTCTGTCTGCTCGCGCCTAAAGCTTATGTGCCAAGACAACGAAGTAGGTACCCCGATTGTCAGCACATCGAAAATACATTTTTCCCAAGTCGAAGTTTAGGCGAAGTTCTAAGCCGTCCCGTGGATTCTTACTGGGACACTTCGCTTGGTTATGTTCACACCGAAGTGAATGGGTTTTGACGTGACAACGACTCATAAAGCGATGAACGCCGGCTGCATGTACGAAAAAGTTGACACATTGTCCCGTTATGCTCTTTGTACGCTTGCGCCGCATCTATCTCTCTTCTCTTCTTAGCAGGTTAATTATTCTTGCATATTAAAAATCTCATTACTAGTATAATTACAAGTATTTATTCTTTTATTATTTAAAAAATGATTAAATTTTATTCATAAAAGTATGCAATCATTTCAACAATGTTTTGTTATGACGTTGTCACGTTAAACTATCGTCCTTAAAACAACTTTACAGACAACCATTTTTTTTATTTCACTCAATGACGAGCCGAGCAAGTCATTCATCTGATGGTAAGCGCAACGCCTGCCCATAAGTTATAGTGCCACCCAGAACTTTGCATTGCATAATCCTGGGCGGGCACTGCACTGTGCTCGTCACCCTGAGACATAGGCTCTAAAATCTCATGTGCCCAGTAATTTAACTGGAAACAGTGCCCCTCAAAACGGAACACAGTAATGTTTGCACACTACTGCTTGGCAGACGAATATCTGGTGTGGTACTTCCCCAGGTGGTCTCTTGCAGAAGAGGCCTCCTACAACATAGATTGATAATGTTTGTGCTCTCATACGATATATCTTGTAAAAAGTCTGTAAATATAATTGTTTAACCAAAAAATCGAAATGGGAATCGATTATTCTAAAACGCACGCGTACAAGAATATGCAATCGATACAGTCCAGTGTAATACGCAGCCGTACTTAAAAAGCTACGAGAATATAACTTGTTTGCATCCCGAACAGATGGAATCGTGTGCAAACTATTCGCATTGAACAATTCTATTCGGATTCTAGCATCCGTTGCAGAGTTATAGAAAAATATATCAAGTCCCTACCAATGTCAATAGGAAAATGTACAAATAGATAGTTTTGATTCCGCCTAAGTTGTCAGATGCATGTACGGGTATGATAGGACCTTGTAGGATGACAACAACATGCTTGCAGCATGTTGGCATGTTTGTTTGCTTGGTTTTTGTTCATCTTGGTTGAAGCTATTTGTCCCGTCCGCAAATGAGTACTTTTTTTTAATGCCGAGTAACGTCGGCCTTCCAAGCAGAAGATCGTGAGTTCAAATCCCAGTATGGACAAATACATATGTACGTAATTATCAATCGCTTTTCGGTGAAAGAAAACATCGTGAGGAAACCCACATACCTACCCGAGACAAACATTCCGAGTAATTATGATTAGGGCATCGTATAAATAACAGTTTTTACATACATTTTGACATTTATTTGGAAATCATAAACAGACGCTACAATTTTACTATTGACTATTGACTTAAGAAATTTATCCACCAATCCGGACCGGGCACCCTCGGTAGATTAACACGTTCACTGATAAAACATACCCGTTGTGTTTTTAATAACTTTACGCGGGTGCGTGAAAACACACCTGTTGTGTTAGCGCTGCTTACGTGCCTGCTGTGCGGCGAAACACAGACGTGTGTGTTTAACGCGACGCTACTACAGTGCGGCTCACACAGACGGCACGCCATTGCTGGAAAACGCACGGTCCGTAACGGTGCCCAAATGTAAAAACCGGTTCAGCAGTCAACGTGTTAATTCCTCATCCTCCTCACAAAAGTGATGAGAGACCCATGCTCAACAGTAGGCCTATAAGAGTTGATGAATAAATAATTAATCATCATCATCATCATCAACCCATAACCTCCCACTGCTGGGCACGGGTCTCTCATCACTTTCGTGAGGAGGGTTAGGCTATAATCCACCATGGGGGCCCAGTCCAGATTGATGGATAGCATACCTACCTCCGAAATAATTCTCGGGTAGGTATGTGAGTTTCCTCACGATGTTTTTCTTCACCCAAAAGCGAGTGATAATTACGTACATATGTTTTTACAGAAACACAGTACGTGCCCGCACTGGGATTTGAACTCACGACCTTCTGATTGGAAGGCGGACGTTCTCCCACTAGGCTACCACCGCTTCCTACTAAATAATTAATCGCTACGAATTATCTACCAGCCTTCCTGTTTATATCTTCAAGTAAAAACCAATAATGCGTCCGTTCCGATTTGTAAATCTTCATATGGTTCAGTATATAATCATATTTGTATATGACAGGATACTTTCCCATCTTGTTCGCGAATTTCGTAGCAGTTTCCGGTGATATTATCTTGGCTTCCTGTCCGTAAGCTGCGATATGGAATTCTACAGATATGCTGAAATTTATTTCTACGTAGAACTGGATTTGCAGATGCTGGAAGCCGTAGCACATTCCAGTGGCGGTGGCGCACCATCTTCTCAGTCGGATATTAGGCTTTTTTACTTTCACCATCGACCCTGGCGGCATCTCCTTTCCTAAACTCTTGTAGTCGGCTTCGGTTAGTGTTCTGGCTTTGAAAACTATGCAAGAGTATTCCACGCTATCGTAAATTGTTACCTGAAATTGTGTATTGTATTTTATTCCGTCTTTTATAAGGTTTTCAATGGCAAAACCGGAACACTTATAAATTCTTCATGGAAAGAAAGAAAGAAAGAAAGAAAGAAAAAACATTTATTCTGACACAACTGCACACGACAGCGAACAACGTACTTATTTAGAGACAAGACAAGAAAATGAAAACACACGATGAACATAATAGCGTACGCAGATAGCCGGCGCGCAGTGATGTCAGACA
This sequence comes from Campaea margaritaria, assembly GCA_912999815.1. Classification (NCBI taxonomy): domain Eukaryota; kingdom Metazoa; phylum Arthropoda; class Insecta; order Lepidoptera; family Geometridae; genus Campaea; species Campaea margaritaria. The sequence continues at coordinate 7,642,154 of OU538812.1, forward strand.
AGGCCTGAGCTCAGCATAATGCTGTGGTCAAACCACAACGCTGGTTTTCAGCTCTTGCCTTTGGTGACACACGGACATAAAAAAGACTGGCACACTGGCACTGACATGGCTGTCTGTATGGGAGGCTATTGATACTATAGGGTTGAAATTTGTCAGGAAGGTGACTCCAGTGAACCGACATACAGTCATGTAGTGACACGTCTCTTCTACAAGACTCCGCTTGAGGAAGTTTAGACCTTTGCCAAATATTCATCCACCAATCAACAGCGTTGAGAAATTACTATTCCAGTTAGAAAAGCACTATTTCCAGCGAAAATGCTGAGTATAAGAGACTTTAGAATCAATACGTCTCAGGGTGACGAGCGCAGTGCAGTGTCGCGCGAGATTTTGCAATGCAAACTGGGTGGCACTGTGACTGCTATGGGCAGACATGGTGCTTACCATAAGAGGAACGTCTTGCGCACTACCATAAAAAAATGTGAGAGTAAATGCAAAATGTGCATTAGTTACTTACATTATATCTCGTTTTAAAATTTCCAGCTCCATAGAGCACTTGAACCTTGTCAGTATATAGCTCCGATTTAGTCTCTTCAGGGTCGCATGGACCGAATCTTTGTACACTGGAAAGCGCTGAAACAATAAATAAGTTTGATAACCTTAAAAAAAGCTGAGGAAGTTCCATACTGATCAAAACCAGCTCAAACACCATCACTCTATTCTTAATCACTGAGGAGTTCCGTCTCTATCATCAGATCAGCTTGCTGTTACAATAATGTCATATACAAAATTTCCACTCAATTGAAAGACAGGAAATGAGACAAAATGTACTCACACGATTTTATCTAAACCAAGATCATCCATCCTTCCATCCATACTAACACCGTGAGTTAAATAAAAACTTGCATTAATAAAAAGACTCATCCAAACCGATTAAACATTTTCGGAATTTCAGAAGACAAAAAGAAGCAGTAGAATTAACACTCTCCTCGATTTTAAAGTCTAGTAACTTGTTCCACCACTCACTCCTCCTCATGACGAGGTGGTTCTCAGCGAGCCTGGAGATGGCAGGCTGCCCGATGGTGGTAGCGCTCCGCCGGATCCACTGGTGGTACATCCCGTAGTCTAGGAACCGCGCCGGAGCCCCGCAGCCTGGCCCGTAAACGCTGAAACCCATCTGAGAAAGAAAACTTTTCAAATTCTAATTTTGATTAGCTCAAACGTTTTAATTAAACAATTAATGAGGCAATTAAGACCAACAGTCCAGAGAGAGAGAGATTCAGGTGGTCCTAGTAAATAAGCTAAAAAAACTCATCTAAAAGTCCGAAACAAACTAAGGGTAACTTGAACAGTCCTAGAAATGCTAATAAAGACTTGGGCAATCTAGGAGAACATCAGAAAGACCTGAAAAAGCTAAAAGATACTCGGATAGTTCTGGCCAAGCTGAAAGAGACTCCAGCAATCCTGGACAAGTTGAGATAGATCCTGACAGTTCTGGACAAGCTAAGATATTCGGCCAATACTGACCAAGTTAAGAGAGACTTAGACAATCCTGGAAGAGTTATAAAGACTTGGGGGCAGTCCTAGGCAAACGAAGAAAAACCAAGACTGTCTTAGCTAAGCTGAAAGAAGTATGTAAAACGGAGTCCTGCAAACCTAAGTATGTATAGCATTGTGGCTTACCAGCCGCCACCTGCCATCATGTTTGACTGCCAGCAGGGACCCGCTCCGCCACACGCAGCGCCCGCCCGACACTGCGCGAGCGCATGCTGTGTGGGAGGGCCATAGGCTGTCTTGACCAAGCTAGAAAACACAGTTGTTAGATGAACACGACAAATTGTTAGAACCAAAAAGCAGGATGGGTTTAATGCTATAGAAACAATTGTGAGTTGAGAACCAACTCAGGCTTTATGAATTTCTAAAATGTCTGGAACTTTAAATGACAAATTAAAGGATTTTAAGCTCACAGGGAAGGAATAATAAAGTTGCAAGTAATTGGCAAAAAAAATCTGAGCTGCAGGTGAGTGCTTACGCCGGATCTCCTGTAGAACTGCTTGCATCTATTAATGTTGACATACTGCATCTTGTGGATCCTCACTTTAGGGTTGCTGCAGCCTGGAACCATAATATAAAGGCACAATTCAAAAAACCAGACACTTCCTCACACACACGAACTCATTGCCCTCAAGCAGGAGGAACCACGCTAAGAAACCCGGTGAGGCATAATAACATAATGTCATATAGATAGACTCGGACCCTACTCGGATACCCTGTAGCTAGGGAATCAGGAACTCCAAGGACCATTGTTTAACATACACAGACAGAGAAAAATAAACAAAGCCTTGACCTGCGTGGGAACCACACATCAAACCCACACCATGCTCCGCTTTGATTCCCAAGCTATTGGTATAGTGGAAAAAACCCACTTATATAAACTAAAGTAGTATAAAAGTCTTACCATCAGACATTGTCATGGCATAAAACTGCGGCTCTATAAGGTACGAAGACGGAGGACATATAGGGACTAAGTCTGTAACAAACAAAACATCAGATTCAGTATTTTTCTTTTGCCCATAGCAGCTACAGTGCAACCCAGAACTTTCCATTACAAAATCTACTCACCCTAAGACATCGGTTCTAAAGTCTCATACGCCCAGTGATTTCGCAGGAAACAGTGCCCTTCACACAAAGGACACAGTATTGTTTGCACACTACTGCTTGGCGGATGAAAATCTGATGGTGCGGAACTTCCCCAGGCGGACTCTTGCAGAAGATGCCCACTACTACTAAATAACGCTGAACACTGTTGTTGAATAAAACGGGTTTGATAATGGATACCTCGTTTAAGATGGTCTACCTCCAGCTGTACCATGGCGAGGGCGCTGTAACTGTCAGATTTGTACTCGGGGTGGTAGTTGTAGTCTCTCACGCGGATCTCATTCTCCATTCTGCAGGTCTGTCCCAGGACCACTCGCGTCTTAGCCCTGGAAGAGGACAGCGATGAAGAAAAGCACCACGAAAAACCAGCTAACAAAACAATTTGTGAGTGTCATCGATTTATTAGTTTTAATTAAGAACTCTGCGGTGGTTGTCTAGTGGGAGAACGTCCGCCTTCCAAGGAAAGTGTCGTGAATTAAAATCCAGTGCAGGCACGTAGGTACCAATGTGTTTCTTGTAAAACATATGAACGTAATTATCACTCGCTTTTCGGTGAAGGAAAACATCGTGAGGAAACCCACATACCTACCCGAGAATTATTTCGGAAATAGGTATGTTATTCACCAGTCCGGACCGGGCCCCCATGGTGGACTATGACCTAATCCTCCTCACGAAAGTGAAGAGAGACTCGTGCTAAGCAGTGGGCCGATATGGGTTGATGATGAATTTAGAAAATTATTAGTGGTAACTTGGTCGGACATTAGTGTCCGCTTGGGTGACCAAACCACCCCTCAAGCAGATATTTCAAAAACTTGATTACGTAAGAGTATCTTCTTCAAAGTGTTTTTTCGCTGAAAAATGTTTATGAAGCTTCAATCTTTTCAGATTATTTGATGACACGGTTGGAAAGTTAGAGGGTGAGGGACACACATTGATAACGACCACCGGAGCTCATATTTCATCAAATATTCACCTAATTTTAAGTTGCTTAGGATCCTTAATGTAATTTTTAAAGACCTATCATAAGACTTAATTTGAAAAGAAGTGAAAAACAATTATGGACCTTTACAAAACATTCAAGTTAATTATTTATTTTTACAAAAAATTTTATCGCCAACGTTATAAGTTTTATTTTTTAAATGTTCATTTCAAAATCAGTTATTTGTAATTGAAGACACATAGATTTTACTACTAAGACAATGAAATAATAGAAGACGTCACTCACCTGAAGTTCCATTTAGGTAGTTTGTCTATCTCACTGGCCGCGGCGATTACCATCTGCTTAGTGACCAGCACCACCGCGGTAGTAAAGCGTTTCTTCTCTAAAATAGTGTAAAATACAAGTAAATACAATACAAAATCTTATTTCGAGCGAACAGATCTCGATAAAATTTGTGACAGAGCTAGTTTTTATCCTTTATTGTGATACAAACTGCGGACAAACTTTTGCAGACGAAGTCACGTTCGAAAGTTTCTTCATAAAATCTTCTTAGATGAACAAGCGCCCTTACGTTAAACCACTCACCCATTGGATAGTAGAGCATCCCTATCCAAGGATACGTTTCCAGTGCTGCCACTCCTTCGTACACGGTAGAGACGAGAGACTTGTCCCTACCACATGTGCTGTTTCTTAATGCATTTGTTAAGTCTGCAAGAAGACGTAGGCAGACATTAGACGGTCAATCCGTCTGTTGGACAGATATTCAACTCTAGCTTATTCCTACACGGGATGACTTTATCGTAGTTAACACGTTCACTGCTGAAAACACAACTGTCGTGTTTTTCATAACTGGCCGCGTGTGAGGGAAAACACAACTGTTGTGTTTGTTGTATGGGAAAACGCTATGGAGTATGCAGAGCCGCACCCGTGGCTAGACTAGAAAATCGGCTCAGCAGTCAAAGTGTTATTAAAGATACTGGTTGAAACCCTTGAAAAATATATTTTTTGCAATGAAAACGTTATTTATCATCAACATCATTTTCAACCCATATCAGCCCACTGCTGAGCACGGGTCTCCCTTCACATTCGTCGGGAGTATTAGGCCATAATCCACCACAGATTCCTGGAAGTCATAACCGGTTACTAATTATTACACTTACCTATAGAAAGTATTAAGAATATTAAAATTAAAATCACAGATTTCATTCCACTACAAACTAATTACGCAAGTATATAATTCTAAATTATTTTTTTTAAACTCGTCGCTGAAATATATGCCGACTTCCACAATTCTACAACTAGAGTGAACAACTAACAGATAAGCCAGCTAATCGTGTTTCTCTACACTTTATGTTTACAAAACAAGGACCAAAACATACAAACAAAATAGTTATAAAATGTAGTAACCGATTAGTAATAGACGGATTCTTTGTATTGCAAACAAAGCCGTATCCGGAGACTAGTATTACTGATTGTTGAATCTTTCGTATCCGTAATAATTATAGACAGAAAAAAAAAACATTTATTTTGACACAACTGCACATCTAAAGACAAGACAACGAAGATGAAGCTACAAGCGCCGTGATGGTAGAAAAGGCCTGAGCTCAGCATAACGCTGTGGTCAAAACACTTTTTTTTTGACTGAGTGACCAGAATCATTTCGGAGGTAGGTATGTTATCCACCATTCCGTACCGGGCTCCTGTGGTAGATTATGGCCTAACCCTCCTCACGAAAGTGAGGGCAGACCCGTGCTCAGCAGTGAGACGATATGGGTTGATTATGATGATGAGTGAATAATTTGTCTTCAGAAAATGAAGGATTTGATGCAATTTAATTGCAACTATATGTAAATTTATAACTCTATGGCAATAACAAAATTTTAGTGTCTCTGTGTGATTTCAAAATGAATCCCTGAAAGTATAATAAAAAATAACAGTTTTTAATAAATTTCAGCCTGTATATCTTATTTGTATTTGACTGAATAACGAGACGAGCAGGTCGTTCTCCTAACGGTAAGCGCCTGCACATAACGGTTACAGTGGGATCAACAGATTTCACTGAGAGAGAGAGAGCTATGATATTTAAAAAAAAAGTATTATTTTACTTAGAGCTAACCTTTTCATTCGAATTAACTTTTAAGTTATGCTCCATGAAGTACCCAATATAGAATATTTCCTCGTTAAAACTCAGAGTTGACACCCCTGAGTGCCATCCCGCTGTTGACATCGTTAAACAACATAAACTATCTGTGGAAGCCTTGTCCTCGCTAATGATTTGTGAATAGGGTTGCCAATGATGAGATTATTTTTTTTAGCAGGAAAAAGGTGGAAATATTTGGAATAATGACGTTGAAAATAATAATGAGGTAATTAGTTAATAAAAAAACGAATGTGCTTTAGAGCACACGACTGAATTAAAACTTCGCTATGAGAGAAAGAGAGGAAGAAATTATGTGCTCGGACCTCTATTTCTCTTTTGCTCTTACAGTAATTATATAAGACGTAACTCTCTTTTTCTAACTTCACTAACTTATATCTCTCTCAAATTCCTTTCACCTCGCTCGATCACACTTTTCGTAACGCTCTCGTCACGCATTCACCAGCTTACTCCCCAAAAGCGTGCGTTAAGAAGTTTTACTTAAATAAAATAAAAAAATAATTATAGTAATAAATGGGAATATAAAGATGTTAAAATGTAGCACCTAATGTTATAAGCCAACCCTACCCGCTAGTTGGCTTCGTTGCGCGGCCGCGGAACACGCGCGACAGCCCTAACCGCTTTGTAGCTAAATAACGACGGAAGACGTCGAAGGCGGGAAATTACAGGCGTTCTGTTTTAAAAAAAAAGGTGCAGACAAACAGACAGTTAAAGCATTTAACCAGATACATATTCTAGTCGGTTATTTTAGGCTTTTGCCTAATAGATAGAGAGATATATAGACATATTTAGGAGAGAAGCATTTTTGTCATGGTTTGAAGAAATCTCCCCAGCTCTCGCTTCTATGGTTGACCGTTTAGTATCAAAATATGAACGGGCTTTAGAAGGCAAGGAGTCAGATACCCTTGGAACGCCTGATAAACTCTGAACCAAAATCACTACCTTATTCAACAAACAAACAAATAGTTACGTACGTTGTTGAAGTTAAACTTCTTTACGCACGCTGACTTGGGGAGTAAGCTGGTGAATGCGTGACGAGAGCGTTACGAAAAGTGTGATCGGGCGAGGCGAACGGAAGTTGAGAGGGAGATATAAGTTAGAGAAGATAGAAAGAGAGAGAGTTACGTTTCGTATATTTTTTAAAAATGTCATTTATGAATATATTTTTTAAATTATTGTTTATTTTTGACGATTTTTTTAGTTGAAGTTTTATTTCTACCACAGTACACATTTTGTTTTTTTTTATTTAACCTTTAGCTGGAAGGACTAAAAATATCCAAATGTATCTGTGGTCACACTTACTAACGAACATTTTACATAAATACTTACCTACCACAGCCAAAATGCTTCGTCGTTTGGTCCCAAAACGTTTTTGCCATTTCTCTGTAGTATTTTTGACAATCCGAACCGATTTACCGCTGCCTATGGAGAGGCACTCGGTTCAAACACTCTCGAAAACTCTCGAACGTTCGACATTGTGGTTTCCACAGCCACAGAAACAGATGCTATCAGTGGGAAAAGTGAGAAAGAAAATGAAAATATTTAATTCAACAGCTTGTAAAAAACAATAACTTCAATGTTATACATTGAGTAGGTACACGCTAAAATTTATAGTTATGCTTTGCTTACAGCTTCAATAAGCGTCAGTATTTCGGATCCGTCACGTTAAACTATCGTCCGTAAACCAACTTTACAGACAACCAATTTTTTATTTTGTGTACGGGAATGTTTGGTAGGATTTTAGTTCTTAAGGTCGTTAGCAATACACACTTGCCTCTACTTTCCATCGGTCCCATCGAAAAAACCTGATAAAACATTTAGACATTTTCAGCAAACATTATTTTAAACAAGATTCGATAATATCTTAATAACCACCATTTACGGAACCGACCATTTGAGTGACCGACGCGCACTTGGCCGGTTTTTTGACAAGAGACGTCTTACTGTTTTTAATTATCTGTGGCATTCGATAGCAGAGTACCTTTTGTATCGCTGTAATGTGGCTCGTTAGTGAAATGTGACATGATTTCTGTGAATTATATAGACAAACAAACCGCATTTTCGATTATATTAATTGGTGCAATTTGGAGATTTGACGTGTAACCAAAAATGTGACGTTGATATCGTATTTTACTAAAGCTGGTGTTATTGCAAAATATATTGCAAACACAAAAAAAATGTATAGCTTACACTATGGGGAATGTGCGCAAGAACTCCACGACCTGGTTCCCACGTCACCATTCCATCAGCGCACAACCAGACAAACGGCAAGGCGGCATCCTCTTATGGTGGAGATACCATTTTTAAGAACGAAGCGTCATGCTTCTTCAGTCCTTATAAGAACTGCAAAGGAATGGAATGCTTTGCCTTCGTCTGTTTTCGTCTAAATTGAACCCTGGGTTGTTCAAGTCGAGAGTGAGTAGGTACCTCCTGGGTGAGCGTGCTTCACCTTCGGCCACATCGTCACTTTCCATCGGGTGAGATTGTGGTCAAACGCTCGCCTAGTACGTAATGATAAAAAAAAAGTAACTGTACAAGCAGATTAACCAATCAATATTCCTCTCACATCAAATGAGGACTCTTCTCCCTACTTAGAGCATGTTGAGACCTTATCTGATACTGTGGCAGGCTCCAGGCACGTACTGATTGTTGATAATGTAAAGCCGATCATAGCCGAACGTTGCCGAACTTTACTGAGGCGAGAGAGTGTCAAAATGTTGCCACAATCTAGTGGCGGATCTAGAAAGCCAACGAGAAAAACATTTTGCTAATTTTCATTTGTAATTAACAAAATTTTAAATTCTTTTTTGTTCATTCATTTTCTTATTATTTTTATTATTGTTTAAACTACGTGCTACTAATATTGAAATTTGTTTTTTGCTCATCGAGCACCCACGGTGAATTTTACGTGCGCCGTACTTGTTGTACACATCAGAACTGTACCTGCTCCATACTCATCTAATTAAGTTTTAATGTGTACTATGTGGCTGTGCTATATTAATAATTAAATAAATAAATGTAATATCGATATATGGACCGTGGAAGTCTATAATTTTCTTTATTTAATAAATAATTTATCCAAATTGGTACAAGCGACCCTGGGTTACAACTTACAAGGTACGTTACATTCAAAATTGGCAACCACCACGTAAGCTAATTAATTGTTAGATATAGGTACTTAGTCTAAAAGTTAAAAGGTTTTATATGATTTAATGAAGAATTATAAAAATATTAAATACTGTTGATTATTATTAATTATTTTCATTTTTTGTTTTTTTTTCAGGACCGGGCCCTCGTGCTGGATTATGGCCTAACCCTCCTCACGAAAGTGAGGGGAGACTCGTGCTCAGCAGTGGAACGTTATGGGTTGATGATGATGATGATTAATTATCCAAGGCAAACACACCTAAACATAGTAGGTACATATTATTATCCTGCTTCTAACGTTAATCTAGACTGGATAGACATCTAAGCTTAACACTAGTCTAGGTCTCTAAAGCTTAGTGTTTAACCAAAACGTGCTCTAGAGGACAATAGAAACCTAGGTTACCTAGTGTTTTACGTGTGGCTCGCTTATCGTGTTAAAGCTGTATGAATTAACTAGGTTGTGCCTTTAGCTACGACTGCTACGTTAAAACTTTTTGAATAGAATAGGATTATTCACTACTTTGGACTTTATCTCACAGGACACCATTCTACTAAAAAAATACTAATATTATAAATTCGAAAGTTTGTGAGTATGGAAGTATGTTTGTTCCTTTCACGCAAAAACTACTGAACGGATTTGAATGAAATTTGAAACACAGCTAGTTTATTTATAACCTGGATAAGTGATAGGCTTCTTTTTAAAGCGATAAGGGGGTCGTAAGGGGTTGAAATACGGGATGAAAGTTTATTTATTTATTCTTTAGCACACAAATGGAGTACAAGGAGTACTTAATGCTAAGTAGCATTTTCTACCAGTCATCCTGGAGGTGTAACTGAAATGAAGTTTGTATGAAATTTTCATCATTTTTGTAACTAGAAGCTTGAAACTTATTGTTTGGTATTTTAATTAGATATAAATAAATATGACATTAAAAATTTTACCCTTAAGGGGGTGCAATAAAAATAGGGGATGAATGTTTCTATAGACATATGTATGGTTTCGGCAAAACCACTGCACCCGATTTTAAAAATTCTTTCACTAATGGAAAGCTACTTTAGCGACTCATTATCACCGAGTAACATAGGATATTTTTTATCCTAGTATTCTCACAGGAGCGGGAACTACGCGGGTGTAACCGCGGGGCGCAGCTAGTAATTAAATAAAATTACATAATAATTATAAAACAAAGCATAAAAAATTTAACAAAAGTGGGTGTCCATGAGGCATGTTGCCAAGAACACTGGCTGCATTTCCAAGTTCAATAGCAATAGCTATTCTCTGTGCGAGAAATGAGCCAGCCCTCTTGTCACCAGCTGCGTCGGCCTACCTGGGAAAACTAAATTGCCAATTGTCCAAGTTCTAAAGTCAAAGTTCTAGAAACTTGTCACCCTATCCTCCTTTTCCTTATTCCGTGGTGTTTGAATAAAGAGTTCGCCTATCGATCTAACATAGGTATTGCATTACAAAACCTCTCCCCCCTACTTAATAATCAAACTTTTTACTCATTTCCAAAGTAAATTTGGATCAGGTACCTCCCTGGGAACTGGGAGCGATATGCAAATGCCGAACCGAACTCGGGCTAAACTCTTCAACTTACACTTCGTTCCGTCTCAGAATAAGTTTTTTCTTCGGAAATAGCAATATTCTAGGCCACCTTTAAAAAAATAAGAACGTACCAGCAACGAGACTCTAAAGTCTCACACCAGCAGTAATGTTGCTGAAAACTGCGCTTAAAACCGGAACACAGTAATACTGGCACACTACTGGATGAGTAGCTATCTGCCAAAAGTGTGGTATTTCCCCAGGCGGACTCTTGCGGAAGAGGGCTACCAATACAAACCCCCTCCCCTCAGTTATCAAAACCAATGGAAAAAGGAACACACAGAACTTACCTAATTACACTCGAAAAACACTCCTTTTGAGCAGCCGAGTAAATAATATAAAAGCTACGCAGCTCCAACACCCCAAAATTAGATATGAACGCAAAGTAGGCGTTAAAAAGCCTATTTTGAAATGAGAGTCACGAAATCAGTACACAATCAAATTAAGCGTAGGTACCCAACCAAAATACCGCTTTCAGCGGTCGCGCTTGAAATATTCATCGCGGGAACCACACGGTGTGCAAGTGGCGCCAGCCTATTTATATGAATAACTTAGAGGATTATACACGGGTGGACGCTTTTAGAACTGTTTGACGGGTCTCGTGAAAGGCTTTTAAAAGTGAGTTAATTATCCAGACTTTGGTCACGGTGTTTTTTTTTTTAATCAATCTTATATTGGGTTCAAGTACACTTCAATATTACCTTTGTAAATGTGTTTAGTGTGGCGGTGTTGTTACTCTTAGTTCCATGACAGATTATAATCAAACGCCTGAAGCGCTGCCATGTTTTTTTTATTAAAAACTCGGTTTCTACTTGTTTCTCTCGATGTAACCGATTTCTAAAGATGAAGTTCACTTAACAAAGCACAGTGTAACTCAGAAAATTTAAAATGTTCAGTATTTAGACTTATCTAAAAAAATTACTAGCTACCTAGGTTCCTAGGGCTTTGGATTCCGACACTTTTGACCCTTTCTTTCAGTCCACACACAACGCAACGTCGACAAACCTCTTTGCACCAAGTCACGCAAAATGGCGAAGGCTTTTGTTTTGGCGCGAAACGGTGCGCGAAATCCTTCATTCGCGCCTTCGGGTAATATGGCGTCTGGTCCTTCGCGCCAAAATAGCTGTCACTTGCATGCCTCTTTGCTATTTGATTTTCAACTCTAAAACGTAGGGTGTAACGTTTAAATTGTCAATGGTAAGGGTAAAACAGTGTTGGTAGCGTGTACAAAAGACTGATTGTGGCAACGGAAGCCCCGTGAGTCCGTGAGATGCCAGCTCCTTTGTAGTTCGCTCCTTGTAGGTTCGCTTCGGGAAAGGAGATTGTAGATTTTAGGGTACCGCATGTTGTCAACCTCTATTGTCTAATCTTAGCGTTACAAACACCAAGGAAATTTACCTTTTTACCTGTACATACTTACCTTTTTACCTCTTAGTAACCTATAAACATTTTATTCATGTAAGTTACATATTATTCGTAAAAGCTGATCTATTTAGCCTGTTCATGTTGAATCTTGGAACCTAATCGGGTCATTCCCATAGCTCTTAGCTACCTTGTGACTCTTGAGAGATGTAAACATCATTTAAATAAAAAATATTCAGTATTGTAGCGCGCCATTCAAATACCCCGCCTGTTAAGAAAGCCCAGATTCGCGTGGCAAAGGCGGGTCCAAGCGGCGTCAGCGCATCGCCTGTTTCGCGCGCTCCCGCGTTACTAGTGGCGCCGGCGGCGGCTAAAAGGCGAAACAGTCGAGTCAGGAAGCGTCCCGCGAGATACCACGACTAACCGGGCAAAAACATTAAAGTATCAATTTTACATTTAAAATATCTTGTTTGTTTTCTTGAATAATTATTAGTTTTGTTTCTTTTAATATAAGTATACCTAAACTTATTATGACTTCCAGATTAAGAATTTAATAATAATTCAAGTTATTTGCTATACGAAGTCCTCATTTGAATGATAATTTACATGCCACGATCATGAAAACATTGAATGCGATGATAAATTTTCTGGAAATTGACAAAAAAACCTTAAAACCTTGTTTATGTTCACTGCACTTGGAAATTCGATCCAAAAATAAAAAAAAACATCACAATTTGTTTTTTTTTTCAATTTGTGCAAACCGCGCATTGGACCAATTTACGGAACCCACTTCAACTAACAGAAGGACGTACGTCCCCGTTTTTTCTCTGCATTTATTTATATAGACATCTGACGCTTCCTGCCATCCTTTTGTTTTCGAATTCAAAGTGGCTCGACAAAAGGCCGAAGTACCGAATTTTCCTCAAAATTCACTCTTTTACGTACTTACAGAGTCAATTTACTTCGTTCTGCTCCGTATTTCTAAAAGAGTATTTTGTTTAATTTAAAAAGTTAAAAGGGTTTTTTGTTGGCGTTATCTTGGCGGGAGGCATTCGAATTGCAGACCACATCTATTGAAAATATTAGAATTAAGTATTGAAAATAATTGTCGGTAAAATACGGTTGGTATTAACGGCAGGCATGGCACAGTATGGTCCTACGTTAGTTTTTACCAAACTACGACAATTGAATAATTCAAAGATGTTTAAATTATTTTTTTCTTTTGGGTTTAAATTTCATAAATACATAGGTACTCTACTTCCTAAACTACAAATAAGCCTATTGAAGAAATTATTCTAAATAGATACGCAAAGGTATCTTTAAGTAGGCTATTAACTAGTTAGGTAAAGTGACTACCTACATAATTAAGCCGAGGTAGCTATCCTAATTACCAAGTTATCGGTAGAGCCGAGTGTACGAGACCTTAAATAAACTAAAAACTCTATAAATTCATTTCAATTCAATATAATAACTCTAAGCGGTGGTAGCCTAGTGGGAGAACGTCCGCCTTCCAAGCAGAAGGTCGTGAGTTCAAATTGCAGTGCAGGCACTTCCCAATGTGTTTCTTGTAAAACATATGTACGTAATTATAACTCGCTTTTCGGTGAAGGAAAACATCGTGAGGAAACCCACATACCTACCCGAGAATTATTTCGGAGGTAGGTATGTGATCCACCAATCCGGATTGGCCCCCGTGGTGGATTATGGCCTAATCCTCCTCACGAAAGTGAGGGCAGACCCGTGCCCAGCAGTGGGACGTTATGGGTTGTTGATGATGATGATTATAACTCTAAATTTTAACAATTTGGCTGATTTTCTGTTTTTTTATTTCCTCTGAATTTCAACTTTGAACAACGAAATATGTTGAAAAATTGCTAGATTTATACCCTAACCAAATTGAAATTTAGGTAATTAAAAATTTATATAATTATTATACGATAAAACAGTAGCGTGTAAATATTTTCCTAAACGTTTCACACGACAAACAAGCAGGTAAGAAACTTAACAATGATTATATGTTTAAACACGTATGTTCCGATAAGATAACTCTCAAGGAGTAAACACTAGAAGAATAATATACCTACTACGTAGCTAGTAATTTCAGTAATGAACAATTTTATTGTTTTTTTTATATTTTTTTTTCAATCGGATCGTATTAAATGATGTGTTAAAGGCAAGCCTGACGAAATAAAATGGTACAAACTTTATTCAAACAGCCTGTTTAACTTCAATCAAGTAAACAATAACAAAATTACATGACATAGGCAAAAACAATCAATAACGGTTAGCAAATAAAATCAAACGAGTTGACTTCTAAAGTAGCAGCACCTCCGATTAAAACCTCCAGTTTCAAAGTGTTGGAATCGGAGGTGTAGGTATAATTATATCAATCGGAAGTTCCGACTTATCGGAGCTTTTTTTTTATTTGACTGAGTGACGAGACGAGCAAGTCATTCACCTGATGGTAAGCGCTACGCCTGCCCATAACAGTCACCCAGTACACTGCATTGCATAATCCTGCGCGGCACTGCACTGCGCTCGTCACCCTGAGACATCGGCTCTAAAGTCTCATATGCCCAGTAATTTCGCTGGAAACAGTGCCCTTCAAACTGGAACACAGTTATGTTTGCACACTACTGCTTGGCGGATGCGTATCTGGCAAAGGTCCCAGGCGGTCTATTGCAGAAGAGGCCTCACACTACAAAGTTAGGAGTCGGAGTCGAAGCTCCGTAACATCCTAAGTAACGAAGACGTAGTTATTTAAGTAGAATCGGTATTCTAACATGAGCTGATAGCCACTGGGCTAATTACATAGCTGTAGCCTGTAAGAGGCTGTTTTGACAGTTCATTGGACATTTCAAACTGAGTGCATACACACACATACACACGTCTAAGAGGTCATAGCGAATTACGGCCCAGGTTGTAACTACCGGGAAACACAGATACAGAGGAGTTCCTTCTCGCGGTACCCATAAAGAATGTAGAAGCAAATCGCTTCGTGCGTGGAGATGGAATGTCCACCATGGAACGGTGGTGCATCGCCGTACGTCTAGTTAGCCCCGACTTAGGTTCTCGGACCTAGTTGCATTGATATTATAATTTAGATTTTTATTTTTTTTATTTTATTGTATTGTATTTCTGTTTTTGTTTTTATTTTGTTGTGATTTTATTTTGTATACTTACCGCTTTATGGGCTAAAAATTGCCTGAAATAAATGTTTTTTTTTTATTAATTTTCAATTTTTAATTAAATTACGTAAGTATGCTTTTTTATTATTATTTGCCAGAAAAAAAAGGATCTATTCGGTCTGTTAATCAACCTACATGCAAATATTTAATCATCCATAAAAACTTTAAAACAGTAGTTCGTGAACTAAAATTACGTTATAATTAACTTATGTGGGTAAACATCGCGGACAAACAAAGTTTTAACGGTACACATACCATAATTCGCATTTATAACTCACTAGATTAGATAAGTATTCATTGTCCTTATTTTCAGTGAGTGACAGTTGCACGTCGGCTGGCCGCGTCAAAGCCGTCGACGTCACCTGGCAACTGTCAAAGTGACGTGCGCAGAACCGGATCAAGTTTAAGAGATCACCCGCTTTGTTTGGTTCTACGGATACAAAGTGACGCTCAGGGATGTCAGACGTACCAACTTCTTGGTAAACATACTACTTTTTAATATCACGTACCATGTACCAAGACTACTCGGTCCTTGTATGCAAAAATACCAAGATTGGCCGTTAATCGACAAAAATACACCGATAATACTGAAAAACCGACAAATTGTAGAGATGCATATGAAAAAAAAAACATTCCAATCAGAATTTAGATTTGCTTTAAGATATCAAACTTTATAATGGCAAGCCGTCTTGACAAATGGTTATCATTTTCCATCATACTTATTACTAGATGTTCGGTGGTGTAGTGGTAACATTACACATACATGTTATATCCGAAATGCAATATAATATCAAAAATAAAGGTTTAAAGTGATGTTTGTTCGGTGCTTTCGATAAATACTGCCCTCTGTTAACGCTATACGAAATTGAAATATCAAGTTTTTTCACTAGGATGCGATTTCCGACACAGTTTATATATCAGTGTAAGCAGCGGCGCAGCGGAGCACAGGCGTACTAGTTTTTCGTTTTCAATACCAGCTTTCAACCAGCTCGGTACAAGGATTTCTAAGTGGCCGCCTAACATCCCTGGTGACGCTTAAATTCGGACGGGTTATCGGTTCACAACAAACAAATACATGAAATTTAGAGGTTTGTCGAAGCATCGCTCAGTGCTTTGCCACGTTTAGTCATTTTACTATTCGTCAGTGTTTGTCCAAGTTGAGTAAAGAATTTGTTGTATTTATTTAACTTTAATTGTAGTGTTCTTATAAGAAAATCAGTGTAATTGTTTTGGTAAGTCTTAACTTTCGATCTATGTTTAGGTTATTGTGTTTAGTTTCAACGTTTTGTCTTTATAAAATGTTTTAATATTCGACGAGAAACTTCAATAATATAATGTAGTTGTACTTACCGGACCTAATTACAGTTTGAGTTAGGAAAAATAAGTATTAATACTTAGTAAGAAACGTAATAATATAATAAAAACTTAATGTAAATAACGACTAGGTACCTTAATTGTTAGGAAAGATTTTCAAACGTTGTTATACTAAAAAAAAAAAAATTTATTTACTGACGACAATAGTACGTACTATAGTGGGTACCTATAATTCGTTACTACATTGTGCCACTACACAGAAATAAACAGTTATACTTAATAACCCTCCTTCAAGGCTAGGCATTTAGGTAACAGTTGTCAGAAAATAGCAACTATAAAGAAATAACAGAGAACCAGTATGAAATAGGTTGACACTAAAATCAAATTTTAAAAGACTTTTATTAAAATAATTAATTAAATGATTATTATCATTATTTAATAATTAAATTAATTAATTATTTTTTATTCGCTTTCAGCGATATGACCGCCCACTGTGCTACCCTTTTTACATATTGTATTTTTTTCTGTACTGTGTTTATTTTTGTTTCTGGTGTACAATAAAGAGTTTTCTATTACTATTTCTATTTATGGTAAATAAGCGTGGGATGCTTCATGACAAATGGTAATTATATATATATAAAGTTAAAAGCACCCCACGCTTTTTTACCATAAAATTAATTATATTTCTACTTTTTGGTTCGGATATTATTAAAGCGTGTTTTTTTTTTACCTAACTATATTTTTTTATTTATATATTTTTTTTTTTATTTCAATTGTATTGTTATCGGTCCATGATAAGTATGCCAAATTTTGGAATTTGGCATACTTATCATGGACCGATAACTTCGGAAAACTTCGGATAAACTTCGGATTACCTTGAGGTAATCCGAAGTTTTGAAGGGGGTCAAAATCATGTTTAAAGTTTCCGTTACATACATGATACAAAATACATGCATACTAACAAATATCTGAGGTTATTAAATGCGTGTTAAAAGTAACTCAATCTATTGTAGTCTACTGAGCCGGTTAACCGGCGGAAGACCGATCTTACGGTGGGTCGACCACATATTCTTACGTAATACATGGACAAATACAGATCGGCCCAAAGCCGGGATGAATGGCGTAAGAGGGGGGAGGCTTATGCCCTGCAGTGGGTTGGATGAGCTGTCTATGGTGGAGCCGGTTAACGGACAGACACCAACGTAGGTACTCTACAGGTCGGAAGGCACCTACTGCGCAGTGACTATGGTGGACAATGATGACTGTTCAAGGTCATATACGAGTTTTTTGCGTGACAATGAAAATGTTGCGTCGTACATTATTGTATCGTTTCCTCGATCTTGTTTTTCTTCGTGTGCCAATGCACCAAATATTTGCACAAATGTGGACAAGAATATGGCATTTAGTGTTCAAAGTCCACGTAATGTCCTTGAATTCCTTGTATTACCTACTTAGGTGCCCGCAACGATAAACTCAACGGTTGCAGGCCTCATAAACCACTAAACAAAGATAACAAATAATTATGATCTAATGATAATTTCCGCCCGAAGAACCGGAGAACGTCCTCCTTCCAAGCAGAAGGTCGTGAGTTCAAATCCCAGTGCAGGCACGTACCAATGTGTTTCTTGTAAAACATATGTACGTAATCATCACTCGCTTTTCGGTGAGGGAATACATCGTGAGGAAACCCACATAACCAACCCGAGAATTATTTCGGAGGTAGGTATGTGATCCACCAATCCGGATCTGCCCCCGTGGTGGATTATGGCCTAATCCTCCTCACGAAAGTGAGGGGAGACCCGTGCCCAGCTGTGGGACTTTATGGGTTGTTGATGAATGATAATTTCATGATTTTGTGCGAGTACTATATTATATTTTTTAACGAAAATAAATCTGTGTATACACAAGCAGATGCCATCGGCTGGCGTGAGTCGTGAGAGCCATGATTAGGGAGCAGTCACACAGATGTTTATTCAATTATTGTATCGACCTCGATTACCGAGACGTAGGGCGAAGCCGCACGCCGCTGCCCGTATGTGTTCTTTCCTGTCGGTCTATTCCGTATAGTAAGTTCTGTGTCCGTTATTCTGTCAAGTCCGCTTCGGACCTCTAGTCCAAATTCAGCACTAACGACATGCTCAAAATATAAACTGATTGCCACGTCAAATCACGGTTGCAAGTCAAAGGTTTCAAAAAATTTAAAAAAAAATTAAGCTTAATGGCCGTTTGTTTTTGTATATGGCACTAAAATTCTGATGATAATGGAATTTGTAATAACAGTAGATCATTCTTACGATTTTCTGTAGAGGTATT
Organism: Campaea margaritaria; assembly: GCA_912999815.1. NCBI lineage: Eukaryota > Metazoa > Arthropoda > Insecta > Lepidoptera > Geometridae > Campaea > Campaea margaritaria. Next base: position 7,660,834 of record OU538812.1, read on the forward strand.
TCACACTAAACCAGCTGATTTATCAAGTAAGTCAATTGTTAAATCTCTTACCCCTTTTGGTAGTGCTTACACGTTCGCTGTGGGTGTTGTCTTCTATCCTCGGTGTGAAACTGCTGCTACTTCGTAACTGTTGAATGTTTTTCTTCCTTTTTAAATCCTGTATCGGCCGCGCTGCGCACGCGTTTCGCTCGCTTGTTGTTGTTTTCTTTTTTTTTTGCTGTCATGGCGGCCGCCAATCGTGAGTATCTCTCTTTTGTTCCTTTTAATATTTTTCTCGCTTGGATGTCGTCCCGATTGTTAGTAAAATTCGTATTTATTCTTTTATTATTTTTTAAATTTAGTTAATATATTCTTTAGTCTGTACGAAAATAATGTCAGTTGTAGACCGGATGCTAACACAATAGACTCTTCTGTCGTCAGTTAAGTGACGGTTAACGGTTAAGTGGCTTATTTGACTAATCTGGGACATCAGTGTTAAACATCTCATACAAAATATCCTAATGAATGATCAACTATTGTTGCAGCTTCCCTTATCATTTAAATTAGTTAGCCGGGTGTATCAGGGTGACGAGCGCAGTGTAGTGCCGCGCAGGACTATCCAATGCAAAGTTCTGGGTGGCACTGTATCTGTTTTGGCAGGCGTAGCGCTTACCATCAGGTGAACGACTTGCTCGTCTCGTCACTCAGTCAAATGAAAAAAAAAGCGAAACGGGCCGCCTTGAGACAAGTAGTTACTAGTTAGTACTGAATTTGGCCTAAAATATCAAAACTAACTCAATAACACAAATCTGGCGTCCGGTATCGAACTTGGTGCAGATAGGTTGCAAAGAACACGGAATACCACTCGGCCACCGGTTTGATCATGAACCTCATTTCATCCCCAGGTTGTCCACGATGCCTGAAGACTATACCACATTGAGCCACGTCTCCCCACTCCTCGTTGATGAAGCGCTCAGTCAAGCCCTCACGGATTGGTTTAAGGAAAACCTCACATTTACCCATTGGGAGGTAAGTCCAGATTTAGACGAAGATCCAAACCAAGGTCGAGATCCCACTAATGGGATAAAGTGCAAAATGTTAAAGTTTATATCTGTTTGTTTCTTCTTCACGCCCCGTAACGGCTGAACAGATTTCGATGAAAGTTAAAAATATACTCTTTATTGGCACCAAGATGTATAAAACAGAAAAAAACAACTCTTTACATTCTGGCAAAACACGCAGGATAGCTTTAATTTCGTAATAATAGGTAATGCTGATGGGATAAAGCTGTTGGGATGACCCATTCGAAATTTATGAAGTTATGAGGTCTATACTAGACACAATTTACAAAAAGACACGACAAAGAGCAGACAAAATACAACAAGTAAGACAAAACACACAAGAAAATAAAATAGCAAAAAACGATACAAGTTTGTCTGAAATCCTTTTGACCTTTGAATATGATTTGTGTTTAACAATTTCCATTAATTTCAGTATGTCGGCGAAATGGGCAAAGGAGATGCGTACCTCAGCGAAGTAATTCGCATCAAGATCCACGGAAAAACGCCAACGGGGGACGCAAAGCACGTCCAAATGATCCTCAAGAGCATCCCAAAAAGTTTATCTAGAAGACTTACATTTAGAAGCGACGAATTCTTCAGAAATGAAATCAACTTCTATCAGAAAGTTTTACCAGTATTACTAGAATTTCAAGCTAAATATAATGTCAGAGAACCCTTTGATAAATACGCAAAACTATTCCTAGCTTTCAAAGATGGTACCAATGACGTAATTTGCTTAGAGGACGCATCGTTAGAAGGTTTTCGGAGTGGAGTGCGTCAAGAAGGCATAGACCTTGCCCATTGTAAGGTGACCTTCAAAGCTTTAGCACAGTACCATGCTATGTCCTTCGCCATGAAAGACCAGCAACCCGAGAAATTCGAAGAGATCCGAAAAGAAATCTTCGAAACGTATTACCACGAGAGACTTTGGGGGTGGTACGAGCGATTTTGGAAGCGAATCGGAGGTATAGCAATCGACGCAGTTGAGAGAGAATACCCTAACTCTATTTATGTTGAAAAGATTAAACAGTTCTGCGTACCAGAGCGGTATAAGCACATGATAGAGGCTGTTACCAACACTGTTTCCACTGGCGTGATATCGCATGGTGATTGTTGGACGAACAATTTCCTGTTCAAATACGACGGTGAGAAAGCGATAGACGCGAAGTTAATAGACTTTCAGCTAGCGAGATGCGGCTCTCCAGTTTTGGACTTAGCGTTTTTGATTTACGCCTGTACGACTCAGGAGTTAAGGTCGAAACACTATGACGAGTTGTTGAAGTATTACCATGACGTGCTATCGACGCAGATTCGAGACATGGGCAGTGATCCAGAGGTGGTCTATTCTTGGGACCTGTTTATGAGTGAGATTAAGAAGTACTCGTACTTCGGATTGGCGTTCAGTTTTGAATCGACCCCTGTAATAGTGTTGGCTCCGGAGGATGCTGTCAGTATGGAAATGGAGGTTGGGATATTAATTTATTTTTTGTTATGTGTTCACGCTATTTTTGTGTTTAGTCACTCATCTTACTAATATTATAAATGTGAAAGTTTGTTAGGATGTATGGATGGGTGTTTGTTATTCTTTCACGCTAAAACTACTAAACGGGTTTGGATGAAATTTGGCACACAGATAGTTTATTACCTGGATTAACACTTCAAATCCCGCAAAAATTAACGGTTCCCATAGAATAATACTCATATGAGTGAAACCGCGGGGCGCAGCTAGTACTAGTCTAAATTATGGTCCTTTTAAATTATTGGTTGTCACTATTCAATATTAATAAAACGAAAGGGATGCCAGTAATTTAAAGATTGTCAACAGTTTGTGCGAACAGAACTGGTTCAGTGTCAAGCCTTGAAATAAGTGTATATTTTTTAAATATACAGGGCGTCATTTTGGACAGCAAATTATGCTTGTCAGAAAGTAAAATATAATAGCTAAGATAAGTGGAAATTTCTGGTAAATTTACTCGATTGTTTCTCGATTTATCTGAAAACTTTGTTTTATCGTTTACAGGGTGACGAGGAAATGAACATCGACGACATTTGGCAGGTGGGCCCGTTCAAGACTAAAGAAGGTAGACTGAGAGAAGCTAACAACGTGGTGCATTGTGTCGACAACGGATACATATGAACGTCTTAAGGTGTTCGTTTTGCTTCCCAACTAGCACGCCAGCGTTAAAACAACCTGGAGGCCTACCATGACATCAACTAAACTTAGCTTAACCAGTTTAGGTTGAAAATGGCAGCAACATAAAAAATAAGACGTCACGGTACGATTGTGCGACGCGGTTCGGTTTAGGTCTTCAATTGAATCGCTATAAGATGTCATGGTAGGCCTCCTGTTCCTTTATCATTTGTATACCGGTTCCATTAGAGTGTCATAGTGTTAACAATACATGTAGCAGCGGAGTTATAGCATCCTCTGACTCACTTATAACCACGAAAGAGGCCCACCATTTCACAGGTAAAGGTTACTTCAACCGGTATTACTGTGGTTACAAATGGATAGATTAACACTATGGCTCATATAGTAGTAAAATTAACTATACAGCTTAAAACTACATAAATGAGTTGTTTAATATTTTAAGTAATACATGTTTTATATTAAATTTATAAGAAAAATAAACTCACAATGTTTTCCTTCTTTTTGAGCGCAAAACTATAGCACGAACCTATCGCCTATCGACTTAAAATTATTTATGGAAATAGGAACAACGGAAGATTGTTTGACGCTTCAACAGGACATTGACTCAGTCTATCAATGGAGCGTTAAAAATAAAATGGAATTTAACTTCCTGAAGTGCTTCGTGATGACGTTCGGCCGAAAGCGACACCCAGTCGAATTTCATTATAAACTAGGATGTGATAATATATCTAGATTGACCACTGTCAAGGACCTGGGTGTCACTTTTGATCGCAAACTAACGTTTCATGATCATATAACGATAGTGGCCAAGGAGTCGTACCGGCGATTGGGTTTTGTTCTTCGAAACTCGAACGATTTTCGGAATTTAGACGTGATCAAGCTGGTATTCAGCGCCTTGGTCCGCAGCAAGTTAGAGGCTAGTGCATGTGTGTGGCACCCGCACGAGAGCACATATGCACTCTTATTAGAAAAAATACAGAAAGCATTTCTAAGGTACCTATACAAGCGGGTATGTGGTTATTACCCTTTTATGTACCCAACAAAATTTCTCCTAGGTTGTTTGGGGTACAATTCATTGGAGGTTAGAAGATCTCGCGACCAATTAGTTGTGATGTGTAAGATCCTACAAGGGAAAGTGGATGCCCTAGATTTGAATTCCGAGCTGTGTAGGTTATTCGTCCCTAATAACTACCTCGGCTGCCGAAAACATAGACTGTTGGCTGTCCCGGCATGCCGTACTGTTGCCCGATCAAGATCCCCCATACCACGATCCCTCAAAGCGCTCAACGCCCTCCTGGACGTCAGCCCAACATTTGATCTGTTTGCGGACCAATGGCAGGTGATTTTGACAGAATGTCTGAAGTACTGTGAGATGAATGCATGCTAGTTGTTTCTATTTATAATTTATTGGTTTCTATTTTTATTTTGTATTTTTCACTTATTTGATTTTTATTTTTCTTTGGATTATGATTTTAGTTTGCCATTGTAATTATACCTGCTAATTGATGTAAATGGTTATACCGTATCAACTATTTTGTTAATAAATAAATCGCATGCGTTCCTGGCGACAGAGCTCACTAGGAATAAACACTTGGCGTGGGGAGCAAGTTCGAGCGTGTGTTTTTTTTAATATAATTTTTAGTAGAAGGTTTACTTCTACTATGCGTCCCAGCACACTTTTGGTTTCTTAAATTAGTTTGTCGGAGTTGGAGGTGGTGGCAGAAGAGAGATGGGTTAAGGGCAGGCCTGATAAAATAAAATAGTATAAACATTATTTAATCAGCCTGTTTAATTTCAATTAAACAATAATAAACTTTTTTTTACAGACAGTATTTCATTTATTTTCTTTGTCAATAGTAACTATTTATGCTTTTTTATCATTATTTCATTTTGTCATAAATAAAAGGATCTATTCGGTCTGTTAATAACGAACGATCATAAAACTTGACTTATTTTTTTTGTATTTCTATACTTATGTATAAGATATTTTTTTTTTTTTGACGTGTAAAAGTGCAATATTTTGCCTATTTACAATAAATGATAACGGAACACATAGGTACCATCATTCGCATTTTTAACTCACTAGGCAAACCGTCGATCGGCGGACGTCGATCGATCGGCCGTCGCCGTTACTTTCCGCCAAAATAATGCGTCCGCCAGCGCCATCTGAAGAAGCGTGCGGACAACGTCAAGCGTCATCACCGCGCCACACACAATCACCCGCCCCGCACGTTACCGTTAACACCTAACTGACTTTGTAATCCTTTAGTTCCTAATTTTTACATAATAATTATGTTGTGATTGTAATTTTATCGCTGATTGAGTTAATTAAATGTAACTGACTTTCTATTACGCCTTTCCTACCATTTAAAAGTGTTCTTTTAAGAAAATTGTGAAATTGTTTTGGTAAGTCTTAACTTTCGATCTATGTTTAGATTATTGTGTTTAGTTTCATCGTTTTGTCTTTACAAATGTTTTAATAGTCGATGAGAAACTTCAAAGATTTATTATAGTTGGTACTTACCGACCTACGAATAGTTTGTGTTGAGAAAAATAATTATTAATAGTAAGAAACATAATAATATCTAAATAAATCTCTTGTTTTGCAGAGCAGCGCAATTTATGCCTTTACTCTATCTCCCAATAAAAGAAGGAACCTTGTTATATCTATTTATTTATAAGGATTAATACCAAGGTACAAATAAATTTATCTAGCGGCGGCTACGGCAGCATTACAATTAAATTATTAAAAACTAGCTGTGCCCCGCGGTTTCACCCGCGTAGTTCCTGTTCCCGCAGGAATATGGGGATAAAATATAGCCTATGTTACTCGCTGTCAATGTAGCTTTCCATTAGAGAAAATTAAGCCGAAACTTTACATATTCCTATACACACTTTCATCCCCTATATTTATTTTACCCCTCAAGGGTAAAGTTTTACAAACTTTGAATGTCAAATTTATTTATATCTAATCAAAAGCCTAAAAAATAAATTTCAAGCTTCTAGCTTCAAAAATGACGATACTTCCATACAAACTTTCATCCCCTATTTCAAACCGTTACAATGCATTTTTTGCAATAAAAAGTAGCCTATGTCCTTCCCTAGGCTCTAGACTATTTCTGTACCAAATTTCATATCAATCGGTTCAGTAGTTCAGGCGTGAAAGAGCAACAGACAGAGTTACTTTCGCATTTATAATATAAGTAAGGATGTAAGGATAAGGTACATGATGTAAAAGAAGACTACATTAATTGTTATTAAATTATCGTATACGTAGTGATGTAATTTTTTATTTATTTTTTTAATTACTGACGAATATTGTAGTGGGATTTTCGTTACTACTACACAGAAATAAACAGTTTTACAGCTTAAAATAACCCTCGTTCTAGGCAGTTATGAAAGTTGTCAGAGAATAACAACTATAAAAAATAAGAGAGAACCTGTTTAAAATTGGTTGATTTTTAATAGGCTTTTATTAGCTTGGTGGGGCATGAGTGTAACGTAATTTTTAGTTTTTATAATAATAATTATCGGCTTAATTTGAAATTGAACATTTATCAAGGATCGATGACAATATAAAAATATATAAATAAAAATTCATAACAACTAAAAAAATACGCTTTAGTAGCAAGCTGAACTAAAAAGTTGGAAGATTATAAATTTTAGGGTAAAAAGCGGGGGGTGCTTGATATTAATAGGTATCAGAAGGTAATTAAAATTAAAAGTAAAGAGCACCCCACGCTTTTATATCATAAAATAATTATAAATAAGGATTTCATTCTCTATTTAGGTAAAACCAATAAATACAAAAACGAGTTGGACTGGTTTCGAACAGGCTTAAAATATTGTTTTGCTAAAGTTTTTGCCTACTGCGCCACCGATATAATATTAAGATTCAATGAAACTAGTTAAGTACCTATCCAATCGCTGTATCTGCGAAATAGTCTGTGGTTACACCACAACAGAATAAGGTCATGGCCTTGAACCTTCGCTATATTTTTTTTTTTTTTTTTATTATTTATTGAGTATAGTGTGTATGTGTATTATTAAAACATAAGTATTAAATGTATTGTGACTGTTAAATACTGTAAGTACGCCACCCACCCTACTATCGAAAAATGTTTTTTACTGTCCATCCAAAGGTTGTCTGGAAGAAATCGCTTTCAGCGATAAGACCGCCCATTGTACTACCCTTGTTTACCTATTGTAATTTTTCTGTACTGTGTTTAATTTTGTTTCTGGTGTACAATAAAGAGTTTTTCTGTTCTATTCTATTCTATTCTTCGCTGTAAAACTGTTCCATTACCTACGTAAGTAGTTAAGTATGTATGCAAAAGGCATACAACATTTGAAAGTCCATCCGCCGCCATTTTGTTTTTAAAGTTTTCGCGCACGGTGAAAGTTTTTCTATATAATCTTATATCATTAAATGAGCAATTCTTGTATATATATATAATTATAGAATAGAATAGAATAGAATAGAAAACTCTTTATTGTACACCAGAAACAAAATTAAACACAGTACAGAAAAATTACAATAGGTAAACAATTGTAATTGGAATCTCGGAATAGGCTCCAACGAATTTCATTAAATATAGTATATAGGGGGTTTCGGGGGCGATAAATCGATGTAGCTAGGAATCATTTTTAGAAAATGTCATTTTATTCGTGTTATATCAAATTAAACATAAACTTGGAAGAAAAATAACAAAGCGTTGGGGGCGTTTGAGTAGTCCAAATTTAAACTGAAAAATATGACTCTTCCTGAGATCTATTGGCGAATAATAATACTACCGAGCAAAGCTCGGTCATCCAGGTACTTATAATTATATGCGTAGGGGACACTTACAAACAAAACATGTCAAGAATGTGGTACCATGAAGTGTTACGTTCCGATATATTTGGAAGTAAAGACCGCCATTATAATATAAGAATAAAGAAAATCGTTAAAAATTCTGTAAAGTAGGTACCGACGTATGTATACTGAATACGCATTCTATTGTATTCTTGGTTTAATTATTTATAAAAAGGCAGTAGAAACTATTAATTACATATCTACAAAACATACAAAAATATCAAAACAAACTCAATAACACAAATCAGGCGTCTGGTATCGAACTTGGTGCAGATAGGTTGCAAAGAACACAGAATACCACTCGGCCACCGGTTTGATCGTGGACCTCCTCATTTCATCCCCAGGTTGTCCACGATGCCTGAAGACTATGCCACATTGAGCCACGTCTCCCCACTCCTGACTGATGAAGCGCTCAGTCAAGCCCTCACGGATTGGTTTAAGGAAAACGTCTCGTTTACCCATTGGGAGGTAAGTCCACCAGATCTAGTCCAACAAGGTCGAGATCCCACTATCCCACCAATGTGATAGGTATATGGGAAAGTTTATGTCTGTTTGCTTCCTTTTCACGCCGTAACAGCTGAACAGATTTCGATAAAAGTTAAAAAGATACTTTAGATAGATATATAACTCTTTATTGACACCAAGATGTATAAAACAGAAAAAAACACAACTCTTTACAAAACACGTAGGATAGCTTTAATCTCGTAATAATAGGTAATGCTGATGGGGTGGATAGGAATGACCCATTCGAAACTTGTGAAGTTATGAGGTCTATCCTAGACACTATTTACAAAAAGACACGACAAAAAGCAGACAAAACACACAAGAAAATAAAATAGCAAAAGACGATACAAGTTTGTCTGAAATCCTTTTGACCTTTGAATATGATTTGTGTTTAACAATTTCCATTAATTTCAGTATGTCGGCGAAATGGGCAAAGGAGATGCGTACCTCAGCGAAGTAATTCGCATCAAGATCCACGGAAAAACGCCAACGGGGGACGCAAAGCACGTCCAAATGATCCTCAAGAGCATCCCAAAAAGTTTATCTAGAAGACTTACTTTTAGAAGCGACGAATTCTTCAGAAATGAAATCAACTTCTATCAGAAAGTTTTACCAGTATTACTAGAATTTCAAGCTAAATATAATGTCAGAGAACCCTTTGATAAATACGCAAGACTGTTCCTAGCTTTCAAGGATGGTTCCAATGACGTAATTTGCTTAGAGGACGCATCGTTAGATGGGTTTCGGAGCGGAGTGCGTCAAGAAGGCATAGACCTTGAACATTGTAAGGTGACCTTCAAAACTTTAGCACAGTACCATGCTATGTCCTTCGCCATGAAAGACCAGCAACCCGAGGAATTCGACAAGATCCGAAAAGAAATCTTCGAAACGTCATGCCACGAGAGACTTTGGGGGTGGTACGAGAGATATTGGAAGCGAATCGGAGATATAGCAATCGACGCAGTTGAGAGAGAATACCCTAATTCGATTTATGTTGAAAAGATTAAACAGTTCTGCGTACCGGAGCGGTATAAGCACTTGGTAGAGGCTGTTACCGACACTGTTTCCACTGGCGTGATATCGCATGGTGATTGTTGGACGAACAATTTCCTCTTCAAGTACGACGGTGAGAAAGCGATAGACGCGAAGTTAATAGACTATCAGATAGCGAGATGCGGCTCTCCAGTTTTGGACTTAACGTTTTTGGTTTACGCCTGTACGACTCAGGAGTTAAGGGTGAAACACTATGACGAGTTGTTGAAGTATTACCATGACGTGCTATCGACGCAGATTCGAGACATGGGCAGTGATCCAGAGGTGGTCTATTCTTGGGACCTGTTTATGAGTGAGATTAAGAAGTACTCGTACTTCGGATTGGCGTTCAGTTTTGAATCGACCCCTGTAATAGTGTTGGCTTCGGAGGATGCTGTCAATTTGGAAATGGAGGTTGGGATACTTATTTTTTGTTTTGTCTTCACACTATTTTTATATTTAGTCATTCATCGTATTAATATTATGAATGTTAAAGTTTGTGAGGATGGATAAACACGCGAAAACTACTAAACGGGTTTGGATGAAATTTGGCACACAGATAGTTTATTACCTGGATTAACACTTTTAATCCCGCAAAAATGAACGGTTCCCATAGGATAATACTTACTTATATGAGTGAAACCATCATGTTAGGCATTCGCCTGCTAGACCGTATACCAAACGTCGAAATTCGACGTCGCACTAAAGTTGAAGATGTAGGTATACGGGTAGCAAGGCTTAAGTGGAAATGGGCAGGACACTTGGCAAGGCGGGATGACCAAAGGTGGACGAAGGTAATAACGGAGTTGTGGCCAAGAGGAGCGCAACGCCTGCGAGGCAGACCACCAGCTCGATGGTCGGATGACATCGCAAAGCACGTCGGGATTGAATGGATGAGACTGGCACAGGACCGGAACAAATGGCGTGAAACAGAGAAGGCCTATACCCAGCAGTGGGTACGGGCTGAATAGATGAGTGAAACCGCGGGGCGCAGCTAGTACTAGTCTAAATTTTAGTCCTGTTAAATTATTGGTTGTCACGATTCAATATTATTAAAACGAAAGGGATGCCAGTAATTTTAAGATTGTCAACAGTTTGTGCGAACAGAACTGGTTCAGTGTCAAGCCTTGAAATAAGTGTATCTTTTTTAAATATACAGGGCGTCATTTTGGACAGCAAATTATGCTTGTCAGAAAGTAAAATATAATAGCTAAGATAAGTGGAAATTTCTGGTAAATTTACTCGGTTGTTTCTCGATATATCTGAAAACTTTGTTTTATCGTTTACAGGGTGACGAGGAAATGAACATCGACGACATTTGGCAGGTGGGCCCGTTCAAGACTAAAGAAGGTAGACTGAGAGAAGCTAACAACGTGGTGCATTGTGTCGACAACGGATACATATGAACGTCTTAAGGTGGTTCGTTTTGCTTACGGCGGAAAATTTGAATTTCCAATAGTTTTTCGTTTTAACACGTTTACTGTGGAACCAGTTTTTACATATGGGACCGTGTGTGTATTCCAGAACTTTGCGAGCCGTACTGTAGTAGCGCCGCGTTAAACACACACGCCTGTGTTTCGCCCCACAGCCGGCACGTAAGCTGCGCTAACGCAATAGTTGTGTTTTCCCGCACCGCACCCGCGTAAAGTTACAAATAACACTACGTCTGTGTTTTCAGCAGTGAACGTGTTAAACGCTAGACTGGGTACCTATTGTGAATGATAATAGAATCTGCGTTCACTACTTTGCACATTATTTCATCCTTACTTACATTATAAATGCGAAAGTAACTCTGTCTGTTGCTCTTTCACGCCTGAACTACTGAACCGATTGAAATGAAATTTGGTACAGAGATAGTCTAGAGCCTAGGGAAGGACATAAGCTACCTTTTATCGCAAAAAATGCATTGTAACGGTTTGAAATAGGAGATGAAAGTTTGTATGGAAGTATCGTAATTTTTGAAGCTAGAAGCTTTAAATTTATTTTGTAGGCTTTTGATTAGATATAAATAAATTTGACATTCAAAGTTTGTAAAACTTTACCCTTGAGGGGTAAAATAAATATAGGGGATGAAAGTATGTATAGGAATATGTAAAGTTTCGGCTTAATTTTCTCTAATGGAAAGCTACATTGACAGCGAGTAACATAGGCTGTATTTAATCCCCATATTCCTGCGGGAACAGGAACTACGCGGGTGAAACCGCGGGGCACAGCTAGTATAATATATTTAGCACTTACGCACCTGCTTATTCAAATAAGTCATTAAACATTTGAGTCGTCAGTTTAACGGTTCATTGGCTTATTTGAGCAATCTTGGGCATTACTGTTAAATATCTCCACAGAATATCGTATAGAATGATCTATCGCAAATTCTAAAATTATTTATTACCCGGTCCAGCACCAAAAAACTGCTTTAAATTTCCCGCTGTAAGCAAAACGCACCACCTTAATAGAATGCAATGTGAAAAAGTGAAGGGAGAGAAGTCACTGACTCCAGGAACACTAATCACACTTGGATTCAAAACGTAGCTGTAAAATTACTTAATTATAAAAAAAAAAAAATTTTTTTTAAATTATATCTGTTGTTATCTGATTAGGGTTTTTTATATTGTAACAGAATTGCGATTTTTTTTAAATAACATCCCCGTGGAGTTTCTTGGTGCTATCTTCTCTGACGGGCGTATTTCCGAAGCACTGGTAGAGTAATAGAGTTTCCTTTTCCTGTGCGAGATTGAGGCATGAAGCACCACGTGAAAGGGAAATTACCATTTTCAAACTCAAACCATAATCAGTTAATAATTAGTTTAGTAGATCATAATATTTGCATTTTTTTTTTAATTTCGTACAGAAATCCCTTTAGCGTCCCAGTTGCGTGCTGAAAGGAGATTATTTGTATTATATATTTCTTTTATTATTTTTTTTATTATGAGGTATTTGTATTACTGACTATTTATCAATATGGAACCAACAAATATAGCAACCAGTATTCCAACTATTTATCTATATTGACATATGAAATGTATTACACTGTTCTGGAGGCCTACCATGACGTCTTATAGCGATTCAGTTGAGGACCTAAACTGAGCCGCGTCGCATAATCGTACCGTGGCGTCTTATTTTTTATGTAATACCATTTTGAACATAAAGTGGATGTGAAACACGCCTTTCTCCCGTTGGGATAGGCAGAGACTACATCTTTCCACATGCTACGATCCCAGCGGGAAGCAGTACACCGACTCCCTGACTCCCTCTACTGGTTTCCGGAACTCCAGACCAGTAAGCTGTGTAGGGTCCATGCGTGGTTCAACATTCATCGTAGCAAAGTGGCTTTCTGTAGGCTACTCTTCGCCCCCTAAGAAACGCGACGTGACGGGCAGCGAACCACGTCGCCGCCATTCTGACTTATTACAATAATTAAATAAAATTATGAGTTAATAACTTAATTTGTATTTTTTCCACGTGAAATTAAAACCAATGGAATCCCGATGGCGAAGTATCGTATATAGCCTTTTTTTTTATAATATACTATCTGTACCCTGGCACGCTTCGCTGTTACACATTCGCACATTCGCTGAAATGTCACTGATGAAAAAAATAGATAAAAACAATCCTTGATGCGGATTATATATCATGCTAAAATTTCAGCTCGATCGGTGCACAACTTTTTGAGTTTTTGAAGCGTACACAAACCAACATAACATTTATATATATATAGATAGATTAGTTTATTCGAATGTCTAAAAATATGCGAATATTGTCACTTGGCTAGCACAGTGCTTGTGGTAGGGGTAATAGGTGTGGTAGTGGTTGGGGTGGGGGTTGTAGTAGTGGTGGTCGTGGTCGTCGTCTTCGTCCGGAACGTCCGCTTCGTCCGCTTCGTCCGCGTGGTGGTCGCGAGGGGAGTCTCACTCGTGGTCGTGGAGGTAGTCGAGGGTATGTACGGCGGTATTTGGGTAACGTTACCCAGTTCCATCACTGTAAAGAAGACATTAAAGGTTGAAACAAAGAAAAACATTTATTAACAAAACGATGCTATTAAAACGGTAATCGATACTAACGTCGCAGGCGTCATTTTTTTTTTACTGGGTGACTAGACGAGGTCCTCCTCTACACTTGATGGTTAGCGCTACGCCTGCCCATAACAGTTACAGTGTCACCCACAACTTTGCATTGCATAATCCACTGCACTGCACTGCGCTCGTCACCCTGAGACATCGGCTCTAAAGTCTCATATGGCCAGTAATTTCGCTAGAAACAGTGCCGTGCCCTTTAAAACGGAACACAGTAACGTTTGCACACTACTGCTTGGCGGATGAATATATGTCAAAGGGGCGGTCTCTTGCAAAAGGACCTCCCACTACAAAATTATAATACAACACATTTTGTTTTATTTTACAAAATAAATATGTTCCTAATAGTCCAAATAGTTTATGAAATAAGGGAAAAACTGAAGGTCTTTTTTATGACGTTTTTTGTAATCAACTCACGATTCGATATATATATATCTTTATTAATTTTGTTTTTTTGTGTCAATTTTTAAATGCTAGTTGCTTCACTATTCTTGCTGTTATGAATCTGGGAAATGCAAAGTTCTTGCGGGAAACACTGAAAATACGCGGATGAAATCGCGAGGCGCAGCTAGTAAGTAACAAAAAAAAAAACCCTTACTGCTTTCCAAAGTGGGCACGGGGGTGGTACTGGACCAGATGCTCTCGTCGAACACCGTGGTGGTCCACAGGTCGTACTCCGGCACCCAGATCTTGCGGTCGAGGGGTTCGAACCCGTACGTCGTCATGTACTGCGGGCCCCTGTACTCGTGGCGGGCGGTCGAGAAGTCCTGAAACCAATGGCGTGACCAATAAAGAACACTGAAGAAGGAACAAGAAGATAAATAAATCGTTTAAAAACATAAATATCTGGAGAAAATAAATTTTATTGATAGAGTTAATGGAGTTTCCTTTTCCTGTGCTAAATTCAGTCGTGAGTCACCACTTGAAAGGGAAATTTCCTTTATCAAATTCAAACCATAATCAGTTACTCATTAGTTCAGTAGATCAGTTTGATTTATTTTTTGTATTTCTTTATGTATATGAGACAATTCCAATGCGTTTATGTAAAAAAACGTAATTATCACTCGCTTTTCGGTGAAGGAAAACATCGTGAGGAAACCCACATACCTACCCGAGAATTATTTCGGAGGTAGGTATATTATCCATCAATCCAGACCAGGATCCCGTGGTGGATTACGGCCTAACCCATCTCTCAAAAGTGGAGGGAGACCCGTGCTCAGCACAGGGACGATATGGATTGTTGATAATGATATATGAGATATAACACTTTCACTGCTGAGCCGATTTGCTTGTCTAGCAAAGCTATGAAAAAACACGACAGTTGTGTTTTCATCACTGAACGTGTTAAGTTTGACTTGTGCATTATTTTTGCCTGCTTGCAATAAAGGTTTTGAGGTTTAATTCCCACAAGTATTATCATAACTACAACCTATTTCCGCCCACAGCTGAGCACGGATCTCACCTCGCTTTCTTGAGAAGGATTCCATTCTAATAATTACATTTACCTCATAGTAGGAGCCTTCCTCCCACTTCCACTCCTGGATGTCGAGCAGTTTGAGCTTCTTGCGATGTCCCCACGCATACATCTCGAACGAACAGCTCTCCGAGAACATTATGAAGATGGATATCGCGAATATGGACCCTGTGCGTCATCGTGGCTGGCATTATGAACATGGATATTGTAAATATGGACTTTATATTTATTTACTTACAGTTTAAAATAGTATGGTTACAGTAACAACAGTAGTAAAAGCGGGAGGCCTCTTCTGCAAGAGACCGCCAGATATTCTTAGATATTCATCCGCCAAGCAGTAGTGTGTAAACATTACTGCGTTCCGGTTTGAAGGGCATTGTTTCCAGACGAAATTATGGGGCGTATGAGACTTCGGAGTCGATGTCTCTATGCTGATGTGGCCGACGTATATCGAAACCTTATAATATACTCTGCGAGACATAACTTAACATTATTGATACGGATATCATAAACCCATATACCTTGCGAGACGTAATATTATGAACTCGGATATAAAGAATATTGAGCTTATGACCTAGCAATATATGTTAATTATCAATAGACCGTGGTACATCTCGTCACTCGCACCGCTCTAATGGAAACCCGGCTTTACACACCTTTGTAGAAAAAGCAAGGCGCGTCGTAGTTGACCCTAGGGCAGTAGTGCGTGATGCGCATCTCCGCTAGTCCGGTGGCGTTGCGCAGCTCTAGGGTCAGACACGTGTACTCCACGCTCTCTTGGATCGTCATCTGTAATGGATACCCGGCTTTATGTGCAGTCGGCCTCGAAAGTAGCTTAACACATCTTAACTTCCAATTTAATATGACACATAACTTTGTTATTAGAATAAGTAATTGATAATTAGAACATGTTGAGTTATATTTACTAGACATCAGTTATGTCCAGTTACTTTTAAGGCTGACCGTACCTTTTATTTAAATCTTGTTCTATAGGGTTGAAATTTTGTATGCCTGTCAAGTTCCGATGACAATACAATATTATGGTGACAGCTAGCTGAGACGGAAGACACACAACGCAACTCCTCGTTGAGTTTTCTCTGAGTGAGACACTGTCTTTTCATATTTGTTCTAAGCGTGGGTGTTTATGGGACCATGGTCCTCGTAGCGCCTGAGTCTCCAAGTAGAGGAAGTCTTAGAGGTCAGGATCTATGTTTGGGATCATGACGCGTTATTTTTCTTTAATACTAGCTGCCCTCCCCGGCTTTACGCGGCTGGTGTAACTTATGAAAAAAAACGAGACAAAATGTTATCATCTTCTGACTCACTCCCTTTGTATAAAGATATTTTTAAAATATGTCTTTCCCTTGTTTTAACAAACCTTGTTCTGACTTTAGCAAACAAACCTATAAAAGAATTATCCAATTTGGGTCAGCCGTTACGAAGTTATGCACGTACATACATTTCGGCCATTAATTTATATTTACACTTAATATATAAAGCTGATGAGTTTGTTTGTTTGAACGCTAGGATCTCAGGAACTACTGGTCAAAATTGAACAATTATTTTTGTGTTGAATAGTCCATTTATCGAGGAAGGTTATAGGCTATATAACATCACGCTACGACCAATAGGAGCGGAGCATCAATGAAGAATGTGACAAAAATGGGGAAAATATATTGCTTTTAAGAGAGTTATTGCGGGAAAACTTGAATTATGCGGGTGAAACCGCAGGGCACAGCTAGTCTATAATAAAATAGTGATATTGACTATAGTACGCACGTTGTAAGTGAGGAACTGGAACTGCACGTTGTCCGTGGAGAGTTTAATGTGCTCCCGGAAGATGCAGTTGAGTTTCTCTTCCTCGTCGCACGCGCCGAACCGCTGGAACGAGTACGCCTGGCCGCCGCCGTCGCCTGCGGGAGGCACTGGACTGTACCTTACTATGTTATACTGTCCTGTCCTGTCCTGTCCTGTACCTATACTATAAGATAAGATAAGATAACAACTCTTTATTGCACTCCAAGACACAAGCAAAAGTAAAAACAGTGTCCTGTCCTGGAGGCCTACCATGACGTCTTATAGCGATTCAGTTGAGGACCTAAACTGAGCCGCGTCGCATAATCGTACCGTGGCGTCTTATTTTTCATATTGCTGCCATTTTCAACCTAAACTGGATCCAATTAAGGTTGAAAATTGCAGCAACCTAAATTAAGTCGCTAATAAGCCAATCTAAACCGAAACTGGATCCAGTTTAGGTTGAAATGGCAGCAACATAAAAAATAAGATCACGTCATAATAATACGTCACGGTACGATTATGCGACGCGGTTCAGTTTAGGTCTTCAATTGAATCGCTATAAGAGGTCATGGTATGCCTCCTGTCCTGTCCTACTCTACCTTATCTTGTCCTGTACCTATACTATACTGTTCTATTCTATCCTGTCCTGTCCTGTCCTGTCCTGTCCTGTCCTGTCCTGTCCTGTCCTGTCCTGTCCCGTCTCGTGGCGATCCTGTCCTGTACCTACACTATACATACACATCGTCGGATCCCTTAAAGTTGAAATAATGGTCAAACGCTGGCCTAACTAGCAAGGTTAAAAGAAGACCCAAAAGAAGTAATGATACTTACTGCGTAAAACATATTTCTGCTTGTTGATCTTGGAGATGGTGATCCTCTGGAAGCGCTGCAAGCTGTACTCCACCCAGGAGGCGTAGCTAGCCATGTCCAGGAACCGCGCCGGGGCGCCGCACCCAGGCCCACGGGTGCCCACGCCCAGCTGTGGGACAGGATATACTTGGGCTTATGCACTGGTCACTAAGGCCGAGGCAATAGGACTACACCAGTGAATATAGCTGCATAATAAATAGACTTTGAATTCTTAAACTTTCGAGAATAGAATTCATATTTATTATACAAAAATAGATCTAATTATTTGCGCACAAAATATAATTTTGGCTGCCCTCAACGTTTCGATCAAGTTACATAGACTGTTGTCACGAGAAGACTTGAGAATGAGGGTATCCGAAAGCATCAGGTGTTGATTCCAACTACTCGCGTTTACACTTGTGCGCAATTTTTGATAGAAATTCAAGTTCAAGAGTATTCCAGTTTAGGCATAAATCCACCAATCCACCCCTGCCACACGCAGGGCCGGCTGCAGGGCCCCGGGGGGGCGGGGGGCGCTAGTTACCAGCTGCCAGCGCCCCCACGCGTCCCGCGCGGCGAGCGCGCCGCCCCCCTGCCACACGCAGGGCCGCTCCGTGTCCAGCGCCACGGCGCACACCACGCGCGGGGGGCGCATCATCTTACTGTACAGCTGGAAAATAAATATATTCATTATTACAGCTGTCAGCTCGTCTAAATGACTATATTTGGAAATAATTACAACCTGGGTTTTTCAAGACACGAGTGAATAGGTTACCTCTAACTTCTTGTAGTGGGGGGCCTCTTCTGCAAGAGACCGCCTTGGGAAGTACCACACCTTTGCCATATATTCATCCACCGAGCAGTAGTGTGCAAACTTTACTGTGTTCCGGTTCGAAGTGCATTGTTTCCAGCCAGCATAAGAGACTTGACGTGCAAGATTAGGCAATGCAATGTTCTGGGTGGTGCTGTGACTTTTTGGGCAGGCGCTTACAATCAGGTGAACATAACTTGCTCGACTTGTCAGTCAGTGAAAAAAAAAAGGTGGAGTAATAGTTATTATTCTTACATTAGCATGCACGTAAAACTCCTTGCACAGGCCCGACGGCACGTGCCCCACCGGTATTACTTGTTTCTTGAATGGAACGTAATCTGAAAATATAAACATCCTAGCAGCGCCCGCGGTCATTCGCGTTGACTATCATCCCACAGGAATCATTAATATTTACGGGATAAAAAGTATCCTATGTTATACTCCAGGACTTAAAGTATCTCTATACTAAGTTTCATCAAAATCCGTTCAGCCATTTCGGTGAGAAGAGAGGACAAATACACCAACACACACAGTACTGCATTTATAATATGAGTGATTTTCTTTTCTTATATTTTGTTTTTAGGCCTAAAATTTGTGTCTGTAATGGGACCTGTAATCCTAAGGGTGTTTTTTTTTTATTTTTCTTGAGATACTACTTAAGAATGCAGGTACCGCACCTTTGCCAGATATTCATCAAACAAGCAGTAGTGTGCCAATATTTAATATTTTACGGTTTTATGAGATTTATTTTCAGCGAAACATAATAAGATTAAATATATTAGGGTGACAAGCGCTGTGTAATGCCGTCAAAAGTATTGCAGTTCTACCTAGCACTGTCAATGTAATCCGCTTACCATCTGCTGCTCATCCCATCACGTATTTACAAAATGCCAGATGTGACTTACCATCATCAACAAATTTAATCACATAGAAAACAGGATTTCTTAAGATTTCCGGAGCGGGACAGACTGGGGCCAACATTTCTGAAAAAAAAAAGAAACAACCTATATCATAAACAACTGTAAAACAAAGGATAAAATTTTATCGGATAAAAAGATCGAAGAGAAGATATCGAAGGATAGGATACCGTATTTATGCTCCTAAGATTACATTTGTTAGCCCTGAGTCCTCACCTGTAATTTGGGTAGGTATCTATAGAGCACACTTTCACTTTACTCAGCCTTCTCTTTATAGTTCGAGGTACGCTAACCCTGAGGTAAAATTCAAAATTCATTTTTTTTATTAGACCGAGTGACGAGACGAGCAAGTCGTTCACCTGATTGTAAGCGCTACGCCTGCCCATAACATTCACAGAACCACCCAGATCACTGCATTGCACAATCTCTCATATGCCCAGTAATTATGACAGGTAGGCAAAAATAATGCACTTCAACAGTCAAACACTTAGTCTCATATAACATCATCATCGACAACCCGTAGCATTCCACTGCTGAGCACTAGTCGTCCCCTCACGTTCGTAAGGAGGGTTAGTCCATAATCCAGCACGGGGGCCCGGTCTGGATTAGTGGATAGCATACCTACTTCAGAAATACTTCGGAAACACTCCACCACCACGTATGACACAGATATTATGAAAAAACGGCGTTGGAAAGACAGAATTTGTGCGGTAGAACCTCACAGAACTGCCTTCTTGGGCCGCCAATATCCCGTACTAAGCTCAAGGCTTTATAACGCTGCCAATAAAGACGTTGACTTTTACGGATCCTCAAAATATGAATGTAATAAAAAGATTCGCAACTGGCTTTCAAATTTTACCTATAACCAAACAGAATTGCTTCTCACTAAAGATTCATAATAACATACTTACAACCAAAAACCCTAACACAAACAAACTCTTTTTATAAATCAAAACAAATAAACACGGACACACTGACATGCACACACACACATTCACACTCTGAAAAACCCACTAGCTGTACTAACAGTGTCAAGAAAAAATTTCAATGTAATTTTTAGTGCTGTGTCTATCGTCAAGAGGAGTCTTGCTGTTTCTGAAAATACATGCTTTTTAAGTCTAGTTTCGGAAACAACAAATCACTGCTCAAGTCATCTTCCACAGCCTATTATTATAAGTTAATGTTCATTGTTCGTAATACTGACTTGTGTGGCTATATAAATAAAGATTATTATTATATAATTCTCGGACGGGTGTCGGTTTCCTTACGACGTCTTCCTTCACCTGCCTCATGAAGAAAAATAAAACAATTATGATCTACTGAACTAATTATTAACTGATTATGGTTTGAGTTTGAAAAAGGAAATTTCCCTTTCAAGTGGTGCTTCATACTCGATTCTCGCACAGGAAAAGGAAACTCCATTAACTCTACCAGTGCTTGGGAAACCAACAACACCAAGAAACTACGGGATATCATTTTTAAAATTTTCGTCGTTTATTTCATGTAATAAAAACCGCAAAAGAATTGTATGCCTTGCCTTCGTCTGTGTTTCTGTCTTAATTTAGCCCTGGCTTGTTCAAGTCGGGAGCTCGCCTAGTAAGTGTAAATTAAAAAATAAGTAAAGTGCGTGCTGTACGCACCGCTCCTGACGGGGTCCTTGAGCTGCACTAGGGCAATAGTGTTGTGCGTCTCTCCGTACTCGGGGTGCAGTACGTAGTTACGGACGCGTCGCCCCACCGCCTCCCACTGCTCGCCCAGTAATACCCGGGAACGTTTCCTGAAAATGCTTCTATTTATGTCATCTTCCCTGTTTATTATCTAACTGTTCCCTCAAATAGATTGCAATACAATAATTCTTTATTGAGGTTTTGAGACATGTTTTAGGATACCTAAATAAAGGTTTGTACAAGTTTATAGCCGGCTATCTCTCATTCCGATGTGAAACCCTAGTTGCCCTGGAGGCATACCATGACCTCTTATTTTTTATGTTGCTGCCATTTTCAACCTAAGCGGGATATAGGTTAGGTTGAAAATGGCTTATTAGCGACTCAATTTAAGTTGCTACCATTTTCAACCTTAACTGGAATGGAAGCAACATAAAAAATAAGACGTCACTGTACGATTATGCGACGCGGTTCAGTTTAGGTCCTCAACTGAATCGCTATAAGACGTCATGGTAGGCCTCCTGGACTATATGCACCGTAGGCACCTGAAGTTATGCTTAGGCATGGGTCCAATATCAGCTGCATTAGCGATGACGAACTCCCTTTGTATGAGAATCACCGTGGTCACGGCGCGAGTCTCACTCGTGGCTCCATCTGGGGAATGTTTTCGGAGATTAGTATTAATTTTTTTTTGAGACGAGCAAGGCGTTCACCTGGTGGTTAGCGCTACTTTTGCCAAAAGCAGTCACAGGACCACCCAGAACCCTACATTGCATAATCCTGCGCGCAGCACTGCACTGCGCTCGTCACGCTGAAACATCGGCTCTAAAGTCTCATATGGCCAGTAATTTCGCTGAAAACAATGCCTTTTAAAGAACACAGTGATGTTTGCACAATACTTGGCGGATGAATATCTGGCAAAGGTGTGGTGCTTCCCCAGGCGGTCTCTCGCAGAAGAGGCCTTCCACCACTACAGCATATCATAAAAAAAGCATACAATATTGTCGCATATTCCATTATAATTAAATTCGTTACTCGGCCTAGGGTCAAAATCCAAAACAAAAGGCTTAATTTTAATTTCCCGCCATAAGCGAAACAAATTAATATACTCACAGTAAATATAATAAAGTGCTCCGACCCAGGGGTACTGCGTTATCTCAACGTCCCCTTGTGAGACCTCTAGGTCGTGGTCAATGCCGCAGTTTATGAGATCCAACTCCACACACAATAACAACATCTTGTAGTGTGCTGAAAAAATAGTAAAATAATCAAAGAATAGGGAACGGGCTTAGATTTTGGCATGGCTACAGCTGCTATCTTGGTTTTAAGCCCCGAATGTTTGCTTAGTTTATAGCGGAGCGGCCATCTTGGTTTTTAGCTCCTAATTTTTGCTTAGTTTACAGCGGCCATCTTGGTTTTATCCCACGAATTTTTGCTTAGTTATCAGAGGCCGTCTTGGTTTTTAGCAAAGTCAACTAATTGCATCATTTTCCGAGTATGTACAGGGTTGTCCAAAACATTTGTATATATATTTGAAAATATAAATAACTAGCTGTACCCTGCCACGCTTCGCTGTGGCACATTCGCTAATATGTCACTGATGAAAAAAATAGATAAAAACGGATTGTTTATATCTATTTTTTTCATCAGTGACGCGGATTGTATATCATGCTAAAATTTCAGCTCGATCGGTGCAGAACTTTTTGAGTCTTTGAAGCGTACACAAACCAACATAACATTTTTATATATATAGATTGACATCTTTATAGAAAAAAAACTTACCCGTTAAAACTGTTGCCACAACAATAACGAGCTTAATATTTAACACCATAGTTGAAAGTTAAGCGCTAAAACCTGAAATCAACTCTGGCATTTAAAGTTGAACTAAAGAGATTATTTTTAAGTTGTCGGTTTACACTTAGCCAAATTAACACTGAATTCAGAACGCATACATCCAACATTATACGTTAATTTGTGTACTATAATTCTTATGTTTATTGTTTACAGTCCGTTTGTTAGTCATGAACAAAGTAAACTATAATTTCAATTATTTTTTATTTGACGAAATTGTAATCCATAGGATGTATTAAAAATCGTTGTTTTACACTCGTTATAAAACAGTGCATTCTTTTGCGAAGTGTCGCGTAGGTATCCGGTACTAGCGGTTACCTGCGACTTTGCTTATGATGGTATTTTCTTTTTAATTTAGGTATTATAGACCGAGGTGATTTTGATCACTTTTTTACGAAAAGAGCGGTCTTATCAGAAACGTCGTCCAGACTGACGCGTGAAATAATGTCAAGCTAAATCATTCTCGGCGCGTGCAGGTGGATAGAAGCAATGTGTTGCGCTGATTGGTTTCCTTTAGTTAGCCGCAGATATTGAAATACAACTGGTTTTATCATTGGTGATCCGATTCACCCCCTGATCCAATTCGCTTCGGTCTACTGTCAGTCTACTGTCCGTTGCAATCGGTTCAGTAGTTTTTTCGTGATGCGACAACAAACAGACAGCATTTTCAAAACTGTATAAATTTAATTCCATAGCTTATTTTAAGTCTCGTAGACCATTTTTTCAAATAACTATAGGACTTTATTTTTTACTGTTTTATTATACATACAGATAATACAAATGTAAACTTAACGCTATTGAGAATAGAATTAATTTCCAATTAACAATATTAAAGTAATCTAATTGCAAAATGTATGCTTTCTCTCCTCGAACGTAAATCATATTAAGTAATAATGTAATACACACATTACCTAATAGTTATATAATAATGACCACAGAAAAAGTTGCAATAACGAATTTATTTATTTATAGACCAGCACAATAGATGCTGATATATGTACCTTACACAGTGTTAGAAGTCACTTCACAAAATTGTTCACTTTTATAACAATAAAATCTATTGCTTTTTGTTACAATAATTTATTAACACGTTCACTGCTAAAAACATAACTGTGGTGTTTTTCATAACTTGCCGCGAGTGCGGGAAAACACGACGTGGTGTTAGCTGTATGGGAAAACACTATGGTGCGTAAAGAGCCGCACCAGTGGCTAGACAAGAAAATCGGTTAAGCAGTTAAATTGTTAAAAATGACATTATGTTTGACGTTAATTTAAGAATCATGTACGTGGGTGGCGTAACGACAAATCACAGTACTGATTACACATCACTTACAATTATATACCTTATTACTATTAACATAGTGTACAACATTCAGACATCACTGGTCACTCATTATTTTGTTTAATTAGCTGTACATCAACAGGACTACATTGCCGGCTCACTGTGAGCTGCCCCAAGCAAGTTCTACGCATTCCGCAGACCCGTAACCTTTCTGTAAGCACTGAAATGCTCGAGGTACTGGTAAATGGTGTCGATAGGGGTGTAGATGTCATTCATCTTGCTGAGCAAGTGTTGAGGAGGTTGCACAGATATGGGCGGCCCGAGTAGGCCTTGGAGGAACTCCCGGAGTAAGGCCCAAACTGCGTTGGCCATTACACACGGACGGTATTCTACCTGCAATAATCGTTGAACACTTTAAAGTATGTTTATAAAAAAGTATTAATTACTAGCAGTGCCCCGGTTTCACCTGCGTTAACTATTATCCCACAGGAACCGCCTATTATTTCGGGATAAAAAGGGTCCATGTTCTACTCTACGACAATATACCTCAATCAAAATCCCTTTGAAGTTCTGATTCATTGTCACCGATCCCAGCTTAACGCAGAAGTCTCCGAGCTCGAACCTCGGGCCCTTACTCTCGATCTTTGTCTGCTTCTTAGACGTATAGTGCTGAGACAGTTTCATCATGAGCAGGTCGAACAGCCCATCAGCTATGACATGGATGTTCTTGGTGCCGCTTTCCAGGATGGAGAAGACAGATGCAGGCTGCTCCGAGTTGTGGAGGATGTGTACTGTTTTCGTTGCACCTGATACATCTGTAAATGCGTAAAATTATAGATTAACATGTTGACTGCTGAACGGTTTCGTTTTATTTTTCCCACTTTTGCTAATCTACACGTAAGGTGTGTGTTTACTAGCACTGGTTTTACGTCGTAACTAAACTCGTTCAACTGCACAGGCACACACAATTGGTGTTATAATATTGACAATACAGCAGTGCTGTATCCGGGTTCACACGCTAGGTGTGTTTTCGCTTGACATAACATTATAAAAACCACAAATTTGTGTGTTTTCAACAGTCAACGCGTTAAGTAGTTACTATTCATGACTGGTCAAGGTTGCAGTAATAATTGTCATTGGTCCTTATGCAAAATTTTACTCTCAATAGATAGTGGTTTAATAATTAATACATAAATATTTTACTCATCTTGAGGACAATTTTTTTGGGTATTTTTGTATGTCATTGTACTCAAAAAAAAAAATCAAATTAAATCATTAATCTTTGCAAACATAGGTGATACAGTATGGGACAGTATGGTGTATCGGTGTTAGTATCAGGGACACTAACCTTGACTTTGTAAAAAATATTGGCTGGCATTGCAACTATTAAAAGTTCATTATCATCATCAAGCCATATCGTCCCACTGCTGAGCATGGGTCTCCTCTCACTTTCGTGGGGAGGGTTAGGCCATAATCCACCACGGGGGCCCGGTCCGGATTAGTGCATAGCATATCAATGTCTAAAATAATTCTCGGGTAGGTATGTGGGTTTCCTCACGATGTTTTCCTTCACCGAAAAGAGAGTGATAATTACATTCATATACTTTACAGAAGCACATTCTTACGTGCTTGCACTGGGATTTGAACTCACCACCTTCTCCTTGGAAGGCCGACGTTACTTGGCATAAAAAAACGTACCCATTTGCGGAAGGGACAAATAGCTTTCACAGTCGACCAGAAACTGTCCCTGGTGTGTAGCACCGAGCGCCATAATTCTCTTAGTAAGAAGTTCTATCACATATGTACCAGTCTTGTTCTCCGGCATTGGGTACTGCTGCAAACTAATACAATACAATACAATAATTCTTTATTGAACGCCATAAAGCTTAAATAGACACAGTACAATAAACATTTAATAAGCAGTTACACTTATATTTATTTATTGAAGTAATAAACTAAAAATTAGAGAAAAGTTGTGTATACTTACACTGTGACACCCATTTTTGTAATGTATTTGTGTACGTTTGTAGATTTTTGAGGTTAGAGCTATGTTATTATATTTTGTGTCACAAATTTGTAGAAATCTTGTTAGAAAAGTTAAGAGCTAGTTAGATGACCGCAGATGAAATAATTATCAACAGTAATTAGGGCAGTTTACGCAAAATTTGTAGTTAATTCCAATAAACAGCGAACCAGCGTCTTTTGACACAATAACATAGTGTGGTGACTGACTAGCTAGAATTCTAGTATATATATTTCAAATATCGATATAACTAAGAATTTATCGAAAGATGAAAACCTTGCAATATTTTTAGTTCTGTTGTGAAATAAATTAACTTTGTGTAAATATTATTATTGTATTTGTTTTAACAAATATTCCGACTGTAAACAAAAATGAATTGTGAAATGCAGTCGGAGCCATCACCATTTGATTTAATAACAGTTAACACGGGTGAAACTGCAGGGGTGCGGGCCAGGTAACCTCCACGAGTGCCCGGCTGTTGTTCGTCCCTCTTGATGCGTTGCATCCGGAGGGAAGGGCAGCAGCTGGGACGGTGCACCCTGGGGTTCGGTCAGCAATTCTCCTAGTGGAATTGGTGGCCGTAGCAAATAACCTGGCGAGAAGAGGTCCTTCTCGTGTCCCTCTGATCAGCAGAGGGCACAGCGAGGGACCAATAACGGGGACTTTTGGGCCGCGGATCGGGGGTCCAAAGCCCAAGTTAGAAGTCCCGAGCTGAGGTGCGGCCCGTGTGTTCCGGGACGCACCCAGCGCAGAAATAGGCCCAAGCCTCACGTGGCAAGCCCGGGAGGGCGCCCGCAGAGGTGGTCGCGGAAGCGCCGTGCGAACCCGTGACCACCTCCATAATGCGGAGAGGAGAACACCCCGGGGTTTTAGTGGGTAAACCCCGCCAGACCAGCTGGCGGGGGAGTCCCACATAACCCCCCCCCCCCCCGGGGGGGCGGGTGGTATGCCTAATGCATTTCCCCGGGAAAAAAAAAAAAAAAAAGGGTGAAACTGCAGGGCGCTGCTAGTAGAAGTATGTATTTATAGCCATAGAGATACACAAAATGCCTCCAGAGAAAAATAGCAAATATCTACTCAAGTTGCGGCGGACCCGAGGGACGTTTTAAAAATACAAAATTAAAGTAAAATTTATGTATTCATTAAGCGAATGCTAAGTACAGACTGAAGTTCTAATACTAATTTCTTACTACTAACAAAAGTGCTCTGTCTACAAAATGACAAGACGCTGAATAAGACATAGCGATCGGCCAAGCGAGAGTGTGTGGGCGACCGGACGCTAACTGCTGATAACGATGGTGCCTGGATGCATAACTCCTTCCTCCCCAAGTTCGAGATTATCTGAAGGATCATCTCGAGTTTTCCTCACACAATATGCTTTCCGAACTGTATACTTAATGGCTAAAATTACAAATATTAATGCTATAATTAACCAAATTACAATGTTTCCTATGCTAACACTTTTTAAAACACTTTCGTATTTTCCACTATCACTATTTTCACTATCACTAAATACCTCACTTCCATCTTTCTGTAATAAGTAATTCAGGAACTGCACATCTGCAAGATTAATTCCGTTAAGGTTTACTGGCTTTCTCTGATTTGATAAGTTGGATATTTTTGGTAGTTGTATTATAGGCAGTTTTTCATAGATTATATCTTTTCCATTAATTTGGTGTCTTTTCAGGGTTATTCCCTTAATTTTGACAACACACTCGTCATTCATAGTTAACAGGTACGTCCCACGAACTGTTTCTTGAGTTATTTCATTTTCACAAAATTTTGTCAGTGTTGTTTCAAGGTTTGCGTAAATTATCCAGCGGTTTGGCTGTATAGGGTCAACCTTGACATCATTAATAATAACAGGAATCGGGTGGCAGCTCGAGACATTAGTAGCAAACTGCAGGAGTTCAGCGACACAGTCATCTTTGTCCGACGGTGCGGCGTCGTTCTCGTAGCAGAGGAAATGGTCTTCATCAGCTTCAGAGCATGGTTGGGAGAGCGGCACTGTCTTCAACCCCTTCACAAGGACGTATGGGTATTTGGGTAGGATAAGGGTAGTCTGACCTTTAACATTGTCAAAAATCGGCAATGGTATTAATTTGTAATAATTATAAATCTCGTCTCTAACTAATGGAATATGCAATATGAATTTGATCTGATTTTGTTTGATATAAGCCTTCATTTCTATACATTGTTCGATTTTAATAAGGTTTTCTAAGTTAGCAGAATAAAGTAATTTACCATTGTTCTCTATTTCTCTTAAAAGTAATAACAATTCATCTGTGTCGACAATAGATTGATGCAATACCTTAATTTTACTAAAAGCAACTGCAGTTTCTATTTCACTCAATCTAAGGTACAAAGTTTGGAAATTTTGCATTAATGCACCGTAATTATGAACTATTTTATGTAAATTTTCGTATGTCTTTGATTCGTTTAGAAAAAGGTCTATTTCGCGTATACTTCCCTCGATCTGAATGAAGTTGCTTCTAGTAGAATTTGCTATATTAGTAAAAGTACCCACCATTTCGGTGACAATTGTCATTTTCTTAAATAAAGCGTCTTGTTTTGATTTTAAACTGTTAATTGAGTTTTCATAAAGCAAGGCGTCATCATTATCCAAATTACCTGTAATCATTTTTATCAGAGAGCCAAGAGGGTTTACTAAACCTCGTTTTACCTTTATCGAAGGAATTAACTGTTTATATTTATCTATAGTAATATTCATGATGTAATCAGTTTGAACTTCCGCATCAATTAAATCTGAAACTAAAAATTTGTTGTCTATACAGCTGTGAACCTGATCTCTTAGTGTTACATACCTATTTATATTTAATTCTAATTCCTCGTAAACTAATTTTAAATCTAAAATCTTGATAACCGTCCATTTATCGTAGCTGACGAAAGCTTGACCTTCCCGGACGGGTAACAGTCCTGGGTTCTTGTCAATCAGGTGCAGTTGAAGGCCCTGGCTTCGGATCACATGGATCGCCAGAACGATTAACCTGCGGAGGATGCTTAATGTCTTTAACAGGAACGTTGGTGTTTCGATCGCGTGTAAGAACGGGCACTACATTTCTATTTCTCTCCGGTGACTTGAGCCTTTTGGTAGCGTGGTTTGTCCTTGCTACGCCTATTATTTACGCCCTTAATGTATACAGTATCTCCTTCATTTATGTTAAATTTTGTTTCACCTCCACGTTTTTGAATTATAGACTGCTTTTTCTGAATTATTTTATCCGTCAAATAGTCGTACAAATGTTTGGTTCTTTTAAAGTGTTCCTTAACGAGCTGTTGCGTAAATTGTTTGTTGAAATCAACCGAAAATGTGCTATTGGATTCGGTGTGGCCGAATACAACTTCGAAGGGTGTCAAATCTGTAGTAGCATGGATTGTATGGTTATAAGACATAACAGCGTATGTCATAATAGATGCAGCATCGGTAATTTTTTGTTCATATTTCGCTATTCTGTATATCTCAATTATTGTAGAGTGGAATCGTTCAATTAGGCCCATTGAATTTGGGTTACGGGGTGTACCAATGTGAAGGTCAATCTTATAAAATGATAGCATTTCTTTTATCAAGACGTTGTTAAATTCCATGCCAGGATCCGAGCTAATCCTGCTTGGAATACCATACAAGGAGAAGTATTTTATTAATGCTCTTACGACCTCGGGGGTGGATCTGTTATTAATTTCGATGGCCTGGCCCAGTTTACTGAATGCGTCGATTAGGGTTAGATATATTTTTCCTTCTATTGTGAATGTGTCAATAAATATTTCCTGAAAAGGTTTTGTTTGCGTTTGGGATAACTGCAGTTCAGGTTTAAGTGGCTTCCGATCATACTTCATCCTTTTGCATACGTCACAAGCATTTATAATACTAGCTACCGTCTCAGCCATATTGTTCCAGAAAAACGTACGTTTAAGGTGAACTAACGTTTCCTTAATTCCTCTATGACTATTTTTACCTGCGTGGTACTTTATAACAATCTGACGTTGCTCATCTTCTTCCTCTACATAAATTGTTCGTCTGGTGCACTCATAAAATTTAACAGAATCTTTCTTGAAGAGTGATGCGGTAACTATGGAAAATTGTTTGCGATGAATTTCACTCTCAAAGTAAAAGAAATATCTTAATTTGGGTTTTATGTATTCCAAGAGAAATTTCTTAATAAGATCTGGATTATTTTCAGGTAAGTGGACTTCTAATATCTTTTGTTTTGGTCTCGATAAGTTTTTAACTGTAGTTTCGTTTCTATTCCAAGTATACACAAGTATTTGGTTCGGCTTGGTGTCTATGGCTTCTTCCAATATAAGCATACCTTCCGAATCTAAATTGCAAGCAGAATGAACTGTATCTGTACTACTATTATTTGGCCCTTCAGAGGCAGTGGCTGTGCTGCTATCTACTGAAGGAATTGAGTACGGAGATCGTCGACCATTAATAGGTTCGGTAATACTTAAGGTTTTCTCAGAGTCGGATAAGGATATCGGGGATGACGGTCGTTCATTTAAGTTACTCTGTTGTTGCTTTCTACCTATCTTTGCTATTTCCTCAACTACCTCATTTAACTGTCGTTGAAGTTTTTGTTCTCTCTCATCCAGATTTACTTTCATTGATTCATCATCATTTTCACCTAACGCATTAATCCTTATCCTAGATAACGCATCCGCATTACTATTTTGCTTCCCATTTTTGTATACAACATCATAATCAAATTCTGACAACCGCAGCTTCCATCTCGTGATTTTACTATTTGGTTCGTCCATGGTTTTCAACCATGCCAACGGCCTATGGTCTGTATATATTGTAAATCTTTTTCCGTATAAATAGGGACGGAAATGTTTAACGGCCCAAATGATCGCTAGCATTTCCTTCTCTATTGTGCTGTATCTTGTCTCGGCTTCGTTTAAGGTCCGACTTGCAAATGCCACGGGTTTATCGCTTCCGATTGGGCCTTGTGAAAGGACCGCACCGAGCGCAAAGTTTGATGCATCGGTTGTAATAACAAATGGTCGGGAAAAGTCTGGGAATTGTAAAAGTGGAGCATTGGTCAATAACTCCTTGCACCTTTCAAAAGCATTTATATACTCTTGGGTTATTTCAATTTTATTTCGCTTTTTCAGGCAAGATGTTAACGGCTGTGTGACCTTAGCGAAGTCTTTGATAAATTTCCTATAATAACCGACCAAACCAAGAAAACTCTTAATTTCGGTGGTTGTTCGTGGTATCGGGAAGTCGAGTACTGCTTGTACTTTATCATTGTTAAGCATAAGGCCATTTTTGGTGATTGTGTGGCCTAAATATAAAACTTCTTTCCTAAGAAATTCGCATTTGTCTAGTGTAACTTTTAGATTAGTTTCTCTAAGTCGGTCGAAAATCTTGCGTAATTTTGAGATGTGGTCTTGAAGACTGGACGAATATACGATTATATCGTCCAAATATACAAGGCAATGCAAGCCTTGTAGGCCTCGCAACACATTATCCATGGCCCTTTGGAATGTAGCCGGTGCGGTTTTCAAACCAAAAGGCATACGTTGAAATTCGAAGTGTCCAGCCTGGGTAGTGAACGCGGTTTTAGACCTATCCTTTGGATTGACTTCAATTTGGTGGTAGCCGGAAGCAAGATCTATTGTGCTGAAATATGTTGATTTACCCAATTTATCGAAAAGATCGGTAATGTTGGGCAAGGGGTATTTATCATCAATGGTTATCTCGTTTAACCGGCGGTAGTCTATAACCATTCTAAATTTCCTTTCTCCTGATGCGTCTGATTTCTTAGGCACTAAATGGACTGGGGCGCTCCAGGGTGAATGGGACTCTTGTATGACGTTATCTTTGAGGAGTTTATCTACTTGGTTTTGTATTTCTTCGTTTTGTGTGTGTGGATGTCGATATGGTCGAATGTAAATTGGGTTTTCGTTAACTGTGCGTATTGTGTGTTTCACTTGATTAGCGAAAGATAGAGGAATTTTGTCACAGTAAAATATGTCACGGTACTCATAGCATAATTTGGAAATACTCTCGTACTCCTCTTCATTCGTGTGTTCAAGTCTTAATTTTGTTAAATTCTCTTTCAGGATAGCATCAATCTCACAGTCCTCAGTCACTACGTTTAACTCACATTCTTCATTTTCATACACTGTCACATTAACGGGTTCCTTAAAAGTAAGCGTCATCTTTTCGTCTGAAATGTTCTGAATAACTGTTGTAGCAAAGAAATTGTTACATTTTACGAGGGCAGCTGGCATGCGTACCCCTTCTTTGAACTCCTTAAAATCCATGATAGCGTCACCATTTTGATAGTTGGTCGGTATCCTTACACGCATTTCAGATCTAGGTTCTAATTCTATTTCATAGGGTGGACTGTAAATTATGGCAATTTCAGTATTGAGTGTATGTAAAATCTGATTTCCCATATCCACGTTTGCTGATAGTTTCTTAAGCAGGTCGGATCCTATAAGTCCATCGTATCTACTGTCAACATCATAAATAAAGAATTTATGAGGAAGTTTACTTTTGAAGGTTTTCAATAATGGAATACATATTACTTCATCATGAATGCTCTGTGCATGAGTACTGACAACCGTAAATGGTTCGTGCTGTTTATAGTCACTGAAAAATTCGTTAGCTTTGGCGGGACTTATAAATGACCTACTACTTCCCGTGTCGATCAGAAATTTCGCATTAATTTCGGGGATTTCAATGTGGGGTAGTTTTAAAATGCTATCACAGTAATTGAGGTTTATCATTTCACCACGTTGTTGCAGGCTGGTGTCTGAAAATTTCCAGCTGTGCTATTTTCCTCTGTTACAACATCTTCAGAATTTTCCTGCAGATCGTAATTAGCATGAGGATTCTCTACATAGTCAATGGGGGCTAATTCATAGCAGTTATTGTCATAGCTATCGGGGTAGTAGTCTTGGTAGGGGGGCGAATCCTCGCTGTAAAACAAGTCATCGCAAATCATATTTTGCCTAACGGGTGCCGTGCGCATCGATACATCGGTGTCAAATCTAGGTTTAGTGTATTGTTGATTTTGGGGCTGAACGCCAAATTTATACTGGTTGTTGTTCGGGTGCTGTTGGTTAGGGATACCAAATTTAAACTGTTGTTGCGGGACACCAAATCTAAAACCACCCTGTTGGAAGGGAGGGCGAAACTGTGGTGTTGGCCCTTGGTTAAAGTTTCGTTGAGGCATATTTGGTTGTGCTCCAAGTCGATAACCTTGAGGAGGTACCGACCTATTTGATTGAATGAAATTTGGTCGAAACCCGGAGGGGCTCTGATTTTGAGGGATGCCAAACTTAAAATTATGTTGATTTGGCATGGGGCTAAATGAAGGCCTAACATCAGTCAGAGGTCTCAAAGCATTTTGGGGGTTTGATTGAAGCACTGCGTTCGGTTTCGATTTCTTCGTGTTATATAGTTGTAGGAAATTCACTTCCTCAGTAACAATGTTTAGAGCATGTTCAAGGGTAGAGCAACCTTTTAACCGCACTATACGAATCATATCTTCAGGAAGATTATATAAGAATACGTTCAAGGCTGTATTATTATAGATTATCATTTTCGCAGCTTTAATTCCTTCGTCGGTGATTCTATTTACTTTCGCAAACAAAGAACTCCTAACATTCTGAATTCTCTTACACAGCTGGCTATATGATTCGCCTTGTTTTATTTTCACGCTCTCCATTTCAATCGCGATACATTCTTCAGATCGTGGATCGCCAAAATGTTGGGTAAGAATTTCTTTTAATTCAATCCATGACGTTAAATGTTGGTGTTCGCTAAGTAGAGTCGCAGCTCTACCTGTCAGCCTACTCGTCACGGAATGAAATACATACAAGTTTTGTGACACATTTCCTTCTAAATGAAAAGCTCTAATCACATATTCACATTTGGCGAGGAATAAATTCAGTAGTTTTTCGTCACCATCGTACATAGGGATTATACAGAGAATTTCCCTAGGAATCATCTTAATTCTTTCACCTTGGTCTTCCATTTTAACTTCTATTAATTACGGTAATCGCTAAATTCTAAAAATAATCACTAATTTGATTTCGATAATCACTACAACTACAAAACTTATCAATAACACTAACAATCACGAATATTACGATACTTGAATCAAACAAAATCAGATAGACGCAATTAGTTAGGCCGACGATTTTGGGTCGGAAAATGTGGAATAGATAGGGAATATATGAAAACAGGTGTGAAGAGGTTTACTCACAGTCTGCTCAATCCCATAGTCCTCCTTGTATGAGCCTGCCTTGGCAACTCCGTCTCGTCTCAGGTCTGGTGCACAAACGATTCGCTGATTGAACTGTTTTAAGTGCACGCGCGTCGCGGGAGAGTTATTTCTTTGGTTCGAGGATACCCGATTCACTGCACTGGATTTTTAACGCATAAAACCGATTTTGGGGTCCTTAAACGTTAGTCCGGCAGCAGGATGTAACGGATATCCTACCGGCTGCGCCACTCAAGTTGCGGCGGACCCGAGGGACGTTTTAAAAATACAAAATTAAAGTAAAATTTATGTATTCATTAAGCGAATGCTAAGTACAGACTGAAGTTCTAATACTAATTTCTTACTACTAACAAAAGTGCTCTGTCTACAAAATGACAAGACGCTGAATAAGACATAGCGATCGGCCAAGCGAGAGTGTGTGGGCGACCGGACGCTAACTGCTGATAACGATGGTGCCTGGATGCATAACTATCTACATAGAGTTTGTTATAATTTATCCTGCCTACATTTCGCATATTTTTGTCAAATAATCGTCTAATCTAACTAAACTAACTCACATAATACAGATGTCAATGACAAAAATATGTCTGAATGTCAATATGTATGTATGAATATAATTATTTATGTCTGATACATAAATATTATATCTCAATAATTAATATCGATTTATTTGAACAATTTGCCCATCTCTTCCATTGACAATTGACTTGACACCTTGATTGACTGTGACAATAAAATTAACGTTCTAAAATATATATATTTTTTTATTATAATAATATACTTTTTTAAATCCATTGATGAACAAAAATAAGATAAGAAAAAAACACGGCAAAAGCAAGCCGAACATAAAAGTAATAAAATGTGTGGTGCTTTTTACTTTATTATCAACACAATATTATACATAATAGACAAAACCTACAAACTTGGGTTTTTTATTAACATTAAAAAAATACTTTTACTTGTGCCATCTTGTGGTAAATGGCGTAAGGTTTTGTAGGCCACGCCTATATTTATAATCACAAATATTTTCGACAGATGGCAGAAAAAGCAAACTAAGTCATCAAAACAATCCTGTTCAGATTTGCATTAAAATGGAGAATAAAATGTTTTAAACCAATCAAAATTAAGCATATTTATTTGTAAAATTGTTGGACCAATTGAATACATTCAAAATTACAAAGGAAAACTACTAAATGACGTCACTAGCATGAGTTGGACCAATGGGAAAACGACAGATAATTTTCTCAGATGCACAAATTGACAAGTGCGGAGCCCCAGAAATCGTTGTATTTATTTACATCTAAAGAAACCAGTTCTTTCCGTCACTATTTATTTAGTTAACAGTCGTGTTAATAATTGAAAACTGTACTTTTGCTATTGCGCCAGATAGTCTAAATACATTTTTTCTAGTCGTGTTTTGAGAATATTGTTGTTGATTTTTTGTCGGTTTGAAATCACGAGTTCGGCTTGTTATCTAACGCGTAGAGTAATTGGATGATTGGAAAATGATACCTGATAAAGTTACGCTCATTGTGAAGGCGCCGAATCAGCAAGTGGACGACCAGAACGTCGAGTGCCAGTCCTCATGGACCGTGCGACAACTCAAGGGGCACCTTTCCGAGGTCTATCCTAGCAAACCGGTGAGATTTTTATTTTTCTCTATATTACCTGTATAAAATTGGATTATAATAATTCTTATTTACCTACTACCACAATTATTATTCTATTATAATATTATAAATGCAAGTGGGATTGTTGGGAAATCCTATAAATAAAAAAATAAAAGTGTAGGTACCTAATATTCTCACTGCGCAGAGGAAATCCTACCAATACGGAGCAACGGATTGACGTATTTTTACCATAGAGATAGATAAAAGACTAGACTAGAAAGTGACATAAGTTTCTTACTATCCTAGAAAATGTAAGGTTCCTGTAGATTAATAGCCAGCAGGTGATGCCGCAGGCCGCAGCTAGTAAACTGACAATGGTAAATAAACAGTCGCTTCAACTTTGAGTCTTCTTTGTATATAGAAGTTGTACCTGGAGATTCCTTATATCAGATACTCCGGTAAAGGAGTGCTCCGCCCATGGTTTGGCCAAGGAATGTCTACTGATCTCGGACATTCTAAGCATGCTAGAAACTTAAAAAAAAAATGTGCAATAATCCTTAAAATCAACGTAAAAATCTAGAATAGAAAATACTTTATTCTATATCAATATACTAAAAACACAAGTTATTTACAGGATAAAACTTAACTAAAACTATAGTATGACTGTATGATGGACGGAGTTATTGCTAAAAGCAATATCTTCTAGTCATCCTAGAATGAAGATGAGAATCTAGCCTAGGAGATAGATTTCAAAGAATAGATATTTCAAAATGTAGACTACAGGAGGTACATAATTATTTTAATATATTAATAATCCAAGAGACAAATTTTTATTCCTTGATAGAATTAAATTTTAATACACAGCTAAAATACATAAAATAAAAAAAAAATAAAAAAAAAAACATTATGAAAGCATGAAATTGCCATAAAATTCACAGAGCCAAGATAAGTCCTTTATCGATGTATCAAAGCATATAATTGTTTCTTCAAACTTGATTAGATATAGTGGGGAAAACAATTAATTCAAAAGTTATAGGAAGTTTTAGTAGCCATCTGACTCATAAATATTAAATATTGCCAATTTTCAATCAATACTTTTTTTATCATTTTAATAATCACCTTTTACTCGCACATAACATTACATAAGAGATTATAACTGTCATTAAGCAGCTTTTACACATTGACTGCTCAAAACACACGTTTTTGTGTTTTTTATAATGTTACGGATAGCGAAAACACGTCTGGTGTGCGAACCCGCACTGCTGTATTGTCAAATTTATCACTACAGTCAGCTGATTGAGTTTAGTTACGACACGACGCCTGTGCCAGTAAACACAGTTGTGTGTAGACTAGCAAAAGTGGCAGGAGTTATCACTACTGTCATTTGCTACTGTTGTATGTAAGTTTAATTTACCCCTGTCAGTTTTACCAGACCGTGTAGAGCCGCCATTTACTAATAGGTATTTCTGATTAGCTTGTTATATTCCTTATCAGAGGTCTGAATAAGAGCTATGTGAAAATGGTGATTAGTTTGATAAGAATAATAACAAAGAGCTTGTTAGTACATTGTACATATTAGTACAATTTGAACATTGTATTATTATATATTAATTCATGTAAGTTCCTTTAACACTTTCACAGCTGAGCCGATTTGCTTGTCTAGCCACGGTTGCGGCTCTGCACAAAAAAAAACACAACAGTTGTGTTTTCTCGTGCTCGTAGCAAGTTATGAAAAACTCGACAGTTGTGTTCTCAGCAATGAACATGTTAATGTGTTTGTTCTTAGTTACATGTGAGTACAGTGTCACTTTGGAAGTGCCTGTTAAGACACTGTACACTGTGTAAATTATATTGTTCCCTCTAAAACTAAAAATATTTTATAGTAAACATCCTATTTATTTACTTTTTGTTACAGAGGTCGGAAGAACAGAAGATCATATACTCAGGACAACTGCTCGATGACAATCTAATACTGAAGGACATTCTCAGAACGTATGAGAGTCAGTTCGCTCATACTATGCACCTAGTGTGCACGCCCACTCGCAGAATGGCTGAACCTATACGCAATACACCCGTCACAGCACCCCAAGCGCCCCAAGTAGAACCCGTGCCAGATGGAGTGAGACGGAGAAATGTGGAAGCAACGGAGACGGTGCCCCGACCAGAAATGAGGCAGAATGATCAGAATCACACGGTGGAAATGCAGAACTACCTGAGCTCCTTTGTTAATAACTACGGTAGGGTGCCTCCGTACCCGAATTATAATCTGGGAGAGCATTTGCCCATGTCCAACGATCCAACGATGATGGCCAATCACATGATGATGATGCAGCAAGCGTATATACAGTATATGCAGCAATATGCTAACATGTAAGTTGCTACTTTTAATCACTTGATGCATTCAGAAATTAACATTTTGACTGCTGAGCCTTTTTCCTTGTCTAGCCACAGTTACGGATCTGCACACACCGTAGTGTTTTCCCGTACCGCTAACACAACAGTTGTGTTTTCTTTTCCCGTACTCGCGGCAAGTCATAAAAAACACAACAGCAGTGAATGTTTTAAGCAATATCTCACTAATATTATAAATGTAAAAGTTTGTTTGTCCTCTCTTCACGCTGAAATGGATTTTGAAGTATTTAGTGTATGGATGCTTTAGGTCCTGGATTAGAACAGG
This sequence comes from Campaea margaritaria, assembly GCA_912999815.1. Classification (NCBI taxonomy): domain Eukaryota; kingdom Metazoa; phylum Arthropoda; class Insecta; order Lepidoptera; family Geometridae; genus Campaea; species Campaea margaritaria. The sequence continues at coordinate 7,699,703 of OU538812.1, forward strand.
ATACGTTTTATCTCGTAAAGTTTGCGACGTAAACAAACTGTAGGAAAAGCATTGATTGCGGGTGAAACCTCGGGGCGCTGCTAGTAATATAATCCGGTCTCGACCAATGACTTCTAGTAAGTTATGTGCCAATTTCCATCGCTCCGTGCTTCAGAGGGCTTATTTAGTCAGCGGTACCGGTTGATTCCGATTCATAGGAGTCGTTATGGCACGTCATAGGCCCACGGGCGGCCTGACAGACTGACAAACTGACAATGGAGGCCAGCACTACCGCATTAAAAAAAAAACGAAATCAAAATCGGTTCATACGATATTGTCTTTATATAATACTGTTTGTCCTTTACTACTTGATTTTATGTACATTTGAACTGAAACAATAGTACATTAATTGTTACACAGGTAGATATGTATATCAAAAAGGTTTACCTGGCAAATATAATATAATAAAACCAAGATAAACAGATAGTATTCAAATGAGACTCATTGTTATTTTGGATATTTTAATGATATCATAATATTTGAGTTTGTTGCAGTAATACTCAAATTGCGGCCCGCTCGGTTTTATTAGGACACCTGTCCTCCACTAGGAGGGCACTATTTCTGCTATTCAATTAGTGTTATCATTAAAAACGGGATATTTTTTTTGTGACCGAGCATGAATATCCGTTCCGCGACACTAGTTTCTACAGATATTGTTAATATTGTGCTAAAGTGTTATATTTAAAACGAGACGGGTTGTAACACACACACACACACTCTGTGCCATAATTCTTCAATATAATTAAAACTGTGAACTATAACTTAATGAATTATAATATAAGTCATCCTGTTTTGGCCATATTTTATACCAATTTTACTGTATTGTTTATATTTATTGTAAAACGCCGCTTTACGTAAATAAATAAAATAAAACGGGGTTTTTTTTACGATATTTTAATATCCCGTTTTTAATTTACCAGAATCGGGCCTTCGGTTTAGCGTCACTGATTGAAATGACCGCACATCCGGCGTCAATTAACCTTTACCATCCTTGAAGCAGAACGGATGGAGTCTTTCCACCGTGGCATTGTAGTCGAATCATTGTCAAGGGGTCAATATAGCTAGTCAACAATGTGTATTTCTTTTTAATTGATTGAGGGACAAGCTATTGGCCGTTTGTCTATTACATTTGGGTGTGAAGTGTTGACTGTTTCGCAGATTGCGGGTGCGGGGACGCAGACACTGCGGACAGTGTTAATTCCCTATTTTGTACTACATTTACTGTGTGTCCCAGGTGGCAAGCGAACCAGCAGCCGGTGGCGACGCCCCCGCCGCCCGAGACGCCCCCCCAGGCCCCCGCCGAAGCCCCCCCGCAGGAGGAGAACGAGGAAGGGGGCCGAGACTGGCTGGACCATATATACGCGGCGTCTAGACTGGCTGTCCTGTCTTCGCTTGTCTATTTGTATGGCAGTGGGGCGAGGTTATTACTGGTCGCTGTTCTAGTCGTTGCTGGATACCTGTAAGTACTGATTGTTTATTAATTTATATAATTAAAACGGTGTTAATTATATTTTTTTATAGTGGTAGGTCGCATCTGCAAGAGTTCGCCTGGAGTACCACATCTTTGCCAGATATTCATCCGTCAGTAGCGAATACTGTGTTCCGATTTGAGGGGCACTATTTCGAAATAACTGGGCGTGTGAGACTTCAGAACTAATGTCTCAGGGTGACCAGTGCAGTGCCACACCAGATTATGTAATGCAAGCAAAGTTGTAGACCATAGTGACCCCTCCGCGTTCTGGGACGCCCTCTCATTAGCCCCCGCTACTATTCTGGAGGGTATATCCCTACTTATATTATAAATTCGAAAGTAACTCTGTCTGTCTGTCTGTTGCCCTTTCACGCCTAAACTACTGAACCGATTGAAATGAAATTTGGTACAGAGATAGTCTAGAGCCTGAGTAAGGACATAGGGTACTTTTTAATGCGAAAAAAGCATTGTAAGTGTTTGAAATAGGGGATGAAAGTTTGTATGGAAGTTTCGTCATTTATGAAGGTAGAATATTAAAATTTATTTTTTAGGCTTTTGATTAGAATTAAATAAATTTGGCATTCAAAGTTTGTGAGAATTTTACGCTTGATGGGTTAAAGTAAAAATAGGGGATGAAAGTTTGTATGGAAATATGTAAGGTTTCGGCTGAACCACTGCACCGATTTAAAAAATTATTTCACTAATGGCAAGCTACATTGACAGCGAGTAACATAGGCTATATTTTATCACCATATTCCCGCGGGAACAGGAACTACGCGGGTGAAACCGCGGGGCGCAGCTAGTAATATTATACTTGGTTTAATTAAGAGGGGAGACCACTGCTCAGCAGTGGGCCGATATGAGTTAATGATGATAATGATGATAAGTATTAATTTCACCCAGAAAGACTGGAAGTGTTATCTGCCACTTTTGACTATACAATGAATTTGTATTAGTTTATGCAAATTATTATATCAATGAAGAATTCTTGTTTCTGTATAACATTAATAAATTGAAATTTCAGACACCAAATTGGGTTCTTCCGCGACCTCAACCTGAACAACCCACAGCGCAACAACCAGCCAGCTGGCAACCAACCGGCCAATCCCCCGGCTGGCGACCAGCCAGCGGCTAACCCCCCAGCTGGCAACCAGGCAGCCCCCAACCAACCGGCCACAGAGCAACCAACCAGCGACAACCAACCGAACCAGCCAGCGAATGTGGACGACAATCAACCGTCTCTACTCGCTGCCACTTGGATGATATTCATGTCGTTCTTCGCTTCCCTTGTACCTGATGTTAATTAGTGAATTTTAAATGTAATTATACATTTATAAATAGGCTATAGTACACATGGATGTTTTGTAATGCTGCACAGTACTAGAACCATACACAAAGATGCTTATATTGTAACACCATGTTTAAAAGAAAAACACTTTTTTGACACATAACGAAACAATTTCCAATCTAATTCCTGAGGGGTGTTAACTGTTAACACGCCAATCGATCGATTTGATCGATGGTAAAAAGAGTTCAGTCGATGTCGATCGATGACACCGAAGTTTTTGGAGGGAAAGGGTGACGAAGCAGGATTTGAACCTGTGACCATTATGGGGTTACTGTTCCATCGCTCTTACCAACTGAATTACTGGTATTTCTACATTCGAAGACTAGTAATAGATAATATTATAATTATATTATCTCCTTAATAGGGAGATAAAACGTTATTGTCTTAAACCAGCAATAAATACTGTGCGGTAATACAGAATAGCTCTTTAAGTGCTAAGGTTCATTCTACGTAGCTTGATTCGTGTGGATTTATTTTGAGCTGTACAAAGGCTAAATTTAAGGTTTATTTTAAAATGAAATTTAAAACGTTTTCAAATGAACCAGCGACCGTTTGCCGACGTTATAACTGCATCGATGGATTGTTTGTTTTATGAAACGATATGGTTATGTGTTGATAATTGAATTTATCCAAAAAAAATATGTCTTTACGCTTCATTGAATTGTCAACTTTAATTGAGAGTGAATAAGATCTGTTGTGATTACCTTCGAATAAAATGCTAATGTCTTGCTTAACACACGTTTAGTGTGAAAAATGCCTCAGCCATTTAGTCTGTGGAACGGACCGGGCTCCCGTGCCGGATTAAGGCCTAGTCCTCCTCACAAAAGGGGATTATTCTGTAAATCCCCTCAAGCCGTTCCCCTCGAGGGGGATTTTTGGCTTTTTTCCGGAAATCCTAATCAAATCTAGCTACCCCATAGGTTGATTTCCAGAAAACAGGTGAATTCAAAATATTTATTCAGTTATCAATGCAAATTAGATGGTTTTAATTAAATTGAGGCAATGTTTTTTAAAATAAGTTACTAATATCGCAAAGTTCTAAATGTGATATATTCTTTAATCAACTAACACTGACAGCCCAGTGGTTAAATTTCATATTTTCAGTCATAACTGACCTTTCTGTAATGAACAAAAAAATATTGAAAAATGTATTAAAAAATATGAAAAATCTACGTAGGCAGTTAGGTACTGAATACGAAACCAAATACTACATGTAAATAATTTATTCTTTCTAGTTTTTAGTCTAGGTTTAGTTCTTTGTGCTGTTTTATTGCCTATAATTATCCATATAATACTGTAAATAAAAGTCCCTTCAAAATGTTGTTGTAAATATCATGATACTGCTGTATCAAGGCGATTGTTTCTTTCAAAATATCGTGTTCCATAAAGATTAATGTTTTGCTAGATTTTACGTTAAACATTTTAATGTTTTAAAAATTATATCAGTTCACTCTTAACTGATAAAAAAAATATCAATTCAGCTGTATTCTCCAGTCTTATCGTGACCACGGTCACTTGTGTACTAAATTGATATTAAATTGTTAAAATCATATTTTAATACGAATCTAAGCTCAAATTAGACCCGCTTATGTCTAGTTAATGTGAATTCAGTTTGCAAAAGTCTAAAAACTCCAAAATAACGACAATGTAGTGAGAAGAAATAAATACAGCATTTGGGATCTTTATAGAGCCTGGGTACCCTGAAATAAACGTTACGATACGAGAGCAGCTATCCATTCATTCACTTTAATGACAACTCGGACTGGCCTACGCTGTCTAGAGGATACAAGGATCCTAAACTATTAATATTTATTAGAATACGAGTGAAAGGAATAAACCTACATAGATATCAGGATGTTGTCATAATACCCGTCAAGTTGTCCCTTCTAAGGGGGATCGTGACACTTCAAAAACAGGCTCAAAATTCCCATTAAAACATTCAATGCCGGCAAGTGGTGATTATAACACCTTTTTGGAAATAATCCCCCCTAGTGGGGGTCACTTGGCGGGGATTTTTAAAATAAACATATTTGTCCACTGCTTTCGTGATGCAATAAAACACAGGAAAAAAAACAATTGGTTTGGCAGTCCGGTACAATAGCACGCTTTATTTTATACTATTTAACGAACTGTATCTGTATAGCCTAAACCTGTGAACCTTTATTATATAACAATATATAAAAATCTATTGTAAATATATGTAACGTGTAATTTTTATTTCTTAATATTCTTAACTCATATTCATATCGATGGTAATTATTTTGATCGCAGTCATGTAGATAATAATACTTGTAAATAGCTTAGATAAACGATAGAAGCATTCATCGTGATCGAGGTATAAATGTGTCCAAAACGTGCAATGAAGTCTAAAGAAGACCAATGTTACAAGAATTTGCAATGTTGAATGAATTTGTGAAGCAAAAATTCTTGTTACCCAAATATTGTATCCCAATCCATGACGGCTCAAGAGGTAAGACATTTCCGTGTGAGTTTAATGATTAGGTGGTCCCATAATCTCTGCCAACAGATGATGAATGTTTTAACGGGAATTATGGGAGCTCATTTTGTGAAAAGTGTAATCGCCCCTAGTTGGGACAACGGGAATGAACTGATATTCTGTCCACGTAATCTCTCCATGCACAGATTTAAGCCTCGTATTCATTAGGGGACTAATGTTCCGCGACGTCGCTTAAGTCTGGCAACATTGCGCGACTTGTTCAGGCCGCTTCAGTTGAATTGCTCGGCTAAATGAAGTGGACGAAAAACGTCACGAGATGTCAGTCGACATCGCCCAACGTCGTGCGACGTCTCTAGCGACGTGTCGCGGGACATTTGTCTCCTAATGAATACAATGCTTTGTGTTACTTGATACTAAAGCAACCTAAGTTGATACTAACGACGTAAATATTTCAGTTTTAGTTGGTGAGAGAGTATGAGAGGCTATTTGTAAAGTGTCCCCACCAGGGGCGATTTACAACATCGGCAGTGGGGATTTGGGGACACTTGATAAATATTATGGGGATGAGTAAAATTTTAAATACATTTTATGACTGTCGGATTGGATACTTTCTTTGTCTGCTGTTCCCTAAAGTAAAAATGTTGTGTTTATGATATGAGACGTCTAAATGTATGGAAAGAGGTTGTAATATTAATTCGGAGCTATTTACAATTCGATTTCTATAGCATATAATGTAAATGTAACATATTGTAATATTAAAAATTGCTACTTACAAGCGGTTGTACACATTTAGTAATGGGACCGAGAGGACATAGAAGGCTGGTTCATAATCGAATACCAGGATGAGACGTAGCCTGGAAAAGGACTAAAAGTTACTTCTAAAAGGGTGGTCGGTCTCGCCCCAGCTGACCTAGGAATTATTTAATAGGTTAGTCTAGGCTTCAATAGTACGTTGGTTCCATGCTGGAACTAAATGATCTCAAGATGATCCCCTAAAATTGACGGGACCCACTGAAGAGCCCCAGCCGGGGCGCGGCTGATCAACGTTTTTAAAACTTTTAGACGTTTTCCACATAGGGCATGTCTCATCCTGGTATTGGATCAGGTGGTTACCTACTATGCCTTCTCGATCCAAAATTGAAGAATTTGGGTAATTATCTTTAAGTAGAGGTACATTTGGAATGTTCTTGCGTGTGTTCATATCATGAACATAACAATGATTTTTAAGAAAATCATAAAGTGCAAATGCTTTTAAGTATAAATATAGATCTAAATTATATTTTTAAATGTTTTTGGTCATTGAGTAAGTGTTCGTGTAATCCGTTATTTACTAACGGAGTCGGCGACTATCGCCGTGCGAAACTCGATCGTATAGTTAACTGTTTTAGAGTTCATATTGTTGGTGCCATCTTTATTCAGTTTACAACCTAAAATAAAGGTGGGGATTCATACAAAGAATCATGCATTTCATTGTAATACTTAGTTGGTCTATTTATTGATATTAGATGTGGAAATGTAGTAAATGCGTACCTGTGATAAGTTCTCTTTTTGTTTGCACCCTTGTCTTGAAATAAAATGTTGAAAGGTCATTTTGATTTTATTTGTTTATATCACTTACATCACTTTTGGTTCTTTAATTTAGCTTTTAGTTCTATGGTTGCATTATTCGGGAAATCCCCTTTAACCGTGGCCGCGTGGGGATTTTGCCTTAGATTTTATAATACTATCAACAGGACGTGTCACGATCACATACATAGATCCAGTCACAACTAGGCTTCCCTGTATCTAGGGAATCGGAAACTACGCGGACACGCTTTGCAGTGGGGAAATAATAATATAAACCCCATGATCCACTTACGAGATGGCGCCCGTCAAAGAAGGTATAAAAATATTACTGAATTAAAATATATTTATTGACAGAACTTAAATAACAAAATAAATAAAAGGAAAACCAACTAAACTTAAAAATCTAACAAAGAGGGTGTCCATGAGGCATGGTGCCAAGAACACTGGCTGCATTTCCACGTTGAATAGCAATAGATATTCTCTGTGCAAGAAATGAGCCAGCCCTCTTGTCACCAGCGGCGTCGACTAAACGAGGAAATAATTGTGAATTAAATAATATACATTTTTATTGTTTTATAGAAAGTTTTGAAGGGAGGCCTTTGCCCAGCAATGGGACGATTTAGGCTGATAATATAGAAAATTTAGTTATCCCTCTGATATTATAAAAACGAAAACTTGTGTTTGTTTGTCTTCTCTTCACGGCAACGGCCGAGCGGATTTTGATGAAAGTTACATAGATACCTTAGGTCCTACAGTAAAAGATAAAAAACATTTAATACTCTTATCCAGTACTAACTTCCGGTTCATGTGGCATATTAATTAACTCGAGTGAAACCGCGGGGCGTAGATTGTATTTTATAAAAAACATCAACATTGTTTAAGGTATTTCTTTCATTCTTTTTGATATATAATAATAAGAAAACTAGATAAGTAAAACTTTTAATATCAATTTAATAGTCGTCACTAAAATCTACATCCATAATTTGTTCTTCATAATTATCAGTTTTTTTTACTTTTGCTGCTTCAAGATTACCGATTTCTTCTACACTCTGATGAGCATCATCAGTAACTTCGTCTTCACCTTCATCATTTTTAAAACTATTACCAGTAACATGCTTCTCTAAAACTTCTGTACTTTTGCTTTTTGAAGAATCGGTAACATTGTTAGATTCCAATAAATCCGAATTGATCTCACTTGTAGCCATTTTTTCAACATTTTTGTTGCTATCATCAGAAGTTGCCTTTATTTTATCAGAACTATGTTCAATATTATCACAATTTGAACTAACTTTACATTCATCAGCTGTATCATCATTTTCATTCATGACAACATCATTAATTCCCGAGATTTCTTCTATATCATCGTCTTTAACAGTATTTTTACTCTGACCATCAATATGTGTTTCCTCACCACCATCACATGTACGACTGTTATGAATATCAACAGTGACCGGTTCATTTATAACAAGCATATTATCATCTTCATCTGAACTGTCAATAACATTAGATCTGTTGTTCCTAACTTTAGGTATTTCATCATCATCTACTTTATCTGTAATGCTAAAATCTGTATTTTCTTCTGTGGATACAGCCTGTACATTGTCAGTTGCAACTATATCAGAATCTTTAGAAACATTGTCTTGTAAACTTGTGTTAGTTTCAGAAGTGTTTTGCTTTAGTCTTGCAAGTCTTCTCTCTTCGGCGAGCTGCCTGTTCCGGAGCATTCTCTGGCGTTGCTCCTCGTTTATCGATGGAGATGATGTGGCCTTTGGCATAGTGATTGTCCTGTAATTCGGAAAAGTTATTATCATTTTTTATTTTATAAAGAGGAAAAGTTTTGAGCCTGTTAAAGGATCTCAATAATGGCAGTAGGCTCTTTGTATGATCAGGGTCCTGATTGCTGGATAACATACCTACCTCCGAAATAATTCTAGGGTAGGATTTCCTCACAATGTTATCCTTCACGTGATAGTTACATACATAAGTTTTACAAGAAATACAGGTATGTGCCTGCACTGCAATTTCAACTCACAACTATCTCCTTGGAAGGCAGACATTCTCCCACTAAGCTACCACCACTTTAATGCACCATTAAAAATATTGAGCGACGGAAAAAGTTATGAGAGGAATTGGTTCAAGAACTGAATCAAATCCATGTAGAAACTCTCGCTTGACTACCGCGCCAATCTCAGTTCCCAATAAAAAATAAATCCAATACTCACTTATCAGTCATTGGAGTACTGAATGCCGGTTTCCTTACAGAACCCGGGGCTGGGGTAGCTCGAGCTAGTTCAATCTGCTGCTGCAGCAGCTTATCAAACTCATCTTCTTCCTGAACGGGCTTCGGAGGTGCTTCATCATCACTTGAGTCTCTTTGCACTACTGTCTCTTCTGACATATATTGGTCTGTGCGGATTTTGGTGAGGTGAACCTGAAATAATAATCATTATCAACTCATATTGTCATATAGCTGGTCTCTCCCCACTTATGTGAGGATTAGGCCATAGTCTACCACAGGAGCCGGGTCTGGCTTGGTGGATCATATAATGACTGAAATAATTAATTTATTCATACTATAGTAATTTTTCTTGCTTACCATGACAGGTCTTTTTTTGCCTAGTGTTTCGATTTTCTTCAAGCAGTCTTCAAACTCGAATTTAGGAAACAGTCTGTAAGCCCAGTGTTCTAATTTTTTTAGAACTAAATCTAGGTCTTCTTTTTCATGTCCTTTGCCTGAAAATAATATTGTAATGTCAAGATAAAAAAAAATTCTAAATGGGTCCCTAGATTGCACTCATGAAAGTTCACTAACTCGACCACCGGATTTCGAATAAGTAAATCCAAATGAGAAGAACCGACAAGAAACTCTTTGGGTAATTTTTATCAATATGTGTGTAATATTTTATTACATTTCAGTGTTGTAATCTGGTGGCCTAACCCTCCTCATGAAAGTGAGGGGAGACCCATGCTCAGCACCGGATCTTATGGGCTGATGATGATGATGAACCTGGTGGAAGCCTGGTGGTGGTGGTGGTGCCTGTGTGGTGGGAATGTATGCCTGTTGTAATTGTGGTCAGGCCGGATCAGTGACTACAGCCTACAGGATTTAACGTTCACTCCTGAACTGTGTTTTTATAATTTTACAGCCAGGCATAGCGTGCAACCCACACTGCTGTATTGTCAATTTTGTCACTCCAGTTGTGCATATTCGCACTGCCGATTGTGTTTAGTTACGACACAATGCTAGTAAACAGGAAACACACACATTGTGTGATGATTTGCAAAAGTGCCAAAAAAAGTAATATGGTTCAGCAGAAAATGTGTTAAAATTATTGTGGTGAATTATGATCTTTCTGCAGCCTCAGACAATGTGGTGACATTATATGCTATGTTTCAAGCCAAGCCCTATAAGTTGACTCGTAAAGAAGAATCAATCTATGCCAACAAGGGTTTAATCCCACCTCGATGAATACCCTACCTTTAAACTTGAAGTCCTTGAAATGTTCAGGTAGTACCTGAATCCCCCGCGGCCCTGTCAGGCGAGCTGGGTTGAGAATGACTCTGGGGTTTTTGACAATGCGCTTTGGCTTAGCTGACCCTGGTTCTACGCGTCTTTTGTCTTCCTCTGTAATTGGACGAGATTAAGGAATGACAGCCAAGTATTTCTTTAAAAGTTCAAGATATTGGTAGGTGTTTGTCTTTTTAAACCGAAACTAATAGATTCGTTTCTTAGTTTTATTATTGAGGATTTGTCAGAAATGTTAAATTGAGACTTATTAAACAAAGTAGTTTTTCTTTCAGGCAGTGTTATGTGGACAGAAGAGGTTATGTTTACTGAATTAATATCCAGCCGCTGCTCTCTCCAATGAGTTTTACACTGGTCTCAGTGGTAGGAGAAACTACCTAAATTACCTGCTTCATCTTCCTTTTCGCTATTACTATTGCTGTCTGGTGAGGACGGTCTGGGCCTTTCGTCGTACTCGTCACCTTCAATAATACGCTCTAACTCTTGAGCCTCACCAGCTTCGTCTTGGAGAAAGACGTCTTCTAGCAATGACATTCTTAGAACAAACAATTATTAACAAAAAGTGATAAAGAGATCTATTTCTTTTGATATTTATTATTTACTATTTACATCAGCAAATTTAATTTTTTATGGTTTGAGCGGGAAAATTATATTTTTTTCGTTTCTCGCTCACTCACTGGGAAAAGTGCGATTTGAAACATGAATATGTAAAACCGTGAAATCATTTACATTTTCGATGAATTTGTTCAACTCACTGATATTAAAAATGCGAATAATTCATACTCTCTACAAATGATTATCTATACCAGCGCGCTTCAAATAGCATGGTAGCATTATTTTATTAAAATTTAATAATCATTTGGGACCATAATTAAAGTTGGAAGATAAATAGTTTATACAAATCCTTTTCAAAATCTTTTGAACATAAGCTTATTTTTATCTGTGGCGTGGACTTCGATAGTGCAGTGCCGTTTCCGCAAATCAAAATCGATAATCTCCCTAAGATAAATCGAGTTACATAAACTGCATGAAATCTATATCCATATCTATACTAAAATATAAAGCTGAAGAGTTTGTTTGTTTGAATGCTAGGATCTCAGGAACTTAATTGAACAATTATTTTTGTGTTGAATAGTCCATTTATCGAGGAAGATTATAGGCTACATAACATCACGTTACGACCAATAGGAGCGGAGCATCAATAAGAAATGGGACAAAAATAGGGGTCAGGATCTATTTATACGATCGTGACACGCGACACGTTTTTTTTTTCGCTGATTGTAGTTTAACTATGCCTAGGTAACGTGATGGTTTTTCATCTGGGCAACGCAGAGCACTTGCGGAAAAACTGGAATTAAATGGTGAAACCTAACATCTATAATAATATATTACGATACATTCTAATCATTTTCGAGACTTTACTTTATTAATTAATCAGTATAACACAAGACTCATCAATTCCGCTAGCAGTTTTGATATCTGTGTGGAATTGTGAATTCTGTGCTCTCTGTGGATTCACCTTCTCTCTATAAAAAATCGATTTCTCCACCAAACCGTTACACACAAACGAAACTTTTAGAAGAGGTGGTGCAACACTAAGAAGTCACGTGATCAGCTTGCGTTTGAGCGCATTCTCAGGTATGGACAATTTAGATTTTTTTCTTCAAAATCAGTTATTTTTGCGCTAATATCATAGTAATAAGGTAATTAAAGGTGTTCCGATGCTATGGTGTGTTGATGTGCGTGAAATGGAGGTGTTGTTCGGTGCTGTGAACCGTTATTTCATCAACAAAGACTGTCAGTTTGATACCAAGAAAGGTGCTTCAAGAATGGCGTCCCCCACATGTGCCGCTGGCCCGTTGAGTTTCGTCTTGACCGTACTGGAATATGATGACGTGAGCCGCTGCAATGGCGGGGAAAGCGAACGTGTACGGTTTTTTCCGACGTTCCGGCAAGAATTTTCATTTTGTGCCGACTTTCTCACAGTGCCCTTGCAGCTAGTCAATGATTCATTTATTGTCCCGATTTATGGGAAATTTGGCTAAACAGTTCCTCGGTTTTGCCGTCAAATTTACTATCGTTGTTGTGTAACATGGGTTAATTAAGTTCTAAGCATTTATCATCACGAAACAATGCATTTTTCTCTGGTGTTACGCCCAAGTGTTTTGTTTACTACGAAGCGGCTTGGCGCGACTGGATTCAAATAATATTTTACAGTTATCATTACTATCTACAGTCTTCTATGTAGTGGTGATACTCCATTCATTAATTCCACATAACAATGCCCTACAAGATAACATTGGTCAATGTTGATTTGTTTATCCAGCAATATACTGTTTTTTTTGTTTATTTCGCTATCAAAGAGGTTTTGTATGACTTCATATAAAATTTTGAACATCTGCTACAAACCATTGTCTAAAATAAAATCAAAATATTTACTTAGGTGGCTGTCATTTAGCTGTAGTAAACAATACATCATTTTTTGCATGTCTTATCCTTGTTATCACTTTCTTCCAATTGCTGCTGTTAGCAAATTTATTTTTAGATACAATATAGGTATTGTCATACTTTGGATTTTTCTATTATATCACATTGATTAAACATAGAATTTTGAAATTACAATCATATCCAGCAAGTAACAGAAAAGGTTTTGTTGAAGAATTTATAAAATACGGATTTATTACTGCAAGCTAATTAAACACCATCGATGTACTGTTAATCACTCGGGAGTTCCATAGTCTGCCTTCAGTCTCTATCATCAAAACAGCCCGCTGTCACCATAATATTGCAATTGGAACTCGATAGTCATGCAAAATTTCAGCTCAAGGAGACTGCATCAAAAGTGATTTGACCCTGACACACATCTATTCAACCATACTTGCTATTAATAATAAAGACCATAAATGAAGTGTGATGGACTCATAATTGATACTTCGCTGAACGATCCATGCGGCGGTGCACTGCCACAACTGTGTATATTTTCTTCGAAGTTAAGCACAATCAAACATATCACTGGTATCATTAATCTTTGTATGAAATTGTGTATGAAGCCATGGTATCTGTGGCAGGCTTTAGTTTGCAATTGTCTACATCATAAAAAAAATGGGTTTCTTACCATAGAATAGAATAGAATAGAATAGAAAATACATTATTGTACACCAGTTCAGAAATACACAAGATACATAAAATAGAAATTAATGAAATAAATATAGTGCAATGGGCAGACTTATTGCTAAAACAGATCCCTTCCAGTCAACCTTTGGATGGAGTGATGCAATGCAGCATCGAAGGTTGGTGGTGTTAATAAGTACATAATTTACATTTTACAATAACTACTATGTGATTGTTAGATGAGTAGATCAATTGATAGTAGTTTGTTAAACTATATCAGGGCCCTTGAATGTCCTGACATAGTCTTACACCCTTTAACAAACAACAAACAACTTACTTTTCTAGACTATTTAGAGAACATAATTTGTTTGCAAAACGTCATGGTCAATTTAAAAGAAGTTTGTAGTGGGTAACTTTAATAGCCCAAACATATGTATGTTATGTAAATTAATCGCATTTTTTCAAGCAAAAGAAACCTTATTTCATCTAAGTAAGGGTTGTTTCTTGATTTATTTTTTGTAGCAAAGACTAAACCAAGGCCATTGCTTAACTATTTACAGAGTCAATGACCTTTTATAAATCTAATAATACAATTTTTTTTTAATCTCTTACATGTGCCATTTATAGATGACAGTTTTTTAATTCAGCCTCCGTGGTGTAGAGGTTGATAGCCGATAGCTAAGCATGCATATTCCCTTCCGGCACAGTGCAAAGATTTGTGTGAACTGCAGGTATTTGATTTGAGCTTGGGTGTTTGTGGGGGCCATGGCCCTCGTAATCCCTGATTCCCTAGATACAAGGAATTGTTGTCCAGCTGGGTCCGTGACCAAGTGTCCTACAAATCAACACTGACTGCTGTGCCGATTTTCTGGTCTAGCCACGGTTACGGATCTGCACACACCGTTATGATTTCCCATACAGCTAACACCACAGTTGCGTTTTCTCGCACTCGCGGCATGTTATGAAAAACACAAAGAACATGAGTATGGGAAAACTCAATGTTGGTGTGTGCAGATCCAGTACCTGTGGCTAGACAAGAAAATCGGCTCAGCAGGCAAAGTGTTAATAGAACGAGAGCCTATATCTGAGCAGTTAGATAACGTTGCTTACGATATTGAAGTTTACATCAAGGTTATTATGCTAAGAGACTGTTACGGAGGCAATAACCCCCAAATCTGACCTTGCAAGTCAACAAAAATGGCAGAATAATTTATCGTGGCCGTTGACCTAGCTTCTATTCAATGGCACCTAGCTTTTATTAACACGTTCAATGCTGAAAACACAACTGTGGTGATTTTCATAACTTGCCGCGAGTGCGGGAAAACAAAACTGTTGTTTTTGTTGTATGGGAAAACGCTGTGGAGTGTGCAGAGCCGCACCCGTGGCTAGACCAGAAAATCGGCACAGCAGTCAGTGTTAACTTGCAATGTTTGTATGTTAGTCAGTTTTGTTTGTTTAGGTAAAATGTTGCAAGTAAGTTTTGACCCAGCTTCCGTTGTTGAATAGAGTTGAGATTTTTCACGCTGGTCCAGTTTCGGTGCCCACATTGTTATGGTGACAGAAACGGAAGGTAGACTATGGAACTCCTCAGTGGCTAACAGTAGATTGATGGTGTTTGGCCTCATTTTGATCAGCTTGAAGTACCAAAATACGTATTTTATGAAAACTTGTTTGGAAACATGTTTTTACCACTAAGGTTTTTGCTTCTGAACCCTGGAGTTAGGGGAATGACAGCGTTTACCATCAGATGAGTAACCTGTTCGTATTTGAAAAGCATATTTTCGTTACATTGTTATTTATTGTAGTGAAATAGAATATGTTCTAACAGTAAATAACAGTATAATGTACTTGATCAAAGTTCATCTCCTTATTTACACCATTATAATATTATCACATGTCAACACATTTAAACTGATGACATGTTACATTTTAAACAAATTGGATAATATTTCTCTGTGATATTGGTGGTAGGCATGTTCTTCTTTTAGTTGACTAGTATGAGACGAGCATGTTTTACCTGATTGTAAACGCTATGGCTGGCCATAACAGTCACAGTGTCATCTAGAACTTTGCATCTTATAATCTTGAGCAGGACTGCACTGAGCTCGTTACGCGAGACATCAGTTCTTAAGTCTCATATGCCCAGTATCTAGTTCAGTATATCCTTCTTTACTAGCTTTATTAGCTACACCCGATGTATTCAATCTTGGCTTGTGATCATTCCTTTTTTTTCCACATTGAATTCCATTGTAGACATAGCGGCGCCCTGTGGTTTCACCAGCGTAATTCCAGTTTTCCCGCTATAACGTTGCATTTCCCAGCATCCACCACGTTCCTTAGGAATAGCTGAATATTACGAAAAAATCAAATGTCAACTTGTGAGTTCTAATCTAAAAGAAATCATAATTTCCATTTTTTCCCAATATTCCAATTTACCAGGTCGCTTTTCCTATTTTTGTTTTCATAAAAATCTTTAGGGACCTAAACAAAAGTATGAAAAAAAAAGATGGTCACTAAAAATTCAGACTTCAGAATTTTAAATAACAAAGTTACAGGGGGTTTGAAAATTTACCGGCTTCGAGAAAAGGATCGTACGGTTGTGCCTTTGCTTTGCTCGATTGGCGGGGGCACTGCTGTGCCCCCAGATAATTTTTTCACAGCTCTCTTTGACACTTTATTGTCAATGTATTTTGTTTTTTAGCACTTCATAGTATCGGCATGCCTAACTCAAATGATGCAATGAATTGGTTGAGGAAGTTGACCTATAGTCCTTGTGGATTTTCCTTGTTATTGAATTTTTTTATGTAGGCATCTATTAGTAGGGAGATGGCGTTTATGGATATGGTTATATTAAGATATTTCACTACAACATAGTATGGAATTAAGCAAGAAATGTGGTCTGTCCATGTAATTTGTAACGGTGCTCATAAAGTATCACCAAGTCACATGCATTGGTTGGTCCAAGACGAACAACACATTTCTTTCAACAACAACAAAAACTAAGATTTTTGTTATTTTTTTATATTTTTTTTTTTATTCGTTACAGAGAGATTTGGCTCATTCATTAATTTCATGAGGTTTTATATACATGCAGTCACGCTTTTCTCCCGTCGGGGTAGGCTAGGCTGATACTAAATCTTTCCTCATGCTACGATCCTAGCGGAAAGCAGTACACGGAATCCCGGACACTACTGGTTTCTGGAATTCCAGACCAATTGGCTGTGTAGGGTGCGTGGTGGCGTCACACCCTTTCCACCTGATCTCATTCACACAAAGAACATCAATCCATCTTTTATTCATCGTCTCGCACACTTCCTTAATCTTATCTTTCATGCCTCCTGCAACATTCATCGTAGTAGTTGTTGCTGCTAAAAATCATTAATAAATTGTTTTTGTTGTTTCAGCTACTTGTAAATAGAGGCTGTAAATATAAAGTACATATAGTTTAAAGATGAGTTTGGGTGCGCGCGCCACCAGAGGTGGTGCGAAGGGCAAGGACAGACACGCCCAGGACAAGGGCAAGTCTGACAAGCCACAGCCCAAGGAGAAGGTCAAACCACAGGTCAGTAGCTTGGGCACTTGTACAGTCGAGACTCGGGATCTCAAAACGAGCTGAACATGTCCCAACTTAATTTAATATACAACCTTTTTTTGTTTGTACAATCTGAAATTTCAAGTATGGAGATGTTTAGCAGCTTTTGTGGCAGACTGTACACCATACTCAAGAAATGAAAATCATTTATATACACATTATTGCTCACATTTATTTATTTCGTTTTTTCTTTATTTGACTGAGTGACGAGACGAGCAAGTCGTTCACCTGATGGTAAGCGCTACGCCTGCCTATAACAGTCATAGCACCACCCAGAACTCTGCACTGCATAATCCTGAGCGGCACTGCACTGCGCTCGTCACCCTGAGACAACGACTCTAAAGCCGATTGAGCTTAGTTAATACGACACAACGCCAGTACACAGTAAACACACACGTTGTGTGAAGATTTGCAAGAGCCAAAAAGTTAAACGGCTCAGCGGTGAACATGTTAAATTTTTATTACCACACTAGTTTTCTAAAACTCTGGGGATAAAAATTTTTTGCTCACGGTAAATGGAAATTTCTCAAACAACCATTATGTATGCGCCAACACTACTGCTAAATGAATTATGCCGTCTCGGGGCTCCTGTGAATAACATTTTTTACTTTGACTTTCATGTATGCATGTGATCGTGGAGTGATATATATTTTACTTGTTTACGCACACACTGCCAAATATGTACTTGCCTATAATATAACGTGTCTATCTGTTTTGGCAATGTTCTAATGTACCATGTTGTTTTGGCAGGCAACGACAGAACAACTACGGATGGCCAGTATGATCGACCGTAAAGCAGACGACAGCGCCGATGTCAGAAAAATGCTTAAAATGGTAAATGGCATGGCAACAATTTTTTTATTTATTTCAGTGTTTAACGGATACGAGCAGGTCGTTTACGTGATGGTAAGCGCCACGCTTGCCCATAACAGTTAAAGCGCCACCCAGAACTTTGCATTTTATAATCTTGCACGTGCAAGTCTCGTGCCCAGTAATTTTGCTGTAAACAGTGCCCTGCAAACCGGACAACAGTGTTGAGTTGTAGCTAGACGCTTTATTCTAATTTTTTGCGCTAATTCACTAGGCTATTTAGATATTATCGATGATTAAAAATTGCTGTCGCTTTACTTTTACGTAATCAGGAAGCTGGTTCGTTGGACCTTGCTTCTCTTGGACAGTAAACAGTTGTGAAATTGAATACCATGGTTGTTTCCAGGTACAAGAGCTGATGGAGATGACGTGTCGCACGGAGGACGAGGTTTGTTCCGCGCTGCACGACTCTGACAACGACGTCATGGTCGCCTGTAACATACTGCTGGAGACCGAAGGCACGGTCACGGTGAGTCACTGCCTGTCTACTTTCCTTTTGCTCGACCGTCCCTGCTGTTTTTTCCTACTGTACCCTATCCTTTTGTTCTACCGTCCACAACTATGACCCTCCTGCAACGTCTACTGCCCTTTGGTTTGACTGTTAACTTCTTTGGTTCGAACGTCAATTGACCATTTTTTCGACCGTCCACTGACCTTGTACAACAGTCTACTGACTACTCTCTACTACAGGGCGAATGGCAGACTAGCGAGAAGAAGAAGAAGAAGCCACCCGCCGCCACTAACAACGGCGAGGTGGAAGCGGTGCGCGAGCCTCGCAGTCGCTCCGGGCCCCGCCCGCGTAAGTTACATTAGTTTTTAAGTTTTGAATGTGCTCGCATCCCTGTATGAATTGGTCTTAATAAATGCTTAATTATTACGTTCTCCAGGTCGCGGGTCGGGCGAGCGTGGGGAGCGGGGGGAACGGGGGGAGCGCGGGGAGCGAGGCGACGGGGTAATGCGGGGGCGGGGAGCGGGGCGAGGCGGGCGTGGTGCGGGGCGGGGAGGCCGCGGCGGCGCGGGGCGGGGCGGCCGCGGTGGCGCGCGGCCCCGCCCCGACCGCACACACGACTGGCCGCACCATCCGCAGCCAACGGACGGTCAGTATACACTCATAGCGCGGGGCGGGGAGGCCGCGGCGGAGTGTGGCGGGGCGGCCAAAGCGAACCATAATGTCTACGTATGGTCCTTCGAGTCTCCGAATGCACATTAGCAATTGATAGTTTGTTATATGAATATCAGGATCGCACAGTAAAGTAAAAGAAGCGTTTATCTGTTGAGGATTTAATTCAGAATAAATCATATAATGGCAATATTAATGATATGATAGTGTAAAATGTCTCTCCCAGTCAATACAATGATTAAATGCTGACTCTGTTCTCTAACTACATCATAACTTCTGCTACTACACTGAGCTATGGACAAAACTGTTTTAAAACTGTTTACATAATCCTTACTTATATTATAAATGCGAAAGTAACTCTGTCTGTTGCTCTTTCACGCCTGAACTACTGAACCGATTGAAATGAAATTTGGTACAGAAATAGTCTAGAGCCTAGGGAAGGACATAGGCTACTTTTTATCGCAAAAAATGCATTGTAAAGGTTTGAAATAGGGGATGAAAGTTTGTATGGAAGTTTCGTCATTTTTGAAGTAAGAAGCTTGAAATTTATTTTTTAGGCTTTTGATTATATGTAAATAAATATGACATTCAAAGTTTGTAAAAATTTACCATTGGGGGGGTTAAATAAATATAGGGGATGAAAGTATGTTTGGAAATATGTAAGATTTCGGCTAAACCACTGGGCCGATTTAAAACATTCTTTCACTAATGTAAAGCTACATTGACAGCGAGTAACAGGCTATGTTTTATCCCTATATTCCCACGGGAACAGGAACTACGCGGGTGAAACCGCGGGGCGCAGCTAGTATTTATATATATATAGATGTGTGTTCTGTTCGCAGCCAACCCTATGGGCGATGGTTTCCCCGCGACAGAAGACTGGGACAACGAGGAGTGGTCAGGATCTCTTTCAGACACCAAGGTATCTTACTAATCTTGCCTTTATACATCCTATTTATATTGCTAATTATAAAGTAAGTAGAGGAAGGACATCCAGATGGGTTAAGATGGGTGGAGCAAGATCCTATTGTCAAGTAGATAGGAGATAGACGTGTCTAGATGTTTACATATTTTAAACAACTTCGGTTTATTCCTGATCATGGGATCATGGATAAACTGAAAACAATATTAAATATCAAAGTTTTCCTAATGGAATTATCGTTTTAAGTTGCTATATTTCAAGTAGTAGTAGAAGTTTTTTAATATTGATTGTTTTAAAAATAAAAATATTATCGTGAAGCCAGTTTTAGTGAAGTCATCGTCAATTTTAGTGAAGCTATTGCCAAATTTAGTGAACACGTAACCAATTTTAGTTGTCACATAGCTAACTTGAGTATAACAATTAGTGTAGGTTAGTTCACCCGTTCCTTACCCGTGCGTGTGTGCTAACGTTGTAATTGCCGGCGCAGGTGTTCACGCCGAGCGTGAATCCGCAAGCCATCGACGAAAACGCGCAGCCGCTGCCTACCACGGTGAGTACCACCATCATCATCAGCATCATTTCTGACACCATGTTATTTAGCAAAAAAATAATCCTTATAATGAAGCCTTTCGATCAGTATGATAAAGCTACAGGATGATTATTTTTCACGTGTAACGGGTTCGATTCTCGGTTCAACCATGTAATTATTTAAATATCTATGAATGCAGTTTAAATTGCTTTTTAAATTCAAATAATGTCTTCTTTCAGTGAAATGTTCCATCTACAATATTCAAGGTACTTTCCCTCCATGTGGCATATCCGTGGGACACCCTGTAGATAGTGTAGATTGACTGCGGTGCTGTGCGGTAAGCTGTCGTGTTGTGTCCGCAGGAGGAGTGGGACGGGGCCGAGGCGGCGCCGGCGGCCGAGGGGCACATCCCCACCTACACCTACCACAACGCCGCCGCGCACCACGTCACGCTGGAGGTATGTAACCTCAAAAACATAGCTCAAAGCCAGATTGTTGAATAAACACATAGCTCATAGTGTGTATTGTTCAAACAGAAATGCATAAGTTGTAGCTTTTGGAGTCATAATTTATCATGCCGTTCGAGGGCCTTTGACGTGGCTATTTATTGATAAAATGCTAGACCGATGGTTGCACTTTGATGTATGGAGTGGCCGAAATGCATGCTTAACTTATGAAATGTCATTGGTCCGAGGTCGAGGTATCTATGGGAAATAGGGTATTTATACATACATACTGTAGGATGTAGTCTCTGCCTATCCCAATGGGAGTAAGATGTGACATGCAGTCACGCCTTTCTCCCGTTGGGATAGGCAGAGACTACATCTTTCCGCGTGCTATGATCCCAGCGGAAAGCAGTACACCGACTCCCTGACTACTGGTTTCTGGAACTCCAGACCAATAAGCTGTATAGGGTCCATGCGAGGTGGTGTCACATCCTTTCCGCTTGGTCTGGGTGTTTAGAGACAATTTGTTGATTGTATTTTTGTGGACCGGGCAGAATAAAGCATAAGACCAAACTGTAATCAGAATATTATCTATGTAACTCGTGGCCGTGTTTACTCTAATACAAACAAATTGGAATGTGTGGAAAATAGTGATATTTAAGTAAATGTGCGAATGTATATAAGCAGCCACAGCACATGAGCTTCGCTGTGTATAAAGTAGGTGCTTACATTGGTTAGTCGGTGATTTAATATCAATTAGCAATCGTCAGATGGCGCTGTTCTAAATACTGTCATCTGTTGCAGCAACAGTTGAATAGCGTGAGCCGCGCGTCCCCCGCGCCGCCGGCGGAGCCCCCGCACCTGCCGCCGGAGCCCTTCCTGCAGCACCAGCCGCACCAGCCGCATCAGCAACACCAGACGCACCAGCAGCACCAGTCGCATCAGCCGCACCAGCCGCACCAGGTAACGGACGAGAGGCTTTTGGTTTCTGTTTGTTTTTGACTTCGCACGTATAATGCGTTTAGATTAGTGTCAATAGTACAATTGATAAGTTTCTAGTTTTATGTATTTGCAAAGTCAAACTGTCGAATCCTAGTCAGTTGGTAGTCGAGTCGAAAACGATTGAGTAAAGTGGTGGGTGTTTTACTGAAACCCTTGGGCAGTTTTGGAGAGAACACGAACGCCATTTGCCCGCACTCGCCGCATGTTATGAAAAACACGACAGTTGTTTTCAGCACTGAAGGTGTTAATGTTTCACCAATTTTACACATTAACACACGGATAAACACAAGTTTGACTAAAATATAAATACATCAACGTCACATTTTCAGTTTGTCGCCAAAAGTCAGAACAGCGGATGTGTCGAAGGTCGAGGCCAATTTTTAATTTTCACCGTATTACATATCGGCTAGCCAATTAGTAATCCATTTTGACGGTGGATCGACGATATGTTTTACAATATGGCGGTCCATCGTTTGGTATGCTATAAATTTATAGCTTTATGATCATGACGAGTCTAGGCGGAGCTCGATTTAGTTTGCACCCGCCTATATCCGAAATGGATATAGACTGTTGCTACATAAATAATTTTAAGATCTTTATACACACAGTTTTATACAATAAAATTTATTCTTATTCTTATTCTTAAGATGAGAGTTCCGTGGGTCGCACGCGCGACTGTCGCGATAAATGCGTGCTAGATGTTAGACGTATGGCGCCGCTTCCGAGTGCCGTGTGTTTGTATTGTTGCATACATCAGTCGCGTAAGCTGCGACTCACGGAATTCTACATTTATGGTCGATGATAAAAGCGGTGGAATCACATCACTTCGCGTCACACCGCTATAATTTGGACTATTGGATATCCAATTGTCTTCACAAAGTTTGGGTCATAATATAGCTTCGATCAACTTTCAAAGTCATTAATGTCTTAAAATGTTGTTTTCCTAAACGTCAAAACGTTTGCGGCGCTGTAAATACACGGGAATGAGAGATTTTCAGTTATGTTTTAGTCAATTAATAATTTCGATATGTCCAAGTTTCAGTCATAATTTGTTCAAAAGAATTGTGATCGTAACTGTTCCCATATTTAGGTATATTTTGGCTCGATGTACTTGTTGATCTTTAAATAATAGTAATGTTTATTTCCCGGCAGGTGCAGCCCATGGGCATGTCGGGCAGCCTGACGGCCGCGCAGTCGCAGTACCTCTCGCAGCTCACGCAGCAGTCGCAGCGCCACGACAACAGTGAGTCGCGTGGCGCCAGCCTCGCTATTCGGGTTCTAAGTGTAGAAACAAATAAGATAATTCAAACTAGTAAATGTATACTTAATAGCTGTTCAAAATATAGGCCAGGAACTAGTAAAGGTTCACTTAATTTATGAATATAAAAAAATATATTAGTAATTAATCAAAATTACATTTGGACCCCTAATTCGAGTTCCCTGTATCTAGGGAATCGAGAAAAAACGACGGTAGTCGTCCCACAAACGCCCACACTCAAAGCGAATCACAAATATTTGTCATGCGTGGCAATCGAACTCTCAACTTCATGCTTCGCGGTCGGCATCAGCCCCTGCGCCACGGAGGCTGCAAGAAGGTGACGCCCCGTATGACGTAACGTAACATGCAGGCCCGTGTTGCAGGCGTGTACACGACGAACTACGGCGTGTACGGCGCCGCCGACCCACAGCGCAAGCCGCAGCGCGCGCGCGTGCCGCCGCCCTCCAAGGTACGCCCCCCCCCCCCCCCCCCCCCGTGCCCCCGGATTGCTCGATAACATACCTACCTGCGAAATTATTCCCGGGTAGCTATGTGGGTTTCCTTCCGACGGTTTCATTCACCGAAAAGCGAGTGACAATTATGTACATATGTTTTGTAATGAATACTGATATGTCACGATAATTATGTACATAATATGTCACGGAGCGATCCACTCTTGGGCCTACCGAAGAGGTCGTGATAAAATGTCACAGCCCTCATCCACATGTAGCGACACGGTCACAGGGTCACGGTCACGGATTTGAACCCAGTGTGATATGTTCCCAGATCCCGGTGAGTGCTGTGGAGATGCCTGGCGGGGGAGAAGGCGGTGGGTTCCTGGACGTCTCCTTCGGCGCCCTCGATGACCTCCCCGACCCTCCAAAGGTGATGCAGCCCAGCGCCAGCCCTATCGCCATGGTATGTACCGCTAGAGGCAGCGGAACGAACGCGGCGAGCTAGCCGTGTAACCTTACAGAAAAGGCCTCTCGCCGCGCCTATCTTTCTCAATACATTTTTTTAACGTATCGATACGAACAAGTTTTTCACCCCATAGTGAGCGCTTCGCCATATTATTTTCGGCGCCAGCCTGAAGTGTGAATTTACCCATCTTGAAAATTCTATTACGAATAAACAATCACCTACCGTATCTATTAAGTTATGTTGTTCTACATTAGTACTAACGGTTCCTCCCTCCGCAGCCGACGCAGTCCCCCGCGACGGTGGGCGCGTCCCCCCCCGCGGCGGCGGCGCCCCCCGTGGCGCACGAGCCGCCCCCGCACCCAGAGCCGGCGCCCGTCTCCTACCCCAATACGTCCAACATGGTGAGATATTGAAATTGAACTTTTAAACATAAAATCGTAAATAAGTATTAGTGAATCATTCCGAATCTAAATTTCTAAATATCATTCGCACTCGAAAGATCTAGCGGTAGAGATACGTCTGATATCGCAATTTAAATAAGTTAGTATCCTACCGACTGCTCCACTGCCCCCCGGTACTAAAACTTTTAGAAATTATGCTATAGTGATTACTGATTTTGTGTGTTGTGTGAACGTATGTTTATGTATGCTTTTTTAACTTCCCCCTCCTGTTGCAGTTGAGTGAAAGCCTCCCTCCCGCGGAGCCGGCGCCGTGCCAGGTGGTCGCCACGGAAGTGGTCGTCGCCAACACTACGTGTGAGTTCACTTCTGTAGATCAGCTCAATAAAGAATGGCTTGATTATTCCTTGAGTGTCACGCGAGCAGTTTCAACAAAAGATTCTACATAATTGGGACAAATGATTGCTTAAATCGACCAATGACACGACGAGTGGAGCGTGGCCATTCTATTCGTACCACAACATGTGATTCTAAGTGTTTGTAGGACCAAGGTTCTCGTAGTATCTGATTCTCTAGATACAGAGAATCGTTATTAGGGGTCAGAATCTACGAATGTCTAAAATAAAAGTGCTATTCAAATGTTGCTAATGTGTTATTGTAACTATTTTAATACTTATATTAATTTATATTATTATCTGTGTGCAGCGTCCCTGAGTGCTAACCTGTCAGCGTCAATGAAGCAGCTGTCAGTGTCAGCGACCGATGCGGCTCCCACGCATCTGCATAATATGCCGCACCACCGTCCCAAGGTACTCTAAACGCTCACCGTGTGGCCTATGCTCACTGTGTAACTTACGTTTTCCAGGTGATTAATGCTCACCAGGTCATATAGGTGATTTATGCTCTCTAGGTGAATAAATGTTCACCGGGTGGCAAATGCTCACTGGGTGATTTATGCTCGTGGATTCACTAATGTTAATCAAGTGTTAAATGCTCAATGGGTGATTGATGCTCAGCAAGTGATCAATGCTTGCTAGTTAGATGCGGTTGAACAATAGTTGTCGGCTCCCCAGGCGGCGGCGGCGCAGACGCTGTACGCGCACCACGCCGTGTCGCACCACCCTCCTGCCGTGTACTCCGCCAACGTGTACGCGCCGCAGGTCAATATTTTAATTTTATAACTAGTTTTAATCAGAGAAATAGTCGTGTCTAGTAAAATTACTTACGTAATGTTTCGTTGTCCATGTCTATGGAGTTTGTGTTCTATGATTATAACTGGCATTGACAATGGTTCTATTTTATCTAAATTGTACATTATGTTAGGATAAATATTTTGACTTATCGTGGTATTGGAATTAAAATGTTAATTTTAATTTAACAGCTGGATTAGGCGGTAAAGTTACCTACTGCTTAACGCCAGAATAAATTACTGTCAGAGATATCTGTTCTCTACGCTTTCTTAACCGGGTAAACACTAGTTATCTAGCCAAATAAAAGAGGTTGGAACTGAATTACTAGCACATAACTACGTATATTTACCTTTATTTTTAAAGTCATATTTTAACAGCCTGTATTTTGAGGCCACAGTATGCAAACTGTAGCATTAATATGTGTGTTTATCAGCAGGTGAACTCCAGTAACGCGTCGCTCCCCGCGGCGGCCGGGCTGCCCCCCACCTACCCCTCCAGTGTCACGCTCACGCAGTATCAACCTATTATCAATAATTACCAGGTACATTACACACATCTATACACAGTAACATACACAAGGGCGAGTCGTCTCCACCACCGGGTGGTATGTGGAGATGTTTTTATATGCGAGAAATGTGAGCGAAACTGACTGACGGATCGATCAACGCACAGCTGAAACCGGCTGGGTCTAGAACCATATATTTTGCATATATATGCCTTTAATGACGTGGTGATGTAAGAAAATATACGAAGTGTGGTCGTTTTTGTTTCGGACAAAAGGGGGAAGTCCAAAACCATAGGAACACAGAATAGGTGACAATGACAGAAGGAAATTTTGGCCATTTATTGATAAAAAAAATTTATGCCAAATATTTTTTTGATCAAGTATGAATTGGTCTCTAAAATGAATAACTTAGATGAGTTTTTTTTATGCGGATTGACTCACTTGCATGCAGTGATTAATCATTCTTTCGGAAGAAAAAATCCCATCTTAATATTTTTTTTGTATTATTTTTTTATTTATAATTCATAATTTATCCCCTTATCCCCTCATCCCCTCACCCCTTACACCCTTACCCCTTACACCCTTACCCCTTATTACTTATCATTTATTTATTATTTAATCATGATTTACTTCTCAATTTCTATTCGCCTCGCCCGGTCACATTTCCTCTCCAAGACAAGCGTGCGTAAAGAAGTTTTACTTCAAAAATTACGTCGTTTGTTTGTAAAATATATTGTTATATTCTTTCGTCATTAGATTTAAGACCAGTTTTATGCCTTTTTTTACTTAAATATCTGTAAATTTAAAGATATAAATAAATAAGTAGTGCCGTGTCCGGTCCGCAGACGTCATCCTCGGCGGCGGCCTACAGCAGCAGTGCGCTCTATACAGCGGCGCCCTACTCGCCCTACCAGCCGCCCGCGCCCAAGGCGCCGCCCAAGGACAGCGCGCAGGTAGGTCCGCAGGCGGAGCCCTACTCGCCCTACCAGCCGCCCGCGCCCAAGGCGCCGCCCAAGGACAGCGCGCAGGTAGGTCCGCAGGCGGAGCCCTACTCGCCCTACCAGCCGCCCGCGCCCAAGGCGCCGCCCAAGGACAGCGCGCAGGTAGGTCCGCAGGCGGAGCCCTACTCGCCCTACCAGCCGCCCGCGCCCAAGGCGCCGCCCAAGGACAGCGCGCAGGTAGGTCCGCAGGCGGAGCCCTACTCGCCCTACCAGCCGCCCGCGCCCAAGGACAGCGCGCGAAAATATATAAAATTTGAATGCTAGCTAAATGCAATAATCATGCAAAGCCAAATGAAAAAAGTAGTGGAAAAATATAACAAAACCCACAGTGTGTCATTTTTAGTTCCCAATTAAAAGCAAGTACCTTGTTGTTCCAGTACGAGACCGCGGCGGCCTCCTGCAACAGCCTCACCAGCACCTCCTCCACGCCGCACACCGCCACCGCCAAGGTCGCCACCACGGCAGGTGAGCTTCCAGCGCCAGAATATATACCTTGATATTTACACACTACCATTTGTGATTAAACATGCCCGTTATTAGAATCATAAAGATTCTAGAAGTCCAGGGGATAGGGTGTCTTGTGTTTATAATACACTTCAAAAGCGTTTCCAATATTTCGGAAAGTGTTTCCACTGAACCGAGTTTTTTTTTCAAAGACACCTATCTAATTTCTTCGTTGGAAGTCACTCATATATTCGTTCGGCCGCACTAGATGGCGCCGAAATCAATATGACCATTGAAGTCGCCACAGGCTTGATAATTATCAAAGTTAGACCCGGAAGGTTCCCACACAGCCCCCCGGAGAACGCTCTCACCCGTCCGCGCACTCGCAGGGCACGTGCCGGCGACGGCCAACAACTCCAGCAGCGGCAGCACGGCCGCCTCGCAGGGCTACGCGGGCGGCGCGCTCTACGGCGCCGCCTCGCAGGGCTACGCCGCCTACGACGAGCAGATCATGCGCTCCACCATGCCGCACCACATGGTACGTCCACCTTCCAACATTCCGAAGGATTTTGATATTTTTTAACATGTTTAGGTGTTTCGAGTCCGACACGTTTGGTCCTTCGAGCGCAGAATTGTAACACAGCTGTGTGTCCGCAGGGCGGGTACTACGAGGTGACGGGGTACGGCGTGGGCGTGGGCGGCGGCGCGCGCGACGGCGCCTTCGGGCTGTCGGCCGGCGACCGCTTCGGCCGCACCGACGCCGCCTCGCCGCAGCAGGTGGGGGCCGCCACGCTTTCTATTGTCTCATTATCGGTTCAGACCTATCGCATGGGGGTCATACTCAAATAATTGCTATTTTCACCTGTATCAATATTTTAAGTTTTGGTAATTTTTTTTTTCTGATTTAAGACAAAGTAACTCTTAGAACAGTTGATAGAACACCAGCTGCAGCAAATTCTAAAGTATAAGTGGAGAACTAAAATTTAAGTTTGTAATTGATTATTCTAACTAATTTGTGTATCCGAAAAACGACAATTTTTTGAGAACTTCTAATGGATAGATCTTAGACTCTGGATTCCCTGTATCTAGGGAATTGGGAGCTACGCGGACTGGTTCCCTGACTACGGCAAACCTGAATAAAAAAGTAAATAAAACGGTGTCCGCAGGTGCCGGCGGCGGCGCTCCCGCCCGGCTACGCCTACTACTACCAGCCCCCGCCGCCCACCACCTACCAGTACGGGGTGTACCCCGTCAGTCAGGTTGGTCACACGACTGTTTAAAACTCCTCAGTTATTGTAAGCAGATTATAAAAGGTACTTTTGCAAGTCAAGCACTTGAGATTCAAATCTGGAAAGTGTCTATGCTTGGATTTCTGTGAAAAGGAATTTTGTGTGTGTCTCAATATTATATGATATTTTAATAATTTGAAATTATCTATGATTTTTACTCCTAATTCTATTGTAATTTTATGACAATTTGATAATTATTGTAATTGGCCACAGTCGAGTAATTAATTTAAACATTGGCCCCCAATGAATTCTCTGCTGGTAAGACTACGGTGCCTTCGAGTTTAGCTTAGCTACGCGCTCAACCTTCAAGCTCGGTCAGCATTGCAGGCCTCACTGTCCGCGCTATAGAGGCCGACCTTCGGTCTCGATCCTTATTCGAGTGTAGCCATGGAGGACTGCAATGCCGATCGCGCTGTGCCGGCCTGCGGGGCTGTGCAGCACGGTGCGGATCCGCTCGAGTTCGTTTCATTTTGACGTTTAATTGCCACGGGATTCATCATTCGTATTGAAATACCGAGTCCCGTGGCAATCGAACGTCAAAATAAAACGAACTCGAGCTAATCCTTACCGTGCTGGCGGCTCCGGGCCGCAGTGGCACTGTACCGACCCCCGTGCGCAGTTCGGCGCGGGCTCCGGCGTGGGCGGCGTGGGCGGCGTGGCGGCGCAGGCCAAGCCCGCCTACGCGCAGCAGCCGCCCTACGACGCGCAGGACAACTACAAGCCGGGTACGCACACGCACGCACACGCACACGCACACGCACACACTGTACTAATAACTCATTTGACATTTCACACATATGGAGCCATCCATATATTTTTACGTCACATAATTTTTTTTTTTTTCTAACCCCTATGTCCTAACCATTTGTGAGACTACATAGTTAAAAAAGCTCATATACACCGCGGTGGTAGACTAGTGGGCGAACGTCCACCTTCTAAACAGAAGGTCGTGAGTTCAAATCCCAGTGCAGGCATATACCGATGAGCTTCTTGTAAAACATAATGTATGTAAGTAATTATCACTCGCTTTTCGTTGGACGTCACGAGGAAACCCACATACCTACCCGAGAATCATTTCGGAGATAGGTATGTCCTCCACGAAACCGGATCGGACCCCCTTGGTGGATTATGACCTAATCCTCCTCACGAAAATGAGGGGAAATCTGTACTCAGCTATGGGTCGATATAGGTTGATGTTGATAATAATGATAATGATTGACATGCAAGTTTTTCTTATAGTAATTATCTTCATCATCGACCATTTCGGTACACTGCTGAGCACTCGTCTCCCCCCCTCACTTTCGTGCGCAGGATAAAGCCATAACATGGTGACCCGGTCCGGATCAATGGATCCGTGGATTTCAATATCTCTGAAGTAAAATAATGTTTGTTTCCAGGCGGCGGCTACACGGGGAACGCGAGCAAATCCGGAGGCGCGGCGTCGGCAGATCTCACTAACGCCATGTACGCCAAGACTCACGTCACGCTCAACAAGGTCAACGTGAGTACGCACACGCACACACGCACACGCACGCACACGCGCATATACACAAACCCTCACACACCCCACCGCTGACTAGGGATGCACCGAATTAAAGGTACTGTCAAATGTGAAAGTTGGCCAACGCCGAAATCCGGTAATAACTGGCTTTCTTTGGTGTTACTGGATAAGACCTATTTCTTTGGTGCATCTCGACCATACGCTACATTGGAAATGTAAAAGAAAATTAAAGAAATAGTGAACATTGAAAATTTACCATTAACATATTAATTATAAACCTTCACAGTGACATTTTTAGTCGAAATGTGAACATAACAGGATTGTAAAGCCAATCGTGATGCGCAAACCGTACTATAAGAAGATGAGAAAACGAAACATTGTTTTCTATATATTAGACTAGCAGCACCCTGCTGTTTCACCCGCGCTGATTATTATCCCACAGGAAGAGTTTTTTTTTTATGGAATAAAAAGTGTCTTATCTTCTATGCCAGGACCCTAAAGTATATATTTACAAAATTTTATCAAAATCTGTTTAGCTATTTCGGCGTAAAGAGATGACAAACATAAATTTTCGCATTTGTTATTAGTGAGATGAGTTAGATAATATTAGTCAATTATGATCTTATTATCGACTGTTCGCCTCTCGACTAAGAATTTGACTAATTCTCAATACTAACAAAATAACCACAAAAATTTACTAAAAAGAAAAGTAGGTCAAATTAGCCCTGCGTATAGTGTTGCCAGCTGTCCCAATTTGCACAGTACGTCCCGATTTTCAGGGGACTGGGGACACGTCGCGATTCACCCTGGATCGTGTCGCAGCATATCCCGATTTTTTATTAACTTCCTTAGTCTGTAGTTTATTCTATAATTAAAATATAATGTAAACAAATCAACCTATTCGATTAAAATAAATGAAGATTAACAAAAGTATTATTTTCAGCCGTTGTAGTGGTCTCGATATGAAAACTAAAATCCCACTTATTTAAAAAAAAAATATTCACTCGACCTGGCAACACATCTTGCGTACTAGTACAGTACGCGCGACCGATATTGGCCGTCCTGAGTGAAAGTGCGCACCAAACCCTCCGCGTCATCGTTTTATTCCAAACAGCAACTTTATCTGCGTTCTCGTTTCCCAATAATTGTAGGAATCTTCACGGTATTTCACGGTAGAACGCGTCGTCAATTACCATCAGGTGAGATTGTGGTAAATATTTCTTTATTTATAGAACTAAAAAAAATGGATACGAATCGTCCATTGATTTTGCGGCCCGAAGGCTTCCGTCTCAGTCTTTTACATCGAGCTCTGTTTTCGATAAAACTTGTTTTGAAGAGCTTTCAGAGCGGCCAAAATCTGTTACGCGTACTGTAGTATAACACCGCTAGCTTTTCGCACAACGTTACTTTTTACTATGAACTAAATTATAGGGAATGACAGTAACTGTCAGGTTGGTGCGATGTAAAACTAAATGGGGGTTGAACCTAACCACATAAGAATATAATAATTAAAGAATGGCCACTCCATCTCGCGCGATCCGCGTGTGTCCTCCCCCACCTCTACCCGCAATTGGGAGGTCAGTACGACACACTGTCCGGAGGAGGACACACGGTCTGTATGAACGTTCATATTAGCGGGTTGTCTTTTGTTTTGGTCGGTGTTGGTGTCCTTACACGCACACATTTGGTGCGTGTGTACAATCGTCATATATTATGTGTGAATGGTCAAAATTAAAAAAAAAAAATTGAAATCATTTATTGCTAAAATAATGCACTTTTAAAAGTAAAGCAGTAAGGTCTCATATACATAGAGAAAAACAAAATATGATAGCGTAGAATATAATAGAAAACTCTTTATTGACCCTTTAATTTTTTTTTTCTCTTTTTTGTATGATCTACTAAACTAATGATTAACTGATTATGGTTGGAGTTGGAATCGGTTTTAGTGTTGAGTTTCCGGGATGAGCTAACCTAGGATAAGTTGAGGTTGGGGTGATTAGCGGCGGCGCGTCGCTGGCGCGGGAGTGTCCCGCGGGGCTCCGGGCACACGAGTGTCCCGCGGGGCTCCGGGCACACGAGTGTCCCGCGGGGCTCCGGGCACACGAGTGTCCGCGGGCGCCCGTCACCGAGGCGGTGTCAAATGTAAACGTGGTTAGTTTTGATTAATAATTAAGATGGATTTGATAATTTTGAAAATATAATTATGTATACAATTCCGTTTAAAATGTAAGTTAAATGTAATTGTTAAAGTTGAGTATAAAAAAGTATTGATATGTCGATACAAATGTGTAGATTATTCGATACTAATGGTTCTATTTTATTTATTATGTTGAAGGAAACTATGTGGACATATTTTTACTAAATTTAGAAATATGTTAAAAGCGTTTACATTTGATGCAGTCAGCGATAAAAGTGTCTGAACATTTCCAATTTTCAATTTACGTGGAAACTTTGCAGAATTTAAAATTTCTTATTTATAAAAAACTTTCTTACGAATGAGGTGTTCCCTGCCTCACTTCGAGATGTCGGTTCACGCTACATAGCACCAAACTCCGGTAAGGAAGTCGGTCGGAAGTCGAATCGGTCGGCAGGTGGTATGAAACGTAATGAATTGAAAGTTAGGATGCGTTCAGTCAGTTTGCCCTTGGAGGCCTATGGGCGGCGCCTGACGCGAGTCCGTGGGTTGCAGAGCTACGAGCGGGCCGGGTTCCGGCGCGCCGCCCCGCAGCTCTACGTGGCCGCGCCCGCGCCGCGCCGCCTCGCGCCGCCCCGCCACCAGGTGCGTAGGGACGCCTAGGGGATAGGTGCGCGTTATACATTATGTACACTGTGCGCCGTTTTTCTTTCACGAAAATTGTAACAATAACTTTCTTGTGGTCTCGGTGCTATTTTCTCTGCCGGGTGTATTTCTGAAGCGCCGAGCGAGTTAGGGTTTCTTTCTCCTGGGCGAGATTCAGGAATGAGTTAGCGGTAGAAGGGGAAATTTCCTTTTTTCAAACTCGATTACTTATTAGTTTTGTAGATCATATTTGATTTCGTTTTTTCTCCATGTTTATGAGATTTTAATGTTTTGACTTGTAAACGTGCTTTATTTTCGCGTACTTATTTTTAAATTATAAGAGTTCTGAGTTTTTGATTCCGCGTGCATATGTACAAGGACGATTTATTAATTAGAACGGCCAATACGAGCCGTGTTTTGTACCGGTATGTGGAGATGAGCTACTTTTCTGTCTCTACTGTGACGTAGGGATCGTGTCGTTGCGTAAACGCTAAAATATTTATCCGTCGCGATTTTCCGACGTAGAGTTTGAATCCAATCTATATGGAATTAAGCCACAATTTCAGATACCGAATAGCCGACTGGCACCTGGCTGTTAATCGCGTCGCTATTGTAAATTGTGCTTTATCTGCCTACGCTTAGACTGAAATTTGATAGGCGCTCCATGCTTTAAATAATATCCAAATTGATCACGTTCGTCTTATCGCAACGTAGCGGCTGCCAACATTTAGTGGTTGTGGTGTGTTACGGCATAATGGCCCTTAAAGCGTACACACATGAAAGTAGTGCGATGCGACGCAACTTTGCTAATGGAGTAAAATCTGCTCAAATAGCTCGTTTTTATTTATTTTGTTATTTCACTCGTATGATCTCTGGGCGACGTCGCCGATTTTGGCAATACGCCATCGTATCGCATCGAACCGCTTCTATGTGGGTAGGCACACAAAGGGTCTGTGCAAACGAGAGGAGGTCGACTATTATTCCTTACAATTCTGAATATTACTAGTTCTGGGTGACCGTGCAACTGTTAAGGAGCAGGCGTGGCGCTTACCATCAGGGGGGTGACCTGCTCGCTTCACTCAGTCGCATTGTAAACGCGAGACATAGCCACTCGTGACGCAATATTGATACCTCTATGCTTAAATGTCTCTATGTTAGGGTAAAATAGTTTCTATTCGAAAACCAAAATAGAAATAAGTATATTATATTGATGAACAACATAAAACCTCACAAATCACTACACACACACAAATACATACACACACAATGCATGTATGGACGTGTTGTTTACATAGTATTTTTCGTTGTAGATGGATGTACGGATGAACAGTAGTC
Organism: Campaea margaritaria; assembly: GCA_912999815.1. Classification (NCBI taxonomy): domain Eukaryota; kingdom Metazoa; phylum Arthropoda; class Insecta; order Lepidoptera; family Geometridae; genus Campaea; species Campaea margaritaria. Next base: position 7,734,324 of record OU538812.1, read on the forward strand.
AGAATAGGCGGGTAAGTGACATACCATTATATGTTTAGTATATAATATGCACATTTATATATAACGCAATATATTATACCCGCTGTACACTCACAATTTTACCCGCCTTTAGAACTCATATTTATGCATGTGCCGTATCCAATATGTAATATATATATATGTGTTAAAGTAAACGCTATGTTTAAAAATAAAAATTTTGTAAAAATCTTAAATCCCGACTGCCAATGCAGCCTGCCTGTGTCGTTCTTGTGTTTATGACGAATCCAATGATACCTAATTTATCAAAATCCGTCATAGGGAACGTACATACTAAAGAAAAACATTACCCTCCTTTGTGTAGTCGGGTTAAACATGTATATATAACATATTTATAATTTATTTATTTACCCTCCTTATTCATAAAAAGTTACGTGACGTTTAATAAAAGTGCGCTCTATCAATATAACACTGCGACTGCGCAGTACTATTAAGTGATGTTCGATAACTTTATATGAATAGGGGGGGGGGGGGGGGGGGATACATGTTTATTATTCTTTTGTATTATTCCTAACGTAGATAGATAATTTAATTTACATGATTGTCTTCTAACACTGCCACAATTAGCTTTATTTATATGTCAAAAAAGCATGCCAATGCATTGTTATTAGGACAGACCCAAATATATACTTTAGATTTAATTAAACCGTTTGGGGAAAAAAAGAGATTTCCTGATTTTATATTTCGTAGAATGTAGACTTTTCCTGAATACTGTCAACCTGTCCGTAAAACATTGTATATAATGTTCCACGATAATATGAAAATACGCAAAAATAAATCAAACTCAAGGTTTAAAATCCTGAAACTTCATAAATGTATTTATAAAGGAATTTTCTATAATATTGCCATCAAGCCTCAAGCATTGGTGAATCATAAACAATAGTAAATGCAATAGCAATTGTATTTTATTGTGTATAAATGAGTGCTATATATATTTTAGATTTTTGTAAAAGCATCTTTGTTCTTTTGGTCGTTAGACTAATTTTCGTGAATTTATCATGGAACATTTATAAATTCTATACTAGCGCAGTTTCGCGCGTTTATTCATATCGACCTCATTATGAACTGTTATAATTGTTTTGTCATTTCTGACGCTCTCTTACTATCAAAACTGCTTATACTTCTCAAGTATTTGATTTCAAGATGTTAAATCTAATTTGTCGCTTATTTGGTTAAGGCCGTATTTAGTTTTATCCTAACGGTCTAAACGCACGCACGGTTACATAGCGACGGTCGACCGACGTCATTACTGACCTCAAATGCGAACAAGCTATAAGGAAGGTCTAAGGCAACAGCTGACTCACAGCTCTCTTATTCACATCTAGTAATACAGCGCACACGAGAGTGAGTGAAACAGAAAACTTCTCATGGTTTTTATTATTTCAAGTTTGGTCCACAAGGTAGGTCGGTCAGGTTGTCTTTGGCATTGTCTATGTCACGGCTTGAAAATTTTGAGGACAGTTTGGTGAACCACTAGTGGTTCACCAAACCGGTGGTCAATTTAGTATGGATTCCGTTTAGTTTGGTAAAACTTCCTTGGTTATGTCCGTTAGGATAAGAGTAAATACGGCCTTGGAGAAAGATCTGCAATACGGAAGAATCTCGGTTCTAGCTTGATTTTGTTCTTTTTAACACGTTGACTGCTGAGCATTTTCTTGTCTAGCCGCGGGTGCGGCTCTGCACACTCCATAGTGTTTTCCCATACAGCTAACACCACAGTTGTGTTTTCCCGCTTTCGCGGCAAGTCATGAAAAACACCACAGTTGTGTTTTCAGCAGTGAACGTGTTAACTTTGTGTTTATATTTGAGCTATAATGTGTATCGTTCCCCTCCCCCCGGCCGCAGGAGAGCGGCGCCAGCGGCGGGCGCGCCAACAGCAACAAGCCGGCGCACAGCAAGCCCGCCTACTCGCATTCCTACTGGCCGCCCAACTAGCTCACACTCCAGGTACGTCTCACCAACTAGTCTACACACAGATCCTGCCACTCGATTCCGTCTTCGGATCACACGCCGCAGTGTAAATTACCACATAAATAGTACTCGGGTACTTCTCAAAAAATTGCCGATTTCACCAAATATTTATTTTAAGTTGTGGTAACTTTTTTTTTCGATTTAGGGCAAAGCAACTCTTAGGATAGTTGAAAGGACACTAACTGCATCGAGGCCAATATACTATATGATTCTAAAGAAAGATGGAGAACTCGGAGTTAAGTTTGTAATTGAATTTTCTAATTAACCTTCGTATGTGAGAAAGGACAATTTTTTGTGAACTACCCTCTACTCTACTGCTCCGAAACGCATTTTGACGGACTCGGATCGGACGTGGTGCGGATCCGCTCGGAGCCGTAGTGTATTCCAAGCAGCCAGCGCTTGTCGGCCGACATGTGCTTGTCTAGCCGAGCAGTACTGACCCGCGCCGTCGCTTGTTGCAGGTAGCCAGCGCTTGTCGTCAGACACATGTACATAGCGGGCCTCGGCCCGCGCCGCGTCGACATTGTATAAACTCCACCCGCCCACACCGTGTTAATATTATTTTAAATTGATAGTGACGGCGGCCCCTCCCCCGGCCGCTCTAGGTTACGTATCGTTCTTTTAAAATTAACTGTAGTGCTATGTATATCTTACCTATAAAATATGTATATGTATGTAAGCGTTTGGTGCGCTATGCGCGCCGAACTTCTTTTGTATTTAGTTGACGGACTTTTTGTAATTAACAATATTATAATATTATAAAAAAGTTTAATGTCCTAGGTCGATGATAATCGTAATTGTAACGTATAGACGAGGTCGTTTTTTTATGTGGTATAAATGCTGTTGTGATGATCTCGCTGGCATTTTGAACGAATGAGGGAATACACATATTGGAACTTGCCTCCTTGGTTTCTTTTACCCTTTTATGGTCCAGCATGATAATAATGTGGCGGTCTCCGTGGCGTGAAGATGAAACCGTGGAGATGCCGTGGCGTGAAGCACAAGTATTTACAGAGTATGGGTATTTGTAGGACCACGGTCCTCGTTGTTCCTGATTCAGGATCTATGCATGTGATGTTACCAAGGCATGCATTCAAGGTAAGCTGTATTTGATCTATTATTACGTAGTTTTCCCAAAATTTATTAACTCTATCATGTTTTTGTAATTATAGATAACTTAATTTCTATGAAATAGAAAGAGTCTCATCAACTCATCAGAATAATTTATCTTATTATTACCGATGGTTAACACGTTAACACATTGACTGCTGAGCCGTTTTGCTTGTCTAGCCACGGGTGCGGCTCTGCACGCGCCATTATTTTCCCATACAATAAACACAACAGTTGTGTTTTGCCCTACTCGTGGCAAGTTATGAAAAACACGACAACTGCTGAAAACACAGACGTTTGTTTTTATAACGTTACGTGAACACACACGTTGTGTTAGCGCAGCTTACGTGCCGGCTGTGCGGCGAAACACAGGCGTGTGTGTTTAACACTCACTGTTGAGCCGATTTGCTTTTCTAGCCATAGGTAAACACGGTCTGTAACGATGCTCAAATGTAAAAACCGGTTCAGCAGTAAACATGTAAAAAAAATCAAGACTCAGGACACCAATTCATGTATGGTCGAATTTAACCTACAGTGCTCACTACCAGCATAATACCCTACCCTAGATCTTTTCTTACATATTTCATATTCTGTTAATTAGAAGAAAAAAAAAAATAATAACCCAAAAGAAAATTTTATTCAACCAACATGATAACAGGAATGTATAATAAGTATATCAAAAAATAACAGTATAACCACAATTGTTATTTTATCACTTTTTCTTATTCAACAAAATAGGTAGTGTTACTAAGGCACTTAGTACAATTTTGTAAATAAATCACACTTGACTTGTACTTATTAATAACTTACATTGAAGACTGAGATAAATACATGTTAATATAACAGTATATTTTATGTGAATTTGCTTACTGCAAAGGTATTTAGGAGGACTTTTAGATGTCATTCCATCTGATACGAAAAATAAAACCAAATCTGAAAAAAAAATTTAAACTATTCAATTTTCCCAATGATTGTTTCAACCAACCACTAAACTACTGTAAAATATATTTATCTCAGCTGTACACACTTTCTCAGAGATGGGTACAGGATCACAGTTGCGCCGCCGCTGCTTCGTCCACCAACCAGTAGAGGGACCCACTGGCAGGCTTGACCCTTCCCGCTGGTAGGTCTTCTTTGTCTTTCAGTATACGCTGGAAGAAGTAATAAGCTCTTTCAATCACCAATATTGTATTTATGCCAAAGTGAATAGAAGTTTCTCTGATACAATTTAAAAAAATATGCATTACTGTCTTTTGTTTGGGTTCAAAACAAAGTGCAGCAAAACACAACTGTTGTGTTTGCTGTATGGGAAAACACTATGGAGCGTGCAGAGCCGCACCCGTGGCTAGACAAGCAAAACGGCTCAGCAGTCAGTGTTAATACAAAAGATATCTCGGATTCATACCTTGATCATATCAGCCTTTCCCGCACCACTGATGGCAAAAATACAATTCCTTGCATTACTTATCACAGGATAAGTCAATGTGACCCTTTCTGGAGGAGGTTTGGGTGAGTCTGTAATAGGTGCCACTTGTAAACTGGTCTCATTCAACAGTGGATGGCCGGGGAAGAGAGAACAGGTGTGACCATCGGGGCCCATTCCAAGGAGTAGCAAGTCGAACTTAAAGGTGTCGTTGTTAAATGCCAGTTTTAGTTTCTCTGTATAGTCTTTTGCTGCTTCTTCGGCTGAAATTTTAATATAATTATAGTATGTATCAATTTCTCGCATGCGTCATTTGCAGAGACATAGATTTTTAATTGTTTGGTCAGAGCCTACAAGTTCATTTTCTTCAATCAATCAAAACTTTGTTTTATTAATATAGAATTGAAGACATATTAACTATTTTTAACTCAAATGGTTAAGTGGTCCTTACCCGATACACCTTGCTTGATGACCACAAATTGGCTCTCACTAAGGCCTGTTTTAGGAATAAGGTCACGCTTGTATGTGCCAAATGTGGAGTCGGCACTGTCCTCCGAGACCACACGCTCATCGCAAAATGCTAGAGTCCATTTCGACCACTCTGTATCGACCTTTGGTAAGCCTTCACAGAGGTATTTAACTACAGAGCCCCCTGAAAAAGTTTTTTTATGTTACTAAGAATTGCAAAGGATATTGAAAATATACGAGATTTGCAAATTTTTTCCACCCAGAAATTAATATGCTTTGCAGAAGCTCTCATGCCGTGCACTACACTCGTCACTCTAAGACAGGTATTAACTACTTACACTGTGTACCCCTATTACGAGTTTTGCTTATTACAATGTAGTGCCCTAATGGTAACTACATGTAAAAGACTTATTTCATACAAATGTTTACAAAAATAATTATTTATATCAATAATTAATATTTAAAACTGCGTGATTTAATGTTACTGAGTTAAATATGTGAACTATTTTAGGTAAAAAGAGTACCTACTTAAAATCAATAACTTAGAAAAAAAATAAGCGAACAAAATAACAGTGTAACTGTGATAGCTTTAAATCAGATTCGTCATTGTTATTATGACCTCATATCATGTGAAATGATTTACGGGAGTCATTTCAATAAGAATTGAGATGTAGCTTTTATAAACAAACTAAGATTTTTAACGTCTTCAGCGAAAGCTCCAAAGGTGACATTTTATGGCTAGATTGTACTATTTTAAGCGCAATGCAGAATTTTCTACAGAAACATACTAGGACGTTTGAGTTTAACTTACCGGAGAGGCCAATATAAAACCGCCCTCTGGTGTTAATAGCGTCATTAGAAATCTTCTCTACGTATGAAGCAAGCCTGTTTATGATTTCGCTTTCGTCTCTCACTTTGATTGTGGTCATGGTGTCGGCAAAATTATAAAGTTTTCTGTCTCGAACAGGTTAACTTATTTAGAATTTTTAGGTTAGAATTATATCGAATGGAATTAAAATTGGCAACTGTCAAAAACTATGACCTTGACATTGATTGACTGATACTTTTGACACCGTAGTTATATTGTGTTCTGGCTTAAGAACCACCCAGCAGTCACAAAATCGACGCAACGCAGTTCGCGTTGTGTCGATTTTGCACGACTTAGCACGACGGACGGTGTAAAACTCAGAATAATGAATTTAATTTTACAAGTCTGACACAAGTAAGTCTCTCATGTACTAGAGAAAAATAAAAAACGAAATGTGTGCTATGACACATAGTAGAAGTGAAACTTCAACGAACAAGTTTAGTGGAAAAACGAATCGCAACGGATAAGTTTAGTAGAAAAACGAACCGCAACATAATTTTAAGTTGAAGTTTAAAAGGCAGATTGTTTACTTGCCCAATTCAAAAACCTACCCGTAAAACATTAGCAATAGCATGTAAAGTTTCGGCTAAAGAACTAAGCAGTATCGTAGCGTCGAACAGTGTTCACAACCGTACGATAATTATCGTACATGTAGTGAAAGTTTTCAACTATGTGTCCAAGCAAACATTTAAATTTTTTTATACTACAGCCATTATCCTGAATTGTACGATATTTTTGACCTACGTTGGTCCATATACGATAATTCTACGGCTCTGGTACGATAGGTGCCTCGCGTCAGGTTGTGAACACTGGCGTCGAACCCCGACCCATTTTCCAACTTTGACGGCTGTGACGGACGCTCCGGTGGCGCCGTCCCAGGTTCAACGCCGACTAATAGAAGACTGACAGTTCGAAAACCACGACACTAACCAGTCTCATCAATTTAATATGAAAACATAAACGTATGCAGCAAAAATACGCGGGTTCAAATCCAACTAAATGTGCTAACATGTTCTAATGACATTTTGCGTTTATTTTCTCCTCTTTTTATTGGATTTGTAAAGTAACATTTGATTTCGACGATGAAATAACAAATAACTGACATATATCTTTAAAAAAGCGTATTATTAAACTCCACTGGTGGGACAAAGCTGTGGTGAGAAAAAAGAAACAAGCATTAACTTTAACCCATAATAAGTAGGCACCTAACTTTTAATTTACTAATGTGGTGCTAATAAATATCATTTACAAATTAATAAGATTTTCTGAAAAATATTTGCAGATGGCGCAAGTTTTTGCCACTCGATAATAGATGGCGCTGCTATACTATACTAAAAATTTAATTCGAATCCAGTGGTGGTAAATAAAAGTGAAAGTAAACATACAAGCTGGAAAGAAAACCGATAGTGCTGAGCGCGACCAAACGGTTGTTGACCGTCAAATCCATTAAACTCATGACGTAACTGAAGTAATGCAGTGCCGCGGACATTATGCCATGGTTGTTGTAGCTAGAGAAAAAAAACTAAAAATTCTCTGTCTCGACTTTCGATTTCATATCGTCCTTTCTTCTCGCCGGACTATTTCCTTCGTTTGGCATTCTATCCACAAGTTCTTGTCTATCTTCTAAAACGACACTAGCGAAATAATATGGTGTTGGTCTATCTATACAGAGGCGATGATAGCCTAGTGGGAGAACGTCCGCCTTCCAAGGGATTTGAACTCACGGTCGTGAGTTCAAATCCCATTGCGGGCACGTACCAATGTGTTTCTTGTAAAACATGTAATAATTATGACTCGCTTTTCGGTGAAGGAAAACATCGCGAGGAAACCCACATAGTTACCTATCCGAGAATTATTTCGGAGGTAGATAATAATAATGTTATCCACCAATCCGGACCTGGTTTTGTGGTGGTTTATGGCCTAAATCTCTTCACGAAAGTGAAGGGAAACCCGTGCTCAGCAGTGGGACGATATGGGTTGATGATGATGATGATGATGGTCTATACACAGAAGTCAGTTAAAAATGGAATATATTGATTAGGTAACTCAAATATAAATCCGGACGTTCTCTCACTAAGCTATCACAGCTTCTTCTTCTTTTTTTCGAGTCAGTGGTCGTAGCTCATAAGAACTTAGCTAATTATGTAGCCAGTCACCGCGTTGTCTGAGGCTGCGGTAAGTGCCTCTCCTGTGCAGGATGTAGGGCACAAGGGGCATGACAGCAGGTGAAGCATGGTTTGTTTTGGAGCTCTACAGCTATAATGCTCGAGAGATTGGTCTATGAAGCCCCATTTGACCAAGTTGTGCCCGCAGCGGCCGGTCTGGATCCGGAGACGGTTGAGGGATTTCCATAGTGGCCACTGCTCCTCTTATACCCGCTTATCATTGGCTATTATAGGCACCTACCAAGAGAACCTAGGGCATTCTTCTAGAACCGACTTTTTATTTATTTCTATAGTATTTGACAATACCTATACTGTGGAGGTCATTGGTCTATATACGAGTGGGAACTTAACATGTTTGCAGAGGTCGACATTATGAGTGTGTGTTTGTACTAGAGATGGTTACGGACATCCGCTTACGGAATACGGATTTATGGATACTGAGAAAATATATTGATTAAAAAAGAACAAATAATAAAAAAAAAAATTTTTTGAACGAAATTATAAATGATAATTATACTTGTTCTCATGTAAAGTGAATATTGCAGTTTATTTTGAGAATAAATTTCTTTAAACTTTTTTTAATAATCGGATGTGTTTATATATATATGGTTGCACTTTTTTAAAGAAGTGTTTTAAATAACCAATGACTGATAGTGGAAACGCAACCTTATAATGCTATTTCGTTTGTTACAAATCGATTTAATATAATAATACAATACAATTTAATCACAAAAATAGAGTGTGTAGAATAGAATAGAATAGAATAGAAAACTCTTTAAGCTCTTTATTTTTTTTTTTTTTTGTGTAATGCAAGTACGATCTTAAAATATTATTTAGTCTCATCTATTTTACCACGCAGTGACATGTGATAATATTTACATAAGTAGGTACCTAACTAAGTAATTTACTAATTGGATAATTTGGATTTGGATTTTAGGTTAATTCAGTATTCGATTAGATAAACTATTTACAAAATTTAAACTCTCACAGTTCAGTATTTCGTGCCTAAAACATCCGAATAAACTAAACCGGACACGGATATTCATAACAACCCTAAGTTGTTTTGTCCATACATAGTCGAGTACCTACACCCTGCTTGCCTTTACAAGTTGCCTTTTAAATGTTGAGGTGAACTGTATTGGCTTTCGCTACTGGTTTTACTTGTATAAGACTGTGTGGCGATCTGACGGTTCCCAGACTTGTTTTCTCATAAACCCCTTTCAAAATTTAGCAGGTTCCGGTGAACCCCCAGCTACATTTCTACTATATTTTTATTTATTTCCTACCATATATAATTTTTAGTCACGCCAACGTGAACCCCCGTCGAGTCTCCCGTGGCCTCCTGTGGGTCCACCTGGACCACTCTGGGAACTAAAGATGTAGTTAGATGCTAAACAGTTGACAATATGGCCAAACATCGTTTTACCTATTACACCGTCCAGTTTTTTTTTTTTTATGTCACTAAGTAACGAGACGAGCAAGTCGTTCACCTGATCGTAAGCGCCACGCATGCTCATAACAGCTACAGTGCTACCCAGAATCTGTCGCGGCACTGCACAGCGGTCGCCACGGTGAGACATGGTTCTAAAGTCTCTTATTTCCAGTAATATCGCTGGAAACAGTGCCCTTCATACCGGAACACAATAATGTTTGCACACTACTGCTTGGAGAATTAATATCTGGCAAAAGTGTGGTATTTCCCCTGGCGGAGTCTTGCAGAAAATACCTTTTTGTCGGTTCTTCTCGACTCCGTTGGTTGGGCCATTTTTGTTGGGAACATTGGAATGTAAGTAGATATTTCAATTTAAAGCGAAATTCTTTTTTACAGTTCTCTTAAATTTCTGAACTGCTAAACAAATTTTTCACCTAACAGGGTTACATAAGCTACAGTATTCCTCTATGCTAAAGGATGTTTTTTATCCCGGGAAAATGAAGATATTTTTGAGAAAACGGGAATTAAATAACATAACAACTCTTTAAGCGGTGGTAGCCTAGTGGGAGAACGTCCGCCTTCTAATCAGAAGGTCGTGAGTTCAAATCCCAGTGCGGGCACGTACCAATGTGTTTCTGTAAAATATATGTACGTAATTATCACTCGCTTTTCGGTGAAGGAAAACATCGTGAGAAAACCCACATAACTATCCGAGAATTATTTCGGAGGTAGGTATGTTATCCACCAATCCGGACTGGGCCCCCGTGGTGGATTATGGCCTAACCCTCCTCACGAAAGTGAGGAGAGACCCGTGCCCAGCAGTGGGACGTTATGGGTTGATGATGATTATGATGAACAACTCTTTAGGCGTTTGTTGGACTTGTAGATGTGCATTATATTTGCCTACTTTTAACACTTTCACTGCTGAGCCGATTTTCTTGTCTAGCCACGGGTGCGGCTCTGCACACTCCATAGTGTTTTCCCATACAACAAACACAACAGTTGTGTTTTCCCGCACTCTCGACAAGTTACGAAAAACATGACAGTTGTGTTTTCAGCACTGAAGGTGCTTATAAATGATTTGAGTTTTTTTTAATCATGTATGTATGTTACATTGAACATTTTTTTTAACAAACTTGTATGTATCTAGTAATCTCGACATGCCAGTTCGTATAGCCCAGGGCGCAGTGCAAGGAAGGTCGGTTTTTATGTACCTATATCAGACATATGTCGGCCGCACACATCTGAACACATGTGGACTTGCCGCACTTGACCTACTTCTGTTCGAACTTTCTGCACACATTATAGTTCAATGTTTATTTATTTAAATGTGTAATTGCATTTTGTATTTGTATTATAACTAGCTGCGCCCCGCGGTTTCATCCGCGTAGTTCCCGTTCCTGTGGGAATAGCCAATATTACTCGCTGATAATGTAGCTTTCCATTAGTGAAAGAATTTTTTAAATTAATACAGAGGTTTAGCCGAAAACTTACGTATTTCTATATTCACTTTCATCTTCTTTCATTGAGGGTAAACTTTTTTGCGAACTTTGAATGTCATATCTATAAGTACATCTAATCAAAAGCCTAAAAAATAAGTTTCAAGCTTCTAGTTTCAAAAATTTTAAAGCAATACATTAATTAAAAAAAAACGTGTCGTATTGAGAATTTCCTTTTGGAAGTCAGTTAAAAAGGCATTCTTTTATAGCTTCTAAATCCAACATACTGACAACGAGCTGTAAGATGAATCTCTGCTTCGTTTTCCTCATAAGGCGAGTCACACACCACACCTGTAAGGTAAAGGCTGCGCTCAATGAAAAGCGTTCACCTCCCGCAGTCACGATTGGGTAAACCAACACTAGCGTGGAGTGCGGTCACTGTGATTAGTATAATAGATAAAGATTAATAGATATACCCTTATTTCTGTACTTATTACTATGTATGTATTGCAGTTTTGACACTGGCGTTAAGTAACCCAACCCTATTCCTGCTCCCTATCTTGTTAAAGGTTGTCTGGTAGAGATTACTTTAACACGTTGACTGCTGAAAACACACGTCTGTGTTTTTCTAATTTTAAACATAATTATAGTGTTGTATGGGAATTAGAAATGCGATTTGTTCAACATTTACACGCGTAAAACAATTTGAATGTTTGATCAAAGCCCGCTGAGTACTTATAGGGCCATTCTGAAACACCCTGGATCAGTATGTATATTTATATAAAAATCAGTTTCAATCCAAAGCATAATTTAATAACTTAACACTTATAAAATAATACTTCAGCTATACCTAAATAGGTAGGTATAATTAATGTAGAAAACCTTTAAACCTATTATCTTGTAACGGTCTAAGTGCCCATAAATTTCTATGACATTATTAACATGCATCTTGCAAATAAATTAGAGACAAGCTGCACCCACGGTTTCACCCGCGTCATTCCAGTTTTCCCATAATGTTATAGTCAGTCGGGAATACTGTAGCTTTCTATCCGTGAAAGAATTTTCGGAATTGGCTCAGTAGTTGTAGAGATTGCCTTTTACCGAATACACGTATCTGCAGGAAGCCCTTAATATAATTATGGGAAGAGGAATTTATGAAAGTCATCGTTTCGGGAAGTCGTAAGAGAAAACGACAAAGATATTCAAATCTATATCTATACTAGCAATAGGAGCGAAGCATCAATGAAGAATGTGGCAAAAACGGGGAAAATATATTGCTATTAAGAGAGTTATTGCGGGAAGACATGAATTATGCGGATGAAACCGCGGGGCGCAGCTAGTTGAACATAAAGCTGTATCGCTACCCGCTGACAATGAAGCCACGCCTTTTGCTTGATTGATGTCGACCTCCCATAATCATGTCTAAAGCGTTGGTCAGCTAATTCGTACAATGAAAACTAATTAAGTGATTCATTAATTTTAATTTCAGTTCAATTAATAAATAGGTTCTATTTAGGCTGTAATTTGTTATGTTGTTTGTTGATACAAAGTTGTACGGATCCTTCTTGAGTGGTTATAAAGTTGTATCTAAAATGGCACAGTCAACTTTTTTATATTGACCGGGTGATGAGACTAGCAAGTTGTTCACCTGATAGTAAGAGCTACACCTGCCCATAACAGTTACAGTACCACCTAAAACTTTGTATTGCATAATCCTGCGCGGCACTGCACTGCGCTCGTCACCCTGAAACGTCGGCTCTAAAGTCTCAAATTGGCTAGTAATTTCACTGGAAACAACGCCCTTCAAACCGGAACACAGTAATGTTTGCACACTACTGCTTGGCGGTGAATATCTGGCCAAGTGTAAAATATTCAACATCACCATCAGCCTATGTTTGTTCACTGCTCGAAGTAAGCTTTACGCTCTAAGCCCGATCTTCGGCTCTCCTCAGCCAGCCTCTACCAGTCGCCACTCCACCTGCCGGCGGGCATATTACACTACGTTTGCCTGCCTAAACGCAGTATCTTTAAAACATGCCCATTTCAATGTCGGTTTGTCTCGAGGTATGACCGGCATACTGCCACATTCTACATGCATATGACATTATGCAATGCAGGGTTCTGGGTGGTGCTGTGATTGTTATGGGCTGGCGTACGGCATACCATCAGGTGAACGACTTGCTTATCTCGTCACTCAGCCTAAAAAAAAACATTGCAGACAATAAAGTCCGCCCGCTAATCGCTAGCAGTACGCCCATGCGCCAAAGTCGTGATTACCAGTAACCTCTGGTAACGACCCAATGTCAGATCACACCATACCAAGCTTTCATGTAGGTGAATGTCGCTTATTTATAGCACATTGTAGGTGACACGCAGTTCTGCTACTATTCGGAATGATTCGTTCACTTTAGAATAGAATAGAAAACTCTCTATTGTACACAAAAAAAAATAGTACAGAAAAATACTAAAAATACTTTCTATATTTTGTGGACTCTAAATACACTAATAAAGGAGTGGAACTCCTTTACCTAGACACCGATTTTTGAATCTTATCGGGTGACAAATTTCACCAAAATGGCCGATTTCCTATAAGAAACTGGAGAGAATCGAATCAATAATCGGTCCCCTAAATCTGTGTCTCGAAAGTTACAACCTGGGCCCTTATCCGCTATGCCACTTGAGATTCGTTGCTGAAAGCACCTAATGTCACTATGCACTTTAACCCGAAACACATAAGTGTGTTATCGCTATTCTATTTCATTTCTTTCTTCCTTTCCTAAGGTTGACTCCCCAGCCACTTCAATAACAACATATTGCTCAACAACTCAGTCCACTTGTTACTCGTAACCTTTGCAATCGATTTGCAATTGATTAATATTACGATATCTGATCGCAGCAGTTGTTATCTTGACTTGACACCTAATTAGGCTGATTATGTTACTTTGCAATTTCAATTACAAGTGAATTATCTTTAATATCTACTATTAATACATGACAAATTAATTTGAAAGGCGTTTCCTTTTATAAAAAGCTTCATTGATATAAGAAAATTTCGTGTATATAGTAGGATAGTAGGAGCCGATTCTGCAAGAGTTAGGAAACAGGCTGACGCGATGGCAGTGGCGGTGTTGAACTACATACATGTGTAATTGAAGAAACAAATAGCAGGCACGGTATCACTACTGCTACCGCCATGGTGTTGGCTTATTTGTAAAGTTTTGCGTGCGTAACGAGGACCTATTGTTTGAACCTTAGTTTAAATAACGAATACATAGTCAACTAAGTAAATATATTTTGTTTTTATTCATGCAATATGACTATTAGTTAGTTTAAATTATATAATGGGACCGCACTGTATTTGAAGATCGGATAATTATGCATAAAATAAATCGATTTCAAATGCAAAATGAATAAACTGATATAAGACCACTCTAGAGTCTAACCGAGGTTCATCTCGACTCAGAACTTCCTAAAAAGGTAGGTAACATACTTACACAAAAAGAAAAAGAGACAAAACGTAAACTAAGTAAATCGCCAAGCAGTAGTGTGCAAACAATATTGTGTTCCGGTTTAAAGGGCATTGTTTCCAGCGAAATTACTGGGCATGTGAGACTTTACAACCGATGTCTCGGGGTTACGAGCGCAAGATTATGCAATGCTGTGTTCTGGGTTGTGCTGTGACTGTTATGGGCAGGCGTAGCGGTTAATCAGGTGAAATACTTACTCGTCTCGTCACTCACTCAAATAAAAAAAAAGCCTCCGATGTAGGTTCTGCTAATATGTATATTATTATAAAGGCTCCTACATCAAGTTGGCTCAGATTAAGTTTAAGCAATAATTAATCTCTTTGCTGTTTGTTCCGAACGCATTCCATCAGCAAGTGGTGTACGTTAAAATGCGTCCGGAATAAAGTGCAAATAGATTCAGGACGCATTCCATCGTACACAAGCAAGTAAACAAGAGTTCTAGGACGCAAAAACTAGGTCAAATAAACCTCTTCTACCAAATCGGTCAAACGCACGCGACTGCTAGATGAATCGTCGCTAAATCGTGATACCTCAATAATAGGAACATACGGCGGTACATATCTCATGCCATTGTGCGTCGGACATGAAGGCTGATGCGTCTTTATCTATATGAAAATAACCTCCAAACTTGTGGATGATATTTTTGGAATATTCAGTATAACAGTAGTGGGAGGCCTCTTCTGCAAGAGACCGCCTGGGGAAGTACCACACCTTTGCCAGATATTCTTCCGCCAAGCAGTACTGTGCAAACATTACTGTGTTCCAGTTTGAAGAGCATTGTTTCCAGCAAAATTACTAAGCGTAGGTATGAGACTTAAGAGCCGATGTATCAGAGTAACGAGCGCAGTGCAGTGCCTCGCAGGATTATGCAATGCAGGGTTCTGGGTGGTGCTGTAACTTTTATGTGCAGGCGTAGCGCTTACTATCAGGTGAACGACTTGCTCGTCTCCTCGCTCAGTCAGATAAAAAAAAATACCACTTACATAACTAGGTATTTAAAAATGTTATTATTGTATTCTGATCCCCAAACCGCCGGCCCCAACCGCAATGGTAAACGACACCATGGTGTGTGTAGAACCGCACCCGTGGCTAGACAAGAATATAAGCTCAGCAGTCAGTCAGTGTTAATATAAATTACCACTTGGACCACTTGTGGCAGGCGACACCTAACAAAGTTATACGACGTAATTTAGCACTAAAAGCTAACGTTAGCAGTTATCGCATGCGAGTGACCTTACCCCATTGTATGCTAATGCTATGTTCATATGAACCAAATACATTTTAACTACACACTGAACACTTTACTCTTGGGTAATACTGGATCATTAACGTACAGCTCTATGTGACAAAGAACAAAGTGTTATGTTATCTTATTATTATCACAATCAACCCATATCGTCCCACTGCTGAGCACGGGTCTCCCCTCATGTCTTAAAGAGGGTTAGGCCATAATCCACCACGTGGACACGGTCCGGATTGGTGGATAACATACCTAATTCTGAAATAATTCTCGGGTTTCCGCGGGTTTCTTCACGATGTTTATGTTTTCTTCCCAAGTATCTTACGTTAGAGAAATCAGAAAATACAAATTAATGAGGAATAAAGCGGGGAATAAAAAATGTGACATTGATTTTTTTTTTTTAACCCTCTAGCGTCCTGTGTATCGGTATAACTACCTATTGATAGCAAAATATTCTACGTCTATGTGCGAAGCGTGACGGGTTAAGTGCCGTATGTATCACAAGCTAAATGGAAGTATCAAAATGCGAGATAATTTTAATAACCCTTTTAGGTATAATTTAAGTTATATTCCGATTTACTTCCTATACAAACTAGTTTGAAAATTAGCAATAAATGTATGTACTTATTTAATTTATTTTAGTTCCTGCAAAACTGCGTAATAAAATTAATATTATCAAAACCAATAAAGGGCCGCGTCTATCCGTAAACAGGAAACAATAATAAATTACGAAATTATAGGCTGGATAGTTAAAACAATGATTTACTGTAATATTAGGTTCGCTCCGCGGTTTCACCCGTGATAGCTTATATCCCACAGGAACCTGTTTTTACGGAATAAAAAAGTATTATATGTTCCACTCCAGGACCTTAAAAAATTTCCGCAGCTGCGCACAATTTCATACTCCTCCGGCCGCGCAAATTTCGTAAAAAGGTATCATAAGTTTTTGCTTTGCCCCTGGTAATTATAACCATAGATTAATATTTTCCTTGGGAAATTATTTTTCAAAGCTTTCACGTTTGTTTTAACAGTAGCCTGAGTGTCTGCAAACATTATGTTAAATTTTTAAATGCATGAGGAAAGTCAAAAATAATCGTGACCGCATAATTTTGGTAAATACAAATTGCCGCAGGGCCGCATTAAGGTCAGGGGCAAACGAACGTGTCGCCCTGATCACCCGATATCCTTGCCCACACACACCTGCCTTATCGGCGATCTCGGCTATTAAACAATGTCTTTCATATTATGGCTATATACACTCCATTCTACAGTCTTATAATTGTTTAATTGTGTAATTGCAAGAATATTCTGCTGTAATTTTTATTAAACCTTTGTGAAAATTTTTCGTCGATGATAATTTGTTTCATGTAAATGTTGTGCCAATTAAAAAAAAAGAATTATTTTGTACCTTGGTAGAGCAAGCAAAATTGAGAAGTTATAATTAAATAAAAAAGATGACACGTAATCTTCCTATAGGTAGGTACATTAGGTAGACGCTAACACATGGCCAAATTTGTCTTTGAAACGTATAAAATTCCTAAAAAATTTTAGAAGAAAAACGTTTTATTGGCTTATCCTCAAAGAATAGAGTTGACAAAGAATAAAATATAAACAAATAATAATAACCTAAAATAATAAAAAAAAAAGCCGATCTACTTAGATGTACCAGTTTTTTTTATTAACTTTTCCAGATATTCATCCGCTAAGCAGAGTAGTGTGCAAACATTACTGTTCCGGTTTGAACGGCACTGTTTCCAGCAAAATTACTGAGCATATGGGACTTTAGAGCCGATGTCTCAGAGTGACGAGTGAAGTGAAGTGCCGCGCAAGATTATGCAATGCAAAGTTCTGGGCAGCACTGTAACCGTTATGGGCAGGCGTAGCGTTTACCATTAGGTGAACGACATGCTCGTCTTGATACTCAGTCAAATAAAAAAAAGTAGATCGCTGCCGATATTAATAGTGATTCTGATAGAAGTTAGAGGTTTTCCGCGTTATTTACTTAATTGAACGTTTTTTCGCATTGTTTATGACTTATTGTATAACATTAGTATATTCCCACATGGCGAGCTCATCACAACATCATTTGAATTGCTAATAAAAACAACTAAAATACTCTGTCTCGCATAACGATATCCGCATTTAAAAAAACGTATCAACCTAATAAATTACATCAAGTGGATTATTGACAAATAAACACTGTAAAACCTTTAATTGTTACAATATGTAATTTATTACAAATTACTCAAAATCAATTCAGTCATAAATAATCTTGACTTCCTTTAGTGAAATCCTGATAGAAGCTATTAACTTGGTCACCGGTTAACCCTGTCGCCATATTGAAAAATAAAAACTGCCAGCTGTAATTATAAGGCTTGAATGCATTGATTTATAATCCACATGAAAAGGGTTTAACGCTTTGTCGGAGTAAAGTTATCCTTCGCAACCGAAGAAACGGATAAGAACTGCCGAATTTTGAAATGTGACATGGTTGTATGTCATTCGCGAATGCATAAGGCCCAATCGAAAGATAAATTTAAAAATCAGTTGAAGACCTTGACACGATTTCAGTGCGTTAACGCCGCACACACACGTTCGGGTCACGACAGTCATCCGTCGTGTGGACGAAAAGCTCCGTCCATTTGCATAAATATACTTCAATGGAAAAACGTCGTAACTCCAAAGCTGCACAAGATACATACGCCTCTCTAACTCTGGTGCAATCGTATTGACATGAACATAGATTGATTTGTTGGATGGCAGATATCTGGTGCAATTAATTTGTCAGTTGGAATTTTGGGCTAGTTGGATTGGATATGGCTCAATGCTAGTTATCAGAATCTCAAAATTAATGAATGTGTTATCAAAGAAATTTGCATCCACATTTATAATCGGAACAGCGAAGGATTGGAACGCCTTACCAGCGTCTTTGTTTCCCGATAACTGTAATCTGGAAGTCTTCAAGTCGAGAGTGAATATGCTCCACCGTCAATCCCGTCGACACTTACCACCAGGTGACTCTGTGGCCAAATGCTTGTAAATTATGCAATAAAAAAATGGAAATCCAGATGATAAACTATCTGTAAATTTCTTTATGTTTAAAGAAATAAATAAATAAATCTCTGTGCCATATTTCACCCAAATCCACAAATCCTTATTAAACTTATTATACATAAAAAAAATGCCATAATTATTTTGATGGCAGCTTTAAGTACTATTTAGGATATTGCTCCGAAAACTGATTTTGATAAAAAGTTTAAAAGTTGATTGAGGAACTCAATTACTTATGAAGGTGCGAAAAATGAAATTGCGTCCAAAACTATGAAACTGTTCTATCTCAAAATCCAGTATTATGCCAACACAAATGTCTATTGATACATAAATCCTATTATAACATTATTAAAGCGAAAGCAACTCTGTCTATTTGCTCTCTTTTCGCGGCTAAACATTGCATTGCGGTGGGCATTGTTTCCAGCGAAATTACTGGGCATATGCGACTTTAGAGCTGATGTCTCAGGGTGACGAGTGCAGTGCAAAGCCGCGCAGGATAACGCAATGCAGGGTTCTGGGTGGTGCTGTGGCTGTTATGGGCAGGCGTAGCGCTTACCAGCAGGTAAACGACTTGCTAGTTTCCTCACACAGTCAAATAAAAAAAAAAAACAGCTGAACCAATCTTGATGAAATTTGCATTGGAGATAGTTTTAACCCTGACATAACATAGAGTATTTTTTATCGCGATAAAAACTTTAGGACGCACGGACGAATTCGCGATCAAAAGCTAGTGTATTATAAGAAGAAAACCAAATCGCGATAAATAATGAACTGTCAAAACGTTTTATGATGTTTGCATAACTTAAACCTCTGATGAGTCATCGATCATCCTTATACAAAATGGCACGATTTTCGTATGACCTTTGACCTACCTGATAATTACTGCTTACAAGATGGTTAAAATCTATCTATCTATAGATTAAATCTCTATTTCCCTTGGTCACTCCATAACGTGAGAACGACTGGACCAATTCCGCATTTTTTTCTCCCAAGTATTCGTTGAGGCCCAAAGAAGGTTCTTATCGTGAAAAAATTTGGAATAGTTGCCCGGAAAACTGGTCAATTTTGGGAAAAACTGAAAATATTTTATCTGCGAGATTTTTGTATGAACTCACATTTTGACATGTAGTGCTTTTTCACCTGAGAAATTCAGAGGATATGCGGGAAAACTGGAATTAAGCTGGTGAAACCGCAGTATGTAGCTAGTATAGAATAATTAAAACAACGAATATGCATACAAAGTAGGCACAAATAAATATGTCACTGATAAAACTAATGAATTCAAAAGATACTGATATGGCATTGATCTCTTTGCGCAAACGACTGCACCCACATATTGACATGACATTTTAAAAAAAATTCAATGTAAGTCGCACGTTGATAAAGTACGGGCAAAATTGCATCATCAACTCATACAATTTTTTTTTAATTTGCTCTTCTTCCTCTTTAGTCTTCAACTGTTGTGCCTTAAGATGAGCTGTATTTGATGATTATTTATTCATAGAGACCGGTTTATTAAGACTGAACTTTGAAAAGCTCACTTCACGCTGTTCTAAACTGACATAAACATAATGTAGGTACGAGTAAAATTATTGTTCTATTGCCCCTTATTGTCTTTTACCATACTGAGTACACCCCTGTAATTTGTAAATCCTTATGCTCAAAAAATGTACTCTATAGAGATTTTATTCCGGGAAAACAAATGAAAAAGGTTTTTTTATTAGACTGAGTAACTAGACGAAGAAGTCGTTCACTTGATGGTAAGCGCTAGGTACGCCTACTAACAGACAAAAAGAGCAAAAGTCAAAAAAAGAGGCCAGGGAAAATCAAGATGGCGGCTGAGACCCCAAAAAAACTGCTAAAAATTATAAAAAGAAAAACATTTTTTATCAATAAAAAATATTTATTCATAAGGTCTTTGAACACAGATATTATAATAAAATCATATTCTATTCTAAATCATTAAATGAACATAAAAGAGGATTATGTAAATTAATAAAAAACCGCATAGCAACATAAAATCTCGTGTTTCTGATGAATTTGATTTAAATAAAAATTATCACGATGAACGAGTTTATTTACCCTTTCAAATTCCAGTTATTAAGTAACAGGTGTCTCTTACACATATCTAAACCTCTTACAGTTTGCCGTCAAATTAAATTAATAATGATATTAAAATTTAACTATCTTATCTATCTATAATAAATTATCATACATTTTTTTATCGAAAAAAGAAAGACAAAAAGCGTTTTTTACGTGTTGGATTCGCAAGATTTGTCTTTTGTGTTATATTTGTTATTAAAAAATAATAATAAAACACCAAAATACTCACAGTAATTTTTTTTTTTTCATTCACCGTTATAAACTTTTATATTTGAAGAATAGTTAACGTCAAGTCTGTGCCAACAGGGACTAGGGGCGGTGGATCGGGGGATCCAACGCCCCACCACATAGTCCCGAGGCGAGATGCGCTCTGAAGTGTTCTCCAGAGCGCATCCAACCTAGGTGAGGCCGAGTGCCCCTAGAGGCGTGTCCGCGGCAGTCGCCCGGACGTCCGCAGGGGTGGTCGTGGAAGCGCAATCGCGAGCCCGCGTCCACCCCAACATGCGGAGAGGAGAACATCCCGGGGTTGTTTAGTGGGTACACCCAGTCAGGCGCATCCCTAGGATGCGCACTGGCGGGGGAGCCCCACATAACCATCCGGTCTCCCCCGAGGTCGAGGTATGAATAAGGTCATTCCCCCGGGTTAAAAAAAAAAAAAAAAAAAGTCTGTGCCAGGTATAGGTATAGTAAGTTGCAACGTAGTGAGAGCAAGATTTTCCACTGCAAAGTTCTAGGTAGCACGGAATCTGTTATCGGCAGTTATGGCGCTTACCACCACACGAACGATCTGTTCGTCTCATTATTACCTATAAAAAAAAAACAAATATAAAAGAACTGTCTTATTTACAAATGTAAACAGCGTTAAAGCCAACGAGATTAAGCGTACAGGCACGTGCTGAGGAAACAACCCTTTATTGGATTAAGTACCCTGTGTTGCTAACTGCGTATGCAGTGTACACATGTGTTTACAATAAGTACTAAGATTTCTTATTTCAAATCCTGCCACGAAGCAGTTTACCCGTGTTTACCCAAAAAATTACTTGAAAACTATTGTCTTTCACAGTGCCTAAAACAACACTAAAACAAACTCACATACACACAGCGACTGATAAAGAGTTCTGACCGCCCTAGGCTTATTATGACGACACCCCCCCCCCCCCCCTTCCCAATTGTCTCGGTTTGTCTCAAATTGTCTCGGTCTAGTTGAAATATGTAGGGTAGAGCAATGACGCTAGTGTATGCGAAGACACGATTTCACCCCCCCCCCCCCCCCCCCCGATCCTCGCGCCCTAGGCTGCAGCCTAATTAGCCTAAGGGTTCATCAGGCCCTGCATACACATACACACAGTCACAGTTATTGAGTGACCAACATACCACCATTCGTATTTACAATAATTAGCGACAATTTCAAAACTTGAAAATGATAAGCTAACCAAAGTCGCGCTAAGTCTTATTGGGCCTTAATAACACCTGATAACGTTCAGGAATTTACAATTTAACCATTCTACTGACCAAGATACATGTTTGTGGTAAACTAGACAGGCTGGCGCCCGTGACGTCTCTCACACTTGATTGGAGCTAAATAAATTGGATTTTATTTCGATTACATTAGGTTTAATTTGGCCTGGTTCACTGGCACGGTCACATCGGAAGAATGAGAAAAAACGGACTGCGAAACCAAACCTGCAAGCAAGTCATTCACCTGATGGTAACCGCAATGCCTGCCCATAACAGTTTCAGTGCCATCAGTTCTTAAGTCTCAAACGCCCAGTAATTTCGTTGGAAACAGTCTCCTTTAAGCCGTAACACAGTATTGTTTTCACACTACTGCTTGGCGGATGCATATATTAAGTATTATACTTTGATTGATTTATAATTTCAGGGGTACTTTTTTGTAATAAAATGTACCCTAAATTACCACCCCAAATATAGTATTTTTAATACTAAATTTCATTAAAATCAATTGGACCGTTTTGGCGATATTGAATATCAAATAAACAAACATCCAAACTTCTGCATTTATCATATGAGTAGAATTCTATGTAGCGATGGAATTAAAACCCATGTTTCATAATCGTTTGGTCGCATACAGTATCTCACATACGACACGCTTACACTCACACTTACGACAAATATTTGAAGTTATGCGGGCATAGGCCGTGTGTAGTGTAACATAGGCATATAGATATTGCAATCGGCCAACTGTCCTGGCACCGTATTATCTAAATTTGATATATTATTATTGGACCTCTATGTACTGATGGCATGACCATACATACAACATAAATTGCTTTTATTAAAGACTAGCTGCGCCCCGCGGTTTGACCCGCGTACTTCCTGCGTATAATGTCATATTTATTTATATCTAATCAAAAGCCTAAAAAATAAATTTGAAGCTTCTATCTTTAAAAATGACGAAACTTCCATACAAACTTTCACCCCCTATTTCAAACCCTTAGAATATTTTTTTCGCAATAAAAAGTACCCTATGTCCTTTCCTAGGCTCTATAGACTATCTCTGTACCAAATTTCATTTCAATCGGTTCTGTAGTTTAGGCGTGAAAGAGCAACAGACAGACAGAGTTACTTTCGCGTTTATAATATAAGTAGCCAGCATTTTGGTCACGTGTAGCCTCGATCAGACGCCTGGATAGGTATTTTTTTATTTGACTGAGTGATGAGACGACTTACACGTTCACCTGATGGTAAGCGCTACGCCTGTTCATAACAGTTACAGAACTCACCAATTACTACCACTTACTTACTACGTAGGTTTAGGTCACCAGCGTCTTCGTTTCTAGAAAACTATAATCTGGAAGTTTTGGGAGTGAACCTATTTTCTAAGAAAGCATGCTCCATCGCCGACCGCGTCGCAGCTTACCATCAGGAGAGACTGTGGTCAATGCTTCTTCTACTTGCCTATCCGGGAGTAAAAAAATGGGTTGTGACATACATACGGATACATTTAATTAAGACATTTACTCCTATTTAGGGTGATTTAGTTTATTTTTTAAAACAGTGGGAAGAAGGCATTGAATTACTTATCACATGCATAATGTTAATGGAGGCACAAAATCATCCTCGGATATATTTCTCTCTAAAGTCCACTTGGTGGAGCATGACGCAAATCCCACACGGGGCGATGGAGGGGATAGAGCGAGGGCACTTTCCCACTCAAACATAAAGGGGTAAACATTATATTGTATGCTTCAAAGTAAAATAACATTATTTCTAACAGTTTTCTGCTGTCGGTACCGAGTTCATATGAAGTGGCGTGTGTGAGTGCGCAAGGCGAGCGGCCGCGCCCTGCGCACTGAGAGCAGGTTAGCAGTGATGTCCTACATTACTGCTTGTCGGTTGAAGTGATTTATTCTAAAAATACCCACCGAAAATTTTTTAATTTTTTGGGTATTTTTATTTTTCCTATTATTTCCCATTACAAACCCCAATTCACAACATATTCTAAGTCTATGCTGTCATTATCGTGTATTATTGTACTACTAGCTGCGCCCCGCGGTTTCACCCGCGTAGTACCCGTTTTGTCCCACGGGAACATAATATCGGGATAAAAAGTACCCTATTACTCAATTGTGGTTATAAACCTATCTGTGTTTCAGATTTCATTGGAATCCGTTCAGTAGTTTTTGCGTGACAGAGGAACAAACATCCATCCATCCATCCATCCATCCATTCTCACGAACTTTCGCATTTATAATATTAGTAGAAGTAGGGTGTATAAATACTGGTTATATGGTCTAAGAACCCGCGACCCCCCCCCCCCCCCCCCCCCAGAGCTCCGTTATTTTATAAAAGCTGAAAGTTCGTCAGCGCGCTTCAAACCGGAAGACAGTAATGTTTGCACACTATTGCTTGGCGGATGAATATCTGATAAAGGTGTGGTGTGGTTCTGTCTTTCCCTTGCAGAAGAGGCTTCGCATTACAAAACTGTTTTAAATATTTGAAATTCAAGATGTAGTCTTAAAAATACAAAACATCGATATGCATCCCATCACTAGCGGCAGGCGACAGTTGCGCAACACACACGTGCCGTGTCGCAAGCTAAGCCGATGCACATGTACTGGGACCCTTTATCTTGTACTTTGATTATTACAATCATTATTTTATGCTTTATACTAGCTGCGCCCCGCGGTTACACCCGCATAATTCAAGTTTTCCCGCAATAACTCTCTTAAAAGCTATATATTTTCCCCGTTTTTGCCACATTCTTCGTTGATGCTCCGCTCCTATTAGTCGTAACGTGATTTTATAAAGCCTATAACCTTCCTCGATAAATGAACTATTCAACACAAAAAGAATTGTTCGATTCGGACCAGCAGTTCCTGAGATCGTAGCGTTCAAACAAACAAACTCTTCAGCTTTATATATCAGTATAGATTATAGATATAGATTGGGCTGTAGATAAAAAAATTGAAGTTACAATAATAACCAAAAACGCAAAGTTCTGGGCAGTAGTTCGTAGTGTAGTAGTAGTTTAATTGCAATTTATCACGTTAGTAAGATATATATTGAAGTGTCAATTTCGATATTATAATGGTTCAATCACAACGTAAAGGTTTGTAGACGCGCCGGCGCACTTTCAGCCCACGCCTTTATCTTACATACTGCCCTAGTTACCCTACTAATATTATAAATGCGAAAGTTTGTGAGTATGGATGTTTGTTTGTTCCTCTTTCACGCAAATTTACTGAACGGATTTGGATGAAATTTGGCACACAGATAGTTTATTACCTGGATTAACATATAGGATACTTTTTATCCCGTAAAAATGAACAGTTCTTGCGGTATAATACTTAATGCGGGTGAAACCGCGGGGCGCAGCTAGTCAAACATATTTTATTAACGTGTGTGTGTGTCTGTATGTCTGTGGCATCGTAGCTCCCGAGCGAATGAACTGATTTTGATTATGTTTTTTATTTCTTCAATCCACAGAGTTTTCGTCCTTTACTGTTTTAGTATAGGTATAGATTACAAGTCGTCTCCACCACCAGACCTCTCGCAGAAGGCTACCAGGCACCCTGAGGCAGTGTTGCAGCATCGTGTGGTAGACCTCACCTTAATTGTATGTAAATCGATACCGCATTGACATTGGACGTTCTCAATGATAAATAAATAAAAAGTACGGAATAAACACTGTGTGTGTGAACTTGCTTGTGTATGTAAATGTTGACCAGTTTGATGGGTCTACAACTCTACACATGTTTTTTTTTGTTCATTTGTAATTTTTTTTGATTTTAGAGCGTTTTTTAATATATAGTAAAAGTAAAGAAAATGTAAGTTTATTTTCTAAAATGATTGATATGAGTTAGTTGGTATATGTAAATATTGTTAAATGTTAAGTACAATTTAAAAAAAAAACCTGTGTGTGTGTGTTTTCTTTGTTCTGTGGTGTTTCAATAAAGAGTTTATCTATCTATCTATCTATCCTGTGGTCCCCAAACTTGGCCAGCTCTGAATCTCGGAAGCCCAGGATTCTATCTGAATGTGCATACTATGTTAGTTTTACTGGGTAAAGGTAAAATTGCGGAAAATGTATTCAAAAGATGCGCTTTATAAAATGAATGGCAAACATGCATGGAATATTATATTACCATAGTACTTAGTCTTAGTAACATGAATGTCACTGATTTCTTGTAGGAAATTGGGAATTTTGGTGCAATTTTATCACCTAGTGAGATTAAAATATCGTCCCCATCGAGTATTGATCGGTGTGATATACAAATAAATGTAGGCACACAATCGACAGTGGCGCCTCTCCTCATTCCCAATCTGTCATTCAGAGCGGGCGGTCGTCTCTTCTGAGCGTGTGCCTACTTACTGATAATCTGGTTGTTTTACTTTAAACCCAAGCCCTAGATTAGTGAACACAACAATCGGGCCTCGATTGTCACACGATAACAAAAAAAAAAGAGAGACTTAAATTTAAAAAATGACATCGCCGTAGAGTTTTTTGGTGCTATCTTCTCTAACGGGCGTATTTCCGAAGCACGGGTAGAGTCAATGGAGTTTTCCTTTTCCTGTGCGAGATTCAGGCATGAGTCACCACTTGAAAGGGAAATATCCTTTTTCTAACTCAAACCATAATTAGATAATAATCATTAGTTTCGTATATTTTGACTTATTTTTTTGTATTTCTATACTTATGTATAAGATAATTTTTTTTGACGTGTAAAAGTGCAATATTTTGCCTATTTACAATAAATGATTTGAGTTTGAGTTCGATATAATCCGGGACATTGATCGATAGAAATCACAACTTATGGAATTGAGTTGAATTACTGTGTTCCGGTTTGAAGAGTACTGTTTCCAGCGAAATTACTGGGAATGTGAGACTTTAGAGCCGATGACTCAGGGTGACGAGCGCGGTGCAGCGCCGCGCAGGATTATGCAATGCAAAGTTCTGGTGGCACTGTTATGGGCAGGTGCTTACCATCAGGTAAACGACATGCTCGTCTTGACACATAGTAAAAAAAAAAGAAAGTCATTGATGGGGTGTAAAGTTTTGAGCGCAGTGTCAATGGAATTCAAAGCACATAGTTAACCACTTAGCTTCAATTTATCCAGTCCCTACTTTACCCGTCAGCAGTACACACAGGAATGCATCAGATCTGGCGTCCATCCAACGGTGTCAGGGCCTGCCTACCCGCAGACATCCGGACACTCTTTGTTTATGTTATAATGCGAGATCAGACAGATTCTAGTGCGTCGTCTTGAATAAATTTAATTCTAGACGTAATTAGCGCTATAAATTTATTTGCAATGGCTTTGAATGTCTTCTTATGTACTAATAGAAGGATCAGAAGGTATGTAACTTACCTGAAGAAACATCTGCATCATCATCATCATCATCAAACCATATCGGCCAACTGCTGAGCACGGGTCTCCTCTCACTTTCGTGAGCACACATGAATTCCACATGGGCCCGGTCAGGATTGGGTATTTTTTACTTATTATTTTTTGACTGAGTTATGAGACGAGCAAGTCGTCCACCTAAGCGCTACGCTTGCACATTACAGTAACAGTGCCACACAGAACTTTGCATTGCATAATCTTGCGCTCGTCACCCGGAGCCATGGGTTCTAAAGACTCATTATGGCTAGTTAATAACATACCTACCTTCGAAATAATTCTCGGGTAAGTGTGTGAGATTCCTCACGATGTTTTCCTTCACTGAAAAGCGAGTGATAATTACGTACATATGTTACAAGAAACACATCGGTACGTGCCGGCACTGGGATTTGAACTCACGATCTTCTCCTTAGAAGACGTTCTCCCACTAGGCTACTAAGCTATTTTTATAAGTAACTACTACCTAGATAGATTTGAAATAGAAATTAAATCTATACTATATATAAAAATGTTATGTTGGTTTGTGTACGTTTCAAAAACTCAAAAAGTTCAGCACCGATCGAGCTGAAATTTTAGCATGATATATAATCCGCATCAAGGATTGTTTTTATCTATTTTTTTTATCAGTGACATATCAGAGAATGTGGGAATGTGCCACAGCGAAGCGTGCCAGGGCACAGCTAGTAATATATATAAAGCTAAAGAGTTTGTTTGTTTGAACGCTAGGATCTCAGGAACTGCTGGTTGGAATTGAAAAACTCTTTTTGTGTTGAATAGCCCATTTATCGAGGAAGTTTATAGGCTATATAACATCACGCTACGACCAATAGGAGCGGAGCATCAATAATATTATATAAGTCTAGTTTATGGGACCTAGTATGAACAGTGACCACAGACTTTAACAGTAAGTAGTTTGTTAGAAATAGCTAGGTCTCCAGTGGGGTAGGGTCAACATACGGATCTCGCAGCCGCGCCCGGCGACACACATTTGTAACCCGTTAGTACCGATAGCAGATAAAGTCAAACGTTTCATTTAAAAGAGTGGAACTCCTTGCCGGAGTCTGTGTTTCCCTAAAATTTCCCGATAGTCACAACCTGGGGGTCTACAAGTCGCGAGTGAATAGGTTACTTCTAGGTAAGCGTGCACCATCGTAGACCGCATTGTCACTTACCATCAGTGGTCAAACGCGAGCATATTTATTAATTTAAAAAAAAAAGTTACAGGTTAACAAAACTTTACTGAATAAGAATTAAAATTGTTTATTCTCAATTGTTGGTTAAAAAAAAACAAATTTGAAGTCAACCATAACTATAATTTATTGCACTCCAAGATGTTGGCCAATAAACATTACCACTTCTTTATGCAACTTGGCATTGTATAATCCTCCGCGGCACTGTACCGCGCTCTTCACCCGGAGACATCGGCTCTAAAGTCTCATATGCCCAGTAATTTCACTGGAAACAGTGCCCTTCAAACCGGAGCACAGAAATGTTTGCACAATACTGCTTGGCGTATGAATATCTGGCAAGTACGAGAAGATCTTTCGCTTAATGGTAAACGCCACCTCTTCTCATAACAGTTGCATTTCCACCCAGAGCAACACATTGTTAAATTTCGCACGGCACTGCCTTCGTCACCCTGAAACAATGTTTCAAAAATCCCATGCTCTTAAACTAGACTCTTTTCTGCTAACTGTACTTCACGTATTGCTAAATAAATACCCCAGATTGATATGTTCGATAGCAGAGACGTGTAGCTGTAGGTAGGTGCGCATACCAACACTTTGACATTACTGTAACGAACTTTTCTGCAGCTGGGGTGTCGACTGCTTGCTGCTTCTTAGGCAGTTATACAGGATGTCCCACGGATATGCCACATGGAGGGAAAGTACCTTAAATATTGTAGATAGAACATTTCACTGAAAGAAGACATTATTTGAATTTAAAAAAACAATTTAAACTGCATTCATCGATATTTAAATAATTACATGGTTGGACCGGGTTAACTGGTTAATTAATTGGTTGTTAATGTGTTCTTTCAGTAAAATGTTCTATCTACAATATTCAAGGTACTTTCCCTCCATGTGGCATATCCGTGGGACACCCTGTATACTCTTATCCTTACCTTCAGTGCCGACGTTGGTCGTCCATAGCTATCGCTATAAAACTGTGCGCGAATTTAGCAACGCACTGGCCGCGTCCGCACGGGTTTTGTAGCGAAAGCTAAAAGCTGAAGCTGTCCCCAAAATCAGAGGTCATATTCAGTCATTCTTGCAGTTAATACTTACGTCCGCCGGTCGGTCGCGGCCGTACTATCGCTATGACATCCGTGCGGACGTGGTTAGTGCGTTGTTAGCTACGTACGCTCGGACGCTACGCTCGTGCGCTATCCTATCGCTCTACGTACGCTTATCCGTAGCTATCGCTATGAAACCCGTGCGCGCATTGAGCACACTCAAACAAAACTATTAGGTTGTTACTTAACTGGATTTTATAAGTAATAGCTAGTCTTTTAATAAATAGCTATGTTACTTCCACCGCTTCGTCTGTTTGGACCTTAAAACAGATTAGCTTTTTTAATGTTGGCGTCGGCATTTTAGTTTACGCTGAAATTGTCACGAGCGGCATTGTGCATGTGTAAGGTCAGCTTAGTGCGGGCGTGTAGCGACAGCAGAAGCAGTAAAATTTTCTTTGTTTATTTTGGAAAATATTCTATGTAAACAAAAATTGTGTCAGCGCTATCTGTAGTATACTATTTATGTTAACTTTTGTAGGGTTCCGTAGCCAACTGGCTAAAACGAAATCTTTGCGAATTCGTTCAGTTTCGTTCGTTAATATGTCCCAATTACTTCGAGATCATTCAACATTTATTAGGTAAAATAGAAAATATTTTACGAATTTCAAAACCAATGAACTAGTTAATAAAACATAAAAAAAATAACATATAACCTATTGACGTCAGTCGTAACGAAAATGTTAAATCTGTAAAACATGCAAATCCTTTATCGGCTATAAGTTATGATAATTAGTTATACTCCTTGTCATTTAAGAGCTCTGGCTTTTGTTTCGGAAACAAAAATCAAATATAATAATAAATAAATAAATGTATTTACATAATTATAATACACTAGCTGTACCCTGCCACGCTTCGCTGTGGCACATTCGCACATTCGCTGATATGTAACTGATGAAAAAATAGATAAAAACAATCCTTGATGCGGATTAAATATCATGCTAAAATTTCAGCTCGATCGGTGCAAAACTTTTTGAGTTTTTTAAGCGTACACAAACCAACATAACATTTTTATATATATAGATACAGTCACGCCTTTCTCCCGTTGGGATAGGCAGAGACTACATACATCTTCCAACATGCTACAATCCCTGCGGAAAGCAGTACACCAACTCCCTGACACTCTCTACTGGTTACTGGAACTCCAGACCGATAGGCTGTGTAGCGTAAAAAAAAAAAAAATATTATTAAGTTATTAGACTTTGTTGCCACCAGTACCCGTTATCTTTCACCGGTAGCGTTTCCGAGTGCGCGGGCGCTGCGCAGGAAGTGTCACGAGTGTGTCAATGGCGCATGGCGGCGACACTGCGGGAGTTAGTATCTGACACTAGTTAGTGTTAAGTGGATTTTGAGATAATATCACTGCATGAGGTCAAAGAGGTAAAACAAACAAAATAGTATCACATTCACTGCTGAATACACACACGTCTGTGTTTTTATAATTTTACAGCAAGCGAAAACACGCCTGGCGTGCGATCCCGCACTGCTGTATTGTCAATTTATCACACCAGTTGTGTGCGCCCGCACCAAACAGTAAACACACACGTTATGTGAAGATAAGACCCAAAACAAGTATTGGTTCAGCAGTGAACGGGTTAAAGGCGAATGTAGCTGGCCCGCGGTTTTCTTGTTTGCCATTTCCCGTTTTATAATAAGGGTAGGATTTTGAATCAACAGTTACAATCTCAATTATGCTTTACTTTATTTTCCTAAATTTCACGAAAATTGATGATTTTTTACTTTTTATCCTATAACTCAAGTGGCGATCGCCAGGAGACTTGGCAAGATGTGCCGCTGGCAGGGGGAGGAAGTCCCTGACAGAATGTTGGCCACGTGTTGGTAAGCGCAGCCGCGGGGGACCGATCTAACGGTGGGCCGACGACATTAAAATATTGTTAGGTACATAAGAATAAGAATAAATTTTATCGTATAAAACTATGAAGACGGACGACGACGCGGAGGAAGGCCCAGAAAGCGGTTTCGAGACGATTTGGATGCTTTCTTGAGCGACTGGCCACCAATAAACGAGATCAGTGGAAGGAGATGGGGAGACCTTTGCCCAGCAGTGGGATCAGATAGGTTAAAAAAAACTGTGTAAAATGATCTTAAAATCAACATTTGTAGCAACAGTCCATATCCATTTCGGATGTACAATACATTTTCTTTAATAATTATTGTAAGAGACCAGATCGGCCTAAAGCCGAGATGAATGGCGTAAGAGGGAGGAGGCTTATGTCCTGCAGTGGCTTGGATGAGCTGTCTATGATGATGGGATAGTACTCGTCGGGGGTGAAACAGCGGCTTGCAGCTAGTACTGATATATATTTCCACTGTTATCTATTCAGTTCCTAAGGAAATCCGTGTATCGGAAACTGGCTTATCTCCGCAGCATTGAACCCACGGCTTTATAGTTGATAGTTTAGCATAGGGTTTCCATTCGTCCGGGTTTCCCCGGATATGTCCTAGTTTAGAGGGCGCCCGGGGAGCGTCCGGGCGGGGCTTCATTTGTAGTCCGGGCTTAAAAAATTAAAGTCTTGGCCCGCCCGCGACACGCACCGTGCCCGCACGCCGCGATCAACCTACGAACCGACTCGCTAAATTGATGGTGGAGGTGATGTAGAATATAATAGAAAACTCTATTATTGTAAACCAGAAACAAAAATAAACACAGTACAGAAAAATTACAATAGGTAAACAAGGGTAGTACAATGGGAGGTCTTATGGGATTTCTTCCAGACAACCTTTGGATGGACAGTAAAAAAACATTTAACGAGTGGGTAGCGTACTTACAGTATTTAATAAACACGATACATTATTATACATTTTCTTAAAACAAAAACATTTACGATATTTTAAAAATATACGAAATTTAAGTCTGTCTCTTTCTATCACCATTAACTTATATCTCCGTCTCAACTTCCGTTCGCCTCGCTCGATCACATTTTTCGTAACGCATTCACGAGCTTACTCGCCAAGTCAAGCGTGCGTAAAGAAGTTATACTTCAAAAACCTGTTGCCATGGTTGCCAACCCGTTGCCTGCTGTCCGGGTTCTGGGCTCCAAAATCCGGGGTTTTCACGCGTCATGTCCTGGTTGCCAAATTTTAGAGATGGCAACCCTACTTTTGCACAACAGTGTATCTACATTTACAAGGAAGGAAGTAGCAGCGATTACGTTAATTGCTATGTCAATAAGTTTTATAACTTTACGAAAGTGCTGTAACTGCTATTATTGTTGTAATGAGGAAGTGTTTAGATAGGAAAATAAATAACCGTTAACTTAATGATGGCGTAATTATATCTATAAATCCTCATCTAGATCGTGGCTAGCTTAACAATTTTTCAGGTCGATCCATTTTAATTTATTGTATCATCATCATCATACCCATCATCCCATACCGCTCCACCGCTGAGCTTGATGATCTTACGAAACATGAGGAATTTTGGAGGGACGCACGAGGCTCTATAGAGGTTGGTGGAGGGAGTATGAACGCCTAACGATGCCAGTGTGAATCTGGTAGAGATATAATAAAAAAAAATATATAAAAAAAAAGCTTTTTTATTTCGTGCTTTTCATAAAAAAGTTTAATAGAATCAGAATCAGAATATTTTTATTGTATAAATTGTGTACATTATGCTGTTGATATTACAATAAGAAGTTTCAACAATTTGCCCATTTCAAATTTTAATTCAATCATATTTTAAATAAATTGTTAGGAATTTAAAAAAGTAGTTACAATGTGCATGCAAAAATTATTCACTTTATAAATTAAAGTTCCAAATTTGGTGCCATTAAAAAACAACAATGAAAAGCAATTTTCGATTTAAACCCTATTGTTAAATATATTGATTTAATTGATTGAATATAGTCAGCGTTCTTATTTTTATGTTAGCGGGAACCCTCACAATGAAATTGACATATAACGCCTCAAAACATTGCGATATCAACAGATACCCAACAGATAGTTACAATATCACAGCTCTTCTATTACCGTACTATCCTTATTGCTGTCAACATCGAGCTATTCTTTATCTGGACAATAATAGATAATAATTGCTACAAACATCTGTTTTCCACATGCATAGGGCCTTGGTGTAATCTTGCGCGTTTCCGCGATGCATTTCCTAGTTGTATACGCGGCGCTAGGCTTTATAGGTATTAATAGGTGTCCTAGGTCAAACCGTGGCCTTCCAGTGAGTAGCAGTGTACTCGAAGTAAGAGCTTATTTATAGAACTATGAGATTGTACGAGAAATGCTTGGAAATGTGTGTTTCTGAATTGCTTCGTGCCAAGATGCAATTCTACTCGTCGATCTGTTAACAGTAAACCTCGCGAACACAAACCTTTTTTGCAATGGATATTAATCTATATACGAGGGTGAATCAAAAAATTCTTGGAATCAATATTAAAAAATGCAAAGATTTAAATAATAATATTTTATTTTTCTACATAATCTCCCTCCAATGCAATGCATTTAGAATAACGCGTTTCTAACTTCCTTATTCCTTGTGAAAAAAAAATTATTTTCTTGACTCTCGAAAAAGTCCTCTACGGCAGCTATAACCGCGTCATTATCGTGAAATTTTGTTCCACGAATTTCCTCTTTTAATTTTGGAAATAAGTGAAAATCACTTGGGGCTAAGTCCGGAGAATATGGTGGGTGGTCAAGGAGATTGAAGCCAGCACAGCGGATTGCGTTGAGCGCAACTTCCGATCGATGAGCAGGAGCGTTATCTTGAAGGAACAACACGCCCAACGACAGTTTTCCACGACGTTTTTCTTTAATCGCTTCACGCACTTTCGGGATTAAATTTGCATAATAGGGTCCAGTAATCGTCTGGCCTTTTGGCATGTAATCAATAAAAAGGATTCCTTCACTATCCCAGAACACAGAGGCCATAACTTTGCCAGCGGTAGGAGCAACTCGAAATTTCTTAATGGATGGAGAGGATGGTCGTTTCCAAGACATGCTTTGTCTTTTAGTTTCAGGATCAAAATGGTGGACCCACGTTTCATCCATGGTGACAAGACGACGGCAAAAATTATCCGAATCACGCTGGAACATTTCGAGATTACGCTTGGAAATTTCCAAACGTCGCTTTTTGTTTTCGTCGGTTAACATTCGTGGCACCCATCTTGCAGACACTTTTTTGAACCCCAGTGAATCAATTAAAATGGATTGAACGCTACCAAAAGATATCTTTAGGATCTCAGCTATATGTTTTATAGTCATTCTTCTGTCTTCCAAAACCAGATTCTCAACCTTTTTGACATTTTCTTCTGTAACGGAGGTTGAAGGCCGCCCAGAACGCGGGTCATCTTTACAGCTTGATCTACCTCTTTTAAATTCAGCCACCCAGTACGCAACCGTAGAATAGGGTACAGCATCACCCCCTAATGTCTGCTGAATGTCCAAAAAAATTTCCTTCGTAGACATTTTTTTCAAACTGAGATATTTTATCACCGCACGTAACTCACTTTTATCCATAATTTTGACTTTTTAGCAACTCGTTGCACAAAAAAATTTATTACATGCGAACGAACTGACAAAAACAAGTGACAGTCTGCATAAATATAGTGTGATAGACACTCTTTAATTTGAATATCGAACTTGATCCAAAAAGGTTTCATATATATGCACTTCTAAGAACTTTTTGATTCACCCTCGTATATATAAATGTTATGTTGGTTTGTGTACGCTTCAAAAACTCAAAAAGTTCTGCACCGATCGAGCTGAAATTTTAGCGTGATATGTAATCCGCATCAAGGATTGTTTTTATCTATTTTTTTCATCAGTGACATATTAGCGAATGTGCGAATGTGCCACAGCGAAGCGTCGCAGGGTAACGCTAGTAAATTAATATAAATAGATTTATAAATTATAATATATGTTATTTAGATTATTTTGTATTTTGTATTTTTTTTTCTTATGTTAAGGGGTTTCTTCAATCCTTGTCTATTATTTAAAGGGCCGATTCTACTGGTAGATATCTAAAATTGAGCAATTTACTGCACCGCCAAGCAGTAATGTGAAAAATATACTGTGTTCCGGTTTGAAGCCTGTTTCCAGCGAAATTCCTGTTGCTTTTATTTTGTTTTCCAATAAGATTGAGCTATCGATAAAAAATACTGTCTCTACGCGCCACGCCATTCTGCCACGAGAAAGTTACAGGTACTATTTAGTTTTTTTTTTGACTGAGTGACTAGACGAGCAAGTCGTCCACCTGATGGTAAGCGCTACGCCTGCCCATAACAGTTACAGTT
The DNA here is from genome assembly GCA_912999815.1 of Campaea margaritaria. NCBI lineage: Eukaryota > Metazoa > Arthropoda > Insecta > Lepidoptera > Geometridae > Campaea > Campaea margaritaria. The sequence goes on from OU538812.1 coordinate 7,770,580, forward strand.
CCACCCAGAACTTTACATTGCATAATCTAGTTTGGCACTGCACTGCGCTCGTCACCCTGAGACTTCGGCTCTAAAGTCTCATATGGCCAGTAATTTCATTGGAAATAGTGCCCTTCAGACTGGAACACAGTAATGTTTGCACACTCCTGCTTGTCAGATGAATATCTGGCAAAGGCGTGGTACTTCCCCAGGCGGTCTCTTGCAGAAGAGGCCTTCACTAACTAATCACTGGGTTTACTAAACAATACTGTGTTCCGGTTTGAAGGGCACGGTTTCCAGCGAAATTACTGGGCAATATGAGACTAGAGCGGATGTCTCACGGTGTCGAGCGCAGTGCAGTGCCACGATTATGCAATGCAAAGTTCTGTCACCAGGAAAATAAAAATAAAAAGTGGAATAAGGCCTTGCCGCCCATGTCGAAGTTTGTAACCCATACAAAACGGAAACCGCATGACTCATAAAGAAAAATAACACGAATGAGTTATGTAAGAGGTCGTGTTTTTCCGTAATTCATACACCAAGGTTAGATCCCCGCAATAAAATGTATGTCAATGGATCTTAAGAAACGGTTGGTTTCTTTCGTTCGTTAATTGCTATTAATTGTTTTGGTTCATTAAGATAGTGCAAGCGGTAAGCCGTGTGTCTTGCGCGTGTTGCGGTCTACACACTACCTGTGCGGGAATCGAACCCGCAACCTGAAGCTTCGCAGTCGGCTCATCACCCACTACGCCATGAAGGCCGAGTATTATGTATTCCTATGTTAATAATATCTTCTATGGTATTATGTCAGAAACATCAAGGTTTTTAAATTAATTATAATTAATCAAAGAGCTTCACATATTTCACAAATAAAAACAAATTACCCGCCGTACCGAACCGTAACGATTTATTTAAATACTAGCTGCGCCCTGCGGTTTCACCCGCGTAGTTCCTGTTCCTGTGGGAATACGGGAATAAAATTAATATAGCCTATGTTACTCGCTGATAATGTAGCTTTCCATTAGTGAAAGAATTTTTAAAATTGGTGCAGTGATTTAGCCAAAACCTCACATGTTTCCATACAATGTTTCATCCCCTATTTATATTTTACCCCCTTAAGGGTAAATTTTTACAAACTTTGAATGTCATATTTATTGATAGCTTCAAAAAATTACGAAACTGCCATACAAATTTTCATCCCCTGTTACAACCCTTTACGACCCTTTTTTCGCATTAAAGAGTAGCCTATGACCTTTCTCGGGCTCTAGACTATCTTTGTACCAAATTTCATTTAAATCGGTTCAGTAGTTTAGGCGTGAAAGCGTAACAGACAGACAGAGTTACTTTCGCATTTATAATATAGGTAGGGATACGTGCTTAATCTATTTGACCCTGTACGAAGATTTAATGGTATATTCTAAACGGGTTTAATGTGTTTATTCCGATTGGCGAATATAAACATATGTTACGTTAATACGTAAATATAGGTATGTTATTACGTTGGTGTGAGTAAGTATACGTTTTATAAAGGCACTTGAATAAGCCTTTCAATTTTACGTGTGGTCCAAATGTAGGAGGTAGCGGATCTTTTATCATTTGTAGCTGTACCCTGCCCGGCCACGCTTCGCTGTGGCACATTCGCACATTCGATGATATGTCACTGATGAAAAAAATAGATAAAAACAATCCTTGATGCGGATTATATATCATGCTAAAATTTCAACTCGATCGGTGCAGAACTTTTTGAGTTTTTGAAGCGTACATAAACCAACATAACATTTTATATATATATAGATTTATTGAGATAATTGTTATGCCTACATACATACAGACACGCCTTTCTCCCGTTGAGATAGGAAGAGAGTACATCTTTCCACATGCTACGAGCCCAGCGGAAAGCAGTACGCCAGCTCCCTGACACCTCCTACTGGTTCCTGGTGAGACGTGATTTCTGGAAGAGTGATAGAGTGTAAAGAGAGTAAGTTTTTTTTTTAAATTTGTATGTAAAATTGTGATGGCTAACGAAGGGCTTAAATGTTTTAAAGGGCATATACGAAAGATGAGAAGAAAAGTCAATTCGTCCACTCTCCAAGGGCCGTGGCTTAACGACAACTATCAATCGATAACAATTGAAACAGACGGCTTAAAGTACTCTTCCTAGCGAGCTATCATTCACTAGTAGATTGAGATCGCTATATCACCCGCTCCCGCTCCCGCTTATCACTTAGCCCTACAAAACGATAAGTACACAAGCACTAGATCTTGACCTTATTGCATTTCGGCATTGAGTCGAGTAAGAGCGTCGCGACAGGTGGCGGGTCATGTCGCGATAAGGGGCTTATCAGGGGGCTATTCTTCCCAGGCGACAATATCTCTATCACACTGATTCTCGAATAATAGATATAATTACGAATTCGACGACTTCAAGACTCGATGTAATAATGTCGATTGAAAACCAAATTTACACCATTTATAATACAGTACCTGGATGACCGAGCTGTGCTCGGTAGTATTATTATTCGCCAATAGATGTCAGGAAGAGTCATATTTTTCAGTTTAAATTTGGACTACTCAAACGCCCCCAACGCTTTGTTATTTTTCTTCCAAGTTTATGTTTAATTTGATATAACACGAACAAAATGACATTTTCTAAAAATGATTCCTAGCTACATCGATTTATCGCCCCCGAAACCCCCTATATACTAAATTTCATGAAAATCGTTGGAGCCGATTCCGAGATTCCAATTATATATATACAAGAATTGCTCATTTAAAGATATAAGATAAGATATCGTAATTACGAGTTCGACGACTTCAAGACTCGATGTAATAATGTCTATTCATCATCAACCCATAACGTCCCACTGCTGGGCACGGGTATCTCCTCACTTTCGTGAGGAGAGTAAGGCCATAATCCACCACGGAGGCCCAGTCCGGATTGGTGGATAACATACCTAGCTCCGAAATAATTCTCGAGTAGATATGTGGGTAATTACCTAATTATAATTAATTTTTTGTTTTATAATTTAAAAATTAATTTACATCCTTACTTGTTCGCGTAAATATAAACAAATTAAACATTATTCAATTTAATAATTCGAAAACCAGACGTATTACTGATATAATCATGTAATTATTCAATTATTTCAAATGATAATAATTATGTACGTAACTGCTAATTACGTTAGTTATTTATTATTTGGAAGCTAATTAATAGTATTAAAGAATTTCAATAATTTATTTCTATTTTTTATGTAGTTAACATAAAGACTTTTTGTGTTAATTTTTAACCCTATAATGGATCTCCAAATAAATAGAAATGCATGGGGGGGGGGGGGGGAATAGGCTTTCATTAAAATGAAATATTAATTTAAGCCTAAAATAAAGTAAACGTTTGTAATGGACCTACTGCCTGGTGACTTTGACTGACGTTTGCTTATAATGTGAGGTGAAAAAAAAATAGGAATAGACAACAATAAAGAACCATTTTCTTAACATGAAGCTAGATGCACTAAATAAAAATAGAAAACAAATTGAATATAACAAAAAAAAAAGAATGACAACTAAAACTAATCTACAATAAATCCTAATAATAAACAAACACGCTTTTTTTTTATTTATCTGAGTGTTGAGACGAGCAAGTCGTTCACTGGAAGGTAAGCGCTACGCCTGCCCATAACAGTTACTGTGCCACCCAGAACTTTGCATTGCATCTAATTTTACGCGGTACTGCACTGAGCTCGTCACTCTGAGACATCGGCTCTAAAGTCTCATATGCCCAGTAATTTCGCTGGAAACATTGCCCTTCAAACCGGAACACAGTCATGTTTGCAAACTACTGCTTGGCGGATGAATATCTGACAAAGTTGTGGTACTTCCTCAGGCGGTCTCCTGCAGAAGAGGCCTCCCACTACAAGAAACTTTAGCATTCATAATAATGGTAATATAAAGTTTACATAAGTTGTTTTTATAAACTTAGGAAGTGACTGTCGAAGCTATTGAGTGTAAGCATTTTTATTTTCCTTTCATTTCGTTTATCCTGTTTATTTATCAAACGTCTTATGAAACTGTTACTTCACAACTAATACTAGCTTTTAGACGCGGATTTGCTCTAATTAAATACAAAGATTACACTGGCCTACAAAAAAAAATTGTTTTGGTGCAGCTCTGGAGGCATACCATGACCTCTTATAGCGATTCAATTGAAGACCTAAACTGAACCGCGTCGCATAATCGTACCGTGGCGTCTTATTTTTGATGTTGCTGCCATTTTCAACCTAAACTGGATCCAGTTAAGGTTGAAAATGGTAGCAACCTAAATTGAGTCGCTAATAAGCCATTTTCAACCTAATCTATATCCAGTTTAGGTTGAAAACGGCAGCAACATCAAAAATAAGACGTCACGGTACGATTATGCGACGCGGCTCAGTTTAGGTCCTCAACTGAATCGCTATAAGACGTCATGGTAGGCCTCCTGTTCGCATCTGTAGTCGGTAAAGTAGGTAGTGTGAACTACATTGCTGCTACTAGATGTCAGCTGACAGCTCTGGTTTATTTACAATTCTTATTTTAACTTTTTTACGGTTTCATTCTAAATCAGTCCATGTTATAATTACTTTTATGACATAAAAAAAAATTCTCAATGTATAATTTGCAAATAAATTAATATGTTTTTAAAAATATGTATTTTCCTTCTCTCTCATGAACAAGAGCTGATATGAAAAATGTGACTAGTTTTCTCGTATCAGCTCAAATAATATACCCAAAATCAGGTCTAAAATCTTAGACAACAAAATGAGTGTAGGCCAGTGTTATAACTTTACTTACATAATAACTGGCGCAATGGAAGCTGCGGTTGATTCTTAACTTCATCTATAGATATTTATTAACTCTTTGTTGACAACCTTAAGCCTCCATTCACCCGTAACTAAGTACAAAACTAATAACTCTCTAACTTTTTCATTTTCGCCTTTTTTTTCTTCTTTTTTTGATTGACATACACACAGTCATGTAGGTTAAACACATAACCTTTTTGGCTTCGCCGCAGTCAGGCAAAATAAGTTTTAGGAAGGTTAATTGATTAATTACTAGTTAATTGAATAGAAAGATAATTACAGGTTTTTCCAAATTTTCAAATTTTCCGAGCAACTTTTCCTATTTTCAATAATTAGCGAATCCGTTCCAGCCATTAATTTGTGATCCCGTGACGAAGGGAAATAGATATTATAGACAGATATTATTAAAAAGTAGCCTATGTCCTTTTTCAGGTTCTAGACTATCACCGTGCCAAATTTAATTGAAATCAGTTCAGGTAGTTTAGGCGTGAAAACGTAACCGACAGACAGACAGACAGTGTGAGTTACTTTCGCATTTATAATATAAAGTAAGGACTTTTTAGACTTTTATAGTTTTATTATAGTTTATTTTAAAGCCATATAGAACAGTCATCGATATAACCATTAAGGTATAATGTTTTTATCGATCTGGCCTAGACCGCAAGCGTTCAGGAAACGACCTCCGTGGAAAGTCGGCCTTACTTAAAGGTATGAGATAAACATGGCTTTTATCGTTATTGAACGTGTTCTTAATTCCTTTCCTTAAGTTGACCTATATATTGAAGCCTTCGGTTATGTATGGCTTCGTATTTATTTAAATTGATTTTGTGTGTGTGTGTGTGTATGTTGATTATTTGTGTGAATTGGTGTTATGTGTGTGGTGTTATTAAGCAGCGAAGGAATGGAACACCTTACCAGCGTCTATGTTTCCAAAAACATTTTTTTTATTGCTGAATAGAAAGCGGTGGTAGCCTAGTGGGAGAACGTCCACCTTCCAAGCAGAAGGTCGTGAGTTCAAATCCCAGTGCGGGCACGTACCAATGTGTTTCTTGTAAAACATATGTACGTAATTATCACTCGCTTTTCGGTGAAGGAAATCATCGTGAGGAAACCCACATACCTACCCGAGAATTATTTCGGAAGTAGGTATGTGATCCACCAATCCGGATCTGGCCCCCGTGGTGGATTATGGCCTAATCCTCCTAACGAAAGTGAGGGGAGACCCGTGCCCAGCAGTGGGACGTTATGGGTTGTTGATGAATAGGCCACCCGCAGTCCGCAGTCTGCCGCAGTCTCACCCGGCGGCAAGTGTCGACGCGGTCGATGGTGGAGCATGCTTGCCTAGAAGATACCTATTTACTCTCGATCTGAAGACTTCCAGATTACACTTTTATTTAAGATACATTTCGGAGAGTAAATATATTTCCGTAAACATTAACGGTTTCCTGTGGAATGATAGTAAATGCGGGTAAAACCGCGGGGCGCTGCTAGTAAATAAAATAATTAAGTTCGGCTTTGAATAATTTAGTACAGGGGGGTCACCACGTACTTATTCTTATTCCATGCAGTTCATTTTAAGGCCTTAAACTGAACGGCCTAGATTGGCACCACACACTCATAAATGAAAAACGTGACGTGACGTCACTCAAAAATAGACTTCAGAGAATGAGAGAGAAAGAGAATGAGATGGAGCTATATAAACTCCCATAAATTCAAAAAATTGTTTCGATCTCTTTGGATAAAGGTCTCTGGTTGACTTATGAACGCTGAGCGATTTTGGTGGTGACAGTTAGCAGGGCAGTTTAGTTTAAGGCCTTAAACTGGATGGATTCAACTGTTCGTGGTGAGGCCCCTGAAGTCTCCCACATCCAGTTGCCATGCAACCATCAGAACCACCGAACAGAAAGAACCAGCACACTGTGTTCGATGTATAGAACCCCTCACCAACTTAACCTGTCCATCAACGAACTCGGTTACGACCTCTATTGAAAAGAAAATAAAGTCGAAAAGGTTTTTAAGGACAGTAAATGAGGTGCCAATGAAAACATTACCGTTTGCGACGTAGTCAATGTCAATCGGAAGGAAATAAGGTCACTTGATGTATGACTGTTTTTTTTTTTTCATTTGAATGGCCCTTTATGTTGTCGTTTTTATACTGTGGGTTACTAACTACCCACAGTATGTATTACGCAATGTTTTTGGGTAACTACCTACAGGATAAAAATGTTAACTAAAAGGGCCGTTCAAATGAAAAAAAAAACAGTCATACATCAAGTATATAGTTAGTAATATAGTATTTTAGTATTATTAACTAATAATAATCCATTGATTGCGGTGGTAGCCCAGTGGGAGAACCTCCGCCTTCCAATCAGAAGGTCGTGAGTTCAAATCCCAGTGCTGACACGTACCAATGTGTTTCTTGTAAAACATATGTACGTAATTATCACTCGCTTTTCGGTGAACGAAAACATCGTGAGGAAACCCACATGCCTACCCGAGAATTATTTCAGAGGTAGGTAGGTGACCCACCAATCCGGATCTGGCCCCCGCGGTGGATTATGGCCTAACCCTCCTCACGAAAGTGAGGGGAGACCCGTGCCCAGCAGTGGGACTTTATGGGTTGATGATGATGAATCCATTGATTACAATGATCGGCCTCCATGGAGTATTGCCGAGCTCGGTGCGGTGTTGCGGGTTCGATTCCTGCGCTGGGAAAACATTTTTGTGTCCCATTTAGTACACAGACACTTTAGGTCCTGGAATAGAACATAGGATACTTTATTTCCCGTAGAAATGAACACTTTCTGCGGGATGATAAATAACGCGGGTGAAACCGCGGGGCGCTGCTAATTACTCAATAATATAAAAAATAATGATATTTCCGGGCCCCCGTGATGGATTATGGCCTAATCCTCAGCAGTGGGACGATATGGGACGATGATGATGATGATAAAAAATATCTCGACGCCCTACCTAAATCCTTCCTTACCAACAATTAATAACACGGTAACTAATAAACACAGTAGTTAGTTTCCCACTTAGGTCGCAACCAACAAGCACTATTTCCTATGCAATTATGTCCCTAAAGAAAAACCTAACAACCTAGCTCGAGGATACAGGAAGCCTAGACTTGCTAGAGGCCTGTCAATGAACTTAGCTATCAATCATTAATCAATCAATGCTTTTATACCTTCCGACAATGTATGCTGACGCGTCACGACAATTGACCCTGACCCCTAACTAGGACTCCCAGTATTTTGGGAATTAGGAACTACGCACGTATTTTTTACCTTATTTAATACTAGCTGGCCCGGCAAACGTTGTTTCGCCATATAAATAATTAAAAAAAAAATAGGGGTTGGTGATAAAAGGGTAAACATTTAGGGTTGTATGTATTTTTTAATGCGACATAATAAAAAAATAAAGAAATTAAAAAAATGACTAAAAATTAAAGAAAAATGTTAAGGGTGGACAACCCTTATCACTAAGGGGTATGAAAAATAGATGTTGGCCGATTCTCAGACCTACTCAATATGCTCACAAAATTTCATGAGAATCGGTCAAGCCGTTTCGGAGGAGTACGGGAACGAACATTGTGACACGAGAATTTTATATATAAGAACATTATATTTTTTTTTTTCCTCACCTACTCGATATAATATATCTTTATCTATTTTATATTGTATTTATTAGTCTATTATAACGTTATATATTTACTTGTATTATAATAAAATACTCTATCACTAAATATCTTTTAAATATACTTTTCTCTGCTCTCTCGTTTCGTCACACCACCACCATTTCAGTGACACCTCCAGGATGACTGGTAGAAAATGCTACTTAGCATTAAGTACTCCTTGTACTCCATTTGTGTGCTGAAGAATAAATAAATAAATATTTGTGTCATCATCATCATCATCATCATCAACCCATATCGTCCCACTGCTGGGCACGGGTCTCTCCTCACTTTCGTGAGGAGGATTAGGCCATAATCCACCACGGAGGCCCGGTCCGGATTTATGAAGAACAGACCTACCATCGAAATAATTCTCAGGTACATATGTTTACAAGAACTGTATACTGAATTGGACTGGGAATTGAATTCACAACCCTCTCCTTGGACGGTGGACGTTCTCCCACAAGGCTATCACCGCTTATTTGTGTGCAAAAGGATGACCTCTTTATATCCTTAAGGACTTTTTCACTTCCGGTGTATCAATAAGTCACGAGTGGATTCGAGACTGAGTTAGTATGCCGACGACGTTATGATGTGAAGTAGGTCACGATTGTCACAGTGGTACCGTGAAAGTGCTATTTTGACGTTAGCCTATACAATAAATATGAGCTTAGTAAAACTTTGCGAAGAATTTGGTGGCAGTTTAACGTACTGGTACGAAGTTGTCGTTACGCAGGTTATCGTCTCGTATTTTTAACTTTAACTTTACACCTTGGATTGTACTCTTGTACTTTGTACTCACACTTTACGCCTGCACTTTACACTTGCACTTTGCACATGCACTTGCCAAAGTACGTAGTAACTCTTTGCAACTTTTAAGGTTAAGGACTTCTTAACTTCCGGTGCTCTGTAAATAAGGAGTCACGACTTAGTTTGTATGCCAGCGACGTCAATGACTAAGGTCGCTGCGACAGTCACTGTGGTACTGTGAAAGTGCGTATCGCCTGTGAACGATAGCAACAAGCGATAGCGACAGCGATAGGTTGTATGAATGATACTTTCGAGCAAGTCGTTCACCTGAAGGTAGGCGCCACGCTTGCCCATAACAGGTGCAGTGCCAACTTTGCATTGTTCTAAAGTCTCATATTATGCCCAGTAAATTCGTTGGAAACAGTGTTCGTTAAACCGGAACCTAGTAAAGTTTTCACTACTGCTTAGCCGTTTAAAATCTGGCAAACGTACTTCCCAGGAAAACTCTTGCAGCAGACGCCTACCGCTACAAAATACAGATGAGGTGGAGCTAAATATTTTTAATGTTATATTATAGTTTTAATAACGACAGCAAAACGATACTGTATCGCTTGACAGTTCACAGTAGGACCTCACGACGCCTGACAATGACCTTGCAACTAGAAATGAACGCGTCGCGAAAACAAAGCGATGCGTCGCGAACCGGAAGTGAAGTTTCCATGTAAACATACGTGTTGACATTCTATTAGCGTATCATTTACTTACAATTAGTTTGTAAACAAACTTTTAGTAAGAACATTTTTAACTGGGCATAATGAGACTTTAGAATCGATATCTCAGGGTGACGAGCGCAGTGCAGTGCTGCACAAGATTTTGCAATAGATTAATAATTACTAGATTATTCCATATCCAATCAAAAACATTAATCATGTAAAAAAAAAAACAAGTCTCCCAACGCGGTTCATCTGCCGTAAAAAGTTGTGAAAATTTAATGTTTTTACATTAAATAATACAGTAAAAAAAAGTTCAATAAATTGGTCGGTTAATTTAACCAGTACCTATCTATGAGACAATCTATCCGACAACTCTGTCTTAAGTTGTTACTTCATAAGTTAACTAACAACATTTAAAAGTAATCTTATCAATGTTAGACATCTTCGTTTTATAATAAACTAGCTGTACCCTGCCACGCTTCGCTGTGGCACATTCGCACATTCGCTGATATGTCACTGATGAAAAAATAGATAAAAACAATCCTTGATGCGGATTATATATCATGCTAAAATTTCAGCTCGATCGGTGCAGAACTTTTTGAGTTTTTGAAGCGTACACAAACCAACATAACATTTTTATATATATAGATAGGATGACTATGGCTGTGCCTTAGTTTGCTCCAGTTGGCGGGGGCACTGTGGTGCCCCTAAATACTATCTAACTAAAATCTTGAAATATCCCTACAAATCGTGCAAAGTCAAATTAAAAAAAAATAACTGTCATCATCATCAACCCATATCGTCCCACTGCTGAGCACGGGTCTCTCCTCACTTTCGTGAGGAGTGTTAGGCCATAATCCACCACTGGGGCCCGGTCCGGATTAGAAAAAAAAACAGGCCAAAAAACGATTTCATCTGTCAATTTGTCAACTTTATCATAAAACCAAAGTAAATATTTAAGCCGATTGTCATTGATTTCTTATTACCGGCCTAACGACTGAGGACAGCTGAAGCCTTTGAGTCAAGAAGCCATGACATAATTCGGGTGGCCAAATATCTGGGTTATGTAATTCTGTAGGGTTTCTCTGGGGGTGGTACACCCCTGAATATCAGGTGATATAGTCAGTCTACAAGCGGTGGTAGCCTAGTGGGAGAACGTCCGCCTTCCAATCAAAAGGTCGTGAGTTCAAATCCCAGTGCGGGCACGTACCAATGTGTTTCTTGTAAAACATATGTACGTAATTATCACTCGCTTTTCGGTGAAGGAAAACATCGTGAGGAAACCCACATACCTACCCGAGAATTATTTCGGAGGTAGGTATGTTATCCACCAATCCGGACTTGGCCCCCGTGGTGGATTATGGCCTAACCCCTCACGAAAGTGAGGAGAGACCCGTGCCCAGCAGTGGGACGTTATGGGTTGATGATGATGATGATGAGTCAGTCTGGGTGTTTGTAGAACCATGGTCCTCGTTGTTCCTGATTCTCTAGATATAGTTCCTAGTTAGGGGTCCAGATCATGTGTTTATTAACATACACACAGTCAGCCTTTCTCCCGTTGGGATAGGCAGAGACTACACCTTCCCACATGCTAAGTTCCCAGCGGAAAGCAGTACACCAACTCCCTGACCCCCTCTACTGGTTTCTGGAACTCCAGACCGATAAGCTGTGTAGGGTCCATGCGTGGTGGTGTCACATCCTTTTCGCCTGGCCTCATTCACACAAAGAACAGAAATCCGTCTTTAAATCATCATCTCGCATAATCATTTAGTCTTATTTTAATTTTTAGCCAATTTTTAATTTCAATTATGTAATATTATACACAGTAATGTTTGCATACTACTGCTTGGTGGATGAATACCTGGCAAACGTGTGTCACTTCCCCAGGCGGACTCTAGCAGAACAGGCCTACCACTACAGAAAATATTATCATGTGTTTGCGTAATATAGATTCATGTTGGAGGCTTCGTCATCAGTTCAATATCAACTTTGGACCTTCCTGGTTCAGTCTAGTCTTATATAGCGAACGCAGCCGGAAGGAATACCGATAGGTTTCTTGCGAGGGTATCACAAGCTTGGTTTTTCTTCTATTTTCTATAAATAAATAAGGAAGTGACACTATTACAATCGTAAACGTTGCATTGTAACCTTGTTTTAATGATATCGCTATGCACGGGGTTATTCCATTAACTATCCTATTTAATTCTAATACTTCTAATATTATAAATGTGAAAGTTAGTGAGGATGGATGGATGGATGGATGTTTGTGACTCATTTACGCAAAGACTATTGAATGGATTTGGATGAATTATGGCAGACACATTTATTTATTTATTTCTTCAAACATAGAGAGATTTCGAAATAGTTTATTACCTGGATTGAAATACTTATAGAATACTTTTTATACTGCAAAAATGTGTGCTTCCCATGTTGAGATAATACTCAACGTGGGTAAAACTGCGGGGCATAGCTAGTATTATAAATGCGAAACTTTGTTGGTGTTTGTTCGTTCCTTTTTACGCAGCACCGGCTCAACAGAACAATGTTTTTTACTAGCAGCACTCTGCTGTTTCACCTCTTTAAACTAATATCCAACGGGAACTGTCCATTTTTACGCGATTCATGTGACCATTCCATTTTTCATGTTCTATTCCAGGACTCTTCTTCATGTTTCTTTAAAATTATTTTCATCAAAATCTGTTGTAGCATTGCGGTGTGAAGAGTGAACAAATACAGATAAACTTTCATATTTATAATATTAGTGAGATAAATCATACGAGTTTTTTTAATTAATCAAAAGTAAAATAATTCAGAATAGCTCCTTAATGTCGTGACCCAGTACAATTATCTCGACGCAGACACAGTCCATCTGCAAGCAGTAACAGATGTTATGCACTTCCTGTTTGTGTGTACTGCTGTATATTCTGTGGCTTGGTGCCGTGATCAGGACAACCTTCACCTTGGCAACAATGAGACGGGTTGGGTAATGTTACTGTTAATGATGTATATGGGAGCAAGTTGTTTTTTTATTTGTCTAAGTGACGAGACGAGCAAGTCGTTCGCTTGATGGTAAGCGCCAAGTCTGCCCATAACAGTTACAGTGCCATCCAGAACTTTGCATTGCATAATCTAGCGCGACACTGCATTGCGCTCGTCTCCCTGGCTTTAAAGTCTCATCTGTCCAGTAATTTCGTTGAAAACAGTGCAGTTCGAACTGGAACACAGTAATGTTTGCACACTACTGCTTGGCGGATGAATAAATGGCAAAGGTGTGGTACTTCCTACTACTATGTGATTATATAATTAAATAGCGTGTGACGATCACATAACATAATTATACACACCCCAACTAAGATTCTATGTATCTAGGGAATCAGAAACTAGCAAATACCTGCGGTTCACACAAATTTCCCTCTGCGGGAAATGAACTCGAGAGCTCACGCTTAGCAGTCGGTTTAACACCCACCACGCCAAGGAGGCTGTCAAAAATTGTTCTGAGTAATGTTTCGAATTTGCAGTTTTTAATATGATCCTAGATGATTTGTTAGATAGCGGTATTTGAATTTAAGATAATTGATATAAATTACTTGGATAGCTAACAAATTATTATTTTTAATCTTTAAAATTCTAATTCAATTTGAATTTCTTATCTTTTTTTTCATTGCGAAAAGCTAAGCATAAAAATTTAATCTTTGATGGCTATGATTTGTTATGTTGGTAATATGCCGATAGGCACTTTTGATTGGAGGTTCGTGATACTCCAATGTGGACCGGGCACGGTGGTGGATAATGGCCTAACCCTCCTTACGGAAGTGAGGGGAGACCCGAGCTCAGCAGTGGGCGGATATGGGTTAATGATAACGAAAACAACTAAAATAATAATTATTTCCTGATATTCCACGGTTGCTTGCTCTCATATTAATTATCAGGTATTTTTCCAAAAGTATTAAACACGGATACATTAGGGCACACAAATATTAAAATGTTTACCTTAACATCTTCAACAAAAAATCGTAGTATAGTTAATTATGTAACTTTTTGTTTTCCATCTAAATATAAATTAATCTCATTTGTGGCAAAGATTCATCATCATGGATTATGACCTCATGCGAAACGTCGCAAAAAATATTATATAATGGTTACCCCGTTGGTTTGTTTTGATTACTTCCAAGCTGATGTTTACCACTATTTATTAAATAACTTATGCAAATATATCCCCATATATTCGTGTATATTTTATTTCGATATCTCACAGGGTTTAGAAGATATATATCCTAATGTCATTATCATCATCATCATCAACTCATATGAACCCATTGCTAAGCACTGAGGAGGATAAAGCCTTAATCCACCACTGAGGCTCAGTCTGGATTAGTGGATGACATACCTACAACTACTTCTACTATTCAGCCCACTGCTGGGTATAGGCGTCCTCTGTTTCACGCCATTTGTTCCGGTCCTATACACCCGGTCCGGTAACATACCTACCTCCGAAATAATTCTCATGTAGGTATGTGGGTTTCCTCACGATGTTTTCCTTCACCGAAAAGCGAGTGTTAATTACGTACACATGTGTTAGAGAAACCATTGGTACGTGCCCGCGCTGGGATCTGAACTCACGACATTCTCATCGGAAGGCAGACGTTTTCCTACTAGGCTACCGCCTCTCTATTACATATGTTTCATAATAATTATTTTCATTACTGTCCCTTAGCAGCCAATGAGCCAACAACGGCTGTTAGGTAAATACCTAAATCTAATTAGTGGTACGATGAGGTGACCGGCCGCGGCGCTGGTAATCCTGTTGGCTTCTTTTTAACGGTATTGATGCGTGACGTAACTAAGCGTAATTTTACGTGGGATGTGCGCTGAGAGAACTACGTAGGTTTTCCTTGAAATTCTTAAAAGAGTATACTTAGTTGTAAACCAACACATAAAACGATTTTCTTTAATGTTACCAAGTACCGCGACGAGCAAGCCGTTCTCCTGATGGTAAGCGCCACGCATGCCCATAACAGCTACACAGTGCTACCCGAAACTTTCCATCCCAAAATCCTATGCGCTCGTCGCCCTGAGACATCGCTTCTATAGTCTCATATGCCCATTAATTTCGCTGGAAACAATGCCCTTCAAACCGGAACACAGTAATGTTTTCACACTACTGCTTGGCGGATGAATGTCTGGCTAAGGTCACACTGTCTTGCAGAAGAGGCCTCCCACGACAATTGTTAAGCATAAAAAAAAATGGAAGTACTTACTTACACACTTTATGTACCACAAATATTAAACATTACTGTGTTCCGGTTTGAATGGCACTGATTCCAGCGAAATTACTAAGCAAGACATTAGAATCAATGCCTCAGGGAGCTGCAACAGTCTGGGTGGCACTGTAGCTGTTATAGACAGGCGTGGCGCTTACCATCAGGTGAACGACTAGCTCGTCTTGTTACTTAGTAAAATAAATGAAAAATTGCTCCATGTCCGGGTGTTTGTAGCACAATGGTCCTCGTAGATCCTGAATTCCCAGATACAGGGAATGCTATATAGATAGATAAAAACATAGATATTACAAAAAAAAAAAACTTAACTTAATAATAGGTACAATGGGCGGTCTTATCGCTCCTAGTTAGGCGAATCCTAGTTAGGGGTCAAGATCACGTGACCGCGACGTGTTATTTATTATTTCCAAACTTGGATGAAAAATAGCAGCAGCTGTAGTTAAACCTCAGAGCATTAGTTAGCAAAACAAACGGTGCTACTGCTTTCTCTATTAATTCTCGTAGCCTTCAAATAAATGAACCTATTAATAACAACCTATTTCATTATAGTCTATTCTTGTGACAAGAGAGAGTGCTGTTCAACATACATCATGGCAATGCCTTGGGTTTAAAGAAAGTTGAAGAAATGGATTTGGGAACGACTTCCACAAGGATAAGTGAAGTAAGTAGCTTAAGTACAGTCGGTAAGTTAGTTAAGTAAATAATAAAAATAATAATATATAATAATAAATCTCAACCTGACTGATCAGGCTGAGATTTATTTATTTATTGTTCAATTAATCAACGCGGTACTAACAAATTAAATTAATTAGTATACATGTCAAAACAATTAATTACAATTAAAATTAAAAATTAATTAAAAATAAGCACAAAAATGAAAAACAGAACAAAATAAATTTAAAAGAATGAAAAATTGAAAAATGTCAAAATGAAAAATTTAAACATCAAATTAATAACAAATTTAGAAGTTATACACAGTAAATATTAACTAAGCCGATGAACAACGAAATAATGTGGTTAGTAGCAATCTGATCGCTGCTATTCATTAATTTTCGATGTTACCCGTGGATAAAACCTTTTCCAAAACATAGTAAAACGCAAAAAGTAAAAAAACTAAAAAGAAACTGCAGCCCGATTTATGTCTTTTGAAAATTCGTAGGAAAATTCTGTGTATTTCTTTTAATTCACTCATATTTTTTTATAATACGTTTTCCAATTTATTATGATAAAACTACTTCTTTCCTAAACCAATAATTAAGTTCAATAATTCAAGTAGGTAATTACTGGATTAGGTAACAAACTATGAATCTATAAATAATTGATCTGAATACGAGTTCATACAATAATGATTTCGTTCCCATTCTAAGCATCGTAGTAGCGCCGCGGACCTACTCTATCTAATCTCGTGTTCTTCACATATTATTTAGCCACCGAGTTCCAAGGTCTAGGATGAGTGTCTCTCGCGAATATCAGTGAACAACTCGCCCCGATCATTGTTCCACGTCACTGCAATTTATAAACGCATTCAACCGTATTTTCGTGCGAACACGTAACGAACTAGCGTGCTATGTGCTGGTTAACTAGTAGCTATAAATTGTTACATTATGTATCTTTTTGATAAGGACTTAACCTCCTTTAATTCCAATTAATAAAGTGCGCGTCATCAATGTCATCTCGTCGTATTTCCGAATGCCTTTGCCGCCTTTTACTCGTGCATCCCTCCGACATTATATAAGGGAGGGCTAAGCGCCGCGCGCACGCAGTCGTCATCGCGCCGCCGACCGACCCACACGTCTCAGCGTCGCGTGTTAACATGGAGGGGGGACCGCAGACCGGCGTGCCCGAAGACGAGGGAATCGCCTCCGACAGGCGGCCGTCCACCGACGACCACGACCTGTCGGACTCCGGCTCGGATGCCGGCTCCAACGGCGGTGGCAAAGACTCCGGGTGCGAAGTCGCCGCCGAGGCGCAGGAGCCGCCGTACAGCCCGCCCGACGCGGAGCTGGCAGCCAGGATCGTCGCGCAGGTGGAGTTCTACTTTTCCGACGCAAATATAACGAAGGACGCCTTCCTGCTCAAGCACGTGCGGAGAAATAAGGAAGGATACGTATCGCTCAAACTTATATCGAGCTTCAAACGCGTGAAGCATCTCACTAAAGACTGGAGGGTGGTCGCCGAAGCGCTGAAGCGGTCTACCAAGCTCGAGATCAACGAGTTAGGAACCAAGTTGAGGAGGATGGATCCTCTCCCGGCTTACGACGAGACCACGCCTTCGAGGACCGTCGTCGCCGTCAGGATGCCGATAGACAGGCCGTCAGTGGAAAACGTGTCGAGATTGTTCGCCGGCTGTGGTGAAATCGCCCTTGTGCGGGTCCTGAGACCCGGCAACCCGGTGCCGGCCGACGTGCGACAGTTTCTTAACAAGAACCCTAGTTTGGTGAACTGTGTGTGTGCGTTAGTCGAGTTCACGGAATCTGAGTCGGCGAGGGAAGCCCTTCGACTGCAGGGTCCGGAGGACGAAGGTATGAAAGTGTACGAGCTGAACGGGGTGCCGCGCGACCCTAAGAGGAAGACGGCGGTGCGCCGCGCGACGCCGCGGCGTCACGAGTGCGAATACTCTTCATGCTGTAGTGGATCCGAGGCGGAATACGACTACAGATACACAACTCCGCACTACAGAAGGAATTCCAGCGGCTTCTTCGCGCCGCGCTCCCCCGAGATCCAGACCTGGGTGCCGCGGAGGCCGTCCACGTGCAGCCACAGCTCGGATTCGGGAGTCTCCTTTTACTGCAGTTCAAGGAGAGCTTCTCAAGTGAGCACGGGGAGCGCTAGTAGCGCCGAGGGGTGGCTGTCGAGGAGGCTGTCGGGGTGTTCGCTGTCGGGGACGGAGTGCGGCGGGGGCGGCGGCCGGAGGCTGTCCTGCGCCCCCCGGTTCGAGCCGCGAGTGCCGGCGGTGCCGGACGGCACGCGCGGGTTCCACGCCGCCGCCCGCCAGCGCAGAATCTCCGACTTGGCGCTGTACTCGCGCTAGAAAGCGCCCGCCAACCGTGACACCTTTCTAACGTTGAATAACCACCTTTCACGTCGTTTTTTAATCTATTTCGTACGAGGAAGCGGCCGCCGCGTGTGTTCCGCTCGACGATCGCGACTTTTAAGTTTTCCTTTTGATTATTTTGTCGCTCCCTGTCGCAAGTCAGTTTTGTTGTACAGATAGGTTTTGATTTGCGACAGGGAGCGGTGGATCGGTGCAGTCGGATCGAATCAGCTTGGCGGTGGCGAGTTCAATGAACCAAAACCATAAACCTACTATCAACGACTGAAATATTACAATTTTATAACAATTATTTCTAGTAAAAAAGTACAATAAAAATTGCTCAGTCATAGCTTACAAAATTGACATCATATCTCGCCAAGTGAAGTCGTTCAACCTGTACTTGGTAGACAAAAAGTGTTTCTACAATATGTCTATCGGATATCGGTAGACACGCTTTTTGTCCACTCACTAAGTTACCTTTTGTATGTATTGATGGAATTGTGATCGATAAGCTCATTTAGATGTAAGCCACAGACAGCTGTGTTTAGCATAATTTAATAATTCACCTAACTAGTAATTTATTAGTATTTATTTCGCGTATTTATTAGCAGGCGCGTGCGCACGGCGCGGGAGAGTTTTCATCCAGTTATGTCCGAGTTGTGAGCACAAATTGACCATGCAAAATCGACATACGTTGAAATTGTAGACTCGTTCGACCACCGAGAGTCGATTATGTCGAAGGCGGAATTATAGAGCGTTTATTTACGTAACAATGCGTCCGATGGAGAGAACGCGCGCTACTCACGCTTCACCACCCGAGTAAAAGTACCTACTCCGCATTCCGCCGGACTCCCCTTACCCACTCTGTGTCTGAGCGCTGCCCACTCTCCGTAAAATGTATAGTAAATAAGTCAGATAGTATAAGTCAGTCGCGCCATTTCACATCTCTCATTTATTATAAGTTTTGTAAGTCTATTAGTTTTAAGAAACGTTGTGATGTATGTGTTAATATGCGCATGAATTTGCGCTTAATTTATTAATACGGAGGTTTAATTTTGCTTTGGCACAATATATTTTGCTTACCTTGTTGCCGTGAAGAGTTTAATGTAATTATAAGGTTTTTTCGAGTACGAGTTGTTTTACTAACCTTCGTATGAGAAAGCGACCTGACCCTGGTTCTCCTTGGCTAATCGATTACGGCTCGACAGATCGACCGAGTGTTTCGACAGCTTTGTTTATAGCTAGTGGCGGTCGCGGCGGCTGCCACTTGTGCCACAACACAACACCAACACACTGCACTAGACTTTTTTTAGTGGCAGGCCTCTTCTTTTTAGTGGTCGACCTATTCTGCATAAAACGACCCGGGGAAGCACACCTTTGCCAGATATTCATCCGCCAAGCAGTAGTGTGCAAACATTAATGGGTTCCGATTTAAAGGGCACTGTTTCCAGCCATATTACTTATCATTTAAAACTTTCGAACCAATGTCTCAGGGTGAAGAGCGCAGTGCAGTGCTGCGCAGAACTATGTAATGCAGTATTCTGGGTGGTGCTGTGACTGTTATGGGCAGGCGTAGTGCTTACCATCAGGTGAACGACTTGCTCCGCTCGTCACTCAGTCAAATAAAAAAAAAATAGAATGGAGAAGATAAATATTTTTTTTCTTCTTATTTGGCCATAGTGCCGTTTGCAAATTGTGCCATCATCAATTAATCAATTAATCAATTGCCTTATTATATAGCAAAAAGAAACAACAGAAAAATAGCAGAAGGTAAGCCTTATCTCGAACTCGTCTATAATTTATTCTTTTTGAATATGAACAAACAGATAGACAGATCACGCGTATTGTAACACCAAGCAACCTACATAAGCATGGCTCTGTCAACTCGTTACAAAGTTTAATTGTATGGTAATCGAATGCAACAGCTGTTAGCTTAGAGCTGTTTGATTGATTTAAATGGTGGGAATTAATTCTATTTGATTTATGAGTCAACTAATGTTTTACAAATTGCTTTAACAAGTCGTTTTCTGAATATAATTTTGTTGAACTCATAAATTTAAGCAATATTTTTTTTAATATTTTTTTTTGTGAAATCATAGAGATAAAATATCTATAATATTAGTGGGACAGTTGAATATGATTATATTACAAGATCCACGCTTATATTACAACATAGGTACTGTGATTTGACTGTTTTAATTATTTGAACTCAAAATAATACTAAGGCTAAAAATGAAAGAAAATGAACTGATACCGAATATATAACAAAAAAAAATTATTCGGTATTACTTTGGAAATCTAAGTATAATGAAATAAATGAAAGAATAATCCAAATTGATTTAGGCGTCCCATAGATATGAGGTAACCATAAACAAAAATATAAAACACTAGCTGTGCCCTGGCACGCTTCGCTGTGGCACATTCGCACATTCGCTGATATGTCACTGATGAAAAAAATAGATAAAAACAATCCTTGATGCGGATTATGTAGCATGCTAAAATTTCAGCTCGATCGGTGCAGAACTTTTTGAGTTTTTGAAGCGTACACAAACCAACATAACATTTATATATATATATATAGATAGATAGATTTCGATTTGAAGTCGCTACAAATAGTAGAGTTTAAGAAAATTTCCAATGTAGGAAGTCGAAGTATATTACATCAAATAATCACCTTTTATATGTTTCAATTGCAAATATCTATTCAAATAGCAACACGACGTTAATAACACTGCAACAATAGTCATTAAACTCGATCCAATTTCGTTCGAGTAGTTATAATTATTATGTTGGATAACCGTTACGAGCAGGGTTGCCACTGCCAACTCTTTTAAAACCGACTGCAAAAAAGGAGGAGATTCAGAGCTCAGAGCATAATTTATAAGCTGACTTGAAAAAAATCTATTTTTTATTTGTAAATCAGTTCTGTAGTTTGGTTCATAGATTTTCTGAAGTCGGTTTTTTTGGTTAATATTTTTGATATCAGAAGTTATAAATAAAAAGTACTCTAAGTCATAAAATATATATTTCTATTTCTAAGACTGTATTTTGTTTGATATATTTTGCTCGTTTTAATGACGTGGCTTATTAAAAAAATACAAAATACTATGATTTATTATAATGAAACTTCTAATTAAATTAAAATACACGTTCTATTTTTTTTTTGTTTATGGAAAGGACTTTGCTGCTAAGCGATCAAATCGTACCGTAGAAACAACTTTTGTCAAGCCTAGATCTGCTAAACGATACAATATTTTGGCTTCCTCTGATGTGGCATAAGACAAAATACTGTTCAGAAGGCCAATGTGTACTGTTCTATCAAAAGTATAAAGTAGAATAGAATAGAATAGAATCATTTATTTACTTGAAATATGAGTACACAATAAGTTGTAACAATGAGAAGGTTCTAACACATTTCGCTAATTAAATAGCAAAAATTAAATAAATTTAATCTAAGTAAGTATCATACATATCATTACATCATCATCGCTTTCAGCGATAAGACCGCCCATTGTACTACCCTTGTTTACCTATTGTAATTTTTCTGTACTGTGTTTATTTTTGTTTCTGGTGTACAATAAAGAGTTTTCTATTCTATTCTATTCTATTCTATCATCGTAGGTGTTAAGTAGGTACGGTAGGCAACCCTATTTACGAGTTATATAATGTTAACTTGGCCAGACTTGAAGCAGACATACTGTTATATGTTATTATATTGCACATTATGTCGATCATTGTTACAGATTTGCTATTCCACGGAGGCTCATCACTCTAAGATGTATTCGTCAGGATCAATATCCAACCTCTGCTGGAGGGTAAGGCCGTAGTCTACCGTGGGGGTCCGATCCGGAGTTGTGGTTACTTGTTATGTGTTGTCAGCTAGACAGTAGAAACATTCACCCTCTTCTAGTTATAGCTGTTTTTCTATACTTTAATTTGATCCAAGGATAATGGCAAATTTTCAAGATCAACAGATGTTAAATACTAGCGATCGACATGTGTCATTCATAAGTAGATGATACGTCTACAACGGGTTAATTTAATTTTCATTAATATGCAAAATTAATTTAACCCAATTATTAATAATCCAGTCAAGGTTATTTATTGAATTAAGGTTATTTATTAATTTAAGTAACGTGGGAATATATTCTGCTATTCTCTGTACAATGCGTAATAGTCTGAGATCCTACTTACCATACGAATGCCTAAGTTAGTTGACTGATCGTCTAATAAGATGGTACCGGCCTCCAGTGTTAGAATTTGTCAAGCTGCCCCAGTGCTTTAAACGTGGCTAAATTATTACAGTCTATAGGTAAAAATCGGACCTACAGCCTTACGTGCTCTTCGAAGCCCGGAGCGATGCAAATCTACACATATCTTCATGAATGTATTTGTTTAATATATGTTTTACGTGTTACAGAATTCAATACAAAATTATGAAAATAATAATACAGCTCCAGACAGCTGTTATTTTGCAACCAACCACGTTTCTCTAGGCTTATATTACAGGGTCACTACCGGCATCTCGCGGTTTCATCCGCGTTGATTATTATCCCACAGGAACCGTTATTTTTATGGAATAAAAGTATATTTTGTGTGATTCCAAGACCTAAAGTATCAAATTCCATTCAGCCGCTGTGAATTGAAGAGGGGACAAACCCACACACACAAACTTTGGCATTTGTAATATTAATAGGACAATTCATCGTATCTTAGTTAGTGTAGAATTGTTAGCAGCGGGATCTTGGACTATAAAAATACTTACATAAGCCTCAGAGAGTGTATAGCCTATTACTTTTCATCGGCATTGTACCGTTACGTAATTGTAACAAATTATTACAACGTATTGTTTAGTAGAACTAGGTTTTGGGACTTTTGGGGTACCGTAAACAAATGGCGAAAATGGAACCCGTATGAATTTTTAATACTTATCCGTTTGCATGTCATGGACAGTTCAAAGGAAAGCTTAGTCCCGTAAAATTAGGGGCAGTGAAGAAGAGGCCTATGTCCAGCAGTGGATCGATAAATGCCGATGATAATGATAATGATGATAAGACAGTTCACTTGGAGACTAAAGAGAATTAGAGGCTTCATGGTTTAAATATGATAATTATAAAAATCAAACTCCATACAAACAATCACGATAAATAATGTGGATAGCGAAAAAGAAAAGAAAACTGAAATTAAATTTCACTAATTAATGTAATCGTGTAGATATATTTTGAAAAAAAAAAAAACATGGGGATTCAATATGTATTTTTTTTTATAAAAAAAAATAATCAGACAAAACAGAAAACACAACATAAACATAACATAAATAATCTAAACAAATCACGATTACAGCAACTACTAGACACATTGCTATTACAATAAGAGGCTAAAAACATTTTAAAATGACAATTTGAAAGTTAAAAGAAACGAAAAATTGTTTATAAATACCCTTGTTACGCCACCCACCCTACTATCGAAAAAGTTTTTTTACTGTCCATACAAAGGTTGTTTGGAAGAAATCGCTTTCAGCGATAAGACCGCCCATTGTACTACCCTTGTTTACCCATGGTAATTTTACAGTACTGTGTTTATTTTTGTTTCTGGTGTACAATAAAGAGTTTTCTATTCTATTCTTGTTCAGTAGGAACGAAAATTGTCCGGAAAACAGTTTTATTCGTAGTTTCGCAATTAACGGAACCCTACACCGTTTGTGGTGCGACGCGCACTTGGCTGTTTTTAACTCTGTGGATTTTAGGTAGGTGGTAGAAGGTATAACGGTTAACGGTGACAATCAGGTCATTCGGGTTATTTTTAACCTTCGTGGCAAATGCAATGACTCCCACAACTTGTCTACTGCCTTTGAAAAATTATCTCTATACATACATTATTTTATTGAATACTAGCTGCAACCCGCGACTACGTTCGCGCGGTACTTGAACAAATATATTCACGGACCCTTAAAGTTATCGAAAAAACATAAACGTAAGTTAAAATTCTTAATCTACATAATATAAAAATGTTATGTTGGTTTGTGTAAGCTTCAAAAACTCAAAAAGTTCTGCACCGATCGAGCTGAAATTTTAGCATGATACATAATCCGCATCAAGGATTGTTTTTATCTATTTTTTCATCAGTGGCATATCAGCGAATGTGCAAATGTGCCACAGCGAAGCGTGGCAGGGTACAGCTAGTTTTATTTATAAAATTCATTGAGCTGTTTCGAAGTTTATTCGACACAAACTTTCAGACAGACAGACAGACAAAGGATCTAAAAACTGTAATTTAAATAGCGGGTTTCAGGAAAAAGTTGCAGGAGTGTGCAAACATTACTGTGTCCCGGTTTGAAGGGCACTGTTTCCAGCGAAATTACTGGGCAAATGAGACTTTTAGAGCCGATGTCTCAGGGTGACGGGCGCAGTGCAGTACATATTATACAATGCAGTGTTCTGGGTGGTGCTGTGACTGTTATGGGCAGGCGTAGCGCTTACCATCAGGTGAACGACTTGCTCGTCTCGTCACCCAGTCAAATAAAGAAATAAATTACTGTGATATATTTTGGTCTCTATTTATTCTCCGTACTATTGTATTGCACCGAAACAACCCTGAATGTTTTAATTTCAAACATCTCCTTCAAGCCTCGTTAAGGATACTCGATTTTTTATTGTAACTAGGATGGTACCTAATGAATCACCTTTATCTGCATAACAAATCAAGAACCCACAAAAATATTCCAATTAAGCCTTAAAAAGCTGCTAAATTGATGAGCTAAGCCAACATTTTCATTAGAGGAAAAACATTAGCAAAATCTTAATAATAGTGATGTGGCAGATGTGGTTTCGCCGGCTAGCCGGACTTTGCCGGTCTTAAATGTAGACTACACATGGTTTTCCCAGAAGCGTTTCCTTCCTGGTTCATATTATGGCCTCCTAAATAATTGACACACGATGAGAAGCGCAGTGTAATGCCGCGCAAGAGTTTGCTATCCAACATTCTGGGTGGCACTGTAACTGTTATGCAGATATGAATCTTACAATACAAAATTGTTTTTTGAACAGCATAACGAGCTTAAATAAACAAGACAAATATATTTGATAAACATGTAGTACAATAGACGCCCTTATCGCTTTAAGCAATATCTTCCAGGCAACCTTTGGGTGGACAGGAATTTAGTTATAAATGTTGCAGCTTGTGGTGGTAACATTGAGGAAGTAAACATAAAACAGCTATAATGATACACTTATATATTTATGTGCTTCCTACTTCTACTTTCTTAATTAGATTATTATTTTACCATTAGGTGAACAAGTGATATAAGTCACAATTTGAATTTAAAAAAAGTTATACCACTCCGACATAAAAGTGTCCGGTAACAGGGAAGCGGCCGGATCATCACATCTCTAGCCAACATGCCAACTTCCGTTTTGCCAACCTTGCGTTATTCTTGACCCTTGACACTGAGGTCTGCACGAATTCTCGAAGATCTGATGATGACCTGTCAAACTCCCCGATGCCACAATGGGCAGGTACATCATACCTACAGGTTTTAACTATTAATTGTTAGTGCATATTGTTGGTAAATGTCATGGCTGTGCCGTCTGGTGGTTAACAAGTGTTGTTATGTAATATTATTGTCTAATTTATTTATTTAATAAGGTGCCATTTTACAGCTTGTTTTTATGATTTTTATTATTCACAAAGTATTCATCATTTTCCACCCATATCGTCCTGTTATAGGTATTTTATCCAATAATCCGGACCGGGTCTCCGTGGTGGATTATGGCTTAAACCTCTTCACGAAAATGAGGGGAGACCCGTGCTCAGCATCCAGACGATATGGGTAGATGATGATTTAAAAAAAGATTTATTTGTACACATAATTATATGATGTAATAAATGATTGAATTTGAACTGGAGGTTGAAATAGGCACAGAAAAGTATTATTTCGAAGGCCTACTCGTCGGAAGTCCATCGCCACGATAGAATCGCGTTTTCTCCGCTCGTAAATTAGCCTACGCGTCTGCGTTGAGTAGGAGGTACCTTCATTCTATTAGTAAAGGCGGATTTATACATTATTTAGTTAAGTGGCGAGTTAACTTGTGAAAGCAAGTTTTGCCAGTTATGTAGTTAGTAGATTGACGATTAGATAATGGCGGTCCAAATGTTTTTAAATATTTTATTTGTCTGAGTAACGAGACGAGTATGTCGTTCACCTGATGGTAAGTGCTACGCCTGCCCATAACAGTTACAGTGCCACCCAGATGCTCTGGAAACTCGCTGGAAACAGTGGCCTTTCAAGCCGCAACACACTACTGCTTGGCGGATGAATGTCTGGTGGCGGTGTGGTTCTCAGGCGGACTCTTGTAGAAGAGGCCTACCTCTATAAACTTATTACAAGGACTCAACTTGCCAGTTTCGCAAATTAACTCGCCACTGAACTAATGAATGTGTAAATCTGCCTTAATAAGACAGTAGTAATTTGACGATTAAAGTAATCTATCGTATCGGTAAGGATACTCGCCAGTTTTACAAATTTACTCATCACTTAACTGAACGTGTAAATCAGCCTTAATTTGTCTGATAAGTAGTAATTTAGACGATTAAAGTAATTTTTCGAAACTATGGTAAGAATACTCGGCAGTTTTGTAAATTTACTCGTTACTTAACTAATGTGTAAACCAGCCTTTATTCCGTGTTGTACCTACAGA
This sequence comes from Campaea margaritaria, assembly GCA_912999815.1. Classification (NCBI taxonomy): domain Eukaryota; kingdom Metazoa; phylum Arthropoda; class Insecta; order Lepidoptera; family Geometridae; genus Campaea; species Campaea margaritaria. The sequence continues at coordinate 7,797,542 of OU538812.1, forward strand.
CATGCCTAGACGGCGGTAGGTACACTCCATTAGTTATTCTGTGTTGTACAGACGGTACACACGCATACTAATCTCACTTCCTGACAGTTATCCTGCGAGCGTCATTGAAGAGTTTCCTTTTGCAAACCTTCAGAAGTCATGTGATGATTTGTAAAAACAAGGGTAAATATTATACTAACCGACCTACACACTGTATACTTATATAGCCTACTAGTCATTCACCCGATGGTAAGCGCTACGCCTGCCCATAACAGTTACAGTGCCACCCAGAACTTTGAATTGCATAACCCTGCGCGGCGCTCCACTGCCCTCGTCACCCTGAGACATCGGCTCTAAAGTCTCATATGCCCAGTAATTATTTCTGATCATCTAAGGTACACATCTATATATATATAAATGTTATGTAGGTTTGTGTACGCTTCAAAAACTCAAAAATTTCTGCACCGATCGAGCTGAAATTTTACCATGATATATAATCCGCATCAAGGATTGTTTTTATTTTTTTTTTCATCAGTGACATATCAGCGAATGTGCGAATGTGCCACAGCGAAGCGTGGCAGGGTACAGCTAGTTATAATTATATAATTATAACTCAATGAGCAATAAAAAAAACAGAATGGAAGAGAAAAAAAGAATCTGTAAACAAAACTATAAATAAACAAAAATAAAATAGAACTTTCAAATATTTTCTCTAACGTCATGCGGTCGTGCTTGTAGGTATCTATCTGTAATGAGTGTGATATAAGAAAACGAATTCGAATATAGGGATAACCTGAGACTCCTTTCCACGCTGGTAAAGCCGCAGGACGAAGCTAGTACCCAGGTAGTTAAATATTCGTCCAGTAATGTTTGTTTTAAGGTTACGTCACAGTTCGACGACCAGTCTCCTCTACGCGGAACTGACGCGAGTTTTTTTGGCAGAACTCGGCCAGATTGAGCAGGTATATCGATGTATTTTGGCTGTTAAGGGCCAGTCGGAAGTCATGGAAAGCCCTGCCGGTTCATACTCAACGTTTAATAAAATTGATCTCATAATTATTTACGTCCGAATCCGGCGACAGTCTCTTCGTCAGATGAAATTAAAAAAACAATTAAACAGAAGAAGTATTTTAGTAGAATCTTAGATATATATAATTAACTTTGAAAAAAGTCATTTAAGGATTAGAACTCACGACCCTCTCCTGGAAAGGCGGACGTCCCACAGCTTCTACCACAGCTATATTTTATTTATTTGAAAACAAATGAACTTTATTTACATGGTGTTCCAGAAACCAGTGGAGGGTCAGGGAGTTGGTGTACTGCTGGGGTTCCGCTGGGATCGTAGCATGTGGAAAGATGAAGTCTCTGCCTATCCCAATGGGAGAAAGGTGTGACTGTGTGTAAAACACTTATAAAACATATTAATATGATTTTTCTTAAAAATCTAACAGACCTTTAATGGAAGAGAAATCATAGCATCATTGCCATGCTTAATAACAATGCTGATTTTAACTAATTTTTTTTGTGGCATTAACTTGGGATATTTCTTTTTTCTGTTTTCAGAATATCGTTTATCAACTTCGGCCACATGAATGGGAGATTATAAGTATTCAAACTAGCTGGCTAGCTCGAGGGAAATTTCCCTTTTCAAATGGTCACTTTCAAACTAAATTCTACAGATTTATTTAGTTTTCGATCAAATAATATAATTCTGACGTACATAATTAGTTTATAATTTTTAATGTTTTGACTTGTAAATTAATGTGCTTACTCCCTTCGTAGAAATGATTCGAGTTTTGAGTTTTATATCTATTTATGGACAACTAGCTGCGCCCCGCGGTTTCACCCGCGTAGTTCCCGTTCCCGCGGGAATATGAGGATAAAAATAGCCTATGTTACTCGCTGTCAATGTAGCTTACCATTAGTGAAATAATTCGGGTGAATTCAGTGATTTAAAGCGGTGCAGTGGTTAAAACCTTACATATTTCCATACAAACTTTCATCCCCTATTTCAAACCTTTACAATGCTTTTATCGCGTTAAAAAGTACCCTATGTCCTTTCTCAGGCTCTAGACTATCTCTGTACCAAATTTCATTTCAATCGGTTGAGTAGTTTATTCGTGAAAGAGCAACAGACAGACAGACAGACAGACAGACAGAGTTACTTTCGCATTTATAATATAAGTAGGGATAAAATTATACAAACATGAAACCCTATTTCCTTTAGTCACGCTATAACTTGAGAAGGACTGGACCAATTAAGCATTTTTTTTTCTAATATTCGTTAAGGTCCGAAGAAGGCTCTTATTAAGAGAAAAATTTAAAAACTTCCCCGAAAAATTGGAAAAATTGGGAAAAACTAAAAGATTTTTCGTTAAGATTTTTGTATGAACTCACGATAATTACGACATTTGATTTTATCGCGATTTTCAGCTATTGCTAAGGAACATGGTGGTTTTTAACCTGGGAATTCAGAGCTATTGCGGGAAAACTTGAATTACGCGGGTTTTCTAGCCTTTTTTAACAGACTTAAAAAAAGGAAGAGGTTCTCAATCAGATTGTATTCTTACCTGACTACGCCAGAAGGAGGGTTATTTATTTTTGTTTGTTACCTGAAAACTCCGTCACTTTTCCTACGTGGAGTTTGTTACTATTTTTAATCACGTAGAATATACTTTCAGATTCCATAAAAAAATCATCAAAGTCGGTTCTATAGTTTGCTTTGTATTAGTAGCTTTATCCAATTTGAGTCGGTTTTTTGTTAAAGAATTATTATTGATGGTTACGCATTGTGTAACAGTCTACATTTCTTCTAGTGCGAAAGTTCTGGCCTGCCTATTTATGTTTTGCACAATAATGGTCAACTTGGCCTTAATGCAGTAGGATTCGGTACAGTTTTACATAACGTGATACTTTCACTGATACGTTTACCTACTGCAAAAGAGCGTCTTGTATCATACCTTTGAGTGGACAAGTCCTACAGATATAATTTAAGCACCTTGCATACCTACTTGATAGGTTTTAACTACCTAAGTATATAGAATATAAAATATTCACAATTAAAAGTAAGTTCATAGACTAAAACCGTATGCGGAAAAATCTTGATTCATTATACGCCCCAAGAGAGCACTCGTAAAAGTTAAAGCTGACTCTACCAAAATACAATCAATTTGAGAAGAAACGGCAGGAATATTTATAGTTAATTAAGTGCTAGAAACTACCTTATGTCTAGGCTAGGTCTACCTACATGCATGGCTATAATTTCACAATAATTCTCTAAAAAACATAATAATTTTAACGATTCTCTACCGAATAAGTAATAATTCACCAGAACAATGATATTTAATTAGGTAAACTTACTATTAAGCGCATAAAATCAGAAAGCGTAACCTTCAATGTAAATTTTAATTCGTTATAGGTCGGAATTTAGCAAATTTTACACTCATCGCAACTGCGAACTCAAGAGCGCATTCTTGATTTTTATTCAATCATCCCATGATCGCTTGTTGACTTGGCTAGCAATGAATCTAAAGATTATTAGAGAACTTCGTAGTTATATAATAAATTGATATTGAACTTTGAACTACAGTTTTATTTACTAAATTCAAAATTAATATAACTTTTATTTCTGATCAACCTCCATTAGATATTTACTGCCATCTCATGTCGAATAGGAGTACTTTTGTATGTGTTGCCATCTAACGTCAAGTAGGAGAATCATAAGAGATGTAGTTTCCAAATAGTTTACAACAATTTCAATAGATGGCTCTTTGGAAAACAATATTTTCAATTTAAAATATTTAGAGCTACAGAACAAGGAGGTATAAATTTGTCTTCAAGTAAAATATTATATGAAAATGTTAATTTAGTGAATACATAAAATATAAAACTATACACATAGCATAGACAACTTCTCTGGCCTCGACATCAATATTTTTTAAGATGACAACATTGTTCAACTCTATAGTTTATGTCTAAATCGCTGCTTGTGACAGTTCGTGAGTGAAAAATCGGGAAATAATGAAGTAGAATTATTTTCTCATATTATCGTGTATAAATGACAGCAGGAAAAGAAACCATGGGGTAAGTAAAATCCTTCATAGTTTAATCTACTTATAGTACGCCATTTCCCTCATGTGCGTTCACGGAATTCTGAGAAAAATGGGTTTGATCGAGACATTATTTTAGGGAGGGGATGCAATTTGCCAATGCGAAGGGGTATTTTTAAGTTTTGCGCCTTGAGCACTTCGTTTATCCCTTGCAAACACTTTTTTCTCGCATCTCCGTTTATTGAATATGTTGCAAAACATACGTGATTGATATAATTGGTCATATTTCGCAAGTTACAGTTCCCAATCGTAGGTATTCGGTCGAGCAATTGCACATCGATTGCACTCGATTGAACGCCTTTACCGCGGTAAGGTCGTCGGGTGGTCCTGTCCCCGCTATTAATACGGCCAGTGGACTTCATAGTTGAATGACTCCTTGCGCTGTATGAAGCGCTAATGAAGTAAATAGCCTTTAAATCGCTTAAGTTTCGAGATGTCTCTTCGATTTCTCACGCTGGATATAATAGATATTTAGATATACAGTAGTTATCGAATTCGAATCTTTTCAAAATTAATATGAATACTAGTTTATTCCTACTCAAACGTATCTACTTACTTATAAAGAAAAAGCTCTATTTAGATGGCTAAATAAATACCTACAAATAAATCAGTAATGATGTCTCTAGATGTCTATATCTGCCAAAAGACATTCATATCCCCCTAACTATAGTTTCTCAGAGGCATTTGGAAAATGAAAATGTTATAAAATTGTGGTCATCCTAAAGGTCCTCCTCCAGTTGAGTAACTTCTTCCGTACACCAAATCTGTACCTACGAAAGAGTTAATTGTGAATAGAAAATGAATTCAACTTTCAAATTCTTAACATGTTCAGTGCTCACAACTGTCGCGTTTTTCACATTTTGCTGTGAGTACGGGAACACACAACTGTCGTGTTTGTTGTATGGAAAAACACTATGGAGTGTGCAGAGCCGCACCGCACCTGTGGCTCGACAAGAAAATCCACTCAGCAGTCAAAGTGTTTATAAATACTGCATCAGTAACTGTTCTTTATCACGTGAAACTTAAATAATAACACAGTAAAGCATAGTTCACCATTGTATGTCTATAGTAAGAATTTGTAGTGGAGACGTAACCTTCACAGGTGTGAGAGAAAATCTCACGGCATCAATGAAACCCACAGTTAGTTTACCAGTCTGCATTGTTACGAAATCTACAGCTTTACTACAGATTCCATTGTGTAGTAATAATGCTAATTAGACCTTTACTACATGTGTGTAGTCTGGTCTTAGGCTTGTATAAGTTTTCGGATAGAAAACTCTTTGTCCACAACAAAAAAATACAAACTCTGGAAATGCAGAAAAAAAATTGTAATTTCGGTGGCATACATAAGACATTCTCACAGGAAAAAAAAACATGGTAGTAAAATAATGTATTAACCACATTATAGTTAAATAATAACAGTAAAGGCATATTAATGACAGCTTTCATTTGTTTTTATTATTGAGACATGCCACTAGGTCATGTTTGCTGATAATATGTAAACTAATTAGTAATGCGAAGTTTATTATCTCTAATATGAATATGTTTTCTGGCCACAAGCCATAATCTGCAGTTTAACTCCCGGATACTCAAACCATATTCAGTTAATCATTCATTTAGTAAAGCATATCTGGTTTATTTTTTATTTTTCTCTATTTATATGAAGCTTAAGTGTGTATCTGAAGCAAACATACAAACTTTCTCGTTTATATTATATTTATAGATCAATATTAATTATAACCTAACAAAATAAACATAAAATATCATATTTTCAATAACCCAAATAGGTAATTACTATCTCCCTTCCATCTTTGAGATCAGAATTTCCTCCTTATCACATCATTTGTTAATGTAAAAAGATGAAAAATACACAAAAATATTTACCAAATAATGGATGAAGCTCACACTCCAACTCTATCTTATCAACTGTCAGTTAAACGTCAAGATATTGATTATCGGTTGCCGTTATCAACGCTGGAATTGCTAAGCAATTAGAAACTTTAACACTGAGCAATTAGTATTATTGTTAGACATATTGATTGAACCGCACTGATTGCCAACTTGCCGTCTGTCAAAAATCAGTGAACCCTAATCAATTTGCTAGAGTTTTCCGCATTTTTGAACAAAATGGAGTTTCTGATTGATGAAATCAAGTAAGTTGGATTTGTAATGGGTTCAAACCCCTTCCAGTACTTAAGTTATGTTCTTAATGGAGAAAATAGATTCTACAAGCTTATGTTAACTGAATGTATGTTTGTGTTTTGGCGTTATGGTGTATGGGGTTGTGGTGTGATGGTTAACATTTTGACTGCTGAGCTGATTTTCTTGTCTAGCCTTGGTTATGGATCTGCATACACAACAGTTGTGTTTTCAGCTGTGAATGTGTTAATTGGTTACTTCTAAGTAAGCATGCACCGTTATAGACCACAGGCATTGCCTTCTAACATCCGGTGAGATAGTAGTCAAACATTACACTCTTTTAATTGACTGAGTAATGAGACGAGCAAGTCATTTACCCGATGGTAAGAGCTATGCCTGCCTATGAAAGTTACAGTGCCACCCAGAAAATTACATTGCATAATCTTGTGTGGCACTGCACTGCGTTCGTCACCTTGAGACATTGGTTCTTAAGTCTGACACATTATAGTTGGTCTTGCTCCGAAATAAAATTAGGAGTGAGTGAGTCAGAGTTCCTGTTAGTCTGAATTGGGAAATTGTTTCCAGCTTGGATTGTAGAGAGGGATATGCTAGATTAGTTTGACCTCTTTGAATTTAGTTGACAAGGCTTATTGAATATTCAAAATGTATTTTTTTCTTATATTACTAAGTAACAAGACAAGCAAGTCATTCACTTGATGGTAAGCACTACACTTACCCATATCAGCTGCAGTGCTATCCAGAAATTTCCATTACAAAATCCTAAGCGGCACTGCACTGCTTCACCCTGAGACATCGGTTTATATGTCTCAAATGCCTAGTACTTTTGCTGGAAACAATGCTTTTCAAACAGTGCCTTTCCAGAAACAAATAAGTGCTAACGCCAAAAAAAAACAACGAACAATCTTAACCCACTACAATAAAGTCCTTCTTTCATTGCAGTGAGCAGCCGATCTTCACGTGCAAGGCCCACGTGTTCCACATAGACCCGAAGACCAAGCGCTCGTGGATGTCGGCCAGCTCCGCCGCCGTCTCCGTCTCGTTCTTCTATGACTCCTCTAGGAACTTGTACAGAATCATCAGCGTTGAAGGCACTAAGGTAATCAATCGTATCACTTACAACAACAGTTTTATCATCGACAACAACACTATCATCATTAACAACAGTATTATTATCAACGACAAAATTATCTTCAACATCTGTTTACAGTTTACTGTTTGAAAACGGCATTTTATTGACGGTGGCTTACATGAACTCATTAAATCTAGATTCTGGAATGATCTCGATTTAAACTTCTCTTAAGTTTGAATGTAGCTTCCGCTTTGGCCATCCGTTTCGTTTTAATCTTGTTTTTCAGTCGTTTAGCCATGAAAAAGGCGCAAACAGATGGTTTACTTTCGCTTTTATAATATGTAGTGGATTCCATCCAACAACAGTATTCCTCCGTATTCCAGGCGGTGATAAACAGCACGATCACAGCGAACATGACATTCACGAAGACGTCGCAGAAGTTCGGCCAGTGGAGCGACGTGCGCGCCAACACAGTCTACGGACTGGGGTTCGCGTCGGAACCCGAACTGGGCAAGGTAGCCATCGTCGCCAACAGCAGGCCGCAACAGATCCGCGGAGCTATGCGGGCTCGTGTGATCACGTTTAATCCGACTTGAACGAAGCCCACAATTTGTTCCAGTTCATCGAGAAGTTCCAAGAGGTGAAGGAGGCGATCCAGGCGCAGCAGTGCGGCGGCGCGGCCAAGCCCGTGCCCAACGGCGGCGGCACGCCCGTGGCCAGCGCCACGGCCAGCCCGCTGCTGGCGGCGCGCCCCGCCGCGCTCGACGAGCCGCCGCCGCCGCAGCCGCCGCAGGTACTGCCCGCGCCGGCTCTGCTCCGTGCTCCGTGGAACCTAGTCTCCAGAAGATGCATCGTTCCCAGTTTCTCTAGCATAGATCCAGAAGTATCCATGGAGCCTACATAGTGTCCAGAAGATGCATCGTTCCCAGTTCCTCTAGCATAGAACAAGAAGTTTCGATGGAGCCCACATAGTGTCCAAAAGATAGATCATTCCCAGTCCCTTTGGTATTAATTTTTGGAGTCAATTTCAAAACAGTCTAGGAAAGATGCGGTTGAATTAAAAATAGAATCTAGGAAAGATTTGACCAGGTTAACAACAGGTTCAGAGCCTTGGCAAGATGCGGTCAGATAAATGAGGTCCGCAGTCTTCGAAAGATGCTGTCCGATTAAAAAGAGGTACAGTCTTCGAAAGATGCGTTCAGATTGAAAAGAGCTTCAGAGTCTTCGAAAGATGCCATCAGATTAAAAGGAGACTCAGAGTGTCCAAAAGATGCCCCGTTCCCAGCCCTTCTAGTATAGAACGAAATGTATCGTCGGAGTCAGTTAAAATGAATTTAAACGAAGTCCTTTCGTCTGTTGCAGCCCATGTTGCAGCCCAAGCCCGAGGACGACATGATGGTGCACCAGCGGGCGCACTCCGTCTCCTCCACCATCACGGTTAGTGCACTTCGTCAGCATCATCACAACCTATATCAGACTACTGCAGAGCACGGGTCTCACCTTACTTTCTCGAGAAGGATTAGGCCATAATCCACCAAGTGGTCCTGTCCGGTGATTTGTTTGTTTGTAGAATTAATTAATTATCATATCATATCATATCATTGATCATATTAGTGGGATACAATCGCTGATTTGTCCCAGGAGGCCTCATAGTGTTGTGTCCGCAGGGCGGGTACGCGACGGTGGGGCGCGGCGCGCGCGCGGCGGAGGCGGCCGCGCCCGCCGACGCCGACCAGCAGCTGCGGTACGAGAACGACCGCCTCAAGCTGGCGCTGGCGCAGAGGTGAGTGCCGGCCTTAGCGCCTCCAGTGCCACGCGCACAGTGCAGTGTCCGCAGGGCGGGTACGCGACGGTGGGGCGCGGCGCGCGCGCGGCGGAGGCGGCCGCGCCCGCCGACGCCGACCAGCAGCTGCGGTACGAGAACGACCGCCTCAAGCTGGCGCTGGCGCAGAGGTGAGTGCCGGCCTTAGCGCCTCCAGTGCCACGCGCACAGTGCAGTGTCCGCAGGGCGGGTACGCGACGGTGGGGCGCGGCGCGCGCGCGGCGGAGGCGGCCGCGCCCGCCGACGCCGACCAGCAGCTGCGGTACGAGAACGACCGCCTCAAGCTGGCGCTGGCGCAGAGGTGAGTGCCGGCCTTAGCGCCTCCAGTGCCACGCGCACAGTGCAGTGTCCGCAGGGCGGGTACGCGACGGTGGGGCGCGGCAGAGGCGGCGGAGGCGGAGCTTGTGAAAACACCCATCTCAAACAAAAAAACCTTGATCAACCACAATAAGAAAATTAACAAACCTCACCACCTTAACCTTATTTCTCTTTCCTGCTCCATCTTCCATGTTGGGGTAGGCTGAGACTACATAAGCAAATACAAATTACCATTCCATATTCACGATTTCTGTATTCGCGGCATATTTACGGAAAAACAGCTTTTACTGTAAATTATTTAGATATATCTATTTTTGAGTACTATAGCCGCTTTCGGAGTACACCATTTGCTGTTGAAATTTGTAGCCGTTTTTGACGTTCAAGGGGTCAAAAGAACGAACTAAATAAACAGAGAACTAAATAAAACCAAAAAATTTAATAACAACAGTTTATTTGATAGCAAGAGTTTTGTACAACACTTAACAACTAAACAACAGAGTAAAGATAGCATTACAGTCTCACAACGATCTACAACGAACAAAAAATCTACTTAAAGCAAGCTAAGCATAAGGCATAATGGACAAAAAGTCGCGCGACTTCTGCTTCTGTTTTGTTTAATGAAATATGCATATCTGCGACTTTTGCGTGTATTCAACTGTTCCAGAAACACAGAAGAGAAGGCAATCAAGTTTTTGTCTCATCTGACGTATAATAATTAACATTTTAAAAATATAGTGTACTAAGATTGAGAAATCTTCATGGTTGAGTCTCAATTCTTTAAGCGATTTTCGTCCTTATTATTTAACAAAATAACAAATGCTAAAGAAATATAAAGATAACATTCTAACGTAAGCTAATTGAGCGAAAATCATAGCTAAGTTAAAAACTACATAAACATTGGATATGTTTAAAAGAATATTTCAACGAAACCAAACACATTTAACTTAAAAACATCAATTTATAACCCAACCTTTACAAACGTTGCAAAAAAATCAATCGGCTGATTTTAAAAAATACAGTTTCTATGTTATGTCAGTCAATAAGTCATATATTTCAAGCAAAAACCCTCTCTAGATTAAAAAAAATTGTTCACACTGCGGCACAATTTCGTACCCAATGTAAAATTATGTGTACTATCAAAATCAACCCTATAACAAAAAAGACCCTCCCTGTTTTAACGTTCATAATTAAGCACAAATTCGTCAATAAAGATATTGCCACATACTTATGGTGAGAATTCTCGTCTATTTGATATACTGGTTCTTTGTGGCCATTTTAGTTCTTTGCGGTATTCTAATTCTTCGTGGCATTTAGATTACGATTTTTTTTTGCTTGAGGTTACAGGGAAAAAGCGAAATTAAGATATATCAGTGACATTTGACCAAAAAGCGCCTCTGCTACTTTTCATCAAGAGTTTAAAAAAAAAAAAACTTCTAATTTAAGCTCGAAAATCTTTTTCACTGCTAGAAAATTAACTCTCCCTTACAAAAGCGATCCCTCTCTGTTCTAATTCTTCTGTCTCTTCATTCTTAATGTCCAAAGCTAGGTACAAATCCGTCATCAAACCCATAATCGTGGCCGTACGCAACCGGTTCATGCGCTAGCTTGGCGTGATAGGAATGTTCCGGGATTTGATATTCCGGTTCTTTGTGGTATTCCGGTTCTTTGTGATATTCCGGTTCTTTGTGGTATTCCGGTTCTTTGTGGTATTCCGGTTCTTTGTGATAAGCGGGTTCTACGTGTTTGGGTTTGCCTATTTTGTGGACCACAGCGTTGAATCCGTTTTTGTCGTCGGCTTCGTATTCTACCACGCGTTTCGTTCCATCAGTCTCTATGAGGGAGTAGGTGCCTGGGAGATGGAAATAGATAATTAGGTTTAGGGGTAAGCTTAGGTATATAGGTGACATCTAGATATCTAATTAATGGTTCAGTTTTTTTTTTTTATTTGGTCGAAGAGTTACGAGACTAGCAAGTCGTGCACCTGATTGTAAGCGCTACGCCTGCCCACAGTTGCAGTGCCACCCAGAACTTTGCATTGTATAATCTTGAGTGGCACTGCAATGCGCTCGTCACCCTGAGGCATTGGCTCTAAAGTCTCATTATGTCTAGTAATTTCGCTAGAAACAGTGCCCATGGTCACTGGTGTTTTATGGCTCAGTTTCGTACGTGTCGTATGAATTTATTCTGTCGTATATACGGATTTTTGGATATTTTTAGGATACCTACAACCCGGTCACAATATCTGTGCACCTGACATCGTGACGTCATATCGGCGGTCTCTCTCTCGCACCGGGGAGTGCGAGAGAGAGAGAGAGCGAGGCGCCGCATTCCAGCGAGGTGCACAGATATTCTGACCGGGTTGTACTGCGTTTTATAGAATATGGCAATATATGATAGTGGCTCATGTCTCTCACTGTATTGATAGCCACGGTTATTGGAATTGTTTAAACCGGTTTTAATGATAGAATAGAATAGAATAGAAAACTCTTTATAGTACACCAGAAACAAAAATAAACATTGTACAGAAAAATTACAATAGGTAAACAAGGGTAGTACGATGGGCGGCCTTATCGCTGAAAGCGACATACGCTGAATGATTACATTGATATTCGAATTTTTTACATGGAAAATGGAAATGGAATAATCATGTATATATTTCCTCTTATATCCGGATTTTGGAAAAATCACATCCTTTAAACCCTAATATAGCTAGAGAGTGTGATTTATTTATCCACACGAATAAATTGACTACCCCCATAGTGATAAGTGGCAAGCTAAACTATAGGCTAAATGGCACAACAAAAAAGAAATAGCTTACCTTTAACCTTATCCCCGTCCCGGGTCTCCCAATGTTCCTTGTCATCTCCGGTGTGGGGGTCCTTCACGGAGTAATCGAACGAGTACTTGGGGTGCGCCTGTAACGAACACCCGTGCAGGGTTAATATTAAATTCATACATTTTTTTTATTCTACTGAGTGACGAGACGAGCATGTTGTTTAACTGATGGTAAGCGCTACGCCTGCCCATAACAATTACAGTGCCACCCAGAACTTTCCTTTGCATAATCCTGCGCGGCGCTGCACTGCGCTCGTCGCCCTTAGATATCGGCTCTAAAGTCTAAATGCCCAGTAGTTTCGCTGGAAACAGTACCCTTCAAACCGGAACACAGTAATGTTTGCACACTATTGCTTGACGGATGAGTATCTGGCAAAGCTACTTCCCCAGGCGGTCTCTTGCAGAAGAGGCCTCCGTTTTCAGAGGGAGACAGGCAGAGAGGTTTACGTGATTCCTGATTTCCAAGACATGGATTCCTAATTAGAGGTCAGGATATAAGTGAGTGTATTATTAATTTAACACGTTCACAGCTGAAAACACAACTGTCGTGTTTTTCATAACTTGCCACGAGTACGGCAAAACACATCTGTTGTGTTTGTTGTGTGGAAAAACACTATGGCGCATGCAGAGCCGCACCCTTGGCTAGACAAGCAAAACGGCTCAGCAGTCAAAGAGTTAATGTAGGAGCGAGCTGTTTAAAAATGCCAACCACAAAACCCACATTCGAGGTTATTTTCAACTAACATCCCTTCACGATCCCTTCAGGGGTATATGAATCCATGCGTTATAATAATATTACTGAGAATTATGTTCACACCAACGCGCATTTGAAAAGTTACTCTAGCGGAGTAGATCTTGATAACGCTGTCCCCTGTTACCCTTTCGTTTGAGGCTTCTAAGGGTCGTAATGTGTTGGAATTGTGACATTTAATGTTTTGACACCCTTGTTATAATGCGGATGTGACATTAATAGTATCTGCTCTAATTTAAATTATTATACAGTTTTGCTTACTTCTGTAACATTCATCGTTTCATAGTGCTTCTGTAATGGGGGTCGTCCTTTACTTCATGAGAATTATGGGATTCACTTGCAAAAGAGCTATACATTGCCCACTCATGATAAATATCACTTTATCAGGGTTTTATTAAACCAACCCCGTTTGACAGTGACCTACTGAATGGCCGAAGCTACCACCCCAATCGATTAATCATGGCAGCTTCACTTTTTAAGTAACTATCGACCGAATGTCAACTGATATCATTCTACCATCGATCGACGATTGACGGAACAGCTTCGGCTATTAAGTAACTGTCGATCGACGTCGACTGATATCATTCTACTATCGATCGACGATTGGTGCGGTAGCTTCGGCTATTAGGTAACTGCCGATCGAAGTCGACTGATATCATTCTACCATCGATCGACGAACAATCGATTAGTGTGGTAACATAATTACTTATGTCTCCAACTTACATGATAATCCACCTCGTACTCCTCTCCGTGGTGCTCGTCGAGGCCCTGGTGCCCTTCGCTCTGGTGGCCCTTGTACCCCACGAAGCCCCCGTGCCCTTCGAAACCTTCGTATCCTTCGTATTGCGCCAGGGCCGAAGCCGCCAGCAGGAGGGGTAACGCTCTCTGAAATGGGAAAATTTACATTTATACATTGACAGGCTGCAACCGGCGGTATCAGGCACCGTTTCACCCGCGAAATTCTCGGTTTTTCTGCAATAACTCTGCTATTTTATGGGATCAACATAATCTTTAGCATTCAGGGATAATGTGGAAGAATTTTGGGAATCGGACCTGCAGTTCCGGAGTTTACCTCTACAAACTTACCTCTATATATGATGTTAGTGAAAATATGTGAATTATTGGGTGTTCTTAGATAGTGTCCATAACATTGGAATAAAAAAACTCAAATTCAACGATAAATTCCCCAAGAGTTAATTATGTCATTGCCGTACTTATAGAAACATTTTTTTCAATGTAGAAAATGAAACATTGGAATGAGCTGTACGACCCGAAAACAATTTCCACTGATCTCCTTTTTCCCCCTAGAGTTTGTGAAAACACCACAAATAATGTCCCGGAAAATGGCACGGTGGCGTCGTCGTCGTTCTGATAAAATTTCACTCCATACAATCTACTCAGACGGCGTCTCCATCGTATATATCATAATAACAGCTCTGCCCGTCCCTAGCGATGAGCGAGTCCGAGTTGTTTTAATCGATTGTTTCGATTGTTCAAAAATCTCGATGGTTCACAATGTTTTTCTCTCGCATTCGATTTCAAATGAATCCGAGTTGTTTACATACGAAAGAAAATAATCGCAGTCGGTGCTACAGACTGCATTTGTTTTGAATTTATTCCGCGCACGAGCGTGTCAATAACGCAGCGGCGATTCACTCGATTCGGAGCAAATGTCGACGAACAAGATGTTTATGGACTCGATTGTAATTTTGTATCGAAAGCGATTCTAACGAGTTAAGACCGCGCATGAATAGACTTGAGCTAGAGAGAGCTAATGACTAACGCAACAACGAGGCCGTCAACGCGGAACAGTCGAAAATCGTCTCGATGGTTGAGGAGCAACATGCTTAAAAACTCGATTGTAATTTAGCATCGAGTGGGATTCTTTCGATTGTATAAACATCTCGGAGTCGGGCATCGCCACCAGTCCCCTGCGGCACTTGGCGTGATGACAGGCATCACGGACGAACGTGTTATCATTAAAGCCACGGTTCCGGCAACATAAGTGGCTCTCGGAGGATAATTTAGACATCAGAAGTGGGATTATATTATGTTTTAGTTGAATTCTGTCCGAGATACAAGCCTTTTATTTTCTGTAACTTTTTTTTTATATGTTAACTAGCTGTGCCCTGCCACGCTGCGCTGTGGCACATTCGCACATTCGCTGATATGTCACTGATGGAAAAAATAGATAAAAACAATCCTTGATGCGGATTTCAGCTCGATCGGTGCAGAACTTTTTGAGTTTTTGAAGCGTACACAAACCAACATAACATTTTTATATATATAGAAGTGGCAAACTAGCGAACGTCCCGTCTGATGGTAAACGGTTACCTATGGACACCTGCGACACTCGGGGCGTTGTCGATGCGTTACCGATGCCTACTCTCTGGAGCTCTTTTCAACCTTCATCTTTTTGCTTGTTAGTTAATTGTCATTGTCACTGTCACTGTTATTTCGTGTTGATGTTTTACCAATGTTGTTAGAGGTGGGCTTACGTTGAAACGTGGTGGTTACTGCATTAGGTAGCTAGACTGCGATGATGCAGTCAAATTATCTTGTTTGACGTTTTAAGAAAATTATCGTAGAATATTGTCGTAATTATCGTATTATATTGCGTCGTTCAGTATGGTAAAAGGAAGAGAGCCTCTGCGATTGGTGTTCAACAAGTCGATCGATAATGTTCTCTACACTTTGACTTCTGAGCCGTTTTGCTTGTCTAGCCACGGGTGTGGCTCTGCACGCGCCAAAGTGTTTTCCCATACAACAAACACAGCAGTTGTGTTTTGCCGTACTGGTGGCAAGATATAATAAACAAGATAGTTGTTCCTATCTGACGTTCTAGAGATAGATTGATGGATAGAATTTTAATAATTCTTTATTGACACTTGATGTACAAAACATAGCTAAGTAATAGGTATAATAGGCAGTCTTATCGCTTAAAGCAATCTCTACCAGACCTATAATAACTTTGCATGAACGAATACAATTTACAATACAATTTGTAATATAACTTTAGGAGTTAGCGAAGCGTCTTCAAAAATTAAATTATTAAAAACCAATTTCAAATTTCTAAAGAGAAAAGCGCGAAGCCGATAATTGTCTTAACTTTCGTAATTTAGAACAAAGAAAATTCTTTCCCAATTATATTTGAAAAAGTGTATTTCAGCAATTATTTTAAGAAACACGGCACGTGTTTTTATGATATAAAATGGTGTAATGATCATTGTTTTATCATTTATTATGATAACTGTATTATTTCTCATTACGTCTTAACACTTTCAGTGCTGAGCCGATTTTCTCAATCTAGCCGCGGGTGCGGCTCTGCACACTCCGTAGTGTAGTTCCCATACAACAAACACAACAGTTGTGTTTTCCCGCACTGGCGGCAAGTTATGAATAACACGACATTTGTGTTTTCAGCGGTGAACGTGTTAACGTAACAGATGGTAATAGTATATAGTCGTCACACGCGTTACTTTTTCATGACTTTTTAGAACAAACCGCCGCACAGGATTATGCTAGGGTTACGCACTAACATAGGTGCATATATGCTAGGATTATGCACAGGATGATACTATGCAGGGTTCTGGGTAGTGCTGTGACTGTTATGGGCAGTCGTAGCGCTTACCATCAGGTGAACGACTTGCTCGGCTCGTTACTTAGTAACATTGAAAAAAAGCCGCTTTAATGTACAAAATTGTGAATAATTCGTATCATTGGATACGAATTTAGAACAAATTAGAACAAAGGAAAATTTAGTACAAATTGTAAGAATTGGATTGGATTGGAATTGTCCAATCCAATCCAATTCTTACAATTTGTACTAAATTTTAACAACATAATGAATTAACACGTTCACTGCTTAAAACACAACTGTTGTGTTTTTTATAACTTGCCGCGAGTACAAGAAGACACCTTTTGTGTTAGCGCAGCTTACGTGCCGGCTCTGTGGCGAAACACAGACGTGTGTGTGTAACGCGGCGCTACTACAGTGCGGCTCACACAGACGGCACGCCTGGAAAACACACGGTCCGTAACGGTGCCTAATTGTAAAAACCGGTTCAGCATACAGTGTTAAAAAAAAAAAATTCGTTGTTTGCATTCAAAAGCTCCTAAAACTTAGTTCTCAGACATTAAATTGAATTTCTCTTCTGAGAGCGCTCGCGTAATATTTCCAATTTGCATCACAAATGACATTATGTCAGCTTTGTAATAGAATTTGGCGTTAG
The DNA here is from genome assembly GCA_912999815.1 of Campaea margaritaria. Taxonomy (NCBI): domain Eukaryota; kingdom Metazoa; phylum Arthropoda; class Insecta; order Lepidoptera; family Geometridae; genus Campaea; species Campaea margaritaria. The sequence continues at coordinate 7,814,817 of OU538812.1, forward strand.
GCCGTCAACTTTCATACCGCAACAGTCGTGCAAGTCACCCGACGTAATTGTGGAGTCAGCAAATATAGTGAAGTGTGAAGTTCGCATTAGTTTTCGGTCGAGCTTTCGACAAATTATATACGTGACATACTTTCTGTGTTTTCGTCTGCCTCCGTGGCGTCCTCTTTCTCTTTCTGTCTTCACTAACTTATATTATCTCCCTCTCAACTTCCGTTCGCCTCGCCCGATCACATTTTTCGTAACGCATTCCCCAACGTACTCCCCAAGTCAAGCGTGCTCAAAGAAGTTTTACTACAAAAAATACCTACCCAACGCAGGTAAAACCGCGGAGCGCAGATTGCAACAAATAAAGAAAATTACACGTCCTGTAACTGCAAATTAGCAGTACCCAATGAAGTAAATTACCCTAATTGCAGTACGCGTCACTATCGGAACAGGCAGTTACGACGTTTTTGACGGTTAGGTTTTTTTCAATCGTTTCCTATACTGCGTGAACGGGGATAGTGGGTAATGGTGCTTTCACATTACGCCGTTTTGCCGCGCGGTTACGTGGCCGTTCGTAAATTAGTTCTTATGATTGGTAATTGGTTTTAATAGCTCATATACCTGATTGCACGTGGCTCTCCAGTTAATTTCTCATTTTTACTACTAATATTGAATTACTGGGCATATGAGACTTTAGAACCGAGGTCGCAGGGTGACGAGCACAGTGCAGTGCCGCCCAAGACTAACAATGCAAAGTTATGGGTGCCACTGTAACTGTTATGGGCAGGCGTACCGCTTACCACCAGGTGAACGACTTACTCGTATCGTAACTCAGTAAAAATTAAAAAAAAAAACGCTAAAAAAGTAAAAGGACCCGTCTGTGTCATAAAATGTTAGTGAAATGTAGCGTGACGCGCGCGTGCCGTGCGGCGGACGCACGCGACCGAGCGTGTCAGACACGACAAATAGGAAGTGTGGGATACGGATGTTGTGGATAGATACGATGTTTTGTTGCTGGACCATTGTTTTTATTCTACTCAAGAATATTTAAATTTAAAATAAACTTAACATAGTTGATAAAGGAACCCCAAGTAAACTACCTACATCTAAATTGTACTCACATTTAACGCAAATAAATGATTCTATTCTATTACTTTTTTATTCTATTTTACCATATTCTAACTTTAAGCTTTTTTTAATGTATTGTGCCAAGCACTGCGCTTGGCTAAGGTTTTCTTAGTATATTTACATAGTACATCTCTTTTGTAAACTGCATTTTTTTTCTAGTATGTGCTTTAAGTCTTGGTGTTTGTAGGACCGTGGTCCACGTAGTTCCTGATTCCCTATAAACAGGGAATCTTAGGGGTCAGGATCTATGTAATGTGATCGTGACGCGTTCTTTATTTAGTTTAAAAAAGTCACGATTTTCTCATAGTTTTAAAAACTACATTTGCGAAACAAAAACGACATTTGCGCCCTCATTAAGTCCCTGTGTTTCGTTCACCCGTTTTTGTCTAGCAAATATGAATTCAATTCGTGAGAGATTAAGAATTTCTTTTCAATCACATTCAGCTCTAAAACACCTTTATTAGTGGCCATTTTGATCCATAGTGGACAAATCACTAGCTTTTCGGTGAAGAAAAATATCGTGAGAAAACCCACATGCCCTAGAATTATTTTGGAGGTATGCGATCCACCAATACGGGACGGGCTCCTGAGACCCTTGCTCAGCAGTGGGCGGATATAGCTCAGCGTTGCCAGACGTCCCGATTTTTAAATCAAAATTAAACGTCCCCCGCGGGACAGGCCCTGTCCCGCTTTTCGGGTATAACTCGATCGACCGTAATTTTTTTTTTATTCGGAAGATGAAATTGACTCAACTATTTAACGATAGGGTAAATCTGATTTAAAATAATTATATTTTTATTAAAGTACATTTTCTATGACTATATTTGCCATCTATTGTCTCGTAAACGTAATTTTAACTCAAATTAAAGATAAATATTTAAAAATCTCTGATTAATTATATACGTTTTTTTACTATGTCCCGCTTTCGACGAAATATTCCCGCTTTTTTCACTCAAAATGTTCCAAAATCCCAACTTGGCAAAAAAAAAACTAAATGTGTGCTGGGACAAATAGTAGAAGTAAAACTTCAACTAAAAATTATTAAAAAATAATATAATTGTTTTTTTTTTTATAAAAGATTTAAAAAAATATTACGAAACGTAACTCTCTCTATTTCTTTTTTCACTAACTTATAAATCCCCCTCAACTTCCGTTTACCTCGCCCGATCACATTTTTCGTAACGCATTCACCAGCTTAATCCCCAAAGTCGAGCGTGCGTGAAGAGGTTTTACTTCAAATATCTGGCAACGCTGATATAGGTCGACGATGGACCGATAGAATAAGATTTCGTCGCATGTTCATCCTAGACACAATTTAACAAATTCAACGAATACACAACACTAAATAATTCACTAATCAATATAAACACATTTCGACTCACAAGTAAGAAATCCATATCGTATACCAACAGACAGAACGGCTCTCACTCACTAATGTAAATCGAGTGACGCGTTCTTACATACTTATACCCGAGAATATTACGCAGAAGGGGGGCTCGTGTAAGCTAGGGTGGTGTTCTGGTGCGCTGTGCGAGCGATGCTAGGCGATTACCTTGGAACACGAAAGCTCTGCGATGTTACCCAATCGTATCCAACGAGGCTTGTGCCTGATTCGCTTCACAAAATGTCCACTTTTTAAAAAAAACTACTCCCATAAATTTTATTTCTTACTACTATAAATTCCACTTCCCATTATGTCTAATTCTCAAATGCCCTGCAGTACCAGTGGATTGAGCTGTCGTTTATAATGATGATGGCAATACGTAAAACGGTACAAAATATTTAAAAGTGCCAGATCACAAATATTTTAAAGTAAAAAGGCCCGCGAGTTCTTTTTAGGTGGTGGTTTTTTTTTTACATCGATATTATCGATGATATCGATATTAACATATAATTATGTAATTTTTTTTAATAATATGTCAATCACGATTTAAAATTATACATTGATAAAACAACTAAGTCAAACAATGTAATTTGCCAATGGGTATTACAATTTTATTTAGCTAATTAAATGTATCGTTTAGAAATTTGTTTATATTATAGGTATAGATAAGCATGTGATTTATGTCTATTGTTAGTATCGCATCGCCTAGCGAACTGTTGGGGCGCCACCCTCCAGAGCGGAGTCAGGTCGTCCCGCTCCACGTTGTTATCTGTAGATTTAATTGGCTTATCGGTTTGGTAACTTAATTGGTTTATTGGACTGCTCTAGCATTCTAGACTTTATCGTTTTTGTTAATTGTGACACTTATGGACTTGTAATTAAACTCAAATCTTCTATTATATGTAGGCAAAAATAATGCGCTATTACAAGTCAAACACTTAAGTCTCATATATATGGATTGTAGATAAAAAAAACTAAACTTCATATAAAAAAATATTTTTTCTAAAAAATATATTTCAAAAAACATTTTCTAAAAATATTTCAAAAAATATACGAAACATCTCCCTCTGAACTTCCGTTCGCCTCGTCCGATCACATTTTGCGTAACGCATTCACCAGCTTACTACCCAAATCAAGCGTGTGTAAAGAAGTTTTACTTGAATAATAAATCAAATGTGATTTAATTCCCTTTCCAGTGGTAATTCATGGATTTCGCACTTGAAAAGGAAACTATTAATTCTACCAATGCTTATGGGTTGATGATGATGATGATGCTTCCCGTTAGCTTGGAACCCTACTTGCTTCAGAGCTTAGGTAAAAAAAGCATGCTTCTGCAAAAAGCTGCATGTTTTCTGGCAATAAGGCTGTGGGAACGTAATAACCTGATAATTAAAAATGGTTTAAAATACATGTCAAGTACGGACTTGAAATTTATATTTTAAAGTTGTCGTAGGTATTGAAAATCGGAAACACTTAACTTTTTTATGCCTTCGTGTCGCCGCAGACGACGAACCGCCTCCGTAATTACGCCAGTATTTATGTAATTAACTAATTATGTAGATGATACCGCACACCTGTCGGTATTTACATTGTTTTATCGGAAAAGGAAAACGCCTACTATGTTGTTTGGGAAATTGGGATTACCCATTGGGAGTTTAGGCGACAGGTTAAACGATTTTATGTGTATCAGGTGATACGCCTACTACAGGCAGGTGTGGCGCTTACCACCATGTGAATGACCCGCTCGTCTGATTAACAGAAAACCGCATCTGTAAAATGTTCTTTATTCAAAGTTGGCTGTTATCGCATCTAGAGATCAGGCCGGCCATTGTAGAATCGAGTGGTAATTTTTGAAATTTGTATATTTTCTGATAGTTTTTGTGTACAATAAAGCCCTGCAACTGGGCACTGACCATCAGATAAAAGACCTGCTCGTATCGTTACTCACTTGTATAAACAACAGTGTTTACCGATGTCTCAGGGTGACGAGCGCAGTGCAGTGCCGCGCAGGATTATGCAAAATGCAAAGTTCTGGGTGGCACTGTAACAGTTCTGGGCAGGCGTAGCGCTTACTATCAGGTGAACGATTTGCTCGTCTCATAACTCAGTCAAATAGAAAAAAAACGTTCCCCTCCAAGACGAAGTTAGTTGAGAGAAGAACAAGTCGATTATATTTCAAAATGCAACATTTCAGACGATACCGTTAACTAAATGTTAATTACTTGAAATGGTTAATTACTTATAACTAATGCGCTGCAACAGTTGAAATCACCCACACCGCCGCGCGGTTCCGTCAGAACATCTATCGGCTGGGGCCATCAATCTTTGAGGCGTCGCATGGATAATGCGTTTCCTAGCTAGGAAATATGTTAGGTCTTCATGTGTTATTAAGTTATTAGTGGTTACTAGCGAGTCCGAGATGTTTAACACGCTTGAAAACGCAAACGTTGTGTTTTTTATAACTTGAGGCGGGTGCGGGAATACACACCCGTTGTGTTAGCGCAGCTTACGTGCCAGTTGTGCGGCGAAACACAGCCGTGTGTATTTAACGCGGCGCTACTACAGTGAGGCTCACATAGACGGCACGCCATTGCTGGAAAACACACGGTCCGAAACGGTGCCCAAATGTAAAAACCGGTTCAGCACATAAACAATAGAACCAGCATTTTTTTGACTGAGTGACGAGATGAGTAAATCGTTCACCAGATGATAAGCGCTACGTCTCCCCATAAGAGTTACAGTGCCACCCAAAACTTTGCATTGCATAATCTTGTGTGACACTACACTGCGCTCGTCGCCCTGAGACATCGGCTCTAAAGTCTCATATGTCCAGTAATTTAGCTGGAAAGAATGCCCTTCAAACCGAAACACAGTAATGTTTGCACACTACTGCTTGACGGATGAGTATCTGGTATTTTCTCAGGCGGTCTCTTGCAGAAGAGGCCTGCCAGAAAATGTATTTGTCAGATAATTCTGACAGAAATGCAAGCGATTTTGTTTATCCGTTCACCCGTTGACGCGTGAAGCGAGGATTAACATATTTTCGCATTTCTTATATTAGTGGGATAAGTAGTAAGTATAAGTTTGTATGTATGTTTGTCACCCTAACTGGCACACACGGCCAGTCCCGACGTCTTGCCAATATCGCATAGCAATAATTACAGATCGGTTATAATAAATCACATAACAGCATGTAACTCGTTGCATATAATGTAAATTGGTTGTAAGTGTAATTGTATAGAGTTGCTCAACTGAGCTTTAACTAGCCTTAGCTTGTGTAGTGGAGCCATGCCAGTAGGTTAACTCTAAGATTGCTAGTTAATTGTGTTAGGAGTTACTTTGCGGAAATTCGATTTCTTTTAGAAGTGAAAATAAGAGTACGGTGTTGTTCTTAGGGTTTCATCGGGATACAGGGTAGCCGGGGGTTTGTTAGATAAGTAGGGGTTGTTTTTTTTATAAGGGATACCAGAAGTGTTTTTTCTAAGTTAGGGATTTCGATTTTTAAGGGGTTAGCTTAAAGATTAGGTTTTCTTTCAAAAATACTTGGTAACGTTGACTGCTGAACCGGTTTTATTTGCGAATCTGTGCGCAACGTGTGTGCTTACTAGCACTGGCGTTGCGTCGTAACCAAACGCAATCAGCTGTGCGGGCGCACACAACTGTTGTGATAAATTTAACAATACAACAGTGTGTGTTCGCACACCAGACATGTTTTTGCTTGCTGTGACATTATAAAAAACACAAACGTGCTTTCAGCTGTCAATTAGCTACAACTAACTAGCTATGTATTTTCACTTATACTTATTTAAATATTGGTATTTTTTTATGAAAGCCTTAAGTTTTATTCATAAAAAAATATATTGAACGTCACTTAGTATTATAAATACTAAACTAATGGCAATAAACAATTTGAGTTTTGAACCAAAATAGGCTTTTGTTATTCCGGCAACTTGTCCTTCTGTAGCAGATCACACTGCGGCGGCATTCCGATCGAATGTTCCTTATGTGCCTACTTACCCGCAGCTAGCGTGAAGATCGGACCGATTTCCCTAAAGCCGCGATTCTTATGTAAAATGTGCGAAGAAGTAGAGCGGGGACGTATCCCGTTTGTAGATTGATGGATTAAATAGTAAGCGGCAAACGTAGACAAGTAGTTGATATATAGATAGATAAACTCTTTATTGAAACACCACAGAACAAAGATAACTTAAAACTAATACAAAACAAATTTAAAAATTAGTGTCAATTAGTGTGTGTGTGTCGTCATCGTCATCATTAACCCATATCGTCCCACCTGAGTTTATCCCACCGGCTGAGGAACTTCCTGCAGGCTGTGACGTGCCGTGGCCCACGTGGAAGTCTCTTAACAGACTCCGGACTCAAGTGGGCCGCTGCAAGAGCAACCTGACTATATGGGGTTATCTCGCCCCGGACAGGTCACAATGTGACTGTGGCGTTTCTGCGGAAACGATGCAGCATTTGCTGTCGTGCCCTCAGTGCCCTAACACATGCACCTTAACCGACCTCTATGAGGCTTCTGCCCCCGGCGTGGCAGTAGCCAATTACTGGTCCAAAACAATCTAGCCGTGGATCATCGACACGACGAAGAAGAAGATCGTCCCACCGCTGAGCACGGGTCTCCCCTCACATTCGTGAGGAGGATTAGGTCATTATCCACCACGGGGGCCCGGTCCAGATTGGTGAATAACATATGTACCTCCGAAATAACTCTTGGGCTGGTATGTGGGTTTCCTCACGATGTTTTCCTTCACCGAAAAGCGTGATGATAATTACGTACATATGCTTTAAAGAAACACATTGGTACGTGCCCGCAATGGAATACATAGTGTACCTACTTACATTCTCGACAAATGACATCTCTAAGCAACAGAAAATCGTAGAGCTACGACGTAATTCGATTTAGTCCGAGCCAGTGGACGCCAACCTGAACGCGGTGTCCCCAATTCGAAAAGTCGACAGAATGTCGTGCGAATTGAAAGTAGTGGTGCGTATAATCCGATGTTTGAGCTTTATGTGATTCTATCATGGCAGCTTATTTTGGATCATTTGGGTCTTTAATGTATTTTTCCAAATAAGCTTTGGTAAAATACGTATTCGGCATTGCAAACCGATCAAAACTAAAATTTAATATTCAAATACAAAAAAAATATGTTAGAAAAACAAAAAAAAAAAGTAAAGTAAAAAATAGCATATATTTGTAGTTCACACTAATCTTTGCCCTGTGCAGAAATCGAATCCGTGACCTCACATATATATATATATATGTATATTGTATAGGTATCACGAATATTATGTATATCGTTACCGCTTTTGTTTGTTTTTATTTATTTCTTTTGTAAAATTGTTATTTTGAGGCATCTTATTCGCACTGAGTGGTTTGATTTTGAAAAAGGAAATTTCCCTTTCAAGTGGTTACTCATGCCTGAATCTCGCACAGGAAAAGGAAATTCCCGTGCTTCGGAAATACGCCCGTCAGAGAAGATATCACCGAGAAACTCTACAATGACTTCTATTTTTAAATTTTCGTAGTTTTTTGTGCTACATAAGTTACCATAATTATAAAAACATAATATACTAGCTGCGCCCCGCGGTTTTGCCCGCGTAGTCTCGTTTTGTCCCACGGGAACATACTTTTGGGATAAAAAGTACCCTATTACATAATCCTGGTTATAAACTATCTGTATTCCGAATTTCATTCGAATCCGTTCAGTAGTTTTTGCGTGAAAGAGGAACAAACATCCATCCATCCATTCTCACAAACTTTCGCATTTATAACATTAGTAGGATTAGTAGGATAATGAATGAATGAATGAATGAATGAGTCAGCTTAAAAATGTTTCCTTCCGTTCGCACTTGAGACGTGAACTATGTTCAATCCGACATAAAGCCGACAACATACCGTGCGAATCGAGCGTAAAACCGGCGCGTGTAATCCGATTAGTTTCAACGGCTGCCGTATAGTGTGGGCTTTATGTAAGTCAAGCTATAAAGATGTGATGTGTCTGCGGTGGGCATAATAAAGTCTTTCAGCTAAGGGACCGGGCCCCCGTATTGCATTATGGCCGCCTAAGCTCACGAAAGTGAGGGGGACCATTGCTCAGCAGTGGGCCGATGTGGGTTGACGATGATGATTTTCTATTTTGACTTATTTTTCTTTATATATAAGAGGCTATCTAGTGATTACGTGTTTGTGCCGCTTGGCTTTGAAACTTTTGGTCCATGGGGTCCAAGCACGAGGAAATTTTTTAAGCAATTATTACCTCGTTCAGTCGACGCCGCTGGTGACAAGAGGGCTGGGCTCATATTTCGCACAGAGAATAGCTATTGCTATTCAACGTGGAAATGTAGCCAGTGTTCTTGGCACCGTGCCTCATGGACACCCTGTTTTGTTAGAGTTTTAAGTTTTAGTTAGTTTTCTATTTAATTATTGTTATTTAAATTGTGTCAATAAATCTTCTATTCTAAGAGGCTTAAGTTTTTGACTTGTGAAAGTGCAATATTTTTGCTTACTTGCAATAAATTATTTGAGTTTCGAGATGCTGAGGAAAGATTTATGAGGATGAAGCTTAGAGCTTTTAGTTTGTTTTGCTGATAATAATGTTGTTTCAAATAAAAAAATGTAATGTTAAATTACATTTAGCGTGTAATATTGACTGCCTCCCGTTTGCCCCCCGGATAGCGGGTACAGGTGTGGGGAAACGGATCGCGCGGGTTGGAGCGTCCATTCTGTATTTAGTATGCACTACGTACTAAGTCTTCGGCGCCGGAGCGCTTCCTTAATTTAGTCTGCTATTTAGTTATGGTATCTCTTAGATAAGAAACAATCGATACGCATAGCTGCGACGTTACACAACTTTAATCTCGCTGGTTTACGGACGAAAGTGAGCACGCATGCGGCGCATTCACGGCGCAACATATTGGCCGAGATCGGAAATTTAATGCAATATAAAATATACTTTTAAATATTTATAAAATACGGTGGCGTGTTTCAATCCTATTATGTAAACTTTATTAACAAAATATCTCCTTGTAGTGCCTCTTCGCTACTGGAGATTGACCGTCTGTTCCGGATATTCCTCCCTGTTTCTCGCCAGACGAACAGCTATTCTAGTCCTAAAGCCTTCATTTTCTTTTCCACATGGCGTATTCTCTTTATCTATTCTATTATGTCATGTTATGGAGAAAGCGGCAGAAATCGTGACAGAGCAAATTTCCGATAAATCATTTTCTTTCACGCGCTGGTCAGGCTAAGCTCTCGGGATTTTTACACACGTTGGAAGAACTGGATCGTAACCTTGTGGATCCAACATATTTTTAGCATGTGGCGGTGGAACAATACTTTCAAGATCCTTTTGTATTATACTCACACACATATACACAACATACACACACACACACACTACACACACACACTATTATTTTCGTTGAGTGTCATTTTCTTGTCTTGTCGTTCAATGTGTACGTGTTCGTTGTTGTGTGCAGTTGTGTCAGAATAAATGTTTTCTTTCTTTTATTTTCTTTCTTTCCTTTACTTGTACACACATCTTTTTATTTTATATATAAAAATGTTATGTTGGTTTGTGTACGCTTCAAAAACTCAAAAAGTTCTGCACCGATCGAGTTGAAATTTTAGCACGATATATAATCCGCATCATGGATTGTTTTTATAATTTTTTTTCATCAGTGACATATCAGCGAATGTGCGAATGTGCCACAGCGAAGCGTGGCAGGGTACAGCTAGTTTATTATAAAAATACAGTTGAATTGAGAACCTCCCCCTTTTTTGAAGTCGGTTAAAAAGAAGCAAACGTCCAACATATAAGACCGTGAATGCCCGCTTTACCTCACGACGATCGCGTGCCAGTCCGAGCTAGATATCGCGCCGGGACGCACTCGTAAACAGAAACTTTTACATGCACACACACATGCAATTATATTACGTACACGCGGACACATACACACATTGTAATAAGAATCAAAAGTAGTGCAACATAGTTGCAGTAAGGACGCTGCTGCTGTAGAGCCTAGTATAGTAATGGAAGTAAGTTGTTAAAAATTTTATGACCCGTCTCCTTAAGCCTCATATAATAAGGTTCAAATCCGTTCAGTTCAGTTTAAGCATTATATTTACACTGCCACTGATTTTCAATTACCACTTTAATCAAGCTTTCAGCGTTGAACAAACTTAGATGGCGGCGTGGAAAAGTTTGAATATGTAAAAAATAAAAAAATTAATTACATATTATTTCATCTTCGATGTTATTAATCCTGTTGGATTGGATTAAAAACCGAAAAACCGATAACAACTACACTTTTCACAAAATTATATATTTTCAGGGATATCTATCGAACTCATCGGAACTATTTCTCTATTTAATGTGAAATTGAAAATTCCTCATTACCATGAATATGCCAGCTGGTATAAAGTTCCCATACTGTTCCTATTTTATAAATGCACGGGCAATCTAGTGCCAATATTATCTATATTTGTGCTAAGTTTCACTTATGACGATGCGATTTTCTTTGGCTGTATCTTATTTTAATGACAATGGTCCACACGAAGTTTATGTAAAGCCGTTACTCCCGCGCGTGTTTTGGTCTACTTTTTTGGTGTTTGGTATTCATCCGCCAAGCAGTAGTGTGAAAACATGTGTGTTCCGGTTTGAAGGGCATTGTTTCCAGCGAGATTACTGGGCATTTAAAACCGCTGTCTCAGGGTGAAGAGCGCAGTGCAGTGCCGCGCGTGATCATGCGATGCAAAGTTCTGGGTGGCACTGTAACTGTTATGGGCAGGCGTAGCGCTTACTATCAGAAGAACGACTTGCTAGTCTCGTCACTCAGTCAAATAAAAAAAATACATTAAAAAATATATATATCATGATACGAAGTATCCTGCGTCCTTCCCTAGGGTCCAACCTATCCCCCCTGGAAACCGACAGAGACAGTGATACCAGCTTCTATAATGTTAGAAGCAATAGTAAGATAACGTCAATCCCCAATATACCATAGAAAATCCCATAGAAAACATCATCATATTGTTCCAGCTCCGCAAACGCCAAGAAATGGGAGGTGGAGCTGGCGACCCTGAAGTCCAACAATTTGCGCCTGACCGCGGCCCTCCAGGAGAGCACCGCCAACGTGGACGAGTGGAAGCGTCAGCTGCACCAGTACAGGGAGGAGGTGGCACGCGCCAGGCACCTCGCGGGGAAAGGTGAGGCCAGATGGGAATTAGTGGCGCATTGCTGAAGGAAAACATTATGTCCAAGAATTTGTGATCTTCCAATCCAGACTGGGCCCGGGTGGTAATGGCCTAATTCTCCTAACGAAAAGTGAGGTCATGACCATGGTTAACAGTAGGCTGATATGAGCTGTGATGTGTGTAGTGTTAGGAACCCTTTGGTTAAGTTTTACGGTTCACTGTGTTACCACTAATGTCAATCATGCAGCGAGAAAAACTGCACAAGCGCCTCCTTCCGACTACTTTACCTACCATACCTACTTAGATTTAGAAACTTTGATGTAATAGTTAAGAGTCCACTTTTTACCGGTTCTTCTCGAAGGGATGTCTTCCGGAATTAATGGTCTTCTTCTTCGTTTATTCTTCTGTTCCTTGCCAGACGAATTAGCTCTCTCGGTTTACCGTCGTTAAGAGTCAAGTTACAAAAGTAGTCAGTCGGTGACTAAAGATATTTGAAATAGGACCCTAACTAACATTGGTCCTTCGAGCCCGGATATCCTGACGCCACGGGGTCATTGTGTTGCAGGCGGCGAGGCCAACGAGGTGGAACAGCTGCGGCAGCGCGTCGCGCAGCTCGAGGCCGAACTCGCGCAGAAGAACGAGGAGATGGCGCAGATCACCAAGTCCAGGAAGAGTGAACAGGTAACGCGATTCGATGCAATACGACAAATAATCGACAATGCTTCGATACAATAGGAAAGAAGTCCGACGGCCTCCATGGCGGAAGTGGGAGATGATCTGAATGCGAATCGTGAAGTTGCAGGATTAGATTCCGCACAGGGCAAAGGTTTGTGTGAACCACAGCCATTGGTTCGAAGTCCACTTTTTCCTGTACGATCCATCGCCATCTATGACGGTCCCGGGTACTGTGGATTGCCACATAGATCTTTGTATCCAGCCATTTTGACATTTGGTCAGATCATTTAATTGGACTTCGACCCCTGGATCTCTTTTCCTGTCACTATTAGTTTCTCGATTGTCGGAAGGCTTTCGGGAAATGTTCCCAAAGTACTGCAATACTCTCTGTAAGCAAACGCTCCAGAGCCTCTGGATTATTCTGAGCTTCTTCAGGATGGAGACAGTGTCCTATGAGAGAAAGCGATGCGAGGACCAACGACGAGTTTCTAAGACAGATGGTTCAGTAACGACGTTTGGTAATTCCAGGATGCGGAAGCGAAACTGGCGCAGAGCCAGCTGGAGCTGGCGCTGGCGGCGCAGGACGGCCAGCGGCAGGTGGTGCAGGCGCTCAACGACCAGCTGGCGCGGCAGCTGGACGAGTTGGTGAGGACCTGTAGCCTGTGGTGGGGTGGTACACCCAGGGATTTGTTGGTAGAGCGAGGTCGTATGGGCACAGTTTAGAAACACTGTTTGAAGTGCTTCAAACAGAGTGGCCAATCTCCGCCCCGCACCCGCAGTCGCTCGGATTGGCGCCATCGGCATATAAATTTGGGCGGGTGTGCGCGGAATTGGGATGGTTTTATTAGATTTGATAGAAATAGCGGAAAAGTCGTGAAACAGAGCATTATTCAAGTACTAGATAGCTATTATTGAACTAAATTTTTATCAATATAGAACGAATTTTCTGAAAGATAGTCTGTCATACGAAATTGCACCCCCTCCACCTCTTACACCCCTTGCCCCAAGATACGATGGGCCGCAGCAGCTTTGTCGGCCAGCGCGGGGCCCGGCCCCCCCCGCTCCGCCCTTGGTACACCAGGGTGGGCGCGGGACGGCAGCTGGCGCCGCTCCACGACCAGCTCGCCCGCCAGCTGGACCAGCTGGACGAGCTGGTGAGAGCTGTTTCTAACTACGGCGGATAGTTTATCGAATTAATGTCGGCCTCTACTGCAACTGGATCATCAACGATGCTCTGAGGCCCACTTGACCGTAAATCTCGCTTACTACGAGGCCACCCTTCTGTAGTGTTATTATTCTGTGCACTGTGCAGAACCAAACCGAACAGTATACAATTTAATATCGATCTCGCATCATTGTCGTGTATAATTTCCAGTCCACGATCCACCGCGAGATAAACACGGCGTTGCAAACATGAGACGCGGCGTGCCCCCCGCCCCCCGCAGTGTACGCGGGGGGCCCCTGCGCGGCGGGGGCGAACGCGCACTGCGGCGGGGCCAGCCCGTCGGGCGGCGGGGGCCACTCGCAGGTGTTCCCGGCCGGGTACGCCGCCTACCCGAACGTCTCGTATTCCGCCAACTCCGCCGTCAACGTCATGTACACGACCAGCGGGGGGATGTATGCGGGGAACGTCGCCATGTACTCCGGCAACGTGGGCGCGGGGGCGGCGGCGGCGGCGGGGGCGGGGGCGGGCGCGGCGCGCAGGCTGCCCCTGCTGCTGCGGCAGCCGCCCCCCGACGGCGAGGAGCCTACGTACGTCACTGTGAAAGCCAAAAAATGAAAAGTGCTATCGGTATTTCGCAAGGTGCACGAGTTTTTTTAAATTTCTTTTGTAGGAAATATTTGAGTTTTGAATGAATGTCGCGTTTCGAATTGTGATTTTTCGGTTTGTGATTCGACGGTTTGTTTTTTAACAGTATTAAAATTGAATCGGGGAGAGTTAAAATTATATCGCAATGTGAGAAATTGTTTGAGATAAACAGATTATAAGTTGAAATGTTCTCAACAAATTATTCTCGAAAAATAAGTCAATTTTTGTCATAATATCCATTAATAAGTCAAAGTGCTAATATTTTTAACTCCACTGATATAATTTATTTATTTTATTATAATATGTTTTTATGAAATGGGATATAAAGATGACAATGTTAAACCTCATATTCAGAGTCGGTAACTGACTCACTTCATGCCTTATATTTTAGATCCACAAATATTTCTAAACCAAAAAGTTGATATACATTATTAAGAAAAAAACTAAATGTGTGCTACAGTGGTGTAGAAGTGAAACTTCAACTAAAAAATCATTTCAAAAAAATATACATAAAAGATATTATAAAAAATATACGAAACGTAACTCCTCATTTTCTATCTTCAAATTTTTTTTTAATTTTTTTTGTTGAAGTTTTACTTCTACTATGTGTCCCAGCATACATTTTGTTTTTATATCACAAACATTTCACAAAACTTGTATTCTCAATTAACAAATGCCAAATAGATAAAAATGCATCTCAGGCCGTAAAAAGTTATGGACGCTATCACCTAATACAGGCCCGGCCACTTTTAGTGGCACACTACAGTTATTGATTCTGAACATGTTTTTTAAACAATGTCTGCACTCATTATTATTTCGTCGAATCATATTTGATTTGCAATCGAAGGTAGTGTAAACATGATAAGTAAAAAAAAACAATATTTTTTTTTGGTTTTCAATAGTTTTGTGACGCTTGATAAGTGTTTTCGGATTTTTTTTACTTGTCAGAGTTTACAATTAAGCCGTCGTTGCGTATTTTTGGAGCTACTTCGAAAAGTTACTTATTTATCTTGTTATTACTTAGAATATTCTTCCAGTATAAATAGTAGTGTGTTTTTTTTCCAAAATTAGTAATGTCATATAAATAAAAAGTTACATTTCCGAGTAGCTCCTAATGTTCTAAACTAATTTGAATTTTTAACCTGTTTCCCACCCTTTTGATTTTATTTCCATGTAAATGTGACCTCCATATTTAACTTCTTGTTGTGTGGATAGTTGAACAATTTTTGTAATCGTCTAATTTTTGATAATATTACTTATAGAAATCAATCTCATATTAGAGAGAGCAGTTTATTTTTTCTTATAATTTTAAATTATTCCAATTACATTTAGTATAAAAAAGCGAGCTTAACTCTTGAAGAATTTAATTCCAAAAATCTTTTAGAGAAAAATAACCGTTGATTTAACAGATGACTTGTTTAAAAAAAATATATAGTTTTTTGAATTTTTTGTGGAGTTCTTTCAAAAGTTGTTCAGCTATCGATACCGGAAATGTTGTTTAATGTGTTGTGAAGTCGTTTACGGTTTTTATAATGTAAATACGTTCCAATATTCGTGCACGTCACGATGTTAATGCCAAAAATAATATTTTTTAACAAAAAATAATATATTTAAAGTAGAGTTTTTTAGTGTCGATAAGAAACTGGTTGCACGGTGAAATACCGAATTTTAAAAATAAGAATGAACTATAAAAAAAAAAAAACACTTCGTTTAATATAAGCCTGTCTATAAAGTATATCCACAGGCTGTGCCATTCTCTTAGTATATCTGTATATTACCTATCTTCTAATATAATATTATATGAAATTTAAAAATTTAATTAAAAAATTGTGTAAAAATATTCCCTTGCGTAAACTTAGGGCGCAGAAAACTATACACGCACGAGGGATATAAAAAAACAATGAATAAAATGCTTCGATTAAACTTTTTGGAAAACGTTACATTATTATTACTAAATTAATATATAAAAAAATTGCGTAGTGTGTAAGTGTACCTATTTAAAAATAATATTGTGGTAATATTTACCAAAACGATTATAATTATAAATTTTTATTTGTCGTTTATGCAAACCTCCATTTGCGGCGCATTTCTTTATATTTACTTGCATTTCTATTACTCGAATATTTTCCACTATGTATAATTAAAAAAAAACCTAATTGTAAATGTTATAATCAATTACATAATAGACTTAATTTTTTTCTCTTTCCTACTGTGTAGGTTTACGAATAACTTATATTATTATGCAATTAAATGATTGTATGTAAGTTCCATATTTCATGATTGTTTCCAAGAAAATATGAACTTAATCCCTAGTAATAATTCATTTATAATCAAATAGAAAAATGTTATAAAATATGAGCTACTATCGTCTACTGTTTGCGTGGTTTAAATGAGAATGTAGATGTTTTTTTTTTATTTTATTATTTTATTATTTTTCTCTTATTTTTATTATGAAAACCCTGTATTTCATAGATCCCTTAGCAAATTAGTAATAACGATTTGACAGATCATAGTTATTGACATTACAATAGGTTTTATGTATTTTTTCCAATCTCAACGGGTTTTTTTTTTAATAATATGAATTTTTTATATCATTACAATTTTTTTTAAAGCCTATAATAAAATATATTGATTTCTATTAATTTTTTAAAAATATATTTTATATTCGTAATAACTATAGTCTGTCAAAATCAAAACGAATAAAAATTGAAAACAAAATGATATCATTGGAAAAGGCTGAGGACGCAAGTTTAAGATATACAATGTCTTCTAACAGGGTAATTTCGTTTACTGTTGTGTACTTTTGAATAGTCAAGTTGTTATTCGATTTTTACTCTTGCCTTTTGAATAACAAAGTACATTCTTCTGTAGTGACAGTTTGTTGGTTGAATTTGAAATTGGTAACACTTTTTAACGATATCTCGAGTGAATTGAATCGTATTTGATAACGTAGCTTATTTACGAACAATTATAACATTGACGTCTTTAAAATAGTATTTAATAAATTACTTATTTACTTATTACTTCAATTATTGTTTATAGAATTACTTACTGTTTAATTTCGTAGAAGAAAAAATGTAATAGAAAAATCAGTGTCTAATGTAACATGTGAATCTGTTCATCACAATATAGCTAATAATTAAGTAGAAAAAAAAAACCGAATGATCTGTTGGTATTGACAAGTGTATAGAATTAGATGTATAAGTGTTATTTCCAAAACATTTGAACAGAATGTCGAGTGTGATCACAAGGTCGCACTCATGTAGAAATAAAAAAAAAAAAAAAAAACTAGATAGCGTATAACTATTATCATAGCTGTTACAATAGTTAAATAAATTCTACATACAGTAAAAATTCAACGTTTCTGGCTGGGAGATGACTTTGAAATGCGATTTCTGTAGTGTACCCAACTTTGTCGGCCCGCAGTGTAAATTTACCCACCGAATTTTCGTTCTTTAATTATTGGAGTGCCAACGCTTTACCATTTCTTTGCCACTAAGTGTTTCGTAGCAGTATATTGTTGCTAAATATTGTATAATTACAATTATTAATTATTATTATTATAATTATTGTTGTATTGTAATCGCATTATAGTTTGTAATTTATTCGATATTTATTATTGTATTATTAAATTATTATTGTGATAGTCTGCGTTGCGTTTGTTATAAACTTTTTTTTTTAATATTCAGAATTGGATTTGTAAATACAAGAGCAAAAATTAAAAAAAAAATAATAATAAAAAGAATGTAAATAGAAATAAACACCGGGAAGTTGCATTAAAAGTTATAAAATGTAAATATGTATACATTTTGTTATAGTAAAGTGCAATATAAGTATTCGTGCTAATCCAACGTCTAACTATAATTCCAAGGAATCCAGCCTCCTCCCCACTAGCGCCAATATCGTAGGCGTGTTTATGTTTTTAGTTCATTTTGTATTACAACGTACGTGATCTTTTACACAGCTGCGATATCGAGTCGTAATATCGCACCTGTGTGGTTATGGTTTTATTCTTGACCAATGAGATATCTGTCAACCAATGCCGTCATAGCATTAATTGATTATATGCTACATACCGTGCGTCCCCGCACCCCTACCCGCAATCGCCGACTTTCAATACTACACGCCCAAATTTAATAGACAAACGGTTTGTATGAACCTTCATACTAGCGGGTTGTCTTTTGTCTTGGTCGCGTAGCATGTTTGTTTGCTTACACACATTTGGCGCGTGTGCGAACGTCCTTTATGTGTGTGAGTAATCAAATTGGCTTATGTATTAGAATGTTCGAGGTGTGGTCCAGTAGGACTTGTGGTGGGAGTGGTTTATTCCGATTTTCCCCACCAACTTGTCCCTACTAGGGGGGATTCTGACACCTTCCAAAAACAAGCTCCCATAGTCTCCACCACCATTTTTTTACTGAGTAACACACACCTGATGGTACCCTGGGATATGGGTTCTAAAGTCTCATTTGTCCAGTAATTTCGCTGGAAACAGTGCCCTTTAGTATTGTTTTCACACTACTGCTTGGCAGATGAAAGTCTGGCAAAGGTATGGTACTTCCACTGGTGGACTCTTGCAGAAGAGACCTTCTACTACAGAAACAGCACTGCAGCATTTCAACGCTGGTTGGGGGGGATATATGGGACCCCTTTTTGGGAAGAATGATAATTCCCGCTCGTAGAGGCCCTACCTGTTTTATCGTCGATTACGACTGTGTTTTGGAGTAAGTCTGGGCTGAAGATAACCAAAGCAATGTAGATATAGAGTCACAAACGCACCGCGGACTATGTTTGTATGCGCGCGTACGTTTCTTCCATTAGAGGTAGACGCTGTGAGCTGCAGAATGCGTATTATAAATAAATACAATTAAACACATTGTCTTGTTTTATTTTATAATATAAACCTACTTCACTTTACTTTCAGTGCGGCAAAACACAGCTGTTGTATGGGAATACACTATTGAGCGTGCAGAGCCGTGGCTAGACAAGCAATACGGCTCCTGCAGTCAAAGTGTTATGGCGTTGACCATTGAAAACAGACTGTGGTATTTTTTATAACGTTACGCGAGTGCGGGAAAACACCTGTGGTGTTAACGCAACTTACGTGCCCGCTCTGTGGCGGAACACAGACGTGTGTTTAACGCGGCACTACTACAGTGCGGCTCACACAGACGCCACGCCATTGCTGGAAAACACGGTCCGCAACGGTGCCCTAATGTAAAAACCGGTTCAGCAGTCAACGTTTTAAAGTTTGTCCTGTATGTTAGAATCTACCGCCAAGGAAAAGTTTTTTTTTAATATATTAAGCCTTTTCACCATCGGGGCCCAGTCTGGATTGGTGGATAACATGCCTACCGCCGAAATTATTATCGGATAGACATGTAGGGTTTCTTTACGATGTTTTTCTTCACCGAAAAGCGAGTGATAATTACGTACGTATGTTTTACAAGAAACACATTGGTACGTGCCTGCACGGGGATTTGAACTCGCAACCCTTCCTGAAAGACGGACGATCTCCCACAAGGTTATCACGGCTCTTTGTATATTTTAATTAGCTTGAACGTACCATATGCTGTGCATACAACACTTGCTGTGCTGAGAACACAACTGTCGTGTTTTTCATAACTAGCCGCGAGTGCGGGAAAACACTACTGTTGTGTCTGTTGTATGGGAAAACACTATGGAGTGTGCAGAGCCGCACCCGTGGCTAGACAAGCAAATCGGCTCAGAAGTCAAAGTGTTAATTGAATTGAATTATAGCTACTGAAGCCATTGTTCTAACCTTTCAATTAGTGACATAAATAGAGAAAGGGATACTTTGATGTTTTAGACAACTAAGAGAGGATGGAAGAAGGAAGATGGACTAAAACAGATTTGTGGATCTACTATGAATGGGCCAGTCAGTAGGGGTCGACGTAGGCGAACGTACCCCGATCAAATCGAGGATGTATTAAAGAAAGGCCAAGTCAAAAGTACCTATAACATGTATGAAGGGACTCGTGATAGTGGAAGAAGCGAAAGAGGTGTGTCAGGATCGTAGTGTGTGGAAAGATGTAGTCTCTGCCTAGCCTATCGGTGAAAAGGTGTGACCGTATGTACTTATGTTTATTTAGTTTGTTTGAAGTAGGTAAGTGGTTATTTTTGGTTCAATTGACACAATAACTACTACGTATAATTGGCAAGTTTGCCCCCTATAATTAGGTAATTAGGGTCACTTCCCCACGCGTGGACCCCCCTTGGGGCTACTCACTATAACAACAAACGCCCCTCAGCCGCCTATTGCGACAACAAGCCAATATTAGTTCAATTAACTAATGAAGTGATGATGACATTGGTAATTGGACTTATTTTCTATGGCGCTTTAGGGGATTCCAATTAATATAAATGCAAAAGTTTGTTTGTTCGTCCGTTTTCTTTTATCGCCGCAACGGCTGGATCATCGCTTCATCCTTTTAATCGAGGTTGACTGCTGAACCGGTTTTTACATTTAGGCACCATTGCGGACCGTGTGTGTTTTCCAGCAATGGCGTGCCGTCTGTGTGAGCCGCACTGTGGTAGCGCCGCGTTACACACACGTCCCGTGCTCAGACCCGTGACATCAGACATGATATGGATTGCTGATGATGTAATTAATCTTTTTACAACAGATACCTAAGGTAAGGTGACCAACGACATTTTTCTTCACGATTTCCGTAGATGTTTGATTGAATATATTTCGCTTATCGATAACGTACTCTCTGTAGTCGATAGTTGGTATATTATTGCTCGAGGAAATATTTTTTCTATGTATTTTTTTCCTGACAGGAGGGTGCAAGTATACCCTCTTGCACCTTGCTGCTGGCGCCCATATGGGTGTCCATCTAACCTCTTTTGTGTAAACATGGTCCATTTTGGTCCACATCGTTACACTTCTAATACGATTACTAACTATAGTTTGTCAAATAAGCGATCCAATGCAAACAACATTATAAAAGTAACATAGGCGGATAAAGATGCCTAAGTAACTAGGACGAGGAGCTCAGCTTTGAACTTCCCCAACCTACATAAGTTAGACCAAAGCTCTCAAAGCACTACAACGCAGCCTATCTCGACCGAATGCCAGCAAAAAGCGCTTACCCGAAACTGCCTCGCCGAAATCCCTTTACTTCACAAGCTTCTCCCGAAAACGCTGACTCGGCCGATTTCGAACAAGGCGCTCAGCCCGCCGACCGCCATTTTCCCATCGATTTCCCGCGCGCATGTCACTTTTCCCGCCAATGCGATAGCGCGATAGTGTCGCGCCTCCTCCGGCGGAACACGCACGTCGCTCGCGGCCGCAACGCGTGCTCCTTTGCCAAATAAATTAAAAATATAAAATTAAAACAAAGAACTCGCGGTTTTCGGCCAGTGACTACAGTTTTACTTTTTTTAATGTTTTGCTAGTTTACTGCGAGGATAGCGGACGGGGTACTACGGCGTTTTTCGGGTACGTATTTTGTTATCACAAATCGATACTTGAATTAAAATGTGCAGCGAAGACAGCAGCGTGAAGTCATCTTCTCCAGAGAAGCTAATTATATCGATGTTGTCTTGCTATTTGCCATTTCATGTCGATTACGTCAATAATTTCCATAATCATATTCACGACACGCTCGAGTGGACCATGTTTTGAGATTCACGTCACAAAATTATTGTTTATCCATATTTTCAATTCAATTCGATCTCTCCAAACATACCATGCTAAGGTTTATTTACAAGCTTTTCTCTTTTTCTTCATAAATCATCGAGTATCGAACATTTCATTCGATTTTTTATTATATTCTAAAGATCCAAAACCTCTTTCAAGACGTTTTTCATCAAACGTCTTTCCGGCCAGTGCGTCTAACAATAGAGACGGGCAATTATGTCGATTGCGAGAGTTTTTTTCATTGTTTGTGAAACGTAGCAGAGCTTTTCTTTCTTGGAATTTTCCAAGTTTTCAGAGAGCGTTTTGTTTCGTCTGTGCTGGATAGGACGTGGGTTGGGTGACAAGTTGTGTTTCTTTATTATGTTGACAACATTTACATAGATCTGTAGGTAATTTATGCAGGAAAATATAATTTATAATTAATACCTTGAACCTTGGTATGTGCTAACTTATATTATGAGACTAGCGGTCACTTTATTGATCTGAGAAGAGTCTTAACTTATAATATAAGTCTCCTCGTATGACAAATCCATTTCTTTATTGCAAAAATATAAATCTAAACTTCAATACAAAAAATTAAATGTTCATAAAAATACAAGTCTCCACTGCAAATAACGTAATAATAATAAAGAATATTATATTATTTCATTATTACAAAATAGGTAATGAATACATGCACTGTGAAAAATATTTGAATGTAATATAAAGCAATGCTACAAAATTAGTCTAGGAATGTACTGCTTGGGTAGGTATATTATTATTATGTTTTTCTAATTAGGTATTGTAAGGTGGTATCTACCTTACAGTACTCACTGACTAGTCATTGGACATTGTGTACCTACCTTTATCTTAATTAATTACTTGTTATATTACGTAATAGGCATTCCAATTAGCATTTTTCTAGTTGCATTGCATCAGCTGTTTTTGCTAACACGTAAAATTAAGTACGGAGTTATTAGATTATTTATTACCCACACATATACACGTGACATAACATTATTATTATTTATAATTATCTATATAAATATGAATCCCAATTTCCCTTGGTCACGTCATATTTTGAGAACGACGTGACCGATTTGAGTCGCCGACTATAGTTAGTTGCACTACGATTTATTATACAGGATGAGGCGTGTTAACAATTAAATTTGTTAAAACCCCCGATACATAAGAATCATGGTAAAGTAGTCAAATTTCAAACAAAAAAAAACTAAATCAAAATCGGTCCATCCATTTGCGAGCTACGAGCAGACAGACAGACACACACTACAGACTTATAAGTAGGTATAACACCACTCTTTTTCGTTGACGGTTAACTGCCAAAATCTATCTTCGACAATAATAAACCAGTTTATGTTAGCTAACAGACTCGAATGCAGATATTTTCGCAGATACTTTTTTTAATCTTACTAAGTAACGAGACGAGCAAGTCGTTCACCTGATGGTAAACGCCACGCCTGTCCATAAAAACTACAGTGCCACCCAAAATCTGTCGCAGCACTTCACTGCGCTCGTCACCTAGAGACATCGGTGCTAAAGTCTCACACGCCCAGTAGTGTTTGCACACTACTGCTTTGCAGATGAATATCTGGCAAAGGTGTGGTAATTCCCCAGGCGGTCTCTCGCAAAAGAGGCCTACTATTACAAATATAAACCTCTGAAAGAACACGCATTGAGTCCCACACAGAAGCGACATTCGTTCGAGATAACTCTTAATGTCTATATTCAAAGACTTTTTATTGAATATAAATGATGGAACATACTCGTGCCTTTACGAAGAGATCACATTATAGATTGTTGCGAGGCATGTTCGGAGCAATCTACGTGTAAAGGGCAATCTACGGGTCGTATTGCAACTAGTGATGTACGAATCCGAGATGTTTTAATCGATTGTTTCGATTATTCAAACGTCTCGACGGTTCTCGATTACGAGGGCATTGGCATACAAAACTTTGTTCCTGACACGCATAATAATTGTTAATTGATCCCTAAACCGCAAATATAAACACTCACAGCTAACACGGATTGCGTACATCACTCACACATGGATAATACGCACACCACACATCCACGCACGACCACGTGGTCGTTAAATACAAAAGTAGTAAGATATACTTTGTAGAAAGATAATAAATATTGTTTCGTACTGAAACAGATTTCTTTTCTTTTTATTTTGAGTGTGTTCGAACGTAACTACACAAAGACTATTCCGCTTAATATTTTGTGTTGGTACGAGATTATTATGGCCCACGACTTTGGGTTGGCCAACCGGAAGTCAGTCGTCCTTCAAATGCGCGTGCGAGCACTTGTCGCGTCGCGGTGTTTTGAGCTTTCACCGGTAGCTCCATTTCGTGGACGCCATTCCCATCCTCGGAGACGAGCTCCAGGATTAAGTGTAGTGTGGATTGCCTGATCACACCTCTATCCCGGAGGAAGGTGATACGGGATCAGAAGAAACCGCCCCATCGGCGTCCTATGGATATATCTCTGTGCACCATCATTCCCCATCTAACCCGAAGACAGCGCTGATTACACACCCGAGAGGCCATCGACGGATTTCCCAAGTAAGTTCGTAGGCCATAATATCTCCCCGTAACATTTTTGATCCGTTCGAGCCGGATCTGCGGATTTTCTTTGCTGTAGTCACGTTGTCCAAATCCCGTTATTAGTGCATATTTTCCCATTTTTGGAAACCATCCGAGTATATTTTAGTGTTTGTCGTAGCGGCGTTACGCGTCCCGACAATATTTCCCAGTTTTTCATCTTGATTTTGCCGATTTTTGATTTTTTGTGTGCGACATTACGTGTCCATTAAAAATGGCGGAACAAGATATTTTCGAAAGAGAAGTTATACTTGACGAAGTCAAACGTACTTTAGAGTTTTACGAACTCAATGAACAGCAATTTAAAGCGCGAGCAAAAGATATTCTTTCTATTCAGAGAAAATTCCTTAAATTGCAAACTAAAATTGAGAAGTCACAAATGAAATTGTCGACATTTGACCGAGAGGAACAGTTACGTATTCGAAGTCAATTCAATGATATTTATTACGCAATTGTCAGCCATGTCGAAGTTCTGAAGAAAAACGATGAGGAGTGTAGGCGCATGAGTCGAGTTTCCTTTAACAATACAATACAACCGACTCACGGGGGTTGTAGTAGTAGGTTACCGAATCTTCCGTTGCCGTCATTCGGGGGAGAATTGACCGATTGGCCACCATTTTATGACCTATTTCGCTCCATGGTTGATAATAATGACGCCTACACAGATAACGAGAAGTTTAGGTATCTCCTTCTTACCTTGAAAAACGAGCCCTATAACTTAATAAAATCGATACCTATCACGGACGAAAATTATACCGTCGCGTTAGATATTTTAATTTCAAGATATGAGAACAAACGAGTCATAGCTTCTCAACATATTGATCGTATTCTGGATATTCAATCCTGTGCCGAGAAATCAAATCAAAGTGTGCGTAATTTGTTGAATATTTACCATGAGAATATAAAAGCGTTACAAGTAATGCATTTTCCTACAAATCAGTGGAGTTTTTTGTTGTTGAATATTTTACTACGTAAAATACCTACTTCCATTCGTATGCGATTCGAGTTATCATTGCATAAACCATCCGATGTACCCAACGTCGACTTGTTAATCGAGTTTTTAGAACGAGAATTAACCGCCAGCGAAATAGTTGAATCTGGCAGTAGAAAGATTCAAAATGTAGGTAGTCAGAGGAAAGAGTACGTCGCTCCAACGTTCCGTCGAGCGTTGGCTGCCGGCGTGGCCAGCCGCACTTCGACTCAGGGTGCGAGCGGTTCTCAACCTTCTGTCAATAATCGCAAGAATCAGAATTGTGTATGTTGCGATGCTCAACATCCATTAAGAAAATGTAATAAGTTTTTGAATTTGTCACCAAGCAATAGGTATGCGTTTATCAAAAATAAAGATGTTTGTTTCAATTGTTTACGCAAAGGTCATAACGTTTCTCAATGCAAGTCGAGTTTTGTTTGTCGTTCGTGTAAAAAACGTCATCATACATTGATTCACTTTACTTCTGAAGGTGATACTAGCCGTGCGAGTGAGAGAAGTGTTTCTTTACCGCTCACGGAGGAACGGGAAGAGAACATTCCGAGCACCTGTACTCAGCACGCTATGTCTGCGAGTCAAGCGACACAAATTAATTGCGCGTCGTCCAATGCTCCTTTTGGCACGACAAATACTGTGTTGCTTTCGACCGCACTCATCGATGTATGTGTAGGTAATGAAAAGCGTTCGACTGTCCGGTGTCTTATCGATACGGGAAGCCGGGCTTCGTTCATGACGGAATCGTGCGCACAGCGGCTAGGTATAAAGCGTTGTTATGCGAATGTACCTGTTTACGGGATAGGTGACACCAAACCGGTACGACCAAAAGGAAAGATTTCGTGTTGCATAACCCCGAGAAATGAACTTCAACCTTCTATACCTATTGAAGCTTTAGTATTGCCGAAACTTATTCCTAAAATGCCTAGTGTACCACTGCCTCATCTGGGGTGGGCACACATTCAAAATTTAAATTTAGCCGATCCTTTGTTTCACACTCCACAGCCGGTGGAGATGTTGTTAGGTGCAGATGTACTATCTCACATAATTTTAGGAAACGTAATAACGGGTTCGCCCGGTTCGCCGATCGCTATGAACAGCGTTTTCGGTTATTTGTTGTTGGGAAAAATAGCGTTCAACTCTTTGACTCCATCCTCAGTTCAAGCTTGTTTTAGCTCATTATCCGATGACGGCGACTTGAAACGATTCTGGGAACTGGAGTCAGTGCCTGAGGTGAAGGCACTCACCCCCGAGGAACGTCTATGTGAATCCATATTTGAACGTTCGCACTATCGTGACGTCACGGGACGATACACAGTAGCTTTACCACGTAAACCTGATGCTACGCCCCTAGGTGAATCACGAGATATTGCTCTCGCTCGGTTCCATAAATTAGAGCAACGTTTACAACGGAACCCGAGTCTTAAAATCGAGTATCACGCGTGCTTGCAGGACTATTTAGATTCAGATCATATGGAGTTGGTCGTCGACCCGCCAGTGCTTGGTAACTCCTTCTATATTGCCCATCATGCAGTGATCAAGGCTTCTTCAGAAACAAGCCGCTGCAGAGTCGTGTTTGATGCTAGTTGTGCTAGTTCTAACGGAGTTGCCCTGAATCAAATTCTCTTGACAGGTCCTAAGCTTCACCACGATATAGTGGACGTACTCCTCAAGTTTCGTGTACATTGCGTCGCGCTTACGGCCGATATTAAACAAATGTATAGAAATATACTAGTACAAGAATCTGATAGGGACTTGCAACGCATTCTGTGGCGTACGTCGCCCGATGAACCCCTCCGTGATTATCGTCTGCGGACGGTAACATTTGGTGTAAGTTCTTCCCCTTACTTAGCTCTTCGTACCATTAAGCAATTGGCTTGTGACGAAGCATCTAATTTTCCCCTAGCGGCAAAGGTTTTAACCGATCAAGTGTTCGTCGACGATGTGGTCACGGGCGCGAGCGATGAATCACACGCTCTGGTACTACAACAGGAATTGTTAGGTATTTGCAAATCAGCTGGGTTTGAACTACGTAAATGGCACAGTAACTCGCCGGCGATACTCGCCGCGGTTCAGGCGCCAGAGGTTCATGGTGAGCGGCGGGAAGAGGTGCCCTTTGCTCCCATGGAACATGACCATCAAATCAAAATACTGGGACTTGAATGGAACCCGCGGTCGGACCAGTTTACATTTAATGTGACGTGTTCAACTGATACTGTTACGAAACGCACCATTCTTTCCCAAATAGCTAAGGCCTATGACCCAATGGGCTGGCTCGCCCCAGTCACCTTATACGCCAAGCATCTCATGCAATTGTTGTGGATTTCGGGTGTTTCGTGGGACGAACGGCCTCCTATCGATATTGTGAACGCGTGGACGGCGTTCATCCACGAATTACCACTCTTATCCCAAATTTCGATACCTCGCTTTGTGTTTTACTCGGGATGTAAAATACAGCTTCACGGCTTTTCTGATGCAAGTGAGAAGGCTATGGCGGCATGCGTGTATGTCCGTCTTACAGACGACAACAGCAAACACGTTCGGACTTTTCTTATCCTCGCAAAAACGCGCGTCGCACCGATATCACCGTGTCTGTCCATCCCGCGACTCGAGCTGATGGCAGCCGTGATGTTATCTAAATTATTAGAGAAGGTTTTACAAGCCTATAGTGATCGTATCAGTAGTGAAGAGGTATATGCGTGGTCGGACTCATCCATTGTGTTGGCATGGCTCCGATCCCCTCCGTATGAGTGGAAAACGTTTGTTTCTAACCGCACCAGTGAGATTCTGTCCCGATTTCCGAGTTGTCATTGGAGACACGTTCCCTCACCCACTAATCCAGCGGATGCCCCCTCAAGGGGACTTTTACCCTCCACATTCTTACAGAACGACATGTGGTTTCACGGCCCAGCATGGCTCCGTGAGGATCCTACTGCGTGGCCAGTATTTAAAAATATCCCTAGCACTGGTGAGGAGAAACGTAATCCACCGCTCGCGTCTGCATCAGCTACGCTGATCGACGATGTTGAGGTCATAAACCAGTTTTCAACCTTGAGTAAACTATTGAGAATTACTTCTTATATTTTTCGCTTTTACAATATTCTTAAATCGCGCGTCAACAAGGAAAAGAGTTCCTATCCTAGTCACATTACAGTCCACGAGTATAAGCTCACGCTTAATCGTTTGATTTATTTAGTGCAACACCAAGTGTTTCACGAAGATTTTAAAAACATTTCACAGGGTAAACCGCCCTCAAACCAATTGAGACGTCTTAATCCGTTTATCGATGATTCGAGTTTTTTGCGAGTCTCCGGACGTCTACATAAATCCCTTTTGTCGTACGAGTCAAAACATCAATTAATTTTACCCAAAAAACATCCTCTTACGATTTTAATAATTGACGATGCCCATATTACGCATCTTCATGCGGGCACTCAAGCCGTTCAATATTTACTTTTACAAAAATATTGGATTTTATCTAGCCGAGATATAATACGTAAACAAATCTTTCGTTGTGTGCGCTGCTTGCGTGCGTCCGGTACGTCTACAGCCTGCGATGGCGCCGCTCCCAGCGGTCCGGCTGCGACCCGAGCGCCCATTCATGAAAACAGCTGTTGATTACGCGGGCCCGTTTTACGTGCGAGCTAATAAGGTTCGTAATGCTAAAATCATCAAATGTTATGTCGCCGTGTTCGTGTGCATGAGTGTGAAGGCTATACACTTGGAGCTCGTATCGGAGCTATCTACTGAGGCGTTCTTAGCAGCCCTGCGCCGATTTACATCGCGCAGAGGTTTGTGCAGCGATATTTACTCTGATTGCGGAAAGAACTTTCAGGGTTGTCATAACTATTTGAAAGATTTGTACGAGTTTTTAAAAAATGACTCAGTTCAATGTGCTTTGAATTCTCAAACCTTGAAACAGGGCATTACCTGGCATTTTCAACCACCCTATACCCCACATTTTGGGGGTTTGTTTGAAGCGGGAGTGAAGAGTTTCAAACATTGTTTTCGTCGTGTAGTGGGCGCTCAAGTGCAGACCTATGACGAGATGCACACCCTGCTATGTCAAATAGAAGCGGTGCTGAACTCCAGACCACTGTGTGTGGACCCTTTGAGTGCGGATAGTTCAGACCCCTTACCCCTATCAGCCGCTCACTTCTTAGTAGGAGGGCCTCTGACGGCCATTCCCGACGTCTCCCTGACCGAGGAGATGCCAGGTAGACTCTCACGGTGGCGATGGGTGCAACAGTGTGTCCAGCACTTCTGGAAACGATGGAGTCGCGAGTATTTACATGAGATTCAACAACAGGGCAAATGGTATAAGGATCGCGGTGCTCCTATCTGTGTAGGCGACATTGTTGTGGTATGCGACGATAATCTTCCACCACTCCAATGGAAACTTGCTCGTGTTCATACACTCCATCCGGGCTCCGATAATAAGGTGCGAGTTGTGACTTTGCAAACGGGCAAGAGTCTATTCAAACGAGCGATCGTAAAAATTTGTAAACTGCCTTTAGAATGATTATTGTTTACGAATTCGTAAAATTAGTTCCTAAGTTTTAATTACCTATACTAGTTGTTTACAACAACCTTAGATCAAGTTTAAGTTTATATATTGAATAACTTTCTGTTCATTGAGTTTTCGTGTTAAAAGAACTTACAGTCTTTTAAGGTGAGCGGCATGTTTCGTACTGAAACAGATTTCTTTTCTTTTTATTTTGAGTGTGTTCGAACGTAACTACACAAAGACTATTCCGCTTAATATTTTGTGTTGGTACGAGATTATTATGGCCCACGACTTTGGGTTGGCCAACCGGAAGTCAGTCGTCCTTCAAATGCGCGTGCGAGCACTTGTCGCGTCGCGGTTTTTTGAGCTTTCACCGGTAGCTCCATTTCGTGGACGCCATTCCCATCCTCGGAGACGAGCTCCAGGATTAAGTGTAGTGTGGATTGCCTGATCACACCTCTATCCCGGAGGAAGGTGATACGGGATCAGAAGAAACCGCCCCATCGGCGTCCTATGGATATATCTCTGTGCACCATCATTCCCCATCTAACCCGAAGACAGCGCTGATTACACACCCGAGAGGCCATCGACGGATTTCCCAAGTAAGTTCGTAGGCCATAATATCTCCCCGTAACAAATATACTTTATAGCTTTTTTTTCACATTAGTTTTTTTTCTTTTTCTCATTTATTTATAATCATAATATTTTGTATCTAGCTTAAATTAGTAGACATATTTATTAGTAGCACGTTATTAAGGAAGAAGCCATTGACTTCTGAAAATTAGTTCCGGAGTCGGGGAAATAATCGTAGTTGGTGCTACGGGCTGCGATTCTATCGAGTTAAGACCAGAATAAGCGAGAGAAGAGAGAGAAGCGGCGAGTCAGTCGATTCGGAAAAATAATTGAAAAACATCTTGATGTTTCAATCGATACGTTTATAAACTCTATTATAATTTTGCATCGAATGCGATCCTTTCGATTATCGACAGAGTACATCGCTAGTTAAGAGCAGTCTACGGGTTAAAACGACAACGCGATTGCAACTTAGGGTAGGGACTAGCGGGGACTGAGTAATGTGAGGGTGGTAATTTATGTTTTCACACGATAAAATACGATTTCAAAAATAAAAATGTTCTGCTAAAATAAAAAAACTTTTTACGAGCTGTTATTTAACTTGCTATGTATGGATGGGTGTATGTATATCTTGAAAGTCAGTTTTGACCACTTCCTTTTTTTCAGTTGAGTTGAAATTTTAATTGCGTGGTATTCCGGACAATACAATATTATGGTGACAGCGAGCTGATCTGAGGATGAACTGATGGTAGACAACGTAACCACCAGAGGTTCACAGACTTTTTGTCATAGCCCCCTTTCAAAATGTAGCTGGTTCCGGTGGACCCCCTGCAGCTACATTTCTACCATATCCTTATTTATTTCCTACCATATATTATTTTTTGTCACGCCAACGCAGTCCCCCTTCGAGTCTCCCGTGGACCCCCGGGGGTCCACCTGGACCACTCTACTTACAGTGCCGAATACATATTAACACTTTTACTGCTGAGCCGATTTGCTTGTCGAGCCACAGCTCTGCACGCTCCATAGTGTTTTCCCATACAACAAACACAACAGTTGTGTTTTCATCTTCATAAAATCTTCTTTTTAACCAAATTACTTAATTCATGGTACCTACGAAGTACTTAATTCATGGTACCTATCTAAAGGTTTGTATGTTTGTTACTTAATCACGCAAAAACGGTCGAACAAATTCGGATGCAATTTGGCAAACAGATAGTTTATCGCTTTTCGGCGAAGGAAAACATCGTGAAACCCACACACCTACATGAGAATTATTTCGGAGGTAGGTATGTTATCCACCAATTCGGACCGGGCTCCCGTTGTGGATTATAGCCTAATCCTTCTCTCGAAAGTGAAGTGCTCAACAGTGGTACGATATGGGTTGATGATGATGATGAGTTACAATAACATTGTCTTTGCTAATGAGATGGCCTGTTGTATGTACATATTTTGAATTACAATCCAGATTTTAAACTACTTTAATTAACTCATAAGTTACAACGATTGTAATTTGTTTTGTGCATCAAATAAATAAAATAAAAATATAATTAACAATATAAAAAAGTACGTACCTACTACAATGATGATTATAAATCGGAGTCACGGTCGAATCCGCAATGATGGCAGAGTCAGATGCGTTTTTTTATTGCAGTATAGGCAAGCATTTGACCACAGTGTCACCTGGTGGTAAGTGTCGACACGGTCGGTGGAGCATGCTTGCCTAGAAGATACCTATTCACCCTCGACTTGAAGACTTTCAGATTATAGTTTTCGGGAAACACAGATGCTGGCAAGGTGTTCCACTCCTTCGCTGTTCGGATTATAAACGATACGATCTTAAACTTTTACCTAAACATCAAGGCGTTCCTCAAAATCTTTGCAGGTTCAATAAATACCTACCTCGCTCGATACGATCCTTGCGAGAGATTGAATTATAGATTGTCTACGTTTTCGTTACCGTCCCTTTGCGTATAACTTACAATGAGTAAGTCGATTGCAATGCTGTCTACGTCTTTCTAAAGCTTTGAATTTATCCCCAGCTTTATCAGTAGAAAGCATTCAACAGAGATACAGGGAGATATTTGACCGGTGTCATTATGGTTTTTAATTTAGGAAATGCCAATTTCCTCTTGATCTTTTCATAGGCCGTTTTGAGCGATCGTAAATTCCCTTAAGGTACTAAATAAGTGACTTAATTGGTGTTAATTTTATTTTAAAGATTGTGATTGCAAAACCATTTCGAGGAATACACTATTTTTTTTTAAATAATCGCAATTTTCGAATATTTTTGAATAAATATCATTGTCCTTGTTTTGCCGGCGATGACGTCAGTGTTGGCATTATGTTAAAATTTACCCAAGCGGCAAGCATGCCTTACCCATTCCAAAAGGAACTCTTGTATTGAGTAATATCATTATGCAGTGAGATATTTTTTTTAAATTGAGAAAAAGATAGTTTCTTTTTAATGTCTTTTAAAGTAGTTTGTTACATATTTCAATATATACTTAACCTGCAGCAGGCTTTTCCAATTCAGCAGATGTTGGTGTTAACATGTATAAATTGTCGTTTTGTCAGCAATGAGCAGTTTACAGATAGTAGATAGCAATTGACGAGTAACAAATAGCAATTTATAGGTAATAGAAAGCAATACACAAGATCCGCGTACAATCAACGAGTCCGTTGTTCTAGGCCGAAAGAAAATCTAACCCTGGGGGATGAGAATTATTCTTTGCCTTCGGTAATAAAATACAGCGATGTCTTCCGATGTTTTTCTTTTGAAACACAATCCTACTAATATTATAAATGCGAAAGTATGTGAGAATGGATGGATGGATGTTTGTTCCTCTGTCACGCAAAAACTACTGAACGGATTCGAATGAAATTTGGAACACAGATAGTTTATAACCAGGATTGAGTAATAGGGTGCTTTTTATCCCGATAGTATGTTCCCGTGGGACAAAGAGGGAACTACTCGGGTGAAACGGCGGGGCGCAGCTAGTCAATAATAAATGCGGGATAAAAGTATTCCACGTTCTATTTTATGACCTGAAGTATCTATATATTATCATCATCATCATCATCAACCCATAACGTCCCACTGCTGGGCACGGGTCTCTCCTCACTTTCGTGAGGAGGGTAAGGCCATAATCCATCACACCCACCAATCCAGTCCGGATTGGTGGATAACATACCTACCTCCGAAATAATTCTCGGGTAGGTATGTGGGTTTCCTCACAATGTTTTCCTTCACCGAAAAGCGAGTGATAATTACGTACATATGTTTTACAGAAACACATTGGTACGTGCCCGCACTGGGATTTGAACTCACGACCTTCTGATTGGAAGGCGGACGTTCTCCCACTAGGCTACCACCGCTTCCGCACCGCTATATATTATAGTAAATATCAAAATCCATCCAGCCCTTCCAACATGAAGGAAGGACCAACACACAAATTTTCACTTTTATAATTTTAGCGGCATAATTATTTTGCGGAATTGGTCAGTAAGAATAGCTAAGTTTATATTAGTAAAGGTGTAACTGTTTATTAGTTAGAAAATAAATCTCATTTCATCAAAGCAGTGTTGAAGACAGTGTTTGGATAATGGGAGGGTATCCACCTTGCGGTGTTGATATAGGCCGACCGGGTGGCACTGGAAAACAAGCCTATATTAAAATTACAAATTCCAAAGTTTGTAGAATAGAATAGAATAGAAAACTCTGTATTCCACACCAAACATAAACACAGTAGAGAACAGTGAACAGTCTAGTATGTTTGTTTGTCGTAAAGTTATAATTCTAAGCTTTATTTCACTAGCTAGATTTTTGCATTTATACTAGCTGCACCCGCGGTTTGACCCGCGTAGCTCCCGTTCCTGTAAGAATTTAGGGATGAAATATAGCTTATATTACTCGCTGATAATGTAGCTTTCCACAAGTGAAAGAATTTTTAAGATCGCTGCAGTGGTTTAGACGAAACCTTACATATTTCTATACAAACTTTCATTCCGTATTTCAACCCCTTACGACTCTTTTTTGCAATAAAAAGTAACCTATGTTCTTTCTCAGGTTTTAGACTATCTCTGTACTAAATTTCATTTAGATCGGTTCAGTAGTTTAGGCGTGAAAGCGTAACAGACAGATAGACAGAAAGACTTACTTTTGCATTTATAATATGAAAGTAGTGGATATGACTTTAATTTGTTTTTTTTTCCAATCTTCGGCTAATTTTTTAGTACATTTGGGGGTTTCTAACTTGGAAAATGCAGAGTTGTTGCGGGAAAACTGGAATAACGCGACGAAACCGCAGGGCGCTAATGTCTGAAATAATTTTCGGAAATGTGGGTTTCCTCACGATGTTTTTGTTCACTGAACGGCGAGTGATAATTACTCACTTATGTTGTTTTACATCGGTAGGTACGTGTCCGTGCTGGGGTTCAAGTGGCGTAATCTGTGGATGTAATCCATCCATTTTTAACAGACTTCAAAAAAGGGAAGGTTCTCAATTCGATTGTCACTTTTTTAAGTATGTTACCTCAGAACTCCGTCATTTATCAATCGATTTGTATTTCTATTTTTAATTTGATAGGTTTCTTTTTAATTGGTATAATTGACTTTAATGATACAACTTAAATAACAATAATTAAATAGAAATCTAACTTAAACTAAAACCTAAAAATCTTACATAAGAGGGTGTCTATGAGGCAATGTGCCAAGAACACTGGCTGCATTAATAGGTTATATATAAATTCTTAAAAAAAACATAACTGTTACAGGTAACATGGAAATACGTACAATCTCCCAAAGGTTGTCTGTAAGAAATTGCTTAAAGCCACAAGGCCATCTAAGCGTTTCAAAATTAATCCAGAATATCCTGCTTTTATATCATCATCATCAACCCATATTGTCCACACTCGGGGGGCCGGTCCGGGTTGGTGGATAACATACCTACCTCCATAATGATTCTCTGGTATGTTGGTTTCCTCACGGTGTTTTCCTTCACCTTAAAGCAAGTGATAATTACGTACAAGTGCTTTACAGAGAGACATTGGTACTTGCCAGCACTGGGATTTGAACTCACGCACTTCTCCTTGCAAGGCGCACGTTCTCCCACCAGGCTACCATCACTGTTATCTATACTAATATATAAAGCTGAAGAGTTTGTTTGTTTGACCGTTCTATCTCAGGAACTACTGGTTCGAATTGAACAATTCTTTTTGTGTTGAATAGTCCATTTATCCAGAAAGGCTATAGGTTATATTTTATCTCTGTATGCTAACGAGAACGGGAACTACGTGGGTAAAACTGCGGGGCGCAGCTAGTATCAAATATAAAAGAAACCCTCACGATTACCACCATCAAGAACGCGTGACCATGAATTTTAATTTCAACGGGACCCTGCCGGCTCTCCTCGGCTCGGTCTTGACCGCATTTCGCGACAAGGCCGCGCACCCGGCTTCTCCCGTTAGTATGCGACCTCCAACTTTGAGGAAAATGTGACCAGTGAATGCTAGATGGGTGTTCTTTGGTTTAACGGTGCTTGATCGACAAACCCATTCTTTTTTTATGTTAAATAGTTAGAATTAGGCATTACAATAGATTTTACATTTTTTTTAAGTACAGTAAATTCAATTCTACAACGATGCAATTGTTAAAAATATAATTGACGTTTTTCAGTAAAGCAAGTACTTATCTAGCTTTTAATTACTAGCTCCGCCCTGTGGTCACACCCGCGTTATTTTAAAGGCATCATTAATTTTTATCGGATAAAAGTATCCTATGTTCTATTCCAGGACCTAAAGTATATGTATACTTAATTTCATCAAAATCCGTCCAGCCGTTTCGGCGTGAAGAGAGGACAAACACACAAACTTTCGCATTTATAATATTAGTAAGACTCATCTAGATTGCTATCGCCGCCAAGTCGGGACGTTCGTAACACAAAAGGTACCAATAAAATATCCGTCTACCGGCAACGTATACAAATGGGGGGGGGGGGGGGGGGCGTGCGTCAAACTGAAAAAGTGGGGCACACGTGAGGCAGTTTATGACCCGGGTTACATTAATAACATATATTTTTTATCGAAAACTAACAGAAAACCAAGAAAAAATGGAACGAAATTACACTTCCCGTGATTAATGACTGTATTTGTAACGTGTCACAATGACATACAATCCCGACTACCAAGATCACCTGTATCTAGAGAATCAGTAACTACGAGGACCATGGTCCCACAAAAAAGTGAGCAAATACTGTGGTCCACAGTCCACTCCAATATTTTAATGTGTGAGAATTGAACTCGCAGAACGCTTCGTATTTTGCTCTTCACCAATACGTGCCTTTCGAAGCACATGGAAAGCCGCACGTAACTTAAGAAACTTATCGGTTAGGTGGTAAGGTCAGAACCACGTACCACGGTTTTCAAGCGTAGAGATTATCGCGTAACCAACCCGACTGTAGCTTTAAGGCCGCATTTAGACTTGTCCTCCCGGTCAGTACTGACGTTGGTCGTCCGTAGCTATTGCTATGAAAACCGTGCGGTTTCGTAGTCATAGCTACGGACAAGCGTACGTAGAGCGATAGCGTAGCGTACGAGCGTAAGTAGCTAACTACGCACTGACCACGTCCGCACGGATGTCATAGCGATAGCTATGGAGAAGCGTACGTAGAGCGATAGCGTATCGTACGAGCGTAGAGCTTACGAGCGTACGTAGCTAACAACGCACTGACCACGTCCGCACGGATGTCATAGCAATAGCTACGGATAAGCGTACGTAGAGCGATAGCGTAGCGTAAGGAGTGTAGAGCCTACGAGCGTACGTAGCCAACAACGCACTGACCATGCCCGCACGGTTGTCATAGTCATATCTTCGGACGAAAACGTCAGTACTGACTGTCAGGGTAACACTAAGCACGGCATAAAACTACCCCCAATAAATAAACAGTCGTACAACTTGTGTACAAATAGCGTTGTTTGCGGACTTGTCTATCTGGGTCACACGTGAGAGGAATTTTCTACCATGGACGCAAGAACGACTGAAAGGGCTAAATTATTCATTCTATTTTTCTATGTTTATTTTGCTGAGCACGAGTTTTTTTATTGTTTATAACAAGTTTCCATTACCACAATCTTCAGTATTCCCAAAACCCATTCTACAATTTACCGTACCGTCCGGGTACGTCCGGGCGGGGTATTAAAGAAGCGCCCGGGGAAAACCCGGACGCTGCCATGAGGCGTGAACGGCTATTCAAATTATTAAATAAAAATATTCAATAGTTTCAAACGCGTCCGGGGAAAATCTCAACTTTGACTATACGTCCGTTTCCATATATTAATGATTCCCATACCAATTTTCCAATGTATCGACCCCCACATTGTTCCTACGGGTATCTGTGTATTGAACCGCGTTACCAATACCTCATACACTCATACATTACATTGATGTATGCTGACTTTAACTTACATAACGTTAATAATTGATGAATGCAAAACGGCATTTAAGTTATTAACCGGCCTGTCACAATAAAGCCGCTTATTTATGCTACAGCTTTAATGGTTTACATATTTTATGATTGTTTCGGTGAGTACAGTCAGATGGAAAAACGAGTATGCTTTAGACCACATGACTAAAGTAAAAGTTTTTTAGATATTTTTATGTTTTTATTTTATCGCGATATATATTGAAAGAAAGAAGGAAAGAAAGAAAATTAATTAATTTGCAACACAACAAAAAACAAATACTAAATAACAAATAAACAATTGGAAAGTTTTTACAAATGGGCCCCAACTTAGCATGATAATTATGATGAGTAGGTACCGTTTAATATTATTTATCATTAATCATTTATTTACCTCTCCACTTCCATTGGCCTCGCCCGATCACATTTTTCGTAACGCATTCACCGGCTTACTCCCAAAGCGTGCGTAAAGAAGTTTTGCTTCTAAAATAAATTAGGTATATATTCGTACTCGTATTGAAGGGATGTTGCGATATTGCGCCCATAGGAAACTTTGAGGCCAATGTCTCAGGGTGACGAGCGCAGTGCAGTACGTCGCTAGATTTATCAATGACAAGAACTGCAACTGTTATGTGCAGGCGTAGCGCTTCAGTTGAATAACCTGTTCGTCTCGTTAGAATAGAAATAAGTGGATAGAAGCAATGTGTTGCGTAGATTTACAAGCTGCCGATTTTGAAATGCGACCGATTTTTGAAGTAAAACTTCTTTACGCACGCTGATGAATGCGTTACGAAAACTGTGATTGGGCCAGGTGAATGGAAGTTGAGAGGGAGATATAACTTAGTGAAGATAGAAAAAGAGAGAGACTTACGTTTCATAAAATCATTTATGAAATTATTTTCTGTTTTTATTTTGACAATATTTTTAGTTGATATTTTACTTCTGCTATGATTGTGTTCAGCACACAATTTAGTTTTTTTTCCGTGATCCGATTCGCCTCAATGACTCGCATCTACTATACTTAATTTCGCAACCGACTGTTCATTGTTTCTGGAGCTGATTTCATTAATTCTGAACTAATTTCATAAATCAAAATATTTGGTTCCCGTATGCTGAGGGGAGGCACCATATTTGATACAATTTATTTCCATTACTGGGGTCCTTTCCATGTCTGCGCAAAATAATTAATTTCATTATTATTCGTCGCGGCGCAAGACAAGAGCCCGCAAACGGCGTTTTAAATGTATTACTGTGATTTTAAAAGTACCTTGTAAACCTAGATGACCTAATTGCAGTGATAGATAAACTTAATATATATATGTAGCTTCCAATATTTCCACTATTGTATATACAATAGTGGAAATATTGGAAGCTACAAAAGGCAGCGGTGTGAAAAGAACGCGGGACACATTTTCGGGGT
This sequence comes from Campaea margaritaria, assembly GCA_912999815.1. NCBI lineage: Eukaryota > Metazoa > Arthropoda > Insecta > Lepidoptera > Geometridae > Campaea > Campaea margaritaria. Next base: position 7,854,230 of record OU538812.1, read on the forward strand.
AACACTGCAATATTATCGACTCCTAACATCGCGCCTGTATGGGAAAGGCTTTATTATCAAAGTTCTGAGATGAAGACACCGTATCTGATACTCACTTTTTTTTACAGAACCTCTTCATCAGCCGCTAAAGTATCAACCCACCAATCATGACCGCGCTGCCATCTGCCATCTCCCTCGCCGAAGCCTCATCGTGCCCGCTCGGTTGTTTCCGCGAGAAGTGTCAATGAGGATCCAAGATGGCCGACAAGGTCAGCTGATCGGAGGTCAACGCGCGGAAGCCTAGAGTTAAGAGGCTGTGTAAGCGCATCATGGTAAGTCTACTCGTATATTTCCTCTTCATCATCATCATCAGCCTATATTCATCCACTGCTTGACGATGGCCTCTCCTAGTGAGCACCGCTGAACCCGATCTTGGGCTCTCCTCATCCTGCTGTTTTCTGATTTCCTCTTAGGTAATCTTTACACGTTAAATTTTCCATCAGTTCTTTCATTCGGTGTTGCCTGTAGTCATGTGTCATTGTCTAAAATCTGCACACGAAGTTTTAGTACAGCATACTGAATCGTGACGTATACTGGAACTTGGATGTATACGGAGCCTTTGGATTCAAAAATAAAGTACAAAATGACTACTCCTCAAACCATAATCAGTTTTACTCATTAGTTTACTTTTCATCATCATCATCATCATCATCATCAACCCATATCGTCCCACTGCTGGGCACGGGTCTCCCCTCAATTCCGTGAGGAGGATTAGGCCATAATCCACCACGGGGGCCAGATCCGGATTGGTGGATCACCTACCTACCTCCGAAATAATTCTCGGGTAGGTATGTGGGTTTCTTCTCTTCACGATGTTTTCTTTCACCGAAAAGCGAGTGATAATTACGTACATATGTTTTACAAGAAACACATTGGTACGTGCCTGCACTGGGATTTGAACTCACGACCTTCTGCTTGGAAGGCGGACGTCCTCCCACTAGGCTACCACCGCTTCCCTTCGGGTTGGGTTTACTTGATCATATTTGATTTATTTTTTCTCTATGTATAGTGATTGACTTAAGTGTTTGATTGGTAAAAGTGCATCATTTTAGCCTACCAATAAATGATACGAGTTTTGTTTTGACTTCATGCTAGTAAAGTAGTAGTGTGAAACCTCTTCTGCAATAATCACTCGCCAAGCAGTAGTGTGCAAACATTACTGTGTTTCGGTTTGAAGGGCGGTGAAATTACTAGGCATATGAGACTTTAGAGCCGATGTCTCAGGGTGACGAGCGCAGTGGAGTGCCGCGCAGGATTATGCAATTCAAGTTTCTGGGTGGTGCTGTGTCTGTTATGGGCAGGCGTAGCGCTTACCATCAGATGAACGACTTGATCGTCTCGTCACTCTGTCGAACAAAAAAAAAGTAAAGTAAATATTTTTGTTAGCATTGTCAATAATCCTTTCTCACAGCAGGTGTTCGGAGAATGGGCGCAAGTGGAGGTTGTGGAACTCGTCAACGATGGCACGGGGCTTGCCTTCGGGATCGTCGGGGGGCGCTCCTCGGGGGTCGTCATCAAGTCGGTACTTCCGGGGGGCGTCGCGGACAGGGTGAGTGTAGTATTTCTAAGGCTCAGGGGCCTCACCACGAACAGTTAAATCCATCCAGTTTAAGTTTTAAGCTTAAGCTGAACTGCCCTGCTAACTGTCACCACCAATATCGCTCAGCGTTCATAAGTCGACCAGAGACATTTATCCAAAGAGATCAGAACAATTTGTTTGCATTTATGGGAGTTTACGTAGCATCTCAAACTCCTTTTCTCTCATTCTTTTCTTTCTATTTTTGAGTGACGTCACGTCAAAATGAACTGTTGGAATAAGAATAAGTATCGTGCAGGATTATGCAATGCAGGGTTCTGGGTGGTGCTGTGACTGTTATGGGCAGGCATAGTCTGGGAGCTCTCAACCATGATGCAAACACCCTAAACACCTACTCATGTCTGTCTGTACACGTCAGTCTCACTGCTACATCCAGCTCTGAACGGTAGAATTATTTATTCTGTAATTAAATGTTCTTCCTACATATAGAGTAGTATCTATAAATGCCTATAGTTTTATTTTACATCTGACTGTACTTTGAAGGCGTGTGCGAGACGCCTACTACAAAAATAAGTTTTGAATGGGGACATCTCGCCCATTCGTGCGGCATTCTTTCAAGCGGGATCACTCACTACTCCACTTAACTTAGTTCAATAGCGAAGGCAAATCGAATCAATTGAATCTCACTGTTTGTTGGCCTTGGTAACAATAGTTATTCGACCAAATGTGGAACAAACCTTGAATTTAGTGGAAACAAGGCTGGTTAATAAAGAACCTTTCATGAAATACTGTGATTCGATTCGTATTTTTTTTTAAATATAAATAGAACTACGTTTATATACGAAAGTCCTGGCATTGCTAAGCTGATTTAGATAAAATTTGGCACACAGATAGTTTATGACCTGGATTAATACATAGATTACAGTTCCCGTAAAAATTATAGTTCTTGTGGGTCAATACTCAACGCGGGTGAAACCACGGAGCGCAGCTAGTAGATTACTTGGAAGCTTGGAACAAAATGTCTATAGTAGTCGTTACAAAAATTGGCACAAACTTTAGCAGCCTGAAACCCTCGACACAGATCCAAACTACCTAAACTCGACAACTACGTACAGTTCTGTCCCCAACCTTGTACCGTCAGTTGTTCCCCGCCCGCGCTCCCCGCCGGAAGCAGTATCCGAGTCGGCAATAACATATTATTGGTACAAATAGGGTGCGATGGTTGGCACCTCGCCAATGTCAGGGTGCTAATGTTTTGTAGGGTTAGCCACAGGAACTGCCAGTGGATTTTGAGGCTGACTGCCAAATAGGCTACTGCTTTAGGGTTCAGTACCTCAGAAAAAAAAAAACGAAATGTGTGCTGGAATACATATTAGAAGTAAAACTTACCAAAAATTTAATTAAAAAAAAAAATCACAAAGGATATTTAAAAAAATATACGAAACGTACTATTTTTCTATCTTCACTAACTTATATTATTATCTTCCTCCCAACTTCTGTTCGCCTCGCCCGATCACACTTTACGTAACGCATTCACCAGCTTACTCTCTTATAGGATCACTTTGTTGTCCGCGAATCCCGCCAGTTTGTCAAGACCCTATTTCTCAGGGATGCGTAGCGTCGTAGAGGTGCCAAGTTGAAATTGTTGAATTTTGTTGTGTATGAAAATTACAGAACAATTAAGAAATATGCGCGGAAAATTGGAAATTGGGGTAAAAACTGAACATTATTTTTTTCTCACATTTTTGTATTAACCTACGAAAAAAATTCAAAAATTATTAGCGAAATTTTTCGCTATTCCTAAGTATATTCTAAAGCTATTCCTAAATCTGTAATTACGCGGGTAAAAACGCTGGGCGCAGCAAGTATTTTATAATATTACCAGACTTTTTTTGCGTCTCAACAAATTGGTTAAATCTCTGTCCTTATTTTGGCTTGACAAATATCATTAAGGCTCGTCTACCCACGGACATCCAATAATTAACCTCCAGAAAGATAAAAGACGGAAGGGACATTAATCAGAGTATACGTACCTATTTATAGATAAAGCATAGATAGATAGATTGATAGATAAACCCTTTATTGAAAAACCACAGAACAAAGAAAACTTTAAAAAAAATAATTGCTTCTATAGGCGGTCTTATTGCTGAAAGCGATCTCTTCCAGACAACCATGCATGGAGAGGAGTAACTAAAAGATCAGTCGTTAGTTTTCCGTTTATATAAAAAAGGGACATACTAACGTACGTAACGGACGCATTTACTATCTTACATAACTTGCTGTAGCCACATCCGGCACGCCAATTTTCACCCAGTTTCTACTGTAATGTTCCGATGACAATATTATATTAGCTTGACATCCAGCTGAGCTATCCATAGAAATATAATATAGACAATTCTAGGTCGTCATTTTGTTTTTAAATGATTTTATTTGACTTGCAATGTATGTACTCGTATGTTTGAGTCAAATCTATTCCGCCATCGCTGCCACCCAGAACTTTGCATTGCATAATCTTCTGCGGCACTGCACTGCGCTCATCACCCTGAGACGTTGGTTCTAAAGTCTCATATGCCCAGTAATTTCGCTGAAACCAGTGCCCCTCAAACTGGAACACAGTAAATTTGCAAACTACTGTTTCGCGGATGAATATCTGGCAGAGGTGTGGTTCTTCCCCCGCCGGTCTCTGGCAGAGAGGTCTACCACTACAATAAGATAGATACAATAAAATAGATCTATTTACATCGTCCCGTATCAAATACAAATAAAGTTAATATACCTAATAAGTATTTTGATGAAGATATTTGTAGAACACAACATAATATTATTATACTCGATCATAAAAGAGGAAATAGGCACCTAATATAAACGCAGTTAAGGAAAACCGTTCCTAAACACGGCGCCTTAACACCTACCTACCATTGCCTCATTTCATAACTTCATCAAAACGTTACATCGGAGCTTTAACAAACAAACAAAACGAGACAACGCGACCTTCATTCCCTACGAGAGAATGAGACAACTGTATGTATGTAAACATCGTTATACAAAACATTAAAGCAAGTCGTAAGATTTACGGGTCAGTGATAAAAGTCTAAACAAGGTTTTTATTGTGTTTATTCTTTATGATTTTGCAATTGGCGTCGAGAATATTTTGGTACTACAGACTACAGCTACTTTTTTATAGATGATGTTAAACGGTAATAAAAAATGGTTAAGTGCGTTTTGGGTCATGCAGTGTAGGGTTCCGTTCACTCGTCAATTCCCAGTGTCACTTCTAGGTGACGGATCTTTATATTCTTTTTACATGCAATTAATTATATTTATCATCCTCAACAACTCATATCGTCCCACTGCTGAGCACAAGAGGCCTACCACGACATCTCATGGTAGGCCTCCTGTGCTCAGCAGTGGGACGACATGGGTTTTATTGTGGACGATAACCTAAATTGAGTCGCTAATAAGCCATTTTCAACTCAATTCAATTTAAGTTGAAAATAAGATGTTATAGCGATTCAATTGAAGATGATCCGCGTCGCATAATCGTATCGTGACATCTTGTTAGCGACGTTGCTGCCATTTTCAACTCAAACTGAATCCAGTTTAGGTTGAAAATGGCTTATTAGCGACTCAATTTAGGTTGCTGCCACGTCACGGTACGATTATGCGACGCGGATCAGTTTAGGTCTTCAATTGAATCGCTATAAGATGTCATGATATGCCTTCAGGTCTCAGTTGGAACAGGAACAGTTTGACAACCAGTAAAGGATAATAAATAAGAATTAGGGATTGACATTCGCACATAACTTCTTAACTTATGAACTCAAGGCAGTGGTGCAGTGGTGCAGGGTTTCGAACCCGATGTAGCTAGGTTATAACGCGCTCAAATTACCACTTAGCCACCACCGTCCTCGTTAGTACGGGCTATCTACCTACCTACCTAATACCTTAGTACTGTTATCAGCTATCTCTCTGTTGTCTCTAATCAGTAATCACTGAATTGTCGGAAATCGACATGAAATTCCCATTAAAGCTACATACCGCTATACACTTAATTTGTATGTAGTTGTAACGGATGGAAGTAGTTCCAGGGGGGGGGGATCAAGCTCCTGTTCCTCTGAAGTTCCTTTTTCTATATCTTCTACATTAGCTTCGTTTCGCAATTTTACTCGCGTGTGGACATTTGTGATAAGTGTAACATTCTGTGTATTTTCTGAACATTATCATTTATGCTATATATTACCGCACGCGGAACATATTATTGCAATTTTGAAAAGAGACTCTACGTCAAGACATCTATGAGCGCTTTTACGGTGACAGAGGTTTGATTGAAAATGCTTGGCTATCATCTATTCATATGCACTCACTTTACTGAGGAGGGTTAGGATTTAAGCCTTAATCCATTAAGGGAGCTCGCTTCAGATTAGTGGACCATAATTCTCGGACAGGGGAGTTTACTCCCGGTGTTTTTCTTCATCCAAAATAGAATGATATTTTTTCAAGTCATATATTTGTCGGTGCCCGCGTTGGGACATGAACTGTAAACTCTTTGCTTGAAAGGGGGACGTCTTTCCTACTAGGTTGTCACCACGCGTATGTAGTGTGACTTTGAAGAGTTCTTCTTATTTTTTTTTTAATTTCCACGCAGGATGGCCGCCTCCGCAGCGGCGACATGATCCTGCGCATCGGTGCAGTATGCGTAGTGGGGATGTGCGCGCGACAAGCCGCCGCCGTGCTGCGACAGTGCGGCGCGTGCGTGCGACTGCTTGTCGCGCGACCCGCCACTCACACAGACCAGGTATGTACCCTGTACTGATAAATGAGATGCGCAGGTCACAGACCTTACGGCCATTGACCTTTCCATGAACTGATATGTATAAACACGCCGATCTGTATAAAATTAGACTAGACTGTTTAATTTTCGATATATTGACGGGAGTTATTGTAACAGAAATTCAAATATCAACTTATAAATTTCATACGATTGATTTTGTCATCATCAGCCGTTCCCACTGCTGGGATACAATAAATTACCCAAACAAACTAATTTAACTGCAACAATTGGAGGTTAGATTTGTATTGATATACCTACCTAAATTTTATTGTTGACTTACCCTTTCGAAAACAATTTTGTGTGCCCCAATAGCCAACTTTATGAATAAGTGATCCGGCTGCGGAGTCTATTCTAGGCCTAGTGGCGGCCTCAATGTATAACAGTCGATACAGGCCGGAACTATTTCCGATATAGCTCAAATATCAAATTATTCATGACATCCAGCCTTTTTGACCGCTCAACTATAATAGTTGGGTATTTTCAACTAAGACCATACTATTATTTTATCCTACTAATCCTATACTTACTTCCTACTAATATTATAAATGTGAAAGTTTGTGAGGATGGATGGATTAATGTTTGTTACTCTTTCACGCAAATACTACTGAACGGATTTTTATAAAATTTGGTAGTACCAAATTTCATCAAAATCTTTGGTACACATATAGTTTATTATTTGGATTACCACATAAGGTACTTTTTATACCGTAAAAATTAACAGTTCAATTCAAATTAATATTTCAAAATCAATGTTACTCAATCACAACAAAACGGCTCAACGAATTTGGATATGATTTAAGACATAGAATAAATTGAATGCTAAAAAAATCAACAGTTCATGTGGAATAATCCGCCGTGGAAGTCACGGGGCGCGGCTAGTGAAAACATATCTCAAGAACTGTGATAATAGAATAGAATAGAATAGAATAGAAAACTCTTTATTGTACACCAGAAACAAAAATAAACACAGTACAGAAAAATTACAATAGGTAAACAAGGGTAGTACAATGGGCGGTCTTATAATTTATTTAATGTTCACATCTTTTTAGCTTTATTAACCATACTCACTGTAAAATGGTCAGCTGCCTTTCTTTTTTTTTACCTGGGGAATGCATTACGCAGACCACCAGACACGGGTGAAGGCCGGGTGGTTATGTGGGACTCCCCCGCCAGTCTGACGGGTATACCCACTAAAGCCCAGGGTGTTCCACCGGGACGCCTTTGTTGTCTTGGCTACGGGTGCGAGAGTGGACTTCCGCGGCGAGAGTGGACTTCCGCGAGAGTGGACTTCCGCGATGGTCAGCTGCCTACTACAAGTAGCTCTTGGGTTCATATTAACAAAACAGGACATAATAAGCTTAGGCCCTTTTCACCGCGCATGCCCCATGCCGACGTTGACTGATGAAAATCCTAAATAGCTTAAAATCAGACTTACCTACGTTTCTGTTTTGTTGCGCTTGTAATCAGCTTAGTCCCAACTCAGCACGGTATAAATGTTCCCAGGGCAATAAGACCAGGACAAATTCTAATAGACAAACTAGGTATTACTAGTTGGTCAGGGGACAGTTAGGAGACCTAGTAAGCTCAAGCTTTTTTGGAACAAAATTAATTTATATTATACATACAGTGACGCCTTTCTCCCGTTGGGATAGGCAGAGATTGCATATTTCCACATGCTACGATTCCAGCGGAAAGCAGTACACCAACTCCCTGACGCCCTCTTCCGTGTATAATACAATTAGGAGTAATAATTATAGATAAGATAATTATATTATTTGGATTTTTGCTTTTTGAATTTTTTTGTTATTTTATTTTCGCATTTAAAAAAATAAGCCAAAATCCTCAATATACCATTCCCCAAGCCTCCACCTTCCTCCCCCACCTCTCCTCTCTTTCCATTTGTTTCTTTCTTCCTATCTTTTCTACCTTCCCTACCATCCTTTTCATTTTCCTTTCAAATAAAACAGAGCTATCGAAATCGGATATGAAAGTTGGATATATCCAGTAGACCTGTTTTTGCCGCTTTTTAGAGGAAACAAACCACCAATTAAAACTGTCCAACCAAAAAAATTCTATAGTCTTCGTTCTATAGTTCTTAGTATTATAGTCTTAGTTTTATACCAAATTTTTTGTAAAATACGGCAGAGAATTACCAACAAACTGACAGACGAAAACAAGTTTTACCAGACTTGAAGCGGAGACGCTTCAGGTCTCGGTCGATAAGTCATTAAGCCATTGTTAGATACAGTCATTGGAAAAAGTGATTAGTGGCGGTCTCCAGTCTCTGGCACAAAGCTACCTACCTAAAGGTAAAAGGTAAGGTTAAACCTATCTACTTGGAAAATTGGATATGGGGACATGAGATTTTTTCTTCTTTAAAAATAAATTGTTAGTCGTTGCAAACTGAACGCAATATTTGCAACTGACCTGCTGTTGAAAGGAATTTCAATGAACTGATTGTACATTAATTATCCAAACGTAAATACGTGTGCTCAATGGCTGATTTCAATCAGTTTTGATTAAAATTGATTGCATAAAAAGTTACTTAATTGGGAATGTGGCCTCCGACACTGAAAAAGAAAAGTTTGGAATGTTCTATTGAGTTAAAAAGAATTTATGCAAATTCTTTCTACATAATATTATAAGCATTGCATGATAAATTTGCTTTATCCTAATAATTCGACATAACCATAATTCATTTAAATATTATTCATTTACACGTCAACTCTAACATTAATAGTATTATCCATGATAAAATAAGTACCAACCACGTAACAAGCAATGATTCCTGTTACTTATATATAAAATTATAATTAATCCTAACATTAAAATCCAATGAAATACACACCAAATTAAATCTGCAAATGACGTCATATCCGCCGCAGTCAAATCAGCGTCCATAAGCCGGCGACTGCCGGTGCGGTCGCATCCGGTGCGGCTCCGAAACCGGAAGCTGTGACGAAACGGAAATAATATTTGTCTGAGCACTGGCACCGGTAAATAGGAGGTTGATGAGAAAGTAATGAATTAGGTAGCGGGTTTGTTTGCGTATAGTCTATGGTGGGAACTATTCGAGTACGCCTTTCTGGCTACCCTCCTCAAGTAGAAAATCTGTTGCCAAACCTCTATCTAGGGGGTACCAGAGTAGTCCTCAAAGGCAGTCCTATTCTAGGCTGAGCAAGATTACCATCTCCGACCACATCGTAACTTAAAATCAGGTGAGATTGTAATCAAATGTTAAAAAAATGCTAAATGCAAAAGTAGTAAAAAAGATTTTTGAAATTGTGAAGAGTTTTGTTAATTTACGCTTCGATAATATCGAGATAGTTTAAGATTTTTTTAAGTAATGGTAGCCTAGTGTGTGAACGTCTGCCTTCCAAGGAGAAGGTCGTGAGTTCAAACCCCAATGCGGGCACGTACCAATGTGTTTATGTAAACAGCATAATAATATTATATCCGTAATTAAAACTCGCGTTTCGGTAAAGGAAACATCGTGAGGAGACATACCTACCCGAGAGGTATGTTATCCACCAATCCGGACCGCGCCCCCGTGGTGGATTATGCTTTAACCCTCCTCACGAAAGTGAGGGAAGACTCGTGCTCAGCAGTGGGACGATATGGGTTGTTGATGATGAAGAGTTTGAGAATACAAATCAATCCAAAATCAAATAAAATAAAATCATGAGAGGACAGGTCATAAGCGTGAGTGCGAATATTATTATTATTACGGATTTTCAAATTTAAATAACAGCTTAGAGAATAATTCTTTGATGTCTTATTTATGACTGACAAGTTTTACAAATATGATTACATACATACTTTATTTCTAAGTAAATAAAAAAAAAAATATTTTACTCTCACCTACAAAAAACTAACCAAAAAAAGAATTAATGATCCGACATCAAATTAAGTCGAGCGTCTCCAGAAATTTCTTAACTGCTGACGTCATATCCGAGCGCAGCCTAATCAGCGTTCATTAGCCACATCCGGTACAGCTTCGAACCCGGAAGCTGTAAGGAGTCGGGAACATAATTTATCTGGGCGCCGCGCCGGCTCAGGTAAATATTTCTTGGCGTTGAAGAGATACAATAGAGAGCAAAAAATTATAGCAAAATTAAATGATATTATTGTTGATTTTTTGGATATAAATATTAGCTTATAGCCATTTTTTTTAAAAACATTTTTTTTCTTTTTTTCATCGGCGTAGGACAGTCTAATTATTCAAAATACATAGAAAAGGTCTACTTTCTCCATTTAATGGATTGGAACTTAAAATAAATTGGATTTAACTTTAATTAGCAAACGCTTGATTCATAATAAATAAAAAAATAAATTCAGCTATTTATAGATATCGCCCAGCTTTATGGCAACGTCTTATCATTAATTGGCATAACCTTACACCTCGATTCAAAAGTTCGTTTTAATTGGCGAGTCAGTCTAAACACCGCACACAAAGGTGGAACATTCTGGAAAAGGCAACTTCAGGCGTCCAATTAGAAGTAAAGTAGGTCGACGGGAGGCGGCAGCGTTTTAAAATAGTACGCTCGAGTTGCTCAGCCTGTAAATTGAGAGGATACTGTGGCGTTGAGATTTGACGGAACGAAAAAGTTAGCAGATTTTAGGTGAGGTGTGACGTATTATTTGGTTTTGAGAGAGTTTGAATTGTAAAGAATTGTAAAGTTTGTGGATTGTCCCAAGTTGGGCGCCAATTTAGAGATTTGTAATATTGGCGCCCAACGTGTGTCAAAACAATTCTTTTGAAGTAGTTCTGCTTGAGATAATAAAGAGATTTATATTTTTATATGAAAAGCAATTTCTAGTAAAACTCATTCAGAATACAGTGCGATTCTACATTTATTCCATTACGAATTCCCATTTCACTGTAGTGCAGTTCGATTAAATTAGCATGTAAATTAAATGGACTCCAATAAAGACTGCAAGACAACGATATAAATTGTTTCGTGGAACTTTCACGAATGCAATTTATTTTAAAGCTTATTTACAGGCTCGTTATGGATCAACAGGCGTCTGTCCTTAATTAACAATGACATTTCAAGTGCTGTATTTTATTCTTTTATGTTCTTTACACTATCAGATTTACATTCGATCTCAGGATCGATAGATCGACATCAACCAACCTGGCATAGACTAGTGTATTATGGTCCAAACCCTATCATGGGAAGGCTTGTGTCCCAGCAGTGCTAACTTTATAGGCCAATGATGATGATGATGACGATGACAATTCTGATAGAATGATGAGATATGAAAGAGACGATATCGATGGTGTGATGTGAGACTGTACTGAGATAATTTAGTTGTTTGCGCTTAACTGTCATGTTTCTAATGATGGGTTCATGGAATGTTGTTATCTTCAGTCCCTAGGGTCATCACCGGCACCGATCGTCCCGTCCCGTCTACTTGCAGACCCTATAGAGTTAGAACGGAGACTGTCAGAGGCTGGCCACGACGGCTTCGGCGCATTGTGTGAGGAATCTACACCACCGTCTCCACCGCCGACGATTATTGAGGAGAGGCTACATCACCGGGTAAGAGAAAATTAGGGTAATGACTGTTGCAAGAAGCATAAAATTATATTATTAAAGAAAGCATTGCATGGCCTTCCAATTGGTTTATCACCAACTTGCTACACGGAAGCTCTCGATGGTGATTAATTACCAAGATTTCTCTTGCAGCCCGTAGCATCCATAGTAGCAGTAGTGCCAAGAGGAGCCCTGGCACCTTCTGCTAAGCCCCCGCCTATATATATACCAGTGCCACAACAGCAGCAACCACCCCCCATGAGGTGAGGATAATTGTTTATTTCGTTTAAAAATGGAAATGATTAAAAAGAAACATTCACTCACTTTTTGGTGAAGGAAAACATATCGTAAGGAAACCCTAATGGCTAAACACCTACCCGGGCCTAGGTATGTTATCCACTAAACCGGACCGGGCCTCCGTGTTGGATTATGGCCTAACCCATCTCACGAAAGTGAGGGGAGACCAGTGCTCAGCAGTGGGACGATATGGGTTGATGATGATGAATATATCAGTATTCTATTTGTTTTTTTTTTGTTGTTTGATTGTTTTGCTAATTATTATTATCGATTAATTAGGTTTTTGATCGTACTACGTTTCTTATTTATTATAACTCCTACTTTTTAAGAAAAAAAAGTACTGACCCTCTTTGCAAAAGTAACCTAATATTTTCTCCCAGGTTACCTCTAGACATGGCAGTGCGAGGGACCTCGGAGCCGGAGACCCTGAGCTACGACGTTAACCTCACGAAAAACCCCCTAGGGCTGGGCATCACTGTCGCAGGATACGTGTGTGAGCAGGGTGAGTTATAGTGATACTTGCTAACTACCTTAAACTATTGAAGTAGTCGTAGATAATAAATGTAATTGGTATAAACCGTTTTAATTATATAAATAAATAAATAATAAATAAATAATACGACAATGTCGAAATTCAAATGGCAAATTATACCAGTCTCGCACTAATTCTTTGCTAATCTCTAAAGATTTTTTGGTTGCTGAGTTTCTTATAACCAGCTAAATGTTATTTTATCATAGAACGCATCATTACTTTACTTTCTTTTCTTTTCTAGGCTGTTTTTTTTGTGTACCTACTATGAAGAGTTTTTTATTCTATTCTATCAAGTGAAGAGCCAAGGGCAAAGTTACGAGTCGAAAAAAATCCTATACGAAAGTTGATTATAAATATTTTACCGTAGTGTGCCTTTTTAAATATTTTCTTATTTTTATTTCCTGAGTAACAATACGAGCGAGTCGTTCATGTGATAGTAAGCACTATGCCTGCCCATAACAGTTACAGTGCCACCAAGAATTTTGCATTGCATTATCTTTCGTGGCACTGCACTGCGCTCATCACCCTGAGACATCAGTTCTAAAGTCTCATATGCCCAGTAATTTCGCTCGAAACAGTGCCCTTCAAACCGGAACACAGATATGTTTGCACACTACTGCTTGGTGGATAATCCTATGAGAGTAACGAAAAAAAATCCTATTTCCTCCTTTTTCAAAATTCTGCTAAATTAATGAAACCCGCATTCCGCCCCCATTTTTCAAACAAAAGAACGAGAACAATAAAAACATTTACACGAAACATTTCAATACGAAACAAAAATACGATCCAATGCTTTCCTTTTTGCTCGCATTGTGTAGGCTTTCAGACTGGAATTAATTTCGGCAAATCCGGAAATACGGATTACTGATTTGCAGAAACATTGTCATGTATTTTTGTAACATTATAATACGGCCTACTTGGCCACACTCCGGACATTTCATACAAAAACTAATTTGACAAATCACAGACGTAAATTACGTTTGGACACGCTGAATATTTGTTTAAGTGAGTCAACATACTACGCGACCAAAATAAAAAGACAACCCACTAATATAAAGGTTCATATGAATCTTTAGTCTATTAAGTTTGGACGTTTACTATTGACCGCCTTTCTATTGCCCTCCGGTTTGCGGGTAGAGGTGCAAGGACGCGGATAGAGTAAGGTTAAAAGTGGCCATCTGTACAATAATATGTCTTCTTTTACATTGCGTTAGTTATAACTCTTAACTCCCTATATAGGTTATAACTCTCTCTATAGGTTGCTCACAGCTCATGTTCCTAATAGAGTACAAAACTTAATATCAAAACCAAAGAATGAATAAATAGACGTAGAAAAGAGTAATTACACGAGCATTCAGCTTCTATAATATACTTTCTAGGAATCTTTTTTTTCTTTCTATTATTGGTGACCTGTCGCATGTAGAAACCCGGCTTTACTGTAAAGCTGGGTAGAAAAATACACATTTCGTTGGAACCCTGTCGGCCGGATTACGCGGATTTTTCGAAAGAGTTGTTGTGGAACTGCTGACTGGTTAGATAGGTGGGAACACGACTTTATGAAAACATTTACAGATAATATTTGGTAAAGGCATTTGGACTTTGAAGAGAAACTAACTTGAGACTGTTAGACAAAAATAATGATTGTAAAGTTATATTTTGCGAGCTTTCATTTAACTTTCATTCGCGATGCCTCGGGGTGACGAGCGCAGTGCAGTGCCACGCAGGATTATGCAATGCAGTGTTCTATGTGGTGCTGTGACTGTTATGGGCAGGCGTAGCGCTTACGATCAGGTGAACGGCATGCTCGTCTCGTCATTCAGTCAAATAAAAAAAAATGTTTGTTTGTTTGGGTTAAATCACGCAAGTCATTTTTGACCAGTTTCCCGTTCTTGAATTGAGTTGAAATTTTTCATGGCTGTCAAGTTTTGATGACAATACTATACTATAGTGACAACGAGCTGATCCGATGATAGAGACGGAAAGTAGACAGTGGAACTCCTCAGTGACTAACAGTAGATTGATGGTGTAGTCTTTTCACCTATGGTGTAGACTTTAGAACCTAATACCAGGTAATTACTAATTACCTAGGTAATAACCTAAGCATTGAGCACCTAAGCTCACATCCTTTCCTTACTGTACAGCATCTTGTTCCTTCCTGCCACCCCTCCTTACTTAAAAGAGCGTTTTGAGTTCTTGCACCTCTCCAATCCCCGTTCCCTGCGGTCCTCCAACACTCTCCAGCTTAAAACCCCTGTCCACACATCCCACTGCTACGACCAGTCCTTTACGGTACAAGCTGTCCGTTTGTGGAATGCGCTGCCCGTGCCTATCAGGCAAGCTAAATCTCTCCCAGTATTCAAAACTATGGTTTATAAACATTATTTATCTATCTAAATAGTGTATATATTTTATTATAATCATGTGTGTAGTATATGATATATATGTGTATATTATTATTATTATTTTTATTATTTATTGAGTATAGTGTGTATGTGTATTATTAAAACATAAGTATTAAATGTATAAAATACTGTAAGTACGCCACCCACCCTACTATCGAAAAATGTTTTTTACTGTCCATCCAAAGGTTGTCTGGAAGAAATCGCTTTCAGCGATAAGACCGCCCATTGTACTACCCTTGTTTACCTATTGTAATTTTTCTGTCCTGTGTTTAATTTTGTTTCTGGTGTACAATAAAGAGTTTTTCTATTCTATTCTATTCTATTCATTGCGATTTACGATATTATCGGTGTCGTAACTTTAGGCGTAAGGCAGATCAATGCAGCGCGTCGCATGCCGCACGCCGCGCCTCTGTCGCCTGGCTTGCCGTTTAGTTGGCGCCCAACGTGGTACTTAGGTTTCAATTCACCAAAATTTGGTGAAACGTTTTTCTGCTCCAAGCAAATCCTTAATTTTTATGTATTCAATTATCCCTCCAATCAGTGAAACCTAGCAATCTACTTTATCTACTCTAGTCAGAAAGCCCACAATATTATACAGGGTGTCCCACGGATATGCCAGATGGAGGGAAAGTACCTTGAATATTCTAGATGGAACATTTTACTGAAAGAACACATTAGCAACCAATTAATTAACCAACTAACCCGGTTCAACCATGTAATTTAAATATCTATGAATGCAATTTAAATTGTTTTTTAAATTCAAATAATGTCTTCTTTTAGTAAAATTTTCCATCTACAACATCCAAGGTACTTTCCCTCCATGTGGCATATCCGTGGGACACCCTGTATATAACCACTTGAAAAGAAAGCCGCTACATAAACAACATTCGGTCCCCTCGATCGTCATTAACCGGCAGTTCCGATATACCCCGGGTAAGCCCGATATCTTCCATTAGCTAATCTTATCTCGTATCTAATAGAGGGTAGGCCGGCCCGTCTGGCTCCTATTACATTACTGGTGAGATATTACCACAGAAAACATTTAGTAGTGCATAATTATATACCAGTATAGTGGGCTCTTTGGTCCTATTAATGTAATCTTACTATATATTGCTACCGGCGATTATTGATTCGCCGTGCCAAAAGACATCTCTAGCGGCGTTAGTCTATGGTGATGACAGATGCGGTTGACAGTTGACAGTTCGGTTTGCCGCCAAAAAGAGGAAGCTAGGCCACGTAAAATAAAAGTGGGCTATAAAGTATTATCATGTTTATAGTTATATTCCTAACTATGTAGTAAATAAAGTAGTACTAAATACAGAATGGACATGCATTCCCGCATCTCTACCCGCACTCCGGAGGACAGTCGGGAGGTCAATCGATATGACACGCCCAAATGACAAATGACAATAGCGGATTTTCTTTTTTTTTAGTTTAGTTTAGTTTTGGTCACGTAGTTTCTTTAAGCACACACGTTTAGAACGTCATTTATATGTGTGAATGCGTTTAGTTGAATCGTTCCCTCTCGTGACCTAATTGCAGCCTAGTTAAGGTCTTAATTGGTGCACTAGAGTGTACGGCAACACCTGCCACATTACAGCTCCTTTGATACTGGGAAGGTGGGGGGTGGGGAGAGGCGTCGAGCTTCATTTTAATTGCGTTAGCTATAAAAGCATCTAAGGTAGAAGAAAACTCTTTAAACCCATTTTAGAGGCTTTTATTTAGTAATTTCATTTTTGGGCCAGTTTTCGTTGTTGAATTGAGTTGAAATTTGGTATGTCTGTCAAGTTCCGATAGCGATACAATATTATGGTGACAGCGAGCTGGTCTGATGATAGAGACGGAAGGTAGACACGGAATTTCTCAGTGATTGACAGTAGATTGATGGTGTTTGGACTCATTCTGATCAGTTTGTAATAGCGAATACGTAATTTTATAGAAGGTTGTCTGGGAAAATATATTTTTACCAAAAACTATTAATTTATATTCACGTATATCGAAAGAATTTTCGACCTAACTTGTGTGATATTTTTATATCATAAACTTGATATGCATTTAAAATTTCAACTCAATTCATCAACGAGAAACGTGACTAAAAAAAAATTGACTTGTGAATTTTCAGGACTTACGAGTACAAGTTAAGTTAGGTAAATAAAACATTTTCAAAGTCATAACTGCAGTGTAAATTTTGAAAAGAAAAGATTCGAATCATAAAAAGCTCTTTTAAATTCCACTCTAGTCTGTCATACAACTGTATTCAAGCTATTTCTTGAAACAATAAACGAGTAATATAAAGTTCACAAATGAAGTTAACCGAGCACAATACGCGAGTGACCTTCTCGCGTCATGCAAGTTATCCAATACCGGCGCCGGGGGTAACTAAGTCAATATGTAGCTTGTTCACGTAGGTAGTTTGTAGTTAAAGGTAGTTGGTCGTCGTATGTTTGTTTAGTCTGAAAATATATTGTCCTAGGCACACAATACTCGTGGAAACATAGTGCGGTGCTGGAAGCTGGACCGCTATTCGCTATGACCAGGGTTGCCATGTATAAAAATTGGTTCAAACCGTATTTAATATAATGACATTTTAGAGTAAATGATTGATTGATTAGTAGGTTGGCACTGACACTGACAGTGACAGCCCGATGCAAAGGTCGCTACACACTATGTGCGTGCGCCTGTCTGTGAGAGTGTTGCGTTAAAGGAGTATTTCTTTAGTTTCATAGAAGGTAAAAACCCAATTAATTCACTTTCACTTATCGCTGCACTGTTATCGAAGAAACATTGTGTGTAGGGTGCGTGCCGCTAAAGGCAGGGGGATGACTTGCATCGCCCGGCACGGAAGCGAGGGGAGGCTTGGATTAGGGGTGGTTGGGTACCGATTACTGAAAGCTTGGTTTTGGATTCATGATTTTTTAAGGGTTTTATTTAATATTTTTTTAATGAATGCATGTATGACAGTAAGAGGCGCAGCTAGTCTATATATATAAAAATGTTATGTTGGTTTGTGTACGCTTCAAAAACTCAAAAAGTTCCGCTTCGATCGAGCTGAAATTTTAGCATGATGTATAATCCGTATCAAGGATTGTTTTTATCTATTTTTTTCATCAGTGACATATCAGAGAATGTGGGAATGTGCCACAGCGAAGCGTGGCAGGGCACAGCTAGTATTATATAAAATTGTGTGAATACTAGAAATAAATGCCGACTTGGCAATCGCTAAAGACATAGGTGCTGGTTTTCTAGCGACATCTATTTTAATAGGCTTATACCTGTACGTCCATTACTATGTTCCTACCAGATCCATGTTTTTTTAGGGTTTCGTACCCAAAGGATAAAACGGGACCTTATTACTAAGACTCCGCCGTCTGTCCGTCTGTCCGTCCGTCCATCTGTCCGTCTGTCCGTCTGTCCGTCTGTCCGTCTGTCCGTCTGTCCGTCTGTCCATCTGTCCGTCTGTCCGTCTGTCCGTCTGTTCATCTGTTCGTGTGTCCATCTGTCCGCATGTCCGTCTGTCAGATGATGTATTTCTGTTGCCGTTATAACAAAAAATACTAAAAAACAGAATAAAATAAATATTTAAGGGGACTCCCATACAACAATCGTTATTTTTTTTTTGCTCATTTTCTCGATATTGATAACGGCAACAGCTACAGACGTTGGAAATATTCAAAGAATATTTAGTTATTATTTTTCCTTTTATTTATTTTGTTATTTAAGTTCTGTCACTAAATATTCAATTAAATACTGTTATGAATTCACATTAAGAATAAATAATTTAATTAAAATAATTTTGTCGTTTTTATAGATAATGGTACGGAACTCTTCGTGCGCGAGGCCAACTCGTACTTGGCTTTATTTTTACATAATTATACATACAGAGACGCCTTTCTCCCGTTGCGATAGGCTGAGACTACATCTTTCCACATGCTACGATCCCAGCGGAAAGCAGTACATCAACTCCCTGACACCCTGTACTGTTCTTTTTTTTGTTTTTAAAACTATTAATTGTTAACAGAGGAGCTGAGCGGTATCTTCGTCAAGAGTATCAGCAAGGGAAGTTCCGCAGACCTCTGCGGGAAGATCCAAGTCAATGACAGGATTGTGGAGGTCAGTATAAAATTAAGAGAGTATCCATGACTTAGTGGATGATTGGCCGAATGCAAAGCGTGAGATTGCAGGTTCGATCCCCGCATGGGTAAAGATTCATTTATATTATTAAGGATAGATATTTGCCAGAGCGTCCGTGGTTTACTCAAATATTCAGACTGAGAAATTTGGGTGTTTGTAAGACCATGGTCCTTGTAGTTCCCGATTCCCTAGATACAGGGAGTTCTAGATAGTCGTCAGGATCTCTGTAAAAACGTTATTAGTTTTAAAAAAAAACCGTCTGCCGAAAGGTCTGTTTTTTTTTATTTTGTTGTCTTTTTTTCTTCTACCCTAAAGTTCACAAGTCCCCCGCCCCCCTCCTAAAGCCAATATACACACTAATTAACTAATTAATTAACTCTATGAATATGCAAACACTGGGTACAATTGTGTACAAAAGACGCAATTATAAATTCCCAGCGCGAGGGCTTTAGAATGATGTTGTGGTCGTATCCTGGGGGCCTACTCTCACCTATTAGTTAGCGGCTCAGTTTAGGCTCAGTTCAACTTAGGTTCCTAAACTGCACCGCATAATTTCGTACCATGACCTACACCTAAACAAAATCGTTATTGGATCGTTAACAATAAGAATGAATGAACGATAGTTTCTCACGTCTACTATGACGTCACTCTGTTGGAAAGAGACAACACTATATCAACATCCTTTGCTAACTTCGTTTAGCCGTGTTTCTTTCTTTTGGTTGCGTTCAGAAAAAAAAACAAAAAATGTTTCGGAAAATTACGCTTATTTTTATGTTGCATATTTTGTCATTTGTGTGAAGACACAACACCTAAGTAATTTAATTAAGTATTTAGATGTATGTATCAATAATGTTTATTGATTTATTATTTATTTATGATCATTTTTAAATTAAATAACGAGTAAAATATTGTGGTCCTAGAATTGATATCTTTTTAGAACGTTCCTTTTATATTTTCGACATTTGACATTTGATTAATGAGCGACGGATGGATGAATGTTCTTCGACTCTAATTAGAAAATACAGCACGAAAGAGTTCGTATATTGAAAATACGCGCGCTTTTGTGCTGTTTTTTATAAAATACTATTTTCGATTTCTTTTTATGTGGTTTATAAATTCACTACAATGGCGTCAGTAATTCTGACTAATATTTTGCATATTATATAAAAACCTTATTTCTTAAGTAGGTACTTATACGCATGAATCTATACTCCAAAATTCCCAAGCTTACGTCTCAAGTGTTAGCGGCTATTTTAAGTGGTTTTCTTTATATTATACAGTGAAACTTCTCGTCAACGAGTAAGCTACGGCCAACTTGAACACCTTTGGGATTTCATAAATAGGCACAACGAGATTGCAACGTGCTATAATAAAATCACGCAAGTCAGGGAATACTCTCGCCGGCTGTGGGAATCAGTAGCCCTAAGTTTAAACTCCCAAGGCGACAGTGCACACACAAATACATACACTTAATTATTATTATTTTTACACTGAAATCAAAATAATCCCTACTTCCCTACTTATATTATAAATTCGAAAGTAACTGTCTGTCGTTTTGTCTGTCTGCTACGCTTTCATGCCTAAATTACTGAACTGATATAAATAAAATTTGGTACAGCCTAGACTCTACAGCCTGAGAAAGGACATAAGCTACTTTTTAATGCGAGAAAAGGGTTGTAAAGTGTTGAAATAGGGGATGAAAGTTGGTATGGAAGTTTCGTCATATTTTAAGCTAGAAGCTTGAAACTTATTTTTGTGCTTTTAATTAGATATAAATAAAAATGTCATTCAAATTTTGTAAAAATATTATCCACAAGGTAAAATAGCAATATGGGAAGAAAGTTTGTATGGAAATATATAAGGTTTCGGCTAAACCACTGTACCGATTTTTAAAATTATTTATCTTATGTAAAACTACATTATCAGCGAGTAACAAAGGCTATATTTTATCCCCGTATTCCCACAGGAACAGGAACTACGCGGGTGAAACCGCGGGATCGCCGCTATTAAGATATAAAACCAAAAAGGCTCAACTTTGGTTGTGAAAATATTAACTTTTATTGAGACGCTAATTTTGACAGCTAATGGGATCAGTATAGGTTCAAATAGGTTGTAAATGTAGCTCATGGTACGAAAAGAATGAACGAAATCATGACTTGCGATCCAGTTTAGGTTCAAAATGGCGGAAACCTAAACTGAGTCGCTAATAAGACGTCATGGTACGATTATGCGACGCAGTTCAGTTTAGGTCCTAAACTGAATCGCTATAAGACGTCATGGTAGGCCTCCTGTACTATTTAGCTTTCTGTGGACGCATTGTACTTTTGTTCACAACGGTACCTCTGTATAACGTCAATGCCGGCTGCCTGTTCACATTAAACTTTACAGCAGCGATCTGTTATTTGGATATTTAGGATAGGTCTTTTTAAAAAAATAACCTTTTATACTTGAAGACTATCTATTTAAATTTCAAGGAATATTATCTTCCTTAAATATTATTAGTAGCGAATAGAAAGAGAAGTCATAATTATATATATACTAGCTGCGCCCCGCGGTTTCACCCGCATAATTCAAGTTCTCATAAAAGCAATATGTTTTCCCCGTTTTTGTCACATTCTTCATTGAGGCTCCGCTCCTATTAGTTGTAGCGTGATGTTATACAGCCTATAACCTTCCTCGATAAATGAACTATTCAACACAAAAAGAATTGTTCAATTCGGACTAGCACTTCCTGAGTTCCTAGCGTTCAAACAAACAAACAAACAAACAAATTCTTCAGATTTAAATATTAGTATAGATAATCACAAACCATGCGCCATAATCACAAGCAATGCATTAGGCATACCACCCCAGCCCCGGGGGCGGGGTGGTTATGTGGGACTCCCCCGCCAGAACGCGGTCTGACAGGGTTTACCCAGTAAAACCCCGGGGTGTTCTCCTCTCCGCATTGTGGAGGTGGCCACGGGTACGAACGGCGCTTCCGCGACCACCTCTGCGGGTGCCCTCTCGGGCTTGGCACGTGAGGCTTGGGCCTCTTTCTCCGCTGGGTGCGTCCCGGAACACACGGGCCGCACCTCAGCTCGGGACTTCTAACTTGGGCGTTGGACCCCCGATCCGCGGCCCAAAAGTCCCCGTTATTGGTCCCTCGCTGTGCCCTCTGCTGATCAGAGGGACACGCGAAGGACCTCTTCTCGCCAGGTTATTTGCTACGGCCACCAATTCCCCTAGGAGAATTGCTGACCGAACCCCAGGGTGCACCGGCCCAGCTGCTGCCCTTCCCTCCGGATGCAACGCATCAAGAGGGACGAACAACAGCCGGGCACTCGTGGAGGTTACCTGGCCCGCACCCCAACTTTCATCCCCTTTTTTTTTTTTTTTTTTCCCGGGGAAATGCATTAGGCATACCACCCGGCCCCCGGGGGGGGGGGGGTGATTATGTGGGACTCCGGGGTTTACCCACTAAAACCCCGGGGTGTTCTCCTCTCCGCATTATGGAGGTGGTCACGGGTTCGCACGGCGCTTCCGCGACCACCTCTGCGGGCGCCCTCCCGGGCTCGCCACGTGAGGCTTGGGCCTCTTTCTCCGCTGGGTGCGTCCCGGAACATCCCCTATTTCAACCCTTTACAACTCTTTTTTCGCATTAAGAAGTAGCTTATTTCCTTTCTCAGGCTCTAGACTATCTCTGTACCAAATTTCATTTAAATCGGTTCAGTGGTTTAGGTGTGAAAGCGTAACAGACAGACAGATAGAGTTACTTATGCATTTATAATCTAAAATTATGGATAGATAGATAAATAAGATAATAATAAAAGATATAAATTTCCAGCATGTCTACATCTTCAATGATAATTTCAGAACTATCGTTGCGAATCTAGATGTATTTTTAAACACATTAACTAAAATAGTAAGAGTTTATTATTACTATAAGCTGCAAATAAATAACTGTAATATTAAATTTATTCTGTGCCAAAATTTTACCATCCAAAAAATACGTATAGCAAAATCATATCCGGGAAAAAGGAAATTCCCGGGAGCTTTTACTGTCACAGGAAAAAACGACAAACAAAATTAACGACATCCAAAATAAAAAAGTACTGCAAATGAAAACAGCGGGTGTATTCTTTATTTCCCTGTTTCAGTCAGGATTGCGTCACGTCAGAAAATTCCCAGCTGAAAATTACAGCGTTTCATATTTTGAAATATTTATTTTGATAGAGCTCTATGTGTGAACTTTCGTTTTGTAGTGTATATATAACTTTGTCATATTAAAGTTTTCGTACTTTACGCTGCGTGAATTTTTAATAAGGCTGTATATGTGACTTTACTTGGTACAGTACGGTTTGCATACATTTCAAGATACATTAATAAAAAACACATTGTGGCCTAAACCTCATCGCGAAAGTGAAGGGGGACGCTGTGCTCAGCAGTAGGAAGATATAGGTTGACGATGATGAAGATAAATTAAAAAAAAATGAGTAAGGACACGAGGAAGTCGTCCAACTAATGAAAAGCACCTGCCAATAAGAATTACAGTGCCATCCAGGACTTTGTCTTGCACTGCACTGCGCTCGTCACCTCGAGACATCGGTTCTAAAGTCTCATGCTCAGTAATTTTGCTTTAAAAATAGGCACAGAAAAACAGCGGAGATCTAAACTTGACTTTTACTTCTAGGCTGTATTAGGCCGGTTTCAGTGCTCGACCGACCGTCGACGGTCGTCGGTACGTTCGTCGCGCTTGTCATTTTTATGAAATTGTCAAGTCGTGACAGTGCTCAACCGACCGTACGCACGCGTATATTGCTATATTTTCATACAAATGACAAGCGCGACCGACGGTCGGTCGAGCACTAAAACAGGCCTTAGATGCGGAGTACACACAAGTGGAAATAAAATAAAGAAATATAATTTTGAACTCTGTCTAACTTAAATTAAAATTAAGCTTAACGGCCAAAGTTTAGCCGCCGAGCCCATCCTCGGCATGAAGTCGGGAGATTACTAAAAGTTAATCATAAAAATATATCTAGGTCCCTCCACACTCGGACACTCCATACAAATGCTAATTTGACAACTCACAGGTATAATAGATAGATAGATAGATAAACTCTTTATTGAAACACCACAGAACAAAGAAAACTTAAAACTAGAACAAAACAAATTTTACAATTAGTGTCACAGTGGTCGGTCTTATCGCTCAGAGCGATCTCTTCCAGACAACCATGCATTTTGTTGTCTAGCCACGGTTACGGATCGGCACACACGCTTTTCCCGTACCGCTAACACAACAGTTGTGTTTCCCGCACTCGCGGCAAATTATGAAAAACACCACAGTTGTGTTTTCAGCAGTGAACATAATGTGTTAATTTTATTGATGCCCTACATCCCTGTTAATTCTACCATGTGTGATTGGCTGGCAGAAAATGCTTTTAGCACTAAGTCCGTCAATCGTAAAAGCTATTTTAATCTGCGCAATTTACTTGACTGCTTCCGTGGCGTAAGTGGGTGATGAGGTGCGAAGCGTGAGGTTGTGGGTTCGATTCCCACGCAGGGCAAAGGCTCTGAGCCTGGGTGTTACTTGGACCATGGTCCTCGTAGTTCCTGGTTCTCTAGATACAGGGTGTTCTAGTTAGGGGTCAGGACCTATATGTGATCGTGACGCGTTATATTTTATTTTTATATGAAAACTAGCTGCGCCCCGCGGCTTCACCCGCGTAGTTCCTGTTCCCGCGGGAATATGGGGATAAAATATAGCCCGTGTTACTCGTTGTCAATGTAGATATCCATTAGTGAAATAATTTTTTAAAGCGGTGCAGTGGTTTAGCCGAAACCTTACATATTTCCATACAAACTTTCATCCCCTATTTCAAACTTTTACAATGCTTTTTTCGCATTAAAAAGTACCCTATGTTTTTTCTCAGGCTCTAGACTATCTCTGTACCAAATTTCATTTCAATCGGTTCAGTAGTTTAGGTGTGAAAGAGCAACAGACAGACAGAGTAAGGATGATCACTATTAAAAAAAATATACCCTCCTTTTGGAGCGGTTAGGTAATTGATGAATAGATAATTTTTTTTTTTTAAATTTTCAGGTTGATGGAGTATCATTGCATGGAGTAACCAATCACAGAGCTGTCGCCCTTCTGCGGGATTCCAAAGGGCCTGTTGTTAGGCTGAAGGCTTTGAGGTAACCTGTCAATTTTTCATCATCATCCTCTTCATCATCACAATCATCATCATCCTCAGTATTGGAACTTAATTTCGTCGTCAGTTCTTTATAATTCTAGGTTTGAACTACCCGTCCAATCCATAATTTGAATGGTGAGTCGAAGTGTATGGAGTCTATTTCCGACCTCCGAAATAATTCTCGGGTAGGTATGTGGAGTTAATCGCGGTGTTTTCTTTTAGCGGAAAGCGAGTGATAATTAGGTATATATTTGTTTTTTTAGTCGGATTTGAACTCACGACTATTTCCTTGCACCTATGATTTACCCACTGCACTATTTCCAGCGAAATTACTGGACATATGAGACTTTAGAGCCGATGTTTCAGGGTGACGAGCGCAGTGCAGTAACGCACAGTATTATGCAATGCAGTGCTCTAGGTGGTGCTGTAACTGTAATTGGCAGGCGTAGTGCTAACCATCAGGTGAACGACTTTCCCATCTCATTTCAGTTCAGTGAAAAAAAAAAGTTACTAAAATATAGAGTAACCTTGATATTCCTATGATTCTCTTCAGATACCTTCGAGGCGCGGGGTTTGAGAAGCTGCAGAAGGCTCTGGCGGCGCAGGACGGGCGTCGGTCGCCGGTGGCACCCCCCAGCCCCTCCGTCACCTCGTTAGCCAAGTATAGCTTCAGTGTGGTAAGTCACGTGGTTTCTTCTCATCATCAAAACATTTATAGCAAGTACGCAAATGTAATACAGTTTTACATGTCAAACACTTAATATCATATACATAGAGAAACATTAAAAAAAAGCAAATAATTATGATTTACTAAGCATCGCAAATATCGCGTGTGGCAGGCTTTATTGTCTTCAATGTCAGCATCACCCACTGCCGTATTCTTCATATTCGAATTCGTCGTATTCTTCTAGCTTCTATATTACTAAACTGTTTTTTCTTCTTTCAGTACGACGAATCGACAGTAATAGAAACAGAAGGTGACTCCGAGTTCCAACCTCATCTTCCGTCTCCCACTTCCCCCTCTGAAGAGAACGAGATAGTGATAGGTCGAGATGACAGCTCGGAGACCAGACGCATTCAGGACAAGTGGCGAGACTTGCTGCGGAGGGAGCAGGACTGGCCGGGGCATCAGCATGAATATGATATTATTGTAAGTCGAGTCTGGCATTATTGTAGGTCGGATGTGGCATTATTGTAGGTTGGGTGTGGCATTATTGTAGGTCGAGTGTGGCATTATTGAAGGTCGGGTGTGGCATTATTGTAGGTCGAGTGTGGCATTATTGTAGGTCGGATGTGGCATTATTGTAGGTTGGGTGTGGCATTATTGTAGGTTGGGTGTGGCATTATTGTAGGTCGAGTGTGGCATTATTGTAGGTCGGATGTGGCATTATTGTAGGTTGGGTGTGGCATTATTGTAGGTCGAGTGTGGCATTATTGTAGGTCGGGTGTGGCATTATTGTAGGTCGAGTGTGGCATTATTGTAGGTCGGATGTGGCATTATTGTAGGTTGGGTGTGGCATTATTGTAGGTCGGGTGTGGCATTATTGTAGGTCGAGTGTGGCATTATTGTAGGTTGGGTGTGGCATTATTGTAGGTTGGGTGTGGCATTATTGTAGGTCGAGTGTGGCATTATTGTAGGTCGGATGTGGCATTATTGTAGGTTGGGTGTGGCATTATTGTAGGTCGAGTGTGGCATTATTGAAGGTCGGGTGTGGCATTATTGTAGGTCGAGTGTGGCATTATTGTAGGTCGGATGTGGCATTATTGTAGGTTGGGTGTGGCATTATTGTAGGTCGGGTGTGGCATTATTGTAGGTCGAGTGTGGCATTATTGTAGGTTGGGTGTGGCATTATTGTAGGTTGGGTGTGGCATTATTGTAGGTCGAGTGTGGCATTATTGTAGGTCGGATGTGGCATTATTGTAGGTTGGGTGTGGCATTATTGTAGGTCGAGTGTGGCATTATTGTAGGTCGGATGTGGCATTATTGTAGGTTGGGTGTGGCATTATTGTAGGTTGGGTGTGGCATTATTGTAGGTCGAGTGTGGCATTATTGTAGGTCGGATGTGGCATTATTGTAGGTTGGGTGTGGCATTATTGTAGGTCGAGTGTGGCATTATTGTAGGTCGGATGTGGCATTATTGTAGGTTGGGTGTGGCGTTATTGTAGGTCGGGTGTGGCATTATTGTAGGTCGGGTGTGGCATTATTGTAGGTCAAGTTTGGTCGTATTATACATAGGGTTTGACAAAATTCTAAATACCTACTCGCGAAGGCCCTAGGAGGGCATTTATAAAATTTAACAGAATACGTCCGTCTGAAATTGTATACAACATCCTTACATTCCAGGTGGGTACAATAATGCGAGACAAGGAGAGCGGACTGGGCATCTCCCTGGAGGGGACGGTGCGGGTGGTGGGAGGGAGGGAGGTGCAGGCGCGGCACTACATACGAGCTATCGCGCCCGACTCGCCTGTCGCCAGGATGCAAGTCTACCGAGTTGGCGACGAGCTGTTAGAGGCAAGTGTCATAATTATTTATAACTAGCTGCGCCCCGCAGTTTCACCCGCGTAGTTCCTGTTCCCGTGGGAATATGGGGATAAAACATAGCCTATGTTACTCGCTGTCAATGTAGCTTTACATTAGTGAAAGAGTTTTTTAAATCGGCCCCGTGGTTTAGCCGAAACCTTACATATTTCCAAACATACTTTCATCCCCTATATTTATTTTACCCCTCAAGGGTAAAGTTTTACAAACTTTAAATGCCAAATTTATTTATATCTAATCAAAAGCCTAAATAATAAATTTCAACCTACTAGCTTCAAAAATGACGAAACTTCCATATAAACTTTCATCCCCTATTTCAAACCCTTACAATGCTTTTTTCGCGATAAAAAGTACCCTATGTCCTTTCCTTGGCTCTAGACTATCTCTGTACCAAATTTCAGTTCAATCAGTTCAGTAGTTTAGGCGTGAAAGAGCAACAGACAGACAGAGTTACTTTCGCATTTATAATATAAGTAAGGATTAGAACAAAAAAATCTATCTTTTTGTTGGTAAAGACGGTATAATTTCTTCTCTAGTCTATTGAAGTCGCAGTCAACTTTTTGGAATGCAAAGCGATTTTGAATAATTGTTGACTTTTACAATGCTACATTTTTCGTGAGTGACATAGGCTATGTTTTATCCCAGGAAAATGCAGAATTCCTATGGTAGCAGGCTACTTCATAATAACATCGATTATTTATCTCGCATCACGCATGGACCCTACACGGCCTATTGGTCTGGAGTTCCAGAAACCAGTAGAGTGTGTCAGGGAGTTGGTGTACTGCTTTCCGCTGGGATCGCTGCATGTTGGAAGATGTATGTAGTCTCTGCCTATCCCAACGGGAGAAAGGCGTGACTGTATGTATGTGTGTATGAATTTATTTATAAATTATTTTTTTTTAATTAAAAAAAAAAATTCAGGAATTTTTTTTTGTGGCAGGACCGATTGGAAATTGGCAACTATCTTTTCTTGATGATAATCTTTTGATTCCAGGTCAATGGGTGGAGAGTGCTGGGCGCCCACCACGTTGACGTGGTGAGCCGGCTCCGGAGCGTGACGTCGCCGTGCGTGCTGGTCTGCGTCAGGAAACGGGAACTGCTGGCGAGGGTCAGTTGGGGTGACATCATCTCAAAACTCTAAAATCTTTATTTTACTTTTTTTTTACTGCCTCACTGTATGATAATTGGACTGGGAAGCGAGAATTTGTGGGTTCGATTCCCGCTCAGGGCAAATTTTTGTGTGAATAACAAATATTTGCTCTGAGTTTTATGACTAGACATCGTGTAAATAGCCGTTTTTATTTATATTGCGGCATTTAATTTGAAATTGCAATTAGACATTTCAATGTTATTATTGGTGAAGTTACAGATAGGTACGCATAATATTAATCATTAAAAAAAAGAATACATAATTTTCTTATTATATAGGTATAGTTTTTTCATTTTGTTTATTCTTTTCAGAACTCCATCTTCGGCGGTAGCTTGCAGCAGCTAGCTCTTCCACCACAGAGGCTGATCAAGGCCAAGTCAGAGAGTTCTGTGGCTTCATTATGCAGCACCAATACTGTGATGTCGCATCAACACTCAGGTAACATACCCCAGGATTCATACATTTCTGTGGAGGAAAGTACCCTCACCCACCCCTCTCTCACCCTTCACACTCCCCTCGCCTGCTTTCCGCATCCCCTAATAACCCCTTCTCTTAAAAACCGCAACCGCGCGCGTGGGCCGCATGCTAAGTTCCCACCTATTTAAAAAAAACCTCCGTGGGTATGTCTGAAAGCCAGCAGCAGCTAATACCGAAAAATTCGCATTCGCATTCAACATTACAATTGCATTCGCATTCGCAGTCAACACCATTGTGATGGTAATCCGTTTGTATTCCAGAGTTCTGCTCCGAGAACCTGGACGGAGTGCGGTCTCGCTCGCTGGAGCCGCTGTCGGGGCTGGCCATGTGGAGCGACGCCGTGGAGTACATCGACTTGCTGAAGGGGGACGGCGGCTTGGGCTTCTCTATACTCGACTATTTGGTAATCATCTATCATCATCAACCCATAACGTCCCACTGCTGAGCACTGGAGCCATACCATGATATCTTATAACCATTCAACTGAAGACCTAAACTGAACCGCGTCGCATATTCGTATCGTGACGTCTTATTTTTTATGTTGCTGCCATTTTCAACCTAAACTGGATCCAGTTTAGGTTGAAAATGGCAGCATTCGCATGGAGTATGCGACGCGGTTCAGTTTAGGTCTTCAATTGAATTGGTATCAGATGTCGTGGTATGCCTCCTTGTCTCCCGTCACTTTCCCGCCAACCATCTGTACATTATTTAAAATCACTTCTTTTGACACGTTTAATTATTAGCTTAGGACCGCTTTGGGAACCAAGGATTTAGACTATAGTGTGTAACAACAGAGACATTTGATTATAGGACCCCTCTGAGCCCGGCAGCTCTGTAATAGTGGTTCGCTCGGTGGTCGCTGGAGGCGCCGCCGCGAGGCACGGGAGACTGGCGCCGGGCGACAGATTAGTCTCCGTCAACGGACTGCATGTGGCTAACAGCCCGCTGGCCACCGCTGTTGCCGCGATCAAGAGCGCCCCTAAAGGTATGAGTAACCATAAAATAGTATAGAATAGAATAGAAAATACTTTATTGTACAGAAATCCACAAAAGAATAGAACTATAATTACTTGATTAGTAATAAACCAAGAAGTTATTGCAGAATTGTTATTACTGTTCCTATTTCCATTGGCATTATCTTTAACCTACGTATAAACGTGTTTCCTAATCTCACATCACTGTTAGCGCCGCCATCAAAACGTAAATTCATTTTATATATGACTAGCTGCGCCCCACGGTTTCACCCGCGTAGTTCCCGCGTAGAATGTCATATTTGTTTATATCTAATCAAAAGCCTAAAAAATAAATTTAAAGCTTCTATCTTTAAAAATTACGAAACTTCCATACAAACTTTCACCCCCTATTTCAAACCCTTCGAATATTTTTTTCGCGATAAGAAGTACCCTATGTCCTTTCCTAGGCTCTAGACTATCTCTGTACCAAATTTCATTTCAATCGGTTCAGTAGTTTAGGCGTGAAAGAGCAACAGACAGACAGAGTTACTTTCGCATTTATAATATAAGTAGGGATTTTTCTCATATAATAATTATGTGGTGACGCTAATAAATAGCCTGGTAGTAACGAGGAAAAGTCAAGATTTGTATGACCTTGTACTATTGATTATTGTATGGTATGACGCACTTTGAATAAGAGAAACAAATAAACAAAACGTACTATCTTATCGTTAAGCCAAAACCACACAAGTAACTATACATTCGTTGCTGATCAAATACGTAGAACCTCTATAGTAGTTACATACATAACACAATATATTTACATAACTACATAACTGGTTATTACATAACTGTTTAGTGTGTGTAGTCGAGACTATTCCTTGTAGTAGTTTTTTTTGAAGTTTTTGGTTTTTAATTTTTTTTAATGAAACGATATAATTCAGTAAGTGAATTATTGAAGCAGCAGGGAATTTTGAAAACCAGGATTTTTTAGTAACTACCAGGTTTAAACATTTAAAGCAGTGATTGCTGATTAATGTTTAATTATGACAGTGTTGTTTTATTATGCGTTAATTTTTTTTTTATTTCACTGAGTGTGTTTTTTTTTTTTTTTTGTGTGTGTGATATTTGATTAACGAACATTAAGCATGGTCACGAGATAATATCCGGCAATAGACTAACTTTCAAAATAACAAATAATTATAACACGCCTCGATCACGTATATACAGCCTAACCCCTAGGATTCTCTGTATCTAGGGAATCAAGAACTACGAGGACCATGGTCCATGGTCATGGATGGTGGTGGTCTGTACAAGTTATTGATTAACTTTAGTCTTATAAACATGACGTTTTGCGAAAAAAGAGTATTTTAATTTTTCTCGTTACAAATTTTTTTTTTTTTTTCTTACAGGAATAGTTCGGATCGGTATATCGAAGCCGCTACCTTGCAGTACAGTCGTTGGTGGTGAAAAGGCGAATGGTCACAGCATTCATAGCAGCCAGGTATGTACAACAGCTAGATAAGAAATACATTACCTTTGTAGTTCTTAAAAAAAAACGATTAAAAAGAATACTTTTTTTTTTATTTATAAAAAAAATTACGTAATTTTTCTTTTGAGGGAAACAGAAAGCTACTGCTTGAGTTACATTGTTAAAATAGTTAAAATTAAAATTTAATATAAAATTATTCCTATTTATTTAAAAACATAATTTTAAAAGTGTCGTGTTTATTGTACACTGAGGGGAAAAAAATCAGAAAGTAAGTTATTATTTTCTATAACTAAAGCTTGTCTATGCTTAGAGCAGTACTTATATCTATTATTTTTGAATATTAATAGCATGCAATTTTTAATTAAACTACTTTTTATTGTTTTCAAAAAATTGTACAGTAAAGGGAATAAATAGAATTACCGCTCTAAGAATTTTACTTATTTTAACCTATAATAATAAATACTTTAACAGAATTAGAATGTTCTAGATTAATTTCCCTTTAGTGTACAATATTTAATCTTGCATGCTTAATTATTTTATAGCTTTTCAAGCAATATTTTAATGAGAAATATTTTAGCTTCCACTATACACTTTTTATTTAAGGTTATATTCTAAGTACCAAGCACGGCTATTATTTTTAATAACTACTCATCACAGATTCTAAATTCCTACAATAATTGGGTGCCTAGATAAAGCAGAGTATATTTTTAAAACAACTATATTATTATATTAATCGATAAATAGAACATAAAACTATTTCATAAGGACATCATTATAATCATTATCAACCCATATCGTCCCACTGCTGGGCTTGGCTCTCCCCTCACTATCGTGAGGGGGGTTAGGCTATCCCAGGCCCGGTCCGTATTGGCGGATA
This sequence comes from Campaea margaritaria, assembly GCA_912999815.1. NCBI lineage: Eukaryota > Metazoa > Arthropoda > Insecta > Lepidoptera > Geometridae > Campaea > Campaea margaritaria. Next base: position 7,887,209 of record OU538812.1, read on the forward strand.
ACATACCTACCTCTGAAATAATTCTCGGGTAGGTATGTGCGTTTCCTCACGATGTTTTCTTTCACCGAAAAGCGAGTGATAATTACGTACATATGCTTTACAGAACCACATTGGTACGTGCCTGCACGCACAACCTTCTCCTTGGAAGGCAGACGTTTTCCCATTAGGTTACCACCGCTTCATACAATAAAAGCATGCTTCGCAATAATTTCCAAATTATCAAGTTCAATTTTTCTCTTTTGATTTTTTGTACATGCTGCTTTTTCCGATTTATATATTGAAAAAAAAAATTAAGTATTCTTTGTATTCTCTTGCAGAAACTGGAGTACTTCACGAAGATCCTCCGCCTCATCATGTCACTCCACCGAGACATAATGGAACTGCACCTGCAATGCAACCCGGAGATACTGGAGCCTATCCCCCCTCCAGCCCCCTTCAGGGTACCTCCTAAGATCAAAGCCGAAATAACCATGAAATGACATAGAGACAAACTGAGTTACTCAGTATCCGTGGACGTGCCAGAAAATGACAGTTATGGAGGAGAAGGAATGATAAAATGTGGTCAGTCGCAGATTTGAATGAAACTATTGACCCTAGGGTCGAAGAAGCTTGAATTGAAAACCGATATTTCATTCTGACATGATTTAAACTGTTAAATGAAGTTATGGCGCCAGAAGAGTGTGGTACAGTTACCTAATACTAAAAGTAGCTGAACTTTGTCCTTGCTTCCAATTTAGCTTTAGGAACGCAATGTACTCTAGTAATGCGTTCAAAAATTTGGCTTAGTTTAGTGACTTGTCGCTCTGACTGTACCATGTAAGTGTTTTGGGCTTTTGTATAAACAATTGATATGAACATGTTAACTAATACATAGCTAATATAGCTATGGTTTTAGAAAACTCCATCAATGACTACTGTTTGGATTATTTATAAGAAACTATTTCATATAACGACTCGAAATAGCTACAAAAATATAAATTGAACGATTTGAGATCATATGCTTAGATGATCTTCATTCTAAACTTTAATCCCTAATGGAAATTAAATGAATTTCTCCTTCCAATTTCCTCAGTACAATTTTTAAATGCTTGTTTGTTCCTGTCAAACGACTTGTCACTTTCAAACCTTATGAAAACGAATGCGATAGCAATGATTTTAAAGCTGTCATATTCAGTTTGAGGTTAGTCTGTCTCAAATGCTAATTGTTGTAGCTTTAGCCATGTAATTTTTTTTTTAATCTTTGAATGTCCATTTTAGCCTTTCCTAATCTATATTAGAAATCTTTTTCCATTAAATCTACGTCTTTATATACGTCCTAATGTAGGCAAAATTTATGTTAGTAGTAAATAGGCTTCTACGCTAATTCCCCAAACTTAATCTACGATAAATTTTCTAATACGTCTATTCTTAATTAAGTAAATTGTTCCCCAATTCCTTAAACTATTTGAAATTAATATTATTTTTAAATTGAGCCAAAAATACAAATTTATATAGACAATTACATTAAACTCACGCTTTAATATGAAAATATTGATCGATTTAAAAAACGTCCATTTACAATTTTGAAATGTATTGTAAAGAAATGGCAAATGCGAAATATTTAATTTAATAATAAAAAAAATTATAAATCGTATTTATTATGATAGTTGAATAGAAATTGGTGTCTATTTATTCAGGTTGTGTAGTCGTGGATTAGCAATTTAAAGTGTTCGTAGTCAATTTAATAAATGTGATAGATTTATAAAATTATTTATGGCTTACTATAATTGCCAAAGCCCCCCTTTATATAAATTAAGTGCAAAATTAGCTTACGTATTATACAAATAACAGAAGAATTTTTGGATGAGAGAGAATAAAAATATATTTTATTTCGCAAATAAAATATTTAATATAAAGCCATAAATATGACATTTACAGGTAACTGTTAACATATCATAGGTTTAAGCATATGCTAATAATATAATAATTTGAAATGTGTAAGCGATAAGTGTAATGATGCAAAGACTGTCTAAAATCATCGGTTGGGCAATTCGATAAGAGACGGAATTTGGTATAATGCTCGCGACATTATAAAACGATGAATTTTTCCACAGTTAAATTATGATTGATTTGATGTTAAATATAAATTATTTTTAAATAAACTCCATAGCACCTTGACAAATAATAATTATTATTTCAATGTAACATAATTTGTTTTATAGTGAGATTTCTCATTTAATATGTGTTACTTTAATAAAATATTTAAATAATTGTTGTATTTTAAATGCAAGAGAGTTTATTAGCAAGATCTTAGTATAGCTGAAAAGTTATAGAGATTATTTTACTTCTTAAAAATTATAATATGCCATTGAGAAAATAATTGTTTGAATATTCTAAAAAGTTATTATACTGGGAAGACGCGAAGCTAGTCAGAATTATAAAGTTAAGGAATAAGTCTAAAATTTGAACTAATAATATGAATTATTCACATAAAGCAGCCTTGAGGCCGATTACTTGATTCATTCCAACTCTAATATAATTTAAATTTATATTTAAAATTAATGGTTATTTTCTATACAATTTGACTAACAATAGGTACTATTGTGGATTAAAAATCCAATTATAAATAACCCAATAAAAAATAAATTAAACCAATCCGGTCAAAATGCATTTTGTCAAGTTTCAGACTTATCCCGTTACAAAATTAAATGATAGGAATTGTCGTTAGAAACATAGAATAGAATTGTTGTCCAATGCTTTAACTAAGTCTGTGTTAAATGTGAATGCTTTGTTATTACGTGTGTTGCATTAAAAAGTACAAAATTTAAATGTTTTTCATTTGAAACCCTTCCCCTATTTTCTAACGAACTTAATGTACATCTTCTGGCACAAACAATTTTGACATGGAATATTCATTTTGTTTAATAAAATCAAAAAGTTTCCATATTTTTGAACAACTTCTAGGTGACTTCAAAATATTTGAAAAGAAAAAAGTTTAAATAAGACAGAATAGGTATTGTGCCTAAAATAATACTGCAAATAATAGTGGTAACGTAACGTTATCCTCCAGAAGTATTTACAAATATTGTAACCAGGTACGTCCTCGCGAACAAACTAAGAAAATTAGCACTAATTCTTAAAAAACTCCTAATCAAGCTTATATCTATAAAGTATGCTTGGAAATGTAATATGGTATGATGAAAGATGGAAAGTGCTTGACTTCTACTCATTAATTTGTTCCCCAGGAATGCCTCAACTCTTTGGCATCAGACGACCACACCGGCATGGATTCCTTCCACGAATGCCTTCAAGAATATGGCGAATGCCTAGAAGTAGTCCAACTGTGCCTCGAACCTGAAGAGCCTTCCATAAAAGATGAAGAACTATCGGCCCTAGGAGACCTCAGCTTTGAAGACTGCAAAAAAGTTAACGAAATAGCGAAAATGAACGGACTTAATGATAGGAAATCCTCAAAATCTGACTCCATAGATGAGCATGATGATGATATGACGATCACAGAAGATGATGTCTTGACTACACCTAGAGAGCTACCTGACATAAGGAACCAAGTTGAAAAAGGAGACCTGATTAAACAACAAAGTAAAGACATCTCCACTTCAGATGAAATGGTGTTCGCTGTAACTCCAACTGGTTTAGAAAGAATTAGTTTCGACAAGTATTGGAAAGGCGAACCAAATGTTGAAAAGACTAGCTTAGAGAAAGTGAAAAGTGATGAAAGTTGGAAAGAATGTCTCAATTCCCCGACAGACGAAGCAACGAGCTACTACGAAGCAATTACTAAGACATCCGTTCATGAAGGCAACAATTTACTGTACATTGATCACGAAATAGACGGTTACGAAACCTGCTTGGATGACGACTCGTCGTCGCTTAAAAATAGTCGTAAAATTGAAGACATCAAAGTCGAAGATAAACAACTTACACAAGATAAAACAGACTTCGAAAACAACGAACAGGATCCAAACAACGACAGTCCGGACGAAGTCTCCCACTACCCATACGTGCAAGAGCACATAATAAAACAAATGAAATCGTTAAGAATAGAACCAATCAACGTAAACGTTACTAAGAAGAAACGAAGCCCAACAAAGGATAAATCACCAAAACCGTCCAAAAGCAAATGCGTCGAATACTACAACGACCAAGCTGAATGCTTGAAGGAAATCCGTAAAAATAAGCTGGAGGAAGAGGAAAGAAAGCACAAAGAGGAACAGAAGAAGATACTACAATCCAACATAGCTGTTATGGAAAAGAAGTTACACTTCAAGAAACAGGAGCCAAGCGAAGAATCCACAGACATTGATAATTACGTGGCTGGTTGTCACAAGTGTTTCCTTGAGAACTATGCTTATGCTATAACGAAAGCGTATATAGCGGAGGCGAGTGCCTGCAAGTACTGTGAAGTGATTCGTGACATGCTGGAAGCTCCTAAAGTGATGCCTTCTAGAAGGATGTCTGCGCCGGCGCTGGTCAACCTGGAGAGTACTTCGGAGACGGATGAAGAGGATCTGCTGATGGTGCCGGGAGTTAAACACAGGAGGAAGTCGGCTGGACCGCTGAAGTTTATTGTGCCTTCGAGGAGACCGAGGTAAGTTTGTGGATTCTCGTATCTCTTATTTCCAGACACAATAGAATTTTAGTAGTAGCGTTTTTTTTTATTTCATCGTCATTATCATCAACCTATACCCGCCCACTGCTAAGCACGGGTCTCCCTTCACTTCGTGAGGAGGATTAGGCTATATTCCACCACGGGTCCCGGTCCGGATTGGTGGATCACATACTTCCGAAATCATTCTCGATCATGTGGGTTTCCTCACGATGGACCATGGTCCTCGTAGTATCTGATTCCCTAAATAACCAAAATGCTAATAAAGAATCAGGATCTGTTATAATGCGTGATGAGATTTGCGTCGGTTGCAAGGCTGTCGTGAGATTCGTGATATAAGCATACAGAGCCGCCGCAAGCAAATACCATTGCCAGTAAAAAAAACTCAGTAGAATGCACTGACAGCAGACTTCCTGTGAAACGTGAGCGTATTAACGACGAAGCCGTACCAGAGGACGGACTTAGCTATATCTGTTTAAACAAGATGCATCGGTCACAAGTCATAATAAACTGTAACATGACAGTTTTTAAGTTCAATTTCGCCGAACGTTGTTTGACCTTTACACGATTAGAGGGGCGTTAGGGAATTTAAATGTTATTGTGAAAGGGTAAGGTGGGAATTCGATTGTGGCTGCTGAGAGAAGTGTGAAAATAATCACTTGGTCAAGTTCAAGACGCGTGATTGTCACGCTGTCACTTGATTTGGTGTGTGACAATTTTTCCTTTAGATATAACTAGCTGCATCCCGTGTTTTCACCCGCGTAATTCGAGTTAGTCACGCCCACGTCACACTTGAAAATAAACAACTGAAGGTCGCGAAGAAAACATAAGAAAAAACAAATGTTTAACCGTGAGTCCATACATCATAGATACCACCGCAAGACATAAACCTCCTTTGGGCAGTCGGGTTTAAAAGCAATTTCAAATCTAATATAATACATCAACTAACAAAAATCAACCTAGAAACAGGTCATGCTTAACTAGTTTCGGCAATTTAGCAAAGTGCCGTCCCACAGGCGCACTAATGTAATTGAGCTTACGCCGGCCCTGGCGGGACGCTTTATTGAAAATTATCATGGTTTCATAGCTGGATTAAGTTATAAGTTGCACCGGGAGTTGATTGACATTTAGACACCTGTGCCAGTTAATCTTCCGCCAAGTTGTAGTGCGCAAACATTACTGTGTTTCGGTTTGAAGGGCGGTGAAATTACTGGGCATATGAGACTTTAGAGCCGATGTCTCAGGTTGACAAACGCAGCGCAGTGCCGCGCAAGATTATGCAAAGCAAAGTTCTGGGTGACACTGTAGCTGTTATGGGCAGACGTAGCGCTTACCATCAGGTGAACGACCTGCTCGTCCCGTTACTTAGAACCATAAAAAGATAATAATTGGCAAATATAAGTTTTTTCACCATGTATGTATGTGGGAATGTAATGGAATCTTTCAATTTCATCATCATCTTCATCATCAACCCACGTCGTCCCACTGCTGAGCACGGGTCTCCCCTCACTTTTCGAGAAGAGGGTTAGGCCATAATCCACTACGGGTGCCCTTACTTATGTTATCTCTTTCAATATAATTTTCAGTAATTATCATTACAGCAATCGATCGATATTGATCGATGGTATCAATCGACCATCGATCAACGATTGATAATTTGATGTAGTAGCCTATTAAAATGTTTGTTACGCTGTTGGATTACTGAATCAAACAAAATAAAAAAGTTTTAAGACACCCCAACCACGTGTATTTTTTAGTACCTAGAAAGAATCTTTTTTTTTTAAATATATCTCTTTTAATTTTTTAGGTTTAGAAATCATGCGTTTAACGAAAAAATCTATGAAGTTGGTTTACTGACGATATTTTAACGTGACAACGTCATAACAAAACATTGATGAAATAATTGCATACTTTTATTAATAAAATGGAATCATTCTTTAATAATAAAATAAAAAAATACTTGAAATTATACCAGTAATCAGATTTTTAAAATGCAAGTTTATTAACCTGTCAAGAAGAAAAGACAGATAGATGCGGCGCAAGCGTACAATGAGCGTTACGGGACAATGTGTCCACTTTATCGTGCATGCAGCCGACGTTCATCGATTTATTATCGATTACACGTTGTCACGTTAAAATCGTCTGTTGAGTTAGTGTTGTTAAGAATGTGCATATAAAATAGAGTTAATGAGGAATACAATCGTCCACCCCGGCCTGGCTTACGCAGGATTATAGAAACAGTCGAGTAGTGATGTGCCTTGCCTTGATTTGTTAACAAGTATTATTCATATCGATAAACCGAGCTACAATTTAATAAAACTAAATTAAGTCAATAAGTAATTATTTAGATATTGAGGTTGTTACCTTTGTCGTTTTTACGTGGTTTTCGTTAAATCACAAGTTTATAATTAATAGAGTTGTTATGCTTAGATGTCGTCTCTGCCTATCCTAACGGGAGAAAGGCGTAGCTGTATGTAACTGAAATTATACAAATTTTAGTCATTTTTGTGTTTTTTTTTTACACATGCCCAGTAATTTAATTTACCATGTAAGTAACATGAAATATATAATATTACTAGCTGTACCCGGCCACGCTTTGCTGTGGCACATTCGCACATTCGCTGATATGTCACTGATGAAAAAAACAGATAAAAACAATCCTTGATGCGGATTATATATCATGCTAAAATTTCAGCTCGATCGGTGCAGAACTTTTTGAGTTTTTGAAGCGTACACAAACCAACATAATATTTTTATAAATATAGATTTTAAAAAAAGAACGTCCTCCTCATTTATTTAAATTCATCGATATCGATAAATCACTCTCTTCCTAACCCCATAACTATCAGAAAATTGCTAATACCCGTAATTGAGTTATCGTAAAACGACCTCGAAGTTCCATTGCGTTCGGTCCGTCGACAACCGTATGACGTTGGCGGCCTATTTTCTTTTAAAAGGACAGTTTAACATATTTAATGACGTTTTGACGGGTCTTATAACAGTTTAACGAATTTAAATAGCAGTTAAACGTGTTCGATAACGTGCGCGAGTTGGAATAACGTTTAGTTTAGCAGTGATATGATTGAGTGATTGGAATCGGTGAGTAATTTAATTAGATTAAGTGTTAATTGAGTTTTCTAGTGGGTATTATTAGTGTAAGTGGGTTGAAGTAGAAGGAACAAGTAATTTTTACATTATGTGAAAGTAATTCCGTCAAATCGAATTGTATAAATTATTATACGTTCTCTATAAGTTTTCTTCGGTAAGTAAACTTTAGTTTTTCTCAATTTTCAAACTTTAAACTAAATTACAATACTACAATATCTAGGATGTATTATCTTTCTGACTAGGATTTATTAATTAACTAGCTGCGCCCCGCGGTTCCACCCGCATAGTTTTCGTTTTGTTCCACGGGAACATACTATCGGGATAAAAAGTACCCTATGACTCAATCCTGGTTATAAACTATCTGTGTTCCAAATTTCATTCGAATTCGTTTAGTAGTTTTTGCGTGAACGAGGAACAAAGATCCATCCATCCATTCTCACAAACTTTCCCATTAATTTATAATATTTAGTAGGAAGTAGAATAAAAACATTTGCGTTTTAAATTTGTTTATATTTTTGCTATCTTCAGATGTTGATTTGCTATTTGATTGTTCCCAAGAGACACGGCTGTTCTTAAATTTATGAAGTGAAGTTCTTGCGAAAAACTTTAATGACGCGGGTGAAACTGCGGGGCGCAGCTAGTCAAATTATAAAAACTCTTTTCCCTGTGTCTATCTGTTAACGTTTGATGATGTGATTAGTTATGAGGAAGGGTGCATCGGATGATTAAATTTTCCACTCGATGAAGTGAAACCTATTGGAACTGCAGTTTTCCTTCGTACAATCGAGTAGAGAAATCCATTTCCCATTTTTTTAAATAATAATTGGTTGTCTGTAAAGTTGGTTTGAGGACAATATTTTAACGTGACAACGTCATAACAAAACATTGATGAAATGATTGCATACTTTTATGAATAAAATTGAATCATTTTTTAATAATAAAAGAATAAATACTTGAAATTATACTAGTAAAGAAATTTTTAAAATGCAAGAATAATTAACCTTTATTGCCGAAATTGTTGTTGTAATAAGCAATGAAAACCACATTAACTTTCCACTTCACTTTATAAACAGTCGACGAAACAGTTCACGTGTAGATGTAAGTCGTGTGCTTCCGCTGTCTTTGTTCTCCTCGGATGCATAGGCCAGTTGAGTGGAAGAGAGATAGATGCGGCACAAGCGTACAATGAGCGTAACGGGACAATGTGTCATCCTTTTTCGTGCATGCAGCCGGCGTTCATCGATTTATTAGACGTTGTCACGTCAAAAATAATAGCAGGCTATTGGAAGAAACTTTTCCAAATGTAATGGCTATTGTAAAAAAAATCCGTGGTACTTTTTGAAAATTCATAAATGAGGCATTATTAATTAATTATCAACGTTTGTTTTGTTAATTGACCATTCCCTCCGGCGGTCGACGATCCGCGTCCGAAACAAGGCTAGTCAATGAGGCATTACGATTGGTAGATATCATTAATTTGCTAAATGGAATCGACGAACAAACACAATTCTGTTATCTCTAGCACTGTTCATATTCCGTGGTATGAATTGAAATTACTGGCCTTGTGAGACTATAATTTGTTTAATTGCTTTAAGTAATTTGCAATTCTGGATAGATGTTTGCAATTATTAATATTTCTAGCTATCACTGAATGTAAATTAGATAATTGTTAGGAGCAGGCGAGGCGCTTACCAATATTATCTTAGTATCTGCATCATCATTAAGAACCCATATCGTCCCACTGCTGAGCTCGGGTCTCCCCTCACTTGGAGAGTCCGTGTCTACACAGTGAGACGGTGACTTGGGGGTTAGAGCCTTTCTCATTCTACCTGTATCGTTGAAGCAATGAGCTATTGAGGAATTAAGCAATACTTTCTTAAGGAGGGTTAGGCGATAACAGATTAGTAGATAACATACCTGCCTCTGAAATTCTCGGGTAGGTATGTGGGTTTCCTTACGATGTTTTCCTTCACCGAAAAGCGGGTGATGATTACTATGTTACTAATTTAATAATAATAAATGCGAAAATTTGTGTTTGTCCTCTCTTCACGCCAAAACGGCCGAACAGATTTTGATAAGATTTAGTATACATATACTTTAGATCTCGGAACAGAACATAGAAAACTTTTTATCCTGTATAAATGAACGGTTCCCGTGGGAAATTAGACTACGCAGGTGAAACCGCGGGGCGCTGCTAGTCAAATCATATTTTTGTTAAAAAGAGAAAAGGGGAATTCAAATCATTTATTGAAAGTAGCCAAAAACAAAACACTTTTATATGTCAAAACAACATATAATATAGACGCACATTCATTATTGTGTTCCGGTTTGAAGGGCATTGTTTCCAGCAAAATTACTGGGCATGTGAGACTTTAGAGCTGATGTCTCAGGGTGACGAGCGCAGTGCAATGCCGTGCAGGATTAATTAATAATTAATTAATAATTAATTATTAATAATTAATAATTAATTAATGCAATGTAGGGTTCTGAGTGGTGCTGTGACTGTTATGGGCAAGCGTGGCGCTTACCATCAGATGAACGACTTGCTCGTCTCGTCACTAAATCATATAAAATAAAATATATAGTATAGAGAAAAGTAAAGGTTTGAGTTTTAAAAAGGAAATTTCCTTTCCAAGTGCTGTTTCATGCCTGAATCTCGCACAGGAAAAGGAAACTCCGTTAACTCTACCAGTGCTTTGGAAATACGCCCTTCAGAGATACTCACACTGTACAAGAATGGTCTCAAACAATCAGTTACCAATTAACTATTTAATAATTTCTTTGGCACTGTACCAAATGGGATAGAGGTGCCACATGACACTACAATATTAATATATATTAAGTATGTATGTGCATAGATGTAGATTGTTGAAAGCTCGTGTGCAATGGAGTGGGACAACTCTTTGGTGGGCATTCATGGACGAGTGCGCTAATAACGAACTATCTCATATATCGGTTATTATAGGTGTTAAGCAGAATAATAAAGACATATGTTGCTACGTAACGAGAACAGTAAGTTGTTCACCTGATGGTAAAACACAATATGGCACTTATGGGGCACTGTTTTCAGCGAAATTACTGCCAATATGATACTTTAGAGCCGACGTCTCAGGGTAACGAGCGCAGTGCAGCGCCGCGCAAGATTATACAATGCAAAGTTCTTGGTGGCACTGTAACTGTTATGGGCAGGCGTAGCGCTTACCATCGCGTGAACGACTTGCTCATAACAGCTGCAGTGCCACACAGAATCTGTTGCGGCACTGCACTGCGCCTGCCACTCTGAGACAGGGTTCTAAAGTCTCAAATTACGCTCAGTAATTTCACTGGAAACAGTGCCCTTTAAACCGGAACACAATAATGTTTGCACACTACTGCTTGGCGGATGAATTTATTTATTAAAAGTAAAATTACACTGACTGGATCCTAAGCATGCAAGTTATAATATAATTACCATTCGATGAAATATATTTGTTGTCGGTCGAAATAAGGGTCTACACCCATTATTCCGTAATTAATTGAATGCTAATTGCGTGGATCGCCCACCAAGGGGATAGTCAAGGGAGTCGTTACAAATAACGAGTAACTATACGTTACCTATGTGTCTATCACTCCCAAATGCCTACTCTGTGTATTCGCTGTGACAATCGATGGGTTTACTGTACTGGAGGCCTACCATGACGTCTTATAGCGATTCAATTGAGGACCTAAACTGAGCCGCGTCGCATAATCGTACAATGACGTCTTATTTTTTATGTTGCTGCCGTTTTCAACCTAAACTGGATATAGTTTAGGTTGAAAATGGGTTATTAGCGACTCAATTTAGGTTGGTACCATTTTCAATCTTAACTGGATCCAGCTTAGGTTGAAAATGGCAGCAACATAAAAAATAAGGCGTCACGGTACGATTATGCGACACGGTTCAATTTAGGTCTTCAATTGAATCGCTATAAGAGGTCATGGTATGCCTCCTGTAGTAATACAAAAAACCACAATGGGAACTCTGAACCCGTGTCCACAACACGGATTTGGATAGAAGAGTGTCGTGAAGAGTAAGTCCTTCGCCTGATGGTAAGCGCTACGCCTGCCCATAACAGTTACAGCGCCACCCAAAACTTTACATTGCAATGCACTCGTCAACCTGAGACATCGGCTCTAAGGTCTCATACGCTCAGCAATTTCGCTAGAAACAATGCCTTTCAAACCGGAACACAGTAATGTTTGCACACTACTACTTGGCGGATGAATACCTGGCAAAGGTAGATAGATAGATAGATAAACTCTTTATTGAAACACCACAGAACAAAGAAAACTTAAAACTAGAACAAAACAAATTGGTACTAAACCACAACTAAACACTAGTTTGCCGCAACACAGACGGCCTGCGTATCTAACGTGCCGTGTATGACTCGCCTTATGTCACTTCAGCATCTCATGCCCGGTTCGTGACATCTTCAATGAGCTCGCCACTTATCCACTTGCTGCGGCGATATAAGGACGGGTGTAGTGCGCCGGAGGTCACGATGGACACTTGCCTTAATAAAACTAGCTATGATACATAATAAGCGGTGGTAGCCTAGTGGGAGAACGTCCGCCTTCCAATCAGAAGGTCGTGAGTTCAAATCCCAATGCGGGCACGTACCAATGTGTTTCTGTAAAAACATATGTACGTAATTATCACTCGCTTTTCGGTGAAGGAAAACATCGTGAGGAAACCCACCTACCTACCCGAGATATATTTCGGAGGTATGTTATCCACCAATCGGGACTTGGCCCCCGTGGTGGATTATGGCCTAACCCCCTCACGAAAGTGAGGAGAGACCCGTGCCCAGCAGTGGGACGTTATGGGTTGATGATATGATATATATATGATACATAGCCATTGTGATAATTCAAGGTTTTGTGTTTAAGAGCAATATCTTCTATCAATCGGAATCCTAAGTAATATTATAAACAAGAATGGGAGTTGATACGGTTGTTACGCTTTCACGCCTAAACCGATATTAAAAATTCTTACAATACAATACAATACAATAATACTTTATTGAACACCAGGAGGCCTACCATGACGTCTTATAGCGATTCAGTTAAGGACCTAAACTGGATTCAGTTAAGGTTGAAAATTGCAGCAACATAAAAAATAAGACGTCACGGTACGATTATGCGACACGGCTCAGTTTAGGTCCTCAACTGAATCGCAATAAGACGTCATGGTAGGCCCCCTGAAGCTTAGTAGACACAGTACAATAAACAGGTGGTACAATGGGCGGCCTTATCGCTTAAAGCCATTTCTTCCAGGCAGCCTTTGGATTGCCAGGAATTAAGTCTTAGATATTGCGGCTTGTGGTGGTTAAAACTCAAGACAGAAAATAAAAATAATAAGCAATAATTATACAGGTATAATTAACTATATAATTACTTGTTAGATACTTCTTACTACATTATCAGAGGGTAACATAGGCTATATTTTATCCCAGTATTCCCACGGGAATGGGAACTACGCGGGTGAAACCACGGGGCGTAGATAGTATGTGATCTACTTTATCTGAACAACTTATATGTATGTAATCAACTCGTAATGTAGATATGTGATCAACTCTTTTCGTCACAGCTACGCGCCTCAAGCAAGCATGACGGTGACGGTGTCGTCAGACCGGCGCGGCGAAGCGCTGGTCGCGCAGCGCTGGGGCCCGCCGCGGAAGGTCACCCTGAAGCGAAGCCCTGGGGCTCCGCTAGGTGTCAGCATTGTCGGGGGCAAGGTTAGATTTTACAATTTTTTTACGTGTGACTTACAAACAGGTCATTGTCCCGATGGTAACCCCCTGACCCATTCCAATAGTTAACTTCACTAGTACAGCGCTGGTATTAAATGAATTAACGAAATCATGGCTTTCGATCCAGTTTAGGTTGAAAATGGCAGCAACTGAAGCTGAGCGTGTAATAAGACGCCACGGTACGATTATGCGACGCAGTTCAGTTTTAATCGCTATAAGAAGTCATGGTGGTGGAAGTGTTCCTGCGCTCATTTTTGATCGCTAGTAAACGCTACAAGTGCTACACTTAGCACAGTCTCAAACTAGCAATACTTCATAGTATTGCTACGTAAAATTGCGCTGATGGCCTGTACTGTAGCTAAATTTTGTACTATTGCTACGTCTGCGACGATACAAGTAGTATCAAAATGATATCTTGGGCTGAACAAGACAGATACAACGCTACGAGTGCTACGTGGGCTACGCTTAATCCGATCTCATTTAGTAGTTATTGCTACGCTAAATTGCGCTGTTGGCCTGTGCCGTAGCATCACTTGCTACTAGAGCGGACAAAGACAGTTCATGTTTTAGTTTAATTACGCAATATGATGCTACAAGGGCTACGTGTACTACTTTTTGCGTGATTTCGAAGTAGCGTTTTCACAGTATTGCTACGCAAAATTGCGCTGTTGGCCTGTGTCGTAGCACAACTAGGTAACAATTGCTACGTGTGCTACATAACCCTTCCTTATCAATTTAGCTGTATTCGTGTAAATAAACCCTATGTTCATAGTAATCCTTCAACGATGGACAGAGTTTTATTATAAAATTACTTGTCTAGTATACATAGATGGAAATTTAGTGTGACTGATATCGCTATTTGTCTGCAGGTCGACATTATTTCTAACCGTGAGGGCGAGGAAGGAGAGGAGAAGGCAATATTCGGCATCTTTATCAAGAATGTCGTTCCTGACAGTCCAGCTGGTAAAAGTGGAGAACTGCAGGTTGGCAACACTAATTATTAGACTATTCTCTCCAAATAAACATTATATATACCAATTTGTGAAGGAAATGTCAAAACACAGATCTCACAGATCATATTTAGACTTATTTTTTATTTTTAGTGTATGAAACTTAAGTTTTTGACTTGTAAAAGTGAAATTTTTTTGCCTTGTTGCAATAAAAGATTTGAGTTTTGAGTTTAGACAATGTCAAAATATTATTTTGTCTATTAATATATTTACCTACACGATATCCTTGGTTTTGGTAAGTTCACTGGATTCCATTACATAACATACATACATAGTTACTGATCAAGCTAATAAAAGCGTGTTAAAAAGCTTACTTCTACCTTCGTCCTCAGACGGGTGACAGGATTCTAGAAGTAGACGGCGCATGCGTGAGGTCTGCGCAGCACGAACGCTGCGTCCAACTCATCAAAGCAGCAGGGGACACCGTGACCCTCACTGTTCAGAGTCTGCTCACATGGGTAAGACTGACACCAAGTCATCGGCATTAATGTTATCTTCAGTTTGACTGACTTCAACTCATCCGGATCAATATGATCTTCAGTTGGACTGACTTCAACTCGTTGGAATTAAAATCAACTTCAGTTTGACGGAAACTGAACCACACACAACCACAAGCACTACACTGCGTTCGTCACGCTTAGACATTATTTCTGAAGTCTCTATTGGACTTGCAAAGGAGATTACCGCTACAAGTACAAGAACCTTATCCTTATCCTTTGTCTCCAGAATACAGACTCTTCAGACATTGAAGCGACGTCCCCGACGGCGTCCCCAGCTGTCGCGAGGAAGTCACCTGCCCCCTCGCCTGTTCCGAAGACGCCGCAGCACGAGATCACGGTAACTATTGCAATATCTATGGCAACTATGGCAATATCAATCAGGATTAATAAAATTAATAAAATTTAAGTATCAATCTTTGATTTTATGATAAATGTCACTATTTATGTGAAACCTGCTATTTATAGGATCCTTATAATTATCAGCCCATATCGGCCCACTGCTGAGAACGGATCTCTCCTCATGTTCATGAGGAGGATTCCACCCTCGATTAGTATTATCCCACGGGAACTACTAATTTTTACGAGATAAAAAGTATTCAACATGTTTTTTTTAATGAGTGATGAGACAAGCAAGTCGTACACCTGATGGTAAGCGCTACTCCAGCCATAACAGTTACAGTGCCACCTGGAATCCTGCGCGGCGCTGCACTGCGCTCGTCACCCTGAGACATCGGCTCTAAAGTCTCATATGCCCAGTCATTTCGGTATTCGTCAATTCGCGTTATTTACGGTAAACCACCGTTCGATCTTTCTCTTGTGCATGTTTTTTTGGAAGTGATCGCTCTTAGCGATAAGATCGCCCATTGTGACACTAAGTGTTAAATTTGATTTGTTTTAGTTTTTAAGGTTTGTTTGTTCAGTCTTGTTTCAATAAAGAGTTTATCTATCTAGATAGATGCATAGATAAATAGATACTTTATAAAATAGAATAGAATACGTTTATTGTTAAAAACTGTGTAGGTACAAAACAATATTGTGGTCTTAAAATTTAAAAAAGGTCCAACAGCCTGTCCATTTCGAACATACAATAATTATTTTAAACATGTGGTAACATTATACAATATTAATTTACAGTTAGGCCAAAGTAGCAATAACTTCTTTAAATTCTTAATAAATACAAACTATTAAAACATATTAATTAGTGTTAAAATATTCATCTAAACTATAAAAAGTCTAGGTTAATAACCATATTTTCAACCATCTATGCATTTATCTATCTATAGGAATAGAACACTTTATGCGTATGTGTTTCCCTTCAAGTCTTATTTATTTATTTATTTAATACTTTATTGCACAGATTAACTAACTAGTACAAATGGCGGACTTAACGCTAAGAGCATTTTCTACCAGTCAACCACCCATAGTGAAGGAGAGACGGTCGGACGGTCTTCAAGTCGAGAGTGAATAGGTATCTTCTAGGCAAGCATGCTCCACCATCGACCGCGCCAACACTTAACATCAGGTGACACTGGGATCAAATGCTTGCTTATTCTGCCATTAAAAAAATCTATCTGTCTATTATCATTAATTATATGGCCCTAATGAGAGAGATTCAAATAAACATTGAAAATCATATATGGATCTTATTAGCTCGGTGTAGAACTATTGTCATTAATCAGATATGATTACCTATTGAAAACTTTAATTTGATTAGCAGTCCGTAATATGGCAACACAATAAAGGAACTACAATTAAAAAAGATCAAACAAAGCGCCGAAAGTGCTTCGTGTTTAACTTAATAACTCGTTACTTAGCCTTGCTTGTCTCTCTTTGAAATTTCAATGTGAGCCGCTATATTTTAAAACTTTTAGATCAATCATGCTCATATATAAACACAAAACATTATTGTAAACTATTTTTTTACCAAATATCATGAAAATCAGATCAGTTTGTCAATACAGCAGTGCGGGTTCGCACGCCAGGCGTGTTTTCGCTTGCCGTAAAATTTGCTAATTTTGTTAAATTAAATATAAGAAAAAAGAAGAAAAAGCTAAAAAAGAGAAGAAGAGAAAAGAAAGAAAATAAATCTTTGTCTGGAAGAGATCGCTCTAAGCGGTTGAATGGCCCATTGTGACACTAATTGTTAAATTTGATTTGTTTTAGTTCATAAGTTTTCTTTGTTATGTAGTGTTGAGTTTATCTATCTATATTCACGAAATTTTAGTTTTTTACTAACTTAACCCAGTTCAATTTAAAATTAATTTTTAAGAGATTTACAGACAAACAGCACAGGGCGGTGCTGGCTTACACCCAAAAAGTCCAAAGTCTCTAAAAATTTTAAACAACAAAACACCTACTTTCAACGCTGGAAGCTTTATAATTACTAGAAACCCTTCATGCCTTAATATCTATCCGCAGATAACAGTTACATCGGAACCCGATCCACCACCAGAGCCAGAAGAACAACAACCCGAGCCTCCAGCGGAACCCACTACAGTGTACAGCGACTCGGAGAGTTCTGATGAAGAGGATGAGCGAGAGCTTCAAGGCAGGACTTACTCCGACAAGGGTGTTGAGGCGAGTGTAACCTTGGGGAACCAAGAAAGAAAATTTCAGTGGCATGACATAAATAAGAATCCAAACGTATGATCTAAAATAAACATTTTCTATAGATCTAGAAGATGCTAGACGATTCTAGAAGAAGAAAATAATCACATTATCAGCATCTTTAATTCTCAGCAAAAACAACTTGGGTATCTCCAAGCTTAAAAGGAACAGGTCACATAAAATAGCAGCCAAAGCGCAGCCATGTAAGGCGAGAAAAGAGAAAAAAAGAAAAAAAAAGGGAAATACATAAAAATAAAAGAAAAAACCATGTTTAAAGAGTTTGTTTATCTATCTATTATATAGAAAGGGTCGCCGGACACATTATTGGAATCTCTGATACTATCTACCAATAACATCACAGCTGTGTAGCTTACCGTCTCAGATTGTCACCATTCTACTTTGTTCTTGACGATTCTCCTTCTCTCTCCCTCTAGATCGACCGAGCTTCAGCCGGAGCCGTCAAGCGCAGTAAAGAAGAGAAGGAGGCGGACCCAGAGCAAGACGACGACTTCGGATACACGACCAGTGAGTGGAAAGATACATTGTTCACTTTAATCAACTTCGCGTTTTACTTCGTACACGTTTACGTTTACGCGTGTGTTATGGAGCATAATAGGTAGAATTTGAACTAGAGTTCAACAAAATTCTCTGAACTTCATTTTGATCAACTTTACTTTGCACTTCGCCGATGTTTAATTTAAGCTTGACTCGTGACGGTGGAGTATAATAAGTAGGACTTTAACCTAAACTTCAACAATAACTACTTCTTCAAACTTTACATTGACTTCATACGTTCCTTCGTCTATTTTTACTTCTACGCATGTTACATGAAGCTTAACAGGTGGGACTGCAACCGACTTCAACTTCAATTGATTGATGAAGTTTAATTGAAGTATTCGAACTTCACTTTGAACAACATTAATTTTTATTTCCTTGTAAATTTACTTTCGCGCGTGTTTAATACTGTACTGTATTGCCATTATCGATACATTAAGTCATTATAAAAATAAAAATAAAAATAAAAAAACGTCATACATTACTAAAACGTAGAAGATTAAAATTAGCAATGACATATTTTTTTTATATACATTTTTTAAAGCATACAGGGAAAACCTACGTTATTGAATATTATATTTGAGTTTTTCTGTATGTGGATTATACAGCAATCATTAACACAGTCAAACCCGTTCCTATATAATATATTTTTGTCCCCGAATCCAGCCCAGAAATCTCTGGAGCTTTTTCCATATTAAACGGACTTAATATGGAAATATATACAAAAATATGGCATATTCAACGGACAAACAAAGAGAGGGAAAAATATTTGAGCTCATCTGTCACTCTTGGATATTGTGTCAGACCAACCTTTGCGTTACAAATGTCAAGAGCTTTTTATGCTTTGTGTTTAACTTCGCTTGTTTGTGGACGAAGGACCGAATTTGGTGGTAATTTTGGTGTTTGACTTGGGCTTAGCAATGTAGGACTGAAGTATTCAATTCTAAGTATCTTTAATATTTCAGATTCAGAAGGCACTCATTGTTTTTCTGGATTCAAAATACCTACTTACATCTATTTAGGAAAACTCGGTAAATTTGGACGGCGTAGTATTTTTATTTTTTGTGTTTTAAGTTTGGTGTCTGCTAGGTATATAAATGTTATAACAACTAAGTACTGTGGTAGGTAGTCGCCAGAAGGCGATTGAGCAGTTTGCCTCCGTCCATTATTACTGTAACTGTTATGGGCAGGCGTAGCGCTTACCATCAGGTGGACGACTGGCTCGTCTCGTCACATTGTCTAATAAAAAAAAGTGAAATGAATATTAAAAAAAAAGTTTTTTTCAAGTTTTACCTATACACGACCCAAGACATAACCTTTCTTATAAAATAATCTTATCTTATATTTCGGGTAATAAAATAACAATGTTACACATCGACAACGCGAACGACAAAAAATTAACAAAGTTGCCCGGATAATTTGGAAAAACTGAAAATGTTTTTTTCTGTAACATTTTTGTATGAACTCACGATTTGAAATTTCAGTGTTTGCAATCTTCAGCTATTCTTTAGTAACATAGTGGTTATTAATTTGGGAAATGCAGGAATTCCGCGAGTGGAAACGCAAAGCGCAGATGGTATTTAATTAAAAAATAAAACACTAACTAAGGCACATTTTCTGTTACCTGTCCTCGAACGTGTCCACTTGATATTCCAAGCCTCACCAGGCGCAGGATTATGCCAGCCTCGTTATAGACAGAAACACGGGGATTTAGAACTTTGAAATGGATTTTTTAATTAATGCTAAAACATTCAAAATCTCTTCCCCATGAGGGAGGGACAAGCGAGAAAGAGAGAGACAACAAATATGGTGCCGTAATTACATACGTCATAAATACAGCTGACATTTATTTATGCCTAAAATGGTTTGAGCTTATAAGTCAAACGTTTCTCAGGGCACTGTTTCCAGCGAAATTCTTATTCCATGCAGTTCATTTTATGGCCTGAAACTGAACGGCCTAGATTGGCAGCACACACTCATAAATGACAAACGTGACGTGACGTCACTCAAAAATAGACTTCAGAGAATTATGAGAGAGAAAGAGAATGAGATGGAGCTATATACACTCGCATAAATGCAAACAAATTGTTCCTATCTTTTTGGATAAATGTCTCTAGTCGACTTATGAACGCTGAGCGATATTGGCGGTGACAGTTAGCAGGGTATTAAGCTGGATGGATTTAACTGTTCGTGGTGAGGTTCCCGATAGGGGCTTGCCTCTGTATAGTCCTCTACCAGCAAGCTTTTTAACACATTCACTGCTGCCAGCTGAACTGCTTTATTTTTTTTTGGGCCTTTTGCGAACCTTCACACAATTTGTATGTTTACTGGTGTTGTGTCGTAACTAAACTCAATCAGATGTGCAGGCGCACAAACCTGTTGTGATAAAATTGACAATACAGTAGTGCGGGTTCGCACGCCAGGCGTGTTTGCGCCTGCCGTAAAATTGTTAAAACACAGACGTGTGTGTGTGTCAGCAGTGAACGTGCCGATGTTCCTTACATCCAAATCCCATGCTCATATTTTCTGCTTCTTCCTAAAAGGTTATTTAGGTTGTTCGCTGTTGTGTGCAGTTGTGTCAGAATAAATGTTTTTTCTTTCTTTTTCCTATTTACTTTGATGATTATTATTATTATTATAATGTATCTTTTCACGCACTGATTTTCGATTATTTAATTTATTTTTGTGTTTTTTTTATGTGCATGATCAGTTATTACTATTATTTGTAAAAATATTAAAATTAAATTAAATTTGACACTTTATATGATTAATAATAAATGGTGACATATAATTATATTATTATACTGATTTTGACAGTTTTTTGTTTTTATTTCCATAGAACTGTTTTTTTTTTGTTACTAAGAATTGAGACGAGCTAGTCGTTAACCTAATGGTAAGCGCCATGCCTACCTATAACAGCGACAGTGTCACCCAGAACTTTCCACCGGAAATTTTTTTTTGTTAACTGTGCGGTATTCCCGGTCCCGGTTGATATCGATTGACCTCTGTCAATCGATATCAACCGGGACCGGGAATAGAATAGAATGAGGTATAATGAATGAGGTTATAGAATGAGGTAATAGGCCTCTGCCTATTACCTCATTCTATAAACAAATAACTTTCATTCGTTTACAATTATTCTAGTCAACTCACATACTCTAATGCAACTAGCAACAGTATCTTTTAACGACTTCCGCTCCGAAAATAGTGAACAGTACAGTATCCATAGAGTTGGGCGAGTCCGCGATCTTTTAATCGATTGTATCGATTGTTCAATCATCTCGATGATTATCTCTCGCAGTCGAATTTAAGTGAATCCGAGTTATTTTTAAACATTCCAAATTAAATAAGTAGAAAGGAAATAGCAGTGGTAGCCTGGTGGGAGAATGTGCGCCTTCCAAGGAGTAGGACGTGAGTACAAATCCAAATGCTTTTCGGCGAAGGAAAACATCATGAGGAAACCCACATACCTACCCGAGAATTATATCGGAGGTAGGTATGTGATCCACCAATCCGGACTTGGCCCCCGTGGTGGAATAGGGGCCTAATCCTCCTCACGAAAGTGAGGAGAGACCCGTGCCCAGCAGTGGAACTATAAGGGTTGTTAATGTTGATTGATTTGAAAAAATATACGAAACGTAATTCTCTCTCTGTCTCTCTTTCTATCTTGACTAACTCATATCTCCCTATTAACTTCCATTCAGCTCGCCCAATCACATATTTCGTAACGCATTCACCAGCTTACTACAAATCAAGCGTGCTTAAAGAAATTTTACTTCAAACTTCAACTGCGATTGTTTAAAGTTCTGTCACGTAGCGAGATATATTAGAATCGATTCTAATTTCGCACCAAAAGCGATTCTCTCGATTTTCTTAACATTTCTCGCATGTCTAGTGTATAGCGGAGTAGGTGGAGAGTAGGGCACCTGCTCGCATTGTTTATGCCTCTCGACCTCGCCCACAAATAGATTCTCTATCGATTCAATATAAAACTTTCTGTGTGGATTAGATATGTGACGAATGTAACATCGTTTTTGGATTTGTTTCATGGAAAAGTTAAAGTTTCTACGAATTTTTGACAAAAGTAACGTGACAGACGAACAGACAGATATGAGTTATCAAATGCTAATAAATAACAATTCTTTATTGCACTCCATGACATACAAGCAAAAGTAAAAATATCTTATCAATCATCATCATCATCAACCCATAACGTCCCACTGCTGGGCACGGGTCTCTCCTCACTTTCGTGAGGAGGGTTAGGCCATATTCCACCACGGGGGCCAAGTCCGGATTGGTGGATAACATACCTACCTCCGAAATATTTCTCGGGTAGGTATGTGGGTTTCCTCACGATGTTTTCCTTCACCGAAACGCGAGTGATAATTACGTACACATGTTTTTACAGAAACACATTGGTACGTGCCCGCACTGGAATTTGATCTTATCAATGGGCGGCCTTATTGCTAAACAGCAATCTCTTCCAGACAATCTTTGGATGAACCGGATTTTTGACTAATTTGTTAGTCAATGACATAGTTTACAAGTAAAAGTCTAGTCTCGTCACTTAGTCAAATAAAAATAAAAAAGTCTATAGAATTTATGAAAAATTATATTCGCTGGATTCTAAACATAAGAATTTAGCTTTACACTATTTTCAACACGAGTGAAACTGCAAGGCGCAGCTAGTTTTCTATACCGATAATAAAATAGAAATGTCTGTCTGTGATTTCAAAATAAATTTCAAAAACTAAGTTAATTTTGCTATTTATATGGTTCCTAATAATAAATGACCGGCTTTAGAATCTTTGTTTATCTGAAATTTTGTCTAGATAACACAAATTTAAGACTTATATGGTTTTCTCATTGATGCCATTCTCAAAACTGGACCAAATTGAAATGGGACCACCAACTATCAAATAAAAAAAGAACCATCAAAATCGGTTCACCCAGTCGGAAAGTTCTGAGGTAACAAACATAAAAAAACAGCCGAATTGATAACCTCCTCCTATTTTTGGAGTCGGTTAAAAATGCTGTAGAATTGAAAGCCTCCTCCTTTTTTGTAGTCGGTTAAAAAGACTCCGAAACGTCTCAACGGATTCCAATGATATTTGGAACACATATCTTAAATCCGGGAATACAATTTATAATACTTTTTATCCTATAATAAGTAACGGTTCCTACGGGATAATAATCAACGCGAGTGAAGACGCAGGACACAGCTAGCACGTACATAAATCTAAATATTTACAACCATTAGCAATCGATATTTTATTTTCCATTAGTTTACGATTGCATATCGATCAAAATGATATTTTGTCGATCACGCCTACGGGGCGATATAGTTTTATCTATTCAAAATTGTTTTTCCCACTTTACCACTGAATCACTTTACCCGGGGTTTAACCGAGTTTAAAACTAGGAGGTTATCAATGTAACTGTACTTTTTTTTTCTTTTTTCTATTATCATTGTCACCTCAATCAAAAGCAATAGGGTACTTCCCATTGAACTAGAACCATGAAATTTAGCAAGAAGTCTTACAGCGAGTGTATAGGAAAAAATCAGAAAACCGTAAATAACAAACAAATAACAAAAAAAACCTAATTTACCTATTTAGAAAAAAGATTTACACATTTAATAATTTTATGTTTAAAATACACCTTGCTATTCAGCGTGTAAACGGAGAACGAATCGCTAGCAACTGTATTGAATCCCCGAACTCAGCAATTCACCTTACGGCTTTCATAAACATATTTTATTGACCCGTAAACCAGCTGCAAACGTGTAAACACAGAGCTACATGTATTTCTGTTTTTGGGAGACACACTGGATGTGCGTTTGGTGAACTACAAACACAGTAAAAAAAAACTATAATAATTTAATAATAATCTGTAATCTGCCTGTCTCCACATTGTAATGCCCTAGTGGGTGCATAAATATGACGCTATAATAATTATTATGACCTGTATAACATAATTATAAATAAATGAATTTAAATTTGTTTTTTTTTTTTTTTACATACAACAACAAACGCAACAACAATAATCAACAACCATCTATCGATTTTGTCAACAATATAAATAAAACTAATGATATAGGCATAACGAACAAACATTACTGTGTTCCGGTTTGAAAGGCACTGTTTCCAGTGAAATCACTGGGCGTATGAAACTTTAGAGCCGATGTCTCAGGGTGACGAGCGCAGTGCAGTGCCGCGCAGGATTATGCAACGCAAAGTTCTGGGTGGCACTGTAACTGTTATGGGCAGGCGTACCACCAGATGAACGACGAGCACGTCTCGTGAATCAGCCGAATTAAAAAAAAAACTAAAACACAGACGTGTGTCTTTTCAGCAGTCAGCGTGTTAAAAATATGATTGTGGAGTTGCCCCTAAACTGACAGAATTAACCAAAGCACTGATAGAATTAATGGAGTTTCCTTTTCTGTGCGAGATTCGGCCATGAGTCACCACTTGATAGGGAAATTTCCTTATACAAACTCAAACCGTAATCAGTTACTCTTACTTATTTGATTTAATTCTTCTCTATATATAGGACTTGTGGAAGTGCAACCTACTTATAATAAATTATTAGAGTTTTGTAAAGCTCTAGCCAATTGCAAGCTTGCCAAACAAAGTTCAAAAGTACATGAACGTAAGCTTTTGGCAAACATGCGTGCCAGCTTGTCCACCCGTGTGTCACACGGGGCGCGAGATCGCTTGATAGCGTTCGTTCGCATATTCAATGTATTTTATTGTTGCATTTTTTGTTAGTATCGGATGAAAGGAGCAGGTCGGTGTTTTGATGGTAAGCGCCACTAATTGGACTGGTGTTCATATTTATTTTAACGTTTTGGGTTATCATTTTAAATTATTTGTTTGTCCTGTAAAATAGTTATTTATATTAATCCGTTTTGGGAATGCGCAATTTGTCCTACTTATATAATATGATATAAATTACAATGCGATTTTGAACCTTAACTACACCGGTGTACAAAATAAGTTAAATTAACGAGACGAGCCAGTCGTTCGCCTGATGGTAAGCGCTACGCCTGCCTATAACGGCTACAGTGTCAACCAGAATTTTCCATTACAAAATCCTGCGCGGCACTGCACTGCGCTCGCCACCCTGAGACACCGGATCTAAAGTCTCATAATGATGTCCACTAATTTCGCTGAAAACATTGCCCTTCAAACCGGAACACAGTATTGTTTGCACACTACTGCTTGGCCGATGAATATCTGGCAAAGGTTTAGTACTTCCCCAGGCGGTCTCTTGCAGAAAAGGCCTCCCACTACAAATTAATGTAGGCACCTGTCTGTGTGATTGTGACGCATAATTATATTTTTATTTAAACCACAAAAAAATGTATTTATCCTTATTCACGTTTGTAAACATCTAAAAA
This sequence comes from Campaea margaritaria, assembly GCA_912999815.1. Lineage (NCBI taxonomy): Eukaryota > Metazoa > Arthropoda > Insecta > Lepidoptera > Geometridae > Campaea > Campaea margaritaria. The sequence goes on from OU538812.1 coordinate 7,912,771, forward strand.
TAAACCGCCGACATTGTTATAAAATATCCTTTTCATTTCTACCAAATTCTTGCTTTATTCCTCCAAAACAATTGTTTTACCTCCGCCATTACTCACGCGTGAATTTTTTCACTTCATTTACCTGTCTTCCTCGAAAACAAACGTTTTTACCCTCCCAAAAGGAATTCCTCCAACGGATGACATTAAAATATGAACTTTATCACCTTAAAAATAAAAGATAATTCCAAACTCAAGACGTTTTGAAGAATTCACAAACGCAGAAACCCCAAATTGCGAGGCGGGAAAACTTCCAAGTCAAGGTTTCCATATTCGAAAGCACTCCAAAAGGGTACGTCATTCGATAAACGACTTCTACGGCTTCATTTTATGGTTCAAAAAAGATTGAAACTTTTCGGGAAGCCTCAATAATGCTTTTACCTTCCTCGTTAAAGTTCAAATGTGAACCTCAAGTCGTCGTTGCTAAGGTTGAATGTTGTTTGGACAGTGAATGTCTTAGGTCTGGAATCCCTGATTATTTTTCTACCACGTGGTCAGTTATCCCTCAGTGCCGTTGCGAAAATGGCTGAGGACGGACGCTTTCCTCGCGCGGATTTTTCCGTTTTCGTAATTTTATTTACGTAAATGTTTTAGCGAAGTGGATTGTGATTGTGATGCGAAATAACGGATTGAGAATGAAATGTGCTAAACTGGATTGGGTGTAAAGGATTCTAGTGCACGTAACGTTTTGTTTTGGTATTTGATAAAACAATTAAAATTTAAATAATCATCTTCCAATGCCTTTCAAATTAAACTACTACATACTGGTACTATTTGATCTATACTCTTTGGATTTTTATTGTATTTTTTTTTTAAATTTCACATTGTTGCGCTACGCACATTATAGAAAAAATTTCATTCAATTAGTTAAAGCCGTAAGTTAAACTACGTATTATTAACTAAGCAACCCTAATGACGTTTAAAAATAACGTTCACGTTTAACGTCTAACGTTTTCAAAATTAAATTTAAAATACACATGTAAAAATATATTAATTATATAAAAAATTATATAAAAAATATTAAAAAATAAAAACACGTCACCAAATTATGAAGCAGCATTACCATTATTTTTTGTTACAAAAAGATGTAAACATAATACATTATCAAATTGAATCCAGAAATTATTCATGCGTATTTTTAATTGGTTTACCAAACAAAACGGTAAAACCCTAAAATTGAGGAAATTCGTCCTAAATTTAATTTAACATAGAGTTTTCGGCCCCTAATTATTGATTTAGTACTCTTTTACAAACTAAATATGAACAGGGGCCTCACCACGAACAGTTAAATCCATCCTTAATACCCTGCTAACTGTCACCACCAATATCGCTCAGCGTTCATAAGTCGACCAGAGACATTTATCCAAAGAGATCGGAACAATTTGTTTTCATTTATGGGAGTTTATACAGCTCCATCTCATTCTCTTTCTCTCTCATTCTCTGCAGCCTATTTTTGAGTGACGTCACGTCACGTTTGCCATTTATGAGTGTGTGGTGCCAATCTAGGCCGTTCAGTTTAAGGCTTTAAAATGACCTGCATGGAATAAGAATAAGTACGTGGTTACCCCCCTGGAAACAAAACATTATGGAGTTTTCCATACATATGCTAGGTACTCAGGACCTTAATTCTGAGAAACCAATTGTAATATAAATTGTGCGTTCCAAAATTTTCCCTTGATCGCTTGGCCATCCGTGAATTTTTTGTTTGGTATTTCACATTCATAACAATTCACAATTCATTTATGAATAGCACACGTGTCGTATGAATACATTTATATTTCCCAGAAATTTAAATGGCAGGCCAGGTAAGTACAAAGCATCTTTAGAATTATGAAGAGAATTGAGGCTTCATGAAGACCAGAGTTCTAAAATTTATTGCTCTTGAATCTGAGAGAGGTTTAAAGTCTCCAAATTTTTATACCTCTACATTTAAATACACTCTTTTGTCTTATTAGAACTGTATAGGTTGTTATTTACTTGCTTTTCCTTTACAAGGGGGAGGTTTGAGATCTCAAAAATTTAAGACCTCTATAGATTTACCCCCTTATTCATAAAAAGTTATGTGACGTTTCATAAAATCGCGCGCTACAATTTTGTACTGCGCAGTACTAAGTGACGTTCGATAACTTTTTATAAATAAGGGGGTTACTCTTTTGCCAAATTAGAGGAGTGAAAATGGGCACTTACTCCGTTTTACCCTACAAGTGACTTCTCAAAGCTAATTAGCTATTAAATTATCCCTCTGAGAGGCCCCGCTCGATGATTTATTGAATTTATTATTTTTACTGCTTTAGCGGAATATATACATAAGTTAAGAGGTACTGATGCCGTCGGATGTATTTTATGGGACATATTTTTCCGGTAATTCTTTTCGGTTTTTTTTTTAAACAGTTTTAGTGACATGAACGAAACTGAAAGAAACAGATATTCAAGGAACTTAACTAAATGAAACTTAGCTGAATAATCAGGTCTCTGACTTACCATCAGGTGGACCGCATGCTCGTTTACCACCTGTTTTATAAAAAACTAGCTGTTTTCTAGGTTAAAAACCACCATGTTAACTAGGAATAGCTGAATATCGTGAAAAAAAACAAATGTAAAATCGTGAGTTCATCCAAAAATCTCATAGACAAATCCTATTTTTCCCAAATTTTCCAATTTACCGGGCAACTTTTCCTATTTTTCTCTTCATAAGAACCTTTCTCGAACATCAACGCATATTTAAAAAGAAGAATTAGCGAAATTGGTCCAGCCGATCACGCGTGATGCCGTACCAAGGAAAATAGGGATTCATTTTTATATATTACTAGCTGCGCCCCGCGGTTTCACCCGCGTAGTTCCTGTTCCCGCGGGAATATGGGGATAAAAATAAATTTCAACCTTCTAACTTCAAAAATGACGAAACTTCCATACAAGCTTTCATCCCCTATTTCAAACCCTTACAATGCTTTTTCGCGATAAAAAGTACCCTATGTCCTTTCCTTGGCTCTAGACTATCTCTATACCAAATTTCATTTCAATCGGTTCAGTAGTTTAGGCGTGAAAGAGCAACAGACAGTTACTTTCGCATTTATAATATAAGTAGGGACTAGCTGTGCCCTGCCACGCTTCGCTGTGGCACATTCCCACATTCTCTGATATGTCACTGATAAAAAAAATTGATAAAAACAATCCTCGATGCGGATTATATATCATGCTAAAATTTCAGCTCGATCGGTGCAGAACTTTTTGAGTTTTTGAAGCGTACACAAACCAACATAACATTTTTATATATATATAGAAGATATAAGTATCAAATAGTGACGCTATAGTGCGATCCAGGACATGGAAATGGAATAAAAAAAAACAAAAAGTGTACTATTGTCAATTTTAATAGCTTAATTTATCTACTCACCTGTCCCTTCTATCAAATTTGCTAGCCTCTGAAAATCAGAGGTTAATACCCCCAAAATAAAGGACGTTTCATACCGGGTCGGCACCCATACCCTTCTGTCAAGTGGCCATTGATGGGGATAGTACTTCTGGACGAAAACGACCCTTCTTTGGGCCATTTAGGTCCTCGAGAGCCAAAAGTGTGTGTCGGCACGATTGGAGGGCTTGTAAAGAAGGCTTCTGATTTCTTGGATAATGGATAATTTGGGGTGAGAGAGTTAACTTCAATTAACGTTTCATGGGTAAGTAATTAAAATTATTGTAAGTACATTGTAAGTCGCCAAGTATTTATATACTAGCTGCGCCCCGTGGGTTCACCCGCGTAGTTCCTGTCCTCGTAAGAATACGGTTATAAAACATAGCCTAGGTTATATGCTGATAATATAGCTTGCAATTGGTGAAATAATTAAAAAAAATGGTTTATTGGTTTAGGCGTGAAAGCGTAACAAATAAATTTACATTCGCATTTAAGGATAAGTAAGCAATAATAAAACCCTTTCACAAGTCAAACATTTAAGTCTCACATACGTAGAGAAGATTTGGTCGCGTTGGTTTTGCAAAACATAACTTTCACGATACACAACGTTAAAAGTATCCGCAGACGCACTCGAAGATAAATCGCGACGCGAATACTTAGTGACATGCGACGCGGTTTCAGTAAATAGGTACTGAAACCGAAAACCTATATCCCATATTATTATATCTTCATGATTACTTTTAATGAAGATCAGTGGAAATAATTTTAGGGTTATTGTACCTTTTTTTTTTTTTTTTTTTTTCCCGGGGAAATGCATTAGGCATACCATCCGGCCCCGGGGGGGGCGGGGTGGTTATGTGAGACTCCCCCGCCAGCTGGTCTGGCGGGGTTTACCCACTAAAACCCCGGGGTGTTCTCCTCTCCGCATTATGGAGGTGGTTACGGGTTCGCACGGCGCTTCTGCGACCACCTCTGCGGGCGCCCTCCCGGGCTCGCCACGTGAGGCTTGGGCCTCTTTCTCCGCTGGGTGCGTCCCGGAACACACGGGCCGCACCTCAGCTCGGGACTTCTAACTTGGGCGTTGGACCCCCGATCCGCGGCCCAAAAGTCCCCGTTATTGGTCCCTCGCTGTGCCCTCTGCTGATCAGAGGGACACGCGAAGGACCTCTTCTCGCCAGGTTATTTGCTACGGCCACCAATTCCCCTAGGAGAATTGCTGACCGAACCCCAGGGTGCACCGTCCCAGCTGCTGCCCTTCCCTCCGGATGCAACGCATCAAGAGGGACGAACAACAGCCGGGCACTCAACAGTATAATTAAGTCTGAATTCGGTTAGCTATTGAAATGCGTTATTGTATTTGTATACTTAATATAAGATATTGTTTTTTTTGACGTGTAAAAGTGCAATATTTTGCCTATTTACAATAAATTATTTGAGTTTGAGTTTGAGTTATAGCTGAAAATAGCTGTCATATTCTATGATTTTGACAGTTTTTCAATAAATATGTTTGGCCTCAAAAGAAGCTGAACATATCCATAATTCTGAAATCCTATTCTACGAAAAAAAAACAATATTTGTGTGTGTGCTCAAAAAAGTTAACGGAAGTTTGTTTTGAGAATTAAGCATCCGATTACATCAACTTTTTTTTTTAAGTAAAACTTCTTTACACACGCTTGATCCGGGGAGTGAGCTGGCGAATGCGTTACAAAATATGTGATCAGGCGAAGCGAATGGAAGTTGAGAGAGAGATATAAGTTAGTGAAGATAGAAAGAGGGAGAGTTACGTTTCGTGTATGTTATTAAAAATTACTAAAAAAAAAAAAAATTTTTTTTTGTAGGTTTCTTTCTACTATGTGTCCCAGCACATATTTCGTTTCTATCAATCTGGTTAACAATAAAATGAATTTTCGTCATGTCAACAAAACAAATTAAAATTTGATGTCTTTCTTCTCAGTAATGAAATAATCAAAGTTTCCTCAACTGGGTCAGAACTGTAAATTAATTCCCAGTAAACTTCATAGAGACAGATGAGAAGGATTCCCGGCCGGTGACAATTGACCTTAATTGCTCACTAACCACTGTATGGCTTTCAAGAAACTTTGAGATGGGTTAATCAAATTTTACCTGACTTCAGAATGATGTTCTGAATGCGACCGGTTTTTGACCGACTTCATTGCGGGTTGTGGGTATTGTCTTCGAAATGTCAGAAAATATGAGAAAAAGTTTTGTTTATTTAAACTCAAACTCAAATCATTTATTGTAAATAGGCAAAATATTGCACTTTTACACGTCAAAAAAAAAAAAAATCTTATACATAAGTATAGAAATACAAAAAAAAAAGAAAAAAATTATTTATTAATATAGCACAGCCACATGGTACACATTAACACTTAATTATATGAGTAACCAATCCGGACTGGGCCCCCTTGGTGGATTATGGCCTAACCCTCCTCACGAAAGTGAGGGGAGACCCGTGCCCAGCAGTGGGACGTTACGGGTTGATGATGATGATGATGATATGAGTATGGGCAAGGTACAATTCTGATGTGTACGACAAGCACGGATTACGTAACATTGTCTTTATTGTCTCAAATCTGCAGGATTTCTGTAAAAAAATCCTTTGTTAAAAGTGTTTTAGTTTTAATTTTGTAACTATAATTCGGAGACCAATTTTTTAAAATTTTCCGACAATTAAAATTGTGTTGCCTTTCTTTTAAAACGACTTCAAAAAAGGAGGAGGTTATCAATTCGTCTGAATTTTTTTATATTTGTTACCTAAGGACTTTCGACTGGGTGAACCGATTTTGATGATTCTTTTTTTATTACATCTAAAATCCAATAAATACAAGGTTTCTTTTGTAGAGCCATTATTAAATCTGAAACTAGATTATTACAAAAATAAATCTAAAATATAATATTAAAGTGATACCTTATAAACATTTTCCTATCAACCATTAAATTAAGTGGCTTAACCTAGGTTATAAGTTCATAGCAAAGAAATCAATTACGTAATGCGTAGATGACGAAGTTACCTAGTGCACTTATAATAATTGAGTTTAAGATTATCCCGTGGCTTAAAAAGGTCATACTGTATACGTAGGTAGGTTATTACACGATAATACTCTAGGTGTGTTTAAGTCACGAGTGAATGGTTATTTTCTAGGCGCCTTTAACAACATCGCCGCTTCCCAGGTTAAGTTGAAGTCATAAAGTCACGTAATAAAAAAAAAAGAATCATCTAACAATGTTTTTATTTTTTGTTCTGTCTGTTTGTCTGTCTGAATAGGCTCCGGGATGTCTCAATGCATTTTGATGATATTTTAGTATATAAAATTATGAATACTATAGATCCCGCAATCGAATATAGGACACTCTTTATCCTATTAAATTAAAAAAAAAGGTTTCCATTGGATTATAGTTGACGCAGGTGAAACCATGGGACCCAGGGGTGGTCGTGGAAGCGCAATTGCGAGCCCGCGTCCACCCCAACATGCGGAGAGGAGAACATCCCGGGGTTTTTAGTGGGTACACCCAGTCAGCGCGCTGGCGGGGGAGCCCCACATAACCAGCCGGCCTCCCCCCGAGGTCAAGGTATGAATAAGGTTCATTCCCCCGGGTTAAAAAAAAAAAAAAAAAAAAAGGTGAAACCATGGGGTCCAGTTAAGTAATAAACAAGTATGTACATAAATATAATAAAATTTTACTTGTACTCCCTGCCAATATTCCCAATATCACGGGTAAACTACACCGACAAAGCAAAATTGCGACTCATTGCGAAGGAAACAAACCTCTGCAGTCTCTATTGCTTATTTATCTCTACATCGAAATGGGATCGCGAACACTATCAAACAGATTGCTTTTAGGGAGATCACCCACGGCGACTTCTTGCAGCGATACAATCGCTACATGACCGCGATACAGTGGCGATGCTGTCGCTTGTCGTACACCTTCGCCCACGTAACTAATATTTGCGTCGCAACAGACGCGAAACAGCATCGACAAAAAAAAAAAAAAAAACCAGCCATGCAGTAGTGTGCAAACATTACTGTGTTCTGGTTTGAAAGGCATTGTTTCCAACGAAATTACTGGGCATATGAGAATTTAGAGCCGATGTCTCAGGGTGACGAGCGCAGTGCAGTGCCGCGCAGGATTATGCAATGCAGTTTTCTGGGTGGTGCTGTGATTGTTATGGGCCGGCGTAGCGCTTACCATCAGGTGAACGACATGCTCGTCTCGTCACGCAGTCAATAAAAACATAAAAAAAAATAAAAAAATAGTTCAATGGTTCACATCTGCCAGGCGTCTCGCAACGGCTCAAATTTTCTTTGTTGACCGGACTAAACCATATCGAATAACCTGCTCCTTCCGACACTCAGTAACTGAACAACTCAGTACAAGAACTCTTGAAACTAACTAACAAAACTCTAAACAGTTTACTAACTAACTTTGTAACCTCGTAACCCAAAACTAATAAAACTTGCGAAGAATGCTCCAATTAACGTTAGTTATTTATAAAGAATGCCCTCGCTCATTATTAAGGGGTTAAGCTGGGTTCACATCTGTTACCGTGACTATAACAAATACGCACGACAAAACACAAGTGTGGACGGGTTACACGATCGCGGAGCTACAACCCAATGTCACGCAGAGATCCACGGGAGGGAGTTGTGGTAAAATCTCTCGTCCATACTAAGCGTAACAAGCACCGTGACACAGTCACAGTGTCACGGCCACGGTGTCACGGTTATGGTCGCGGTCGCTAATGTGGACCCAGCTTTACAGAGACTACAGAAATAGCTACAATCTCATCGAGAGTCGATCGGAGCTGGGTTATTGACGTTTTGACGTAACATGTTATTATTCACTTCTCAATTAAATATTCAATCAAATGGCACCGTTGTTGGGATCGTGATTATTTCCAACTACGTTCACAATTTATTTCAACAATTCACTCACCAAAACAAAAAAAACTCAAATGATTTATTGTAAGTAGGTAAAAATATAGCACTTTAACAAATCAAATACACTTACGTCTCATATACATAGGGAAAAATCTTATAGATAAAACCCTGGATTAAAAATAAATGATTAAAAAAAACAGAAGCTACAGAATAAATAAAAAATAAATTACTAATAAGTGACTGATTTGGTTTGAGGTTGAACAAGGAAATTTCCCTTTCAAGTGGTGACTCACGCCTGAATCTCGCACAGGGAAAGGAAACTCCATTGAGTTCACCAGTGATTCGGAGATACGCCTGTTAGAGAAGATAGCACCGAGAAACTCTACGGGAATGTTTTTTATTTAACTTTCGGCTTTTTTCTTAGGAACTGTTTCCAGGAACAAAAGGTCCTCGGTGGTTAGTTACCTACTGTTACCATATCAATGAGTGCTTGAAAATGATGTCTAACGATCGATATGCGATTGACATGTCTTTATTTCGCGATCTTCCATTATTTTTATTATTAGTCCATCGCTTGACTATTCCCAAGTGTCATATTGAGCTGGTTAAGGGAGATGGAGGGAAACTAGAATCACGCGGGTGAAACCGCAGGACGCAGTTTGTGGCAAATAAATAAAAAAAAAAAAATTTATAATGTTTCTTATCAATAAGTACATTATTAAAATTACGATCTAGCATGAAAGACTAATGAGTAATTTGCGTTTAACATAAATTGCTAAGTAGAGTTATTGCTAAGATTGTGTCCATTAACACATTTCTTACTTACTCTATTAAGGCGAAGGCACTTTGCTAATGTGTTCTTTACTAGTAGATTTAACCAAACTACACTTCACTAATAAAAAATGCGTAACTAAAAACTACACTTCACTAGTAAAAAATGCGTGTGTGTAATTAATGTACACACGTATAAAGTGAAACAATTCCGTCTTATTCGTCTCTCATTCCGACCCGTCAATGTTCTATGTCGAGGCCTTGTCGAGGCACCATGAAAGTAGAAAAAACTTTCATGAAGTACTCTTTTAGTCATAGTTAAAGTCTATAATCAAACTGAGATCTGAAAATAGATGTCAATACAAAACCTTTTAAGCCTTTGTACACTCTATGATGACCTCTTACTCCCGAACTCCTTGTCTAATTTCAAACTTCTTTCAATAAACCTTCATGTCAAAGTGTCAACTCTTACGCGACGGTCGAGCGTAACAAAAAAGTGTACCATTGCTATAAAATTTATCCCCTGTGTAGATAAAAAAGTTTCACTTCAATAAAATGTCTCATCTTTCAATTCAATGTACTCTTTTACACGACTGGAGGTGGACAGTTAGTGGGAAAAATGGCTGAATCGTCAGTAGCGTGTCAAAAACGACTGTTTCATTTCCCAACAAGGAACGAAATGGATAATTTCAAACAATTGATATAAAAAAGTTGGGCAGTTAGCGATAGAACAAGTTATTTTTAATTAATAACGTGATGTTGGTTATTTGTATTGTTTTCTCTGTAGATTGAAGAATTGAAGGTTCACAGATGATTTTATAGAGGTTAATGTTTCCAGCGAAATTACTGGGCATAATTATGAGAATTTAAAACGTTTACGTCAAATTGTTAAGCGTGGCACGTTTAACAATTTGACTGCTGAGCCGATTTTCTTGTCTAGCCATGGGTACGGCTCTGAACACTCCATAGTGTTTTCCCATACAAAAACACAAGAGTTGTGTCTTCCCGTACTCGCGGCAAGTTATGAAAAACACAACAGTTGCGTTTTCAGCAGTGAACGTCATAACTGCCAATAAGCTTACTATGTAATAATTTAACTTACTATGTTAATTAGATGGATGTTTTTTTAGCTTAAATCTTATAATTTAGTTCGGATGAATACACGACTTTCCTTCAATTTTATCAAAAGACTCCCCCGTCCGCCATGACAGGCCTTTGAAAAGCTATTTCAGCTGAACTGACGTTTATAAGGACTCGTCGCCACCGGTTGGAGTGTTAATAAAGGTGACCGCACACATGTCGGAGCCGAACGCGCCGAAGTCATTTTGACCTCGCACTCCTGTCCACAGTGGAAGGAAGGCAGGCGTCGGGCACTCCGCCCGATTAAATCAAACTAGATTTATTACATTTACAATTTACATTCCCTTTGAAATATGGGAAAAATAATAAATAATAATATCATAAATAATAGATTTCAAAATTATTTAACAACACGTATGAATAATAATTAAAAACACTCTCGTTCCAGTCGCCTTTGAAGGAACAAAAGCAAAATCAAAATCGGTCTATCCGTTTGGGAGCTACTACGATGCGTCAGACAGACACAGACTACAAGCTTATAACAATCCTCTTTTACGTCGGGGCTTAAAAAAATTATTAAGTAACTAAATGTCAAAAAATACCAAATATATAAAATCTACACTAAATCAAATAATTTCCAATTTCTGATTAATATTATGTTATTTGAATTCTCCTAGAATTTTTTTGCTTACCGATTTTTTTCGGAGATTCGGCGCGTTCGTGTCCGCTGTGTGCGACCACCTTTACAAGGACTTGTCGTCACTGGCTGAAGTGTTATTAAATCGTTTAAAAAGTCAGGCTTCGAAATATTGGGGTCTTCTCTCGTTTAATGAACCCTACATTATATAATATTATAAGGGTTTTTATGGAAAATTACGTCTTTCAAACAAGCAAACGCCTTTTATAACGAAATTAACTATAACAACGTAAAACTACCTTACTTCTACATTCAGCAGCTAGCAGTAGTGTGCAAACATTACTGTGTTCCTGTTTGAAGGGCACTGGTTCCAGCGACATTACTGGGCATATGAGACTTTAGAGCCGATGTCTCAGGGTGACGAGCGCAATGCCGCGCATGATTATGCAATTGCAAAGTTCTGTGTGGCACTGTAACTGTTATGGGCAGGCGTAGCGCTTACCATTGGGTGAACAACTTTCTTGTCTGGTTCATTAATATCATTTAAAAAAATACAATAGTTGTCCAATCTACAAACCTTAACATTAACCCCCTGCTGTCTGGTAACTTGTCTGGAAAATTGGAAAATTATGTATAATTTCAACAAAAAAGTTACATTCGGTACAGGTATTTGCTGTGAGTCCGGGTGTCTATTGGACCATGGTCCTAGTAGTTCCCGTTAGATAATCATTAGTATAGTAGATCATATTTTGACTTATTTTTTACTTTCATCACTCGCTTTTCGGTGATGGAATACATCGTGAGGAAACCTACCCGAGAATTATTTCAGAGGTAGGTATGGTGTCCACCAATCCGGAGCGGGCCCCCGTGGTGGATCATGGCCTAACCCTCCTCACGAAAGTGAAGAGACACCCGTGCCCAGCAGTGGGACGATATGGGTTGATGACGATATTGCATAGCTTTCCATTAGTCAATTCTCAAGTACGTCTCACATGAAGCTGATATTTGGCGAAAATTCAAAGAATCTTAGCTCGTGCTACGTCTCCACTGCGCGGTAGTAAAATAACGGAAAACGTAATAAAACTAAAACTGCTATGTTGTAAAAGTAAACAGTTATTAACGTTATTTTCATATAAATGCTGTACGTTATAATAATAAATAAGTTATTAGATAACGATATTTTTATGAAACGACTGATCAAAATGTAACGAAATAATTTATGTTGTTTTATATCCACTTGTTTTTTGTGGATTTGCAAAATTTAGCCTTGACGTCAGTAAACTGATGTCTACTAGTTACGCCCCGCGGTTATGCCCGCGTAATTCGAGTCCGTTTCCCAGGTTAAAAAGAACTTATATGACTTGGGTATAGTAAAGCGATTTACATAAAAATATATCGAAGCAATAAAGATAAAATAACAAAATCACATAAAATAAAGCATTTTAAGTTTTCCCAAATTTTTTACAATTTTTCTTTTCATTTCAACCAAATTTATGAACAGAACCAAAAAACACATCGGTCGATCGTTTTTTTTTATGTCATGACGACACGAGCAAGTCATTCACCTGATGGTAAACGCTACGCCTGCCCATAACAGTTACAGCACCACCCAGAACTTTGCATTGCATAATCCTGCGCGGCACCGCACGGCGCTCGTCACCCTGAGACATCGGCTCTAAAGTCTCATATGCCCAGTAATTTCACATGGAGTTCTTGCCAGCCAAATTTCAACCATACAGACCTAGATATTCTCTAAAAGTACAAGAAGTTTCTGGCTACACACTTACAGAGGTATAATTATTATCGATTGACTTTAATTGTCAGTAGTTAAACCTAATTACTTGTAGGTACCTACATCTAATTATGCAATTCCGTTGTGAAGTCATAGGTAAAACGTTTCTAATTACCTGTTTCCTATAACAATGATGGTGGAACGTGCCCGAGCACTGAATCCGCTATACTTGTTCACAATTACTTAGCAATTAACTTTCATGGACGCTACGCTATACTGTAACGTTAAGGAAAATTGTAGTGGCGATTGTTTTGAGCGAGGACTGAATACGGTACAAGTTTGCGGTTTCATAGCGGTACTTAAATAGCGGTACCAATATATTATTAATGTATTTCATAATTAGCTTCGCCCCGCTGTTTCAACCGCGTTAAGTATTATCCCGTCAGAATTATTTCTTTTTATGGAATAAAAAGTTTAATGTTTAATCCAGGTAATAAACTATCTGTTTGCCAAATTTCATCTAAATCCGTGTAGCAATTTTTGCGTGAAAGAGTAACAAAAATGCATCTCTCCATCCTTGGAAACTTTTACTTTTGAAATAGTCGTGAGAAGAATAAGAATAGAACTTCAAAGGAAATATAGTTAATTACATATCTAGAAATAGTGTTTAAATATAGAAAAAAAATATTATTAAAAAAATATTTTTTTTTTTTTTTTGTATTTGAGTGACTGGTGCTTTTTTAAGAGGCGTTAGCTCATTATTAGTTTTTTTATTTAGCTGAGTGATGGGATGAGCAAATCATTCACTTGATGGTAAACGCTACGCCTGCCCATAACAGTTACAGTGCCACCCATAACTTTGCATTGCATAATCCTGCGCGGTACTGCAATGCGCTCGTCACCCTGAGCCATCGGTTCTAAAGTCTCATATGCCCAGTAATTTCGTTGGAAACAGTGCCTTTCAAGCCGGAACACAGTATTGTTTGCACACTACTGCAATTTCAACTACTGTAATTTCAAAATGGTCGATTCTCACTCGATTTGGTGAATTTATCACCAGATGAGATTTAAAAATCGGTACCTTGGTCCTTGATATTGACGCGGTTTTCCTGTCCTATCTTCATCTGTGTGACGAATTGTCGGACGATATGGGTTGATGATGATGATGGTGAAGATAAAAATTATCAGTATCTAGTCTTTGGTAGCGCGTTGAACGGAGTTTTCTATGCCTAAAAAATAAGGTAAAAACAATTTTGAACGACACTATTTCGATTATAATTTGATTTACCTTTCATCATCATCATCATCTCAGCCCGCATCAACCCATTGTTGGGTATAGGCCTCCTCTCCTTCACGCCACTTATTCCGGTCCTATGCGAGACGTATCCACTGCCTCCCTATCTTGACAAGGTCGTCCGACCAAAAGACTGGTGGCCTGCCTACCAGTCCGCACCCTTCTCTAGGCCACCATTCTACGGCTGCTTCTGTCCATCTGTCGTCATATCTCCTGGTCAGGTGGCCTGCTCATCTCCACTGAAGCCTTGCTATCCGCTTACTCACATTTACCTTTCAATGTAACATAAATATTTCCGGTTTACCTCTAACAGAACAGTACGATTGACCTACTCTCATTTAAAAGACAGCAAAAATCACTTAAATAATGTGACATACACTGTTTACGTGTACAATAATTTTCACTGTACGTGAACGTATGATTGAATAATTTAAACAAAGTATAAACAGTGTTTCCCTGCGTGTACACGTTGAGTGAATAGTGCAGATTATGTGTACACGCTAAGCCAATAGCGGAGAGTATGTGTATACGCCGAGTAAATAGTGCAGCCCTCCGTGTACATGCTGAGTGATTAATGTAGAGTAAGTGAACACGGTGAGTGAATTGTGTAAAGTGTACACGCTGAGTGAATAGTGTAGACGGACGTGCAGTGCACGTTGTCGCAGGCTGTGTGCGCGGAGTGCGCGCGGCGTGCGGCCCGCGCGCGTTGCACGCCCGCGCGCTTTGAAACATGTCCTGGAGTCATGGAGACTATATCCGAAGATGCCGAAGCAGAGCTTGAACTAGGTAACTACATCATCATCATCATTGGTTCATCATCATCATCATAGACAGCTCATCCAACTCACTGCAGGGCATAAGCCTCCTCCCTCTTACGCCATTCAATCCGGCTTTGGGCTGAACTGGTCCATGTTTTCATTCCATGTTGCATCGGTCTTCCGCGGCTGCGCTTACCCACACGTGGCCACCGTTCTATCAGGGTCTTCCTCCACCTGCCATCGCCTCATCTTGCCAAGTGTCATTGTCATCGGCAACTACTTCATCATTGTCACTGTTAACAATATACATACTAGCTGCGCCCCGCGGTTTTACTCGCGTTAAGTATTATGCCACAAGAACTTTTACGGAACATTTTTACGGAATGAAAAGTATTCTATATGTTAGTTAGTCCAGGTATTAAATTATTGATGTGCCAAATTTCATCAAAATCCGTTCAGTAGTTTTTTCGTGAAGGAGTACTAACATCCATCCATCCTCACAAACTTTCACATTTTTAATATTTTTATCGGGAAAACTGTAGTTTTTTTTTACTGAGTGACGAGACGAGTATGTCATTCATCTGATGGTAAGCGATGAGCCTGTCCATAACAGTTACAGCACCACCCAGAACTTTGCAATGTATTATCCTGCGCGGCACTGCACTGCGCTCGTCACCTTGCGACATCGACTCTAAAGTCTCATACGCCCAATGATTTCGCTGGAAACAGTGCCCTTCAAATCGGAACACAGTACAGCTTGGAGTTGGATATCCGGCAAAGAAATATTTATTGAAGAAGTCGCGTTCAAAGGCGAGGCAGTTGTTGCATAAACTTTATTCGTCAAGGTTAAATTCGCTCAACTTCTTCCTAGTTTAGACCACAGGTGTTTTACAAAACGTGCTGGATTTATTTATAAGTGTTTCGATTCTGGACCGTCTCACACAACGCCACTCTTGGACACTGCAAACAAATCAGCTGATTTGACAACTCACACATATAAATGTCGTTTGTACACGCGCCAATTGTGTGTGTGTGTGTGTGTGTATGTAAACAGGGATATTACGCGACCAAAACAAAAGACACCCAACAGCGAAGGAGTGGAACACCTTACCAGCGGCTATGTTTCCCGGAGACTATAATCTGAAAGTCTTCAAGTCGAGGGTGAGACTGCGGTCAAATGCTTGTTTATATTGCAATAAAAAATATAAATAACTAGCTGTGCCCTGCCACGCTTCGCTGTGGCACAATCCCACATTCTCTGATATGTCACTGATGAAAAAAATAGATAAAAACAATCCTTGATGCGGATTATATATCACGCTAATATTTCAGCTCGATCGGTGCAGAACTTTTTGAGTTTTTGAAGCGTACACAAACCAACATAACATTTTTATATATATAGATAGACTAGTATGAAGGTTCATAGAAACCGTTTGTGGAGAGTAGCCATTCTTTTTTTTTTTTAAATAAAATGTAGAAATATATAGTTTTTATTCCGCCTAAGTTGTCAGATAAATGTATAATAAACTATGGTAAGTAGCGGTTATGTTAACCAATGTAAGCGCGTGTATAGATTAAGAAAAAAAAAACTAACAAACCTGACGTTAAAACAATTTGACAAAGAAATGACTAATGTAAAATGAGAAAAAAAAATAAAAAAAAAATTGACGAGCATGCACTGGACTTACACTTAAACACTAAGAACCCTTTGGTAATTAAGAATCGCGAGTAAATAACCTAAGAAGTGTAAAAAAAAAAAAAAAAATAAAAATAAATAAAAACCCTATGGTAAATAGTAACGGTGGTAGAAGGGGAGTCCTAGTTAGGGGTCATGTATGTTATCATGACTTGTTATTTGGTTTGCCATCCATCTGCCATTACAATGTAACGCTGCAGAATACCCAACCGTTATTGATACGTTATAACTCATTAATCATTATACCTGTTTATTTATACGATTCGGAATAACGTTCCGACATGATAACTACGTCATAACATTTACAAGTGATTTGGGACAGAGCTTTTTGTCTTGGCCGCGAATCAAACTGCGAACAGTTGGCATGTGCCAGGGTGAGACGTGACTGCAAACACACATTCAACCTAGCACGGATTTTAACACTTTGACTTCTGAGCCGATTTGCTTGTCCAGCCACGGGTGCGGCTCTGCGCGCGCCATAGTGTTTTCCCATACAACAAACACAACAGTTGTGTTTTGCCGTACTCGTGGCAAATTATGAAAAACACAACAGTTGTGGTTTCAGCAGTGAACGTGTTAAACCTTTTCTGTAAACAATTTTTTTTTTTTAACTTTCATCGATAGGTACTTGTATGTCTTGGAATTTTGCAAGTAAATTTTCACCCGGTTCCAGTTGTTGAATTGATTTAAAATTTTGCGAGTGGTAGGCATATTCTGCAAAAGACCGCCTGGGGAAGTCCACGTCTTTGCCAGATATTCATCCGCCAAGCAGTAGTGTGCAAGCGTTACAGTGTTCGGGTTTGAAGGGCATTATTTCCAGCGAAATAACTGGGCATATGAGACTTTAGAGCGATATCTCGGGGTGACGAGCGCAGTGCAATGCAGGGTTCTGGGTGGTGCTGTGACTATTATGGGCAGGCGTAGCGCTTACCATCAGGTTTACGACTTGCTCGTCTCGTCATTCAACTAATTAAAAAATTAAAATAAAGTTCCGATGACAATACAATATTATGGTGACAGCGAGCTGACCTAATGATAGAGACGGAAGATGGAACTCCTCAGTGATTAAAAGTATATTGATGGTGTTTGGACTCATTCTGATTAGCTTGCAGTACAGAATACGGATTTAAAAAAAGTTTGTTTGGAAATATATATTTTTACCAAAAATTTATTATAGTTAAGTAGATGATTAACCCATATTGACCCACTGCTGAGCAGCGCGCTGCATGACTTCATGCAGCGCGCCGCACCTCTTTAGTGTTGCTTGCAGCTAACGTCACTGGACGTCTTTGTCGTACAAAACGTATCAAAGACAGCACGTCACGCTGCAACGATCTGTCTTACACCTTATAATATAAAGTTATTTATATACAGGATGTCAAAAAACCATTATCATGTTTTCTTAAGTTAACCGAAATAAAGAGTTAGGTATTATTGAAGTAAAACTTCTTTACGCACGCTTGACTTGGGGAGTAGGCTGGTGAATGCGTTACGAAAAATGTGATCGGGCGAGGCGAACGGAAGTTGAGAGGGAGATATAAGTTAGTGAAGATAAAAAAAGAGAGAGAAACGTTTCGTTTATTTTTAAATATCTTTTATGAAATATTTTTGAAATAACTTTTTAGTTGAGCACAAATTTAGTTTTTTCATTATTAAAAACTAGAATTATCCTTTTTTTATTACTATATTCTATTCCATACTAAGATAGATCCAAAAACACAAAAATCATAAAAATTGGTCCAGCCGGTCTTGAGTTATAAGTGTTGTAACTAACACGACTTTATTTTATATTATATAGATGCTTCAAAACTTAATTCAACGTTGAACAGCAATAATTAAAACCGAGACAAAGTTCACTGACCTTATACAGGGTGTTATGTTTAAGTACAGGCGCGCTCGAGAGGCGCGCGGCGATGCATTGGAAATGTACTGATGCGTGGTAAAGCCAATTTCAATCGGAGTTTTTTTTTTATTCAATATAAATGTTCGGAATCTGCACTGACTGTTGTTTTTAATTGGATTTTAGTGATGTGGAACAGTGTATTATTTACTCGATTATAAATTAGACATAATTATTAATGTAATTTAGTTACAAAATCGTGCTCTATCGTTCATTTCTTTCACTTTTACCATCAGTCAAAAACTACTATAGTTATAGGGGGCTTTAGACAGGGAATATGATTGGTATGACATAAAAAGCCAAGCGGGTTTGGTTTCCTTTAAGAGTATTTGCTATTATTCATAAAAGCATAATTATAACATCAGACATAATTATTTTTCATTAATAATTATTTAAACCCAAACTTCAAATTATTTTGTTAATATAGTACATAATTATATATTTATACAATTAATTCTTAAATCTCACGAAGAAAGAGGTGAATAAAACAATAAAAAGAAAAAAAAAACAGTTTCAGTTCTAAACTCAGCTTAACTGAAAGTCTGCAGTGAAATTTGACGTTCCTTCAAATGGAGAGTTACATTAAACAGATGTCGTGCAAGAAGTTAAGTTACGTTTAAGTTTAAGCGGAGAAATTAGCTTAATTCTTAATTTAATGCGTTGCTGCAAGCTTAACTTAACGTGCCTTGGTTGTTCTCATAAATAAAATTTTTGTTCCTGTAAATAATAGGTAAAATGAGCCTACTTGTAGAAGGTAAATGTATCTTCGGTCAAACCAAAACAAACTTGGGGTATTAAAGCGAAACATTAGAGCTTTGCTCGAAACATCTGCTCCAGTGGCGGTGTCTGTGTTCGGGAGGCGCATAACCAAAGTCCACCAACTGAGTTTCAAATTCGGCCTCTGACCGGTCGATAAACTCACTTAGTCGATTTGGTCAGCAAAATCCACCAATCGGGATTGAGATGCTGAATTGGCCTAACAGTCCCATATACTTATCTGTTGAAAGCTATGTAACTAACGTAGCTAAACATAAACGAAACTCGGATATAACCACTTATGAAATAAACAAATAGTTGCATTCAAAAATGTTTTAATTTGGGTGCGGAAAGAAAGTATTCTCTATTCTTTTAAAATATTATGTCCCATAAGACTAATGATTGGAAGGAACTAGGCCTGGATCGAGAAAAGTGGAAAGAAGACTCTTGGCCAGCAGTGGGACACTAAAGGTTAAATAACAAAAAAGTTACCAAACGACAAACAAAAATAGAGCAATGGACTTAAAATATCGACGATAATAATTATTATTAACGATCTAATTTTTTAATCCCATTTTTCTAAAGGATATGTTTGTTTTATTTAAATAACATCTACCATCAGAGTTATCGTGTCTAGGAAAAATCTTCTACTAATAACGGGCATACAAATCCCACCTCCGATGCTCCGAGCCGATGTCTCAGGGTGATAAACGCAGGTTGCGCTTCAAGGACGAATAGGTTCGACATTAAAGTTATCAGCTACATTTAAGGCACAATACGGTACAATCATATTATATCCATCTTATATTGCTTACCCCAGATTCCTTGTACCTAGGCAATCAGAACTACGAGGACCATGGTAACGCAAGCACTCAGACTCAGTTTAAATAACTAGCTAGCTACTGTTAGCTGTTAGTTAGCTTTATTATTTTCCATTATTTTCTATAATTTTTTTTTTCTTAGTGAGATATTTTGATGCACGCCTACACCGTCTCTCCTTCACTATGGGTGGTTGACTGGTAGAAAATGCTCTTAGCGTTAAGTCCGCCATTTGTACTAGTTAGTTAATCTGTGCAATAAAATATTAAATAAATAAATAACTATATAAATATATAAATAACAAATCCGTGCGGGAATCGAACCCGCAACCTTACGCTTCCCAATCAGTCCATAATTTACCGTCGCCACGGAAGCCGTCAGCAGAAAGAATAAAGATATGTTTGTCCAGAACCCCCACTGAGTCACATGCCTATAAAGACGTGTCCGCCTAATCTGTGAAACGGAGCAGCTCGGCGGCCGTTAACCGTTTAACGGCCACTTAAACTGTCATAACCATGATATATTCCCGGCTGGCCTTGGACGCCATGGATGCGGTCGACCATGGTTATAGGATTTGGCTATCGAAGTGGGATCCGTCATATTATGCTGGCGAAGTGGTTTCCGAGAAATGGAACGGTGGACAAAATTGTACCTTTACTCAATAGGTTTAGAGTCTGAATTGTATACGTCCTGAATTTTCTGATGATCGCCTGGGGAAGTACCACACCTTTGCCAGATATTCATCTGTCAAGCAGTAGTGTGCAAACATTACTGTGTTCCGATTTGAAGGGCACTGTTTTCAGCGAAATTACTGAGCATATGAGACTTTAGAGCCGATTTCTCAGGGTGACGAGCGCAGTGCAGTGCCGCGCAGGATTATGCAATGCAGTTCTGGGTGGCACTGTAACTGTTATGGGTAGGCGTAGCGCTTACCAGGTGAACGAATCGCTCGTCTCGTCACTCAGTCGAAAAAAAAAAACTGTTTGTTAGGTATATTTTTTTATATTTTGTCTCCGAAAGATTAATGCATTTAGCCAGTGTTTAGTACTAAGTATGTCAAATGTTCAAGTTTTTTTAGTGTCAAATGCTTGCCTGTTCTGCAATAAAAAAAGTCGCGATTCCGTTAACTGGTGGGAGCTTTACTGAAACTTCTTGGGAGGTTTGGGAAGATTACGAAATGGCACGTTTTTCCCCCTTTTCAAAGGGTTAAGGACTACTTCACAGGCTCCCGCGACCTTGCACTCGGCCCGGCATGCTATATCGCTTCATCAGCAGCTCGCCTGGCCTCGAGGGGTCGCGGTACCTATCGCTTTGCACTCTTGATATACCAAACGTAATATATGAGGGCCTTGCTAAGCACTGGATTATAGGATTTACTTGATCGAGCTATTTAGATTTTAAGTGAAACAATCAGTGTTTTTCTTCGTTGACATTTTAGATACAAGCATTGATTTAACTTGTAATGTTTTTATGTATGTAAGCACAATACAATACAATAATTCTTTATTGAACACCATTAGCTTAATAGACACAGTAAAAGAAACATTTAATAAACAGGAGGTACAATGGCGGCCTTATCGCTACGCGTGCCCATAACAGTTACAGTGCAACCCAGAACTTTGCATTGTATGATCCTGCACGGAACTGCACTGCGCTCGTCACCCTGAGACATCGGCTCTAAAATCTCATATGCCCAGTAATTAATTCATTTTTACTAGACATGATACTAGTCTTATTTGTACCAAAAAGAACCAAAAAGTGGGCTGAAAGAAAAAAAAAACCAATCGCCATACTTGCCACGCCACCAGCTACCGCGGAATTAGACGTTTCACATAAAAAAAAAAAAAACTCCTTACATAAAACTCATCTTCCTCTCACCAACCAGTCTGGAAGCTCAAATAATAACCCCACAACATTATAACGGTTGACAAATACTTCCTATATTTAGAAACGTGCCTCTAGCCGTTGACAATACCGGGTCAAGTGTGCGCACGTCCTTAGAAAGTCGTGTGTGCGGCGTGCGCCCTATATCGACGCTTTAATGCAGTACCGAAGCTTGAGTAATAGATCGGTGTAATGTAAGCCATATTCAATACTGCCTATCTTCCAATCAGCATGATGTTGCCGATTGGATTAAGTTGGACTCATCATGTGTGGGCGTGAATTTGCATGCCAGTTATTCTTGTGTGGTGTATATGACCGAATGTGTGTTATGTATGAACGAGCTGCTGAATTGATCTAGTCACAGCGTCATGCTGATTGGACGATAGGCTGTGTGACGTATGGCGTACATAAGGTAGCGGTGTTAGCCTAGTGGGAGATCTTCCGCCTCGCAAGCAGAGGGTTGCGAGTTCATATCCCATTGCTGGCACGTATTAATGTGTTTTTTATAAAAACACTAGCAGTTTCACTCGCGTTATTTATTATCCCACAGGAACCATTAATTTTTACGGGTTAAAAAGTATCCTATGTTCTATTCCAAGACCTAAAGTATCTATAGACGAAATTTCATAAATTCCTGTTCAGCCGTTTTGGCGAGAAGAGAGGACAAACACACAAAGTTTCGCATTTATAATATTAGAAAGATAAATTAACTACGTAATTATCAATTATCCAATAAAACCCACATTTCTAAAAAATATTTCAGAGGTAGGCGGTCCATCAATTGGACCGGGTCATCGTGGTTGATAATGGCATAATCCTTCTTACGAAGTGTAGTGACACTTAGGTAGTGTACTGAAACCCACGCTCAGCGGTGCAGATAATGATACCACAACCAAAAAGGTCACAAAAGGTCACAATTGTTCTGAAGTAGGGTCTCTTTTCATGATAGCAAACATCTTTTTTTGCTTCTATAATGTAATAATGTATGTTTGTTATACGAGCTCTGTAGCATATTACGATATATTGCAGAGTCGAGAAGTTGCTCAACAGCGAGTTTTAAAAACTTGTCTGAACTTGTGTCACTGTGACTAGGTATATGTGTCGAGTACAAAGGAATATTTTGTAGGGATTTTCTTATTACAACTTTAGTGGTTGGTCCTGATTTCTGTCGTTCAACAAATTAATAAAGTAAACCATTATCTGTTGTTTAAATTCATGAAAATTGTTGTTTTATTATGCGTTATATAATACTGTATGAAGATGTTATAATCCATCGATTTCCAATAAGATATGGGTGTCTTCTGGTGCCAAGTCAATGCTTGCTATGATGCTCAAGGGATTAAAAAAAAAGGATTGCCTTTGCACTGTCTCCTCCGTTATGGGAGTAAGGGGGGTCCGAACACACTAAATCTCGTGAGCAGCGTTATGGTAGAGGCCACGCGTATATGATATGCATGCCAGTTAATGAGGCATATCATACGTGGTATGATATGCCTCATTAACTGTTTTCAATCTTTAACAACAAGAACGTTTTCTGATAAAACGTATCTTAAAGGATTGAATTGTATGCGAAATTCAAAAAGAATTACCAAAACTGGTCTAGTAATTGATAATGAGCTATAATCCTTTACGTTATTGTTTTTAAGCGCCACGCCTGTCCATAGCAGTTACAGTGTAACCCAGAACTTTCGATTACACAATCTTGCGCGGCACTGCATTGTGCTCATCGCCTTAAGACGTCAATTTTAAAGTCTCATATGACCAGTAATTTCGTTGGAAACTATGCCCCTCAAACCGGAATGTTTGCACACTACTGCTTGGCTGATTATTATCTGGCAAATATCTGGTACTTCCCCAGGCGGGCTCTTACAGAAGAGGCCTACCACTACAATAAAAAAAAACAAAAACCTAAATCTAATGTAACATGCTGCTGGCATTGCCACGGTGAATGACAATGCCTATTCTTCATCCAAAACAAAAGCCAGCATTCGGGTAATGAACATGTTTTAATGAACGTCGAGTGTATGGAACACCCTGTATATAGAAACGTGTTCTCGTTTACACTGCGGTCCGTGAGGGTCCCCGTTATGCTACGTTATCCGTTATGTTACGTCATTCGTTATGCTACGTTGTAGCTTCGTAGCAATTTGTAGAGCTTTGGAGAATCAAACTTGTAAATATAATATGGAAGTTTGTGTGTTTGTTACCTCTTCACGTTGTAACGACTGAACAGATTTGGATAAGATTTTCTTTGTCTTATTGCTACCTAAAAAAAAACACTCCTCCAACAAGTGTAGGCACTAAATAATATAGTTTTACATACAGAATGGACACTCCACCTTTACCGGAGAGTTGAGAGGCAGTCGGTATTATTCGCCCATATGTAATAGAGAAATGGTTTGTATTAACCTTCTTACAAGCGGGTTGTCTTTTGGTTCGGTCGCATAGTATTTGCACACACATTTGCGTGTATTTACGTAGTTTGTATGTGTGAGTGTGGCATAGGTTATTTTATGGATGCAGGTACAGGGTTATTTTACAGCCGATCCCTGCCTCCCCTAGGGAAGCCAACAAATCGAGTTTGCGCTTCGTATCTCGGATAATGCGACAATTTGCCGCGAGAGGGCGCGACTCAAACTGACTATTACGACGTGATAAGAACTTGGGAATTGAGAAAAAGTAAAGGTAGGTCTTTTTAGAGTTCCGTACCTCAAAAGAAAAAACCGGCGAAGTGCGAGTCGGACTCGCGCACGAAGGGTTCCGTACTTTGTTGTATGGGAGCCCCCTTAAATATGAATTTTATTTTCTTTTAATTATTTATTTTGATAGTGAATATATAACTGTGAATATGTAACTGTATATATAATCTGTGAATATTTCAAGCGTCTACCTGTTGCCATTATCAATATCGAGAAAAAATGAGCAAAAAATTCACGTTTGTTGTATGGGAGCCCCCTCAAATATTTATGTTATTCTATTTATTAATATTTGTCGCTATAGCGGCAACAGAAATAAATAATCTGTAAAAATTTCAACTGTCTAACTATCGCGGTTCAAGGCCTAATAGTCCATACAATTGATAACAAGTTTGAAGGAATTCTTAACTGGATTCATCTTTAAATATCCCTTTTTCTCTTGCCACAGATAAAATCCGTAAGAAGTACGGCAACTTGGGTGACAGCGTCGTTGTGGTGCGCCTAGAGAGGAGCCCTAAAGCGGGCCTCGGGCTGTCCCTGGCCGGCCACAGGGACCGCAGCCGGATGGCCGTATTCGTGTGCGGTTTGCACCCGGCCGGAGCGGCGGCTAAGTCCTCACCGGCTGTCAAAGTTGGAGACGAGATTCTGGAGGTGAGTTGGTTATTTATTTATGATTTTTGAACTGTACTTGGACCGCTGTCACCAACGCCTGGTCTGCCGTCCCAGGTACCACTGGGTAGATGAAGTAGAGAAGAACTTGCGCGAGCTCCAGGTGAAGACATGGTAGGAGGTACAAGACAGACCCAAGTGGTGGCTCTTATTATCGGAGTATAAGACTCATTTTGGGTTATTGAGCCATCCTAGCTAGTTCTATTTTTATAATTTTGTAAATTGTTTTCTTTGTTATAGCGCCATCTATTGGCAAAAGTTGAAAGTTTTTAAAGAAGACTGAATATTAGTTGGCTTACTTTCCTTCGTGCTTCTGTGTCTTTATTTGTGATGGGAAATATCTACGAATTTTTCGGAGAACCGTTGTTCAATGAATTGTTTGCCAACAAAGAGAAATAACGAAATATGTTTTACTATCGGTTCATTGATTTACCAAAATCTGATCAGCTGTTCAGACGTGAACGATGAATTTCTGACGCAAACTTTTACCGCAGCCAATGATTCGCATTTACATAATTAGTAGGAAACCTAACATATCTATCACCCAAGCTTATAAATCGACTCGAGCCTGACCTCAAACTCGGCTCGTCCATCTAGTAAAGATTGTCTACTCATGAATCAACATGAACTTTAACAAAGAAACTGCCAAATCACTATAACAATAAACAGTTGTTCGGCAAAAGCTCGGTCTTTGCCAAATATTCTACTAGATTTCGTGGACCTAGTTCGCTTTCCCGCGGTTTCACCCGCGTAGTTCCAGTTCCCGTGGGAATACGAGAATAAAATATAGCTTATGTTATTCAGTGATAGTGTAACATTCCAGTAGAGAAAGAATTTTTTAAATTGGTTTAGACGATTAAGCGTGAAAGCGTAGGAAATCGTTCATCTTCCGAGCAGACGGTTGCGAGTTTGAATCCCAGTGCAGGCACGTACGATGTGCCTTTTGAACTTAAACCATAAACCGTCTTCTGGCGCAGTCGGATAAAAATATAACGTAACTGTCACTCGCTTTTCGGTGAAGGAAAACGTTGAGAGGATACCTACATGACCGAGAGTTATGTGCTCCACTGATCCGGACTGGGGCCCCGTGGTGGATTATGGCCTAATCCTCTTCAAGAAAGTGAGAGGAGAACCGTGCCCAGCAGTGAGCTGGTTTGTGATGGATTCAGTTGATCGCATAGTTTTGTTAAACTATAAAATTCGCGGCATAATTATAATTATAATACAAAGAAAACAAGCAGTAGTTGGTGGTAGTAACGAATGTATGAAAGTCGTGGCAGATCGCCAGCGGTGTTGACTGATCTATGGAGATGAATCACAGGAAATACCTTCTTTTATGGCTTTGTTAGTGATGAGGTGGACATCCGGTCAAAAATATAGATCAATAGGTTTCCGGCCAGATTTTACACATCCGGTCAATATGAAATAGATTAAAATGGATACAAAGAAAACTACCGGCATGAGTTCAGTTAAAATGAAGACACTAATTTAGGTCAAATATAAATTGATATGAGTTATCGGCCACAATAGCGAATAACACAAAATCCGGCTTAATAGTTGTCCTATATCTTCGAAATAGATCTGAATTGGCCCTTTTTCATCATCATCAGTCGAGATTGCTGTTAAGCAATAAGGCCGCCCATTGTACCTTTAGTTATAAGATGTTTTTACGTTTGTTTGTATGTCTTGGAGTGCAATATAGAGTTGTTATCTTATCAGTCGTACCTATTTTAATTATACGGCAAGCCAAAATACCCGCACTGCGAACCCGTATTGCTGTATTGATTATTTTATCACACCAGTTGTGTGCGCCCGCACAGCTGATTGAGTTTTGTTATGACACAACGCCTGTAAACAGTAAACACACACGTTGTGTGAAGATTCACAAAAGGGCAAAAAATAAATAAAGAGTTTCTTCAGCAGTACGTGTTAAACAGGTAAGTGGCCGGAATGTCCCCACCCTAGTCTTGGAGATAATGCTCGATCGTAAACGTGGCCAATCTGGAAGTCATGACCGCAAACCAGGGTTCTGGGAACAATGACCAGTCTTGTGGAAGCTGGTCCCGTAAAAATGTAAGAGCTACAATTATAAGACTTCTTGGAGAGTCCAGTCTTTAGACTACCAGCCAGGGTGTTCAGGACAGGACGTGGAAGATAGTAAATACAGATTTGAAATGTTTCTATCTTTACTTACAAAATACATACTTACAGCTAAATTACTGGGCATATGAGACTTTAAAGCCGATGTCTCTGGGTGACGAGCGCAGTGCAGCGCCGTGCAGGATTATGCAATGCAAAGTTTTGGGTGGCACTGTAACTTTTATAGACAGGCGTAGCGCTTACCATCAGGTAAAAGACTTGCTCGTCTCGTCAAAAAAAAAAGATAAGACTCATTCCTTACCCAATTTAACTCCAAGCATTAAACATAACCTCCCATTATCGTCTGAAATCGGTCAATCCCATCTCTTGGCCCAGCGCCAGAGCAGCAAACCAGACAATAAACCAGAATAAACTGTAGCAAAATGTAAAACATGACGTGTGTATGTGATTACTCTGTGACATTTGCAATGTCCGAAGTGATTTATATTTTATACAAGATGCGGCCCGCGGTTTCCCGCGTAATCCCGGTTTTCCCGCAAGAACTCTGTATTTCCCAAGTTAGAAACAACCCATGTCACTTAGGAATAGTGAAGATATATCTCACAACCGATAATCGCAATGAAAACAAAAACGAAAAAAACGAAAATCAAACTGTAAGTTCATACAAAAATCACAGTAAAAAGAATTTTCCGTTTTTCCCAAATTTATAATTGTTCGAGCAACTTTTCCAATTGTTTTCATTATTTGAAACAAAAAAAATGTCGAATTGGTGCAGCCTTTTTCGAATTTCGCGATTAGCAAAATTTAGCCGTTCCCTTTCATTGAAGTGAAACTTTTTTATCGACTTACGGGAGATATTTTTGACCGTCACATCTATCTATTACGCTCGACCGTCACGCAAGAGTTGACACTTTGATATGTAAGTTTATTTAATGTAGATAGATGGACAGGAAATATGAAATACGCTAGTTTTAAAATTTGTGAATTTTTATTTTAGTTTTGGCATATTTGTTATGTCTTTTTTATTCTTTTTTTATCTTTTTTATTCAAATGTTGACAGGAAAGGAGACTTGACAGGTATCTGTGCGGTTAGTTATTATATTATTTCGTTTGAAGGTAATTTTCAGGGCGTACGTTGGAAATCCGAAAATATTTATGACGCTGTTCATTTTGTATTTCATTTTTGTGCCTTCTACAACGTGAGAGGAACACCTGTAAGTAAAAACAACGTCACAATCAAATCATATCTAATGACGTCAAAAGTACGTTAATGACGCGGAAGTGTAACTACTGACGTCAATTCAAGCATGCTTGGTTTACACTGGGCGAGTAAGCTGGCTAGCTCCACTGGCCAGTTACTGTTGTTGCACCAGCAAAGTATTAAGGAAGCTACTATTGTTGCGGAAATAGTGTTAACAAATGTTTTTCACTTTCGATCGTAGTTGAAATAATATTAAAGCGATAGTTAAATTGAAATATTGAAAAATTATATTTGGTTGGGGGGGGTATTACACCTTCGGTTCCGACGACTTCGGCTCCGACACCTTTAAATCGGAGGTCTTGCTACTTTGATAGGCAATTCATTTAATTTAATTTGCTAACTGTTCGTGAAAACATATCGTCCCAGGCTAGTAGGCCTTAATCCACTACGCAGGCTCGGTCCGGATTGGTGGATAACATACCTACCTACCTTTGAAATAATTTTCGAGTATGTAAATACAATATACTATAGGTTAAATCAAAGCTTGTAAATAATAGGGCTTTATATTTATTGTACGGCTTAGATGTGCCCCGCGAGATAATATTGTGTGAGTAAAAGAGTTACGTACCTATAATTATGTCATATTTGAGTGTCCGCGGAAAGCGCGATCTGATAGGAAAAAAAATATTCGTTTAATGCTGAGTGGATACCGATTGCAAAATCAGATACCAAACGGCGTATGCCACAGGATTTCAGTTGAATGAATGAATAGATGAACGAATGAACGTATGAATTAATAAACAAATGAACCAATGAATGAGTGAATGGATGCATTCATCACCATCATCAACCCATAACGTCCCACTGCTGAGCACGGGTCTCCCCTCACTTTCGTGAGGAGGGTTAGGCCACGATCGCCCACGGGGGCCCGGTCCGGATTGGAGGATAACATACCTACCTCCGAAATAATTCTCGGGTAGGTATGTGGGTTTCCTCACGATGTTTTCCTACACCGAAAAGCGAATGATAATGAATTCGTTCATTTATTTATTCCTTCATTCACCAATTTCTTCACTCATTCATTAATACATTCATTCATTTATACGTTCATTCACTCATTCATTCATTCATGCACTTGCTATTTATGTGTACAGACTTGTGCTTTGTAAACAACCCTTTGGTTTACACAGTGACGTCAGCGTCAGCATAGCATTGTTATTTTGAGTACCTACAGGATAAACAGTGCGTATCGAAAGCTTACGCTCGCTGATTCGAGATTCCTCGATATTGAATGGTACTGGACGGCGGCCAACGCGGGGGCGAAATATATATATATATATGTTTTCATGTAGTGAATGAAATATTATCTAACGGAAACATGCTCTTGCATTGACGAAACGTTTTAACTGACTACTAAAAAGTAAGGGTTTTGACATGTGTTTGTTAATTATTAGTCGCTTATTTAGTGGCCTTTAATTCAATGAAAAACAAAGGAAAATTTCCAAGATAAATTCCTGCGCCTAACTATTGTATTAGTTCTAGGTCTTAAAGTATATAAATGCTAAACTTTATCAAAACCCGTTTAGCCGGCGCGACATGACGGGAAAACACATACACACAGTCACCGTTCATCAAAAGTCATTTAATTAACATCGATTCAACCAGGTTGAATCGTTTCGATTAAAATAAATATCAAATTGTAATGTTTAACATCACTTATGTGCAAAATGCGTTTGAATCACAACAGGTTTCAATGTGGCAATCGTACACGATAAATTAACCCGTTGAATAAAAAAAAAGAAGAAAAAAGGAAAAGAGAAAGAAAAAGTTGAAAGACTTTTCCCCGCTTTCGTGAGGACGATTAGGCCGTGTTCTACGACTAGGGTCCGGTCCGGATTGGTGGATCACCCCAGAAATTATTCTCGGGCATGTGCGGTTTCTCACGATGTTTTCCTTGCGAAAAGGGAGTGATAATTACTTAAATGTTTTCCAAGAAACACATTGGTACGTGCCCGCACTGGGATTTGAACTCTCGACCCTCTCTTTAGAAGCTAGACTGCCAGACGTTCTCCCACTAGGCTATAAGTAAGTTAGGAATTCTGAATAACGTTAGTGAATTCTTTTATTTTTAGAGTTAGGTAGGTGCCATGTTATCGTGGATGATTATATGTATATTCACAGCTGATTTGGAGCTCTTCTGTACTCAATGGGGCTGGAGTAATGCCAGGCCAGGGCGTGGGCATGGTGGAAAAGAACTAGCGGTAGCGGTTAGCGGGTTAGGTTTATATTTAAGAGTATACTTTTTACATGCGAGATGGTGAGTAAAAGAAGAATTGATGTTCTTTGTGTGAATGAGACCGGGCGGAAAGGATGTGACACCACCACGCATGGACCCTACCTATTGGTCTGGAGTTCCTGAAACTAGTAGACGGTGTCAGGGAGTTGGTGTACTGCTTTCCGCTGGGATCGTAGCGTGTGGAAAGATGTAGTCTCTGCTTATCTCAACGCGAGAATGGCGTCACTGTATGTATGTATACTTTTTTATGTTACTCAATAATGAGATGAGCTGGTCGTTCACCTATAGTAAGTGCCACGCCTAGGCAAAACAGTTGCAGTGGCACCTAGAATTTTGCGGAAATCTTGTACGGCACTGCACTGCGCTCGTTACCCCGAGACATTGGTTCGTTCTGTCTCGCATTCATTCTACAACATGTGCTACAACTTCAAATTCATAATATTATATCCGGTGCTGATGAATAATGGTCAGTCAAAAAGCAGGTCATTTTCCTGATAGTAAGCATCAACATTACCGTACCACTTAACGTTTTGGGTAACAAACTCTCGCGATGCACAGCGCTAGTCATCCTCAGTCATGTCTCGATAAGCTTGGTTTTGAAATCGCTCCCGCCCCCGCTCCGCTTGTCCACCAAGCCCGTTCCTCTACATTCTCTAGAACAGCCAAGTATTCCGATCCAATAGAAACATTAGCACCGATCTTCGAGGTGTAAACAATTTCAAATACAATAAGGTGTTTGATGTTAAACACACTGCATTCAACCGGATTTGGAATCTAGGATTCCTAGCTTTCATCTAGGTACTTATAAATAGTTCCTATCTTCATCTCCCACTGCTGAGCTCGGGTCTCATTTCACTTTCGTGGGGAGGATTAGGCTATAATCCACCACAGGGGCCGGTCCGGATTGGTCCTGAAAGTTAATATCATCATCACAGCCAACAAAACCGAAATGAGGCAAACAATTTTAGATTCTTGATTCAGCAATGTGAATTGGAGTCATAGGCATTGCAGTTAGAAATAAAAGTGTAATGCGTGATGCCTCCACTTGCATAATGCTAAATCCAGGATTAAAAAGTTTCTGTCAACCTGAAATCTACAAAGAAAACCCTCCCTTACCCTTGTTTTGAATGGTCATTATTAAACTTACCCGTCTCCCCTTACAAAAGCGCCTGTTCATAATATCAGAGCAATTATGTTGTTGATTTAATGCCTTTGCTCTTCTGTAAATTGCAGGCATTACTTACAGAAATAAGTTATGAGCTGATTTCGATGCCATAGCCAAAAACAATGAAGAAAATATCGCGAAGGACCTGGCATTTTAGAGAATATTGAAATTTGAGCTGGGCCAGCGTTAGCGTCGCACCTGATGGAAGGGAATAGCTGATGATAATTAGGTACTGAAGAATATAAATTTACCTGGGGGCCATTTCTGCAATTTTTTTAATTCGCCTAATTTTTAGCGCCGATGTAACGTCTTAGAAGATAACATTTCTAGATTTAGGTTTTTGAATAATTAGCTAGGTTTTGGATTTCTCTGTTAAAAGATAATAAACATTTATTAATAGTTATTAGTGTAAAATCAATAATATCATTGAAACCGAGCTAGATAAATTGTCCTATATTATTATTATCATCTGATTTTCACAGCGTAAAGGGATTTATTAGGCTTTGATATTATTACGCACGGTTTCCAAAACCAAATAATAAAAAAAACAGAAGCAGAAATATTACAATAATCTGTGTATTTTCTCGCTAAATTCGGACGAGATCAAAGTCTATGGCAAGCTATAAAACTGTCAAGCGATTCACAATTATTATATTAATCGATAATGAATGTGCCTACCTGGGACGCGGGCCTGTCTCGACGCGTGATCATGTTAGAATGGAGTTCCTTCATCTGTATGATATATTCAATGTAAATCTGAGCTCGGGGCATTTTCCATGCAAAACAGGTTTAATTATACAACTAAAGGAGAAAATTAGTGTCAATGTGATGTGTTAGGGTAAGAAAACTTGGAGTAATGTATTTTTCATCCCATGTATTCGAAAAGAGGCATTTTGCTCCTCGATAAGTGCGAGCAAAGTGGGTCATTCCCGTGCACTTCATTTTTAGAGTTTTTTAAATAAAGAGAGAAGAGAAGAGAGATAGATGCAGCGCAAGCGTATAATGAGCGTAACGGGACAATGAGCGTTACGGGACAATGTGTCAACATTTTCGTGCATGCAGCCGGCGTTCATCGATTTATTAGACGTTGTCACGTCAAAAGATTTTTTTCTCGTATGATGAACTTTTCTCATAGCTTGGGATGAAAAGTATCGTGTACCACACGGTGTCAAAATTATTTAAGCTCGAGCGAAGTACTTTGACTCCCTCGCTACGCTTAGGATTCTACTCTAGAACCCCTCGCTACGCTCGGGATTCTACTATAGAATCCTTCGCTTCGCTCTGGGTTCAAAAATCGCTCTCGCCGTAAATACTTTATTTTGTTCCCTTGTGGTACAATCTACTATTAAATCACATCTTCTGAACCCTGGAAGATATCGAAATAAAACCTACATTGAACGTTGGAGGAGTCATGAAAGGTAAGATTGAGGAAGTATGCGAGATGATGAGTAATAGATGGAAAGGTGGGAAGGATGTGTCACCACCACGCATAGACCCTATATTGGTTTGGCGTTCCAGAAACCAGTGGAGGGTCAGGCAGTTGGTGCACTGCTTTCCGCTGGGATCGTAGCTTGTTGGAAGATGTAGTCTCTGCCTATCGCAACAGGAGAAAGACGTGACTGTATATACCTTTAAGTTAAAATCCTTGTTTTGATTGCTCTGATTTTCATTGAAATCTGTTGAGCCGTTTTCGAGCCTATTCGAGACAAAGTTTCTAACAAAAAAAAAAAAACTAAAAACTTTCTTAAAAACATCTACAGATGGTCATTTATGATTAGACATCGCATAAATAGCAGTTTCCACTTAATTTTTGGCATTTACATATGTATATTTTGTCGCCACGAGGACAGATTTGCACGAGCCTCTATTCCGTTGGCAACGCGAGTACGAATTATGTCAACTCTATGAATATGCTATTCTAACTACAGTTGCATCGAGTTAGGGTATATTTTTCACCGGCCAAAGTTCGCTCTTTAACCGTTGTTCCATTGTCGGCAGGTAAACGGCATCGTGCTGCATGGGCGAT
Source organism: Campaea margaritaria (assembly GCA_912999815.1). Classification (NCBI taxonomy): domain Eukaryota; kingdom Metazoa; phylum Arthropoda; class Insecta; order Lepidoptera; family Geometridae; genus Campaea; species Campaea margaritaria. The sequence goes on from OU538812.1 coordinate 7,946,597, forward strand.
GTCACCTGAACGCGTCCGTCATCATCAAGGGCCTGGTAGGGCCTACCTTCAAGATCATACTGTTGAGGTAAGGCCTTAAGAAGTTAAAAAAAAACAACAATATATTTCACATACAATATTAAGAACGTGTACGTAGTTCGCTACTGGTGGTACTTTTTTTTTGGTTACTAAGTAACGAGACGTCATTCACCTAATGGTAAGCGCCACGCCTGCCTATAACAGCTGCAGTGCCGCCCAGAAGCTTTCATTACAAAATCTTGCGCGGCTTCACTGCGCTCGTCACCCCGAGACATCGGCTCCAAAGTCTCATATTATGCCCAGTAACTTCGCTGGAAACTGCCCTTCAAACCGGAACACAGTAATGTTTGCACACTACTGCTTGGCGGGTGAATATCTGGCAAATGTAAAAAAAAAGCTGTAATATACACACGTAATGCATTTTTAATAATTTTCATTGGTCTCATATGGCGATTTGTACCTACAAATATCTCAAGAGTTTCAGGGAGACACTTCAGGGAGGGAGTCACTTCTAGCCATATGATTATTATACTACATTCATAAAAAAAACAGACAGAGACATTATATACCCTTTGCAAAGCCTTTTATAAAGGTTGTCAATTTTGCTTTAACCATCTGTCAAAAATAAATGACTAGATAGGTAACCATTTGCTCAAAATCACTTTATTTCCTGATTTCCTATATTAGTTAGACATATACCCATTCCCTCTACAATTAATCCCCCCCTCAAATAGGGTCAAAATCCCCACTATAACACGATAAAGCAGATATAAATGCGGACGAAGAACAACGATAACAATCTTATAAGATGCTTCCACAGATATAGAAAGAATAGACACCGCTAAATTCATCGTCAATAATAACTAGGTACATACCTGGTAGCTAATCATGTGCATTGTTACGCAATTATTTCAATTAATGAAAGATTTTGTTTTAAAAAATTAACCCGAAACGAAAAACACGATTTAAAAATATATAATTATTATTAACCTTTGACGTATATGGACTCATTATTGTTTGTACAGTAGTTACGGTAACAGTCGAAATTATATCCAAAAACTTATTAAATTACTTGCTCTTATTTTTCATAAGAATTGAGTATTCGTTAGTACGGCCGAAACGGAAACATTAAGTAATTCAATTAAATTCTGCATTAATAACCGTTCAAATTTGAAAAAAATAGCCACTAGTCTAGTACCTAAGTCTATTTATAAAAAAGAAACTGCCTAATTGTTTCTTATGAACAAATCAAAGTTGTTATCCCATGTCTTAATCTATATCTATACTCTATACTAATATATAAAGCTGAAGAGTTTGTTTGTTTGTTTGAACGCTAGGATCTCAGGAACTACTGGTCTTAATTGAACAATTCTTTTTGTGTTGAATAGTCCATTTATTCAGGAAGGTTATAGGCTATATAACATCACGCTACGACCAATAAGGAATCATCAATAAGGAATGTGACAAAAACGAGGAAAATATATTGCTTTTAAGAGATTTATTGCGGGAAAACTTGAATTATGCAGGTGAAACCGCAGGGCGCAGCTAGTCATCTATAAACTGATGTAGTAATAATACGTCTCCCATACATATCGGCTCCTTACTAAAATCGTCAAATAAAGACGTTGAAATAGTATATAGATCAGCAGTGTAAGAACAGACCCCCCTAGATCAGCGGTACACGTCGTAACGGTAAATATAACATTCAGTTCATATTTAAAACGACAAATTGAAAACGTTTACCATTACTGTAATATTGGCGGTCACTATATAGGTAGCGTAACCCAATGTACACCAAATAATTATTTGACACGTCTGGTTTATTAAGATATAACAAATTGACGGTATCTATTTCTTCTACATCTGTGGAAACATTAAACGGGCAAAAGGCCGCCCTTAAATACGTCCGGGTCGGAAGTAAGGCTCCTTGGATACGACATTATGCTAGTTAAGGGGGAGCAATGACCTGAAGATGTTCCTAATATAACTGTGCTTTAATCTTTATTTTACTGGGTTTTTGTAAATAGGTTGGAGTTTGACCTCTATGTTTTAAGACCCCCCCCCAAACCACGTGTATTTTTTAGTACCTAGAAAGAATCTTATATTTTTTTTTAATATTATCTCTTAATTTTTAGAATAGCCGCTTTTCATTTTAGAAATCATGCGTTTGACGAAAAAATCTGTGAAGTTGGTTTACGGACGATATTTTAACGTAACAACGTTTTAACAAAACATTGATGAAATGATTGCATAATTTTATGAATAAAATTGAATCATTTTTTTTATTATAAAAGAATAAATACTTGAAATTATACAAGTAATCAGATTTTTAAAATGCATCAATAATAAACCTGTTAAGAAGAGAAGAGAGATAGACGGCACAAGCGTACAATGAGCGCAACGGGACAATGTGTCAACTTTTTCGTGCATGCAGCCGGCGTTCATCGATTTATTAGACGTTGTCACGTCAAAAAATAAATACACGTGATATCTTACTACACCCCCCCCCCCCCCTCCCCTTGTGATATTTCGAGCCTCACGTAATTAATGGACGGTCCCTCACCTAAATCCTTGTAAGGTACGGAACCCTAAAATACGACTACTAACTAAGTCGCGGGTAACGCCTATATTTAAAAGTAACCCTGCTTACCTCGTTGCTGTAAGCAATTAACGTGTGATCAAATTGACGTTAATGTGTCGCGATTCACTGGCGACGGTTCATCTCAAATGTCAATAATGAATTATTAATAGACATTACCATAATTGTATAGAATAGGTATAGAATTTCCATAATTGTAATTAACAAACAGCGCTTCGTGAACTCAGTGAGGCACATTGATCTACACCAATAATTAATTTGACATGTAATTACGAAATGAACACCAAAGTTTTGTGAAAACTACGATTTATACGAAGGGGTAAGACGGATAAACTTGGAGCGCGCCGGACGCCGCGCCTCTTCCGTCTGGCTTGCCGCTAATAAAAATAAGAATAAGAATAAATTTTATTTTATAAAACTGTGTGTTTATAGATGTTTAAATTATTTATGTAGCAACAGTCTATATCTATTTCGGGTGTACAATATATTTTCTTTAATAATAAATAACTAATTTAAAATTTTAGTTTGACAGTCTGTCTGTCTGACAGTTGGTCCGTAATAGGATCCGACCGATCCGATCCGATCTCCAATCTTTTTCCTATTTTTTTCTCTTTACTTTTGACTTGCCTTAGAGTGCAATAAAGAATAGTTATCTCATCTTATCTTATCTCCGGAATGGCTTAACGGATTTTAATTATCCTCTTTGGTACTTTAGGCCCTAGAATAGAATAACGAACACTTTTGATCCCGTAAAAATTAACCTTTGGGATCATATTTAACGCGGGTAAAACCGCGGGGCTCGGCTAGTGACAATATTCTAAAATTTATTTTGAGATCATAGTTCTATATTAATTATTATTGATATACTTTCATAGAAAAGAATCTTAGATGAATAAAATTCGCGAATGTTTAAAGATTATTTCTTAAGGCGATAAGAGCGCCCATTGTACTACGCTTGTTTTCGTATTGTAATATTTCTGTACTGTGTTTATTTTTGGTGTACAATAAAGAGTTTTCTATTCTATTCTATTCTATTCCTATGAAATTCAAGAAGTGAGTTCAAGTGATGACTCACTTTGTCAGCTAAATTATCGAAGTCAATCTATGTATTAAGCTCAGGGTCTTTCAGCCATCATTGGCTTTTTCTAAGCTTATTTATTGCCCTGGCGAAGGGCGGCGTGCGACGGACGGACATTTCCTTCTTTCATGATATACGTATATCTGTAGAGCTGCGTAGGTTTTATGTAGAACTGTTTTGGAGGGTTAAGTCAACACACACATGCGTGAAGTCAGTCGATAATGTCGCAGCGGTATTCCAAAAACGCGGTGGTCGAATAACTATGCAACGGATTATCGCAAAATATACTAAATTGTGTTTTTTCGTCATTCAATCAGTGGGAGGCCTCTTCCGCAAGAGACCGCCTGGGGAAGTACCACACCTTTACCAGATATTCATCCCCCAAGCAGTAGTGTGCAAAGATTACCGTGTTCCGGTTTGAATGGCATTGTTTCTAGCGAAATTACTGGCCATATGAGACTTTAAAGCCGATTTCTCAGGGAGGCGTGCAAGATTATATGCAATGCAAAGTTCTGGGTGGCATTGTAACTGTTTATGGGCAGGCGTGGCGCTTATCATCTGGTGAATGACTTGCTCATCTCGTAACAATGTCCCAAATTGAAAAGAACTTGACACTTGAACTTGAAAGAACGGGGAAAGGACTTGACTTTATGTATGTTTACATACAATATAATTATTACATAAAAACTACATAAAATCTAATAAATCTATTAGATCTTAGATTAAGCGGTGGTAGCCGTACCAATGTGTTTCTTGTAAAACATATGTACGTAATTATCACTCGCTTGTCGGTGAAGGAAAACATCGTGAGGAAACCCATGTGGGTTTCCTCACGATAGGTATTTACCTACCCGAGAATTATTTCAGAGGTAGGTAGGTGATCCACCAATCCGGATCTGTCCCCCGTGGTGGATATGGCCTTACCCTCCTCACGAAAGTGAGGGGAGACCCATGCTCAGAAGTGGGACGTTATGGGTTGATGATGATGAATCTTAGATTTGTTAACGGTACCCTAATTTCTAAGGGCCATGTCCATCACAAAAAGGATGCTTATTTATCGTCCTTGGCGGCGTACCCTCAAAGGGTCGCCATCCGGGACAGACGGAAGGTTGGATGCGACAGTTTCACTTGTTTTTTTTTTCTTTTTCCTTAACCTTTGATTATTAATAGCACTGGGGTTTTTAGATTCGACTGCTTTTAACGTATGTAAGCTCATACATATCGCTTAAATAATTCAGAAGGCAAATCTAAATATAAGCCTAAGTGGTTCGAGCAAAGATAACGAATAGTTAAAAATATAATACTCAAGCAAAGGAAGATTTATTTTGTGAAAACCAACAACTTCAAGTGGTATCGGCGGGCGTGGCGCTTACCATCAGGTGAAACACCTGCTCATCTCCTTAGCCAGCAACATTAAAACAAATTACAAATATAGAAGAGTAGAATGAAAAACTTTTAACTGAAGTACAGCAATACAAGGTTGTCTGGTGCAGGTTGCTTTATCCGATAAGACCGCTTCATTGTACCCATTATTTAGTTTTTTTTTGTAAATAAAGAGCTATCTATATATCTACAACAAAAGTTCATCACCATTTCATGATTAACCCATATCGTCCCACTGCTGAGCACGGGTCTCCCCTCACTTTCGTGATGATTAGGCCATTATCCATCACGGGGTCCCGGCCCAGATTGGTGGATAACATACCTACCTCTAAAAACAATTCTCGGGTAGACAGACATGTGGGTTTCCTCACGATGTTTGCCTTCATTGAAAAGCGAGTGATATTTGTTTTTACAAGAAACGCTCTACTTGGAAGGCAGACCTTCTCCCACTAGGTTACCACCACTTTTGACTTCATTACTCTAATTAATTACTGACGTTTGTTTTGTCAATTGACCATTCCCTCCGGTGGTCGATAATTCTTGTCCGAAACAAGGCTAGTCGATGAGGCATTACGATTGGTAGAAATCATTAATTTGAGAGTTCCGTACCCAAAGGGTAAAACGGGGCCCTCTTACTAAGACTCCGCTCTCCGTCTGTCACCAGGCTGTATCTCATGAACCGCGATAGTTAGACAGTTGAAATTTTCACAGATGATGTATTTCTGTTGGCGCTATAACAACAAACACAAAAAAACTGAATAAAACAAATATTAAATGGGGCTCCCATACAACAAACGTGATTTTTTTGCTCGTTATATTGGTAACGGCAACAAGTAGACGCTTGAAGTATTCACAGAATTTTTAATAATTTATTATAATTCAATTAAAAACTAATTAATTAAATAAAATAAAAATAAGATTAATATTTATTTTATGTTAGTAATTAAGTAAGTAACGAACGAGCTCTAGGATTTGAACGCACGTTATAAATATACTCGACTTTTGATAATTTAATTTGTAAGTAGAAAGCCAAGATTCTTCTTCTCCCCTACCTTTAATTTCGCAATGTCTTTGTCTCCTCACAAATGATGGCTATTTGTCGTCCGAGCCGGATTGCCTGACGGAGGGCGGCGACGAACGAGTGCTGGGGAGGGTTCGGTCTCCACCTCCACGTTCACTCTTTCGTTCTGTACGTTAGTAGCTCTGCTTAGAGCTTTGTTTCTTAACTAGCTTCAGTTTGAGTTTTTGATTTTCGTCTCAATATAAGAACACGCTATAGAAAAGAGATTAATTGTAACAGCTGTCTTACTGTAGCTTTTACAAATGTAAAGCTGTAAGAAAATTTATAAATGATAATTATAAATATAAATTACATAAAAATATGTAATTATAATAAAAATTAACATATTAGTGCTCAAAATTAAATAAACTGCCCTCTGTCCTTAAACTGCACTGCAATGCGCTCGTCACCCTGAGACATCGGTTCTAAAGTCTCGTATGCCCAGTAATTTCGCTGGAACCAATGCCCTTCAAACCGGAACACAGTGATTGCACACTACTGCTTGGCGGACGAATATCTGGCAAAGGCTACTTCCCCAGGCGGTCTCTTGCAGAAGAGGCCTACTGCTGTTCTGTGGTGATTCAATTTGACAAACAATCATTCATTCTACAATACACCAGTTTATATGTGTATTGTATTATAATGTAATGCTTGGTAGAGTCGATTTTGCTCGGGTCTGGGTAGGCAGCACGTGTATTGTTTGACTGTTGTGAGATTTATCGCTATTTATACAGCTGTTAAAACCTTAAACGATCTCACTAAAGGACGACGCACACTCTCGCTTACCCTTAAGTTATGTGTTCGTATGGCGGTAGTAAGGTCGCGAACTCGAGACTATTTCAATCGGTGTCTTTTAGCAATAGTGTAATCTGATGATAGGATGGTAGGGCTGTGCCTTTGTTTGCTCAAGTTGGCGGGGGCACTGCCGAACCCCTAGATATGTCTTCCTCTTCCCCCGCGACCCTCGCTCAAACTGATAGAATATTTGAATGCAGAGTTAGATGCGAGCCGGGTCCATCGCGTATCCTTTATATCCTTGGTTTTTTGTTTGTTTGTTACGCTTTCACACCTAAACCACTAAACCTATTTTAAAAATTCTCTCACCAGTGGAAAGCTACATTATCGGCAAGTAACACAAGCTATATTTTGTTTCCGTATTTCCACGGGAACGGAAACTACGCGGGACATACCGCAAGGCGCCACTAGTAATATTATAAATTTTAATGTGAAAGTTTGTGGAGATGGATCGATGGATGGATGTTTGTTACTCTTTTACGCAAAAATTACTGAACGGATTTGGATGAAATTTGGTACACGTATAGTTTACTACCTGGATTAAGACACAGAATACTTTTTGTCTTGTAAAAATGAATAGTTCTTATTGCAGGATGGTATTTAACGTGGGTGAAACCGCGGGGCGCAGCTCTATACTGTTATACTTTCATATTATAAATTCGAAAGTAATTGTATTTTTTTGGAAGCGGAAGGAAGCGGTGGTAGCCTAGTGGGAGAGTGTCCACCTTCCAATCAGAAGGTCGTGAGTTCAAATCCCAATGCGGGCACGTACCAATGTGTTTCTGTAAAACATATGTACGTAATTATCACTCGCTTTTCGGTGTAGGAAAACATCGCGAGGAAACCCACATACCTACCCGAGAATATTTCGGAGGTAGCTATGTTATCCACCAATCCGGACTGGGCCCCCGTGGTGGATTATGGCCTAACCCTCCTCACGAAAGTGAGGAAAGACCCGTGCCCAGCAGTGGCACGTTATGGGTTGATGATGATGATGATGAACTGTATGTTTTTGTTTGTTACCCTTTCACGACAAAACGGCTGAACGGATCGTAATGAAATTTGGAAAGAAGATAGATTATATCCTGGAAAAGGAAATAGGATACTTTTTATTGCGATAAACTGAATTCTGCGCGGACGAAGTCGCTGGCGAAAGCTAGCAAGTATATTAAATGTCCTTGGGGGGCATGAAACAATACGTGGGTCACAGATTAAATTGTAATTACTGAGCAAAAGGTGGCAGTTTTACATTTGTTTACCATTATCCTAAAACTCAAACAAAACATATTTTTTAATGTGTTTTTCGTAATCTTTATGGTTATTTTTACAGCTACAAAAGGGTTGTGTAGCTGTAACAATAATTATTATTTTAAAATCTTCATTTTGATTTAATTTTTAAGACTAGCTGTTCCCTGTAACTTTGCTCGCTTGGAATTTCACTATAGGCTTATATAGAGATTGGCATTCGAGGTTGGCGCAAAACCCAAAAGTTAATTTAAAAACGATGTTGGTGACTAATTTTTCCGTTGAGTATTTTTTTTTTTGCGAAATACGACTTATTTTTTTTATATTTATAAATTTAGTATGTTAGGCCTCTTTTATGCGGTTTTTATTAATGTAAGCTTCTGAGAAACCACTGTAACTGTTATAGGCAGGCGTAGCGATTACCATCAGATGAATAACTTGCTCGTCTTACTACTCAGTAATATAAAATAAACACAATAATTTAACACAAAATATTTTTTTACTAAAAAAATACAATAATTTAATGGAAAACTAAAACTTAAAAGGTAACAAAATAATTACAGTAATTTTTTTGTATTTTTTTTTTTAATATTTATGATTTTTTCAGGCGGAAGGCTGCGTTAGAAGATGTTGCTGTGAAACCTCTGACACAGTTCCCGGTGGCTTTAGAGGAAGAGGTGAGTTATTATCATCATAATTATTACCTTTATCAACGTTCCTCTTCGACATATTTTTTTAATTTTGTTTCTCACAATAATAATTTGTGCATTATTATTATGTCAAGATTTTCTCGCAGTTGCCTACTATGGTGGGCGTTTGTCAGATTTGGGCAGGCTTTAGTTTGAGGTTATTGTTGTAATTGTTTTCTTCCTGGATAATTCTGTATTTATATATTTAAAAAAAAAAAATTTGTTAGCTTAATTATTCAAAAATCGTATATATGATAAGAGTGTGAAAAGGTGTGTGATCTTATCGCTAAAATTATATTATGACCAAGACAACCTTCAAGGAAGAGAAACAATGTAACTCAGTATTTTCTCATATTTGCATATTTTAGTAGCTTTCTGTAAAAAAATATGCTAAATATTCAGACATATTTTTTCCTGTATTTTTTTTTGAGATTTGTAGCCAATTTAAGTTCTAAAATAATTATTGCTACCCATTCTGATTCTACGTAAATTTTGCAAAAAAAAATTATAATTATAATATATTTTACCAACTCGCTGCGCCTCGTGGTTTCACCTGCGTTGCCTACTATTCCACAGGAACCGTTAATTTTTATGGGATCAAAAGTATTATATATTCTTTTCCAGGACCAAAAGCATGAATATCACGCCAAATATCGTTAAAATCTGTTGAGCCTTTATGAACCTATTCGGGACAGACAGACCGACAGGCAATTATCTAAAAACGGTAATTTATCATTTTAGGCATCGTATAAAATTAAATAGCCGTTATCATAAAAAATGCCATTTATTTTAAAATCATAGACTATCATTTAAATTTTATTATTGGAAAAGATATAACATGCCAAAATTAAACCCACATAAAACAATTTTCAAGTAATTATTACTTCCTACTATTTATAGGATTATAAAAAGTCCATTTAAAGAAAAACAGTAATCAAATTAGTTTTATAATTAGACATCTTAGTTTATATAACTTAAATATCAGATTAAAAATAAACTTTAGGGTGGTCACCCACGGCGACTTCTTGCAGCGATACAATCGCTACATGACCGCGATAGATGCGATGCTGTCGCTGAACGTATCCCTTCGACTATGTAACCACGAATTTGCATAGCTGGAGCATAGATACTGCCACGTGTATTAGCGACATAGACGAAACATAGTAAATTGAAATGAAATGAAATTTTTAAGCAACGCTTTTAAGCGACGCCGCTGGTGACAAGAGTGCTGGCTCATTTCTCGCACAGAGGATAGCTATTGCTATTCAACGTGGAAATGTAGCCAGTGTTCTTGGCACCATGCCTCATGGACACCCTGTTTTGTTAGAGTTTAAGTTTTAATTTTTGTTAGTTTCCTATTTTATTTAATTATATTGTTATCGAAGTTGTGTTAATAAATATATCCTACCATTAAATGAAATTAGTTTATTACGGAAATTGTGTTGAAATATAAATCTTAAAAACAAAAATCATAGGTGTCAACAATTTATCCATGACGGCCATACAATAATATGGGAAACTTTAATTTATTACATTAATAATTACACACCTCCAAAATCGGCGAGAAAACTCACGTTTTTTTTTATTGGCTGAGTGACGCGACGAGTTACTCGTAATTAAACTAAAGTAATAGTTATAGTAATGCATCAATCCTAATGTTAGTGACCAAGTTACTTAGTAAATACTAGTGCGATGCTAAATCATTACACACGCGCGTCTACTATAAGAAAACAAATGAATAACGTCGCACGATTACATACATAGATTCCGACCCCCAACTAGGACTCCCTGTAACTAGGAATTGGGGACTACGAAGACCATGGTCCTAGAAACACCCAGACTTAGAGCAAATACTGTAGTTCATACAAATGTTTGCCTTGTGTGGGAATCAAATCCGCAACCTCACGCTTTGCAGTTGGCTCACGCGTCACCCACCTCGCTACGGAGGCTGACCATAAACGCTTGAAACGTTGACTGGCGAGCCGATTTTCTTGTCTAGCCGCGGGTGCGGCTCTGCACACTCACGGTGTTTTTCCCATACAGCTAACACCACAGTTGTGTTTTCCCGCAATCGCGGCAAGTTACGAAAGACACCACCGTTGTATTTTTAGCAGTGAACGTATTGACGAAACACGCCACTGAATCGCTGCGAAAATTTTCTGTGGGTGACCACCCTTACGGACATTTATTTTAATAGCTCTGTTACTGTGACTAATTATTTAAATTTATCGGCTATTGTAGTTACGACATTAAGTTTATTAATAATAGTGGCTATTAAATTAATAAGATGAAGTTATATTTATAATCCTAACAATATTATTAATAAGCGGTGGTAGCCTAGTGGGAGAACGTCCGCCTTTCATAAAGAGGATCATGAGTTCAAACCCCTATGCGGGGACGTACCATTGCGTTTCTTGTAAAACATACCATATGTACGTAATTATCACTCGCCTTTTGGTGAAGCGAAACATCGTGAGGAAACCCCCAACTGGAATTACGCGGGTAAAACCGCGAGGCGCAGCTAGTATTAAAAAAAATACACATTTGTGCAATTATTCCATTATTATAAAATATGCCTCATGGATAGCTCCCTTTGTTAGATTTTTAAGTTTTAATTTTACCTACAATTAGGTAATTAGCATCTTCATCTTAACTCACATTGTTAATTAACATATCTTTAAGCTCATGACTTTAAATGGAATTAATACATTCATACAAGTTAATTATACATAATAAATCACTAGCTTCCGTTTCCAATCGTAATGGTAACCGTTTTCATTTGCCATTTCTATTATGAGGTGAATATCAAACTGTCTTAATGATGGTAGCAAAGTGGTAGCTTGTGCGCTTTGTAAATCAATGACAGCGGGTTCAATGCTCGCCCGTACCAATGACTTGTCGTGAGTTAAGCAGTAGTGGGGGGCCTCTTCTGCAAGAGGCCGCCTGGGGAAGTACCACACCTTTGCCAGATATTCACTGCCAAGCAGTAGTGTGCAAACGTTACTGTGTTCCGGTTTGAAGGGCACTGTTTCCAGCGAAATTACTGGGCATATGAGACTTTAGAGCCGATGTCTCAGGGTGATGAGCGCAGTGCAGTGCCGCAGGATTATGCAATGCAAATTTCTAGGTGGCACTGGAACTGTTACCACTCTGAAACTGCTCGCCTCACTACTCCATAAAAAAAGTACTCAACGATACTATGCGTCCAGACAAGGCGTAGCGCTTACCATCAGATGAACGACTAGCTCGTCTCGCCAGTCAAATAAAAAAAAAGTTATGTGGGGTTTCCATCGCTCCGTGCTTCGGAGGACGTTAAGCCATCGGTCCCGGTTGCTATCGACTGTCAGGTGTCCTTAAGCCACGTCAGAGGCCCTGACAGGAGAGCATGCCACTGTTTCCTTTGATTTCGATGGATGCCTTATTTTTGAGGAAATTTCAACTTTAGCACAACAATTTTTGAATACTATTTCTGTATACGCAAATGACTCAGACACCGAAAAATACATATCGCTAGATTATTATATTAAAACTCAAAACCGGTACTGAGAAAACACTTTACTGTCCAATATATTAATATGAGTGTATATAATTATATATATATGTTTACTAAAGCTGACCTTGTTGGTCTTGCGTCCCTTTCGCACCACAGCATGCTGGTACCGGTAGATTTCCTTACGGTTTTCCTACGTCTATTTCCACAAACAAATATACACTTTAAAACTATTTCGTTTGGTGTTGTTTTTGATTGGACGCCGCAATTTTCAGTGTTTATCTTTCGCACGCAATCCGTAACGGCTTATGTGCTGCGGTGCTTGCGGACGGTTATGAAGTTTATTTCGTGCGATTACGGTTTGGATTTGTTTGTTTGCTTTGTTTTATATAGGATATGTTATGGCGTATATTTTTGGTCTATGTTATCTTATATTTTAGCAATGTCATATTGCAAACATTTAGTTTTTGTTTAGTACCAATTCATAGCGTCTATAGAGTGGTACAATACAACGGGACCGGTTACGTGTAAAAACATACCTTTTTGAATCAAAATTTCGCTTTTTACATACATTTTGGAGTCAGTTTGTGGCTATTATTGTCGGAATAACACGTGTTTAGTGCAGAAAAGTGCCAAAATCAAGTGAATTAACGGTGTAAATTAGGTTATTTAACAAGTGCAATTATTGGTTACAGTATTATTAACCTTAAGCCAGTGCTTCGGATAAACAGCGCTAATGAGGAGATATAACGGTACACACAGACCGACTCGGAACATGTTTTTGATGAATTCCATCTTTGTGATGTTGACATAGCCTAAAAACTTCTGCATGTGTTCAAATTTTTATATCATAGACTTGTGCTTAACACGTTCAGTGCTGAAAACACAGCCGTTGTGTTTTTATAACTCGCCGCGGGTGCGGGAACACACAACTGTTGTGTTAGCGGTATGGGAAAACAACGGTGTGTGCAGATCCGTAACTGTGGCTAGACAAGGAAATCGGCTCAGCAGTCAAAGTGTTAAGTTGGTTAGCAATCAGCTGTGGCATAAATATTGGCTCTACATTGCGAGAGAGTTCTACGGCATTTCTAGAAAGGCTCTGTCTTATAAGACAACCTATAAAATATGTCCTAAATATGAAGATAATAATTGCTAAATGATCAAATTAAAAAAAAACTAAATGTGAGCTGGGACACATTGTAGAAATAAAACTTCAACTAAAAAATATTAAAAAAAAAAAAAAAAAATTTTTAAATATACGAAACATAACTCTCTCTCTTTCTATCTTCACTACCTTATATCTTACTGGTAGAAAATGCTTTCAGCATTAAGTCCGCCATTTGTATTAGCTATTTAATATGTGCAATGAATGATAAAATAAATAAATATATGATATATTAAAGTTCATCAGCAGTAATGAGGTACTGAAAAGTCCCTTAAATTAACAAAAATATAATATTTCTTTTTTGATGAAAGATAAAGCATCTTAGTACTTTGGTATTCAATTTAATCAATATACCGAAAAAAAAGCATGTGTCTGTCTGATCTTCCAAAACAATTCTAACATTTAAGCAAATACTTCTATTATTCGATGCCCAACCTTAAATGTCTGTAAAAAAATGTCTGCCTGTCTGTCTGAAATTTTGTCTCAATCAGGCTCTGAAACGGCTCAGCAGATTTTGACGTAAATCACAGGGATTAAAACAGAAATTCTAACTTAAATTTTCGTATCATTTTCATATCTTGCAAGATTCAGAAGATATACCTATAAATATCACATGCGCGAACGAAGTCGCGGGCACAACTAAGTTTCGACGAAGAACTATTAATAGAGTGTAGAACAGACACATTTTAATATATAGATGTTTAGTGCCTACACAGGTTGTTACAGAAATTCCATAAAATACATTCTGACATCGTTATTTATAAATGATACAGGGAAACTATAACAATAACTAATTTTATATTGTTTTGTACATTTCGTGTTTATTTATGTACATATCGACGCTAGAAAGCGTAAACGCTGTAACCCTTTGACCGACCCGAAAATACTTTTTTTACATATTTGGAAACAAACCCACATTTCAACGTCCCCTAGGATCTTTAGGATATAACCAAGGTAGCAGTATTGTAGCTTTGTATGTAACACACCAAATATCCAAAATTTACGTTTTTAGGTCGAGTAGATATTGAGTTATGATTTTTTTCAACAAAAAAAAAGTTTGGTGAACAATTTTGCGTTTCAAGGTTACAGCGTTTACGCTTTCTAGCGTCGATATGTTACCTATCTTCACTATTATCCCACGGAACCAAGCAGTAGTGTGAAAACAATACTGTGTTCCGGTTTGAAGGGCACTGTTCCTTAGGGCTTACGAGACTTTAGGCCCGACGTCTCAGGGTGACGAGCGCAGTTCAGTGCAGCCAAAGATCATGCAATGCAAAGTTCTGGCACTTTAACTGTTATGGGCAGGCGTAGCGCTTACCATCGGGTGAACGACTTGCTCCTCTTGTTACTCAGTAAAAAACAAATAAAAATGGTAGGTGGACACTTAGTGTCTCGGAAAAACATACGTTATAATTTTTTTCCGGAAAATTTAAAGGTTCTACGATTAGTAACTATTAAGGAAAAAAATTTGATATTTATACAAACTGAAGAGCAGAAGTTAAATAAATAGGTAGATAGAATATAGATTCATCTAGACAGAAAAAATAAATTAGATAAGATGCAGTAGGGTTACATTACGATAAAATAAATAAGATTTTTTTTGTTAAAAATACATAATTTCGGACGAATTGTGGTACTGAATATTTTGTGCCGGCGTTGCGTTTACCATCTCATGAAAGCCTTGCTCGTCACTTTTCTCAGTATCATAAAAGTAATCAAGTTTCAATAATCTATGTTAAAATGTTTTTGTTACTGCAAGCTTATCTAAATAAAGCCAAACACCAATAATATAATGTTAGTCACTGAAGAATTCCGCTCTCTACCTCCCGTCTCTACCTCCCGTCTCTACCTCCCGTCTCTACCTCCTGTCTCTATCATCGGATCAGCTCGCTGTCACCATAATATTGCATTGTCTTTGAAACTGGACAGGCGTGCAAAATTTCAACTCAATCCAACAACGGGAACTAAGTTAAAAATTGCAAAATTTCATACAAGCTATAAAAGCTTTTTTAAAAAAAAAACATGAAAGGCCACAAAATGAAACATACAATAAAAAATATAATAAAGAAAACTTAAATTAAAAACCTATCCTTTATGAAATCGGTTAAATAAATAAAAAGCCAGTATCACATACATAGATCCGGACCCCCTAACTAGGATTCCCTTTATCTAGGGAATCAGGAACTATGAGGACCATGGTCCGATCAACACCCAGACACAACCAAAAAAAAAATAGTGCAAAACTATTGAACAGAACTAAACTTTCTCAACGTGCAGAGATTGATGGATCACTATCGGAAACGTTGATCGATCAGCTTGTTCAACGTGTAATATGACACAATCAGATAATAGATAGGGTGTTTGTCAGTGATCGATTTGACGAGCAGGTCCTTCACCTGATGGTAAGCGCCACGCCTGCCCGTAATAGGTACAGTGCCATCCAGAAATTTCCATTACAAAATCTTGCACCGCACTGCGCTCTTCACTATGAGATATCGGTTTTAAAGTTTCATATGCCCGGTAATTCTACTGGTAACAGTGCCCTTCAAACCGGAACACAGTAACGTTTGCACACTACTGCTTGGTGGATTAATATCTGGCAAGGTTCCCCAAGCGGTCTCTTGCAGAAGGGGCCTCCCACAACAGAACAGTTCGAGACAGAAAAATAACTGAACAAATTCAAACCCTAGAAGCCTGCATTACCCTATTTCTTTTTTCTATTCGGATACCTCTTTGGTTTAGAGTCTTTGTTTGCACAATTTTATGTTTTTGTTAAATGTTATTTGTTCTTCTTTTACTCACACTGCATTACCCCATTGGACTTTGAACGTTTTATAAAACACTCTATGGACCCGGCACCTGCAAGCAAAAGTTTTGTCAGTTTAGACAGGGGTCAAGGGGGCGAAGAAGAATCATTACGTGTGCGAAAAACAAAGACCGATTCAAATTCTTGGAGATTGCGAGTTCACTACCCTTATACGAACAGTTGATCATATAACTTTGGTAGAGGAGTTAACGTAAGCGTGCGTGGTCCTTTGCCTAGATCGCGTATGCATTCGACAAATAACAAACCTTTTACAATGGTAGTACTCCCCTCATTTCTTGGAACAGGGGATGGAATTCCCTATTTTAAATTTCGTAATTATAGTCTTGGACGTACCATAAATTATACCTTTGATAATAATTACGAGTGATATCCCTTAGGGTAAGATATCCCTTGTCCTAGGTGAGACAAACGCTACTAAGCGAAGCAATACAGTGCTAACATTTAAAAACAATAATATAGTAACTGTAACTTATTGCGTCCTGAAGCTCCACTCGTAGATGAAAAGTATCACATGCTTTTCCAAGACCTAAAGTAACTACTTATATTTACCTAAAATTTCATAAAAATCCGTTCAGTCTTTACTGTAAGCTCTGAAACAGAGCTTAGCCGCTTATAACATTGTTTAGGAATAGGATAACGCATGTCAATCCCATACATAAATGTATACCCATAGCTTCCGTGTTTTTATTTCCGAAGCAAGCATCAAAACCATTAGTCAAGATATTGAGCCCAGTGTCGTTGGAATGTAAAAATAACAGACTATCGCCCGGCGACCACTCTGTGTAGCGTCGCTTCGCCTCGCGTCGCATTTAATGCTCACTTAGGACAAGGTCCTAGGGCTTGCGGTAAAAGTTATTTGAAGGGAAACCCCGGGAAAGTTGGATTAGGTTATTTAATATTAAATTATGGACTACGGTCCAACTTACTAAATGATTTAAATTAACCGTTTGATAATATATTAAGTTTGATATAATCAATACTTCCCTTTCAATAAGGTGTACCCTACTGTATATTTTTTTTAATGCAATAATAAACTATTCCTCCTTTCTGGCTCATTTCGAGCTAGACCAAAGTTGGAGCTGACCTATTTATACAACAAGAAAATATTTAAAAACTACTAAAATGTGGCTATCGAGTTTCTTAGTGGTCCGATATAAATCACCTTTCAAACAAAAAACAAAACCGAAATCGGTTCATCCGTTCGGAAGTACACATCCACACACATTAACACAGATACGTCAAACTTATAAAACCCTGTCGTTTTTGCGTCGGGGGTTAAAAATAGGCTATAATTATAACCTAGACCATAATAACCTTTGCCTTTGCTATATTTAGGTAGCACAGCAGAAGTACCAGGGGAGCATGGAACTCAAAGAGGCCTCCAAAAAACAGTCATGCTGGATGTCATAACAGATGAGACCTTTTTATGTTCTATGCTTCCCTGGTACTTCTGTAAGCGCACTATTGAAAAAAAATCACTGTATCCTGTTATGGGAAGGCGTAGCACTTGCCATCCGGTAAAAGGCTTGCTCATCTCATTAAGTGTTATAGTAAAATAAAATAAAAATTGGGTGTTTTGGACTGTCATCCGATAGGAGTGCAAAGGGTCCCAATAAATGGGTGATTCGCACCGTGATTCAAACAGCTCGAATGTGATAAATCACACGCTACGTCACATAGGTGGGCGCTTGCTTTACGTTACTACAGAGTACCTACTAGGTATTAGGTTGGTACTCCACTCCACACCAGTGTTTACTCACCCGCCAGATTAACAGCAATACTATCATATAAGCGGCTTACCGCTATCGCGAGCATTCGACCACTCGCGTAGGTGTTTAGATAAGAATATCCCATGGAAATGCACTGATAAATGGTCGTTGGGCAGTCTAAAGCTGGGTCCATATTTGTTACCGTGACTGTGACTGCGTCACCGTGACAAAACACAAGTATGGACGGGTTCTGTGTTGTCTTGCGTATTTTTAACTAATGATAATTAAATCACTGCCATAGATTGTTGTCATCAACATGCGTTAAACTGGGTCCGTATTTGTGACCGTGACATTAACCGTGAATCTGTGATTGTAACAAATACGCGTGATAGAAATGTGGAAGCGTTCTGTCACGCAGCGATCCACTAAGGGGCCTCCTGAGGGGTGACGGTAAAATGTTACAGCTCTCGTCCATATTTAGCGTAGCAAGTACCGTGACTCGGTCACGGTCACGGTCACACATGTGGACCAAGCTCAATGCGGGTCTCACACGGTGGCGCTGAGGTCATGAACAAATGTAACATAAACATGACAAATCTCAAGCAGTACTGTGCAAACATTACTGTGTTTCGATTTGAAGGGCACTGTTTCCAGTGAAAGTAAATTTTAACGGTTTCTGTAGGATAATAAATAACTCGGGTGAAGCCGTGGGCTCAGCTAGTCGCTACTAAAATTACTTAAACAAAATTAAACTGGTGGTTTAGGATTCCAACCCACGCGAACAAAATGTCCAATACAAGGACGAAGGTACATCCTCTTATAACGAACTGATATTAATTGACACGACATGTCAACGTGACAGTGATAAGGTTAATGCGGTGTGCCTTGTAATCCAATGACAACGGTTTGGAACCTCGACCTCATACGAATGCCTTCATTTTGAGCATTTTCACGATCATTTTGGCATTTTTTTTTCCTTTTCCTTATTTTTTTTTATATTTTTTATCATGTATTAATAACGTTAACATCACGATGGATAATAATTTACCAATGAGATGGAATTCGTTAAATAACTAAAGAATATTTTAACAATGTCTATCGCTATTAATTTTAACAGTAACTATTATTTGACATAATCATTTATACCAAAAATTTGATGATATTAAGGATAAGGTGCAGATTAAGTGAAAATCTTAACTGCACCGAACAAATACCAACCAACATTACTCAACAAAAAATATCAATAGTGCTAAGAGAAAGTGAACAAAACGTGTATTGATTAATGGTCAGTCAATATGCTATAAGAAAACTGACGTGATAGTAGATAAAATGAAAAAGACGTCGAAAAAGTGACAGAAAAGTCGACAAAGTGACGCAACTGCCGACAAAGTGACGCCGATGTCGGCAGAGTGACGATGTCGGTAGTGTGATGACGCTGATGACAGAGCCGCGGTCGCGACGCTCAGTCTCGACCGAGTACAAACCGACCACGATATTTCGGTCGATATGGCGGCGGACGTTGTCGTTCAAGAAGAGGAAGGTGAGTTGTGAACAGAGCGAAGCGAGCGTGGTAGAAAGAGGGAGTTCAATTTTGAGCGGTGCGGAGCGAGCGTAAAAAAACAAGGAAGATGAATTGTGAGGGGAGCGGAGTGTGCGTGAAAGGATTGTGTGTAAAATTGTTGCAGTGAGCGAAGGGAGCAAAGGAAATCGTGCAGCATATTACGTACCTTATTTCCTTACTTATTTACTGTCAGGTTAGATTTCATGAGTAAAATTGCATAAATTAATATTTTGCAGCACCGTAGGTAGTCGCGGACATTCAAGCTGCTTGCATACCACTACACTAAACTGAAGTCTAGGCGATGGCAAATTCAACTTTTGAATTGTATTGAAATATTACGTGGCACGACGTCATACATGGTGATATAGAATCACGCATTCTGATGATGTTGTTATGAAATTTTTATCTCTATCATCGTGAATATTCGAGTGTTTTCGTTACAAATAGCGATCGTAAATCAAGAATTCTCATTCCACGATAAAATAGTTTCACAAAACGCTGAAACAAACACACTAATCTCATAATAACAGTGTTGTTCTAACCTGGAATAGAACACGGATCTTAACACGTATGATTCAGAAAAATCTCAGGAATCGCCATACGTTCTGCTGAAAGTAAACAAGCTGATACAATATTAGAACTAGCGGAGTGCCGCGAGAGACCGCGCTAGGGACGGTCGAGATTTACACGCAGTTTTTGACTAATCTGAAGATTAATTTTGTGATTTCTTGTAAGTAAATTGATTACTGTTAACATTAATGCATGCGAGGGAAAGAGAACTGTAGAGTGAGAATTTTGACGAGAGAGAGAATGGTTGTTTGACTGACGAATCTCAATCGATTTTCAAAGCTATGCAACGTCCCTAGAGTACACAGTCGGATGGGATAATCATGTTGCATGAGGGCTTCAGTTCTGCTAATGATTGAACCTATTTATCGCTGTCAAAGTCATCGATTTCTATAGTTATCGTTATCTTGGGAGAGATGTAGAAATCTCGAGATCTTAGCTGTCAAATGACAGAACGTCCTGTCGCTAGTGGCGTTCGTATCTATGGCCAAAGTGCAGTGAGTGACAGGCGGGACTCTTCAGATTCTGAGATCTATGGACGGGACAGTACGCGGGCGATCGGCTTCCATAACATTGATTTCTTATGACATTTTGCGACTGCTATGTGCCTTCTACTTATACTTGTACTTGAAATAAGAGAAAGAAAGTCATAAGACATCGTTAAACTAGACTTGTTCATACAAATATATGTACTTACCTATGTAATAGCCAGGCCGCTCAAGCGTTATTACTTTCCCTACATTCTATAAACTTTTCAATTTCCGTTCTCTTGAAGATTGTCCGTAAACGTTGAACCGGGTCTATTGTCTTTGTGTTTCTTTAAAATTAAGTGTATTTTTTTGCCTTTTCCAGTCCGAGGACAGGTTCGCGGGATACAAGGGTGTCCGCGACATCACAGTCAAGAAGGTAATTATCACCATGAGGTTTATGTTTTGTAGTGGTAGAAAGTTTGACAGATATTCATCCGCCAAGCAGTAGTGTACAAACATTACTGTATTCTGGTTTGAAGGGCACTGTTACCTGCGAAATTACTGGGAGTATGAGACTTTAGAACCAATGTGTCAAGTGACGAGCGCAGTGCCGCGCAAGATTATGCAATGCAAAGTTCTGGGCACTGTTACTGTTATGGGGAGGCGTAGCGTTTACCATCAGACCAACATGCTCGTCTCTTTACTTAGTAAATTAAAAAATTGAAAAAAATTACCCTCTATTTGGGAAACAGAGGTCCTAGAAAGAAATCGCTTAGTCGATTAATGCGTTATTCCCAAAATGTGTTAATTAAACGACTGGCGACCACGGACCCGAAGACGTGGCGGAAGACGTCCCCAGGAGGTGGACCGACGATCTGATGCGAGTCGCGGGGAGCCGCTGGATGATAACAGCCAGCAACCGCTCGTTGTGGCGTCCTATGGAGGAGACCTATGTTCAGCAGTGGACGTCTTCCAGCTGATTATGATGATAAATTAATCCGTGTTACAAGATTAGGTAGTTCACCTGATAGCAAAGGACATGACTTCTTGCAATCAAATTGCAGCACCACCCAGAACTTGCCAAGATTCCTAAAAATCAAAACCAGATGTTTCTCTCATTCTGCTTATCAACCCATATCGGCCCACTCCCTTCACTTTCGTGGGGTTGATTAGGCCATAATACACCACGGGGTCCAGTTCGAATTAGTGTATAAAATACCTATTTCCAACATAATTCTCAGGTAGTTATGTGGGTTTTCTCACGATATTGCGGAGCCCTTGCTCAGCAATGGGCAGATATAGGTTGATAATGATGATTGAGAACTTCAATAGTTTTGGATCCAAGATATTTTAACGTGTTCTTTCTATGCATACATTATAAAATACTTATGATGTGTTTTCAGGGTCCTTCCGGGCTCGGTATAATGATAATCGAGGGTCGGCACACCGAAGCCGGTCGAGGGATCTTCGTCTCCGATTTACAGGAAGGAAGCGCTGCAGAACAGGTGAGTTTTTGCTCATTCTACACTAAAATTCCTACCAGGCCTTGTTTCCCACCTACGCTTTATTTTCTACCGTGCCTTATTTCCTACCCAGACCTTATGGTTGGATGACCCGGAGTTAATTTTCCACTGACCTTTTACTCCTGTCTGGGTTTTTTTGTTCACCGGGCATTGTTTTCTACCAGGTCTCAATTCCTACTCGGTCTCCAATTTACAAACTTCATTATCAAAATATACATAATATTATAATTACATTATTATTATCAGTCATTATGTCGAGTCCTAGTTAAGGCCCGTTCACACGAAGACGGTTCGTGTTTTTTGACGAATCGTCGATTACGTATCCCGTGTGAATGCGCCCTTAGCCAGTAGTCTAGTAGAGTCACAGTCAGCATAGTCACTAGTGATTCACCAATAGGATAGTCAAAAATCCTAAAACCATTTTCATATTGACTGATTTGTCTATTGCTTGGATGTCCTTGGGAATTCCATTGTATCAAGATTGCTTAATTTCTTTAATGTATGAATTTGATTTACTTAAGAATTTTCTTTTGAGGATGAAACCATTGTAACCCCATGGCATCCTCCTTTGTCAGGCGTTGAGGGAAACCAACTTTGCCAGTCTTCCTTAAGCAAAAACCCTGGATGAGACTGGGAACAGTCTCAGGAACCTACGGAAATAACCCAACCAATTGCCATTCAAAATAATTAATTTACCACGTATACTAGAGTTCTAAAATAACATTTGAATTGAATTACATCACCTCTGTCCCGAGATATGCATAATTCATTAGTTTATTTCTGTCCATAAACTTTACTCCATAGAAAGGAGAATAATAATTATATTAGTATTCTATATTCTTAGTTTAAATTGACGCTCCATTAAGTTTATAAATACATTTTGTTTGACCTTTGAAAAACGATCAGTTATTAACAATATCACTGAACTTCTGTTCATGTTTGAACTTTACACTTCAAAATGAGCACTTCTTAGAATTATCACTTTTATTTCTTAAGTCACATAAACTGGTGTTCGATTAATATGGGACATGTTCCGTTCTTTCCCAGGCTGGTCTGCAGATCGGCGATATGCTGCTAGCTGTGAACAGAGACTCGCTGCTGAACTGTGCCTACGATGCTGTTAGTATATTTGACATCATCATTTAGATTGATATTTCAAGAAACTCCCACTAAAAACATTGAGATTTTTTGTTTCCTAACTTATAAACCATCTCACTAAGCAAGTTCCAGTAAATCATTTATTCTTTTCATTCAGTCTTTATTCGATTATAATTATAGTCGATGTAAATTAGGTCACGCAGAAAAACTAAAAGCAATAACAAAAGATACATAAATTAAATTTGGAGACTAATGAAGAAATACAATGAAGCCATCAAAATAATGAAAACGAAAGAAAGATGCAAATATTATACGAGGGAAAGAGAGAAAAATATAAAGAACGAAAAGAACGAACGAACGATAAATGACAGAATGAAAACGATAACGTGTGGTGACTGGTAGAATTCTACAGTTTAATTCTGCCAGACATAAAAATGTAAATAATGTTTTACCAGAAAAAAATTACCAGGAGATTTCATTTAAAATAATGTAAACATTTCAGGCTGCGGCGAAACTGAAGCAGACGGAGGGCGTGGTGGTGCTGACTGTCTGCAGCCCAAACATGAAGGACGACAAGTCACCAGACGCAGCTCCCAATACTCCCGGTACTGGTTCTTCATCATCATCATCATCATCACAATTCATGCCCGCTCATTGCTGAGTATAGTGGGAATAACAGATGAACGACACAATGGACATACAGAATGGAGAACCTCTTCAAATTGGCTTTTTAAACAATATCCGTTTGATTTTCATTATCATTATCTCAACCCATATCTGCCCACTGTTGGGCAAGAGGTACGGCTGCTGGGTTGGGTCCATCACGGGGGCCCGGTCTGGATTACTGGATCACATCACATCATATACCTCCAAAATAATTTTCGTGCATGTGGGTTTTCTCTCGATGTTTTCCGATAACTTTACCAATTCTATTGTTTGGGTTTGGTTATATTATTTC
This sequence comes from Campaea margaritaria, assembly GCA_912999815.1. Lineage (NCBI taxonomy): Eukaryota > Metazoa > Arthropoda > Insecta > Lepidoptera > Geometridae > Campaea > Campaea margaritaria. Next base: position 7,970,832 of record OU538812.1, read on the forward strand.
TGTCTAATTACCAGTGGTTCTCAACATTCCAGGTGGTGTGTCACGCCCTGCGAGCAGGAACCAGACGCCCGACCCTGCGCCCGGCGGCGCTTCCCGCCCCGTCACCCCGCGCCCTGCACCATCGCCTGTTAAAGGTATTTTTTCATACTGCAGAGTAATGAAAAGAGGACCTGCTTACGTGATGGTTAGCGTGACGCCTGCCTAGAACCATTGCAATGCCACCATAGAATATTAAATAGCAGTTCTACATAGTTACTCAGTTGCTTATAAAAAATGTATGGCTAACCAGTTAATCTCAAACTTTTCGTTCCAGCGGAGCCCCCTCCCGACCCGTCCACGGCCCCCCTCGTGCCCAACACAGACATGATCATAGAGGTCGCTGCTAACAACGATGTCCTTGGGTTTGCGCTGCTGGGAGGCAGCGATACCCTCATCAACGTGAGTATTGAAGCAACAGTACACCCCGGAGCGTCCATACAAATAACCCGATTAGACATCTTACATGTCGTATACCTAAAGGACGTTTGTACACGCGCCAATTTCTCTCTCATTCTGTATATTCTCGAAATTTTTGAAGATGATCTTCCCTTTTTTCCTTTTGCACTAGATCTTTCCCTTTTCTTGGCTTCCTATGTTCCCTATATTCGCGATACTGCCTTCTGATAATGGAACTTACTTTCAGAGACAAATAGGTTCTGATCGAAAACCAGTGCGAAGATCTATGGCCTTCGTTTTTGCTGATTCGATATTTCTGGCAACACACAACATTATTTATTTGTTTATATCCCTTTATCTGCTGTATGATCAGTGATTTTTTCTTTGTCCATCTTTGTCAGTGTGGTCATGTTAAGTGTTGTTGCGAGGAATGTTTTTCATTTCATTTTGGGTCTCTCGTCGAAGAAAAACTGCTGTAGGGCCAAGTTCCGATGGTCTATTTTTTACGAGACTCTCTTCTGATAACTTCCAGGGTGCCTCAGCAATAATCCTCGACGTGTACAAGACCGGTGCCATCGGCAAGGACGGCCGGCTGCGGCCAGGAGATCAGATCCTGGAGTGCAACGGAGTCGCCATCACCAAGGAAATGGCCCACGAGAGGCGGTGTCTCACCATCAAGCAAAAGACTGCCAAGGTACTTTAGTCCTCTTACGTTTTCCTTGATAGACCCTATCGTGTCCACCTGGCTAACAACTACCGTCAAGCTGAAAATCGGTCGAAAAGAGATTCAACAGTGCTAGAGAGTCAGGAGTATCCTGGACTAGCATGTTTATTTTTATCGATGACATCGTCTCACCTTCAAACACTACTTGTATAGCACTGCACTGCACTCGTCACCCTGAGACATCGGTTCTAAAGTCTCATATGCCCAGTAATTTCGGTAGAAACAGTGCCCATTAAACCGAAAAACGGCAATTTCCTCTCACTATGGATGGATGGATATCTCACAAAGGTGTGGTACTTCCTTTGCAGAAGAGATGTACCACTACAATTGTAAATATATTTTTCTGATACATTTCAGCTAAAACTCCTAGTCCATCGTCCGGAGCCCCTCAAGTATGAAGAAGTGGAGATAGACCTGACTCGCAAGCCAGGCAAGGCGCTCGGTATCACCTGCGTGGCGCCTGTGGCGGCGCCGGGAGTCTTCCTTGGAGACCTGGTAAGTTTTCTAAAACATCACCCTTACCTTTTTTGTAATTTTTCAAATTCGAACCATAATCACACAGTAGTTTGGTTGATGACATTTGATTTATTTATTAGGGTTTCGTGTCTCATAAGGAAAAAGAAACCCTTATAGGATCACTTTGTTGTCTGCCTGTCTGTCTTTCAAGTTATTTTTGTCCACGTATGAGACTTGTAGAAGTGCATTATGTTTGCAATAAATGATTGAAGATTTGAGATTTGAGGTTTATTCAGATGATTGCTCAGTTGGGTCTATCCTCGGTTGCCACGTCACCACGTCGCTGGGTTCAAAACCAGTCAACCTTATAAAACTTGTAGTAGTAGAATAGAATAGAATAGAAAACTCTTTATTGTACACCAGAAACAAAAATAAACACAGTACAGCAAAATTACAATAGGTAAACAAGGGTAGTACAATGGGCGGTCTTATCGCTGAAAGCGATTTCTTCCAGACAACCAAGAAAGTAGTGATTCATTCCTAGCTGCCACCTGATTCCGTGAACAGTTCCATTGAGTACATTCATCCAAATTTAGTACTAGCGGCTTGATTTTATTGTGATTTGATAGCCACGACAAATTCGTACAAAACTGATGAAAACCCAACCACACTTTTTCTGGAATTAGATGGGTGGACCTTGAAACCTCTATTTCTTAACAACCCTTGAACATGTTTTGCTTATGTTTGAACTAAACATTGTATTAGTCTAAAAAAATTCACGAAGCTCTGATCAACGGTAAGCAAGGTGGATTACAATCACACAAACTTTTACCTAAAGTGGAATTTCTATTACTATTTATATATTTATAATTATTTTTGTTTCAATTCAATAACCTTCCTATCTTTATTCAAAATTTGAATGCAAAAGACAGAAATTCAGATCCGTTATTTTAACTTTGGTGAGAAATCCAACCACAGACCAAACAGTGATTTTCAAACTTTTTTTCTCAGCTCCCCGGCACTCCAGCCGACCTCGATGGACGGATTCAAAAGGGTGACTTCCTCATCGCCGTGGACGGGAAGGATCTGAGTTCCGCTGACCTCCTGGCGGCTGCCACGGCCTTCAAGCTATGCGGTACTAAGGCCACTGTCAAGATCAAAAGATTCAAGTGTGTGCGATAGATTAGATGATGAGGGGTGCTTTGGTTCGTGATTTGAAGAGAAGTATTCAATTTACAACAAAAAATAACTATGAAAATCGGGAAGCTTTCTATTACAATATCTTGCGCGGGATCACACTGCTTTCGTCGCTGATATATTGAGTTTTTTAAATTCACATTTTTTATATACCCAGTAATTATAGCGATTGATTTGGTTTTTGATAACGTCAAAGTGAATTCAGACTAGTAAAATATACAAAGAAATAAAATACTTCTCTTCCGTTTTCGATAATGCTACCAATTAAGAAAATAGACAAATTTAATTTCGAGGCTTCTCAGGTCACTGGGTTCAGCCGCCGGATTTTATGTATGTATTTGACAGGTGTCATAGCAATAAAGTCACAGCAGTTACAAGAAGTTTGTTGTTGTGTGCAATTGTTTCAGAATAAATGTTTTTCTAAATGTTATTATTTTTTTACTTCATTGGGATGCAAGCACTCGGCATGTATTCAGGATGGTACTGAGGCTGTCACCATTCTTCAGCCCACGGGGTTGTTCGTGGGGCACTGCTTGCTTCCACGTCACCTTTCCCCAGCAGGAAACATCCCTGGTGCGCAGGGTGCGAGCCTGCCCCAATGCCATCTTGGCGGTATTTGCTGCCAGACTAGACCTCCCCTTAATATAACACTCCTGTGATAGACATACACGTTACCTATGCCATCGAGGAGATAATGATGACTGATTTATTACTGGCTTTACATACTAAATTTTGTGACTTCTGATCTGTTTTTTTTTTATTTCTACAATTTATATTTAGTTCGTTGTTAATTGTGATATTATATTTTAATTATCTAAAGCTATGTTTAATGGTGTTTAGTTACCTGAATTTAATGAATCCTCATTTTAATTAGTTTTTAATTTACCGAGAAGGGGCTTTGGAAAAGTTTAAGAGTATTATTTTCTTAATTGGTGGCAGAACAAAGCATAGTTAATGAACCCTACCCGTATTTAAGTAATTATTAATAAAATTCCTCGAAATTATAGTAATCCTAAAGTTAAATTATAATAATTCATAAGTAATTTTTAAATATTTGATTTATTCTTAAAATAAAATCTTGTCATTAGACTACGGTAACTCTAAGCCAAAATCGATGTAGTTTTCACTATTAGAAACTAAAATTGAAGTAAGTGACTAGACAATAAATTCAGTTATTTGCAAATTTTTGAACAAATTCTTTTTGATACAATGTTTTGTTACATCAGCAAAAATAAATGCCAAATAATACGAGTACAAGACAAATTAGAAAAAAAAATTTAGAGAATTTTGCCACAAGATTTTACTATAAAAACTTACTTATATAATAAGTTAAATGTTTTACAGCCCTATCCTAATTTACTTAAATATTAAATAAATTAATATACCTCTTTTATACCAAGTGTGATACTGTAGTGTTCCATCACTCATTTGCGTCAAAAACGTATTATCTAGGTCATCAACGAGTTGATCGCGAGATAACACGTTATTGCCGCAATTGAGTGATAAGTATTTATTTCTCAGAATAAATAAGTTTATACGTATATTTTAACTAAGTTTCAGTATTGACGAGGATCTGGATAAGTTCAAATACGTTACTTTAGCCGTTTAGTTAAAATTTATGTAATAATAAACCTTATTGTAAGCTCACAGAATTATTCAATCAAAACTAATTAATTGCAATAGTTTGAATAAAAAGTCCCTTACCATATTATAATAATAATAATAAAAAAAATACAAAACTTAAAAACAATAATTATTATAGATACAATAAAATAAAAAACGAAAACTAAAAATTAAAAATCTAAAAAAAGGGGGTGTCCATGAGGCACGGTGCCAAGTGCCAAGAACACTGGCTGCATTTTACACTTTATTTGTATTCAAATATACTAAAACAAATATTAATAGTCCTTTACTGTTTTTACTTCCAATGATGTTTAATTATAATTTATATGTTTCGGTAAATTTCAATCCAAACCTTTTTCTATAACCTAAAAGTGAGGTTTCAAAAAGTGTTACGTTAAATAATTATGATTATCTTTAGGCCGAAATAACCCTTGGTTTGTAGTTTTTTTTTTTTTACATTACTATAAAGCTAGAAATAAAATAAAAAAACACGTATTTTTTTTAGATAATTATTTAGCAAGATAATGTGTTATTGTTGAATTTGTAATAAAATGTTTTGTTCCTCAAATACCTATTACAAAATTGAATTTAAAAAAAAAAACGACACCTATTTAAGCAAATTATTGCAAATATTTTATTTAAATAGAACTTTTTACGGACGTTTTGGAATTTTTACCATAACCATTTTTTCATAAACGTGCTCGTCTGACTGTCAAGATTGTTTATGGTTTGTACTAGGTTAGAAAAAAAATAAAAAAAATTACTAATCATATAAAACTAGCCTATAGCTATTTTAGTAACGTAAAAATCTTGATCGCATGACTTTGGCCTAGGAAGGGTGTCAAATTTTGTATAGAATCTATAGAATATTTATTCAAAACTTAACTGTCGAGTACATAATTATAAATAATGATACTCTAGTCCAATTTGTTGTAAATATTACAAACTAGTTTTTACCTACTGTCCTTTAAAATTAGATTCATTTTGGCTTGTTTCACCTTACGCAGCTTTTGATCCCCTCTAGTGTAATGTATTATTAGGATTTTAGATTAGATTGATTGATTAATTAATAAAAAAACTGTCATTGTTTTGAAATTATTTATTATATTTCTTAAAATAACAATTTCTATATAAATGAGATAAGAATAAAATATTTATATAATTTTAAAACAATGACATATTTGTGAAAATGTTGATAGCCACTGGAGTTGTAACATTTTTTAGGAAAAACTTTGAAAAGGGTGTATATATAATTAAATGCCTTTTAGATATAGGCTTCGAGTTTCAACTGTAAGTACCAAAATAATTATTAGGAAACTATAGATTAATGTGAACAACTTAGTCATAAAGATTGTATAACTTTTGACCTAAACTTTGGTGAATTTTTATTTTTTATCGACTTTATCAAACACAGAAAATAGAAAAATAATAGATGCAATGAATTTAACACCAATTTACTATAGTTCAAATATTACTGAAAACAACATAGATACTTTATAAAATTACTTATTAATAAAAATAATTATACATTAAGGGAAAATGAGAAAGAATTGCGTAGCATTATTCTAAATAACTGTAAATTGTATAAAATGATTTTCCTTATTAGAAATAGATTATATAATTAGAGTTTAGAATATAACGTTTTGTAGAATACATTTATGGCCTCAATTTTTTTCAGCAAATCTATGAAAAATTAAATGTGAAATTAGAAAAAAAATATATAAAGAAATGTTGTTAAAAAAATTAGTTTTCATATTCTAAGCCGTACAGATTTTATTTTCAGTATGGTGCTAATACCTACCTATTTGAAACAAAAAAAAAATAGTTGAAAAACCTATGGTTATAGTGAGAGTAATTCCTATTTACTATTAGTCATTATTAAAAATAAGTAAAATATTTTCTAATATTATATAAAATAATTTTGTCCTTTCCTAGATAATATGAAAAATCCTGATAAATAAAAAATTTCCTATTGTAATAATTATATTTTTTTCCATTATAGTAATTTTTTGTATGTTATAATTAAATAATTAGTTGTTTATTATATAATTTTTCAATAATTCATAATTATTTACATTAATAATAATTGTATCACCTTACATTTAAATCACACCAATAAACGCTCCCGATCAGATTCAAACTATTTTTATTCTTTCAGAATTTTACGGTTTTGTTTATAAACGCCCCTTAAAATTAAGAACGTCATTAAAACTTAAGTTCTGCAGGGCTATGCAGCACGGTGCGGATCACCTCGAGTTCGTTTCATTTTGACGTTTAATTGTCACGGGACTCGTCATTCGTATTGAAATGATGAGTCCCGTGGCAATCAATCGTCAAAATGAAACGAGCTCGAGGTGATGCGCACCGTGCTGCATAGCCCCGCTGTGCACTTTATTTTTGTTCCGAACAAAGTTAGTTGATAATTATAAGTAACTAGCTGTGCCCCGCGGTTTCACCCGCGTAGTTCCTGTTCCCGCAGGAATATGGGGATAAAATATAGCCTATGTTACTCGCTGTCAATGTAGCTTTCCATTAGAGAAAAGCCGAAACTTTACATATTCCTATACATACTTTCATCCCCTATATTTATTTTACCCCTCAAGGGTAAAGTTTTACAAACTTTGAATGTCCAATTTATTTATATCTAATCAAAAGCCTAAAAAATAAATTTCAAGCTTCTAGCTTCAAAAATGACGATACTTCCATACAAACTTTCATCCCCTATTTCAAACCCTTACAATGCATTTTTTGCGATAAAAAGTAGCCTATGTCCTTCCCTAGGCTCTAGACTATTTCTGTACCAAATTTCATTTCAATCGGTTCAGTAGTTCAGGCGTGAAAGAGCAACAGACAGAGTTACTTTCGCATTTATAATATAAGTAAGGATTTGTGAAAACCGTTAAAGTTTCGGTCTGATCGCGTGAGATATAATATTATAATTTATTTTATTTTAATTTGTATATTATAACGTGACTGTTGTGTTACCTGCTCCAAATACCTACCACTATTAATGTAAAGCCTCTAAAAGTGTACGAATAGTGACTCTATAATAAATTGTGCGCTTTTTTAATAAAGGTGTGATTTTATTTATTCCTGACGCTCATTCGTTTGGTTTATTTACTAGCTGCGCCATGCGGTTTCACCCGCGATATTTCAGTATTCCCTCAAGAACTTTGCATGAACAAAAACGAAATAAAAATATATTGAAAAACTCATATTTTATGACAGGAACTCTGAATTTTCTAGGTACAAAATACTAACACCTGATAGTAATTGCTACACCTACCCATAACAGTCACAGAACAACCCAGAACCCTGCATTGCATTATACTGCGCGGCGCTGCGCTGAGCTCGTCCCCTTCAGACATCGGCTCTAAAGTCTCATATGCCCAGTAATTTCTCTGGAATCAATGCCCTTCGAACCGGAACACAGTAATGTTACACACTACTGCTTAGCGGATGACTATCTGGCGGTCTCCCACTACTAGACTTAGTAATTATAGAGTAGCGTTCAATCAGTAAAAAAATGGAATCGGATTTCTAGTCCCAGATTAGCGACTTCTAGTTTTTTTTCGTAGTTACAATATTTTTAGCAGTGATTAGAATTATGTGAAAAAGAGTTAGCCATATAATATAAATCACAGAAAAATAAAAATACGCTTTATATTGTCTTTTATTACACATTTATTGCAATTATTATTCACAACAATTTTACTGCTAACTCATAAATTAATAAATAATAATACAGATCTTAAATTATTATGAAAATGATTTCTTTGTTCATTTTATTTTTTATTTGATGTCAGATGACTAGAAATTAACAACTGGTGTGGTAAATAGTTCAATTAAAGCTATTGTTAGTTTAATGTACTTAAGTAATACTTATAAACTCCTATTAAAGTTAAGCGACGTTAGTATTGCGTACAATATTTTTGTTCTGCACGCTTCTGTAAATTAAGTAGGTAATTTCATTACGTTCATAGAATTAAATTTTGATTTTGAGCAACCAATACTGATTTCTAACACATTCAATTCACAATCAATAGAGAATAACATAAATCAGTTAACATTAAAACATAACATGATGCAATAAATCGATGGTAAATTATACATTAATATTTCAACAATAAACATTTACCCTCTTTCATAAAAAATATCAAACGTCACTTAGTACTGCGCAGTAAGACATTTTACCTACTGCGCAGTCTCATTAAACGTCATATCATTTTTATAACTTAGGGCCTTAGAAGAGTTCAAATTACACTGTCTTTTGAAGGAGCTTTTTCATTGAGCTGTAAATATCTCCGACAAGCTAAGTCTGTCAACTTTCGACCTCACCACCACCGACGCTAGGTGGTCTTCAAATACCATCATGATCATCATCTGGAAGATGTCTACTGCTGAACACAGGCATATTTAGGCCTATTACATTCAACGCCACTTTGAGCAGTCTGTAGTGTGTAAACACCCGATCTACTTATAAACACCGCCGACATAGCATGACGTAACATTTAGTAGTAAGCACTGGTATAACTTAGGCTAAGGCAGTCATCATGTAGAGGCCTAGCAATTAACATGCGCCCTTAACTCCACTCTTTCATCGTATCCAAGAATAGTATAGGAGCATTTCCAAGAACCTTAAATTTCAAGGACAAAAACATTCACCGACCCGCAGGCTAATACATTTCAATCAATGTTTGCTTAAAACAAACACAGCTCTCGAATTGTTCTGCTTTTACTCAAAGCTTCTCTTCAGAACTCTTCCTAATCACCAGGGGCTTCAGCCTCCCTCGTAGTTTCACCAATCTTTTGCTAACTCGTCCTGTTGACGTCGGATTCCTCAAGTCTGGCATAGATTTGCTCTCGTGGACACTTGGCACTGCCAAGAGTTCAGTACTCTTCGTCACTGTGCCATAGTACCTCGGCATACTAAAATCATTCTCCTTATACATCATAGCTGACTTTTGCTTTATGCTTTCTAAAGTCTCCACTTTATACGCCGGCAACGTTGTATTGCTAGTGAAGAATCTAGGCAAGTTGTTGCTCTTGATTATGGGAGTGTCTGGGAGCTGGCTTAGTTTTAACTCTTCGGACATGACTCCTACCATAGACTTGCTTTTAACTAGCGGAGGCTTCTCTGGTACTAGATGTTCCGGTATATTTAGGAACGATGCGCTTCTATGAGGTACTCTAGCTAAAACCTTGTTTATTTTGGTAGGGTCTATGTTTTTGAGACTTTCAACGCGATTGAGCATTGGTTTGCTCAATTTATTGCTACTATCTATCCTTTCCAAAGTCCTAGCACTATTACTTCTTGGTAGATCTCCTTTCTGTCTCAAAATTCCTTTTACACTTTCTGCTCTTGGTAAACTTAGAGTGGATGGTAAAGTCATCATTGAAATAGGATCGTACTGGTATATGGAACTGGGTATAGTAATCTTGGTCTCGTCTTTCATCGTAACGGTACTGGGTTTGATTACATCTTGTTTCTTGAGTGACACGTTCATGGTAGGACTTTCAGTAGAAATGTTCATTATAAGTCCTTCTTCTGTATCTTCGCTCGTTCTGTCTTCCTCCTCCTCTTCTTCAATTTTGAACATATCATAATTGGCTAAGAGTTCATCTTTGAACATGATTTCGAAGTCTGTCACAGGGGAGTCTACTTCATCCTCAAAGTAGACTTTAGTCCGGTTGGGTTTCTCCGAAAGGTAGTCCGGTTCAGACTTCGTTTCAAGTTCATCCAAGGAGTCTTGACTATCTTGTAATTTGAGCTCGTGCTCATCTCTGAATATCAGCGATTTTGAAAATACCTAAAACAAAATATTTCAATAAGATAACGAACAACGATTCAATTGGTTTGTAAACAGACCAATTAATGTCCAATAACTTATTTGGAATTCGACACCAATTGAAAATGATTAACTTTTATGCTTTGGACAACTATTTATGTGGAATGTTATTTGAAATGGTGAAGCAGTCATGTTTGAGTTTGATAGCATCGGATCTGCTATATGCTATATATACTTATATGCTGAATACAGGTTCCCTAGAGATATATAGAACAACTGTTCAAAATGAAGTGTATTAGATAAAAAAACCTCCAGGTCTCGAGAAATTCTACATCAATGCTGCTAGCATGTCCTGTTATCGCATCATCACGAGCAAGTATTGAAAGGTCTGACGTCCTCCGTGGCGTAGGTTGGTGATGACTGCAAACCGTGAGGTTTGGGTTCGATGACTGCACAAGACAAAATTAAATATTGGTGTGAACCACAGGCCTTTGCTCAGTGTCTGGGTGTTGGTGAGGTCGTGATTTTCGTAGTTCCTGCTGCTTTAAGGGATCCTAGGTCGGGATCAATGTATGTGATTGTGTCGCGTTATTTAGTAGAAATAAGAGAAATCCTTACGATGAAGGAATCAAAAATCAAATGGAATCAAAAGCTACGAGGACCAAAACCCACAAAAAATAAATGTATTTCACAGAAATGCTTGTACTGCAGTTTGAAGGGCACTGTTTTCAGCGAAATTACTGGGCATATGAGACTTTGGAGCTGATGTCTCAGGGTGACAAGCGCAGTGCAGTGCCGCGCAGGATTATGCAATGCAAAGTTCTGGGTGGCACCGTAACTGTTATGGGCAAGCGTAGCGCTTACCATCAGGTAAATGACGTGCTCGCCTCGTCACTCAGTAAAAAGAAAATAAACCCACGTTTTCGGTTCACCAATGACCCATTACTTACTTCGTAAAGTTTATCAGCGTGAAGCGGCACTTCATTGATCTCTCTCCCCGTGATTGTCTCTGGTGGTAGGTGGTTGTTGTTCACGGGCTGGACTGTGACGACGCTGTCCACGCTAGCGCCCATGTTGGTGTAGCCGTTGGTGGTGGGTTCATCTTCTAGCCTGAAAAGGAAGATTGAGGTTCTATTAGATATATTGTGTTTTTTCTCGCATGAAAAATTTCTGCATATGAGACATATGAGACTTTAGAGCTGATGTCTCAGGGTGACGAGCGCATGGTGGATAATGGCCTAACCCTCCTCACGAATGTTAAGGAAGACTCAAGCTCAGCAGTGGGACAATTTAGGTTGATGAAGATGATTAACCAGAACCTTTAGATAAGGATTAAAATCCAATATAGAGGAAAAAGTATAACCTTGCTGCTCTCAATGGTATATTTATGATAAAATAACATAAAACGATATATTTATAGCATGTGAGACGAGTCAACAATAGGTGTTTGTTGTCTGTAAGTCACTGAGCACGTTTCAGACGGAAGGCTGAAGGCGAACGTGATGGAGTCATGTGGTCTTGTGACGTTTATCCCATTGTAAATAATAAATACCGCGTCACGTCCACAAACATAGATCTTGACCCATAACTAGGATTCCCTGTATCTTGAAAATCAGGAACAGTATTCTTAAATCTTTTTCTTTTTTCAGATCTTTATAGCCTATTGTAATTTTGTAATCCACCACGGAGGCCCGGTCCGGATTGGTGGATAACATACCCACCTCTGAAATTCTCGGGTAGGTATGTGGGTTTCCTCACGATGTTTTCCTTCACCGAAATGCGAGTGTTAAATACGTACAAATGTTTTAAGGAACACATTGGTAGTAGACAGTGCCCGCACAGGGATTTGAACTCACGGCCTTGTCCTTGGAAAGATTTTGGTTAATTTATGATATTTTACGTCACTTCTATCCATGCATAGTTATCTGAAAGGATTGCGCTAAGCGATAAGACTACCTATTATACTGCCGATACAGGATCAGAACAAGTGGCGTGAAATAGAGGAGGCCTATACCCAGCAGTGGTTGGATACGGGCTGAATAGATAGATAGATCCCGCAGGAACCGTAATTTTTTATTGGATAACAAAGTATACTTCCCATGTTATCTATACTATTATATAAAGCTGAAGAGTTTGTTTGTTTGAACGCTAGGATCTCAGGAATTACTGGTTGGAATTGAACAATTATTTTTGTGTTGAATAATCCACTTATCGAGGAAGGTATACCATCACGCTACGACCAATAGGAGCAGAGCATGAATGAAGAATGTGGCAAAAACCGGTAAAATATGTTGCTTTTAAGAGAGTTATTGCGGGAAAACTTGAAATATGCGGGTGAAACCGCAGGGCGCAGCTAGTATTCCATAAAGAGAACAAACATACACACACATAACTTACGCATTAATAATATTAGCGAGATTTGCGTGTGTTTTTTTGCATTTTCTCATTATAATATTTTGTTTTCCTTAGTTTAACCACAACACTGACTTTATAATAACTAACCACAACCGTGACAGATCTGTCAAGTGTCAAGTACTAAATACCGTGACCTTGCAGATACGTTCCTACGGACCATTGCCTCGACTTTATACTTTTTGCGAGCATTACGTTCTCATGGTCTCATGGCATCGCCTGACCGCTCTGCCGTGAGACATCACAATGAAAACTCTATTGTATTATATACTTGTAAATCTATTGAATGCTAGTTTTTTTTTTAAATCGACTGAGTAACGTGACGAGCTAATAATTCTCCTGAATGTAAGCACCAACCTGCCCATAACAGTTACAGTGCCACCCAGAACTCTGCATTGCATAATCTTGCACGGTGCTGCACTGCGCTCATCACCCTGAGACATTGGCTCAAAGTCTCGCAAAAATGACGAAATATCATGAGGGAGGGAGGGGGAGGGGGGTGTATTAAGATATCGCGTCTATATTATAGTTTTTAGTGAAACGCGCAACTTCTAAACCGAAAAGCGGCTGTTCTAAAAATTAAAAAATAGATAATATTCTAAAAACTTTAAGATTCTTTGTAGGTACTCAAAATACACGTCATTTAGGGAAGGGGAAGGGGTAGTTTTAAATTTCACCACTTAAGAAATGCTAAAAAATCATGACGTGATTAATGGACGGCTCCTTACAAACATGGGTTGCAACCCGTGCTCAGCAGTGGGTGTTTTTTTCTTTTTTTTTAATAATTGTGTGGCAAACAAGCTGACGGCCCGCCCGATGGTAAGCAGTCATCGCCGCCTATAGACAGCTGCAAGCCTCGGGGCGTTCTCGATGCGTTGCCTACTCACTACAGGTCTTTTGACAACGCCCTTACAAAACTACGGATAAACGATCACTTCCCAATTATTGTCCGTAATTACGAGATCATCACAATAATTGCAGTACTAACTGACGTTTCCTACCGTTGCTACTATGCAATGGTATCCAAGGCTGCGCGGTCACGCAATCGGACAATATGTACAGGGGCCTCACCAAGAACAGTTAAATCCATCCAGTTTAAGGCCTTAAACTGAACTGCCCTGCTAACTGTCACCACCAATATCGCTCAGCGTTTATAAGTCGACCAGAGACATTTATCCAAAGAGATCGGAACAATTTGTTTGCATTTATGGGAGTTTATACAGCTCCATCTCATTCTCTTTTTCTCTCATTCTCTTCAGTCTATTTTTAAGTGGCGTCTCGTCACTTAAAAATCGCCGTATAGTGCTGTTATCAATATGATCAGGTACTTACTTGTAGGCGGCTATTTTCTTATCAAAGCAGAACCGCTCCTCGCAGCACTTCCAGTACATGGTCTCCAGGCAGCTGGAAGTTAATTAAACTTAGAATTAGACATTTAATTCCATTAAATAAGACTAGTCTTCATCATCATCAACCCATAACGTCCCACTGCTGGGCACGGGTCTCTCCTCACTTTCGTGAGGAGGGTAAGGCCATAATCCAGCACGTGGGCCCAGTCCGGATTGGTGGATAACATACCTACTTCCGAAATAATTCTCGGGTAGGTAGGTGTATGTGTTATATTATAAGCGTAAAATTTTGTGAGGATGAATGGATGGATGGAGAGATGTTTGTTACTCTTTCACGATAAAACTACCAAACGGATTTTGATGAAATTCAGTGTGCAGATCCTTTAAATCCTAGCATAGAACATAGGATACTTTTAATCCCGTAAAATAAAAGTTCCCAGGGGTTAAAACTCATCACTGCTGAATTTCATAAAACTTAAGACAAACTATAGTATCCGATACTTGGCAAGATGGGAAGATCAAAGGTGGAGAAAAGTAGAGGAAGTTGAGGCCAAGACAAGCGCAAAGATCACGGCAGACCACCAGCTTGATGGTTGGTAGCCTTTAGCAAGTAAGCAGGTACAGACTGGATGAGAATTGCAGGTCTGACGCTTACCAACAGGTGGGAGACCTGCTGGCCTTGTTGTTGTCAGTTGCCATTAAACACTTTAAATTGAAAACCACTATTTTTCATTCACAACCACTATTTTTCTTTAAAGTAGCTCATCAACCACTATTTTTCTTTAAAGTAGCTCATCAACCACTATTTTTCTTTAAAGTAGCTCATCAACCACTATTTTTCTTTAAAGTAGCTCATCAACCACTATTTTTCTTTAAAGTAGCTCATCAACCACTATTTTTCTTTAAAGTAGCTCATCAACCACTATTTTTCTTTAAAGTAGCTCATCAACCACTATTTTTCTTTAAAGTAGCTCATCAACCACTATTTTTCTTCGAAGTCACACGTTTACCACTATATCTCTTTAGAATAGCATTAAACTTTTGTTTCTGTTCAATATAGCATATCAACCACTTCAATCGGACGTTTTACATTCCCTGATATCCAACTCATCACTTCCACTATCCTGCAGTATCCAGGTCACACTTTAACCACTATTTTTCTCAATGTAGCAAATATAATTCAACTTAATTTTTTCTGCAAAGTGGCATATCGAGCACTATTTACTTCAAACACTATGAAATTCTTTTGAAAATAGCATATCAATATGTTTTCCCATTTGAATAGCAAATGAACTAGTATTTCTCATTAAACTATTTAACCGACTTCATGGAAACATGAAACTGTTTTCCTGTAAAGCAGCAGACACACTGATACGTCCCGCGACACCACAAAGCCACTGATGTCACCACTGCTGTTGACATGTCACTTCTTTCCTAACGCTACGTTATCTGACAGCCTCTGACACATTTATCTGGCTTGATTGAATGGAAATTTCGCTTGAGTTTATCTGTAGGAAGCTGAATTATGTGGCGAAGGTTGCTCCGTCCAGTGGGAATGTAATGATTCAAGGTCCATGGTCCGTCAAAGCCGTATTTAGAGTTATCTTGACGGTCGACAGTAACTCAATAGCTGAAGCTACCACATCAGTCGATCGTCGATCGATGGAGATGGAGAATGAGACCAGTCGAGGTCGATCGACAGTTACTCAATAGCCGAAACTAACATACCATCGATCGATGGCATCGATTGATTATTGTGGTAAAACCTTAAGCCAAGGACAGATTAATGCAACGCAGACATTTAAAGTTGCTTTTTTGCTTTTTTAAGTAGTGGTAGCCTAGTGAGAGACCCTCTGCCTTCCAAGGAGAAGGTCGTGAGTTCAAATCCCAGTGCAGTAAAACATATGTTACATTCGTAATTATCACTAGTTTCGCGATGAAGGAAAACCTCGTGAGGAAACCCACATTCCTACACGAGAATTATTTCAGAGGTAGGTATGTTATTCAGCAATCCGGACCCGGCCCCCGTGATGGAATACGGCCTAACCCTCCTTACGAAAGTGAGACCTTTGCTTAGCAGTGGGACATATGTGTTGATGATGTGCGTGTGTGTGTGCCTTTAAAAAGAGAAGAAAATACTTACGACTGGCATGATTTGCAAAATTTCAGCAGCATTTTGAAGAGTGGCTGGTTCACATAGTGTCAGTTGACGTCGTCTCTCTGGACCGATGAGGGTTGCTTTCTGTTTTATTATCTGACAGATCTGAATGATGGCATTGCTGAAACAAAGAGAAACTAGGATTAGCTTTGACATAAGGGTTTTGACACGAAACTGAATGTGTAACACATCACACATTCAGTTGCCTTTTTTCCGTTACTTCTATTTCTCATTGTGTTGAGTTATATCGGTGGAATACTAACTCTCAAGTTTATTTTTATTATTAGACGACGAGACGAGTAAGTCGTTCACCTGATGGCAAGCGCTACGCCTGCTCTTAACAGTTACAGTGCTACCCAGTACTTTGCATTGCATATTCTTGCACTGCGCTCGTCACCCTGAGACATTGGCTCAAAAGTCTCATACGCCCAGTAATTTCGCTGGAAACAGTGTCCTTTAAACCGGAACACAGTAATTTTTCACATTACTGCTTGGCGGATGTTGCTTGGAAGTGATAGCATAATGACACGTAAATTAAAAAAAAAGACCTTAATGTTTGTAGTTTAAAAACCCTGAAGTTTCGTAAAGCGTTTACCACTTTGCTGAATCGTGACGTCAACATTTTACCTACTTTAACATTGATAATAAATAAAAATGTAGCCGTGGGAAAGTCCGAAATGCTTAGACAATCGAAACAATTGGTTTAATATTACAATCGTCTATAAACATCTCGCTCCCCGACTGAACAATCGAGGCGTTTCTCTATTGATCCGAATCAACTAGCTCCCTGCAGCGTTCATCGCTTCACATGAAATTAAAAAAAAAACCAACGCGTCACGATCACACACATAGATCCTGACCCCCAACTAAGATTCCGTGTATCTAAGAAATCCGGAACTACGCGGAGTCTTACGAAGACCCAGACTCAGAGTAAATAGAGGTTCACATCAATCTTCGCCCTGTAACGGAATCGACAGGCTTCGCAGTCAGCTCACCACCCACCTACGCCATGGAAGCCGTTAAAACTACAAAAACACAGATCCTAAAGACCGACGTGGAGATGCACAAAGAACCGTTATCTGCTAAGCTTATCTCCATTCAATATTAGCAGACACGGTTATTTCTTATTGTGCCATTGTTGCGCTTAACAAATAACTAGATTTACGAGCAAAACTATATCCGTCAGGACTGTTTATTGCAAAATTTCATCATCATCATCAACCCATAACGTCCCACTGCTGGGCACGGGTCTCTCCTCACTTTCGTGAGGAGGGTTAGGCCATAATCCACCACGGGGGTCCGGTGCAGATTGGTGGATAACATACCTACCTCTGAAATAATTCTCGGGTAGGCATGTGGGTTTCCTCACGATGTTTTCCTTCACCGAAAAGCGAGTGATAATTACGTACATATGTTTTACAGAAACACATTGGTACGTGCCAGCACTGGGATTTGAACTTACGACCTTCTGATTGGAAGGCGGACGTTCTCCCACTAGGCTACCACCGCTTCACTTGGACCCTTTGTATCCAATAAAAATTAATTTCTTCCCCATCGGTTATCGGTTTACTAGAAGCTTCTAACTATAGGCGTTCATTACGCTGTAAGGTCAAAGAACCGTGCCCTATGCAAGATGTGATCTAAGCTAGCCATGAGGTCGTAATTTACATACAATAGCTTGTTATAGCCCAGAAGTGTCACATTGTATGTCTGATTATGACCTACAGCTTGCCTAATTCTGTCATTTGGTATTTGCATGGGTGCGAGATAAAAAGTCTTGCCGTCTGTCACTCCAATCATCATTGTCATCACCATCGACCTATACCACCATCAACCTATACCATCATCAACCTATACCATCATCAACCTATATCATCATCAACCTATATCATCATCAACCTATATCATCATCAACCTATACCATCATCAACCTATATCATCATCAACCTATACCATCATCAACCTATATCATCATCAACCTATACCATCATCAACCTATATCATCATCAACCTATACCATCATCAACCTATACCATCATCAACCTATATCATCATCAACCTATATCATCATCAACCTATACCATCATCAACCTATATCATCATCACCTATACCATCATCAACCTATATCATCATCAACCTATATCATCATCAACCTATACCATCATCAACCTATACCATCATCAACCTATACCATCATCAACCTATATCATCATCAACCTATACCATCATCAACCTATACCATCATCAACCTATGTCATTATCAACCTATAACAGTGGGCGCACTGCTGAGCGCGGATCTCCCCTCACTCCGGATTCATCCGGATTGGAGGAAAATATATCTCTGACATAATTATCGGGTATGTGGGTTTCCTCACGATGTTTTCCTTCACCGAAAAGCGAGTGATAATTACGTACATATGTTTGTTATTACAGAATAAAACATGACAAAATATTATTTTATAATAAACAATTTTGATTACTCGGCCTATTACAATAAAAATCTTACATAATAACTAGTAATAAACTTAAACATTTTAAAAGCTTTTAGCAATTGACGTCAATTTATAACTGTATCTATATGCATAAAATTGCAATTATAATCCAAGTAACATTGCAATTATTATTGTGTAAGCAATTAACACTGGACACTACTTTATTACAACTCGTAACGGAATAAGACTGAAAGGACTTGGAGGTTGAAACTTAAAAAAAGACAAAAAATTAAATGCCCTCGTGGCTTTGTTGTTGAGTCCAACGCAAAGCACGAAGCTGCGGGTATGATTCCCGTGCAGGGCCTTCATAGGAGAAAAAATAAAAAAGTAAATCCGTAATTCGATCTCAGTCCTGTCAATAGCTTCTATACTTATTTTATAACTCGGAAAAAAAAGGATTCCTGCGGAATAATAGCCAATGCAGGTGAAACCGCGGAGCGAAACTAGTTCGTTATAATTTTACATAAAAAATTACTTCAATTACCTCTTAAATGTTTCTCGATAACACTGCCTCCACCGATAAGGCCAACTTTATAATAATAATAATATATAGTAAATCGATCCTCACTGTACACTCGCAAATCGCTCATTGATAACAGAAGATGATAGCGCCGTATAAATATACGCTATCTATTCTTATCTATGGATATTAGATCCTCTGCTGATTATGACATGAGTAATATGACGGATGAACCAGGGAAAACTAGAGATAAAAAAAACGAATTAAAAAAAACCGGCCAAGTGCGAGTCGGACTCGCGCACGAAGGGTTCCGTACTTTGTTGTATGGGAGCCCCCTTAAACATTAATTTTATTTTTATTCAATTATTTATTTTTAAAGTGGATATTAAACTAAATATTCTGTGAATATTTCAAGCGTCTACCTGTTGTCATTATCAATATCAAGCAAAAATGAGCAAAAAATCACTTTTGTTGTATGAGAGCCCCCTTAAATATTTATTTTATTCTGTTTTATAGTATTTGTTGCTATAGCGGCAATAGAAATACATAATATGTGAAAATCGGAGCTGTCTAACTATCACGGTTCATGAGATACAGCCTGGTGACAGACGGACAGACAGCGGAGTCTTAGTAATAGGGTCCGTTCGTGCGCGAGTGTGACTCGCACTTGGCCTGTGTTTAAATATTTTTTTAAAGTGATGAAGCTGTAATCGGAATTCATAACAACCATTATTATAAAATTACATAACAAAAATTTAAATTCCAGAGACTAATTTGTCGCAATTAAGGAGAACGATTCGTACATTATGTTGACATTTTCACAAAAACCTACGCAAAAACGACGATTACTGGCCAAAAATATCAAGGTAGGTGAATAACCTTTACCCGACTGCGGAGAGGAAGTGATGCGTATCTGATTCACTCGCAGATAATTATGACACATATTGGAAAATAATGTTTTCCGTGATTCTGAGAATAATGTATTGGTGGGTATTTATTTTGGTAATGCGTGTTTGTTTGTTTGTTTGTTGATAATTTTATTATTTACTGTGATATTATAAAGAAGTAAATTTTGTGAGTTCGTAGGATGTAATCTCCGGAACAACTGATCCGGTTTTGATACTCTGTTGCTTTTTTTTTTGCTTTTGTTTTCTTTTTCATTACTCACACTTTTTCTCATTTTTCCTTTGTTTTTCCAGAGCCGCAGAATGTCCGATTCTCAATATGGCATTATGTGAGACTCAAATTGGACCATTCTCAAAACTAGGCTGTGTTTTATCCAGAGAAAATTATTTTTTTCTGCGGTAAAACGGGATTTACGCAGGTGAAACTGCGAGGTGTAGCTGGTTCATGTACTTAACCAAGGGGGAAGTTGCTTCGGGAAATCATTTTGGAACATAACTTGCGTATATAATTATGATTGTATCTTATGGAATAACCAAACCAGTCTACTGGAACTAGTTGATCGAGTTCGTATTCTTCTTATCAAAGTCTCACAGTAAAAGTAATGATTATAGTCTTTGGACCACGTGAGAAAGTCCGGGGACAAGAGAAAACGAGACTGGATGAGAAAAGGAGAAAAGAGTATAAATAGTCTACATTTACTTGCAGAATATCCAAAATGTTCAATTCGGAAAACGTCACATTTTCAAACGTACTATTCGCAGAATAATCCATTCTCGAAATGTCTCATTCGGGACTTCCATTCTCTGTATGAGTATTGTTCAAAGTACAGTTATTGCGTAAAATTTGTAATCATTGTGCGTTCACTGCTTCTTGGCCCTTAGCTATGATTGTATGGTTCGTGACTCATAAAACTTCCAAGAATTTATATACGGTATTTTATACTTTCCTATACATAATTGAAATGACTGGATATTCTTTTTTTTTATTTGACTAAGTGACGAGATGAGCAGGTCGTTCAACTGATGGTAAGCGCTACGGCTGCCCATAACAGTTACAGTGCCACCCAGAGCTTTGTATTGCATTATAATGTGCGGCTCTGCACTGCGCTCGTCGTCCTGAGACATCGGCTCTAAAGTCTCATAATGCCAAGTAATTTAGCTGGATTATGGCCAAATGGTGAATTATGGCTTAATTCTTCTCAGGAAAACGGTGAAACCTATGTACCTTTATTCATTAGTGGGCGGGTAGGTTAATGTGAAGCTTTTAAACTACGTACGTATGTCTAAATTCACACGGCGATAAATACCACCCTATTAGATATTCTAATAGGGCGGTGCGTATCGCGGTGTGAATCGAAACAATTTGTTTTCGAGTTAGGTCTTTTCGCACCATATACCAATGGCGGTGCGAAATCGCCAATCTAAAATGAGAACTGGGTCGAATTGCACGACAGTCAAAAGTTTAAAAATCAGGAATGTACCGACGGAAAAAAAAAAATTGATAAGTTCTTTTATGATGATGATTATTAATATATTATGATTATTTAATAATCATTTCTGTGATGATTATCATTATGATTATTTCTTAATAATTTCCAACTACATACTACCACCACTAAGTACGCTTTCTTAACTAATTTTCTACATTTTTATGATTTTTTTGAACTTTTGAAGTCACTTCAATAACAGTACAAGATTCTCTTATTACGTAGAAGTACTGAAATGTCACTTACTTTCTTAACCGTATAAAATCTAGCGTTCTTAAATAGTCTCTCATAACTAAAATGACCGTAAACATAACAATAAACTTATTAGCAATACATTTACCAATTCGTCATCGTCATTGAGTCGGAATCCAATATGATTAACATAATATCATATATAACACATGTGTTGCGCATATGATTACCATAATGTTATATTTGTAAGTACGCCACCCACCCTACTATCGAAAATTTTTTTTTACTGTCCATCCAAAGGTTGTCTGGAAGAAATCGCTTTCAGCGATAAGACCGCCCATTGTACTACCCTTGTTTACCTTTTGTAATTATTCTGTACTGTGTTTATTTTTGTTTCTGGTGTACAATAAAGAGTTTTTCTATTTTTCTATTCTATTTGTGTTAATTTTTTTTTTTTAAAACAAATTTTGTTAGGTCCTTTTCTGAGTGGATGGAGACACAACAAAATGTGTGTGTGTTCCTTTGAGCAATCGGGTAAAAATAGGACGCCTTTTACCATCATTTATAATTGATATAAGGTATTTTTTTTAATAATTATTAAACGTATTTTTACGCGACTGCTCAAAGGAACACACACATATTTTGTTGTAACTCCATCCACTCAGAAAAGGACCTAACAAAATTAGTTTAAAAAAAAATTAACACATGTAGAACAGAAAAATAGAAAAACTCTTTATTATAACATTATTCGTATTTACTAAACGACTACAAAAAAGGAGGACTTTGCTCAGAGCTCCGGTATTTAAGCGATTTAGAAAAACTTTTTTTAATTGAAAGGACATATTTTAAGATTTGGCCCAAATAAATTTCATCATAATCGGTTTAGTAGTTTGACTTTTTTTAGCACAGCCAATTTTAGTCGGTTTTTTTGCTCAAAGAGATTTTTTTTTGTTTTTGTAGCTAGATAATTCAGTTTAAGATTAAATCATTGGCTGGGTCGTCAAGCAGCACGTTTTAAACGTGTGAACGTTTTTCACGGTGTCTAGAAATCACAAGTAGATACATATTTGTATATAAAATCCTCTAGAAATACTAGATCTATATCACTGGGAAGTGAATAAATCGTGATACTGAGGCCAATGAACGAAATTACCTACAAAGATGCCTATCTACTCACAAATTATTAAAACTAGCGAACTTTACCTTCCATAAAGCAATTTAAGTGAGTTACCTACGTTATCACTCGCTTTTCGGTGAAGGAAAACATCGTGAGGAAACCCACATACCTACCCGAGAATTATTTCGGAGATAGGTATGTTATCCACCAACCTGGACGGGCCCCCGTGGTGGATTATAGCCTTACCCTCCTCACGAAAGTGAGAGGTGACCCGTGTTCAGCAGTGGGACGACATAGGTTGATGATGACCTAAGCAAATGTTTTTTTTTTGTTGTTAAACTACAAAACTGCGCTACCTCCTCTTTTGTGAGAAAGAGAACTGTTTAGCTCTTAGGAGTTCCTTTGTCTACCTTCCGTCTCCATCATCAGATCAACTCGCTGTCACCATAATATTGTATTGTATCGGGTATTTACAAACGACCTTGAATAATGCAAACCGAGTAAGTAAAATAAAAGCATCTACAAATAAAATAAAAGAAAGAATAAACGAAAGAAAGTAAAATAAAAACTTCTAAAAATAGTTTCATTCGCCAGTGCGGTTAACAAATTAATATAAATTTCGATAGTAAAACACCCTAACTCACCTTCAAGCCAAATAAAACAAAAACAATCCAAACACAATAAGATCTCACTCAAAACCACTCTTTTATCACTCTCCAACTAGTGTCACTCTTCAGCTGTCACGTTTAATTTGACACCTGTCACTGCGGCGTGACGCGACTACACCTGTCAAGTGTTGTAATGTGACTGGTGGCTGTAGCGTAAGTTGTATCTGACATTCGTACGTGACGGCGCGGCGCGTACGCCCCGTCCAGTTTAGTGATTCATTAAGGAAATCCTAGCAGCGTAAGATAGGAGCGGACAGCGATTTTCATAAGCGATAAGCGGGTAAAAAATTTCGTAGATGGTTTGATAAATTCCTGTAGTTAGATGCATTTTACTAATCCTACTATCCGATCCTAATTTGTTCGTTTGTTTGTTACGCTTTCACGCCTAAACCACTAAACGGATTTCAAAATTGTTTACACCATTGGAAAGCTACATTATTAGCGAGTAACATGTATTATATTTTATCCCCGTATTACCACGGGGACGGGAACAACATGGATGAAACCTTGGAGTGCAGCTCGTAATATTATAAATATGAAAGTTTGTGAGAATGCATGGATAGCAGGATGTTTGTTACTCTTTCACCCAAAAACTACTGATCGGATTTGAATGAAATTAGACACAGAGATAGTTTTTTACCTGAATTAACACATAGGATACTTTTAATCCCGCAACAATTAACGATTCCTGTGGGATAATCCTCAACATGGGTAAAACGGCGGAGCGCGTATCGGAATTTTACTTAGGCGCAGAATTACGCCGTCGAGAAAAAAAAAAACGGAATAAGAAACGATTTTTAATTTGGATTTTTTTACATATAATTTAAAGGCTTACCTATTCTCAATAAAAAAAAAACACAGTACAAAAGCAAAAATAACATAATACTCAAACCGCTAGCTCTTATAAATTAAAAGCTAGAACCAATACGTACCTATACCAATGACGTCACAAAACTTATTACCGGTGACGATATACAATAATACCCAACGTACATATCCAGAGCAATAGTTTTAATTAAAAAATGTAACCGAATATTATTAATTATTATTTTAGCCTTCAAGTTTAAAGTCGCTCGTGAGACGGCGGTTGAATAACACGAATCAACATTCAATGAAAAGTACCTCGAACAAACGCGTCGTGACATAATGATGAATGCATTGTTCAAAATAGTAATAGCGTAAGTAAGGTACCATGTAATGCAAAATGCATACTGCAGTACAGTCAACATCAAAAGTATATGAACGTCAGACAAGTGTCAGAAACCATGACCGGTATAATTAAAAAAAATTAAAAAAAAAAAACAAAATTATCAGTTGTCAGTTTAGTCAAATATTGTTGATCCGGTCACTACCAAACTTCACAGAATAATCCGTTGGGCCAATTTAAATATTGCCTGAAAGTTTCATCTAAATTGGTCCAGCCTTTTGGAGTCATAATTGGAAAAATAATTACATAACTTAATTTTTTTACTGACAGTACTTTTATACAAATTCTTCGGTATATAACCAATTTTTTTAATGACATAACTAAGTATTTCAAAGTAATAACATAATATCGATCGATTATAATTACCTAAAACACTTATTTTTAGCTAGCTAAATGTAATCAATTGAATTAAACAATTTTGCCATAATTCAGCCATGTTGACACATTCCAATAATCGAGAGATTAAAAACATTGAATTAAAATTCCGTCCACACCTTGATAAGATTAAAATTACATGTAATAACTTTAAATTGCCAAATAAAAATCATTGTTTACGACCAAACTCAATCTGTATTCCAAACATCCACAAAAACAGGAAGGAAGTCGACAAAATGACGGATTTGGCCAATAAAGTATCGCTCGACGAAGATGAATGAGTTATTTTTAAAAAAATCCACGAATTGAAATTCTAAAAACGATGTGTCGATTAGTGAGAGGAAGGAAAAATACGCAATATTCAAACTGACTATAGGTTTGGACTTTGCCTTTTTGGAGTATCCAGTTTTATGAACTTTTCACCCGTTAGCCCGGTAATATACGTCCGATTTATTCCCGATCCGACGCATCCAAAAAACGACTTTCCGATAGGAAATCGAATAACGTTTTACAAATGTTTTTGTTTTGGGAATGAATTTTATTACATACTGGATTCGAAAACTGTTTGATACTTGAGAATAGGGACTATTTTTTTATTACCTATTAAAAGTACCTACTTAGTTTAGTATCTAACATTGCCGTATATAAAAAAAAACAACGGTCGTGTCCTGGTAGTCCATCATTTTTCATGAGTTCCCTCTTGATACTTGAATAAAGATATTTAAATTTCAAATTCCTATAGAAGGAAATTGAGCGAGGCCGCGCATTACCCAACCGTCATGCAGCCAGCTGGACTTATTTTTTTTTTATAACATAGACAGAGATGCCAAATATGAACAATTGGATGAGTGTAGGCGTGGCCTTAAAACGTGAGCTATTGGAAGCGGTCATATTTAGCACGTCATTATATTTATATTGCGTGCTGGAAAAACCAAATCAGGTCGTAACGGGTTTTGATGTAGAGGTTTTTAAGCTTTCGCGAACTGAATTCATATTTAATAAACACAGGCGGTCTTATCTGTATATTTTTGACAAACCTCGACGTTTCGGTCAAGTTACATTGACCGTGGTCACGAGAAGACCCGTCCCGTCCCGCCCCGTCCTTTCCCGTCCCGTCTGTGTCCAGTAAAAATGGGTCTTGATGTTCTGCAAAGTTCTTTTATATTCCTGGATGTCCCAGGTTAGAAACATCCTATGTCACACAGAATATGAAATTTTAAGTTTTTCGTGTTTGTTGCATTTCTTCCCACCCCCTAATCTTACTAATACTAAACTCGTCAATGCAAAAGTTTGTTTGTTTGTCCTCTTTTCACGCCGGAACGGCTGAACGGATTTTGATAAAATTTAGAATATAAATACTTCAGGTCCTGGAATAGAACATAGGTTACTTTTTAAGCCGTAAACTTTAAACGGTTTTTGCGGGATAGAAGTCAACGCAGGTGAAACCGCGAGGCGCTGTTAGTGCCTATATTTCTTCAACTAATATTATACGATCGAACACAAAAATATAATCAATTTCACATTTTCATTTTTACTCCAAAACACCTATTTTATAGTTAAACAATGTAGTAACTACTTTATAACTTAAATTTTTAGTCTTCAACTTAGATTGCAAGCTTAAATTTTCTAGTCACATACTTGGTATTAATTATTCCCCGTACGGTGTCCAAACTCGGAGAGGTTGTGGACACCGCTTTGTTACAATTATCGGTACATTCCAAGGACATTTTATATTACTCAATGGACCCGGCGTGCATCTTAGTTTGCAAGCGACGACGTCATCGTCGTTTACGGTCATTTATGGTTGGCTTCCACATTCTTTATGCGTACCGCAAAGGAGTGGAACTCTTTGCCTGAGTCGGTGTTTCCTGATAGTTACAGCCTGGGCGTCTGCATCTCACGTGTGAATAGGTTACTTCTAGGTAAGCGTGCACCATCGTACACCGCATTAACACTTAACATCAAGTGAAATAGGGATCAAAAGTGTACTTATTTCTTAAAAAAAGAAACTGTATGTTTTTGCGGAGGTCAAAACAAAAAGAATTAAATTTCCGAAGATCGCGAGTTTACTACCAGTTAAGTATACGAACAAACGATCATATAACTTTGATAGAGGTGAGCGTAAACGTGCCTGGTCCATTGGTTAGATCGTTTAAGTAGACAACGCACCATTGCGATGATCGGTAAGTTGCGATCATCGATAAATTGCGGTCATCGAGTTGCGCTAGGGCTGCCCTTGCGCCGATGGGTCAATCGAGCGAGGTCGCCCCGCACTAGGGTGTCGACATCGAGATCGATGCACTCTCTGAGGTCATAAAATCTCAACCGACACTGAAATCCGATTTATACCGAATTTCGAATACGATTATTCGAATCGTATTCCGTTTTTAAAAACGCAAATGCTATCGTTTTCATTTATTTAAAGCAAGTAAAGAGTCTTGCCTAAGTCTGTTTTCCGATAGTTACAACCTGGGAGTCTTCGAGTCACGAGAGAAAAGGTAACTTCTAGGTAAGCGTGCACCATTGTGTCAGTCGTTTCCCTCATGGTAAAGGACCGTCCATTAATCACTAGAGGCTTAAAAGAAGGGGGGGGGAGGTCTAGCAAAAATTACGAAATATCACAAGGGGGGAGGGGGGTGTAGTAAGATAATATCACGTGTATTTATTTTTTCGTCAAATGCGCGATTTTTATGCCCAAAAGCGACTATACTAAAAAAAATAAGATTCTTTGTAGGTTCTAAAAAATACATGTGATTTGGGGGGGTCCACGTATCACTAATGGGAGGGGGGGCATTCAAAAATGCAAAAAAGACCTCACGTGATTAATGAAAGCGCTACGCCTGCCCGTAACAGTTACAGTGCCACCCAGAACTTTGCACTTACCATCAGGTTAGTGACCTGCTCGTCACGTCCCTGGTTAACTACCAAATGTCGTGATTCGCCGGAAGTAGCAAGACACGACGGATCGAAATCCAATAAAAAGAAAGTGCAGTGCAATGACTTCAGCTCTCAACAAATTACTTGGCAATGAACTTTCGTTAACATCCGAAGGTTCAACGTAAGTACTATTATTACCCGACCGTGCCAGAAGGAGGGTTACGTTTTACTCCAAAGTCGAGCTCTGTATCAGCTGTGAATTTGGTTTTACTTCAAACTCAAACCATAATCAGTTACTCATTAACACGTTGACTGCTCAAAGCACACACGTCTGTGTTTTTCTTTTACGGCAATCGGAAACATGGATGTCGTGCAAACCCGAACTGCTGTATTGACAATTTTATCACACCAGTTGTGTGCAGCACAGCTGATTGACTTTAGTTACGACACAACGCCAGTAAACAGTAAACACACAAGTTGTGTGAAGATTCGCAAAAGAGCCAAAAAAACTAAAACGGTTCAGCGGTGAACGTGTTAATGAAGCTGATCACGTTTGATTCATATTTTACTAGCTGCGCCCCGCGGGTTCACTCGCATTGCGTATCTAAGTAATACAAAGTATTACATGTGTTAAAATGTGCCAAATTACATTCAAATCCGTTCAGTAGTTTTTGTGTGAATAAGTAACAAACACCATCCTCACAAACTTACACATTTCTGATATAAGTAGGGTATGATGGGTATGGGGTAGGGTGGTAGGTGGGTAGGGTGGGTATGGGGTCTCCTCCAGCACGCCACGAGTACCACCCACCCTACTATCGAAAAATGTTTTTTACTGTCCATCCAAAGGTTGTCTGGAAGAAATCGCTTTCAGCGATAAGACCGCCCATTGCACTACCCTTGTTTACCTATTGTAATTTTGCTGTACTGTGTTTATTTTTGTTTCTGGTGTACAATAAAGAGTTTTCTATTCTATTCTATTCTATCTCTGAACATATTATGAGACTTATGCTTTCTTTTTTCCTAATTAAAATAAATGATTTGAGTTTCGAATTTCAGTTATTTTTTTTTCGCATGACCTTTTGACTAGGATTCCCTGTATCTGGGGAATTAGAAACCACAAGGACCATGGTTCTACCAACACGCAGACTCTAACTGAATGCTGTTCAGGTCACAGGCCCCGCGCTTAGTTTGGAACTCACTGTTAATCCTTTTTTTCAAAATAATGTTTGCTTTTTTTGTAAATTTTATTTGTAACACGAGCACTTCGTTCGCCTGATGGTAAGCGCTACGCCTGTTACAGGTACAGTACCACCCAGAACCCTGCATTGCATAATCCTGCGCGGCACTGCACTGCGCTTGGCTGAGTCATCGGCTCTAAAGCCTCATTATGCCCAGTAATTTCGCCGGCAACAGTGCCCATCAAACCGGAGCACAGTAATGATTGCGCACTACTGCTTGGCACAATAAATAGGTACAAATATGTAGCAAACAGGTGTAAACATACAATTATAGCGACGAGGAAGTCGGACGTGTCTTTTCATATATTTATCATAAGTTTACCTACACTCTGATATGTATACAACAGGAAATTGCCACTTGTGATACCAGTAGAGAACTAATAAATATCTATAATAACGATAGATTATATATTATCTAGAGCACATAATAATGGGTTTGCGGCAAACTTTAATTTATAGACTAGCTATTCCTGTCACATTGTGTGCTCTTACTTATATTAGTACTAGCTGCGCCCTGCAGTTTCGCCCGCGTAGTTCCCGTTCCTGTGGGAATACGCGCATAAAATATACCCTATGTTGCTTGCTTATAATGTAGCTTTCCATTAGTGGAAGAAGTTTTAAAATCGGTGCAGTGTTTTTTTGAAATCTTACATATATCCAAAGAAACTTTCATCCCCTATTTTATTTTACTAAATAGAAGTAGCCTAAGTTAATCCTGATTACATCAGCTATCTGCCAGTGAAAGTCCCGTCAAAATCGGTTCAGCCGTTCCAGAGATTAGCCGGAACAAACAGACAGACAGACAGACAGACAAAAATTGAAAAAAATGTTATTTTGGTATATTTTATATACCGTATATATACTTTCAATATGCAAGTAGTAAAAAGCGGTTATTTTAATATTACAAACAGACACTTAATTAGTAGATTGTATCACAAGGGAACAAAACAATGTATTAAGGGCGAGAGCGGTTTTTTGAATCCAGAGCGAAGCGAAGGATTCTATAGTAGAATCCCGAGCGTAGCGAGGGAGTCAAAGTACTTCGCTCGAGCTTAAATAATTTTGTCACCGTGTGGTACACTATGCTTTTTATCCTAAGCTATGAGAAAAATTCATCATACGAGAAAAATACCTTTTTTTTTATTTGGATAGCCAATGCCGCGTCAGCATGCGCTGTTTTTTTTATTACCGGCCAGGACTTTATTGAAGCGAATTGCGTTCAAACTTTTTAACTAAACAGCGTTTCAAATTCAAAACTCATTTTATCACTGTTATTAAGTCCACTGGAATGTCCCACTTTGCTCGCACTTATCGAGGAGCAAAATGCCTCTTTTCGAATAGATGTGATGAAAATTTTATTTATTTGTATACATAGATGGATTTTGTCAATGCGTGTCAAGCATGCTTGTTCGTCTGGCGAATGCTTTAGGCCTCGCCCCACTTAGGCTCAGCATTAACAAACTATGTAGTCCTAGTTAATTAATAGTGCAGCGATATGTCAAAGGACCTTATATCTTTCTTACTTCTTAATAGGCGGAGAGCTGGCGGTTGGCCTTAGTGAGGTGTTTTTGTTCTTGGTGCGGTATGAGATTAGCCTGATAGTAAGTGCGTGCTGGACCTGTAAATCAACGACATCGAGTTTGAAACCTGGATTCCTGTTCTATCAACCAGCGTATCCTGCAACAAGTAGGCCTCTTCTAGATGCTTTCTATTTATTTATTTATTTTATTCTATGTATATAAGGAAAGCCACCGTCCGATGTCCTAATTACTCCTCTCCGTGCATGGTTGTCTGGAAGAGATCGCTCTGAGCGATAAGATCGCTCATTGTGACAGTAATTGTAAAATTTGTTTTGTTCTAGTTTTAAGTTTTCTTTGTTCTGTGGTGTTTCAATAAAGAGTTTATCTATCTATCTATCTATCTTCCATACTGGACTGTTATCTGTCTTCCCTAGTCGTAATATCCACCAATCTGGACCGGGCCCCCGTGGTGGATTATGGGCTGACCCTCCTCACGAAAGTGAGAGGAGACCCGTGCTCAGCAGTGGGACGACATGGGTTGATGATGATGACCATCATGGTGGAGATGAGTCATATTATACCACCAAGCTCTTCGACAATGTTTTCCATCGGAAGCTTATGCTCATTTGGCGATCATCTGGTTTCGAACATGAGATCCGAAGACAACAGAACAAGCAGTCATCGCTTCTTCAAAATACCATCAGACGAACAACTTGATAAGTCAAATAAAAAAAAAACTGGTTGTCTGTAAAGTTGGTTTACCGACGATAGTTTAACGTGACAACGTCATAGCAAAACATTGATGAAATGATTGCATACTTTTACGAATAAACTTGAATCATTTTTTTAATAATAAAAGAAAAAATACTTGGAATTATATTAGCAATCAGATAAATGCAATAATAACTTACCTGTCAAG
Source organism: Campaea margaritaria (assembly GCA_912999815.1). Classification (NCBI taxonomy): domain Eukaryota; kingdom Metazoa; phylum Arthropoda; class Insecta; order Lepidoptera; family Geometridae; genus Campaea; species Campaea margaritaria. The sequence continues at coordinate 8,002,436 of OU538812.1, forward strand.
AAGAGAAGAGAGATAGATGCGGTGCAAGCGTAAAATGAGCGTAACGCGACAATGTGTGAACTTTTTCGTGCATGCAGCCGGCGTTCATCGTTTTATTAGACGTTGTCACGTCAAAAAAAATATAAACCCATGGCAACGGTTCGATCACGACAGCGTGGTGTGCCGTTAACGAGCTGGATTGACATGATTGATGGCGACCGCCGTGTGACATCATGTGATCAATTTGTGTGCAAACTCGACTTCATTGTTTGTTCTTCCAACCACTCACACAATGGTTATAATATAGATACGTTTAGATTATAAGCTGTTTTTGGACTAAAACTTTGAGAGAAAAAAGCATTATTTAATAACCAATTATATTAACTAATAGTACACAATAACAATCGTGTCAAAACAATTATAACATTCAAAATTAACAAGAAACAAGAAACAAGAATATAAACATCAAAATAAAAACAATTTTAAATTTAACAGCTCTAAACACATTCCTACATCGCTCTCACAAAACTTCAGACAAACAGACAATATTTCCGACCATCCATCCACGAACAGATCTGTCTTAGGACTGGAACCCAAGAGAGCGTTGAGAGAGCATTGTAGGGTCTGCCTGGTTGGCTAGATCCTAGTAGTTCTGTGGACAGATTCAGAAGACCTCGCGACCACAAACCTTTATGCAACTATAAAATACTGTGATATTAATTAAAAAAATAAACACGTAAATTGAGAACCCCCTCCTTTTGAAGTCTGTTAATCAATAGATAGTCATATGTTATTGAGATTATTTTTCTTTATTCTGTTTTTTTTTTTATTTGTAATTTTTGTTAAATAAAACTTCTTTACGCACGCTTGACTTGGGGAATAAGCTGGTGCATGCGTTACAAAAAATGTGATGCGAACGAAAATTGAGAGGGAGATATAAGTTAGTGAAGATAGAAAGAGAGAGAGCGTTACGTTTCTTATATTTTTTTAAATATCTTATTTGATATATTTTTTTTTTAATTTTTTTTTTATTGAAGTTTTTTTATAGTTGAAGTTTTGTTTCTACTATGTGTAACAGCACACATTTCGTTGTTTTCTTCATTTCTAAAGCAAAATTACCACATAAAAAATAAGAATGAAACGTCCAAATTAGATCTCATAAAGCGGAGATATCCAGTACCCAGTACTTACAGGGAATATTCGTCCAATCGAAATTTACGGCAAAAAAAAATTATAATGTCGTAAAACCTGCACACAAAGTTTCATCCAGGTTGTAAAGTACGACCTGTAGAGGAGTACCAACAAACTGACAGAGAATAGCAAATTTTTCAAAACTTGATAGCCAATCTATGATGACATTAGCATTTATAAAAATGCAGACACATCTACTGTCCTACTTTCTTTGCAATTATGATTCTAGTCCCGCCTTTAGACAGCGCAGCTAAAACAGTCCAATTTATTTCCAACTCTGCAATGTTTTCTCTTACATCTTCAGAGTAGCGATGGACGATTCCGAGATGTTTGGCAATCGAGAGAATCAAATTTGGTGCAAAGTTACAATCGAGTTTTTATACATTTCACTCCCCAATTAAGCGATGAAGCGGTGGTAGCCTAGTGGGAGAACGTCCGCCTTCCAATCAGAAAGTCGTGAGTTCAAATCCCAGTGCGGGCACGTACCAATGTGTTTCTGTAAAACATATGTACGTAATTATCACTCGCTTTTCGGTGAAGGAAAACATCGTGAGGAAACCCACATACCTACACGAGAATTATTTCGGAGGTAGGTATGTTATCCACCAATCACGGGCCCCCGTGGTGGATTGTGGCCTTACCCTCCTCACAAAAGTGAGGAGAAACCCGTGCCCAGCAGTGGGACGTTATGGGTTGATGATGATGATGATGATGATGATGACTTCCCAATTGAAACCAATTGTTCCAATCGAATAACTCGCCGCTGCGTTCTTCGCTCGCTCTCTCTTGCTCGTCTCAAGTCATGCGCGGCTTAAACTCGATTATTTCCTTTCAGATGTTTAGAACAGATAAAATCAACAGCGAGATAATATCATCGAGAGCTATCGATATGTTTGTACAATCGAGACAATCGATTAGAATATCTCGGTATCGCTCATCGCTATTTTATTGTCTTTTAGTGTAAATATTACTGTAAATAAAACACGTGTTGTATCACTTCTCTCACCGCTTCGTCGCGTCGGTGGTCACAGTTAATTATGAGTAGGCTATGTTAGGACGAGCTGCTAAAAATAACGGTGTATTGTTTAGAGCTTGGGCAAAAAAAAAATAACGCACCTGAAATCGGGTTTAGTCTAATATGTATGATTGAGTAGAAACATGATTTCTGAACTTAGCTGATGACAATATGATTGTTTTCCTTTTGTGTATTTTGCGAACTGATCTGTTTTCTTACTCAATAATTTACTGTACTGTAGTAGGAGGCTTCTCCTGCAAGAGTCCGCCTGGGGAAGTACCACACCGCCGCCAGATATTCTTCCGTAGTGTGAAAAAAATACTGTATTTCTGTTTGAAGGGCACTGTTTCCAGCGAAATCACTGGGCATGTGAGACTTTAGAACCGATGTCTCAGGATGACGAGCGCAGTGCAGTGCGCGCAAGATTATGAAATTAAAAGTTCTGGGTGGCACTGTAACTGTTTGACGTATCGCTTACCGTCAGGTGAACGTAATTCTCGTCTTGTTTCTTACTCAAATAAAAAGTTGTAGTTAGTCTTCTGTGCTTTTTCTGTGGTTCAAGTGAAAGGGAAATTATCGGCGCATTCTACCGAGTTTGATGCACCCGCTACACCTGAGACCGGATATGTTGACAACCAATCAAGTAGAAACATCAATGTTTGCAAGATTCTATAATTCTTACTAAAAATACACCATAAATTTCGAACCTCCTGTTGAAAAATCGGTTAAAAAACATACTGCAAATGACTTCATTTGCAGTATGTTTTTTTGTTTTTGTTGTTAGGTACCTGGGTGGCACTACGATCGTTATGATCAGGCTTACCATCGGGTGAATGGCCTGCTCCACTCTTCACTTCGTTTTATAAAAATTAATCTGAAAATTAGTAAAAATATCTATAGGACGCCTATGGGAGTGATTTCTCTATTTAAAAAAAGATTCACGTAAATCGAAAGTTTCGTTTAGATAACGTATCGGTACGTACTTAAAAATACATTACGTTATGTGTGGAATAGAAAACCTCTTCCTTTGTGGAAGTATATTCAATCAATCAATAAAATCTATACTTCTATACTAATCTATTCTAATATAATATCCACTCAGTAACATATTACGAAAACTATACAATGTGACCCACGAGATCCGGTTTTTTTTTTTTTTTTTTTTTTTTTTTTTATTATGTGTTCTATAATTATGTTAGTTTAATGTATTCTATTCTATTCATCTCGAGTTTGAGAATAGTCAGGGTCAATTAAAATATGCATAATCTATAAATTAATTCTAAACACATGCTTAGAATATTTAATTTTATTATAGGTATAAACATAACTACAAAAATGTTAGGTTTTTTTTAACATTATTTATTTATTTATTCTTCAGCACCCAAATGGAGTACAAGGAGTACTTAATGCTAAGTAGCATTTTCTACCAGTCATCCTGGAGGTGTCACTGGAATGGTGGTGGTGTGGCAAAACGAGAGAGCAGAGAAAAGTATATTTAAAAGATATTTAGTGATAGAATATTTTATTATAATACAACTATAAATATATAACGTTATAATAGACTAATAAATACAATATAAAATAGATAAACATAGATAAGGATATATTATATCGAATAGGTCAGGAAAAAAAAATCATTCAAAACATTCTTAAATATTTATGTATATTCGTCTTAAAATGTATTATTCGCTTATATAATACTAGCTGCGCCCCGCGGTTTCACCCGCGCAGTTCCTGTTCCCGCGGGAATATGGGGATAAAATATAGCCTATGTTACTCGCTGTCAATGTAGCTTTCCATTAGAGAAAATTAAGCCGAAACTTTACATATTCCTATACATACTTTCATCCCCTATATTTATTTTACCCCTCAAGGGTAAAGTTTTAAAAACTTTGAATGTCAGTTTTATTTATATCTAATCAAAAGCCTAAAAAATTAATTTCAAGCTTCTAGCTTCAAAAATGACGATACTTCCATACAAACTTTCATCCCCTATTTCAAACCCTTACAATGCATTTTTTGCGATAAAAAGTAGCCTCCTTCCCTAGGCTCTAGACTATTTCTGTACCAAATTTCATTTCAATCGGAGCAGGCAGTGAAAGAGCAACAGACAGAGTTACTTTCGCATTTATAATATAAGTAAGGATAATTTATTTAAAATAAGTCCAATAATATAGTAAGGGAGCTTACCTAATTAGTTAATAAGGTTACCTATAGCCACCTTAACAGCTATACGTTAACATTACACTAAACGCTCGGGAATTTTGTTGATGGTTGTACATTGTGATGAATTTCCACTAAAAATAATATTAATTACGGATAATTTACTGTACTTACTGTAATTTACTGTAACTGTGTATCCAAATTACACAATGACCACAATATCCTATTATTAATGTGGAATTTTGTTACAATCATAGCAAAAAGTTAAAACAATAGAATTTTAATTAAGTTGGTTTATTTCATACACGATATTCTTCACGAGAATTATTTCGGAGGTAGGTATGTTATCCACCAATCCGGACTGGGCCCCCGTGGTGGATTATGGCCTAACCCTCCTCACGAAAGTGAGGAGAGACCCGTGCCCAGCAGTGGGACGTTTTGGGTTGATGATGATGATATTCTCAAGATGTTTGTCTTTGAGCAAATAAAAAAAAAATAAAAAAAAAAACTATTAATTACTGTCAGTCGATAAAAATAAAAAATAAACTTGTGATGATCACATGGTCCTGAGGTCCTGACTCCTAACTAGGATTTAGGGAATAATTAGGTATTTAGGGAATCAGGAACTACGAGGACCATGGTACCAGACTCAGAGCAACTAACTTTATTTATGTAAATATAGTACCAACCTTATTACAATCACTTCCAGACTGGCTATTTATTATTTTATTAAATAAAAATGTTCACATCACACAAAAAAAACACTTTTTACCTTTTTTTTTTACTAATAACATTTTTTTTTATTTTTCTCCATGAGTTTTCGACTTGTAAAACCACATTATTTTTGCCCACTGACACTTAACTTGGTTTGAGTTTATAGTTTTGAAATAATGTCGATTTTGTTAGAAAGATGTAAGAAAAAAAGCACGTGCGTCCGACTCGCGCGTTCGCTTGTTACTGAACCGGATACTTATATACTTTAGCTAGACTTGAGCTACTGTTTCTTATCTGTATTATTGTCTAGTCTAGTGTAGCAGTAAGGGTTATTATGTCACAGGAAATAAGTTTATCAAAAGTCAATTATTGCATGAAGGCAAATATTGCGGGTAGGCATGTGGGTTTCCTCACGATGTTTTCCTTCACCGAAAAGCGAGTGATAATTACGTACATATGTTTTACAGAAACACATTGGTACATGCCTGCACTGGGATTTGAACTCACCACCTTCTTATTGGAAGGCGGACGTTCTCTCGTACTAGGCTACCACCGCTGATTTGAGAATTATTTCGGAGGTAGGTATGTTATCCACCAATCCGGATCGGGGCCCCGTGGTGGATAACATACCTACCTCCGAACGAAAGTGAAGGGAGACCCGTGCCCAGCAGTGGGACGTTATGGGTTGATGATGAAATATTGCACTTTTAAAAGTCAAACACTTAACTCTCATTATAGTTACATAAAAAAAAAACATATTTGATCTACTAAACTAATGATTACTCAACTTATTGTGATTTGAGTTTGAGAAAGGAAATTTCCCTTTCAAGTGTTGACTCATGGCTGAATCTCGCGCAAGAATAGGAAACTCCATTAACTCTACCAGTGCTTCGGAAATACGCCCGTCACAGAAGACAGCACTAAGAAAGTCTATGGGGTGTCATTTTTTTCAATTTTTTTCATTTTCATCTTCATCATCATTAAAACCCATATCCTGTTGAGCACGGGTCTCCTCTTACTTTCGTGAGCAAGATCACAAATGAAAATTGGATTAAAATTTGTCATTTTTCTCATATTAAAAACATCAAACGAATCCGATCTTCATCTTCACTTATGTTATAATAATCCGGCTGCAGGTACCCACCATGGGGGCCGGCCCAAATCGGTGGATCACATGCAACATTACGTAAAACAGTATGTGGGTTTCTTCACGAAATTTTCCTTCACGGAAAGCGAGTGATAATTACTTACATAATTATATTTAAATAAAATCATTGTTATACAACTAACGCAAACAATTTATATTATTACTTAATAGAAACTAAATATAACAAAAATAAATAACTTGTTTAAATTTAAAGCCGGTTTTTTTTAAATTACAATTGTTACAATTGTTATGAGTCTAGTGACCTTTTCAAAAGCGTTGAAATGGATTACTTATGTAAAATCAAACTTTTAATAAACTATTAGTATTTTACACCAAGTATGACCAAATCTACAATTATTAAGAAACCAACTTCCAACAAAAAAATAGCGGTTGACGTTTACACAAAATACCTGTCAAACAAATGTCCACTCATTTGAAATGTGAAAACTATGACGAACCATTTAATTTTCACTATTCCTCAGACAAAGCCTAAATCTTAAGCTCGCCAATGCTAATTAACATAAAATATCTAGAATACTAATACCTCCTTTCATCGTAGCTACTCCCATACAAATGTCAGAAAGTCCATACAAAGAGTATGGCGAATCATTTCCTCAAAATATGTACGTCAGTTCGCTCGTCGCACGTCTCCTTGAAGGAACAATTGGCGGCTAAACAATATTAAGAAAAAGTTATCGCAAATGCCAACCTGATTGGCTGACCGCAAACACGAATCATCTCAAATCATGACGGTAAACGTCTTCGTTCAACGTTACCGTAACGTAATTTTTGGAGCAAAACTTCTTTACGCGGGGAGTAAGCTGGTGAATGCGTTACGAAAAATGTGATCTGGCGAGGCGACTGAAGGTTGAGAGGGAGATATAAGTTAGTGAAGACAGAAAGATAGAAGATAGGTAGAAACATCTTTTATGGATTTTTTTTAATGTTTTTTTTAATTTGATATTACGTTGTAATATATTGTAATGGTAAACAAGTTATTGGCGGGTCGCATGAAGAGGCGGTCGAATGCTTAATAAATTTGGTGATATTTATTTAGTTTATTTGAGTGAGTTACGAGACGAGTCGTTCACCTGATGGTAAGCGCTACGCCTGTCCATAAAAGTTACCGTGCCACCTAGAACCTTGGATTGCATAATCCTGTGCGGTACTGCACTGCGCTCGTCACTCCGAGACATCGGCTCTGAAATCTCATTTGCCCAGTAATTTCGCTGGAAACAGTGTCCTTGAAACCACACATACACATAAATTGGAACATGTTTATTTTTTGTTACATTATATTGAATTGTCATCGGTTCTTAACCCATCACACATTTATTCATTAAGTAGAATCTTATGTTTTTTTGTTTACCTGGCCGGCGTAACCACTTAAACCCTGGTTTAGAAAAAAAACGTTACAATACCTTCCACAGTGGTTAAAAAAAAATTGCCAATATTCCTTCTACCGCGCTGCTTCTCGTTTGCGTCACTGGATAAAAACAAAATGGCTTCTCTGCTTCGAGAGACCTTCACGGTAATTCACGACTGGATCAAAGCAAATGAACCATTTTTTTCTAATGAATTATTGTAAGTTCGTGTTTCTTTTTGAAGTCAAACTTCTTTACGCTTGAATTGGGGAGTAAGCTGGTGAATGCGTTACGAAAAATGTGACCGGGCGAGGCGAATGGAAGTTGAGAGGTTAATCATAATTTAATAATAAAATAAGCGGTGAAGGGATAGAGGGATGAGGGGATGATCGATAAAAAAAAAGAGCTAAAGAAGTTTTACTTCAGTCATATGGTATGAAACACATTTGTTTTTTTTTCTTACGAAATTTATTTATTATTAAGTTTTTTTTTTTAATTGTGTGTGTTACATCTATTCTCATATGTTATCTCACTAATATTATAAATGCTGAAGTTTGTGTGTTTGTTCCCTCTTTGCGCCAAATGGGCTGAACGGATTTTGATAAAATTTTGTAAATCAACGGGTTCTGTGGGATAATATTCTACTTGGGTAAAACTGCGAGGCGCTGCTAACTTCCTATATAATTCCTTAATTATTATATTATATGTAGGTACAATAAAGAACTCAACATAATTAATAATAATATGAAATTATTAAAACTCATAATTATCTAAATAAAAATTGATGTATTTTTATTACAAAATTATTCACTTGACGTTTGGCTGTGGCATTAACTTTTTTACCCGTTTAACAAAAAAAAATTAGCCAGTCAAGTGACTTTATTATTGAGATTTTTCCGCGAATTTAGTTTTATTAGCAGTTTAAATGTTTCTGCTAGGTTTTTTAGCGGTTATGTCGAATCTTCATATTATTTCATTAAAATTAGTGGTTTTATAAAATTTTTAGACATTGGGTATCTTAAAATCTAGATTTTAAGACCGTATACGGTACCTATCAATTAAAAATAAGGAAGGTCACCCATGGCTACTTCTGCATCGATTCAGGAGCGATATAACCGGGATACTGGGGCCTCACCACGAACAGTTAAATCCATCCAGTTTAAGGCCTTAAACTGAACTGCCCTGCTAACTGTCACCACCAATATCGCTCAGCGTTCATAAGTCGACCAGAGACATTTATCCAAAGAGATCGGAACAATTTTTTTTGCAATATGGGAGTTTATATAGCTCCATCTCATTCTCTTTCTCTCTCATTCTCTTCAGCATATTTTTGAGTGACGTCACGTCACGTTTGTCATTTATGAGTGTGTGGTGCCATTTTAGGCCGTTCAGTTTAAGGCCTTAAAATGAACTGAATGGAATTAGAATAAGTACGTGGTTACCCCCAGGTCCCGGGTTCCATTCCCGCACAGGGCAGAGATTTGTGGAAACAACGAGTATTTGCTCAAGTTCTGGGTGTTTTTAGGACCATGGTCCGCGTAGTTCCTCATTACCTAGATACAGGGAGTCTTAGTTAGGGGTCCGGATCTACGTATGCGGTAGTGACGCGTATTTTTTTTCTTTGCTTCGCCGTAGTTGGGAATAATAATAATGCCTAGAAATAATTGGATATTCTGCTTGGATACAAAACCAGTCCTTGGCAGTAATTGCGAGCGCGTGACCGAGAGCGGAGCGGCTCATCACGTTCGCCACTATCGGCTAGAATGGCCATCCTTCCGAGTGATATTTGAAATTAAATGTGATTTATGAGTGTGTTTTCTTTTTAAGTTTAAGAAATAAAAATGTATGGTCGTTATGAAACTCTTGCTAGTTGATTGGACAGATTTATATTATAAGTTTTATAATACACTAGCGCGGGATATTAAAGTATTTTATGATTTATTCCAGGATCTAAAATATGCATACTGAATTTTATTAAAATCTGTTCAGCAGTGGGAACAAACACACACACGCACACACTTTGGCTTTTTTAATATTAGTGTGATGTTTTAGCAAGAGGATGAGCAAATCCTTCGCCTGATGGTAAGCGTGGCGGCTCCCCAAAACTGAATTATGGTCACCCCAGCTCCATTTTTTACCAATATGACTCGAATAAAAAAACTTCTAACAGTTTTGTCATTGAATGAGAGTCGTCAGGTATATGTAAATATAGTTTAGTTAGGTACAGTCAGCAACAAAAAACATTGACATTTCAATCTTAATAAAATTTTGGTACGTGCTATATTCGCTAATTGAGTAAAATTTTATAATGTTTCATGGATTAAACTTATTTGGAAGTTAGGATAATAATACATTCCTCGACTTTTTTGCCGACTGTACATACGTCACTTCATTTTTTTTATAAATAAGATTTAAGTTACCCTTAAGTCCGCCCATTGTACTAAGCATATTTATTTCAATAAGTTCTATTCTTTTTACTTTGTGTTTATCTGAAATTATGTACAATAAAGTATTTTCTATTCAATTCTTAATTTTGACGGGTAACCAAAAATTTGACGCATTTTTTTAAATTTTTTTTTTTTAATTTAAAATATTTTAAGTTTTTTTTTCACAACTTTTTGTTTCTTTTGGTTGAATATTTATCCATAAGTATTAATTTTTTTAAGTATTCAAATGATACAAACCCAAAAAACGTGCTATTTAATTTTTTCTAATAGCGTCCATGTTGATACGTTGCAACAGATAAATATTACACGGAATTTTTCTTCATACCTACATAATTATAGGAATTCCCATATTCGCAACAAACAAACAAACTAAACAAATATGTAATTAAATTAAATTGAACTTCCGAAAACAAATAATATATTCAAATATTAAATTTAAAAAATAAAATAAATAAAACAGATATGATATTTGAATGACAGCTCCATAGATAACAATTGTTTCTGTTTAGTTTCGAATCAAGAGAGATTGTCTGTGTTTGAGATATACTTTTCTTTGATTATTATTTCATAGATAGATAGATAGATAAAGTCTTTATTGAAACACTACAGAACAAAGAAAACTTAAAAGTAATAGAAAACAAATTTCGTCGTCATCGTCATCATCAACCCATAACGTCCCACTGCTGAGCACGGGTCTCCCCTCACTTTCGTAAGGAGGGTTAATCCACCACGGGGGCCCGGCCCGGATTGGTGGAAAACATACCTACCTCCGAAATAATTCTCGGGTAGGTTGTGTGGGTGTGGGTTTCCTCACGGTGTTTTCCTTCGCCGAAAAGCGAGTGATAATTACGTACATATGTTTTATATATTCTATACAGATACTTTAGGATAACATAGGATACTTTTTATCCCGTAAAAATTAGCAGTTCCCGTGGGATATTACTCTACGCGGGTGAAACCGCACAAGCTTTTAGTAAAAAATAAAGAATTGTTTATGTATCAATCAACGTTGACACAGACCGTGCATTAATATTCAAAATCAATTACGCTAAAATTATAACCAAACCCAATTTATCTAAAACCAATATCGACTAATCAATTTATCTAAATTAACATCTCAAATCTGATCAATAACGGGAGATATCACCTTCGCTACACACGTGATCGCATGAGAAACGGCTCAGCACTGACACTAGTGGCACACGGCGGACACTTCATACAAAAACTAATATGACAACTCAGTTATACAGAATTACGTTTGTACACGTGTTCCGTATGACGTCACCCGCAGACAGTGCACACACGCAGCAAAAGAAATCCAAAGTCCTACATTATGATATTCCACGTAACTTCAGTTTTTTTTATTAGACTGAGTGACGAGACGAGCAAGTTGTACACCTGGTGGTAAGCGCCACGCCTGCCCATAACCACCAGAACCCAGAACTTTGCATTGTATAATCCTGCGCGGCACTGTCACCCTGAGAAATCAGCTCTAAAGTCTTATATGCCCAGTAATTTTGCTGGAAACCAGTGCTCTTCAAACCGGCACACAGTGACTTCGGCACCTCGCTTTGGACCTAACGTACATACTTTTAGGTTAGGCTTTAGATTAAACCCAATTTAAACCTAATTTTAGTACATTTAGAGTTTCTTTGGATCGTCCAGTTGAGGCTTCCGTAATTTGCGCGCCAAACGCATGTGTCTATAATCAAATATACTACGCGACCAAAACAAAAGACATCCAGCTAGTATGAAGGTTCATACAAACCCGTTTGTCTGTTACATTCGGGTGTGTAATATTGACAGCCTCCCGATTGACCTCCGAAATGCCGGCGGAGGTGCGGGGAGTGGATCGAGCGGAGTGGAATGTCCATTCTGTATGCAGTACTACACATTGTTATGTCGTTTCTGTTAGTGGTGTGGCCAACATGTGGCAATTACGTTGAAGGCTGCGTGGAACATATCCGCTGTATAATGACATAGACCTACATTAAACTACAGTAGTTACAATATAACAAATTTACGATGTAATATATATTTTTCTTAATCATGTGATAAAAATCTCCGAGACACGTTTAGCTTCTTTTTATTTATTTGACTGAGTGACGAGCAAGTCGTTCGCCTGATGGTAAATGCTACGCCTGAACATGACAATTACACTGCCACCCAGAACTTTGCATTGCATAATCCTACGGGGCACTGCACTGCGCTCGTCACTCTCGGAACGTTTATTTAATAACTCGGCTTATTGATATCAAGACTAGATCAAAGTCCTATATATTTCAAGACCACTTTTTCTGTTCTCCATTTCTGTTATCTTAATCAGATCTAGACAGATTTATGAACACATGCCACAGAAGGCATATAGTACAGAATGGACACTGTCCACCCCCCGCGATCCGCATCCCCGCACCTCTACCCGCGATTTGGAGGGAAATTGGAAGGTCAGTCAATAATTATGACAAATTACATTAGACAAACGAGTTAGTATGAACCTTCATACTAGCTGGTTATCTGGACGCGTAGTATCTTTGAGTACTATTTTTAGTACTTTTAGGCCTCCCACTACAGAACTCGCATTTGGCGTGTACAAACGACAGTTAAGTATGTCAAATGTCAAATCAGTCATTTGTACGGAATGTCCGAGGTGTGTCCGTGCACTGCGATAACTTACTGCTATTACCAACTTTTACTTACCATCGAGAAATTTAATATATGACATAATTGTAATGCCCTAAGGGCTATTTTCCCGTGAATTTTCATTTTATAAAGGTGGATAAATAAAATGGTAAATATATCACCAACTTTAAGTTACTATCCAGAGAAGTTTATCTAACTCATATCTTAATTCACTAAGGGCTATTTTTGCGTGACTTTATTTTTCAACGGGTGAGTTTTCAGAAATGCTTGTTAATAATTTATAGAAGGTGTTATATTCTTGTATTTAGAGCGATTTATATCTAGATGATAGATCTAGGTCTCAATCTAGGTTCAATGTTGAACATCCACTTATAACCTGAGCGAGGACGTTCATCATCATCATCGTCATCAGTCCATGTCAGTTCCATAGCTGGACCCAAGTCTGCGTTAAAGTATACTTAATAAGCAATAGTCTGAGAGATCATTTTTAAATGGTTCCCGGAATGCCGAGTTCCGACTACGTCGAATCACACGACGTCACCCAGCATCTTCCAAAGTCTCGGCACGTCGAGCCTCTTTCGTAAAGCCGTGTGGAACGTCTCGTCGAGTTCTCCCAACGTCGAGTCTCGCCATAGAACGCCTCGTTACGTCGAAAGAGCCGGGGAATATCGGGGTGGAGTGGGGGTATTAAGAGGAATTATTATTTGGAAGCGGTGGTAGCCTAGTGGGAGAACGTCCGCCTTCCAATCAGAAGGTCGTGAGTTCAAATCCCAGTGCAGGCACGTACCAATGTGTTTCAGTAAAACATATGTACGTTATTATCACTCGCTTTTCGGTGAAGGAAAACATCGTGAGGAAACCCACATACCTACCCGAGAATTATTTCGGAGGTAGGTATGTGATCCACCAATCCGGACTGGGCCCCCGTGGTGGATTATGGCCTTACCCTCCTCACGAAAGTGAGGAGAGGCCCGTGCCCAGCAGTGGGACGTTATGGGTTGATGATGATGATGATGATGATTATTTGCGGGTTCGAGGAATCCTCAAGGTAGATCGCGAGGTACCTTGAAATTACACATGGTTTGTTTCCCTCGTAAGAGGTTTTTTGTCGAAGGAAAACCCACTTGTGGAGTTGGAGTGGAGGCATAAAATCTGAAGTAACCACTATAGATACGAGGATTACCATCAGATGGGACTGCAGTGAAATGTTTGCCTATAATAGAATTTAAAAAAAAATAAACGTGTGTGGGGATTGGCACACATAGTAGTAGTACAACTTCAACAAAAAAATTAATCGAAAAAAAAAAAAAAAACAAAAAAATCTATAATATAAAAATCTTATGTTGCTTCAAAAACTCAAAAAGTTCTGCACCGATCGAGCTGAAATTTAAGCATGATATATAATCCGCATCAAGGATTGGTTTTATCTATTTTTTTCATCAGTGACAAATCAGCAAATGTGCGAATGTGCCACAGCGAAGCGTGCCAGGGTACTGCTAGTATATCTATAAAAGACATATAAAAAAATATACGAAACATAACTCTCTTTCTTTCTACCTTCACTAACTTATATCTCCCTCTAAACTACCGTTCGTCTCGCCCGATCACATTTTTCGTAACGCATTCACCAGCTTACTCTTCCTTACTCCAGTTTTATTTCAAAAAGCCCATATCCACACATTTCATAACGACAAAGTAACAATGCAACTTCTTTATCTTGTATAGAGATCAAAACACCATCTTTCTCTTTAGAGACGTGATTGATGTTTGAAATGTCAGGTATGGCTGTCATTAGCGAGTGCCACCTCTACGTCTTTATAAGAACATCGGATTTCTATACTAGTTTCATTGACCACAGGTAATAGATGAGTAAGGAATGTTACTACAAAACTTGTCTAACTTGATTTAATCTGTGCCCAGCACCATCTCTGGTTGAACGACAAGTGGAAACGTTTGGAATGATTGTTCTAGTGTCCTTCATTAGAGACCTACGCCTACGGTAAGCATACTAAGCTTAAAACATTACCCTTCCTTGGTAGTCGATTAAATACTAAACTGACGGCTACCAGAAATTTATGAACAATTGATAAAGTTGCTACAGTTTGTTAAAAATCAGTTGTGTTCAGCTGTGTGATATTATTATGTGCGTGCTGTGTGTTGCATTTAAAAAATATGTATTCGGTGTTGCAAGGTGATCAAAATAAGCCTAAACACCATCATTCTCCTGATTGTCACTGAGGAGTTCCATTGTCTACCATCCATCTCCATCATCAGCTCAGGGTCTAATAACCAATGAATTGCATTACTGCTTTAATATACGCCGAATTGTACCGTTTTTCTTTTACAAAAACTGATTTAACTGACAATTCAGATTTGATTCCCAGCTGGCTTTTACCGTAATATGACATTTTTGTATTATCATCGAAACTTTGACAGCTATGCTTCAGCTTCGAACAATGGGGACTGCGTGAAAACTGCGAAATTAGACCAAAACGTAAAAAATGGCTTACTGTAATTTCTCCTCTATGGCCACCTATCACCAGTCCACCGCCAGGTATGCCAGCTATGTGTCCACGCTGCCATAAAGAAGAGACTGCGCCGCCAATGACCGTATAGGGGTGCCTAGATTGGCTGCATGGGTTATAAATATTGCCAGTGCACTGATTCTGTCGATAAGGTATTTTTTTTTCTCGGATTCTCATGAATACGGCCGCCATTTTTGGAAGCAAAGGACGGTGCTGTTTTTTACCTTTGTGTTGGCGCAACTGTTTATTGTTCTTTTGTTTTTGCTAAATAATTAACACCTTCAGTGCTGAGAACACATCTGTAATGTTTTACACAACTTGCCACGAGTGCGGGAAAACACAACTGTTGTGTTTGTTGTATGGGAAACCACTATGGAGCGTGCAGAGCCGCACCCGTGGCTAGACAAGCAAATCGGCTCAGCAGTCAAAGTGTCAAAGTTTTATTCATAAAGAGTTATCAAACGTCACTAACCTAACTATATATAACTTTTTATTTTTATACAATAATTAAAATTATGGATTCTTCATTGATACTCAGTTGTTCAGACATCGCTTGGTGACCTAAGATAGAATCTATGTATGGAGTTTTCTGAAGGACAGGATCCACGATGAGCTGATTCAACAAATAAACAAAGTAAGCGATATAGCTCATGGGATTAGCAAGCTGAAGCAACAGAGGCCCGCCCGGTCACATCTCTAGAAGAACCGACAACCGATGTGGTTGGATGACTTCTATAGTGGAGACAGTCTTTAGACAAGTGTAGAGTAGGACGCCGCCGACACGTGGAGAGACGAAATCAAAAATAAAACAGAAAATGCTTATTCTAATTCCATAATAAAAATATATTTTATATAATACATCATTTAACTATACATTAAAATAGGTAGGTACATCATTTTGTTACTTTTCGTTTGGTATTTTGGTTAAACACACTAATAATATAATATAAGATTTTATTTGGTACGGTTTATCTCTGAAACAGCTGATTTGATTTTGAAAATCCTTTCACAGATAGAAAGCTACGCTATTCTTGAGTGACATAAGCTATGACACTATGAATTAATTATGCAGGTGACACCGCGGGGCGCAGCTAGTATTTGGTCAGTACTTAGGCATATGTTTTAGAATTGCCTTGTACTTTAACACGCTCGTACTTAATTTAAAATCTCATATCTTTAGCAAAAACACAACCTTTTCAACATTGGCTTTTTAAAAATGTTTACTATTATTTTTAAATTCTTTGTCTAGTAAAAAATCAGTCTTACGTCCTCATTGAAGACGACTTTCCAGTAGGCAAAGTTTTGTTTATATTTAACAGCTTCTGTATAACAATTGTAATGGAATAATTACATACAATTATCCATATTAGTCAATTATTTAAGCCTAATGTTGCTATAACAACAAATGCAACATTTCGTTGAAAATAACTAACGAAATACTAAATAACCGTTATTTACAACGAACAACCATTATGTGACAGCCCTTTAGCAAATCTAAGCTATAAATGCAGCTCTTAACGTTATATTATTATAACTTCGATGGACTAGTCATAACAAAAATAAATACAAATAACCTGCCAGTTCAACTGGTAACAATTAACAATTAACGTTATTTAAATCTCATGGTCGCACTACGGTAACGGATGTCGGTCGCGGCTCGGCCGTCGCTGTGATAGTGACGGGGGCTCGCGCAGTTTCGTCAATCGTCGTTACGCTATTTGTAACGTTACTGGCAACGTTACTGGTGACGTTACTGGTAACGATGTCGTGTTGGGAGTGTGAAGGGCCTTGTGCTAGGGCCGCGTTGATTGGCTGAGTGATCGGCTGTATCTGGTAGTTGGGGTAGTGAATGCCAACGACTTCCTCGTAGCTAGGAGGTGCCATGCATTCTGGAATGGAGAAGATTAATAAATTAATATCATGAATCAGGTAACCTAACTTAGATTTGGAATCGTGTGAGTTTTATTTTACGTTATTTTTTATATCGATTACTAAACATTATAAGATTACCCTACTAATACAGAGCGTTATAGGAAAAACAAACATTTTGATCTCGATATTTTAACATAAATAGCCGAAACAGTATAAGGAATGTAGGTGAAAATAATTCCTTGTTACTGTTAGTAGCGTACTAAGAAAGTTTTAATTTAATATGGTATTATACAATCTTAGTCTGTAAGGTCTATAATTATTATAACATGGGTCTTAGAGTAAGATTTTACTTGTTATTATCATTATAGAAGAAAGAAAAAAAAAACACATTGTTACCATATTTTGGGGGCGGTGGCAAATTGGAAGGGCTGACGTAGATAGTGGGCTCCTGTTGCGTGAGAGACTGTCGCGGCCGTGACCCCACGTACATTCGCCTCTGCTGCGGATTGCGCGTTTTCTGTCCTGTAAACAAAAAACAAAGAGATTAGAAATTTGCTATTTGAATATTTGCTATTTTTAGTTCCCTCACTCTAAAAAGACCCCTCATTCTGTAAATGCCCCTTATTCCATAAATACCCTAAAAAGTGCTGTTGAGGGCTTTTAACCACACTCGGTACTAGCTACGCGTCTTGATACTTAATATCCATGACATGTATCATATCTACACTAAATAAATTAAGGACTCAACAGCAGTTTTGCAGAATAAGAGGGCAGGACGTTATGGTTAAGATATTAGATTTAAAACGATATTTATATCATGACGTTATTGCAAAAAAGGTTACAACGGAATTCTATAACTAGTGTTTATACAAGAGAGCAACAGTGATCAACTGCCATTTAAAACGTTATAACGAAATTGAAGTAACGTTGTGACAAGAAAGGAATTACGGCATTATGGTTTACGCAACTAACGTTTTACTAGAAAACAACTGCTACTAACAACGTTATGGCAGGACAGAAATAACGTTGTAATAAGAAAGAAATACCATTATTAGCTAGGTAGCTATTATCGACCAGAAATCTTAAATATCCATACTGTGACGTCTTATAGCGATTCAATTAAAGACCTAAACTGAACCGCGTCGCACAATCGTACCGTGACGTCTTATTTTTTATGTTGCTGCCATGTTCTGTACTATTTAGATTTTCAATTGGATCGCTATAAGATGTCATGGTATGCCTCCTGTTCATGTTTCCAGTGCGGTATATTTACTGGGTATCCTGGGAATTATATTATTTACCTAAATAAGAGGAACGGATTATGGTTGTATGGGAACAACACTCTATTGATATCTATAACAAATTGCAGTTATGAAACCAAATTGATAAGATTTCGTTATCTCATATTTATGTACTTGAGTGATACAAATCAACTTCGAAAAAAGTTACGAATTTATGCATTATCAACATAATTATTGTTTACTAGCTGTGGCCCACGGTTTCACCCGCGTAATTGCAGTTTTCCCGCAATCGTTTTGCTTTTCACAGGTTAAAAAGGCTACTTCCCAAAATCTCCCAAGCCCTATGATCACAAAAAAAAAACTTTCATACTTCATCGTAGTTCTAGTAATCCGTAGTAATCCTGGTTATAAGCTATCTGTGTTCCAAATTTCATTCAAATCCGTTCAGAAGTTTTTGCGTGTAAGAGGGACAAACATCCATCCATTCTCACAAACTTTTGCATTTATAACATTAGTAGGATAGATTAAATGCGCGACAAATTCTATTCAATATCAGTGCATGATTGATGAATTAGCATGATTACTCGAATTTCGATGAATCGACAAAACGACAGCTTTCTTGGAATTCATTACGGGACTATCTTTTGGTATTAAAAAATGTGATTACGCAAAGCCATCGTGTTTTGTTTTCACGTCATTTTTCTCTGTGCCCAATTCTAAAGTCAACGCGGACGAAGTCACGGGCAGAAGCTAATTCCATAATATCAAGTAAAAGAGTGTTTGGTTGTAGTGACTACTTTTTTTATATTTTAATAGTTTTTTGGACATGACACTTTTTTGGGCGCGCAGAAACCTTACCAAAGTTTCAACACAATTTGATTAATGGCTGAGGAACGCATAGAGGACACAATTATAGAAACATTCATTTTTATTTATTTCGATTAAGATAACAGCGCGGTCTATTTCGGGCTGCACTCACACTATGCTATTTACAGGATTTTATTATAAATTGACGGCGTCTATAATAAATATTCAGTGTGCATACGAGTAAATTGTAAATAAAAAAAATTGTAATTGTAATTGTAAATATTTGTAATTGTTGTTGTTGTGTATTGTGTGTTATTTAGAATTTTAGACATAAAAACAAAATTAAAAAATAAGAGATTTAAAAAACTGCCGCCTTAAAGTCAGTTGAAACTATGTTTGCGATAGTAAATCCATGATTATTTTATATCAGATAATTATTTGTCAAGTATCTGATAATCCTCTTAAATAATATTGAAACTCTCCGTTTATCTTAATTAGATTTAATGGCTTAGTAATAATCAGTTACCTGATGTACAGAATAGAAAATAAAATAAACTAGAGAGCAAAGTACTTGTTCTTATCTGACTTAATGACGTAACTAATCATGGCTTAAGAATAATCAGATTCGCTTTATGTAACGCAAAGAAAAGATACTGAGTTATTTAAAAATAGAGGACAAAGTGCATACTAAGTGCAGCGCAGTGCAGTGCCGCGTAGAATTATACACAATGCAAAGTTCTGGGTGGCACTGTAACTGTTGTAGGCAGGCGTAGCGCTTACCGTCAGGTGAACGACTTGCTCGTCTCATCACTCAGTCAAATAAATAAAAAAAGTCAAATAATAAAATGGTTTAAAGTTTTTTTTTTAATTAAGGACTATAATTCAATCAGGGTCTTTTCATTAAGCAACAAGGAAGACTGTAGGAAACGAACGAAGCTCAGTAAGCCAACCATGAAATGCGCATTTAGCTCTAGATATCTCGCACTATTCCAATAAGTACAGTGGCCTATAATCCCTATGTTAAAGCCTCTTATTCAACCATTCCAAATTAAAACCTTCCCGCCCTTTCATTCGTTCCCATTATGGACGTTCAGTCCTTTCTACACATTCACTCTACCAATCCCTTTCATTCTTTGACACTCTTCCAAAACTCTAACGAACCGACACGGTGCGTCGCTCCATCAAAAACATGAAATAAAATATAATCAGTGAATAACCATCAGTGTACCATCAACAATTAGCAAAAGGGGGCCCCCAACGACGCCTCCAAAGGAAGTTAAGTGCCGACCACCGGTGAGTTTTTTTCCAACCAATTTTCCTCTTCATAACCTCAACAACCCCTAGATACAGTCCACTCGTCTTAACATCATTTTTGGTCCTCGTCGAACCGGATTTCGACTTAGAATCGGTTTCCTATGCTCAAATCGTAAACTCGTTTCAACTTGTGAAAATTTTAGCGTCATCAAGCCGCCATATTTGCGCACAACAACCAAATTGCAAACCTATAATTCGAATTATTAGCATCATATCAACATATCGATCACAACGCATATCATATTTTGTGTTTAATTCATCAAACAAACTCAGTCATTCATTTTGTGTGAGGAACTTTGCAAAAAGTTGGTGTAAAAATACCTACACTTTGTATTTCACCGATCTGCGCACACGCGCCGGAGTTTAGGTAGGTTGGAAGTATTGAGCTGTGTTCGTTCTGTGGGTGAGTCCAACTTCATATCGTGTCATTGGGAGAGTCCATTTAATCAAAACATTTGTGTTCGTGTATTCAATTTTGTGAAATTGAACATTAATTATCATTTCAATCGTTGTTTTATGTGTAACATGCGACACTTAATAATAACAGCTTATCGTGATAAATCATTAAACAATTGTGTTAATACTTACGTGTAACATACAGCGCCTAAGTAACTCAAGCAAAGATTGTGTTTGTTTGTGTGCCGACAAATTGCGTTTGTGTGCCGGAAATACGAACAAACCGAATCAAATTCGTCGATGTTCGTTCGATCATTTCATACGGTCATTCTCATAGTGTTTATGCTGTGACTTTTGACAAACAAGTGACAGTTTCGTGTTCGTTTCTGTTTGAAAACAATCAAACTCCATCGTAAAGTGTTTTTTAAAAGTTTGCGCGATAATAAGTTAGTTTAGGCGTAAAATTTCTGCTAAAAGTGATAACAACTATCAAATTTCAAAATGAGTGAGACCGTGATTGCGCATTGGGAGTCGAAACGCAGCCTGTCGCACAAGCGGCTCAGCGATGCACTTTTGTGTGCACGTAATTGTGAATCCGAACCGAAACTTATAACGCGGTTAGAGACATGGTGTTCCCGTTTAGACATTATCTTGGAGGGCTTTAACGATGCCCACATCAATTTGGTTTGTGAATTACAAAAAGCCGGTGTAGATGATAAAGAGTTGCAAGGGCAGTCCGTGTTCCAAGAGCAAGCTGATGACATGTATTTCGAAGTACTCGAAGCAAAACGTAAATACTTGAAAGAATCAAAAGTGGAGTTCGCTTCTCCTTCTCAACCGTGTCATCAACCCAAGCCAAAGACTAAACTTCCACCGATTAAATTACCTACATTCACAGGTGAGTTCAAACATTTTCCGGGGTACATTGACCTCTTTAACACACTTGTTCATCAGCGAACAGATTTAACAAATATAGAAAAGTTTCAATACCTAATCACAACATTGTCCGGGGAACCCATAAATATAATTCGTGCTTTTCATGTGTCTGAGGCTAATTATATGAGCGCTTATGAAGCTTTAGTGAATCGATACAACAACAAAAGGTATTTAGCATTCATGTGTTGGGAACAAATTAATAATTTAAAGGCCATGCCTTCTGGTTCAGCCCAGAGCTTGCGGAACTTGCTTGATGTCTACGGTGAAAACATAGCGATGCTTAGTTCACTGGGATTACCAACTTCAGAATGGAACTTTGTGTTATTTCATTCATTGTTAACAAAATTAGATAAAGCATCTCGTGAAGCCTTTGAGTTGTCTAGCACAGGCAAAGATTTCCCAAGCTTTAATGAATTAAAATCATTTTTACTAGACCGATGCAGTGCACTAGAACGCTCATTATTCTCAAATGAGAATAACAAATCAGTAGTTCAGCAACAAAATAATTATCATAACAAGCGTGTGAATTCAACCAATCAACCAAAGTCAACACCAACAATGCTTTTGGTTCAATCAAACAATCAATCATGTGTTTTGTGTAAAGAAAGCCATGCTCTTTACTCATGTCCAAACTTCTTATCAAAGACCCCACAAGAAAGGTCTCAAGTGATTAAACAATTCAAATTGTGCTTCAATTGTTTGCGTTCCAATCATATAACAACAAATTGCAACTCAACTCACTCATGCAAGACATGCAATCAGCGACATAACAGTCTGTTGCATTTTCCTAAGAGGACAGAGACTGGTGGTCCTGTCAACCCCCAACATAAACAAGCAAGTGCTGCTTACCATCAAACATCTTCGTCATCCTACTCTAATGTCAAGGAAGGTGTGATCACTCCAGTTACATCATTGTCAAATATGTCTTCAGGTTCATCATCAGGTAGTCATTTTGTCATGCTTGCGACTGCAGAGGTGGAGGTAAAGGATGGCCAAGGTACTTTCCAAAAGGTGCGCATCCTGCTGGACCCAGGAAGTCAAAGTCACATTATTACCAAAACATGTGCCCGTCGTTTAGGCTTGTCCCAATACAAGACTCAAACACCTATGTCTGGAATTGGTGAGGTTCCTGCATGTTCTACAAGCAAAGTGTTTCTGGAAATTAGACCAGTTGGAAAAGTGGAACCCACATTCACAACGGAAGCAGTGACTTTAGACAAAATTTGTGGTAACATGCCCACCCATCCGGTGAATGTTCAAAACTTTGAACACTTAGCAAATCTGAAACTAGCTGATGAAAATTACCATTCTTCTCGTCCGGTGGATATCCTCATTGGTGGTGAGATATTCCCACAAATTTTAATACCAGGAAAAATTGACGGTGGACATCATGCTGCGACGGCTATCAATACAATATTTGGATTTATTCTTATGGGAAAAACGTTGACAAATTCATCATTCCCCACTCCTTTATCAATCAATCATGTGTCAGTGGACACCAACCTGGACATTGCGGTTCAGAAATTTTGGGAGTTAGACAACATACCTACTGGAGATAACAAGCAATCTCACTCCGTGGAAGATATTCAATGTGAAGATATATTTCAATCAACTCATAAACGGGATGTTGCTGGGCGATACATCGTTAACTTGCCCTTTCGTGATCAATCACCACCATCATTTGAAAAATCATACCCAATTGCGCTTCGTCGCTTCGTGCAGCTGGAAAAGCGCCTCCTGGCAAAACCGGCATTTCATGAAAAATATAAGCAACATGTCATGGATTATTTGTCGAGTGGGCAAATGGAGAGGGTACCTGCCAACGAGTGTCAGTCGTCGACTGCATATTACCTTGCTCATCACGCAGTTTTAAAATCGGACCGGGACTTGCGTGTAGTGTACGACGCAAGTGCCAAGGATAACAAAGGTCATTCATTGAACGACACTCTTCTGACAGGACCCAAGCTTCAAGCCGATATTACCAACATTCTTTTACGCTTTAGACTCCATGCCATCATGTTCACTGCTGATGTACGGCAAATGTACAGGCAGATTAGTGTTGCAGAGGAACATTGTGATTTCCAGCGGATCTTGTTCAGATGTTCCCCTGAAAAATCATTCAGAAAACTTAACCCATTTTTGGATCAAAATCACATTTTGCGGGTGGGGGGTAGGCTCTCTCAGTCAGATCTTAGCTACGAATCAAAACACCCAGCTTTGCTTCCTCGCAAGCATCGTTTGACACAACTTATCATTCAGTGTACTCACAACGAAAATTTTCATCCTGGTTTACAAACAATGCAGTTCTTACTACTTCAAAATTTTTGGATTTTGTCTCCAAGACGAGCAATTCGTCAAGTTTTATCAAATTGTTACCGTTGTTTTCGTGTAAAGCCCCATAATTTTGAACCTGAAATGGCAGATTTGCCACGTTCTCGTGTTACTCAGATCAAAGCATTCCAGTCTGTAGGTTGTGACTACGCTGGACCGTTTAACATAACTTTTCAACGTTATCGTGGTACGCGTTCTGTGAAGGCGTATCTGTGCTTATTTGTGTGCTTCGCTACCAAAGCAGTACATTTAGAACTTGCTTCTGACCTATCAACAGAAGCATTTTTAGCTGCCCTACGCAGGTTTGTAGCAAGACGTGGTCGGTGTAATGTGATCCACAGCGATTGTGGTTCGAATTTTAAGGGCGCACAGTCGCAACTGATAGACCTCATGCGCGCCGCGTGTGAAACGGAGCGTATTGAGTTTAAATTCAACCCACCAGGAGCACCTCACTTCGGAGGACTTTGGGAGGCGGGTGTTAAGTCCGTAAAAACACATTTGTATCGCGTTGTTGGCACACAAATTCTAACGTATGAGGAACTTAACACGCTTTTGACTCAAGTGGAGTCAATCCTGAACACAAGGCCCCTCTGTCCACTTAGCTCAGATCCTTCAGATGTTTCAGTTTTAACCCCAGGACATTTCTTAACATTAGCGCCTCTCACAACAGTGCCATCTCTTGATTATTCCAACATAAGCATGAACAGACTTACACGGTGGCAACTGTTGCAAAAAATGCACCAAGACTTTTGGTCTCGGTGGCATAGTGAGTATCTTACCACTTTATCACAGCGATTGAAATGGACTAAAGCATCACCTCCAGTAAACATTGATCAACTCGTTATCATAAAAAATGAAACTACTCACCCACTGCGATGGCATTTTGGTAGAATAATTAAACTACATCCTGGGCGTGACGGTATCCCTCGATCTGCCTCAGTCAGGACTGCACAAGGTGTTTTCGATCGACCTCTTGTGAAGTTGTGTCCTCTACCAAATAATGACTAGTTTGTGTAGACATCATTTCATAATTTTTTTTAATTTTTATTATTTTTTTTGTGTGTGAAAATATAGCAATTATTCATTAAGTTCATTTCAAAACAGATCATTAAATCATAATAACACTTGACATCATTTTATAACAATTATCATATGTCAAGATTTTTGCATTGGTGGTTGTGAACAAATTTTAATGTGTTTTAGACTTTTCTGTCTCATCAATTCGCCAGCGGGGGGGAAGATAAATGTTAAAGCCTCTTATTCAACCATTCCAAATTAAAACCTTCCCGCCCTTTCATTCGTTCCCATTATGGACGTTCAGTCCTTTCTACACATTCACTCTACCAATCCCTTTCATTCTTTGACACTCTTCCAAAACTCTAACGAACCGACACGGTGCGTCGCTCCATCAAAAACATGAAATAAAATATAATCAGTGAATAACCATCAGTGTACCATCAACAATTAGCAAAAGGGGGCCCCCAACGACGCCTCCAAAGGAAGTTAAGTGCCGACCACCGGTGAGTTTTTTTCCAACCAATTTTCCTCTTCATAACCTCAACAACCCCTAGATACAGTCCACTCGTCTTAACACCCTACTTCATATTATAAATGCAAAAGTAACTCTGTCTGTCTGTCTGTCTGTTGCTCTTTCACGCCTAAACTACTGAACTGATTGAAATGAAATTTAGTAAAGAAATAGTCTAGAGCCTAAGAAAGGACATAGGGTACTTTTAAATGCGAAAAAAGCATTGTATTGATTTGAAATAGGGGATGAAAGTATGTATGGAAATATGTAAGGCTTCGGCTAAACCACTGCACCGATTTAAATAATTATTTCACGAATGGAAAGCTACATTGACAGCGAGTAACATAGGCTATATTTAATCCCCATATTCCCGCGGGAACAGGAATTACGCGGGTGAAGCCGCGGGGCGTAGCTAGTTGCTTATAATCGTACGATAATATACCGTTGAACTCAATGTACAATTGATACCTCTATGTAAATTTCAAGAAGATGTTACCATCTGACAACTTAACTTCATTGCCTAATTTTACCAATTATAATCAAAATTTTAAGGCAAATTTTACCAATCATTTTTGGACTTGTCTCATCACCAAGATAATAAATACTTGTCAAATATTAATCCATCAATCCGGACCGGGTCCCCGTGGTTATTATGGCCTAATCCTCTTCACGAAAGTGGGGAGACCCGTGCTCAGCAGTGGGACGATATGGGTTCATGATGAATTATTACGCATAAAGTTATCTAATAAAAAAAACATTTATATATAATTTTGGCGTAACTGAAGTTCTGTTGAGTAATATACGGACGAAATAAACTTATATTATAATTATCCTAAATACTATATAAGTATAAATGGTAATATGAGTTTGTTTGTCTGTTAGGTTTTTTGTTGCCCATTCACGCCTTAACCATTAAACCGAATTTAATATTCTTTCAACAATGCAAAGCTACACTATGAGCGAGTAATAGGCTATATTTTTATCCGTGAATTCTCACGGGAACGGGAACTACGCGAGTGAAACCGCGAAGCGTTCCTAGTTCATTAACTTCTTTGATTTCATACAATTGTTGACTTAATTTTATAAATAAATATACTAGTGCAGTATAAACGACAGAGTTATTTGATGGATCGTTGACGCCTGAAGTGTTTATTATATATTATGTATAATTATGAGGAAATAGGAAATATGTGCAAATCCCTTTTATCTGATTATGAACGATACCATTATCATCATCATCAAGCCATATCGTCCCACTGCTGAGCAAGGGGCTCCCCTCATTTTCAAGAGGGGGGTTAGGCCATAATCCACCACGGGGGCCCGCTCCGGATTGGTGGATAACATACCTACCTCCGAAACAATTCTCGGGTAGCATGTGTGTCCGACACTATAATAATTACCCATATTTACCTAAAATGAGAACCCTTATACACGTCACCATAAATATTAGGATCACAAATGCAGTGCTGGTACTGAGCACTGCCCAAATCATTTCAGCGAACTGGTCATCCTCAAACATTTCATCACTTTGTTCCACAACTCCAGAATCCAACACGTTTTGAGATTCCATTTTCAAATTATCCACTATTATTTTATATATAATTATCACGATATAACACTATTTTTATAATCACTAAATTAACCGTTATTCTAACATATTTCAAAACGATATTATTTTTAACGTTGCTAATAACACTTGCTATTTTTTAACAGCTATTTTCGTGTAACTCATTTTAGCAACTGCTATTTTTTTTTATAAAGCAATGCACTGACGACTGGACAATGATAAAATCAATCTAACATTGGCAAGTGAATCGGCAAATTAAGCAAAGGCGTTATCTATTCCGATAAAAGTGTTGTAAATATAATAATAAATTGATACATTTATGCCCCCTTGACAAGTATTTATTTATCTTTGAGAGGATTATTTATTTTAGATAAATTTAAATATCAATAACTCTCTTTTGATGGAGCTAACGTCAATGTACGGTGACTAATTTATTTCTTATTAAATGTTACATACAGTTGATTGAATTTTAATATATTTCGTGCGTTAGATAATATTATCTTTATTACACGGTATTAAAATGTGATCTACGTTGTATAAACTTTAAGTTGTGGTAAATAATATTGAATTCTAAACATATATCGCTAAGGACAACTCTTAAATGCTTAGATTTTAAGTGTCAAAGGACTGAAATAGAATGGACAACTTGATAAGTAAAAATTATCATCATCATGATCAACCCATATAGTCCCACTGCTGAGCACGGCTCTCCCTCACTTTTAAAATTACGCGTTACTTTATTTTTATACGAGTGAGTAATGTGACGACCATGTCGTTCGCCTGAAGGTAAGCGCTACGCCTGTCCATATTCACAGGTACAGTGCCACACAGAACTATCAATTGCATAAGCTTTTGCGGCATTATACGATCAAATAAAATATTTTTTCCTTGTATTTGGCATTTATGTAGGTGTGTTTCTGATACCTAGCCTACTTTATAATAACCCACGAGTACGGAAACCATAACTGTTTGTTAGCGGTACGGGAAAACACAACGTGTGCAGATCCGTAACCGAGGTTAGACAAGAAAATCGCCTCAGCAGTCAAAGTGTTTAACTGTATCGGATGAAGTCGCGAGCAAGATCGAATTTTGCATAGTACAAAGACCTCAGTTCGTAGTGTTCATAGGTGTATTGAAACAGACATGAAACAACGCTCTCGACACTTATCTGTGTACTCAATAACGATAAAACTGTCATGTGATCGGATAACGTACGCAACGCAATGAGCCTCAGGCAGAAGAACAGGCATAGCCACAGCAGCAGCATTCCAACTAGAACAATCATGTACCAGAAGGCCATTTCTGTCAAGTTGGCAGGCTGTCCATCTTCGGACTTATCTGCTTCGTCGCTCCAGTCTTCCTCAGAAAATTCATAATTAGGATATCCGAACATAGGTGGCATGATTACGGATTTGTGTTTTACAGCTTAACCAAATTAATTAGCAACTTGGCTTGGATTTTTGATAGGTATTTTGTTTTTATAACTTTGAAATCGTTATTCTGTGATGTGTCTTGATTTTTGAACGCTGGCCTGTTTCGTTTTGTACTGTATTTGAACAGGTGCTGTTGATATTAATAATAATACGGTCAAAGTTACTCAAAACTTGATTCTCTTTGACTTTGTCCGAAGGGAAGTCACTCAAAACTTGATTCTCTTTGACTTCATCCAAAAGGGAAGTCACTCAAAACGTGCTTGCGTTGCAAACCAGCAGAGTTGTTCTCATGTTTTGATCACTCACAAACAATTTGATTCAACAAATTATTGGAATGCATGAAGTTTTCACTTTCTTTGTCTCCTGTCTCTATGTTTCACACAACACTTTTTGGAATTTCACTGAACTTTTCAAAAATATTATTGAACACATTGTGGTTGGCAAATTGAACCACATTTGCTGCAAAATGATCCATGTAGATCACAGATAGTGGTCAAACAGTATATAACTCGGAATACTTCTAAGATACGATATCTTTATCTTTGATACGTTGACATTATCATTGGAAGATTACGTGAAATTTTTCAAAAATCCTTGTTGGATAAAGTTCATAGTTAAAAATCGGAGAGAGAATAACTTTGTTTACCAAAATAATAAAATGAATACGACTTATAAGGAGTTATTAATAAGAAATAAGTAAAATAAAATCACGTAAGTAAAACCTGAACCGGCATTTTATATCGCTGGTTTCGACATTGAATATTTTTTTGCGTAATTACGATTTTAATTACATTAAACGCTATCTACACTTCTGAATTCACATTAAAGAGGGTATTTGTTTGTAAGTTTGTATGAGGTAATCTCCGGAACTACTGAGCCAATTATGAAAATATTTTCACTATTGAGAAGCTTTTATTCCTGAGTGCGTTAACCTGTGTTTTATTCCGGAGAAAAGCGTATTTTTCATCCGAGAATAAAGTAATTACGCGTGCGAAACCGCGGGTCATAGCTAATGTTTAAAAAAATAATTGAATCGAAAATCAAGTTAATAACAAAACCCCTGAAATAAGTAAAAACTACATATTAATTTATTTATAGATATTATAAAATAAGTAAAAGAAAAGCGAAATAAAAAGGAATGAGATCGAAGAACGAAAAAATGTCACAATAAATATAAATAATTATATAAGTCATTATAATTGAATACTTACTTAAATGTGCCATTTTTACGCACATAATTACAAAATACATTACAAGTAGGGTAAAAAATATAGAGAAATATGCTATAATACCCGGCGTAAATATACTAGGGGGGGGTACAGAAACTGTTTCGTCCCAGGGCGCCATACCGGTTGTAAACTTTAAATTTTCACAGAAAAATACAAGTTTAAACTTATGGATTATTTAACGAAACTTGTTTTGATCACACGATATTTGTTTTTAATAAACAAAACGGTAATATTTATGTATCTAATAGTTATTTCGATTTCTTCACCACAATTTTAGATGAATAATTTACATTTTGCTAAAGTCATGGAATCAAATCACTGATGTCTGTAAAGCACAACATCTAAATCCAAATACATCAATTTAAATGAATGATGACAGATTAAACCTTGTCATTTAAGTTATTCTAACTACACATTTTCAACTTTGTCGCATCGAGTTAAAGTTTACAATGCGTCGAACAAATTGTATGGCTCAAAGATTTCTTGTGATAACGACAGAATTATCAGCAACAAGGCTGAATCTTATAACAAAAAAATACCTGTAGATGTAAAGATAAACATTGATTCTGTATTATTTTAAATGGGTCAGTAGCGACATCTATCAATCTATGCAGACACCACATTAGTTCACATTCTTTACTACAGATGGCAGCACAAGTTTTGAAAGTTTGTACAGATGGCAGCACTTATTATAACTATTTTGGCATTAAAAAGGTGTAGGTTGAAGTTCTGCACCATTTATAATCGTAATTAAATTAAATTCATATCAACAGATAAGTAATATTTATCGAAAATGGTTTTGTTCACGTCAACATGAATTTTTTTCATGCAGATCTGATATGAACCTAACTGATTAAAGTACAAAAAATTGAAACTAAAGATTAGAATTTACGAATATTGGGACAATTAACTATTTATAGGTCTAAGTATTGAGTACTAATTTTGTGAGACATCGTTTAATTATTCACTTACATTACACAATAGTTTTAGGAGTGTGTTTTTTTATGTGTGTGTCGCGTGTGATTTATTAAATTAATAGTAAGGTAAAGGTATTAGAGGATAAAATTTGCATAGGTATTGCTTACTTAAGATAGTCGTCAATACCGAAATAGAATTGAAGATAAAATGAAAACTATGCAATTTTCCTAAATTTGATTTCCAATTAGTTTTAGGAAGGAAATGTAGTTAAAAATACAAATTTCACTTATTTTTTTTAAATATTGATTATGAATAGTAAAATAAGCAGTGCAGAATAACATAAATCTAGTAGACGCTGTAATAATTTGATAACTTGTAAAAATAAATTTACAGATAAATAATTTACAGAAAAACAAAAACTTACGGCAAGCCTTATATCCAAATATCACCATAATGCACAACACAAACACCATCCAAAATAGAAATGCCGGCGAAACATAATACGAAGTGTACATTTTACGAACTTTACTAAATTTCCCTTGTCAAACTTTTACAGCGAAATAATTAAAAAATATATATATAATTTTATAAACAAACGCGCCAATCAACAATGGGCGAGTTGTTACTGAACATATTAATTATAAGCCCAATATTGATATCTATAAGATAAAAGGTTGGTAAGTTAATCGATTTTGCGACTTTCAACGATAAAAAAGGTTTTTATCAGTCAATACGAACCTCATTTGGAATTGTTCTAAATTTTAGATAAGAAAGTTTCAAAAGATTTTTTTAATATCCTACTAATATTATAAATGCGAAAGTTTGTGAGAATGGATGGATGGATGTTTGTTCCTCTTTCACGCAAAAACTACTGAACGGATTCCAATGAAATTTCGAACACAGATAGTCTATAACCAGGATTGAGTAATATGGCACTTTTTATTCCGATAGTATGTTCCCGTGGGACAAAATGAGAACTACGCGGGTGAAACCGCGGGGCGCAGCTAGTAATATTATATTTGCAGTACAAATAGCATTTCTACGTATTTATGCATTTTTGATAAAAGAGGTCATTACTTAATTTGTCATAATCGCGAGAATAGTCGAATATTTAATAAATAGTCGATAATTTTTTTTATGTAATAGTAAAGTACCCGATTATTAAGCTTTTAAAAACGGCACATGGTAGTGGGTTTAAGCCCTACAAATCACCTCCGTGGTGGAAGGGATAGTGCCTCCCAGAAAGAGAGGCAATAGCATAGAATAGAGAGTGCCATAGTGTCGGTTTTTAGGTGAGTACCCGCAGCGCCGCGAACACGTCATGTCCACGATTTACCCAAAGGGAAGTCGGATGTGAATATTAATTCATAGAAGTTTTGTGCTCTGACGTAATTGTGGTTGTGAATCGCAATAGGGTTTTGCCAAAAGGGTTGCCTCTACTTATTCCCACGGCATCGCGTTTTCCAACTACTCTATCTCTTTCTATCAAGCGGTGAGGTAAACAACCGTGCTTTAATGTTCGTGTATTCTATAGTTTAGAGTAACGTTTAATATAAGTATTATTATTTAATTATAAGGCCATCACTTCATTTTTTTTTAAATTAATTTTATTTACAGAAAAATAAATATTTAAAACTGAAATTTTAGATTCAGATATTTCATATTCAGATATTCAGATATGTTGTATTGTGTATATTTATAAAAAAATAAATATATAAAGACCTACCTATTAAGTACTATTACTAATGTTTTTTCTGTGTATACTATAGAAACCCGTGCCCAGCAGTGGGACGTTATGGATTGATGATGGTTCTTCCATTCAAACTTTGGATGGAGAGAGAGAGAATCAGATATAGCTATTAAAAAGAGCCATTTTTCTGCCACTGAGTGTAGGCGGCAGGGGGGGGGGGTGTGTTTGATATTAGATAAGTAACGATATAAAGCTGCGGAGATTGTAGGATTAGCGAAGTCAGGATCGAAAAATATACTGGGATTTGGAATTCGAATTAATATTGGTGTTTTATCGCTTTTCGGTAAAGGGAAACCCCCGAGGGTTACTTAGAAGGAATGTGATCTACCAATCCGGACCGTCTTCGTGGTCGACTATCGTCTGATCCTCCTCACGAAGGTGAGGGGAGGCCCGTGCTCAGCGGTGGGACGATATGGGCTGATGACGATGATACGCGTTTTGATTAATCAATGAATACTTACCAAACCATTTCACCATAACGAAATAAATGAACCAAAACACAGCTATATTCACGACCATAAAAATTAAAGCTCCCCCTAGATTATTCATTTTGATTTATTTAAATCACTAAAATTGATGACAATAACTTCAACAGTGAAAATAAATGTCACTGAATGAATGAATGGAAATTGTATTGGAAATGTAAAAACTACATATTTAATTATTAAATTAATATTTTTCTGATAATTTTAACAAGTGTATGCAAAAGAGTACTACAGGAAGTTCTGATAGAATCGGCACTTGTTTTTTACCTGGTTTGTCAGTGATAATGATTGGGTCGATAACCACGATAACGGATAAGAATTTAATTACTCTTCGTTGTGTGAAACGACTGGGTTTTTATATAGAATACCCACACATACATAGAAACAAATGAGGGGATACAAGCACAACAATTATAAAGTATAAAATAAATCAATTAAGAAACTCAGTTTGACATTAAGACTCAATAGATAAGACCACCCATTGCGACACTAAATTGTTAAATTTCATTTGTTTTTGTTTTTATGTTTTCTTTGTTCTGTGGTGTTTCTATCTATATATCGATAGATTCCTTCCTAATAAGTAATATCTGGGTCTCTGATCATCATCGTCAACCTATATTCGACCACTGCTGAGGACAGCTCTCACCACACTTTTATGAGGGGGATTAGGCCATAGCCCATCACGAGGGCCCAGTTTGAGGGCCCAGTTCGAGGGCCCAGTTCGTAATCATCAAAACCACCGTAATAATTCTAGTTATCTAGAAGGTTATGCATTAAATGGCCGATTAATAAACACGTAATTACTATTTTAAATAATAACTTATTATATGTTATCGCCCGTAACCTACATCAGCACCTACAAAAATATGATAAGCATATCT
Source organism: Campaea margaritaria (assembly GCA_912999815.1). NCBI lineage: Eukaryota > Metazoa > Arthropoda > Insecta > Lepidoptera > Geometridae > Campaea > Campaea margaritaria. The sequence continues at coordinate 8,036,309 of OU538812.1, forward strand.
TTCTATCTAATCAGATTAAAGAATGAAATAACAAAACTTTCAGCGCCATCTAGGTTTATCAACGATGTTTATAAAATGTTGATTTTTGGTAAAATAAACATTGATAACTCAACACTTTTCCGCTAGATGGCGACACTTTACAACGTAAATATTTTGAAAATTTCATCTTTAACTTTTGAACCGGACACCACATCAAATGAATCACCATTTATTTACAAAAAATAATTAGGCGCTCTATCGAAACCGAAGTTACAGAATTTCATTCAATATTTGTTATAAAAATTAATGTAACGCAAGAAAAAAAAATTGTTGCTTCACCAGTGGGACAGTCGTATAAATACTCTACTAGTGTTGGGCCACAGTTGGACAACTTGTTAGTTTTTTTCCATAACCAAAAAATTATGATAAAATAAATTCAACTTACGTCTTTTCACGTAATTCCCAAAACAAAACCAGCACCAAAACAAATACAAACACATGAAGCAAAACACAATCGCCAATGTCGTAGTTACTGCTTCCATTTTGACACAACACTAAAGAGTCGATAGTCGATACTCTACATAACGATGGATATCTTATCTTGACTTATCGTGCCTACGTAGCCAAATTGGTGTAAGCTCACGATTTCATAATTAATATTAACGATCTAATTTACATAGTCGAGATTGAGACATAAAACATTAATTATTTTCTTTTTACAAAAAATCTATTTATTTTTACCCTTGAAAAAATGCTTTAATGTCTCTTTTTACTACTTAATTCGTGTCCGAAACAAAAGAAAATGCAAACTAACAACCAAAATATCAAGCTAGAAAAGAAACAAAAAAAATTCTTAAAAAAATCACGAATAAACAAAAACTATCGCACGAAACATAAAAAGACAAACGCCAAACGTGAAACCAAGGCAAGAATGCAGTGAACGAATGAACGACTGCCGACCAACAGCTACATTGAATGAATGTTTCCGGTCTCGTATGAACTAATGAGGTAATAGGTTTACGTCACTATTCCCACAGATTACACAATAGTAGGTCCGTCTCTTACCGTTGCCTACTCTGTGGTTAAGGAGTGCGCTTGCCCAGTGTTCCACTGGTGGCGGAAATCGGAAATGTTACTAGTATTATAAATGCGAAAGTTTGTCAGTATGGATGTATGTTTGTTACTCTTTCACGCAAAAACTACTGAACGGATTTGAATGAAATTTGGAACACAGATAATTTATAGCCTTAATTAACATATAGAATACTTTTTATCCTGCAAATATTAACGGTTCCTGACGGATTGAAACAACGCGGGGTGAAGCTAGTGTATTTATTATGTATCTTGCTGTGACAGGCATGTCACGGCAGTGCCATCTAGATAGTAAGTTTTTTTTTGACTGCGTGACGAGCGACCAATTTGTTCACTTGATGGTAAGCGTTACGCCTGCCCAAAACTCTTACAGTGCCACCCAAAACTTTGCATTGCATAATCCTGCGCGGCACTGCAATGCACCCTGAAACATCGGCTCATTACGCTCAGCAATTGTAATTAAAATATAAATTTAAATTTTGTTTTTAAATTGATTGTTTTCTGTTCTTTTATTTTTATATGGGCATATTATTTTTAAACCCACATACCTTCCCGAGAATTATTTCCGAGGCAGGTAGGTGATCTACCAATCCGGACCTGGCCCCCATGGTGGATTATGGCCTAACCTTCCTCACGAAAGTGAGGAGAGACCCGTGCCCAGCAGTGGGACGTTATGGGTTGATGATGATGATGATGATATTATTTTTATTTTTATATTTTTTTAAATTTATTTTCTTTTTATTTACTAGACAAAGCAGATATCAATATGTCATTAATATCAGATTTCTCGTGACCACGGCGAATGAAACTTGATCTAAACGTTGACGACTTACAAAACGATGATTTAATTCGAATTGGACCCGTTAATTACAAAACTAATAAACAAAAATACAACTGCAATTTAACGGAATTCAGTTATTTGCATAAATCATTATATTGAAGATAACCACGTAAATAACTACAGCTCAAACTCAAACTCAAACTCAAATCATTTATTGTAAATAAGCAAAATATTGCACTTTTACACGTCAAAAAAAAATGATATCTTATAATCATCAGGAATAGTATGTGCCTTACTTACGTATTAATTTACCCATGGAGTACACCATAGCACAGATAATAAATCCAAGAATAACAAGCACTGGCACTACTATAAGTAAAGACAACATATTTAACACTACCATATTCAATTCCATTTTATTTTATTAATAAATTTGATTAAATTTAAAAGCAGAATTATTTATTATTAGTATCCAAAAATGTAATTAACTGAAATTTTGTCTCTAGTGTTTGATTGGTTGACACGTAATGAGAGTCCAAACATTTTCAGTTCGAAGTAAACCGAAACAAAGTAAAATGTTTATCTTTCTAAAGATATAATCGATTTGTTGAGTGCCTCACCAATTACCAAGATATGGCGAGTAATTATAGAATAGCGATCATTATCGTCCGTTAACTTGCATGCGGTTCACTTGTGTAGCGATATGCGAGTCCGAGATTTTGAGACAATCGAATGAATTGCATTCAGTGCAAAATTTCAATCGATTCTACAAACTTCTCGGTCTCCGACTGAATCATTGAATCGGTTATCAATTTTTCCGAGTCGACTGACTGGAAATGCGATCGTCGCTCGCTCTAAACCAACAAGCAGTAGTGTGCAAACATTACTGTGTTCCGGTTTGAAGGGCACTGTTTCCAGCGATATTACTGGGCATATGAGACTTTAGAGCCGATGTCTCAGGGTGACGAGCGCAGTGCGCTGCGCAGGATTATGCAATGCAAAGTTCTGGGAGGCACTGTGTCGGTTATGGGCAGGCGTAGCGCTTACTATCAGATGAACGACATGCTCGTCTCGTCACTCAGTCAAAAAAACACCGCTTCAGTGAAGCGTGACGTCGACTGCCACCTGACTAAGCTATTAAACTACTACACTAACTGTAATTCGATACATTATCTATAAATAAAAATGTAAGTACTTACCTACAATAATACTTGACAACGGCTAAATAAATAAATTGCGAGAAACCAAAATCGCTATTTTATAAAAAAAATGATGTGACGAGACGAGCAAGTCGTTCACCTGATGGTAAGCGCTACGCCTGCCCATAACATTTACAATGCCACCCAATTGCATTGCATAATCCTGCGCGGCGCACTGCGCTCATCACCCTAAGACATCGGCTCTAAAGTCTCATATGCCCAGTAGTTTCGCTGGAAACAGTGCCCTTCAAACCGGAACACAGAAATGTTTGCACACTACTGCTTGTCACACACACAACAAGTGTGTACTAATGTGTACTTTGTCACATAATTACAACCCATATAAAAAGAGAAATACGATAAAGAGAAAAGAAGCCTTATCTCATCCTAAGCACTAACGAGTCTCTCCTCACTTTCGCAAAAAGGAAATAGGGGCCAAAATGAATTAAAAAATAACTTACTATTCAAAATTAACCACGTCATAGACGACACTATGAAAACAACCATCAACATACCCAACAGAACTACTACTCTGGTTCCGATAAAAAAATAAACTTGACCTACACTCATTTTCCTTTTAACTGTGATTTTCTGTTATTAATATTAAATACACTTACTAACAATTTCGGTTATGCAACGAAACACAATCAAACATGTGAACAGAATTCGATGAATGATCAATTAGCGTGATTATTTCTCAATATAAGTAATTATCTGTTCGATAAGATGATTATGTGACGGTTGCAAATAAATTTCCCAGTCTAGTCGCAGGCTTAAAAAATTATCCATAGTATTGTGGTTTAGCAAATTTAATTATAATTGAAGAATATTTATAAGACTAAAATTTGTCAAAGTGCATGGTATCCTACTAGTCAAATCCTTTCATTAGTTACCCATATTATTGAGGGAGTTGTGAAGAATTGTTGTTCGCGCCACTTACATTGGCACTCATAATACCTTCCTACCTTCCTATTCCTATCATTTCTTGGCGACTATCTCTGTCGCTCATATCGTGGTATCCACGAGAAAACTGCTTGCCGCCGCAAGTAGTCTGCGATCGACCCTCGTCCTTCGCGGCTGCCGCTCTCGCCGAATCCAAAGTTCTGGATCTGCTGCTCCTCTGTGGTGGTCCACGTGAATTCGACGCGAAAATATAAACAAAACCCGCTATAAACCCGCCGCGTAAACGCTCCTTGCCGACACGCACCAACCGCCAAAAATACAGTCCACTACATCGAACGTCATAACATCCTGAAGGAACAAGCAGCTTGGAGACGGACCCGAACCGAGGTGATTGCAGTTGCATGGAGACCAGGTTAGTCGCCAAGTTCCTTTGTACTACTCTTCTACCAGCCATCCTTCCCCCGCCATTGGAGGCGCGCTCAGCCTATACAGCTTAGCTGCCGCGCTAACATATTGTTGGTCCTTCGAGCCGGATCTTCTTTGGTCCTCCCGCTATTCTCTGGCCCCTCTTAGGCCTCATATAGTCCTCTTTATAACCGCCCGCAATTTTATATTGGTATTTTTACCAACGATAATTTCCTATAATTATCGTGTTCCCGCCCGCAATTACAGTTCAGATAGTACCCTGTACTATCCTACTACGCTCTTATATACTTATTTCGTGTATTCCGCATTCCTAAATAGTAAAAATAACGATTTTTCCGTAATTCTTAATTTTTATTAAAAAGTGAAGGTATTCCTAACGACCGCCCGTGCGTCTCCACGTGGGTATTCAATACGCCGCGCGCGCGGCAGGTAAATGCTGTAGGCAGTTGCAGTAAATTAGGAATTTCATACCTTATCTAGTTTTTTATACTTTGTTAAGATGGCTATGGCTACTCGTTCAAAAGACAAAGATAGTGAAGTATACGAGGACGCAAAAGCGCTCGATACGTTACAGATCGAACGTTTGACCTTGATAGGTAAACGTGACATTATATTTTCCCGCTTACAAGATATTTTTAACCGATCTTTAAAGGCTTTCACTGATGATACTGAGAAAGATTTATTTCTATGTGGAATGATCTCGTTAGACCGCTTACGCTCCGATTTCAATGAAATTGTGAACAAATTAAATGTCACCGAGTTGACTCTCAACGCTTCGTACACGGTAAACTACCAATCTATAAACGTCTTCGAAGATATGTTTTGCCGTTGTCAGTTTGTTTATAATAAACTTAACCCGCCTTTAAAAACCGCTGATTTCAATGTTGCCCCGCAACGTAAATCCATCAGAATTCCTGAACTCGATTTGATGGTCTTCAATGGAGATCCGATGACCTGGAGAATATTTTATGAGTCATTCAAACGCACGATTCACGAAAATCCCGATCTCACTGATCACGAACGCGTCCAATATTTAATTAATAAATTGTCAGGCCGGGCCCTTGCAGTTTGTTCTGGTATCGTACCTAACGGTGATAATTATCCGATCATATGGCAGACGCTCGTCGATAGGTATAACGACAAACGTAACCTAGCCTCCGCTTATCTTGATCAAATGCTTGATTTTAAATCTTTTAACACCGCGACGAATAAAAACTTAGAATTATTCCTAGATAAATTCTGCACGGCTGTGTCAAGTTTGAAGTCTCTCAAGCTCGATAACGTGTCTGATTTTATTTTACTATCGCTCGCTTTGAAGAAAATAGATTCAAGTACTGCACGGTCGTTTGAAATGCACATGCGAGGTAAATCTATGCCTACATACAATGAACTTTTAAAATTCATCCGCGAACAAAGCAAAATATTGGAACGCACTACGACCGATTCTCTTAGCCGCCGTGATAACAGGCCGGGTACTGCAAGGTCTACGCAGTCTTTTGCAGCATCATGTGTCACTCACTGTCCGCTTTGCAAACAAGCCGATCACGCTAACTTATATAGATGCCCTGCATTTGATAAGCTTTCTATCGACGACAGGTACACTTTTGTAAAACAAAGCAAAGGTTGCACTAATTGTCTAAGCACTACGCATATAAATACTGCTTGCAATTCTAAATTTAATTGCCGTTATTGTGGATGTAAACATCATTCTATGTTATGCCGCAAAGTATCATCTTCCCGTGAAGACAATCGCCCGTCCCCTAGCGCTCCGTCACAGGCGCACGCGCCGCCTCCGCGCGCGCGAACTGGCAACTTCTCCGCCGCCGGGGATCACATGCCGCCTTCGGCATCGCCGCCGCCCGTCGCGGGCTCCGCTAGCGCTCAGCTGACGAACTTACCTACAACTGCTTATCAGTCATCACAACAACAGGTGTCGCTGTGTAATATACGCCCCGCTTCGCAGCCTAATGACACTACTTGTTTACTGGGAACCGTACAAGTTTATGCTACGGATTTAAATGGTCGCCGCCATGTAGTACGCGCCTTAATTGATTCGGCTTCCCAAAGTAACTTTTTAACTTCAAAATGTTGCGCTAAATTAAATTTAAAATGCAATAAGGTGACGAACACCGTTGTTAAAGGGATAGGTTCCGCATCTAACCCAATCAAGGGAGCAGTTTCTGCTACTTTATCTTCCCGCCTAAATGATAATTTTATTGCAATTGACGCCTATGTTATCGACCGCATAACAGACAATTTACCGGCAGTGAAAATTGACGTATCCTGCCTTTCATACCTGAACTGCCTGCCTCTGGCAGACGACAGTTTCGCTTCGCCTTCCGAGATCGACATACTTATAGGCGCGCCGCTCTTTTCTGAAATATTGCTATCAGGCCGCGCCGCTGGTCCGCCTGGTACTCCAACCGCTTTTGAAACCATTTTTGGTTTTATCGTAATCGGGACCGCTCCCGTTACTCCCGCTCATGTTACTCCCGCTCATGTTACGCCCGCTCATATTGAAACCGTTGTTTCTATCACTGACCCCTTGGTTGAAGATAGATGCCGCTCTCATATTTCCCTTTGTACCTTTACGGAAGGACCACGTTTAGATAATCTTGTCCAACGCTTCTGGCAGCTTGAAGAGGTGCAATGCACGCCGACTTTGAGCCCAGACGCTATAGAATGTGAACGCATTTTTACAAATAACGTTTCCCGCGATCCTACGGGACGCTATTCTGTAGCGTTGCCTTTCTCCCGCGATCCCGCGACCTCTCTGGGTAATTCTTACCCTATCGCTAAAAAACGCTTCATGTATCTCGAACGTAAGCTCGCCGCGACACCTGCTCTGCGCTTAGAGTACGATGCTATAATCAAAGAGTACATTCAGAAGGGTTACATTTCACTGATCGACAATGATAGTCCTTTTACTGGATATTACGTGCCACACCACGCCATTGCGAGACTACAAAAAACAACAACTCGATGGCGTATGGTGATGGACGCCAGTGCTGAAACTGACTCAGGCCTCTCCTTGAATCAAGTTTTATATACCGGGGATAATTTACAAAACGATCTTTTTACAATCCTCTTGGATTTCCGCCACTATCCAATCGCTTTTACATCCGATATTAAACAGATGTACCTACAAATTTTGATAAATAAGGACCACCGCAAATATCAAAAATTCCTGTATCGATTCGATCCCGTTTTTCCGCTTGATACCTACCAATTCAACCGCGTTTGTTTTGGTCTACGTAGCAGTCCGTTCCTTGCGATGCGAGTGTTGCGACAGCTGTGCGCCGCCGACGGTGCCCGCTTCCCACTCGCAGCATCTCTTATCAGCGACAACACATACATGGACGACGTGTGCTACTCCATGCCTACTCTGTCTGCTTGTTTACAACTCAGAGACGATCTCCGCGAGTTGCTCAAGGCCGGGGGCTTCGATCTCGTCAAATGGGCTAGTAACTCACCCGCGCTCCTTGACTCCCTTCCCATCTCTGCGTTAACGGAATGCGTTAAAAATGCGAAAAATGCGTTAACGGATCTTTTAAATTCCGACGAATATAATAAGTCTATCTCAGATGAGTTATCAGCTAATCGCATACACTGGAAATTCAATCCACCGCGAAGTCCTCACTTCGGGGGGAATTATGAAATATATGTGAAAGCGTTTAAAAGTCATCTTCATAAAACGATCGGTTCACAGTTACTCACCTATGAAAAAATGTTAACCGTACTCACACAGATAGAATGCGTTATCAATTCTCGTCCTATAACGTTATTGAGCGAAGATCCGTCTGAGCCGACCGCGCTGAGTGCTTCACATTTCTTAATGACCGCACCGCTGAAGCATTTACCCGCTTGCACGGTTCCCGATGAACCTGGACACTTATTGAAACGGTACGCTTTATTGGATCAAATGGTACGATCATTTTCCAAACGGTGGAAGTTGGAATATCTTCACTTACTTCAATCTAGAGGAAAATGGAATACACCTTCGAATCCCATTACAATAGGTTCTATTGTTCTTATTATCACTGATAATATTCCCCCGCTATCCTGGCCTCTCGGCGTCGTCGTGGCCACTCATGTCGGCGGCGATGGCATCTGTCGAGTAGCGTCAGTAAAAACGGCGACCGGCGTCTACCAGAGACCCGTCGTCCGTTTATGTATCTTACCTACCCAATAATTTAACCCCTTGCTCCCCGGTCAACCGCTATGTTATATTTAACCCGTTGACTGCTTAAGAGTTTAACTCTTATTTTTATTTTTTTTATTTCCCGCTTTCTTTTAAAAACCAATGGTTTTTAGGCCGGGGGCAAATGTTCGCGCCACTTACATTGGCACTCATAATACCTTCCTACCTTCCTATTCCTATCATTTCTTGGCGACTATCTCTGTCGCTCATATCGTGGTATCCACGAGAAAACTGCTTGCCGCCGCAAGTAGTCTGCGATCGACCCTCGTCCTTCGCGGCTGCCGCTCTCGCCGAATCCAAAGTTCTGGATCTGCTGCTCCTCTGTGGTGGTCCACGTGAATTCGACGCGAAAATATAAACAAAACCCGCTATAAACCCGCCGCGTAAACGCTCCTTGCCGACACGCACCAACCGCCAAAAATACAGTCCACTACATCGAACGTCATAACATCCTGAAGGAACAAGCAGCTTGGAGACGGACCCGAACCGAGGTGATTGCAGTTGCATGGAGACCAGGTTAGTCGCCAAGTTCCTTTGTACTACTCTTCTACCAGCCATCCTTCCCCCGCCATTGGAGGCGCGCTCAGCCTATACAGCTTAGCTGCCGCGCTAACAATTGTTATCGGTCATTTCGTGGCGGCAGCCATCTTGGACCGATTTTCATGAAACATAGCTAAGAACTCTACCCGCTAATTCACCTTAATATATCAATATAATAAAATCAAAATCGGTTCATCCCTTCGGGAGCTACGATGCCACAGACACACACAGACACGTCAAACATAACACCCCGTCGTTTTTGCGTCGGGGGTTAAAGAGTATAGAATCTTCATACTGTAGTGGTGACTGTGGTCGGCCTTACGAAAGTGAGGGGAGACCCGTGCTCAAAAATTTGAATTATTAATTACAAGTAGGTAAAAACAATGCACTTTAAAAAGTCAAACACTTAACTCGCTCATACATAGAGAAAAATAATAAACAAATCAAATATGATCTACTAGACTGGTGATTATGGTTTGAGTTTCTAAAAGGACATTTCTCTTTCAAGGTGACTCGAAGAATCTCGCGCAGGAAAAGGAAACTCCATTAACTCTACCGGTGCTTCGGAAATATGGCCGTCAGAGAAGATAGCACTAGGAAACTCTGCAGTGGGCCGATATGGGTTTATGATGATGACGATAACTTCATTATATGTACTTACGGTCGTTTATGAGCCGAGCCAAGGAACACACGCCAAATATTATTAAGCTCACAATTATTGTAGAAATAGCTAACGCAGCGTAAAATGGCAAATCTGACATTTTATATCACGTTCTGCGACACGATTGAATTAGAACTAAGCTATGTTAATACTAAATTAAATAGCACGTAAGTAATTATCTGTTTGATTATGATAATTAAAAATTGGTATCTTCAATATCTTTCGGGAAAATCTGGTTTTGGTTTTTGGCTCACTCATATATTTTCTGTCATATAAATTTAACACGAAGGCAATAAGGTGGTATGAAAACTACTAACTTTTTTTTTTAAAGATTTTTATTTCAAACGCGAATTAAGCCCTCGACGGCTTTTAGCAGTCCATAAGGATTCATTGAGGTTGTCTTTTTAATATTACTGAGTTACTAGACGAGCTAGTCGTTCACCGGATGGTAAGCGCTACGCCTGCCCATAACAGTTACAGTGCCCTTCAAACCGAAACAGTATTGTTTGAACAATACTGAACATATGAGACTTTAGAGCCGATATCTCGGTCGATATTATGCTATGCAAAGTTCCGGATGGCAAGGTAACTGTTATGGGCAGTGGTAGCGCTTACCATCAGGTGAACGACTCGATCGTCTGTCAAACAAAAAAAACGAAGGTTTGAAGCGGACTCTTGCAGAAGAGGCCTACCATAATGTCACAGTGCCTTCCGAAGCACAAGAATGCTCAGATGTCATCACGACCTCGTCAGCTGATGATTGATAACTATCCTAGTACAGTAGGAATAGTTGTTATGTCTTCTTTTACCTCTTTTTTTAAGATAGTTGCAAAATGTGAACAGCAACACAATCGCGATGACCACAAATAGTGCAATGGCGATTGCCGTTGAAGCAGAACGGGATAAATTCATTGCAATCGCCCTCCACTCAAAACACAGTCGTAACTTTGGCACTTCTCACTCAATTGATTTTCAGAAACAATGAAGCAGGTAAGCAGGGTAATCTTTACGATAATAATATGTATATAGATTATATTCTTCTGTCTATCTAATAATATATAGGTACATATATTATATTTAATCAGCATTAGTGAACAAACTGTTTATTCATTGATCAACAATTTTTTGCAGGTACGTAATTGTTCTTAAACATTTTTAATTGAAAAAAAATTATTGGAATTTTGTGGTAAATCAATATTTTTTACATTTATTTATTGACTAAGCTGGACCTTTTGTTTTCACCCACGTTTACCATTATCCCGCAGGAACCGTTCATTTTTACAGGATACAAAATATCTGCTATGTGAATCCGGGTAATAAACTAAATTTGTGCCAAATTTTATTCGAATCCGTTCAGCCGATTATGCATGTTTTTAAAGTAAAACTTCTTTACGCACGCTCGACTCGGGGAGTAAGCTGGTGAATGCGTTACGAAAAATGTGATCGGGCGAGGCGAACGGAAGTTGAGAGGGAGTTATAAGTTTGTGAAGATTGAAAGAGAGAGTTGCGTTTCGTATATTTTTTAAAACATCTTTTATGACATTTTTTTTAATATTTTTTAGTTGAAGTTTAGCTTCTACTATGTGTCCTAGTACACTTTTTTTTTTCAGCTACATGTCCTGTTACCGCAGTTTAACGTATAGTCTAAAAAATACTTACTCAGCTTACAAATTACATATATAGTACACAATAACACCATTGCGGTCACCACAAATACCGTATTAGCGATAGCTATCCTAGCGGACACGGAAAGGCTCATTGTGCTGACCGCTCGCTCAAAACACTATCGTAACTTTGGACACTTTTCACTTATGTGATTAAACAAATACATGACGTCAGGTCGGTAATCAAAATGGAGTATCATTTCGTTGATAATGGAGTACAAAGATAATTTTCTTATTTTTAAATTGCCTGAGTGACGAGACGTGCAAATCGTTCACCTATGTTGTAACAGTTACAGTGCCACCCAGAACTTTGCATTACATAATCCTGCGCGGCGCTGCACTGCGCTCGTCACCCTGAGACATCGGCTCTAAAGTCTCATATGCCTAGTAATTTCGCTGGAAACAGTGCCCTTCAAACTGGAACGCTTGACGCTGCTTGGCGGATGAATATCTGGCTAAGGTGTGGTACTTTCCCAGGCGGTCTCTTGCAGAAGAGGCGTCCCACTGCGAAACTCCCAGGTTAAACTATCTGTGTGCTAAATTTCATTCAAATCCGTTCAGTAATTTTTGCGTGAAAGAGTAACATCCATCCATCCATCCTCACAAACTTTCACATCTATAATATTAGTAGGAAGTAGGTCAGATCTGATGAGTTCTGATGCATGGTACGCTGTCTAAGAAGGGGGAAATGCTCTCGCTCTACCCCTCCACTAGGGGGTGATCGAGGGGGTATGTGACACTTAAACCCCCAAAACCCCCCGTGAGCAATCCTCCGCCGAGTTGGGGGGAGCAGTCAACGTCTTGAACAACCCTAGGATCCTAGGAGCCCTAGGGCTTCAGAGGAAGGAACTAAGAGCTTACTTTCAAGCACCAGGCGTGTTATACAGCATGTCGCGTGTACAGCACTTATCACAAACACCATAAACGTAACATTAACTATCGCTAGAAGGGCGGGAAATGATAACCCACTCATTTCACCGCTGGATAAAGAATATAAAACTATCGAATAGACCAACTGCTTGCGTCAATTTGATAATCTAAAGGTAGTCATTGTAAATTAATATTCAAGAGTCACATTGTTTATCTGCACGATAATTATTTCAAGATAAGGTTTTATTAGATACGCCATATATGTTTTACTTTTTTATTTATTATTTATAATTGTAGTACAAAATTCTATATCCTTTTTAGGGTTCCGTATCCAAAGGGTAAAGCGGGATTCTATTACTATGGCTCCGCTGTCTGTCTGTCCGTCTGTCACCAGGCTGTATCTCATGAACTGTAATAGTTAGACGGTCGAAATTTTCGCAGATGATGTATTTCTATGGCCGATAAAACAACAAATGCTAAACTAAATAATAAAATAAATATTTAAGGGGGCTCCCATACAACAAACGTGATTTGTTTGCCCATTTTTGCTCGATATTTATAATGGCAACAGGTAGACGCTTGAAATATTCACAGAATATTTATTTATATATTAACTTTCAAAATAAACAATTAAATTAAAATATTTTTTTATATTTAAGGGGGCATACAACAAAGTACGGAACCCTTCGTGCGCGAGTCCGACTCGCACTTGGCCTGTTTTTTATTTAAATAATAATGATAGATAAACTCTTTATTGAAACGACATAAAACAAAGAAAATTTAAAAAAAAAAGTGTATTATTTTGATTTAGTAATATTTACAATTAGAACATTTAATAATAATAATAACGCGTCACTATCTCATACATAAAATCGGGACCATGGTCCTTAAAATAGATAGACCTGGAGTTATTTGCGGTTAACAAAAATCTCTGCTATGTGCAGGAAGCGAACCAGCAACGTCGCGCTACGCAGTCAACTCACACCCACTACGCCACTGAGGCCGTCAATTAGCCAAGGTCATCATCAACGCATATCGTCCCACTGCTGAGCACGTGTGGAGACACGAGAGGAGAGAGAGAGGTGTGAGAGGAGTCTCACTCTCGTCAGAAGGATTAGGCCACAATCCACTACGCTAAGGTATAGTACTTACTGTTAAATATCTTTCGAGTTACAATAATAAATATAAATATTATTGCAATAACACCCACTATAGCGATTAAATATAAAGCAAACACCGAGAGAACCATATTTAAAACGAAAAAAATTTACAAAGGGAACACTTTTTTTTTTAAATAAATAACTAGTTTGCTACTTTTATAACAAAAAAGATAATTTTATTGTTACTAAGAATTTTGGAATAATCCATTTGGATTCACTTTTAAAAAAATTTCAACGTAAAATTAACTAAATTATAATTAATCATTAATAATTGACTTGCACTTCTCTTGATTATTTCGTATAAAATACATAGGAGTGTTATTATCTATCGTTTGTTATCCTTATCTATTTTACTTCAAACCTATAAAGCCGAGTACCCATTAGCGAGCCGTAACTGTAACTGTTGCATACCAAAAATCATAGTGTTCGTGGTTCGCAAACCTGCAACGAGCGCTACACTAGCGACTCGCAGCGAGCCGACGGTTGTCGGTTGTTGCCGCGAATCAAAGGCGCTTGTAACACGCGTACACACTAGAACCCCGTTCCCGTATCACGCAAGTTACGGTTACGGCTCGCTAGTGGGTACCCGGCTTAAAACGTACTAGCAGCGCCCTGCGGTTTCACCCACATTTACTTTTATCCCACAGGGACCGCCTATTTTCACAGGACAAAAAGTACCCTATGTCCTATTCCAGGACCTAAAGTATCTTTATATTAAATTTCATACTTTTTAATACTTTTCTAAAGTGAAGGTCGTGAGTTCAAATCCCAATGCGGGCACGTACCAATGTGTTTCTGTAAAGCATATGTACATAATTATCACTCGCTTTTCGGTGAAGGAAAACATCGTGAGGAAACCCACATACCTACCCGAGAATTATTTCAGAGGCAGATTTGTATCCAGCAATCCGGACCGGGCCCCGTGGTGGATTATGGCCTAACCCACCTCACGAAAGTGAGGGGAGACCCGTGCCCAGCAGTGGGACGTTGAGGGTAGACGATGATGATGATGATGATGTTAAAATATCCCGTACTATTGCACTTCGAACGCGTGCGACTTGAGTAGGTATTTATATTTTAAATCATATCTTCTAAACTCTGAGAGATACCGATATGAATCATATACGAAACTTTAAGTTAATATTCCTGTTTTAATTCATATAAGTTTCATTGAAATCCATTCAGCCGATTCCGAGCATTTGTGAAACAAACTATCAGACAGACTGTCAAACATTCTGACAACGGTAATTTATGATAGGAAATGCAAGTTTGCAGTTTTCACTTAAATTTTGGTAATTATTTTAAAAGACACACCCACAGACTGACACTTTAAATAACTGTATTATTGGCATATATACGAGTAGTAATTATATAGTTTTAAATATGTACTTACGGCTCCAATAAATAGGGCAAAATATTAGTAGTAACCCGGTACAAACGAGTACAACACAACACACTGAGGTCCAAACAGTCGTATCCATCTGACGGAGGCACGTTTTGAAGTGTCAATAAGAGCTACATTTACTTTATTATAAACGGAAAATATCTCTAATTACTTATCTGATAAGGTTCAGTTTGGATAACACAATTTCACAAACTCTACATTGCCGAATTCTTGAGAATTATTTTTATAAATATGAGTAATTCTGTTTGTTGCGATTTCCGATTATATCCGGTTGGTCTGCTTGATTAGTAGATAAGAGCTCATGAAAAACATAACCCCTTCTTTTGGCAGTCGGGTAAAAAGAAACGTCGGGCGCGTCGTTTTACTATTATAACTATAATTTTATCAGTGGCTTATTTTTTTTTATTAGACCTGCAACTTTACGCTTCGGTGTCAATTCATCGCCCACTACGTTACGGAGGCCGTCTTCATTCTTGAATATCTTGCAATTTTTAAAAATAACTCAAATTTGAAAAAAATATCTACTTTAATCTTTCATCATCGTTCAGGAAGGTTAGATTTTATTTATAATCCATCACGGGGCCCCGGTCCGGATTTGTATATCATATACTTTCGAAATAATTCTCAGCCATGTGGGTTTCCTCACGATGTTTTCCTTCACCGAAAAGCGAGTGGTAATTACGCACATTCGTTTTAAATGTAACCTTAAATCTATAGTTTTTTTTTTTAATAACTTACTGCTCCAGTAAATAGGGGCCACACATTAGAAGCAATCCCGACACCACCGCCAGGAAGGCCCACGGGAATACAAAGTTACTGTTGTCCATCTCATCAACGAAGCTAACTTTACAATGGAATACAATGGGATACAATAGAATACGATTTCTCGTCCCCTCACTTGATGCGCGCACAATTTCCTTTCGAGGTTATGTAAGTCTTCTCCACTCTTTGTTTCGTCCCCGTGTGCCGAAAAAGTCAATAATATTATTTATTATCATAAAGCATTACTTATCTGAATGCGATAATTTAATATGAAAAGAATCAATATCTTTATTTATCAAAAAGATAAAGGCGCACCATTAAGAAATTCCACGAAAGTCTTTGTTTGAATCGGGTTAGTGCATTTTGGTCACTATATAATTTGGTCACACTTTTCAGGCTCATACAATGAGTGCAATATGGCCACACGTTAAATTTAATCGAAACAGAAATGAAATAAAATATAAGAGAATTAGTGTATTATCCCACAGGATCCGTTATTTTTTATGGGATAAAAAGTATTTTATATGTCAAACCAGTATGCAGCTAATAAACTAACTGTGTGACAAATTTCATTAAAATCCGTTCCGCCGTTTTTGCGTGAAAGTAAGAAACATCCAAATATACAATCTTTCACATTTGTAATATTAGTAGGATTAAAGGAAACGAATATATTATTAACGTTATCTACAAGATAACAAGAAATTCAGTGTAATTAGCCATTCTTTGAATCCACTTTTCGTGTAAGCAAGTAGCACTTTCTAAATAAGGTTTTATCCAGGGTAAGTGCTGAATTACTCCGTAAAAATTTTGATGGTAAAACCCCAAACTGAAGGTTTTAAAAAATCACAGAAAAAAAAAATATGTCGACATTTTATAAACATTGGAAAACGACCCGATATCACAGAATAAATATCGTAATGCGTACAGAAAGGACACTCCGGCGTACGGCGGCAGCGTAGTGGACATACATCTTTACATTAATTATGCGTACCGCAATGGAGCGGAACTCCTTGCTGGAGATTGTGTTTCCCAATAGTTATAACCTGGGAGTCTTCAAGGCACGAGTGAATAAGTTACTTCTAGGTAAGCGTGCACCATCGCAGACCGCATCGTCGCCTATTATCAGATGAGATAGTGTACAAACGTAAACCCATAGTCAAATAAAAAAAACTCCACCTCGAACAATCCTCCTCACTCCTCTACCCGCATCCCCGGAGTCGAATACCGACTCTTTCGGCCTTTATTTTTATTAATAAATAAGTTCGTGCTTGACCACTATCTCACCTGATGGTAAGTGACAATGTGTTCTACGATAGAACACGCTTAATTTTAGAAGTAACCTATTTAGTCGTGACTACACGACCAAATATAATAGACAAACAAACGGTTTGTATAAACCTTCATACTTAACTAGCGAGTTGTCTTTAGTTTCGGTCGCGTAGTATGTTCGTGTACTAACAGACACTTGGCGTATATACACGTGTCTTATAATTATGTATGTGCGAGTTGTCAAATGAGCTTGTTTGTGTGAAGTGTCCGGGATGTGTATAGATGAGCAAACCTACCGTCACTTAACTTAAGTCACATTACAAGTACCACTTAGTGCACGGTAGCGCTGTTGATATGCATTTATCGTCTTATCTACATTAAGACATTTAACAAGCGTTATGAGGTTATTGACACTTTAATTTTAATAGTTCTTTAGTCTTTACTCTATACGTATAATGACTAACTGAACACCTCCACTACTCTGCAGTAGCTATCTATTTGAATATACGTGGTCAGTATTTGTGAAATGCTCTGTTCACTTTACTGTAACATGTAAATTTCTAAGATTAATTTTGTTTAAAATGTAAATTTTCAATTTCTGGTTGTTTCGTTTTTTTTTTTGTTTTCTTTTCGGTAGTTAGTAATGTGAGAACAATGGATCCAATCTATAATGATACAATAATTAATAAGCAATAAATAAAAATAAAAATTCATGATACACGAGGCTTTTTTGCAAACATCGCAGAAAATGAAATTATTTTACACTTAAAACCTGCCTGTTAACGCCATCTATCAAATTGTTTCAAAAATTATTGCTTTGCGTCATGATAAAGCGATGATAAAAGTAATGCTACTCACCGCTAGATGGCGCTACATTTTTGTTCAGCACGATTTACTTGTGCTTTATTTAGGTAGCTAAAAAGAAAGATTGTTACTTATTGAGTTTTTGTACTTACAAACAGACTGTTAAAGGTTTAATATTACACAAAGAAAAATACAAAATCAATTTCAATTACACGCCAACACTTGCAGGAAAATTCCCGTACATAGCCTACATAATAAAAAAGACAAAATCGTGTCCAGCTCAAGGTTTTTTTGTTTTAAAGTTTGATTAGTAATCGCATTATCGGGGTAATTAGGTGCGAATAGCGTAGTCGGGGGCACTGATGTAGGCACATCCAAGGGTACCAACCATAATAGTCAATGGTACCAACCACGGCTACCTACTCGTATGTTCAATCACATGGGTAATTATTGTGATATCTACAATGCACTATGAAAAGTCACTATGAATAAACTAGTTTATCACCACTCATAAAAATAATTATTATCCTTCTCAAGTTCGTAATAAATTTATTGGATTTATTCCAAAAATCCTGTTTAACAATTCAATTTGAAGGGACTTTTTGTCAAAAATACCCCTTGGCGTACCCCTTGCGCGTCAAAAGGGCATTAAGGGGGATTGTTTTCGAGTTTATACTTTCTTCTTTCCCGAAAACTATAATCTGGAAGTGTTCAAGTCGAGGTATCTTCTAGGCAAGCATGCTCCACCGTCAACCACGTTGACACTTATGAGACTGCGGTCAAATGCTTGCGTGTTCTGCTTCGATCACCAATACACGTTGTATTGTTGATCGACGGTATTATGCTATTAAAAAAAAGTACTAAAGAGGATTAACTCACTTCGCTTGACAACGTAATCCAATAAAAGCAGTAGACCAGTGATCGCCACGAGGCCCAAGAAGAAATAATATTTGCCGGCCATTTCACGCGCGAAACACGAACGACTTAACTAATATGTAGCACAAATTGTTATTATTAATAAAATTTCCGTAATTTTTTTTCAGATAAGATAAAACTGATTTGTGAATGATTGCCCCGATTTGTATCGGTTTTTGGGGTTAGTTTTAGGGGCGTGTGCACTGTTTACTAAATGTTGCACGAGGAGTGTTGAAAATACAGAAAGTCGTGCTTGGATGGGACGCTGGGAAATATATTCCGAGCTACACCACTGGTGGGCCGGCCAGTGGGGTTGCTGAGAATGGTGAGGAGGATTAATCTACCACGGGCACCCGGTTCTTATTGGTGGACACATACCTACCTCTGAAATAATTCTCGGGTATGTGTGATGTGGGTTTCCTCACAATGTTTCCTTTGAATTTGTGCTAATTACGTGCATATGTTGGTACGTGCTCACATCACCTTTGTTAGATCATAAATAAAGCGCAGTTGAAAGAGAGATGATGATGATGATGGTCCTTCACGCATCGTCAATGAAGAACCTTGTTAGCTCCCAGAGTAAACATCCCCATAGCGTTTCTTCTCTGACGGGCGTATTTCCGAAGCGCTGGTAGAGTTAATGGAGTTTCCTTTTCCTGCGCGAGATTCAGGCAGGAATCAACTTGAAAGGAAAATTTCCTTTTTCAAACTCAAACCATAATCAGTTAATCATTAATTTAGTAGCCAATTTATGATTTGTTTTTTTATTTTTCTCTATGTATTGTATATAACACTGAAGTGTTTGAATTGTAATAGTGCATTTTTTTTGCCTACTTGCGATAAATGATTTGAGTACAGAGTTCAGAGTGAAGACAAAGCTAGCAAAGTATATTATACTAGCTGCGCCCTGCGGTTTCAACTTTTCCCGCAATAACTTTTTTAAAAGCAGTATATTTTCCCCGTTTTTGTCACATCCTTCATTGATACGTTGCTCCTATTGGTTGTAGCGTGATGTTATATAGCCTAAAACCTTCCTCAATAAATGGACTATTCAACACAAAAAGAATTGTTCAATTCCAACCAGTAGTTTCTGAGATCCTAACGTTCAAACAAACAAACAAACTCTTCAGCTTTATATATTGGTATAACATTGATAAGTACGTAGTAATAGAACGAAAATGCCTAATTAGTTTTTGCGTATGATAATTCTGCAATCTTCAATATTATTGTGCAATAGAGCGCGGTCCTGGAAAGCCTGAAACTAATAGTGGACCGAAAACATCGACATGATAACTATGACGTAATTTTGATGAAATTATAATAGCCGAAATAAATTGATTGAGTAATCAGCCATATACCTTCTTATTTTGTACTACGAGCTGATCTAAGCAAGTCCAAACACCACCTATCTCCTGTTATTCACTGAGGAGTTCGGTTGTCTATTTCCTTTCTCTATCATCAGATCAGCTCGCTGGCAACATAGATTATTGTATTGTTGTTGGAACTTCACAGACATGGACAATGGATCAAAATTCCAAGTTTAATCAAGTTTCTAATTAAGTTCCAAGATTTGGCATAATTAATTGAATATTTTTTGTAAAAATAAATAAAAAAACTTACTGCTCCAGTACCAGAATCTTAATACATTTAACACCATAATAATAGCGAATATAATCACAAATATAATCAACTGGGTAGACATTTTAGCTCGAATTTGACTAAGTACACTGAGTTGAAAGTGTTTTTTGTTTGATAATTTGGTTTTGTGATAAGATAGCAGTTTATTGGCAGTAAATCGATAATATATTGCAATCTATGTTAATACACGTAGGTTTTAATCTTTCTGTAACAAAATCTGATGAATTCTTTAGACATGTGCCATAATATTGTTGTGGTTTTGTTGAGAAACTAAAAATATGACGTCGATTTTTATTTTAAAATTTCTGTTTCGTTAACTTGCATGAGTGTGGGCAATCGTTTGTTGTTTGTTTGTTGCCTGTGTCTGGTATTAAAGCGACCAAGGGATTCCGTTTTTTTATTGGGTTGGGAAATGCCGTCGCACTATCCCCTCCGTCACAGGGGGGTATTTGGGACTCAAACCTACTAAAATCAATCATCCTCTCTAACCCCCTCCACGGCCTCTTCCACGCCATCACCGACTCGCAGGAGAAGGGACTATGACATGGTTTTCTACTGCTATGAATCGATAACAACCGAACCGACGACTTAACTTTTTTGGACAACATAAACCTCGCACGTTCTCTTTAACACGTTCACTACTGAACCTTTTTACTTTTTTGACTCTTAAATTGCGAATCTTCACACAACGTGTGTGTTTACTGTTTACTGGCGTTGTGTCGTGACTAAACACAATCAGCAGTGCGGGCGCACACAACCGGTGTGATAAAATTGACAATACAGCAGTACGGGTTCGCACGTCCGGCGTGTATTCGCTTGCCGTTAAATTATAAAAACAAAAACTTATGAAAGTATCTGAAGTTTTCAATAGTATTTGTAGCCACTCAATTCGGTAACCGCTGAACGGAAATGATGAAATTTTATAAAATGGATACTCACTTTCTAAAACTCAAATACTCTAACAGGCAGAAAACCCACCTTCAGGTTAAGCCACGCGACGCAGCTAGTTCAATAATAAAACAAACAGGGATTAAATTGATGACGCAGAGCAAATCGTCAATTTACTAATTGATATAACATAATATTTGCTAACCGCACGGATACGTAAAGCCCTGATATATGCTCCAAGTGCATAATACACTGTACACGTAGGTTAGTAATTTACGAGAGCAAATATCTATATGACGTCAACGTACGCAACGGAGATATAATATCTACTTACGTGTAAATTGACGCCTTTGATTAATTATTAGAACTATGTTAAACACATTTTCATGTAAACTATACGCAAGAATAGAATAGAATAGAAAAACTCTTAATTGTACACCAGAAACAAAAATAAACACAGTACAGAAGAATTACAATAGGTAAACAAGGGTAGACAATGGGCGGTCTTATGGCCAAGTACAGATCTTGGATAAATTTTTGTTAAGATACATTACCATTTTTTTTATTAGACTGAGTGACGAGTCGAGCATGACATTCGCCTGATGTTAAGCGCTACGCCTGCCCATAACAGTCACAACACCACCCTGAACCCTGCATTGCATAATCCTGTGCGGCACTGCACTGCGCTCGTCTCCCAGAGACATCGGCTCCGTAGTCAACATTATGAACCTATATAACTTTTTTGGAAACTAGCTGCGCCCCGCGGTTTCACCCGCGTAATTCCGGTTATTGATTTTTGTGGGATAATACGTAGTTATCGCTAGTGAAACCGCGGGGCGCTGCTAGGTTTCAATATAATCTGATGCCTTAAAAATATCATAACTCCCTGTCCCCCACTGAATGCTGCTCTATTCAGCTGTATTCTGTGGGAATAGTGAGGGAATAATGAATTTTTTAAGAAATTAGATATTATAATGTTGTAAAGAATTACTGGGCACACGAAACTTTGTAGCTGATGTCTCAGGGTAACGAGGCAGTGCAGTGCCGCGCAAGTTTATGCAATGCAAAGATCTGGGTGGCACTGTAACTGTTATGGGCAGGCGTAGCGCATACCATCAGAAGAACGATTTGCTCGTCTCGTCACCCAGAAAATTAAAAAAATGCACTAAATACCGATTATGGTTTTTTAAACTTCTCTGCTGATCGTTTACTTTTGACGCAGACTGTACGTGCACTGGGTTAATATCTAGTTACATAACACTTACCAGAATTAAAACAGCTTTTGAAATAAATTATAATAAGAAACAAAATATACAATAAATATGAAATGATTGGCACAAGCACGACACAAATCATTCCTATAGATTCAATAGATAGCATTGAAAACATTTTTATAAACTCGAAAACATAAAAACAAAGTTTTCGCAACCACGACACTTAGAGAATAAACCGAGAGTTGTTGGAGGAAAAGGAAATTAAATTCATGTTTATATTTTTTTGAGATATGAATGATAGCATTGTTTGCACAAATTGTTACCTGTTTGCTGGGAATTAAATCTAATGCTTGAAATCTGCAACTCGTGCTAATGTGTTATGAACAAGTTACATTTGAAATTTAACTGTATAATTACCAATATGTACAACTGGTCAAAACTCAAATCATCTATTGCAAGTAGGCAAAAATTATGCACAATTTACAATTCAAACACTTACGTCTCAAATACATAAATAAAAATAAAAAAACAAATCAAATATATTATAATAAACTACTGATTAACTGATTACGGTTTGAGTTTAAAAAAGGACATTTCCCTTTCAAGTGGTGACTCACACCTGAATCTCGCACAGGAAAAGGAAACTCCATTAATTTTACTAGTGTTTCGGAATACGGGCGTATTTCCGAAGCAGTCAGCGAAGCGTTAGATAAGATTTCCCTTTCATGTGGTAGCAGTTTTTGTACAGTATTTAGTTAAACAGTCGTTAACTAATTTCTTTTTTCCTAAATTAATGGGCATTTGATGAATATTTGGACAATATTGACAATGTGGTTACTAGACGTTAATTTTTGTTAAATGTTATATATAGTTTTTACAAGATAACAACCGATTTAATATTAATGACTACACTTAATATTCCGAGTAATAAATAGTTAGCAAGGCGATGGCTGGACTTTTCGTCCATTTATCCCCTTCCGAAATGCAAGGGGCACGCGTGGGGGATTTCCGAAATAACCCCAAATGTGTACCCGGAACATTTACCTTTTTAAATAAGGCAGAGAAAGATTCATACCTATTTAAAAATCTCAGCGATCTATGAGTCACTCGATGTTACAATCATATCACAATCGTATGTAAGTTGTTCACATCACTGTCATGCATATATTTATACAATAAACACATAATCATTGTGATGTGAAAAAATATATTGTTATAAATGAAATATCGATAAGATGTTAACGGAATCAGTGAAAATCAATCATATTGATAGGCACATAGCTATGAAATTTGTGAAAATTATACAGTACTATTTATGCATTAGTATTTTTTTTATGTATAAAATTATTTGGCTTGGCCTAGAATGGAAATTGTATCTAACTACAATCACTGCTACCAAGCAAACAAAAAATGGGATAAAAAATCGCATAAGTTCTCGATACTTTTAACTATATCTATGCAAAAGAATACATGCAGGGTTCTGGATGGTGCTATGACTGTTTTGGGCAGGCGTAGCGCTTACCATCAGGGGAACGAATTGCTCGTCTCGTCATTCCGTCAAATAAAAAAAACATGAGTCCGATGCCTCCATTCCTGCATGAAAGACGAACAAATAGATATACAGTCTTTCGCATTATTAATATGAGTATTATTACGATTGTTAGCTCTATTTTGATTACATGCTATAGAGTAACATTAAATAATTAATGATTTCTATGAACCATAGTTTGCTCTGAGTCCGGGTGTTTGTAGGACCACGGTTCTAGTGGTTCCTCATTTCCTAGTATGTAAAACTCGGTACCACTAATCTAGGTTCCATCGAAATAAGTTTAATAAATGATAAGGCATTACTTATCACGTTCACTGTTTTATTTTTCTCATAGAAAACTTTATATGTTAAAATTAAAAGTTCGTTCGCTCGATTCAAATTCCAAAATCTCCACTGACAAACATTCCTCCATTTTCCCGCCCTTTTTCTTTTTCGTCCGACTACTCAACCAAAATGTTGTCAGCATAAAGAGGTATTAAGTGAACTATTTAGTTAAATTGATATCGATTCATTGTTACAAACTTAGAAACCCTAACACTAGATACAGGGAATCCTTATTAAAGGTAAGGATCTATATCTGTGATCGTAATTTTATTATTATAATTAATACGAGTATAATAATTATACTCACATTTCCTTGTTGGTTTTGTAGCAACTCCAAATTAACCAAATTATAATAACTATCGTTACTATAATTGGGATAACGACCATCCTCACCCACACTGATGTAATAATTCTTTCTTTGTCCTCGGCTACTTCTGGATCCATATTAAATCACCTATTATTTTTTTATTTCAAAAAAATAATTTTTATTCTTTTGCAACAATATCGATTTTTGTAAATTATTAATTTATTTAACAAAAAATAATTTAAGATACATTGGTTTCGAGCTATTTCAAAACTCATTTAATTATATTATATTTAATATGTGAGTTTTAAACCGGAAATGTTTTTGTTAAAAGTATTTTTGCTGTATCTCTAATCAAGTAATCACACGAGAGTTTGTTTAACAAATGACCAGCGCTGTTTTCTGAATTATCTCCCCGTATCTATAGTGTTATCATTTTTGATCATGGAACTAATGGTATACGGCTGTTTATAATACTGGTAATTGTTGAAACGAGCATGCCGGTTTGCTGATGGTAAGTCGTTCATGGAGCTAGATTTTGTGAAGTATACCATTAACCATGTACCTTTAGTAAAATCTCTATAATTTTCTAAGATATCAAACTAATATTATAAATACGGATGTGAGTTTGTTTGTTTGTTTGTGACGCTTTCACGCCTAAACCACTAAACATATTTTAAAAATTATTTTACTTATGGAAAGCTGCATTATCAGCGAGTGACAGAGACTATATTTTATTCCTGTATTCTTACGGGCATGGCAACTAAGAGGGTGAAACCTCGAGACGCCGCGCAATGGAACTGTTAATTTGTACGAAATCCAGGTAATAAACTATTTGTGGCCCAAATTTCATCTTATTTTTTACTTTTATTTCTTAATACGCTCAGCCGTTTGGTGTAACAGACATTCAAACATCCAACCATCCAAACACCCAATCATTTAACCACCCAAACATCCAACCATCCAAACACCAAACATCCAAACATTTACCCATACAACCATTCAAACATCCAAACATCCAACCATTTAAAAATCCAAACATCCAAACAACCAAAAATCCCAACATCCAAGCATCCGAGCATCAAGGATCTAAACGTTCAAACATCCAAACATCCATACATTTATAATATTAGTAGTAGGAGGATGGATTAGCTTATCTGCAACATAAAAAAAGCTTTCCAGCCCAATCAACTTTTAGCTTGCTATCAGCGGCTGACTCACACCATCTAAGCTAAATCAAATAGCATGCTAAATGCTAATCAGGCAATTATCTATGCAAATAGCAACCGTTGATTTGATCAATGATATGTGTTGACTGTATTATTAAGGGGACTGTCCAATTATTTACTGTTAGTCTCATATGCCCAGTAATTTCGCTGGAAACAGAACCTTTCGAACCAGACGTACTTCCCCAGGCAGCCTCTTTCAGAAGAGGCCTCTCGCTACAACCTCACGCTTCGCAGTTGGCTCATTACCCACTTTCGCCACGGAGGCCGTCCAGCCGTCTACGTTGAGCAGTGGAGGAATATGCATTGATGATAAGTCTTTATGGGAAATAATCTAATTACGAAACTCAACTAAAAGAGTATTTTGTTCACCATATAAATTGTATACCAGCCCGATAATTAATTTGACACGGATATTTCTTGTCGACCTACCATAAGAAAGATTTTAATCATTAAAAAATCTTTATCTATCGTTTTTTAGTAATTCAATCATCCTACATCATCACCCGAAATAATACCTCGCAGCGGGAAACTTGACCTATCTAATAACCTCTCGAGTGATGTGATAGGACTTCAGATGAGTATTTCGTTCTCTTATCTAAGAAATCGAATCACATGATACCTGGATAAAAACCGAAAATGTATTCAAATGTCATCTTTTCACATAACACTTGCGTGAAAATCATTCAAGCATCAAAATAAACAACACAAATCGAAACATCAAAAGATATGTCCGCAAAATCTCCGGCATTAAAAGTGACCTAAAAATAATCTTTGACGATAAAAATAATATAATAATGTCACAGTCAAAACCCACAACCGGTCAAAATCAATTTTTTTCATGCAAATATCAGTCAATACCAGTTTTGGCTGAAGACGTCGCTGGTCAAAATAATTACTGTCTTAATTAGTTTTAACAAAGTAGTTTTGAATGAGAAATTGTGTAGCAATAAAAAAAAAAACTAAGAAAAGTATTAATAAGAAATGCTAAAGGGGGTATCTGGAGTTTTTGTCCTATTTTTCTGTACTGTGTTTAATTTTGTTTCTGGTGTACAATAAAGAGTTTTCTATTCTATTCTATTCTATTCTATTATCCCTTTTCGGTACGCAACATGCATACACAGGGGATTTTTGGACAAAAAATTCAGAAATCGCCTCCTCTGGGGATATTCAACAGGGGATTTCTGAAAAAAGGTGATTTCATGAAACCCCAAATTTAAAAAAAATATACATAACTATGTTCAACAGTAATTTTTAATATTTCACGGAGTTCCACAAGGTAGGTTATTTTTGACCAACGCGCTCAGTCAAAATGGGTTATGACTGATTTTCGCAGTCAAAATCAGTTTTAATCGATGAGTTTTGACTGTAACTATACGATATTGAG
The DNA here is from genome assembly GCA_912999815.1 of Campaea margaritaria. Lineage (NCBI taxonomy): Eukaryota > Metazoa > Arthropoda > Insecta > Lepidoptera > Geometridae > Campaea > Campaea margaritaria. The sequence goes on from OU538812.1 coordinate 8,063,470, forward strand.
TGTACACACTCAATACCTACAAGTGCTTGTTCTAATAGAGCCGAGATCAAAGAGGATATTATCTGAAGTGTTGGCACTTCGCAAATCTTCGATGACTCCAGCATCGTGACTCTCCAGTCATGTGATGAGATTACTAATCTATAAATATAATGCCGATTATATTAATAGATTTGGAAGGTTCTGCGAGATAAAAAATTAACTAGAAATGTCAAATTATTATGATAACGAATTGAAACTACCGTTATCTCAATACTGTCTAGCGAAGTCAAGTATGGATATTAAAAGTTTAACACAGGGGCTTACGTATTTTGGTGTATTCCCGTTGTCCCCGTACGCCATGTCCCCGTGACGGGGACAGCGGGACGTGACTAAATTTATTTCCCGTTGTCCCTGTAATGTCTAAAGCCAAAAATCTTTATTCACATGGGCCTTTGGGCTCATGCAAGTTCACTAACTCTACCAGTACTGCTCAAGGTACTGTTAGTGCAGGGGGGTCACCACGTACGTACTCTTATTCCATGCAGTTCATTTTAAGGCCTTAAACTGAACGGCCTAGATTGGCACCACACACTCATAAATGACAAACGTGACGTGACCTCACTCAAAAATACGCTGAAGAGAATGAGAGAGAAAGAGAATGAGATGGAGCTATATAAACTCCCATAAATGCAAACAAATTGTTCCGCCCTTTGGATCAATGTCTCTGGTCTACTTATGAACGCTGAGCGATATGGTGGTGACAGTCAGCAGGGCAGTTCAGTTTAAGGCCTTAAACTGGATGGATTTAACCGTTCGTGGTGAGGCCTCTGTACTGTAAGTTACTGTTCAAATTCCAGGGGTGGAATTTAGAAAGAGTTTTCTTAGTCAACTCCGTTGATGAATCAGTGAGTCAGGCATGTACTTTTATAGGATTGGACAGATTATTACAAATTCCATAATGACAATAATAGCGTTATTAAATAATTGACTCGATGATTACATAAAGTCACGTCACGTCTGCGTTAGTCACAGTAGCATTCTTACTGGTAGTCACGTTTGACTGACTCGTTGATAAGTTAACCTCTTAGAAAATGCAGGGGCCAGAAAACTGTTGAATTTTTCGAAGAATAAGCAAAGGGACCCATTAATTATGTGAGACTTAAAATGGGGGGGGGGGGGTTAGTAAGGATATCACGTTTGTTTTTTTCGTCAAACTCGCGATTTCTAAACCGAACCGAATTCTAAAAATAAAAAAAAAATCTAAAAATTTTAAGATTCTTTGTAAGTACTCAAAATACCCGTAGTTGGGGGGGGGGGGGGGGGTTAAAATGCTAAAGGTCCAAAAACTACTTATCCGATTACGAAGTTTTTTAAGTAAAACTTCTTTACGCACGCTTGACTTGAGGAGTAAGCTGGTGAATGCGTTACGAAAAATGTGATCGGGCGAGGCGAACGGAAGTTGAGAAGAAGATATAAGTTAGCGAAGTTAGAAAGAGAGAGTTTCATGTATAATTTATTTATTATCTTATATGAATTTTCTTTTGTAATATTTTATAGAATTAATTTTTCTACTATTGTGTCCCAGCACACGTTTAGTTTTTTTTTAATGATGTAATATAAGAAAGTAGCCTCTTTTACCCGGACTATAATCATCACCATCATCGACCCATATCGTCCCACTGTTGAGCACGGGTCTCCCCTCAGTTATTTTTAGCCTGGGAAATGCAAATGTCTTGCGGAAAAACTTGAATTTCGCAGGTGAAACCGCGGGGCTCTGCGAGTTTAGTATATTATCCGTTACACTGTGGAACTTTTCCGTACCTAAATACAATTATGAACGGAACATGCAATCCCACTATTCTAATCCCAACTAATTTTATAAATATTGATGTTTGTTTGTTACGCATTCACGCCTAAACCACTAAATCGATTTTAAAAATTCTTTCACCAATGGAAAGCTACATTATTATCAAGTAACATAGGCTATATTTTATCCCCGTACTAACAGGAATTACGCGGGTGCAACCGCGGGCCGCAGCTAGTATAATATAATTAATGCGAAAGTTGGTGCGTTTGTTCTCTCTTCACGCCGAAACGGGTGAACGGATCTTGATGAAATTTAGTATAGGGATAGGTCCTGGAATAGAATATGGAATATTTTTTGTCCTGTAAAAAATAATGGTTACTGTGGGATAAGAATAATTAAAGCGGGTGTAACCACTGGGCGCCGGGGCAAGAAGGTGCCTGCTATCGCGAGGCCATCTTGCCTCACCTCGGCGGAGGACTACTCACGGGGGGTTTTAGTGGGTTCGAGTCCCACACACCCCCCCGCCGTCACCCTCGCGGTGGAGGGGATAGTGCGACGGCATTCCCCCCCCCCCTCAAAAAAAAGGGTGATCCCACGGGGCGCTGCTAGTCAATGGTATGTCTATCGTAATTAAATAATGTTCTAGCTCGTGACCTCGGCCTGGGTGCGCGAGCGGTTTCAATCACCGCACGTAGCCTCGTGCGTTGCGCAACACAACTTTGGTGTTATGCAAGGTGTGCCATTATTGTGTAGTGTACAGAAGTTACGGATAGCTCCGGTAACGGAAATCTGATGTTGAAAGTTGATATCATAGTAGAATTATCTGGATCCGTAACTGTATAAGGTTCAAGCAGTTGGGCAGTTTCGGATTTCATATTTTTTTCATTTGACTAAGTGGCGAGACGAGAAAGTCGTTCACCTGATGGTAAGCGTGGTATAGCTGATGTTGCAGTTGAATCTGATTATCATCATCAGCACTCAGTAACTAGCAGCCTCCCGCGGCTTCATCCGCGTTTACTGTTATCGCACAGGAACCGAACATTTTAACGGAATAAAAAGTATCCTATGTTCTATTCCAGGTACCTAAAGTATCTAGAATTATGCTAAACTTCATCAAAATCAGTTCAGCTGTTTTGGCGTGTAGTGAGGACAAACCACACACTTTCGTGTTTAAAATATTAGTGCGATAGTATAGCCAAAACTTTTTCCCATTGATATGGTGACAAGGACATCACGAAAGCGGACATTTTTTTTTTTAATTTTGTTTTTCTGTAGTGTTTCAATAAAGAGTTTATCTATCTATTTATAACGTTAAATTATTAAGATTTCTAATAAATTACCTACTTCAATGTTTAGAAAATATTCGCCATTATAATTTTTTTCCGAAAATTCAGGTGTCCGTATCCAGAACTGAGAGTCGATATCCATTACAACCCTATTGTAGTGTTTGCGGACTCTATTTGCAAAGGCTAGCGGTCATGAGAACCTGTTTTACCATGTCAAATGATGCTACAGACTTGCTTAGAACACTATCGGGGATAACCAAACCTTTTATGAATGACTTAAAAAAACAATTGGAAAAAATACCCCTCGCGCGAAGCAAAAGTGTAAAATCTTAAGTTTTTTAATTTCTTAATCTTAAAATCAATAGCTTAACGCGTTCACTGCTGAAAAAACACACGTCTGTGTTTTTATAATTTAACGGCAAGCTAAAACACGCCTGGCGTGCGAACCCGTACTGGTGTATTGACAATTCTGTCACACTGGTTGTGTGCGTCCGCACTGCTGATTGAGTTAAGTTACAACGCCAGCAAACAGTAAACACACACGTTGTGTGAAGACTCGCAAAAGAGCCAGAATAATTAAATCGGATCAGCAGTGAAAAGTTTATTGTAATATTAACGACTAACTGCAACCCTCGACTTCGTTCGCGCTTGCTTACCGGTGACAGACCGCTTGACAGCTCGTCTGGATAACCAACGCCCAAAACTGATAATGGACAACTCTAAATAATATCTAAATCACAAAAAACAACAGTGATTTAACCAATCCATTGTTGTCTGAAACCACAGGTGTCTTTTGAAGGTGAAATTTCTGTTCTCAGGTTCACTGAATCTCAGACTATGCATGTACCTACTAATGACAATTACCTTCCGTGGTTTTGCCCGCGGAATTTCCAGTTTCCCGCAGGAATTCTACATTTTCATGGGATAAAACCTAGCTTATATCAGTCATGGATAATGCAGCTTCCTATTAGTGAGATAATTTTTAGAATCAGCTCAGTAATTCCGGAGATTACCTCATACAAACAAAATTTACCTCTTTATTATGTTAGTGCAGACTAAGATCGTCATAGATAGTGTAGCTTATCTCTCAACACTTTAGTTTTGTGAGAAGAACTGTCTGTTTTGATTTTGCTTTTCGATGAAGGAAAACATTATGAGGAAATCCACAACTACCCGAGAATTATTTCAGAGGTAGGTATGTTATCCACCCATCCGGACCGGCCCCCGTGGTGGATTATGGCCTGACCCTCCTCTCGAAAGTGAGGGGAGACCCGTGCTCAGCAGTGGGATGATATGGGATGATGATGATGATGATGAAGTGACTTTATGGATCGCTTGGAACACTAGGAGGATATCAGATCCGCATCTGATATCCTTCGTGTGGTTCGACGGCCGTGACCTTTAGAAAGGTCGTGGCCTTCCAGCGTCCGTTTGGTAACAAATAACTGAATATTCATATGAATATTGGTAATGTTACGACAGTTATTTTGTTGCATAATAGAAATAAATGTCAATTAATTTATTATCTTGCATTTTATGCTGCAACTGTAACATTGGGATAAATCCATTTAGTTTTAGCTTTTTATTTTTAGTTCTGTTGGTTTTAAAGCTTATATTTCAAGGTATTGACACGTCGAAGAAGATTTCAAGGTTTTATGCACAAATAAAATTATATTTAAAAAATTAAAATATATAATGTAATTTAAAAATGCGAAAATACTATATTGGCAAATGTAAATAACCAATATAAATTAACTTAATAATGTTGTGAAATTTTTTGCTCCAAATTAACATAATTTTTTTAGTAACTACTAAATAAGATAATATAGAAATATATAGTTTTAATTCCGCCTAAGTTGTCTGATGAATGTATGATAGGACTTTGTTGGATGACGTAACCCCTATGACAACTCAATCCGTTTAAAAAAATCTAAGTCCCTACGCAACCCTTAATTTATCTGAAGACCGAAACAACCCTGACGTGTCCCCCGTACTTAAATTGACCTAACGTAAAATAAATAGACACGGCCTCCGGCCTTATCTACTTATTTTACTCCTACCTATCTACCTACACAGAAAAAAAAAAAAAGATTGAAAACTGAATACCCTGATTTACTCCTTCCCAAATTCCCATCAAACATCGACTGACAGCAATACAACACGTGTTTCGTCTCTGCACGAGACATCCTCAGGTGCTGTTGACTCGCCGAGCGCTAGCAAGAGAGTAACTACTATACAATTAAATAATTCTCGTTAGTTTTGTGCTAATTTCCATAGCCCCGTACTTTGGACATGTTAAACCATCGATTATTATAAATTCTTGGTTGTTAAAACTGATAGCCGCTTTTAGGCCACGTCGAAACCCGACACACTCTGACACCGGAGGCCCAAACTACCTCATTCGACAAAATTAAACAAGGTTTAGACTCTAAGTAAGAGTGCAGCATAATAGACCTTTTAAGATCTCCTAAGATAGCAGTCAAACACGAACTTATTTATTAATTAAAAGACTAAAAGACTAGCAGCCTTATTTCTAAACGCCTGTTAAAGTTAACCACGTCATTTGAGTTCCGCACTGTTATTACGGACCTAATTACCTACATAAATAAGTCGATAAACACCCCACCCCAGTCGTCAGTTTACGGTTAATTTGCTTGTTTGAGCAATCTGGTGCATTAGTGTTATTTATCTCTACAGAATATCGTCAATAATTATCTGTTATCATCGCAAACTCCGTTATCATTTGCTTTAGTTACACGGTCAAGCGCCAAAAGCAAAAAAACTGATTAAAATGCGAATTTCCTATGACATATCTAAGCAAAACGTACCACCTTGAGATCTGTAGAACCACCTTGACAATATAATACAATACAATAATTCTTTATTGAACACCTTATCCATTAACGTATGCAAGTTAGACTGTAGGAGACGAAAGGGGAAGAAAAAACGTCAAATAATATAAATGCCTAGTCCTAAGTTTTGTCTATTTGAAGCCGAATAAGCAAATTATTCTTGCAATACAAGTTTAGACAGTTGTAGTGAAACCAGTTCTAGGAATGAGAATGTTTTGATAGCGGTGGGGAGCATTAATATCACGGGCATAACTATAGGTATTTATTAATTACAATAGGTATAGATAAGAATTAATAATAATTGTTATTATTAATAATTTATATTATTATTATAAATAATTAATTATCTATGAAAACAACATAGTTATTAATTTTAATTATGGTTTAAATTTTATTATTAATAACAATTATTATTATTTATTATTTATTTTTATTTTATAGGTATTAATTAACATTATAATATACCTAAATAATTGTGGATAGAATTTAAAAGAAAACACGTTTATTGGACAAAAGTAGAAAAGGTGGTGGTCGAGCTGATGGATTTAATATAACATTGATAACTGATTGTTTTTTATTATTTTTATTATATATTTGTATTAGTATGTATGTTTATTATATTAGGGTATATATTAAGTTTATCTATTACTTTACTATGTATTTAAGTTTATTTTGTGTATATGTATCTATTTATTTATTCTATGTATATAAAGAAAGCCACCGTCCGATGTCTTAATTACTCCTCTCCGTGCATGTTTGTCTGGAAGAGATCGCTCTGAGCGATAAAAGAAAAAAAAAAGGACAAGGACTCTTCTACCACAAAAAATCAAGCTTGTTTTTTTTTTTTTTTTTTTTTTATTTAATGTGTTTTAAACTTACCAAAATTTCTATACAGGGTCCAGGACATTCTCAAAACCACTATGAGTATAAGCAGGAACACAGGCAGTAGTCCCATCAAATTTTTCCCGTCCCTCTCCACGTATAATATTTCTTCTTTGACTTCTACAGAGCTTTCTGTTAAGTTGCGTACTTCTATTACTGAATCCATCTTGCTTTTGTTAAACTTCTGTCGGTTTATAATATCACTTTTTAAACTTGATAAATTTCGGTCAGTATAGTTTTCTTTGTAATGTATCACAGTGTTTATTATACACAGGTAATTGAATAAGTTTAAATAATTATTTTCAAGTTACCGTAATAATTAGACACTTGAAAGTTTGCGCGGCAGTAAATAAATTACCATATCACACAACTTCATCAATTTACAAAAAAGTGGAAAACTTTTAATGCAACTTGCTTCTTATGCACTGACATAATTTCAAGTCCAAAAAACTTGTTTGTTAATCTATTTAATCGTATAGTCACAGTAGTTCAATATTAAACACGACACTTTAAGTATAACTGGCGATAAAATTTTCACAAATTAAAATTTTTATTTTTAGTTTAGTTAAAAATAGCCACTAAACAGTCACAGTATTTTTTTAATGGATTATAATAAGGTGCCTCCACAGTAGGTGGGCAGACCTTCGCTCGCACGCCGGTGGAGTAGAATGCAGCTTGCGCAGGAGTTGTACGAGGCTCGCTACCCGCCCGTGGTATATCTGCTAGGTAGGTAGTATGCGGTGAGACGTCCATTGATAAACTATTGGCGGTTGATGATTGTTGTATGATGGCTCTGATGAGCCACTGGTCTGCTTGGAACTTTATCTTGGCAGATAGTTTATTGACCATAATGTTATCTATGGTAAGAATTATCGTTGTATAGAGTTCGTTGACGCAATTTTTTTTGTTGTTCCTAAATGAAAAATATGTGTTTGCTTTAACAAGATTTTAACAGAACAAAACGCGTAAAAGAGAGACTAATCTTTTTTTTTCTTATTTGACTGTGTGACGAAACGAGCTAGCCGTTCACCTGAAGGTAAGCGCTACGCCTGCCTGCCTGCTTGCTGTAATTATGTAAGTATGTACCTATCTAAATACATTATTATACACTGTAATATATAAAAAATAGGGAAACTGCCCAGAATGCTACATACATGCTAATTAATTATGTAGGTACATCTGAAGTTCCGGAAGTTGTTAAAACAATATTGATTTTATTATTTTCAACCGTGCCGTCAAAAAATATCAACCCATTTTTAAAGAAAATAATTTCATTTAAAAAGCTTGATTTTTTATTATTTATTTTTTTAAATGCGTTATCTACAGTACTCTACTCTATCCGTAAACCAGCACGCATTTGACTGGTTTTCCAAAATAAATAATTATTCTACGTTGGCAGACAAAATACTTCCGCTGTTCATGGTTTTCATATTTCCGTAGAAAAATGATAAGAATGTTAAACCAGTGTTAAAATAAAAAAAATATATAACAGAGGTTTTAATATAGTTTTCGGGAAATAGTTTCGTTATCACAATGATTATGGCGTAATCATCAAGTAAACAAGTTCCAAAGATGTGCGTTACTATAAGTATAAGGAAGCGTGTGCAGCTGAAGCGTTGGCGAGTTAATCAGATCCTATCCTATCCTGTATATATATATATATATAAATATAAGCGACAGAGTTCGAAATACGGAGATCCGAAGAAGAACTAAAGTGGAAGACATCGGATCCCGTATAATTAAACTCAAGTGGCGATGGGCAGGACACTTGGCAAGATGTGGCGATGGCAGGTGGAGTAAGTCCCTGACAGAATGGTGGCCACGTGTGGGTAAGCGCAGCCGCGGAAGACCGATACAACGGTGAGTCGACGACATAAAAATTTTGTTGGGTAATGCATGGACCAGATCGGCCCAAAGCCGGGATGAATGGCGTAAGAGGGAGGAGGCTTATGCCCTGCAGTGGGTTGGATGAGCTGCATATGATGATGATGATGATATATAAATATATATATAAATGTTATGTTGGTTTGTGTACGCTTCAAAAACTCAAAAAGTTCTGCACCGATCGAGCTGAAATTTTAGCATGATATATAATCCGCATCAAGGATTGTTTTTATCTATTTTTTCCATCAGTGACATATCAGCGAATGTGCGAATGTGCCACAGCGAAGCGTGGCAGGGCACAGCTAGTAATATATATGTACTAAGAAAATCGTTTGGACATCTAGAGAAGATGGATGAAGGAAGATGGACGAAACAGATTTGTGGATCTAGTATGAATGGGCCAGCCGGTAGGGGTCGACGCAGGCGAACGCACCTCGATCCAATCGAGGACGTTCTAGAGAAAAGCCTAAAGCCTAAAAACACAACTGTTGTGTTTGTTGTATGAGAAAACACTATGGCGCCCGCAGAGCCGCACCCGTGGCTAGACAAGCAAATCGGCACAGCAGTCAAAGTGTTAACGATTCCGGTTGTTATCGATTGACAACTATCGTTAAGCCACGTCAGAGGCCCTTGGGCGGCCTAACAAACTCTACAAACAATCTAGAGTAAATACACGCACTGCACACAAATATTTCGCCCTGTGCGGGAATCAACCCAGTCTCTCTTTGCTGTCAGCTCGACCACATACGCCACGGAGGTTGTCAAGTGATAATCAATTGGTGACGCTTGTGAAATAGTGAAAACCGTGTCGAAATTACACTTTAGATGCCAAAAAATGTGTACATAAAGTTTCTTTTCACATGTTAACGACAATAGCATTTTAGTTGACTAGCTGCGCCTCACGGTTTCGCGCGCGTTTACCATTATCCCCAGGAACCGTATATTTTTACGAGATAAAAAGTATTATAAGTGTTACGCCAGGTCTTAAAGTAAGTATTAACTAAATTTTATCAAAATCCGTTCATCTGTTTTGGCGTCAAAGAGGGACAAAACTACACAAACTTCCGCATTTATAATATTAGTAATGGACAGAAAGTTTAGCGAACACTGACATCGTCTTTTCTTCTCTTTTGACGTTTCCGTGACATTTACATTGTTTTTTTTAATCTGTGGTTTTTTTTGTACAATTATTTAGTTGGTTTGCGGTAGTCAAGTTGGGTTTACATGACAATAATTTTTCATAGCAACTGTAACTAGGTATCTACAGTTTCAACTGGGAATAATAAATAATGAATCCTCTTAATTTAAATCCTGTCATAATGGTACAAAATGACGCAGTTCTCTTCCTTTACGTTCGTGCCTATCTATGTTTCCACTGTTTGGGTTATTTATGTTGCAACATCTTTGCGTTGTAGTTGAATTTAAACAGTTCCGATTGGGGGGCAATTTTTGAACTGACTTTTTGAAAAAATAGCCGATACTCACTGATTTTTTAAAGGAAATCGGTAATTTTTTGAAAGGAGACCAGCAGCTTCTTATACAACCGTTGGCCTGAGATAAACTATTGGATCAGAATAAGGAAAGAAGGAAGGAAGGAGTAGGAAGAGACAGCGGTAGCTCACTTACTGGACAAGACAAGTGGAAAAGTATCTCTAACCGGGTATAAGTGAATAAAGAAGATGCAGATAAATTCTAATTTATCAGATTGAAAAAGAAAACGTTGAAAATATGAAATACTTGAATTATTTTAATACTTGACACTGGATTCACAAAACGTGCGAAGCCAAAACTTACAAAAATGGTAACGATAGGTAACGTCAAAATCGTTTGCTGTTGGAAATTTTGACCGAAATGATAGAAAGTATTGAGCATACCATTAAGTTTCTTCTAAATCTAATTTAATAGACGTAGCCAACAAATAAAATAAGCAATGAAGATAAAAAAAGATAAAAAATATTATTTGGTTGTAATGAAAACGCTTTACTCAGGCCAAAATCAGGACGTCTCCTTATCACCCGATGAGCTTAACACGTTCAGTGCTGAGAACACAACTGTTGTGTTTTTCATAAGTTGCCGCGAGCGCGGGAAAACACAACTGTTGTGTTTGTTGTATGGAAAAACACTATGGAGCGTGCAGAGCCGCACCCGTGGCTAGACAAGCAAATCGGTTCAGCAGTCAAAGTGTTAAACTATTGGTGGGACAAAGCTGATGAGGTGAAAGAGAACAAACCTCTCGTAGCGGGGAGGTGCATCATCTATCCATGACCCGCCCCCGCTCTAGCACTGAGATCCGACCGCTATCTTACCAGATTCCTTATCAATGCAGTGAGGAAATGATAAGCGCGATTCAACATTTCGTAGATATAGGGTTTAATCACTTATCTTACTGGCTGCATCCTGTGGGTAGATATACGTCCTACCTGCGTGATTGTAGGTATGCCCCTCTTTCCCAGTGGGTACACTGAGCCAGTTCCCAGGGTCCCACGATCCATGGACCCTCAAACTCCAGCCAGATCACTGTTTCATTCACTACTGACTGATAGAAATAGCTAAAAGTGTTCGCGCTCGCCGCCTTTCCGCTGTTGTATTAATACTGTCTTGACCATTAGGTATAGCTTTCCTACTTCTTTTGCGTGTTAATAACATAGTCCTCTATCATATTTTGTCATTATAGTCCTAGAGGGCCCATTATTCTAAAAAGTCCAGGGCCCCCAATTCGTTAAAGACGGCTCTTATTGAGGGTAGAGTGTAACTAATAATTGTGAAAATAATAAAAAAAACATGGTAAAGTATTTCGGGTATTAAAATAAGTTTTAGAATAAATAGAGTACAAAAAAAAGGTAGAGTAAACCCAGCTCTATACCTTTTGAGATGATCATGCAAACGTGAATCTAAATCAATTTTACTGCCATCTATGAAATTAGATCAGTAATAATATAACAATACTACTCCATACTAGATGGCGGTACAAGTGGATTTATTGTAGTTCAGCTACTCGCCGATAGATGCCACTATACTAAAATATCATGAAAAGGCTTTCATTACTTTTCAGAAAAATAAAAATTATACTAAATATAATTCATTTGTAATAATTATGAATTTGTATTCCAACAATAATAAAATTCACCTAACGTTCAATACGTGGAAAAACATTGAAAATATTGATCAAATTCCAAATAAATCTTTACCCATAGATATTAAATAATATTTTAATATGCCTTGCAAAAATCGTATCTCTACTTTTATAATATATACTTTTTAATCACAGCATTTAAGACGTAAAGACAAACATTAAATAATAAATCAAGGTAGGGTAGAGGAGCCTTCCCAATTTGACATTATAAAATTTGCATGCCATTGCAAAGTTAGTGAATCACAGGTAATTTCCGGAAATAATAAGTACATTGAAAAAAGACTTACTGCATATTTCACAGCAATGCAGACACACGCAGGTCAGCGCATACACCGTCACCAAAACAAAAAACGGCAAAAACAACACCGTGTACTCCATTTTCAATCAATTCTGTACACTTTTTATTGCCAGGAACTGGCAAGAGATGGTAGAACCAAAATACCTAATACACAATATTATCAAAAATTCAATAGATACGGTATCACACGGACAGACTAATTACTTGATTATCCGTGTCGCAGTCAAAGCGACCGGGCTATTCGTAAAACAACTATACGATATTTATATACGTTTATTGTTCTGTTGAACGCGAACATTGTTAGGTCTTAAGAAAACACAGTTTAGAATCTAATTTAAGTTTAGATTAGTTCAGTTTTTGAAAAGTTTTTATTAACTTTTTCAAAATGTAGCAAATTTCAATTATGGAAGGTTGGGATTAAAAGGAGATCAAATAGGCATTACATTTAACATATTGCAAATTGATTCCGTATAAATTCTAGTAAAGCATTAATTTTTTGTTTTATAAAAATATTCAATCTCGGCAGAATAAATCGTTTTACATAAGTTTAGTTCTACAACATTAGCTACGACATATTCCTTTGAAGGAAGTTAAACCTAATCTTTATTGAAGACGTGATAGTTTGTAATAACATAATACGATATTAGTAAACGTGCATCGTGGATTTATAGTATTCATTTCGCACACAAAAAATACGAAAAATCAAGTATCTACTCTAATATAGACTTTACTAAATATTACAACATAATCAGGCGGATGACACATGTTAACACGTTCATTGCTGAAAACACAACTGTTGTGTTTTTATGACTTGCCGCGAGGACGGGAAACCACAACTGTTGTGTTAGCCGTACGGGAAAACGATGATGTGTGCAGATCCGTAACTTTGGCTAGACGAGAAAATCGGCTCAGCAGTCAGTGTTACAATATGCGCCGGCCTCTGAGCTGTAAATTGACGATAAGCTGACTGCAAAGCGTAAGGTGCGAGTTCAGATAATTATTATAACATACTATATTACTATATGTGTATGTGTTATTATTTCGGAGGTAGGTATGTTATCCACCAATCCGGACTGGGCCCCCGTGGTGGATTATGGCCTTACCCTCCTCACGAAAGTGAGGAGAGACCCGTGCCCAGCAGTGGGACGTTATGGGTTGATGGTGGTGATGATGATGATGTGTTATTTGTATGTATGTGTGTATGGGCACGCACCAATGTGCTTATGTAAAAACATAATGTACGTAATTATCACTGGCTTTTCAGTGAAGGAAAACATCGTGAATAATCCCACACCTGAGAATTATTTCGGAGGTAGGTATGTAATCCATCAATCTGGAGCTGGCCCCCGTGGCCTAACCCCCCTCACGAAAGTGAGAGGAGACCCGGTGGGAGGATATGGGTTGTTGATGGTGTATGTGATTGTGTAACGTTATTAAAAAAAATACTCACTAAATACTCTGAAGACATATCTCCCGATAATAATATCGCACATTTGTAAATAAGCGAACACCAGAATCAGTACGACCACCGCGAAAAACAGAAACACTATTTCCTTTTCGTTGAACATTTTTCACAATTTCAATCACAATTGTGAGCTCACTAACACAGCAGAAAGTTTCGCCAATTACTTACAGCTATTGTATTTATTTATTATTGTTTATAATAATGACAGCGTGCAGTAGTGTAGCATGCTGAACAAGAAGCCACTTCAAGACATGAGTTGAGACAGCCTACTTCAAGACCAGATAAATTTTACACAGTGTCAAAACCGTAGGTAACTCTTTATTTTATACCACAATAAAATGCATTTTAAATATTATTATTATGTTATTTTTTTATTCTTTGATTTAGATATAATGTTTTGTTTTAATTTATTTAGATCCTACTAATATTATAAATGCGAAAGTTTGTGAGAATGGATGGATGGATGTTTGTTCCTCTTTCACGCAAAAACTACTGAACGGATTCGAATGAAATTTGGAGCACAGATAGCTTATAACCAGGATTAAGTAATAGGGTACTTTTTATCCCGATAGTATGTTCCCGTGGGACAAAACGAGAACTACGCGGGTGAAACGGCGGGGTGTAGCTAGTTTTTTAATATAACGGATCGTAAGGAGGTAGTTTAACTTTGAATCCTAGGGGAAGGGCATAGGATGCTTTTAATCGCGATAAGCAGTAGTTTGCGCGGAGTAACGAAATTCTATAAAAAATTACATAAAATATTATAAAAAATAGTAATTATTATAGGCCGATATGAGGTGATGGTTATGATGATTTTGTTATTATTATAGCAAATGGAATGAAAATGAGCGGTCTTATTGCTAAAATAAATCTCTTGCTCACAACACAGGTACATTAGCCATTTATGTAGATTTAGTTGTTTTATTTTGACTATCCCTGCGACAATATCCTAGTGCTGGTATCTGAAGTTTTTTTTTAATGTATTCTCCATCTAGTTACGTATTACATGTTCAACATTTTCAGATTAGGCGGGTGTTTTCTAATTAGTTCGTATTTAATTAACCATTATTGTTTTTTGAGCTTAGTTATAAAAAATAAAAATAAACTTCCAGGTATTTATAGCAAATTTTTATGTAAAATGATTTAAATATAATTTTCAGGAAAATAATATATGTTTTTTTTCAGAAACACTGTGTTAATATAACTGCAGTTGGAAAACTTCGGACACACAAATCTTTCTGCTACTGTAATCTTCCTTCACATCATCAAACAATTGTGCACCACATCGCCAAGATCATAAAGAACATTTTCCATAAAACCCCTTGTGGAACAGTTTAAGATAATCTGATAAGCCATCACGTTTTGTGACGAAAACAACCAAAATCGCCAGGCCTCTCTCGGTGCAGGTTTCTTTGAAAAATTTAAAAGGATTTTCTTAGTTGTGGGAGATGATAGAGGTCTTAATAGTTTGGTTATGGATAGTGTAGTGTAGTGTAGAGAAATTGCAAGGTCGATTGCGTAAGAGAGAAATATTTTCCACTAGCTGCCCGCGCGGTTTCACCTGCGTCTAAGTATGATAGCACAAGAACCGTTTATATTTACGAGATATAAAGTATCCTGTAGTATGTGCCAAATTTCATCAAAATCTGTTCAGCAGTTTTGGCGCGAAGCCCTCTTCATATATTTATGTTATTTCATCAATAATAGTCAAGACAAATTAGATAATAAAAAACAAAACCAAGAACATTATAATTATGTTCGATTCTCCATCAAAATTCGGACGGATTTTTAATTTCAAAAATAGAGGAATTCTCAACTCGGTTTGTTTAAAAAATATTTGCTTGTTCGTTCTAAATGGAAAACCATCTGTCATTTTAGACAAACAAAAACAAGCGCTTGCTTCATGTTGACTTGAGTGATTCACGCTCGTTTGTTTGCTACCGGTTTTGCAAGCCTTCTTTAATTACTTCGCATAATTTGAGCGGTCTCTTTAAATATGAACCAGGTTTGAGCTAATTATAGAATGGCCTCTTATTCCGATTTAAAGGGCACGCCAGCAAAATTACTGGCATAATAATACGAACAGTACTTGTAACTAGAGAAAGATTACAATGCATTCATTAATTTTCGTTAATTATGATTTTTAATCTGGGGTCTCTTAATTTAATTTTACAATACGCTAATTATTTATTGACACCACAATGACAAGTCACAATATTTACAAAACAATATAAAAAATATGGTACAATAGGCGGGAAGGGTTTATAGCTTAGAGCAATTTCGGTTTTTTTTTTCATTTTGCATATAGAATTTTTTTAAGTTAAGTAGTTTATGTTAATTTTTTTTAGCCTGTGTCAGACAGACATCCAGCTACATTCTACTCTACAACATTGAATATCAAAATTGTACATAAACACGTCAGTGATAAGTCTTAATTGTATTAAGTCAATGACAGATATGAATTAACCCAAAACGCGTCGCATTATAACTATGAAATCTTTTATTTTCTTTTGTTTTAACAGAAGACCAAAAACTAAGCAAACTCAAACTCAAACTCAAATCATTTATTGTAAATAGGCAAAATATTTCACTTTTACACGTCAAAATAAAATAATATCTTATACTAAAGTATAGAAATACAAAAAAATAAGTCAAATTTTATGATCTACGAAACTAATGATTATTATCTAATTATGGTTTGAGTTAGAAAAAGGACATTTCCCTTTCAAGTGGTGACTCATGCCTGAATCTCGCACAGGAATAGGAAACTCCATTAACTCTACCAGTGCTTCGGAAATACGCCCGTTAGAGAAGATAGCACCAAGAAACTCTACGGCGATGTCATTTTTTAAATTTTAGTCATTCTTTTTTTTTTTAAAGCCATAATATACAATATAAAAATAAATTATTCTATTGACAATATTATGATATACCATCATTACCAAACTATTAAATTACATTATTGAAATTGTATAAATTACGTTAAGCTTCATAAACATCCTCATCTAGTACAAGATGGTGCCAGTAACATTCTAAGTCTATTTCAATGAGTTCTTAACACTTATTATATAAATACTAATCCACCTTCCAGCAGTCAGGTAACAGATGAAGTCGCGAGCCTTCTCCAATGATAAAAATAGGCGCACTTAAAATTCATTGCATTATCAATTTAATCGATGTTGTCGACACCTTGTCGTGATGGAAGTAATTGGCGGCGTTCTTATTCAGGATTTTTATTAACATACAAAATTCATACACACAAAAAAATGGGTGTGTGGAAATAATGCCTTCTTATTTGTCTCTCATTCCGACCCGTCAATGTTCTAAGTCGAGGCCTTGTCGAGCCATAATGAAAGTAGAAAAACACTTTCATCAAATACTCTTTTGATTATGGTTAAAGTCTGTGCTCAAACTGAGAATTGAGAAGAGATGTCCATACAAAACCTACTCTATAATGACCTCTACTCCCAAACTTAGTCTTATTTCAAACTTCTTTAACAAAAAAAAACGTATTATGTACCTACTCGTGCAATTTAAAAGTTAAGAAAATATATTTAATTAACCTATTATAAATATATTATAAATATAATTATTTAATAGTAACCTTGCACGTATAGAATCATATTTTTTTTGTTCCATATTTTGTAAGGGTTTTTCTTAAACAATTTTGCGAACAAGTTAATAAAATAATCGTAGAACTGGTAGAATTTGTCTAGCCGTGTAAACCGGGGCGGATCGCTAGTCATTAATATAGATATCTAGAATAATCCTGCGGCCTATCTTCGGACTCATCTTAATATAATTAACACTTGTGTCACCTGCGGCCGGCGGCCAATTTGTACACTCTCGCCGGCTGCGGCAGCGCAGCGGCGTGGCGTGGCGCGGCGCGGCGCGGCGCGGCGCGGGCGGAGCTCGGAACCAAACATTGCGTTTTGCATTTGCGGAACAACTCTCGTTGTCGACGATGCATTCATTTCTTTTCAATTACGACTTCAATATAATTTCTGGAACCATATATTTTATTAGAGGATTAATGTTTTTTTATTGATACACTTAAATAACAACTATTAAATAGAAAACGAACTAAAACTAAAACAAAGAGGGTGTCCATGAGGGTGAGGTTGCCTGGCGCCAAGAACACTGGCTGCATTTCCACGTTGAATAGCAATAGCTATTCTCTGTGAGAGAATTATTCATCTGTATTTCTATACCATATTTTGAATTTACTTAAAACTGATATTTTCATGGTGGTGTATTTTTCCATACAATAGAATTTTCAATCCTCTCTACTAATAAAATTAATTTAAAAGTTAGATGTTTGTTTCTTTTACCTCATTCGACAAACCAACAGAGATAAGGTCTCGTCAACCAGGCAAGACTTTTTAAAATATTTTTTATGAAAATTTTAATTAAATTTTTTTTTTTTTTAAGATAGTGGTTTTTTAGTTGAAGTTTTACTTCTACTATGTGTCCCAGCACATTTTTAGTTTTTTTTTTTTATAAATTACTCTACTTCCCTGCCGCTGAAAATCTTGAATGAACATTTGTTAACATAGATTGTGCATAGGGTCTAATGTACCAGCATTCACCGGAGCACCCTAGTTCGTGTGGAAGCCCCGGAGGGCATCGGATCTTGTTGGAGCAACTTCCACCACAATGCAGTTGACTGACGTTAATGATGAGTCGCTTTCAATGAATATATCATCAGTTAGCCATACCGGTCTGTTACATGCTCTTTTTATAAAAGTTTGCGAGCAGATGAGCTTTTTAGTTATCTGATGGCAAGCGCTACGTATATCTATAAAAGATTTTTTACTGCAAAACCTTGTGCGGTGCTATACTGCGCTTGGTAAACAGGCTTTATATTTAATTTGGACAGTAAAAATTACCAATAAGATGTTTACTTTGAAATATCGGCCCAATGCTGAGCACGGGTCTCCCCTCACTTTCCTGAAAAGGATTAGGCCATGATCCACCACGAGGGCCCGGTCCGAATTGGTGGAAAACATACCTAACTCCGAAATAATTATCGGATAGCTATTTGGGTTTCCAAATATTGTAAATACAATTCTTTATTGAACACCATAAAGCTTAAATAAACACAATTCAATATACATTTAACAAGTATAGTACAATGGGCGACCTTATCGCTAAAAGCAATTTCTTTCAAACAGAACTTAATTCCGGACAGGAATTAAGTCTTAGATGTCTTAAGTCTAATTTTTTTTTTATTTGGCCGTGTAACGAGGCGAAAAAGTCATTCACCTGAAGGTAAGCGCTACGTCTATCCATAACAGTTACAGTGCCACCCAGAACCCTGCATTGCATAATCATGCGCGGCACTGCAGTTCACTCGTCACTATGAGACATTGGCTCTTAAGTGCCATATGTGCAGTAATTTCGCAGGAAACAGTGCCCTTCAAACCGGAACACAGTAAAGTAATCCTTACTTATATTATAAATGCGAAAGTAACTCTGTCTGTCTGTTGCTCTTTCACGCCTAAACTACTGAACCGATTGAAATGAAATTTGGTACAGAGATAGTCTAGAGCTTAGGGAAGGACATAGGGTAATTTATAATGCGATAAAAGCAATGTAAGGGTTTGAAATAGGAGATGAAAGTTTGTATGGAAGTTTCGTCTGTTTTAAAGATAGAAGCTTCAAATTTATTTTCTAGACTTTTGCTCGTATATAAATAAATATGACATTCTACGTGGGAACTACGCGGGTGAAACCGCGGGGCGCAGCTAGTATAATTATAAATCAATATTAAAATAGCACCATCACATTATCACAAAACAATAGGAGATAACTTTAGGATGTCGTTGGAAGGAGCCAAGGTCCTCAACAAGGAGGAACTGATGGAGGAAGAGGATTATCGACCAGTTTGTAATGGCGCCGGCCTTCTCATTCCACTATAGACATACATTACCATACATTCACCGATGCCATACATAATATAGCACCACGAAGTCAGATTAAAAACGAATTAATCTTGTTTAACTCCTACGCGGTCTTAAATCTTTAGAGAAGCGATAATTACGACTTTTGACCAACCTATCTTCAAGTTTAAAGTTATTTATAGATAGTAACATGGCTATTTATGAATCAAATGCCATTTATCTTCTTATTTAACAAAACTCTTTACTTATACTTTATTTTAGGTAAGCAAAAATACAAACGGTGAAGGAAAACATCATGAGGAAACCCACATACCTACCCGAGAATTGTTTCGTAGGTAGTTATGTTATCCACCAATCCGGACTGGGCCCCCGTGGTGGATTATGGCCTAACCCTCCCCACGAAAGTGAGGAGAGACCCGTGCCCAGCAGTGGGACGTTATGGGTTGATGATGAAGCAAAAATAATGCACTTTTACAAGTCAAACACTTACTTTACTTGCTTTTGTAAGTCTCGTTTACGTCGAGAAATATCCTGGTTTTTTTTTTTTTGCCCGGGCGAAATGACCTTATGCATACCTCGACCTCGGGGGGGGCCGGATGGTTATGTGGGGCTCCCCCGCCAGCGCGCATCTACTGACGCGCCTGACTGGGTGTACCCACTAAAAAAAACCCCGGGGTGTTCTCCTCTCCACATGTTGGGGTGGTCACGGGCTCGCGATTGCGCTTCCGCGACCACCCCTGCGGACGTCCGGGCGACTGCCGCGGACACGCCTCTAGGGGCACTCGACCTCGCCTAGGTTGGATGCGCTCTGGAGAACACTTCAGAGCGCATCTCGCCTCGGGACTATGTGTTGGGGCGTTGGATCCCCCGATCCACGACCCCTAGTCCCGTCGAGAAATATCCTATCCTAACTACGATTATGAATGCGAATGTCAGTTTGTTTGTTTGCTACGCTTTCACGCCTAAACCACTAAACCGATTTTACTAACTCTTTCGCCAATATAAAGCCACATTATCAGCGAGTAGCATAGGTTTTATTTTATCCCCAAATTCCCACAGGAACGGGAACTAAGCAGGTAAAACCACGGGGGGTAAGCAGCGTCTACATAGATATTTATATATATATATATATATATATATCGCGATAAGCTGTAGTCTGCGCGGACGAAGTCGCAGACAAAAGCTAGTAAAATATAAATCAAATATGATTAACTAAAGTAAAGAGTAACTGATCATGGTTTGAGTTTAAAACAGGAAATTTCCCTGTCAAAGGGTAAACACCCTTTGGCAGTCGGATATCACCTGTATGATGAAGAAGAAGAGATACTTGAACAACCCTTACTAAAGGAAAACTAAAACAAGTTGGAAAAAAAATACCCGACATTCAGTCAAATCAAAAATACCCGACATTCAGTCAAATCAAAAATACCCGACATTCAGTCAAATCAAAAATACCCGAAATTCAGTCAGAAACACCACCATTTTATTTCAACTATTGACTGCATTTTCTACGAGTGCGTTTCACGATTCAGTTTTATTCAGTCGGGGTTTTTTAATAGTTTTTTAAGTGAATAGGTAAGTCCGCTCTATCTTCGACCACATAATATGATCATATTATGTGGTCATCCATACATCAATAGAGGCTAGACATAGATACAATCGCAGTCGATGGTAATGTCCCTAGCTAGATGTTAACTAAATTGCACATTGTGTCTGGCTCATTGTAGATGTAGCTGGGGGCTGGACTCAGGAGTTGGCGGTAGGGGCATTTTGTGTAGCATATAATTATGTGAATGACAGAAACCTCTTCAAGCGGCATTAATTGTCAATCAAATGTAGGTGTTTCGCCATACTCGTTAATTAAAAATCTAGTGCAAAAAAAAAATCTAGTGTAAAAGGGGTAAGTTCAATTTATGCAGCGAACACTTGTCCATGCGTAGATCGGCTGTCTAGATAAGCGGTTAATCCTTTCATCATGAAGTTCTAACTGGAACAGCTCATCTCTGTGGATAATAGTCCTTCGCCTTTTTCTTCTTCTACTCTTGTAAGTATTCTCTTTTTATCTACAAAATCAAAACATTAAGAATATTTGATTAGAAATCGGTTTACGCGTCGCAGAACTTAAAGGTTCTAGATCATCCCCTATTACCCCTACCCTTAGTCCAGCCCCGTGTAGAAACATTACTTCGGTGTAGCTTATGGACATAAGATTTATGAATTGGTTTTCATATCTTAACTATTATTGCTAAGAGAAGATTTATCTTGGTTCCATTTTGCTATTATTTTATTGGCAGGAGCATTTAATTCTCGTCACGATCCTGACACAGATCCTGACCCCTTACTAGGATTCCCTGTATCTAAGGAATCAGAAACTACAAGGACCATGGTCCTGCAACCACCCAGACTCAGAATAACTATTTGTGGTACACACAAACCTTTGCCCTGTGCGGGAACCGAACCTGTAACCTCGCGTTTTGTAATGAGCTCATCGCCCACTTGCGTCAAGGAAGCCGATCTTTGGCTTCTATAAAAAGTTGTTTTATAGCAGCAAGGGTGTATGGTTCCCATACCCACGCCATTACAGACATTATCGCGTCTCCTCGAGTAAACGATATATCTGGTAACAATTTGTCGGGAACTCGCGTTAACCATAGATTAAGAGAAAATAGATATAGAGAACCAAGGCGACCGGCATAGCTCAAAGAATTAGCAAAGCTGAACTGGCAGTGGGCCGATCACAACTCTAGAAGAACCGACAACCACTTGGGTAGACGAGTTCTAGAGTGGAGACCGCGTTTAGGCAAACGTAGTGTGGGACGCCGCCGGCAGGTGGAGTAACGACTTGCAGAAAACGGCTGGCAAAGACTAGATGAGGAGAGCCAAATATCGGACTCAGTAGCGTTCATTGGGAAAGGCTTACGTCCAGCAGTGGACGAGTGTAGGCTGAAATCATAAGCAAAGAATCAAATGTCTGTAGATTTCTTGGTGCTGTGCTATCTTCTCTGACGGACATATTTCCAAAGCATTGGTAGAGTTAATGAAAATTCCTTTTTCTGTTCGAGATTCAGCCAAGTATCAGCACTTCAAAGGGTTTCCTCATTCAAACTCCTTCAACTCATCAGTTACTCGATAACTTCATGTATTACATTTTATGTATTTATTCTTCACTTAGTTCATGAGACTTTGTGTTTTACTGATTTGTATTTGCCTATTTACAAAAAATTAAGTGTATTTGAAGGTTTGTTTATATGCGTGCCTTTTTGAGCTAGTGTGCTAAACGATAAAGTTGTCTTGGCAGACAGAAAACTCCGAGGTGTTCCATAAATTTAAATATGTAAACAATTTCAACTTAAAATTTTACTTTATTTAATTAGATTAATAATTACTTTTTGAATAATAATAGATGTCAAACAAAAAATTATTGCAAATATCAGATATAAAGTGGCACGTCGAATTAGTGGTATCTATTGCTTTTGTAGTTCTGTGGTGTAAACTGTTTAGGACGAGGTGCAAATTGCAAGTTGTTTTGCAAAGTGGGTGAGGTGTGGAAGTTACCACTCTTGAGTTAGAGGAGGGTTGGCCTGAACTGGCGTTAGATAATCAATCACTTGATAACGTATGGAGTTTTGCTAGTATTATTCATTACCTATATTCAAGTTATAAACTCCGTTTTACTATGTAAGTTTACAAACACATAATGATTAATATTTCACCAATAAACTATGGAAATTCAAATTTAACACTTTTAAACAAAAGTAAGTAAGTACAAAATTGCACGATCAAGTAAATAATCAACACATTGAGAATGGCTCTTGGCACCCTCGTAGAGTAAATCATATTTACTATTAATAGATATAAATGTACCTAATCTGTTTTTTTTTTTTCGATTTATTTCGTTTAAGATTTCGTGGTTTCGATTTCGACGTCGAGATTTTGTCAAATTTGTATTTTGACATTAATCTGTCCACAAATTAGATCCATTTCTGTCTAGTCAATATCACAAAGAAACACTATTTAAAAGAAAAAATTCGATGTGCGGTTTATCGCTTAACCTCCAGTCAACAACATGGATTATACAAAAAATAACACAACTAAAAGAAATCCAACAAACCCACCACGAAGTTTCGTTCCCACACTCAACCTAAACAGTTCGTCTGCGATTTCAAAATTTTTGAGCAAATTTTTATTTTTCGGACGACGAGGACGCGTAATAGCAAAATGACTCCATGGAGTTGAAGATACTGTAGACTTAGTCGGCGTAATGGTACTTGTAGTAGGCCTGGTAGTACTTTTAGTGGGCGTATCAATACTTGTGGTAGGCGTAACACTATTCTCAGTGGTAAGAGGTGGAACTGTACTGGCAGTAGCGGTAGGTTCATTTTTTCGTCCAAAAATTTTGATTTCTATTCTGCCTTGATCTTCGAAATAGATTCTTAAATAAATGTTAATGTTAGGAATTGATCCGTCGTCGTTGAAGCCACGTCTCGCTGAGGGGGTTGTTAGGTTTCTGTAGGGGTTGTGTCGGGGGTAGTGTTTGGTTATTTCTTTTTCGACTTCGGCGTCGGCGTCGGCGCTCTGCCCTGGGGTTCCCAACATTTCGGTGTCGTAGAAAATGTACGCCTCTTCTGAACGCTTTGATTGAATCTGAAATATAAAGAATATTTTTTTTACTTATATATATATCACGAATATCATAAAAGCGAAAGTTGCCCTCTATTCACGACGCAATCCGGTTCCGGTTCCGGTTCGTGTTGCGTTTTAAAGGGCACTGTTTCCAGCGAAATTACTGGGCATATATTATGAGACTGAGCTGATGTCTCAAGGTGACGAGCGCAGTGCAGTGCCGCGCAGGTTTATGCAATGCAAAGTTCTTGATGGCGCTGTAACTGTTATGGGCAGGCGTAGCGCTTACCACCAGGTGAACGACTTGCTCGTCTCGTCACTCAATCAAATATAAAACAAAACATTTTAATGAATTCTGATGAAATTTACTAGGTACCTATATAAGTCTTGGATTAGAACATAGGGTTAATTTTTATCCTGCGATTCCCGTGGGATAATAACTAACGCGGGTGAAACGGCGGGATGCTCCTAGTCCATAATATAAATTAATTATCAATAGATCTCTTTGTTACAAGGAATATACTTAATAACAGCAAGCAATATTAATGTAGCGTAAGTTGGAATAATTCTAGATGGATTACTGATAATACAGTTTCTTGTCTTTAAGTTCTCAGCACTCCTTTAGAACTTAAAGACAAAAAAAAAAAAAGAAAACTTAGAAATGCTTACTATAGTTCTTGAAGTAATAATCCAAATAAACGTTACCTTTATTTTTACGCACTTAAAGTCCCAGTAGTACAAATCATACAACGATAGCTGAAACAAAACAAAAAATTGTATGTCATTATATATTGTCATTTGTCAAAAATATACTTAAATAAAATTCATATACTACTAAAAGAATAAAATTAAAAATATTGTTTAAATAAACTAAAAAACACGCTTTAATAGCAAGTCGAACTGAAAAGTAGAAAATAATTATTAATATTTTTTTTAGATATATTTTTTTATTAAATATTTATACCTTATAGGTGACGCGGCCCCTGCGCCGGTACGCCGGCGGCGCGCCCCGCGGCGACGGCGCGCGCACGTCCATGTAGTCATTGTACACCAGCTCCTTGGAGGAGCCGCACGCCTCTCCCACCACGGACATCTTGTCTGCAAGATACACCATACACTAGGAACTATTCGCAATACAGACGTGGACTGTGGTACCTATAGTATCCACCTATACCTGGGGGGTCACCACGTACTTATTCTTATTCCATGCAGTTCAGTTTCAGACCTTAAACTGAACGGCCTCGATTGGCACCACACACTTATAAATGACAAACGTGACGTGGCGTCACTCAAAATAGACTTCGGAGAATGAGAGAGAAAGAGAATGAGATGGAGCTATATAAACTCCCATAACCACAAACAAATTGTTCCGATCTCTTTGGGTAAATGTATCTGGTCGACTTATGAACGCTGAGCGATATTGGTGGTGACAGTTAGCAGAGCAGTTCAGTTTAAAGTCTTAAACTCGATGGATTTAACTGTTCGTGGTGAGGCCCCAGTACCTACCCTTAGTTTACTAGCGTATAGCAATATTATACTGACTGAAATTACCATATAAGACCTTTGTACACAGTTATTACAATTATATTCTATTCTATGTTGTTTTGTTTATATTTGTTCCAGTGTGTATGTTTCCTTTGTTTTGACTTATGTGGTGTTTCATTAAAACTATCTGTCTATCTAGAGATATCTAATAAGTTGACATCATCAACCCATATCGTCCCACAGCTGAGCACAGGTCTCCTCTCACTTTCGTGAGGAGGGTTAGGCCATAATTCAACACGGGGGCCCGGTTCGGATTAGTGGATAACATACATACCTCCGAAAGAATTCTCGGGTAGGTATGAGGGTTTCCAAGGGATGTTTTCCTTCACCGAAAAGCGAATAATAATTAAGTAAGTTGACGTAAATTAAAAAATCATAAAAACCTCATATAAAAATATTTACAAATTTACGAATAATTCAATTCATAGACCGAGATCATGAAAGAGATATGATTATAATAAAGAGACAAGAGTTGAAAGAGTTTAATATAAAAGTACCTATGCCCAGCAGTGAGATAAATAGAATCACGCAGAGTGAAGCCCCAGACCACCCCTAGTAATGCATAATATCATACTGTTCCGTATAACAATTTCAGTCCTGTTGACCCGCTCGATGGTAAGCGGTTCCGGCGGCGAGTAGTAGTGCGAGAACTCGTGCTTGTCCTCGGAGGCGGGGGCGGAGCCCGAGCGGGCCACCTCGTGCAAAGGGATGTCTTCGATGACTGCAGGGTGCTTCCGCCGACCTACAAGTCGTATGGTTTTATTAACGATCCAAAAAACCTTGTATCCTAAAAATTTGTGGCACTCTGAGAGATTAGTTCTTACGTATCACACGTTCACTGCTGAAAACACAACTGTGGTATTTTTATAATTTGCCGTGAGTACGGGAAAACACACATTTTGTGTTAGCGTAGCTGACGTGCCGGCTCTGTGGCGAAACACAGACGCGTGTGTTTAACGCGGCGCTACTACAGTGCGGCTCACACAGACGTCACGCCATTGCTGGAAAACACACACGGTCCGTACCGGTGCCTAAATGTAAAAACCGGTTCAGCAGTCAACGTGTTAAACATATGCGCCAAATTTAATAGCAACCGTGGAAAACGCTGTGATCGCAGTTCTCATCTCTCCAACTTTTGATTTGCTAGCACAGCGTTTTGCGAGTGTAAAATGTAAAGTTTGAATGTACCTTGGCCGTGCTTCCTGTAACCATAGTCGTCGATCTCCTGCAGGTTGGAGGCGGACTCGATCCAAGGGTAGTAGTACAGAAGGTCGATGAACCGCGCCGGCGCCGCGCACCCCGGGCCTCGCAGCCCTAGCCCTATCTGGAACGGTCATATCCTTCACAAAGCTTTTATAATTATTTTTTTACGGTCTCCGTCACGTAGTAGGTGCTGAGCTGACTGCGAACTGTGAGGTTGCGGGTTCAATTCCATCACTGGGCAAAGATTCCTGTGAGCCACAAGTACTTGTTCTAAGGCTGGGCGAAGTTACTGGGCATATGAGACTTTAGAGCCGATGTCTCTGGGTGACGAGCGCAGGGCAGTGCCGCGCAGGATTATGCAATGCAGTGTTTTGGGTGGTGCTGTGACTGTTATGGGCAGGCGAAGCGCTTGCCATCAGGTGAACGTCTTGCTCGTCTCTTCACTCAGTCAAATAAAAAAAAAAGGCTGGGTGTTTGTAGGAGCATGGTCCTCGTAGTTCCTGACTCCCAAGATACAGGGAATCCTGGTAAAGGGTCAGGTTTCATGTATGTAATTGTGATGGGTTATTTATTTGCAGTGACGATAGCCTAGTGCAGGAACTTACAAGAGTCCAATACCCTGAAGAGTTGGAGACCAGCGCCATGCCGGTGTCCCAGACGCAGTTCTCAGTGTTATTCGGTGCGAACCCGCACTGGTAGTGCGTAGGGGTGATCATCCCTTCTGTTAGCTACAATTTTACGTAAAAAGAATGAAAATGTGTTTGAATAATTTTTGGATTTCCTATAAGACGGCGCAATTTTTTTAACAATCATTTAATCATAACACAATATTTATATCACAAAAAGGACCGATTTAAAGAAAAATAATAATTAAAAAAAATTTTTTTTTTTAATGTAAATCGAGATCGTAAATTATTTGGAAATAGCCCTACTGGCTCCTACTCACCCCAGCGCGTTTATAGAACTCACTGCACAAACTCTGATTCACATACTGCATTTTGTACAAATATTTCTCCAAAAACGCGTGCTCTGTAAAATAATACAAATAAGTTAAAATACAAAGTACAATACAATTCAAATTTCAATAGTTTTTTGTTGTTGTATAAGGTAGTGCCAGCCTCTGGGGTCAGAGTCGCTGGTGTCAGGGGCCTTAAATTGAACTGCCCTGCTAACTCTCACCACCAATATCGCTCAGCGTTCATAAGTCCACCAGACACATTTATCCAAAGAGATCGGAACAATTTGTTTGCATTTATGGGAGTTTATATAGCTCCATCTCATTCTCTTTAGTCTATTTTCGAGTGACGTCACGTCACGTTTGTCATTTACGAGTGTGTGGTGCCAATCTAGGTCGTTCAGTTTAAGGTCTGAAACTGAACTGCATGGAACAAGAATAAGAACGTGGTTACCCCCCAGATTATTACTTAGCTATTCTAGACGTAAATAACGACTACCGCACGACATTTCGATTAAAAATTGAAGGTGGGAAAGTTTTTTACCGTCTGTAAACCCTACTGCGTACAGAAGATTCGAAGTGTTGTAGGAGTATGAAGACCAGCATATTGGTTTCATCGGGTCTGTAAACAAATTATATAGATACAAAACAGTAAGATTACTTAGTCATAAACAAGCTTTGCACGCGTCTTCGTATCGCTGAAGCCAACCCTAAAGGCAACTTTGACTTCGACGTTGAAAATCGTTCTTACAACCTTCGTTCACAAAGATCATCATCATCATCAACCCATAACGTCCCACTGCTGGGCACGGGTATCTCCTCACTTTCATGAGGAGGGTAAGGCCATAATCCACCACGTGGGCCCAGTCCGGATTGGTGGATAACATACCTACCTCCGAAATAATTCTCGGGTGGATATGTGGGTTTCCTCTCGATGTTTTTCCTTCACCGAAAAGCGAGAGATAATTACGTACATATGTTTTACAGAAACACATTGGTACGTGCCTGCACTGGGATTTGAACTCACGACCTTCTGATTGGAAGGCGGACGTTCTCCCACTAGGCTACCACCGCTTCACAAAGATAGCTTAAGTTTAATTTAGATATTACAACGATGAGCTCACAGAACCGCTGCTCCCCCAGGTGGAGCTCGATCAGAGCGATGGTGTTCAAGGTCTCGTACTGGTACTCCGGGTGCGTCATGTAGTCCCCCACCTGGCAGTACCACGGCTTCTCATCGCGCGGTATGAACATGGCCTTGCTGTCGTGTCTGGAATTACAGCGAAATCTTTACGAAAGCTTTTAAATTACAGCGAAAGCCAAACTTCTTTACGCACGCTTGACTTGCGGAGTCAGCTGGTGAATGCGAAAATGTGATCGGGCGCGGCGAACGGAATTTGAAAGGGAGATATAAGTTAGTCAAGATAGAAAGACAGAGAGAGTTAGGTTTCATATATCTTTTTATATATATATACTAGATGTGCCCTGGCACGCTTCGCTGTGGCACATTCGCACATTCGCTGATATGTCACTGATGAAAAAAATAGATAAAACAATCCTTGATGCGGATTATATATCATGCTAAAATTTCAGCTTGATCACTTTTTGAGTTTTTGAAGCCAACATAACATTTTTATAGTGTTTTTTTTTTTGTATAATTTTGTAATTGAAATTTACTTCCACTATGTGTCCTAGCACACATTTAGTGTTTTTTTCAAGTGAAGACTTCTATAGCCGCGTCACCGATGATCTCGATAAAATATGCTCGTGACGTATTGGGCTTGCGACGGACTGGCGCGATGGCGATACAAAGTACTAAGCGGCCTACGAACATGTATACGCATATTATACACACGTTTATATAGGATATAATCGACTGCAACATAATAGTATGCGTGTTTGATTTCTTGGATCGATAAAATCTTGTGAATTCGCGTTACGACATGCTGTAATAGCAGTAAGTTTTATTTTTGACTCAGTACCAAGACGTGCAAGTCGTTCATCTGATGGTAAGCGCTACGGCTGCCCATAACAGCTACAGTGCCACTCAGAACTTAGGGAGCACTGCACTACGCTCGTCACCCTGAGACATCGGCTCTAAAGTCTCATACGCCCGGTAATTTCGCTGGAAACAGTGCCCTTCAAACCGATTGATTGTGTGATTGCTAGAAATAAATATTGATGAAGGGAATGTGACCCACGAGTCATGACTCACGAAACATAACTCGCGACTCATAATCTAGCCCTAGGCCTTGGGAGATGGAGACGAGCAATTATTACTGGAAAACTCGTTTCGGTATCCTGGAGACGTCATCAGCGTTGGCGATGGCATATCCTTCCTTGACCAGCACGATCCCCGTTAGTGCTATCTTCAGCGATGTTTCTTCGTCTGGAAAAAAAAGGAAAAGTTTCTAACAAATGGCAGACAAATATTTGGCGGACAATTGAACAGAAAAAATGTAGTGGAGTGGAGTGGACTGGAGTGGAATGGAGTGGAGTAAAGTGAAACGAAGTGACGTGAAGTAGAGTGGAGAGAAGTTGATGCCAAACAATGAGAAATTAAGCAGGTCTAGTGAGAGTTTACGCGCCGCATTATTTTTGTAATTTAAGAATATTTCATAAACGCGCCGCTAGGGGTTCTTATTTTTAGATACTAAGATATGTACAAAAAATATAATCCTCCTTCTGGCGCACTCGGGTAAGAATTTACACTAGGCCTTCTGTATTCGTTCATCCATTCGAAATAGTTTATGGAATTTGAATGAATACGTGAGCAGTAAATTGTGTTTGTCTGTTAAGGATTAAGTAAAAGAGTGCTTACGCAAGTGTACCCGGAGCACGCCAAGCCACGGGAGCGCGCTAGTGTCGCCGACGTTCCCCGCCGACAGGCCGCTCCGCGTGGAGTCGCAAGCTGTGTCGGATTCATACGTCACCCGCCCACCAAGCCCTACAATTTGTTTTATGTTATTGAGTAACGGAACGAGCAGGTTGTTCACTTGATGGTAAGCCTATGGATTCCTTGCATTATAGTAGAATTACAAACAGTGGCAGAAGATGCATGCACCACCACCTGAGTTTATCCCACCGGCTGAGGAACTTCCTGCAGGCTGTGACTTGCCGTGGCCCACGTGGAAGTCTCTTAATAGACTCCGGACCCAAGTGGGCCGCTGCAAGAGCAACCTGACTATATGGGGTTATCTCGCCCCGGACAGGTCACAATGTGACTGTGGCGTTTCTGCGGAAACGATGCAGCATTTGCTGTCGTGCCCTCAGTGCCCTAACACCTGCACCTTAACTGACCTCTATGAGGCTTCTGCCCCCGGCGTGACAGTAGCCAATTACTGGTCCAAAACAATCTAGCCATGGATCATCGACACGACGAAGAAGAAGAGTAGAATTGGACTCCAAAAATCATCGTCGTATGTTCACAACAACAATTTTTACACAGTTATAAAGCCAAAGTCCCACCACAGCATCCGGACAACGAATATCATCATCATCAACCCATATCGGCCCACTGAAGAGCACGGGTTTCCGCTCACTTACTTGAGGAGGTTTAGGCCATAATCCACTACAGGGCTGGGGAGCGAAAAACATATCCCTTTTATTCTCTATACAATTTTTTGTACCGAAGTGGGCGACAAACCTGCAGCACTCTTAAAAAAGATTAAGTAGCAAAATTTTGCAACATTAGATAAAAAAAAATTATCACTAACTATTCAGTAGCAGTAAGACGTAAATCCAAAAAATCACTTTTACAGCCATAGTACATAATTACCATGATTAGTAATTTTATTGGTCACTGTTTTTAAGTGCCACTTAAGTCGTCCAATTACAAGAAACAACTGCAAGCGAGTGTGTAATTGCTTTAATACAGGGTGTTCCAATAGATAGATAGATAAACTCTTTATTGAAACACCACAGAACAAAGAAAACTTAAAAACTAGAACAAAACAAATTTTACAATAAGTGTCACAATGGGCGCTCAGAGCGATCTCTTCCAGGCAACTATGCACGGAGAGGAGTAATTAGGACATCGGACGGTGGCTTTCTTTATATACATAGAATAAAATAAATAAATAAATAGATACATTATATACACAAAATAAACTTAAATACATAGATAAAAAGAAAGAAAAAGAAGAAGAAGTTTATAGATGTGGAAGAAAAGAAAATGGGTAGTAGGGAAACCGAAGACAGATCCAATACTTCCCATTTATTTGTATATGTGACGAGTTTTGTTGTTTTCAGAGTAATTCAATCTTTGTTTTGTTTTTACTACTTGAGTTTGTTCTGAGTCGGCTTGTTTGTGGGACCATGGCCCTCGTAGTTTCTGATTCCCTAGAAACAGGGAGTCCTAGCTAGGGGCAGGCTATATTATGTGATCGTGACGATACTACACGACTAAAACAAAAGATAACCCGCTAGTGTGAAGGTTTATACTAACCCGTTTGACTGAACTCCTGAATTCCCTCCGGATTGCGGGTACAGGTGCGGGAAGCTGATTGCGGGGGTGGAGAGTGTCCATTCTGTATGTACGAGTAGATTATGGTTTTGTAGTTTTTTTTTTCCCTACTCACTTTGTGTTTGTTCCACATTTGTTGGAACATCCTGTACATAAAACAATGTTTGTTTGTTTGTTTGTTTGTAATATACGCATTTGCACGAGAGGCAGGGGAACGTGGAGTTATGTTCTAATTACAATCCACATTATGAAAACTAGGTAGGTATATAAAATAATTTACTAATTATTGATGAGACGAAAGTTTACAAGATACAAAAGATACTAGCAGAACAACAACAAACTTAATTATATAGTGGCACAATAGGCAGGCTTATCGCTAAAAACGATCTCTTCCAGTCAACCTTGCGGTTTCATCCTTAGGTATATCATCTTCCATAATAACTAATAAATAAATTGACATTTATCTAAGATTTATAATTCCACAAAAACAGCGCCCAAAATAACTCAAAATATATATTAAAATCATATTTTCCTTTATACCAGTTAATTATGATATCGTGAATCAACCCTAAAAGCGCTGTCTATTAAATATCGTTAAACGCTCGGGGCGGGTCCAAAAGGACCGAAACACTTGAGCAAATAAAACTTGGTCAAGTTATAATGTGTCGTGCGAATGAAAGGTTCCGTAGCGTTATTGATTGTTATTGAATGAATATCATAAACTGTGTATCCACAGTTGGGCTTACACATGCACAAAATGGACAAGATGAAATGATTTAACAGCATTAATCAGTTGGGTAATGTCGGCATTATGTCGCGACACGGCAGTACAGTTTTTTTTTTTTTAATTTGACTTAGCTGAGTAACGAGATGAGCGAGTCGTTCACCTGAAGGTAAGCGTTGACATAACAGTTACAGTGTCACTGGCAACTTTGACGGTTTTTGTGGGAGAATGAATAACGCGTGTGAAACCGTGGAGCACGGCTAGTAAATTACTTTTATTTTTATTTTAAAGGATTTCATAAATTTATAGAAATATGTGGCTACATTTGTATAGTTTATTTTGTGTATAATATGTATCTATTTATTTATTTTTATCATATGTATCTACGGAAAGCCACCGTCCGATGTCCTAGTTACTCCTCTCCGTGCATGGTTGTCTGGAAGAGATCGCTCTGAGCGATAAGACCGCCCATTGTGACACTAATTGTAAAACTTGTTTTGTTCTAGTTTTTAAGTTTTCTTTGTTCTGTGGTGTTTCAATAAAGAGTTTATCTATCTATCTACATTTGACTAAAATATATTTAAAAGAGTTCCAATCAAGATTTTGTGTGTTGTCCGACGTCATACATAACCCTAAAGTTGAGTAAATAAAAAACGCGATAACTCAGCCCAATGGGCGCATTGTGGACATTGTGGTGTTATTCAAACCCGGCCGCGGAGGAAGTATTATGTGTCACACATAATAGTTACGATGGGACGCCCGACTGGGTCGGTGTCCATTGGGTCACGTCAAAGTTAACGTTACTAAATAACGTTATTTCAAGGATATTGGCCACTTATTATATATTCACAGTATTATTTTTTACTTTAGTAATTAATTTTTGCGGACAATTACTTGAAGAGAATAGTAAGCTTAAATTTTGTAATTTGAATTATTATATTTTTTGCAAGATAAATGTACCCTCCACTGTTTTTGAATGACATTTAAGTAATAAAAAGCACAAAATATCTGATCAATCGGTAATTAAGAAGTCACGTTCCATCTTTTGTACATTTTGTAATACTAAATCGCTTTTACTAACTTCTGTAAGTATTACAAAATACATAAGTGTTTGACAAGACACTCAAACTGACAACAAATAAAACACAAAAACAACAATCTTTCATTTAACAAGCGGTTTGTGTAATAATCATACCCACCCACAATATTGCAAAACAATGTTAACATTTTCATTTTCACGTCAAAATATTTTCATCGAACGTCATCAGCAGTTAGTGGAAACGCACACTACATACAATGGCCCATACAAATAGGGCATCTTAACGAGGACAAGAGGGCGATCCGATTATGTTCTTTTAATGATTATTTCACCCTTCTGGGCCACTTGCCATGGAAATTAACTCTAACTACGTATTTGAAATTTCAAAGATAAATATTTAGAGTTGGTGATCCTATTTCACGACGCTTCTTATGTTGTGGTTTTAGTAGTGCAGTAAACCATATCTTTTTATTAACTATGTAACGAGGCGATCAACTCATTCACCTGATAGTAAGCGCCACGCCTATCCATAACAGCTACAGTGTCACCCAGAACTTTTCATTACTAAATCTTATGCACACTGCACTGCGTTGGTCACTCTGAGACATCGCTTCTTAAGTATCATATACCCAGTAATTTCGCTGGAAACAGTGCCCTTTTAACCGGAACACAGTAATTGCACACTACTGCTTCGCGGATGATAATACTTTCATTGACAGACTCGTTCAGAAGAGGCCTACTACTACGAATACAAATTCTTTGATACTCTATGATAAATTATGAACACAAATATCTAGTTATGAAATTGCTTGCAAAAGTAACTATTAATAAGTCACAATGAATCATTTAAAAAAAATAATTTATGTAAACAGTAAAAAAAAGTAGATAGCAACATTATAAAGCAATATCAAAATGAACATCAAGATTTGAATTACAAAGAAATACACACGCTTTTATTAGCTTGATCTGTAACTATGTAGATTATAAATAATAATAGTAAAAACGTTTAATTTCGCAATCGAACGTTTATTTTCGCTTGAGCCTCTGAAATAAAACACCAATTTTTACAACAAATGTAAAGTATTCAATTCCTCTCCATCAACTCAACTATTCAACATCAACTTTCCTTTTTCTCGGCGTCATCCTTTTTGAACAAAGTGGGCACATTACGGGTCTCCCGCGGCCCGGCCTGCCCGGCCCGGACGGGCGCGGGCGCGGGCGCGGGCGGCCCATAAACATGTCATCGGTGCGATTGCGGCCGCCCGGCCGGCGCAGGGTTAACGCGTTTAGTGCCTATTTTGATTTATTCCTGTTTGATAGGCCGTATTGTGGGTTTTTAATCGATTTTATTAGTTTTTTTTTTTGTTGAGGTTTGGTGTGAAAATTAGTTTGGCTTTTTTTCTTTACTAGTGATAGTCTAGTAGGAGAACGTTCGCCTTCCAAGGATAAGGTCGTGAGTTCTAACCTAATTATCACATCTAACATCGTGAGGAGATCCACTTACCCGAGAATTACTTCGGAGGTATGTGATCCACCAATCCGGACCAAGTTCCCGCGGTAGATTACGGCCTAACTTTCCTCACGAAAGTGAGGGGAGGTCTGTGCTCAGCAGCGGGACGATATGGGTTGATGATCACGATGATGTAGGGTGGGAGGGAGCTACAAAAATATGATGAGCGTGATTATCTCTAACTGGGGAACTTTTGAAAAACTGGTATATATTGGCTGACAGGTGCTATAGCAACTTTTGAGCTAACTAGTATTTGTAATCAGATATAGGTACATATTCGGCGCGATTAGTCCAAATTAATAAAGGATTATATTTTCCACTATTGCAATTGGCCTAAGCGGTGGTAGCCTAGTGGGAGAACGTCCGCCTTCAAATCAGAAGGTCGCGAGTTCAAATCCCAGTGCGGGCACGTACCAATGTGTTTCTGTAAAACATATGTACGTAATTATCACTCGCTTTTCGGTGAAGGAAAACATCGTGAGGAAACCCACATACCTACCCGAGAATTATTTCGGAGGTAGGTATGTTATCCACCAATCCGGACTGGGCCCCCGTGGTGGATTATGGCCTAACCCTCCTCACGATAGTGAGGAGAGACCCGTGCCCAGCAGTAGGACGTTATGGGTTAATGACGATTGCAATTGGACTAAGTACTATGGTTAGTTAAACTACGGATTATACAATCGGCCAAACACTTCGACTCGATGACTTTATATCCTACGCGGGGGAGAAATATGTCACAGCGCCGTCGGCGCAGTCAGTCATACGAAGAAACAACGTAAAGGCACCGCCGCGCCGCCGCTGTGAGCCGGACCACGGGATATAAACAGCCATACACAGATCAACTGAAATAAGATGACAGAAAGGAAATATTTATGAAGGCGCGGAATGAAACTCAAGTCTTTGTAGTCTTTTGAATTTTAACACTCCCACTGCTTAGCCGAGTTGCTTGTCTAGCCACGGGTCCGGCTCTGCGCACGCCATAGTGTTTTCCCATACAACAAACACAACAGTTGTGTTTTCCCGTACTCGCGGCAAGTTATGGAAAACACGACGGTTGGTTTTTCAGCAGTGAACGTGTTAAGGTACCCAGAACTTTCCATTACAGTGACTTGTGCGCCCAAGCGATGTCGCAGCGTCTAAAGTCTCATACGCCCAGTAATTTTGCTAGAAACAGTGCCCTTCAAAATGAAACACAGTAATGTTTTCACACTACTGCTTGCCGGATGAATATCTGGCAAAGGTGTGTTGGTACTTCCGCAGGCAGACTCTCCCAGTCTTAAATGCACTCAGGAATCCAAAAAGTATTGGATGCCTACCATTTTGAAGGAAGGTGAATGAGATAAATGTTTATTTCATGTAATTTCAGAAAGCATTATAGTAGCAACTAAAATATTATCCTAAGACCAATAAGTGAACACAATAGCCTAATTCCTCAAAAAAAATAAAAACATTACCGGTTATATTACATTGTCATAATCGATTTACACAAAGTTAAGCTTGATTCAATCAACCACTGTTCTTTGATTAAACACAATTTGGTATTTCCGTTTTTACACGCTTTATATTTTTGTAGCAAACTAAAAGCGTGAATACTTCGGTAGAATTGCCGCGAAAGATTTGCTCGTAGAGTTGAGCCCTAAACCACTGAGTACATAATTAATATCCGCTAACCGTAATAGCGAACAAATCGGTGATAAGCCTTGATAAATGATGACGCTCACTGCTTATTAATATTAGTATCTCTCAGCCCGCTGTCCAGGATAGAAGGCTAGCTATTCGCGCGGGGACTTATTCGAAAACTTTTTTTTTAAATGGCTGAGAAACGAAAAGACCAAAAAAAAACAATGAAAAACAGCAGTGACCATAATAATATTATTATATGGGTTGATGATGATAATAATTAAAAAATATACATACATTATGGTTATTAAATTTTCCATAGTTGTATTTCTTGTTTCTGTTTAAACAATTATGAAGCCGGTTTGCACCAAATTGAAATTCAACGAACAAATCGGATCATGAATGTCCGTCTAATCCTGAAATTATTTATGAGCGTTGAGCTCAAACGGTCGGTTTCACTTTATTTGCATGTTCGGATACAATGTGTATTGTCGTGAATGGCCGCAGTCTGTGCGGGCATTGTTGGGAGCTGTGTGATTTACAGTGGCTTGCAAAACGCGGGCTTATACGTAGGGTTGTTGTAAGTATGCAGTATCGGACTATGAATATTACAAATAATCGGTCCAGGAAGAATTATACCATTAACATAGCATTCACTTCTCGAAACTACCTTATTTGAGAAGTGAGTCACTATTCCGACGTACCAACATGTAGGTCGCCTCACGCTTGTTATCCGAACCTTTTATTTCGGTTACGGACACGGATATTTAATTTCGGATATCCGATAGTTTCGGTTACGCTACGCACAACAAACCTAGTAGTAACTAGTGCGGAATCTATAGCTTCTATGGAAGTTGCGCAACGAGTGCTTAATTCGTTAATTTAATATGTTACTGGCAGGTTGGATTCATTTCTAATGGTTTGTTGAAATTCTCTGTAGTCTATGAGTTACATGCCGCCGACTCGAAAATAGGACAGTGTGTAAACCGCACTATGGGTAGTGGCCACATAGAAAAAAAATAACTAACGATGTCACCAGGAGATTTGGCGGGAAATCCAAAAAGAGACGTTGATTTGGTACATTTCTTTCTAAAGTTGAAAGAAAAAAAATATCGCCAAGAAGTTTTGGCAGTAAATCGAAATTGTAACGTTGGCGTTTTAGTTTTTTTTTTTATAAATTAAGTGTTGCAAGATTTTTGGAAAAATACTGTATATTGCTTGCTACAATTTTTTTTTTCTTCCTTGCTAAAAGTTCCTTTACTTCTTTATTATTCCAGCTAAATCATTAATTATCTGTAAGAGAGTATATAAGTCACAGCTGTCAACAAGCACACCATAAACACCGTAATTCGTTGATGTAAGCTCAGCGGATAATTTCACAATCACAGCACATAAGTTCGGAGCTCAACGGTTTATCGTCTCGATATTCTGATGATGCATATTGAGTAGAGATAGCAAAGTAGTACAAGTATAGAAGAATTAACTAATTAATAAGCGGTGGTAGCCTAGTGGGAGATCGTCCGCCTTCCAAGGCTCATGAGTTCAAATCCCATTGCGGGCATGTACCAATGTGTTTCTTGTAAAACATATATTATGTAAGTAATTATCACTTGCTATTTCGGTAAAGGAAAATATCGTGTGAAAACCCACATACCTACCCGAGAATTATTTCGAAGGTAGGTATGTATCCACCAATCTGGACCGTGACCCTTTGGTGGGTAATGGTCCAATTCTCTTGGTGAAAGTGAGGGGAGACCCGTACTCAGCATGATTATTATACATAGATCCTTATGCACAATCTATCTATATAATTAAAAATGAATCCCTATTATGTTCCGGTTAAGTATGAACAATAAAAATATATAGAAAAGTTGGCCGGAAAATTGGAAAATTTTGTAAAAACAGAAAATGCTATTTCCTTTATGTGATTTTTGTATGAAGTCGCAGCTTGACATTAGTTTTTACTTTTGTTTTTTCGCGATCTTCCGTTGTTTATTTTCTTATGTGACATGGGCTGTTTTTATCTGGAAAATGCTCAATAAAAACAGCGAGTAAAAGTTTCAAAGGGCAAACTCTAATTTTATTTCCCAACAGTACCTCCAATGTATCTACCTCGTTACTGCAAGAGCATCAATGTCGGCGTGACACTCAAACGTCACAATATTACGTCACCGTTCACGATATCTGTCAGATCTGTAACTCGAGCCCCGTCTATCTCTGTTAATCTTTGAACCGGGACGGTTATCTCTTTTAATCTATGACGGTTGCAGTGTGGATGGAAATCGAAAGTGGTCTCCGAAAAATGAAAAAAGAACGATTTAAAGAAGTATTTCAGTTTATACTTGTTTTTTTTCGGTAGACTTAGATGTTCTTTTGCGAAATTCGGTATTCAAAAATTTTACCTCCCGATTGTCCTCCGAATTTCGGGTAAAGGTGCGGGGAAGCGGATCGCAGGGGGTGGAGAGTGTCCTTTCTACATTTAGCACCATATTATATCTTCTGTACCAGAAATCAAGTTTTTTAGATATCGCAAAAACACCAATTAAGTCCATTAAAATCATTAGCGACTCACAGTCGCTGTTTGTATTTAAACTAATTAAGTATTTTGGCACTTCATTAATGTTCATACAGACCTATAGATCATTGGGGTGTGGTGCGTGAGCGAGCGGTGAGCGGAGCTGGAAGCGGATTCAGACAATTTCGTATACACTACAGTGCAATACAAAATATTAAAGAAAAACAGCGTAACCTATGTATCTGGGATCTGTAAATCGAATTATTTCCAACTGGTATATAATTATTATAGTTACAAATTGGCGTGACGCCATGTCAGCGATATGTTTGTCAGGTCAGGTAAGTATTAAAAAACACTACCACATTTTTAAATATTTGCGAATTATAATTCTACTCGAGACGAAAATACCCCTACAAGATTTTAACAGCTTTTGTCGTGCGATATAATATATAAATACATATTTTAATATATTAACTACAACTTGCAACATTGATCACTAAAATGTTTATCGCACAACGTGTATCAGTTAGTAAGTTCACACACCATAGCTTACAGAACTAGTTTGTCCCCTGGCGTGGCCTGCTCGTTGTCGAATTAGCGGCAAGTCGCGCCTCCGATAAACCCGTCGCGCGCGCTATCTCAGGCAATAAACCCTCTGACGAATCGCTACCGGGACACAATGGGGACACACCTTTTAGGGTACCGTATTTTAAAAAGTAAGCTGTCTTTAAGTTTAGTTTTTTAATGTTTTTATGTGTTTTGACTTTACTGTGACCGTTATGGGCAGGCGTAGGGCTTACCATCAGGTGAACGACTGGCTCGTCTCGTCACTCAGTCAAATAAAAAATAATAAAACGTGTATTGGATAAAATAATTAGATTCAAAAATGTAAGGGAAGAAACATTTATAACTAAGATGAACAAAAAAAAAATTATAGCAAAATAACATTTCCTACCAGCAGCGCGCCGCGGTTTCATTCGCATTAACTATTATCCCACAGGAATATTTGATTTTTATACGATAAAATGTTTTCCAAGGCGTAAAGTATATAACGTATATATCAAATTTCATCCATATCTGTTTCGGCGTGAAGAGGGGACAAACAGACACACTTTCGCATGTGTAATGTTAGTGAAATTAGTGAAATAGTGAATGTCTATTTCTTTTTTTTATCATATTATGGGTCTTTTCGTGTCCACGGTCAATGGAACTTAATCAAAACTTCGAGATTTTATGTCTGAATTATATTTTGATATTTAGTTTGTGCGCGATTTAGAACCGAATTTCGAAGTTTAAAAACTTCTTGAAAATAAAATTTATAGTAGAAGACAATTTAATTGATAGTAATGAATGCTTTCAACAAGCTTTAGCAAAATGTTGAATGTGTATAAATTACGCGAGTAGATTCTAGTTTATTACTTTGTTAATTGTCTTAATTTAAATAATTATTATGCGCTATAAAATTTAAAAGAATAATATAACCTTGGTGTGTCTACTGTCTACCAAAGCGTCTGGAGTCCTATTTACCTACCTGAGCAAAACAATTATTAATTACAACTAATTAGCAATGTTACATTCACTAAATTTTACGTCTGTGGAACTTACTAGCTCATTATAAATATTTAGAATGCCTTGTCTTAAATATTTTAATGAGTAACGTTACATTACATACGTAGAAATACAAAAAATGTCTGGATATGTGATAATTACCTACCTGAGAAAAAAAAAACATTGTTTGAATTGCGATTTTAGCTAATTATTCTGTTTTAAAATTTGAGTTATTTTTCAATTGTATAGCTAGGTGATAATTATTATCGGGTTGGTAATTTTAGTTTTTTAAAATGTCATTATCACTCGATTTTCGGTGAAAGAAAACATTATGAGGAAATCCACAACTACCCGAGAATTATTTCAGAGGTAGGTAGGTGATCCACCAATCCGGATCTGGCCCCCGTTGTGGATTTTAGCCTAACCCTCTTCACGAAAGTGAGGGGAGACCCGTGCCCAGCAGTGGGACGTTATGGGATGATGATGATGATGATGAAAATGTCGAAAGTAATTTTAGAATTCTTATTTTATTTACAAGTTCTCACAATAATTTTTCTAGTTAACCGACTTCAAGTATTTTCTTTTCTTGATAGAATCACCAAACTGGACACGACCGATTTCTCCGCTATTTCATATTTTTTTGGAATTCAAGAATATAATCAGTGGCCAGGGTATCAAGTGGAATGTTAAGATCTAAGTTGATTTATCTGATAGGAGTCACTACTAAGACAACACAAACGTCATCTACACCTTCAATGACTGCATCATCGCAGTCCACTCCACCCGGGACGTTTTCAGAAACTTGGGCTTGTGTCCATAGATCCTCCTGGTTAAAGGCAAAAGGCTACAATATCTATATATATATATATAAATGTTATGTTGGTTTGTGTACGCTTCAAAAACTCAAAAAGTTCTGCACCGATCGAGCTGAAATTTTAGCATGATATATAATCCGCATCAAGGATTGTTTTTATCTATTTTTTTTATCAGTGACATATCAGCGAATGTGCGAATGCGCTACAGCGAAGCGTGCCAGGGCACAGCTAGTTTAAAATAAAACTAAAAGTAGAAGAATATTTTGACATAACATCAATTATATCATGAGTAACGATGTCAGTTTTATGATGGCTTAACGCAAAATTATGGAACACGTAATTATAATTTGATTAATAGTTCGAGTTTAAGATAAATTAATCTACGCTAGATTACGATGTATTTAATTAATTGATTTATGTCATAACATGTCACATTTATGAGTGGAACCGAATCGTGGACGTTATTATTATGATCTCGCATTCAATATTCGAACGGTAGTGATTTCAAAAAAAGCTATGAGTCATGAACAAAATACATTTGAATTATTCATTTATTGAAATAAAATGCCAAATTAGAGCATTAAAATTTTGACCTGTGCTCTATATTATTATATTAATGAGTTTATATTTTTAAAACAAATACAGGGTGGGAAAAATTAACGTTCCCTTGAACCTATCTCTAATGTCAATGTCAAGTGGTAGTTATGGTAAGGCGGTGTCATTGGTAGTTGAACGTGGCCAATTCTACTCCAAGTGACATTTAAATGTATTAGTAAAGTAAAACCTTAGAGAGATTTTTGGAAAAATCTGAGGTGTCGAACCGACGACATACCGACCG
This sequence comes from Campaea margaritaria, assembly GCA_912999815.1. NCBI lineage: Eukaryota > Metazoa > Arthropoda > Insecta > Lepidoptera > Geometridae > Campaea > Campaea margaritaria. Next base: position 8,106,362 of record OU538812.1, read on the forward strand.
ATAATACTTACATCAATAAAAACGGACAAATTTGTTAATTTGTTTAAATTCAGTCTTACTACACTTCAATCTTGGGATTTTATTTATGGTGGTCTTCTTAATGATTTGATAATAAATTATCTCTAGTTTTTAAGATATTTTTCATCCACGTGGCGATAACTTTTTGTCATCCTGTATAATTATTATATTAAGAACAATGAAAAATGACTGAATTTTAAATAGATGACATTTGATTTAAAACTTTAAAACATCCGTAAAAACTTTTTAAGAGATTTGTCATCTATAAATTAATTCTGTATAGCTATCACTTAAATGATATTAATTATTGTATGATAGTAACTTTTGATTCTATTTATTATATTATATTATTATTTATTATATATATTATTATATTATATAACATTAATGTTGTTTTTGTATTAAGCATTATTATTTTCCAGTTTTTTTTTTGCATAAGATATTTTGATGCACGCCTACACCCATCTCTCCTTCACTATGGGTGGGTGACTGGTAGAAAATGCTCTTAGCGTTAAGTCCGCCATTTGTACTAGTTAGTTAATTTGTGCAATAAAGTATTAAATAAATAAAAAAAACGAAAATGTAAATGTGTGATAAATTAAAAATTACTAACATAAACAAATAATTAATGTTACTTTTAGAGGCAGAGGCAATTCTATTTTCGTATATTTTTCCTGTAAGATCTCATCTGGGGAAGTATGCACTGCCATGTTCTATCTTGTAGAGCACTGCTTCAAGTGAAATCACTCAAACTGAGCAAGAAATTTAAGAAAAAAATGGCTTCCTAGGCGGTTTTCCAGAAATTCTCTTTGATAATCCCTGCGGAGGGGATTTTTGGGCTTTTTGTTCAGAAATCCCCTTTACCTGCTGGAAGGGGATTATTGGACAACAAGTCCAGAAATCCCCTAAACCACTTAGTATTAGCATTATGGAACATTAATGTTACTTACTAGTGGGTTTCTTTATGTATGTCATTTTATAATGACATATTATTTTATAAAAATTTATTTGGTAGTTTTTTATGGAATGATTTTTAGAATATACACATCCTAGTAACATTATGAAAACATGAGTTTTTCACATAAAATAAGAATATTGTACGGAACCTCTTCCTTCTATAACCAAAACGAGCTCGCAGAATGGAACAAAGGTATCTGTAACAGTTTTTGTCGTCCGTCGCAGCGACATTAGTTCACGAATTAATTGGGCCGAAGCGAGATAATAGCCGGCGGCAGATGGGCCGATACAGCTCGCGTTACCCGGTTGTCTTTGGCGGGACAAATTGGAGGTGTCAAGTTTTTTGTACGTTTGGAAGGACTGGGATTGGATTTGTCGAATATTTGAGTAATTATGGAATCGCTTGTAGAGTTTGATTTTCTTTTAATGGAATTGAAACCAGAAGTACTTATAATTATATTTACAAGACACAAACGGGTCTTTTTGCACACTTTTTTTTATTAAATATAATAATTTTTTTTAGTGAAAGTTTAAATAGGTACTAACACCACTTCTCTCAAAGGATGGGGCCACTTTTAAATTTTAAGACATTTAGTAATTTGTTCATTTGTTTTAGATTTAGCGGTGGTAACCTAGTGGGAGAACGTCTGCCTCTTAAGAAGAAGGCTGTGAGTTTAAATCCCAGTGCGGGCACATACCTGTGTGTTTCTGTAAAGCATAGTTATATTTAACCTATTATATGTAGCTTTTCGTTGAAGGATAACATCGTGAAGAAACCCACATACCTACCCGATAATTATTTCAGAGGTAGGTATGTTGTCCACCAATCCGGACTGGGCCCCCGTGGTGAATTATGGTCTAATCCTCTTCGCAGAAGTGAGCGGGGAGACCCGTGCTCAGCAGTGGGACGATATGGGTTGATGACGATGTTTAGATTTATTTAATAGATATAACGACGTGCTCGTATCGTTAGCTTAGTAATATATATATATATATATATATATTTATATATTTATATATATATATATATATTTATATATATATATATATATATATATGTAAAAAATACAGAATATGAATTTACTTTAACTATCACACAAACATTACACACATCATTTATCTTACACTGTGCGACAATAACAAATAAGCCCGACGCTCGCCCGCGGCGCCGCCCGCGATGCTCATTACGGTGCCATTACTGTGTCATCTTGTCTGTCCGTCTGTCTGTAACGTGTAGTAATGGCTGCGCTAGTGGGAACAGTACAAATATGGCTGTAATTAAAGATTTGTAAGAGTAAGAAACCTATTTATAAAACCTTAGCTTGTAAAGTCTGTAGTTTGGGTAACGTTGTACCAATTTTACGAGTAACTCTTACCTAAACTAAGAAATATTTTTAAAATTGTTATAATTATGGTAGTTATTGACTTATTTCGTCATAAACGTGTTCCTACATAACCCTGTTACTCGATACCTGACTATATACCTACTTACATAATTTGGCTTTAATAAACCACCATACTACCATAATTACTACCATAGATGCAGATATATGACTCTTTTTTTTTTTCTTATGGTTTGGCTTCGTAAAATTTGTGCACTCATGATGTCAAGCTTTACTACATTTTAAGTTTTTGTTAAACTAATAAAAATTTCAAGACCTCCTCAGCTAGAGAATCCAGAACTACGAGGACCATGGTCTTACAAGCACCCTGACACAGAGCAAATACTTGTGGCCAACACAAATCTTTGCCCTCACCGGGAATCGAACACGCAATCTCACGCTTCGCAGTCGGCTCATCACCCACTACGCCTCGGAAGTCGACATGAATTTTGTATCGTTTGCCCACACCCTTGCAGTTTGAGAAAAAAATACATATTGATCACATCAGATTTTCAATTTCCCTCTCATAACTTATAGGATTTTATAAATATAATCTTTGACGCTTGGGAGAACCACAGACAAGACACTATCAGAATTTTTAAGGACCTTTAAAAGTATATAAGCCAACATAGTCGTATGTCAACATTCCATAGTTAATGTCTATCATTGGAACAGAAAGGCCAGACAAGTCCAAAAGTAGGTTTACGTCGCGTTCGATAGATTAAACATTTGAAACAATTGCCTTAAGTCATAGAAAACATAATATTTACAGAACGGACTCTCTCCACCCCGCACCTCTACCCGCAGTGTGGAGGACAATCGAGAGGCTGTCTGTACAACACGCCTAAATGTATTGACAAACGGTATGTGAAGTATGAACCTTCATACTTGTCTTTTGCTGTCTTGTCACACTTTGTCTTTTGTTTTGGTGATGGTTTAGTATCTTTGAGTCCTTACACATGCATTAAGCTCATGTATAAACGTCATTGAGTGTGAGTTGTCAAACCAGCTTTTGTGTGGAGTGTCCGGGGTGTAGTCGAGTTCCAATAACACTGCTATTGCACTTTCATTGATAGTTATTGAGAAACCGATTGGTTTTATTGGAACTGCTGGATTAGAAATTGGTAGATGTTTTTATTAAGCTTTCGCCGATTGAACTCGTATTTATATGAGATTTAAATGGGTAAAAAGGAAGTTAGTCAAAATAATTTTTCTATTATTTATTCGGTCCGCGAATAGACCTGCTTTTTGAATCATAAATTATTTTATCTTTTTTTTTTACTGTTAGTGTAATTTTTTCGTATAATACTCTGTTTGTGTCAATTTAACGACGGTGTCGGATTTTATTATAGTCTACAAGGATTTTAAATCGATTTCAATGAGACGAGATCGAGACAATCAAATAGATTTGTAGTGTAATTTGATCACATATCAAATAATCAAAATCAAAAGATTAGTTCAAGGACCCAAAATATGATGTAGGTACATAAGACGTTTTTGAATTTACTCATATGTTTTCTTTATTTGACGGCTACCGTGGCGTAAGTGGGTGATGAGCCGACTGCTAAGCTTGATGTTGCGGGTTCGATTCCCGCACAGGGCAAATATTTGTATGAACCACAAATATTTGCTCAGAGTCTGGGTGTTTGTAGGACCATGGTCCTTGTATATTATTATTACGGTTATAGAATTTTCGAATTTAAACAGTCCTGAGGCGGGGTAAGAAACGACGCTAAATAAGTGTTATATATGATACATTCTCTTCATTCGTCTGACGTCATCAATCATAATCATCATTATCTTCATTCTAACTCTATGTTATCTAGGTGTTTATAGATATATAGGAGATTTTGGATCCATTATATAACTAACTAATCATCAAAATGTATGGATCAGAATATTAAATAGTTCCTCCGTTCAATTTGACTTTTAGATATTTAAGACGATTCATAATGTCCAGGTAAAGTTGCATATCCATTTAGTTTTATAAAGGTCACAGTAAAAAAATGTACGTAGGTAATTATACTCGTTCAAGAGTGCTCACAGGAGCAGCTTATCTAACAAGCGTGTAACTGGATGATTGCGGAGATCGCCTACCGTTCGTACATTATGCTGTGATCAAGGATGCCTACTGTTAGTAAAAACTCTCAATACCTATTGTAATTTTGTTTTGTTTTGGGAGGCCTCTTCTGCAAGAGACCGCCTGGGGAAGTACCTTTGGCAGATATTTATCCGCCAAGCAGTAGTGTGAAAACATTACTGAGTTCCGGTTTGAAAAGCACTGTTTCCAGAGAAATGACTGGGCATATGAGACTTTAGAGCCGATGTCTCAGGGTGTCGAGGACAGTGCAGTGCCGCGCAAGATTATGTAATGCAAAGTTCTGGGTGGTACTGTAACTGTTACGGGTATGCGTAGCGCTTACCATCAGGTGAACGACTTGCGCGTCTCGTTACTTAGTCTGCTACTGGGTTCGCATCTATTCTGTTTTTATTCGTGTTATACCTAAATTACTGGCAATACTAATCTAGTTTGTCTGAAATCGGCTTGAGTGTGATGTAACGGGTAATGTCTGCGGCGCGGTGGCAAAGTGAGCGGCGCCGGATTGGGTTACACACTAGATCGGGTACTGGCAGCATCATAAGGATTTACTTGGACTTTAATCTACTTTATTGGCAATCGTACAATTTTTTTTAAATTCATATACAGCGGTGGTAGCCTAGTGGGAGAACGTCCGCCTTCCAATCAGAAGGTCGTGAGTTCAAATCCCAATGCGGGCACGTACCAATGTGTTTCTGTAAAACATATGTACGTAATTATCACACGCTTTTCGGTGAAGGAAAACATCGTTAGGAAACCCACATACCTACCCGAGAATAATTTCGGAGGTTGGTATTTTATCCACCAATCCGGACTGGGCCCCCGTGGTGGATTATGGCCTAACCCTCCTCACGAAAGTGAGGAGAGACCCGTGCCCAGCAGTGGGACGTTATGGGTTGATGATGATGATGATGATATACAGACCACAATTTCACCTGATGGAAAGAAACGACGCGGCCGAAGGTGAAGCACGCCCACCCAAGAGGTACCTTCTCACTCTCGACTTGAACAACCCAGGGTTCAATTTAGACGGAAACAGACGAAGGCAAAGCGTTCCATTCCTTTGCAGAGATATGCGAGAGATATGAGAGTGAGATGTTGCGTAAAACACGGATTAATGTTCTTTGTGTGAATGAGACCAGGCGGAAAGGATGTGACACCACCACGCATGGACCCTACACAGCATATTGGTCTAGAGTTTTAGAAACCAGTAGAGGGGGTCAGGGAGTTGGTGTACTGCTTTCCGCTAGGATCGTAGCATGTGGAGAGATTTAGTCTCTGCCTATCGCAACGGGAGAAAGGCTGACTGTGTGTATGTTTTATATTATACTACTACATTATTATATTAAGTCGCGGTGGAAATATCAAATGGACACTTGTGCCTGCGCGATAAATCCCTTTTTAACCCTTTAAACAAAGCAGGAGGTTCTCAATTCAACTGTATGGTTTTTTTGATTTGTTAAATGAGTTAGTCCCAGCCTCAGATGTCAGAATATACGTTAATGACCGCTCGAGTGCCTTCAGAAAATTATATAACATCAATGAGGAAAAATAATAAAATAAATGAATCATACATCTGGGACAGCGGTCCCGGTTTGGAAGCCGTTCGAGTCACCTGTCTTCTCGATATATCGATAATTACCGGGACCTATAGCTGATCGAGTCTATCGTCTTTAGATAAATAGATAGCTAGATAGATAATAATATCTTTATTGAAAGGAAAATAAAAAGTAAACAACTATTAACGACAACATTAACTGAGTTAACTTTTTTTTATTAATTTATTGTTTTTTTATGAAATAAATAACTATTTCAATTAGATCGCTCTAATTTGCTCATGCGGCTGATACCGAGTTATTGGTGAAAGCTTGGCTGCGGCTGAAATAGGAGCCTCTCCCGCAGATACCTCGCATACCACCTCTACTGGCGATGGGCGACGCGACGCCGAGACTCAACTCGATTTTACTCGATTGTTTCGATTATTTAAACATCATATTCGTATTCATTTCTTGTTCTGTTTCCACGTGAAAATTGTTCGGTTATGTATATTGAAGTTAAGTTACAATATGAGGGATAATACAGTTTCGAATTTTACAACATGGCCTCTACTGACATGACATGACACTACTGAATTTCCGTATGAGTATAGCACTCATTAATATACAAAACAAGACAAGAAGAGGTCCCAAAAATAAATAAAAAAGTGCTATTAAGATGTATAGTTAAGATTTTTGTCAAAATATAAAAAAGAGATTCATTAAAATAGTAGTTAATTTTATATCTGACTGTACTTCCTACGTATAAGTAGGTAAATGCAAGTCGCCTTTACAAAAATACGTCTAATTTAATGGAGACAGCTGGCCTTTTCGTGCGTGATGACCCATAAACAATAGTAATGCATAGTAATAATAAATACAAAGATTGAATATATTCTCTAAATGAAAAGAGGTTACATTGCAATCGGTGTAGGTGCCTAGCCTATTCCTACGGCTTTCATGAATAAATGTATGACTTATCCGCGTCGGCAGGAATCCCTGGCTATTAAATACATTCTGCTAACTGCAGACGTTTGTACTGGAAGAAACAGAAAAGGAAGTGAACTTCATTAAGAACGGTACCACAGAATAAATATATATAGGACTAAACACAGAATGGACATTCTAATCTACGCTATCCGCTTCTCCACATCTCTACCTTCAATCTGGGGAAATTGGAAGATCAGTCAATGTTACACGCCGAAATGACAATAGACAAACGGGTTAGTATAAACCGTAATATTAGTGGATTTTCTTTTGTTTTGGTCGCATTGTATCTTTGAGTTTTTACTACATGCATTTGGCGCGTGTAGAAACGTCATTTTATATGTGTAAGTTGTTAAATTCACTTTTGTATGGAGTGTCTTATGTGTGACGGTAAGCAGCATGAAGTTTGCGCTGCTATGCGCATGCAACAAGACAATTATTATTACTGACAGGCAGGTGCCAGTATAATGGTGTTTGTGCGCATGTTGTATTTATGTGTGTGTTTGTATTATGCATCTCATAAAAGACACATTTGGTTCCGTTCGATAAAGATAACTTACTGTGCCCTCTCTACTATGACTCTACGTAGTGCTGATAAGGCGTGGCTATAGGGCCCCTGTTTATAGGAGTACTAACGGAGGTCTGTATTTGCATAGTTACCATTATGGTTTATTCACTAGAGCTCCAATTAATAAATAAAATATCTTAGTTAGGGGTCAGGAACTATGTGGTCGTGATGTGTTGTGCGATGTGTCCCGTCGAACTTCGAAAAAATAAAACTAAAAAAGTCGAAAAAAAACCCTAGATACTAGGTCCACATGTATCAAACAAAAGTCTAAAGGGGAGGTAATTTAAAAAACTGTAGCAATGTAAAAATTTTCAGAGCAAAATAATATATTATTAGATTATGTTATGTAAAAAGTAAAACGACAAAGGAATTGATCCATCAAAACAATTACCTTAAACAATACATAGTTGAACCAATCCATCAAGCAAAATAAAAATCAAAATTAGTACTCAAAATTTCTAAAAATATTACAAAGTAATAGTTTTTGTTTTTTTCTGACCTCAATGATGACTGAGTTTTCCTAGGGGAAGTGTTAAAGTTGGCGTAAAGAAGCTTCCATACAAAAGACATCAACGAGATCTCCTCAGAAAAAATGCATTTTTTCAGTAAGGTTCTCGCTGGGATTATGGCCTAATCCTTCCCCGTGGTGGATCTGATCTGGATGGCCTGATCCATCGATCCATATCTCTCTCGCTCCCTTAGTCGACTCGAGCCGACTTTACCCGAACGAGCGTTACATAGCCAAGCGTGACGCCTCAGCCTCATTCAATACCCGCAAAATAAAGAGCTCAGCGCGCTTAAAGATGTGTTCACTTCAAAAAATTATTATAAAATTTTAAAAATGACATTCCCGTAGACTTTCTTGGTGCTATCTTCTGTGACGGGCGTATTTCCGAAGCACTGGTAGAGTTAATGGAGTTTCCTTTTCCTGTGCGAGATCAGGCATGAGTCACCACTTGAAAGGGAAATGTCCTTTTTCAAACTCAAACCATAATTAGATAATAATCATTAGTTTCGTAGATGATATTTTAACTTACTTTTTTGTTTTTCTCGGTGTATGAGAGATTCTTTTTGACTTGTAAAAGTGCAATATTTTTGTCTATTTGCAATAAATGCTTTAAGTATTGAGTTTTTTCAATATTTAGTAAGTCTGTGGTAGTGTAGTGAATGGCAAGATGTAGCGAGGCGAGGCTGCAGCCTCCTTTCTCTCATTGAGTGACGCGACGCCGGCGACTGTTTGATTGACTACCTCTAAGTGCAGCCAGGGCATAGGACATGTGTGAAGGTAGGAAAAGGTTAGAGGGTTCTCTGTTTATGTTATAATATTTAGTTTCTGTATGAAAAGCACTGGTAAAGTTCATTAGGTTTGATTTTCCGGTGCGAGATTCAGCCAGGAGTCACCACTTGAAAGGGGAATTTCCTTTTTGAAGTATATCTTCTTTACACACGCTTGACATGTGGAGTAAGCTGGTGAATGCGTGACGAGAGCGTTACGAAAAGGGTGATCGGTGAAGTTGAGAGGGAGATATAAGTTAGTGAAGATAGGAAGAGAGAGAGAGAGTTACGTTTCGTATATTACTGTAGGGGCAAGAGAGAGGTGCACACATTCTCTTTCACTCACAGCGAACATTTACATTCGTGTGGTCTAAAGGACACTCTTTTTTTTTAATTTCTAACTACAATCAGTTACTCATTAGTTTAGTTGATCATGTTTGGTGCATATGAGACCGAAGTGTTGTTTGACTTGTAAAATGCTGTGTTTTGGCTCACTTGTAATAAATGATTTGAGTTTTACGTTTTTAGTTTCTAAAGCTTAAAGTCATAAGTACTTATCAAAAGCCTAAGATAAAATTAATGACTATGTTAATTGACAAAAATGCATGGAACCAAGCTGCGGTATTTTGGACATAAAAATTGCACTGTTTGGTGCCATTTTTAGGTGCTATCAGGTAAGCACTGACAGTGGAAAAACGTTGGGAAATAAAATAACACACACACAGATATACACCCAAATATACCCATATCGCATATGATTTACTGTGACTCAGACCAAAAACCGACACAAATCTTTCCTCTGTGCGAGAATCGAAGTCACAATCTCGCGTATCGCAGTCGGCTAATTGTCAACTTACCCCCCAGAAACTGTCAGATCTTTGATCAAAGCTCACACTTTTTGGGGATATCACGTTCTTGACGCAAATGAGTTATTTTTGTGTTTTTGTGTGACATAAAGAAGAAAGATGTTCCATTCCATTTTATCATATATTTCTAGTTAACCAGTCTGCCAAGGAATCCTAAACCTGCACCAGTGCTGACAAACCAGCTCGAGTAGGTGCTTTCGATGGACAGATTTACGGAGCCCGTCGCGCGCGCAGACGCCTCTATAAAAAACCTGCCGCAATCTAGGCACTGCAGTGCGGCGCGGCGCGGCGCGGTGGGGAACTGCAGTTGCACAGGTGTAGTAGGGTGGTGTGCGACGAAAGAGTTTATTTATTAATTTGGAAGACCAACAGCAGAATTTATTGTAATAGACAATTTTATAGAAACAGAATGCCATTTAGAGGTCCTCACGGCGATCAGCAAGATAATATAACAATGCAACTGAACATTATTGCAGTAGAGTTAGAGCAGTTTGGTCATATTGTATTTTGGTCACACTTTTTTGTGCAGATTGGTCCCATATAAATTTCCACGACGGACTCGTGGTCACACCGGTTTGCTACATCAGTGTGACTTCGAGTAATTTCTTTTACTCGTGGTCACATTTCATCGAAATCGGTTTAGTAGTTTGAATTTTAAATCAAAATAACTGGAAAAAATATGTTATACAATGAACTGAAATTGCGTGTTTCTGAGACTTTTCACTGGTGTTCATTGGTGAACCCGTTTGTAGTTGGTTTTTTTGTTTAAAGAATGATGATTAGCGATATAGCTTGCGCTGCGAGCTCGCAGAACAAGTCCAGATCAGGCTTTATATGCGAAGCTTTACCTCACAGCTCGCCTGGAACAGCACGACTGTAGCACTGATAGATGGAGGCGTAACATAGAGGAATCCATTGGGAATGCTACTTGCAGAGTTTATAATAATTTACACTAGAATCTAACGTAAATTATCTCGAGCCTGGCTGGCGCGGCGCGCGGCGCGCGGCGCGCGGCGTGAGGCGTGCGACTCGGTTGCAACGTCCTATGACCACTTTTTCTTGTAGTTAATCCAGCTTTAAAGGTTTATTTGATAGTAAATGAACGTTTAAGATTTTAATCGTTTATAGGAAAACAGTAAATTGTTGGTTTTTTTATTTTATATTAGTTTTCGCCCCTGGTTTCAATCACGTGGATTACATAATGTATTGAACCCTGTAAGATATCTAAATGAAAAATACACGAAAATGTAAGTCTAAATTCTTGTTTTAATTTCTGTAATTTTCATTGATATCCGTTCAGCCGTTTTGGGGTTTATTCTAGATAAACTTTCAGACAGACAAAAATTCTAAAGATAACCATTTATGATAAGGCATCTTATGAATAGCAGTTTTAATTCAAATTGTGACATTTATTTGAAATCACAGACAGACACTTTTTTATTATTGGTGTAGATATTTAAGATATGAGATCTTATTCTATGCCCAAGTCAAAGTTGTTATCGGGTAACTTAATCAGAAGCTCACTGAAGGTTGCACGTGCGATATTGAGAGTCATGTCGCATCTGAGACGTGAGGTCAACAGACGTAATTAATAGACAAAAACAAACAAATTAATTCTTCATAAAAACTCTTCAATTTGTGGCGTGATCTCACCCGATAAAAAAATAAAACGAATTTTAGAAATTACATAACAACAACCCATACGAGACAAGATTATCACAATCCCATCATGACATTGTGTATCGCTAGGGAGTAAAACTCCTTGCCTAAATTTGTTTTTTTTTTCTGGTTTGAACTAGGAATACATTTTTCTATTTTAGCTTCGCACGATTAGCGCATTTAACCAGTGTCAAGTATTAATAATTTTCTAATTATATTTTCAATATACTCCGCTTTAACCGACGAAAAAACACAAGTATGAGAAGAAAATACAAAAACTACAACGTGACAGTTTCGCTTTCCCGCCAAAACCCTTCTATTGCTTAGTCTGTGGCATCGTTAATCGCATCTACGCTTTATCAACATCGATGCTGAATTAAAACAAGACAACATTTAAACGTAATGATATCATTTTCGCAGTCCAGTAGACAGCAAAGCCTCACTGTCCACTGTCCACTAGTACAGCCGCCAGCCGGGCCAGCGCCGCCGCCGGTCCAGTGGATGCTGCGATCCGCGCACGGCCGCACGTCTCAGCTCTCTCTATTGGGATCATTTACGCGAGTCGCGCGTTCCGAAAAACTTTTCGAAGTTTCTTTTTCTGTATTGTGCCAGTGTGATTTTTTTTTACAAGTTGCCAGTGATACGAAACCATTTTTTAAAATAATTGTTTTTTTTTTGTTTTAACATAGGTTGAAAGCTTATGTTAAAAATATGTATCAGTAAAGTTTTCCAATATTTTTTTTGCGGCGCAAAGTTCTTGGGGTAAGTTGTCAACTTTAATATAAATGTTATTGACACAGCATCTAAAAATAAAATATGTTCCTTTGCAAAAAGATGAATTTCAAAAATAAGTTGTAAAAGTTTAATTAGTTTTATAAAACCTGACGTCTTTTTATGAACAATTAGTGTAGTTATTTTTATTATTTAAATATATGACAATAAAACTATATAAAAATGTAAATAAAATGTTGAAAACCATTTAAAAGGTAATCAAACGCCGACTGCAGCGTCGCGTATTCAATAAACTACTTCGGAGACATCACGGAATGCTATAAATTGTTATCTCAATAAATCTACACGAAATTAAACTATTGGAGAATGTGTCTGTTCTCCATAAAATGGAAAAAAAATATGATCTATATATTCATGTTTGTTAGCGCGGCAGCTAAGCTGTATAGGCTGAGCGCGCCTCCAATGGCGGGGGAAGGATGGCTGGTAGAAGAGTAGTACAAAGGAACTTGGCGACTAACCTGGTCTCCATGCAACTGCAATCACCTCGGTTCGGGTCCGTCTCCAAGCTGCTTGTTCCTTCAGGATGTTATGACGTTCGATGTAGTGGACTGTATTTTTGGCGGTTGGTGCGTGTCGGCAAGGAGCGTTTACGCGGCGGGTTTATAGCGGGTTTTGTTTATATTTTCGCGTCGAATTCACGTGGACCACCACAGAGGAGCAGCAGATCCAGTACTTTGGATTCGGCGAGAGCGGCAGCCGCGAAGGACGAGGGTCGATCGCAGACTACTTGCGGCGGCAAGCAGTTTTCTCGTGGATACCACGATATGAGCGACAGAGATAGTCGCCAAGAAATGATAGGAATAGGAAGGTAGGAAGGTATTATGAGTGCCAATGTAAGTGGCGCGAACATTTGCCCCCGGCCTAAAAACCATTGGTTTTTAAAAGAAAGCGGGAAATAAAAAAATATAAAAATAAGAGTTAAACTCTTAAGCCGTCAACGGGTTAAATATAACATAGCGGTTGACCGGGGAGCAAGGGGTTAAATTATTGGGTAGGTAAGATACATAAACGGACGACGGGTCTCTGGTAGACGCCGGTCGCCGTTTTTACTGACGCTACTCGACAGATGCCATCGCCGCCGACATGAGTGGCCACGACGACGCCGAGAGGCCAGGATAGCGGGGGAATATTATCAGTGATAATAAGAACAATAGAACCTATTGTAATGGGATTCGAAGGTGTATTCCATTTTCCTCTAGATTGAAGTAAGTGAAGATATTCCAACTTCCACCGTTTGGAAAATGATTGTACCATTCGATCCAATAAAGCGTACCGTTTCAATAAGTGTCCAGGTTCATCGGGAACCGTGCAAGCGGGTAAATGCTTCAGCGGTGCGGTCATTAAGAAATGTGAAGCACTCAGCGCGGTCGGCTCAGACGGATCTTCGCTCAATAACGTTATAGGACGAGAATTGATAACGCATTCTATCTGTGTGAGTACGGTTAACATTTCCTCATAGGTGAGTAACTGTGAACCGATCGTCTTATGAAGATGACTTTTAAACGCTTTCACATATATTTCATAATTCCCCCCGAAGTGAGGACTTCGCGGTGGATTGAATTTCCAGTGTATGCGATTAGCTGATAACTCATCTGAGATAGACTTATTATATTCGTCGGAATTTAAAAGATCCGTTAACGCATTTTTCGCATTTTTAACGCATTCCGTTAACGCAGAGACGGGAAGGGAGTCAAGGAGCGCGGGTGAGTTACTAGCCCATTTGACGAGATCGAAGCCCCCGGCCTTGAGCAACTCGCGGAGATCGTCTCTGAGTTGTAAACAAGCAGACAGAGTAGGCATGGAGTAGCACACGTCGTCCATGTATGTGTTGTCGCTGATAAGAGATGCTGCGAGTGGGAAGCGGGCACCGTCGGCGGCGCACAGCTGTTGCAACACTCGCATTGCAAGGAACGGACTGCTACGTAGACCAAAACAAACGCGGTTGAATTGGTAGGTATCAAGCGGAAAAACGGGATCGAATCGATACAGGAATTTTTGATATTTGCGTTGGTCCTTATTTATCAAAATTTGTAGGTACATCTGTTTAATATCGGATGTAAAAGCAATTGGGTAGAGGCGGAAATCCAAGAGGATTGTAAAAAGATCGTTTTGTAAATTATCCCCGGTATATAAAACTTGATTCAAGGAGAGGCCTGAGTCAGTTTCAGCACTGGCGTCCATCACCATACGCCATCGAGTTGTTGTTTTTTGTAGTCTCGCAATGGCGTGGTGTGGCACGTAATATCCAGTAAAAGGACTATCATTGTCGATCAGTGAAATGCAACCCTTCTGAATGTACTCTTTGATTATAGCATCGTACTCTAAGCGCAGAGCAGATGTCGCGGCGAGCTTACGTTCGAGATACATGAAGCGTTTTTTAGCGATATGGTAAGAATTACCCAGAGCGGTCGCGGGATCGCGGGAGAAAGGTAACGCTACAGAATAGCGTCCCGTAGGATCGCGGGAAACGTTATTTGTAAAAATGCGTTCACATTCTATAGCGTCTGGGCTCAAAGTCGGCGTGCATTGCACCTCTTCAAGCTGCCAGAAGCGTTGGACAAGATTATCTAAACGTGGTCCTTCCGTAAAGGTACAGAGGGAAATATGAGAGCGGCATCTATCTTCAACCAAGGGGTCAGTGATAGAAACAACGGTTTCAATATGAGCGGGCGTAACATGAGCGGGAGTAACATGAGCGGGAGTAACGGGAGCGGTCCCGATTACGATAAAACCAAAAATGGTTTCAAAAGCGGTTGGAGTACCAGGCGGACCAGCGGCGCGGCCTGATAGCAATATTTCAGAAAAGAGCGGCGCGCCTATAAGTATGTCGATCTCGGAAGGCGAAGCGAAACTGTCGTCTGCCAGAGGCAGGCAGTTCAGGTATGAAAGGCAGGATACGTCAATTTTCACTGCCGGTAAATTGTCTGTTATGCGGTCGATAACATAGGCGTCAATTGCAATAAAATTATCATTTAGGCGGGAAGACAAAGTAGCAGAAACTGCTCCCTTGATTGGGTTAGATGCGGAACCTATCCCTTTAACAACGGTGTTCGTCACCTTATTGCATTTTAAATTTAATTTAGCGCAACATTTTGAAGTTAAAAAGTTACTTTGGGAAGCCGAATCAATTAAGGCGCGTACTACATGGCGGCGACCATTTAAATCCGTAGCATAAACTTGTACGGTTCCCAGTAAACAAGTAGTGTCATTAGGCTGCGAAGCGGGGCGTATATTACACAGCGACACCTGTTGTTGTGATGACTGATAAGCAGTTGTAGGTAAGTTCGTCAGCTGAGCGCTAGCGGAGCCCGCGACGGGCGGCGGCGATGCCGAAGGCGGCATGTGATCCCCGGCGGCGGAGAAGTTGCCAGTTCGCGCGCGCGGAGGCGGCGCGTGCGCCTGTGACGGAGCGCTAGGGTACGGGCGATTGTCTTCACGGGAAGATGATACTTTGCGGCATAACATAGAATGATGTTTACATCCACAATAACGGCAATTAAATTTAGAATTGCAAGCAGTATTTATATGCGTAGTGCTTAGACAATTAGTGCAACCTTTGCTTTGTTTTACAAAAGTGTACCTGTCGTCGATAGAAAGCTTATCAAATGCAGGGCATCTATATAAGTTAGCGTGATCGGCTTGTTTGCAAAGCGGACAGTGAGTGACGCATGATGCTGCAAAAGACTGCGTAGACCTTGCAGTACCCGGCCTGTTATCACTGCGGCTAAGAGAATCGGTCGTAGTGCGTTCCAATATTTTGCTTTGTTCGCGGATGAATTTTAAAAGTTCATTGTATGTAGGCATAGATTTACCTCGCATGTGCATTTCAAATGACCGTGCAGTACTTGAATCTATTTTCTTCAAAGCGAGCGATAGTAAAATAAAATCAGACACGTTATCGAGCTTGAGAGACTTCAAACTTGACACAGCCGTGCAGAATTTATCTAGGAATAATTCTAAGTTTTTATTCGTCGCGGTGTTAAAAGATTTAAAATCAAGCATTTGATCAAGATAAGCGGAGGCTAGGTTACGTTTGTCGTTATACTTATCGACGAGCGTCTGCCATATGATCGGATAATTATCACCGTTAGGTACGATACCAGAACAAACTGCAAGGGCCCGGCCTGACAATTTATTAATTAAATATTGGACGCGTTCGTGATCAGTGAGATCGGGATTTTCGTGAATCGTGCGTTTGAATGACTCATAAAATATCCTCCAGGTCATCGGATCTCCATTGAAGACCATCAAATCGAGTTCAGGAATTCTGATGGATTTACGTTGCGGGGCAACATTGAAATCAGCGGTTTTTAAAGGCGGGTTAAGTTTATTATAAACAAACTGACAACGGCAAAACATATCTTCGAAGACGTTTATAGATTGGTAGTTTACCGTGTACGAAGCGTTGAGAGTCAACTCGGTGACATTTAATTTGTTCACAATTTCATTGAAATCGGAGCGTAAGCGGTCTAACGAGATCATTCCACATAGAAATAAATCTTTCTCAGTATCATCAGTGAAAGCCTTTAAAGATCGGTTAAAAATATGTTGTAAGCGAGAAAATATAATGTCACGTTTACCTATCAAGGTCAAACGTTCGATCTGTAACGTATCGAGCGCTTTTGCGTCCTCGTATACTTCACTATCTTTGCCTTTTGAACGAGTAGCCATAGCCATCTTAACAAAGTATAAAAAACTAGATAAAGTATGAAATTCCTAATTTACTGCAACTGCCTACAGCATTTACCTGCCGCGCGCGCGGCGTATTGAATACCCACGCGGAGACGCACGGGCGGTCGTTAGGAATACCGTCACTTTTTAATAAAAATTAAGAATTACGGAAAAATCGTTATTTTTACTATTTAGGAATGCGGAATACACGAAATAAGTATATAAGAGCGTAGTAGGATAGTACAGGGTACTATCTGAACTGTAATTGCGGGCGGGAACACGATAATTATAGGAAATTATCGTTGGTAAAAATACCAATATAAAATTGCGGGCGGTTATAAAGAGGACTATATGAGGCCTAAGAGGGGCCAGAGAATAGCGGGAGGACCAGAGAAGATCCGGCGGCGGAGGACCAACAATATGTTAGCGCGGCAGCTAAGCTGTATAGGCTGAGCGCGCCTCCAATGGCGGGGGAAGGATGGCTGGTAGAAGAGTAGTACAAAGGAACTTGGCGACTAACCTGGTCTCCATGCAACTGCAATCACCTCGGTTCGGGTCCGTCTCCAAGCTGCTTGTTCCTTCAGGATGTTATGACGTTCGATGTAGTGGACTGTATTTTTGGCGGTTGGTGCGTGTCGGCAAGGAGCGTTTACGCGGCGGGTTTATAGCGGGTTTTGTTTATATTTTCGCGTCGAATTCACGTGGACCACCACAGAGGAGCAGCAGATCCAGTACTTTGGATTCGGCGAGAGCGGCAGCCGCGAAGGACGAGGGTCGATCGCAGACTACTTGCGGCGGCAAGCAGTTTTCTCGTGGATACCACGATATGAGCGACAGAGATAGTCGCCAAGAAATGATAGGAATAGGAAGGTAGGAAGGTATTATGAGTGCCAATGTAAGTGGCGCGAACAATGTTTACATAATAATTAAGTTTGTCAAACTAATACGATGTTACGCGAAGAAAAGTACGGGAAATATTGCGTTATGTCCAAAATGGACGTGCTGTTGGAACGTATTAACCAAAATTATATGACCCCTTGTCTAATCATATACCTAAATAATATTATATTCTATTTTTTTCTTTCCTGAGGCTTTGTTTTCTAGTTTTCTGTCCAATTAGCTATGTTCGACGTCGTTAAATGAAATGACTGAATAAAAACTTCCTTTACCAAAAAATAAAGCCGACTGCAAATTCGCAATTTCGATTACTTGAATAACATTTTTTCCAGTTATTTGAATTTAAAAGCAAATCTATAAAGCCGATTTCAATGAAATTTGTACTGAAACAATCTGAAAGTGTATCCTTTCAAAATAAAAAAAGTACCTCCTCCGACCTCCTAACTGAGATTCCTTTTACATGAAAAAGAAGACACTACGAGAACCGTCGTAAAACACGTTGTCACTTACCATCAGGTCTTCAAGTCGAGAGTGAATAGGTATCTTCTAGGCGAGCATGCTGCATCCTCGACCGCGTCGACACGTACCACCAGGTGAGACTGCGGTGAAATGCTTGCTTATTCAACACGAAAAAAAAAAGTGTGATAGTGGACAAACCCGAACCTATAAATTAGTTAATAAAAATTAAGAGATACATACTTTTTCCTTTCGAATCGTGGTTTTATCCATCGTGCTAAGACTATTCATACAATTAAGTCCAAATAGCAAAGCTAGTTTTGCTCCGCAACACAATACATGTAAAATCCTTATCACGTTGAATATGCATGAACAAGACAATTCTGCCAATTAATAAAACACATATTGGCCTTTAGGTGTTAGGTACGAATATTTTATTGTATTCGCTAGAAATCATCGTATCATCCCCCCCCCCCCCCCCCCCCCCCCGGACACTCCATACAAAAGCTGACTTGACAACCAGAACACATTAAAGAAAATTTTTGTAAGAATTCAAAGATTATACGCGACCGCAACAAAAGACAATCCGCTAGTATGAAGGTTCATACTAAACCGTTTGTCTATTGTCATTTGTCATTTCAGCGTGTAATATTGAGTGACCTCCCGATTGCCCTCCGGATTGCGGGTAGAGGTGCAGGGAAGCGGATGGTGGAGACTGGAGAGTGTCCATTCTGCTTGTCGTAGTATGTCTTCTGTGGTATAATAACACTTGATAGTTTTATTGGGCGCCATTATGTTATAGATATCATTATTATAATAATGTCCTGTTTGACAGTTATTATATTAGTATTTTGACACAGTTTGTCATAAAAATAAAATATAACCCAGCTATCGTTTCGTATGTGGTTTTCTTCTCTTATTGGCACGATATTATTTAATTAGAATTAGCGAAGAGTTTCGACCAACATATTAAGAGGCTTTTCAATTTTTTTATTAGACTGAGTGACGAGACGAACAAGTCGTTCACCTGATGGTAAGCGCTACGCCTGCCCATAACAATCACAGCACCACCCAGAACCTTGCATAGCATAATCCTGGGCACTTGTCCTCCATCCTGCACTGGGCGGCATTGAGGCTCTCGCTAGACAGCTGGATTAAGGGTTGGTTGATCACGGCAGTACTGCTCGACACGGCGCGTGTTGTCAGGAGGTTCTGGTAACCGGAAACCGGTAGGCCCAAGCTACCGGTGGTTCTCTAGGTTAAGGTTTTAATGGTTTTGAGCATAGACATTTAGGTTTGGCGTTGGCGGGTGACGTTGTTTTTGTATTTTTTTTTCTCAAACTTGTGTTTCTTCTTGTGTTAATGTGTAATATTGATATTTTCGATGTGTTCGTCGACGTGTAGGAGTGTGGGAAATGAATTAAACCATGCCGTCTCATGTTCTGTCCAAACTTCCAAGATGTTTCGGTGAAGCACCCACCACTTTACTCCATCGTGACGTTGACTAGACTACTGACCTACTGACTGGGGCTTGACATTTTGAATATTAACTAATTAAATCTAAAAATCTCGAAAATTTTAAATACTTGTTTAATAGCCAAAACGAAAATAATAAAAAATAAATAAAACGTACACAACACATGTTACCATTAGTCAGTTTAACTTTCGACATTCAAGTTCGTACCTTTTGTACAATTTTAAGAATATTGAAAAAAAAATTTAAGATGACAAATAAACAAAGTGATGAAGAATATTAAAGTGCTTCAATAAAAGTAATTGTTGACCGGTGTGCTGTCCGCCACAGT
Source organism: Campaea margaritaria (assembly GCA_912999815.1). Classification (NCBI taxonomy): domain Eukaryota; kingdom Metazoa; phylum Arthropoda; class Insecta; order Lepidoptera; family Geometridae; genus Campaea; species Campaea margaritaria. Next base: position 8,126,328 of record OU538812.1, read on the forward strand.
GGAAATAGTCCTTACATCATCACCTCTCAAATAACCTTCCGAGTATAACATTGTGACATCTCCGTCAAATTTACAACCGAAGTAAAGGATCAACTTAATAGTTAATCAACGACTAACGGTTGTAAAAATCTCAGAATAAGAACTAGCTATAGAAGGAACATTACTGACAACAGCTGTCTCACAGCCCTCTTATTCACATCTAGTAACATAGCGTACACGAGAGTGAGTGAAACGGAAAACTTCCCATGGTTTTTATTATTTCAAATATTGGTTCCACAAGATAGATTGTCTTTGGAGTTTTCTATTTGCCACTGCATTATGTCATGGTTTGAAAGCTTTGGTGACGGCTTGGTGAACAACTAGTATCAAGTTGGCAATTTAGTATGGATTCCAATTACTTTAGTAAATCTTCCTCGGTAAAAAGAATCATAAATCTTTTTTTTAAAACGACACAAATTGATTTGCTAACTTTACGACTAATAAACAAAACTTGTAAAATTAAACTTTTTAATTTTAGCTTTTATTATGTCGCTATGATTTAATGATATAACGATATGTTGAAAGTTTCGCTTATTAATGTGAGGTGACTGACTTTATTGCTTGACGTTTTTATATTGAGTTAACTGCTACTAGATTTATTATTATTCGCGAATGATTTTTATTGATTCATGAAACACATATTTTCTTTTATATACACATACAAATGAATCCCTACTTCTCTCGGCCGCGCCATAACTTGAAAACGACTAAAACAATTCAGCAATTTTATTTTTAATTTATTCGTCGAGATCCGATGAAGTTCTAATAAAGAAAAAAACCGGAAAAGTTTCCTGAAATTTTTTAATTTGTTCTTCGCAATTTCGTATGAACTCACAATATAAAAATATTCAGCTATTTTTAAGAGACATGGTGGTTTTTAAGCTGGGAAATGCAGAAGCTACAATTGATTCCAGCGAAATTACTAGTCATATGAGACTTTAGAGCCGATGTCTCAGGGTGACGAGCGCAGTGCAGTGCCCCGCAGTATTATGCAATGTAAAGTTCTGGGTGGCACTATAACTGTTACGGACAGAAGTAGCGCTTACTATTAGTCGAACGAGTTGCTCATCTCGTCACTCAGTCAAATAAAAAAAAGCAATATACATTATGTGAAATAAATTCTCGTAAGTTATGTGTGGCTTTGCATCGCTCGGTGCTTCGGAGGACATGTTAAGCCGTCGTTGGTATCGTTTGACAGCAGTCTTTAAACCACGTCAGAGGCCCTTGGGCGACCTGACACACTCTGACAACAGAGGTCAGCACTACCTCATTCAACAAACAATGTTTATGTAGGTAGATATGGTCAATAATTTCAGTAAAAAAAATCAAGCTCGGAAGTAAGATTTACAACCGTAAACGTTAATTAACAAACGATTAATAAAATTCCATATGCCAATAAAACCTTCTTCATAGCCATTAACGTTTACGACAATAAAATTAATAACCAATTAACTAAATATTAGTATTTAAGGCCGGAAATAATGCTACGGTGATATCGGTGCGCGTAGCCTCGTAGCGTAGCGTAGGTATTTTTTTAAGAATAATTAATAATTATTATGATGTAAATCTTGTTGATATCTTTCGGCTATCCTTTTTTTGTTTTATTTTTTTACTATTTGCTTTTTGACAATTAGTTTAATATGTTATTGCAAAAATTTACTCTATTTTCAGAAGCTATTCCGTTCATCGCGCCGAAGATCTAAAAGAGTAGGTTAATTATCAAAAATTGTTTGTTAAGTATTACCACTAAAATAGGCAAGGTTTGTGCCTTGGGAGCCCAGAATTCTGTCTGTACGTGTACAATTATTGTACATAGTTATTAAGTAAAGTGAAAATTGCGCAGTCTGTACATGTTTGGGTACTACTGTACAGTAGACAGTAATAGACTGTGCAGTTGAGTTTTTAAGTGCTATCTTCTCTGAATGGCGTATTTCCGAAGCACTGGTAGAGTTAATGGAATTTCCTTTTCCTGTGCCAATATCAGCCGTGAATCACCACTGGTAAAGAAAATTTCATTTTTCAATTAATCAGTTACTCATTAGTTTAGTTCATCATATTAGACATAATTTTATTTTGCTCTATGTATATGAAACTTAGTGTTTGATTTGTAAAAGTGCATTATTATCGCTTACTTGCGAGTAACGAGTTTTATAAATGGTTACGTGGTGTGACCAACTTACACCAAAAAAAAATATTTTTATTTTTATTAAAAATTGTATGTGACCAAGTTGAACTCAATGAGTGAAACTGAAAATGTGAAACTTAATTACAGTGTGACCATAATGTCCTAGCCCATATAATAAATATTATGACTACGTGCATCCCAAGTTGTACGTGATCATAGTGAGTAGATAGTCGCGTAGGTCACCGTAGCACCATTTCCAGCCTAAATTCCTCCGAACACGCAAGTACTTACCCCACAACGTGATATTATTTCTTCAGTGGTATCATGCACCTCATTGGAGCTGAGCGCTCAGCGGTTTGAGGCTAATTATGTCCAAATACGTATGTTGAACCAACTTCGTTTTGTTTTAAATTTTATTATTTTATAGACATCTATGTCCAAATGTTTCTGTTGAATCAAATACATTTTGTTTTTTATTTTATTGCTTTATGGGCATTGCTTATTCGGTAGTGGATGTATGAAACAGTTTTGTAATACTTTTGGCATTTGCATTGGCGTATGCTAATGCTTGTTTAATTATAAAGTGACACAGCAATTAAATGTAACTAAGAATTGCAGCGGTGGTAGCCTAGTGGGAGAATGTCCGCCTTCCAAGGAGAAGGGCGTGAGTTCAAATCCCAGTACGGTCACGTACCTATGTGTTTCTGTAAAGCATATGTACGTAATTATAACACGCTTTTCGACGAAGGAAAAACATCGTGAGGAAACCCACATACCTACTCGAGAATTATTTTGGAGGCAGGTATGTTATCCACCAATCCGGACCGGGCTCCATGGTAGATTATGGCCTAACCCTCCTCAAGACAGTGACGGGAGACCCGTGCTCAGCAATGGGACGATATGGGTTGATGATGAAGAACTGTCACTATAGGTGGACTTCCGTAGGTCGCGGTTCCGTAGCGCGTGATAATGTAAATGTTAAAAGCTGCATTATATGTAAATGTCACACAAGAACTTATGGAAATGACAAGATCTCCATGCTTAGTGCACATTCGATTCAGCAATCGAAGAACCCTTGGGAGAGTTGTTATGTTAGACAGCCTTGTGCTAAAACCTGATAGCGATTAATAGAGAACGAATTGTGCCAGCGAGAAAGTGAAAAGCGATTACACTGACCTTACGAATGGAGAAGGTAAACGTATATTTATATATTTTTTTTTTATTTGCCCGACAAGACGAGCAATTCGTTCACCTCATTATAAGCGCTACGCCTGCCCATACAGTGCCACCCAGAACGTTTCATTGCATAATCCTGCGCTCGTCACCCTGAGACATAGATTCTAAAGTCTCATACGCCCAGTAATTTTGCTGGAAACAAACCGGATCACAGTATTGTTTTCAATCACACAACTACTTACTTTGTTTCTCAATCACGTAAAAACGGCTGAACGGATTTCGATGAAATTTGGCACACACATAGTTTTTTACTAGGATTAAAATATCGGATACTCTTATGTTGTAAAAAGTTAACACGTTCACTGCTGAAAACACAACTGTCGTGTTTGTTGTATGGGAAAACACTGTGGCGCGTGCAGAGCTGAACCCGTGGCTAGACAAGCAAAACGGCTCAGCAGTCAAAGTGTTAACAGTGCCTGTAGGATAGGCAAAACCAAAACATATATAATTATCACAAATCCTCATACTTATCGTGAATTCTTCTAGATCTTACACGCATCTCAATAATGATGATCTACTGCTGAGTTATAGCCACGCAACGCAATTACTTATACGCCCTTCGAGTTATAGCATTTTAAATAGGAAGATAGAAATCAATTAGAATCCGTCTAAAAAGGTTTTGTTCCAATAAAGCAACACTCAAGTATTTATTTTATGGTCATTTTATAGGTATTTAATGAATCGTTGTGAAACGGCCAATGAGGCCCCACTATGTGGGTGATTCTCATTAGTGCGTGTCCCGTCCGTCGGTAGGTGTGGCGATGCCGTTTGGATTTCCTTTCAATTCTATCAAAAATGGAATTCTTATATACAACTCTCTTAACAAAATATTGACAAAATATAGTTTCGATCAACATTCAACCTCATTAAAGTCTCAAAATGGCTTTCTAGTCTCCATACTAATAAAAATATTGAAGCGTATCTCTGTGTTTTCATAAAAAATGCCGAAATAAATATATAAATGTTATTTATACGAAGCAAAATCATAAACGACCGTGTTTAGAATTATTGTCCGTTTGTCTGTCTGAAAGTTTGTCTCAAATAGGCTCCGAAGCGGCTCCACGGATTCCAATGAAATTTCAAGAATTAAAAAAAAGAGTTCACTTACATTTTAGTATATTTTTCATTTCGATATCTTTCAGGGTTCAGAAGATATAAATATATTAGTCCAAGTACCGCGCAAACGAACAAATATTGCTTATAATCCTTGTATTTATTTGACTGAGAAACAAGACGAGCAAATTAGGTGAACACCTAATGTTTGTACTACGCCTGCCCATAACAGTTGCAATGCCACCCAGAACTTTGCATTGCATAATCTTGCGCGGCACTGCACTGCGCTCGTCACCCTGTGATATCGGCTCTAAAGTCCCATATTACTGAAAACAGTGCCCTTCAATCAGGAACACAGTATCTATTCATCTGTTTCCACATTTAGGTACATTGCTAGATCTTAGAAAATACAGCTTAGAATGTTACAACATGTCCACAGGGTCCCCTATAACCTATAGTGCCTATAAAAATTACTCTCAGTCGCGGATTACAGTTAGCCATTTTAATTAAGTTGTTGATTTTTATTTAAAGCCTTTAAATAATACTCAAGATTTTAATTAAAATGTGATATCTATAACTGTCGAAGCAGCATGGAGCCTGCTAATTAGGATGCCGTAAACACTGATAGCGTTTTTGCCAAACAACGGCGTGTAACGGTGCTCCACCAGGTCACTTCTCACTCAGTTATTCACGGTTTTTGCGAATATTTGCTGTCAACAGAAATCTACACCTGATAGTGTGGGACAAAATATATATTAGCGAATGCCATTCTCTGGTAAACGAAAAATAAACCGCCAAAGATAAATGTAGTCATACTTTTTCAAACAGTTTTTATCGGTCTTGGGCCCTTATTACCCTCCAAGTTTACTTACGACTTATGAGTCAATAGTTTATTTATTGGCTAGTTTTCAAAATGACCAATTGCCAAAATATACGTCTCCTGAATATCAGTCCTCAAAATAACTGATTCTACAAATAACTCTCAATTTCCATAATATCCAATTCTACAACCGACCGTTAATTTTCAAAATATCCAATTCTACAATGGAACATCAATTTTCAAAATGACTTATTCCCGAAACGTACGGCGACGTGCTATTATTACGCGTGCTAAGAAAAAAACTAATTCTTGTTTGATCACACTTCAGAGCTCATTCCTAACTAGAGCTCAGATTTTAGCCTTTAGTCCCAGAAGACATTGGCATAGTATATAATACTACGTACAGAATAGCCACTCTCCAACCCGCACAATCCTCGTCCCCGCCCTCTACCCGCAATCGGGAGGACAATCGAGAGGACAGTCGATACTTCACGGCCAAATGTAATGGACAAACGGTTTGTATGACCCTTCGTACTAGCGAGTTGTCTATTGATTTAGTCGTGTTGGATGTTTGTGTACCGACACATCATTTAAATGTGTGTGAGTTGTCAAATAAGCTTATTTGTACGGAGTGTCGGGGTTGGTTATATTTGGACAGCCAGCTGGTATGCGATTACGATTAGACATTATTTATAGATTTATAACGAACGCGCGCCGGAAACCAATCGTTTACTTTTATCTCGAATATGCATCTATTATTATTACCTATCTATCATATTTGCATAAATTCTACATTCTGCTGATTCTGTTTGACAGGATTGACTGTTTTTTAGAAACTACTAATTTGTCTGTTAATAAAACACGTTTAATCTTGTATAGATAATTTTATTGCTTACTGACATTTCTATTGGATATTGGATAATTACTCGTATACTGATGACAACCAAACATGCTATAAATATCTAGTAATTATCGCAAAAACTTATATATATATCTACCAGTCAAAAAATAAAGAGAAAAATAAAGAAATTAAATTAAAAAGAGGTGTGTCAGATACATACAGGCAGAGACTACATCTTCCCCAATTATACATTATGTATGTATTATATATACAGGGTGTCCCACGGATATGCCACATGGAGGGAAAGTACCTTGAATATTGTAGATGGAACATATTACTGAAAGAACACATTATTTGAATTTAAAAAACATTTTAAGCTGCATTCATAGATATTTAAATAATTACATTGTTGAACCGGGAATCGAACCCGTTACAGGAGAAAAATAAGATAATATTCAAGGTACTTTCCCTCCATGTGGCATATCCGTGGGACACCCTGTATATTATATGTATCACCAGTCAAACTGTTGGCACTAGGTGGATGCCAAAAGGTACGGTGGTGAAGTGATAGGTACGGCGTAAGACGGATCAATTACGTGCGGCACGCTGCATAGATTTGTCTGTAGGACTAAGTAAATATTTGTGAATGTACTGCATTCAATATAAACAAATAACATGTAAAGCTAACGAAATAATTCTCAAGTAATTCGACACAAACTCTGACCTCAACTAAGCATGCTGCAAGCGCGCCGTAAATCCGTCTTTTTATATAAAGCCTGGTATTTATATAAAGTTACCGGGCAGTTTATTTAAAAGCCAGTTTATTTGCTTACGATAACGCGACAGTAAGCGCTAACAGCGTTCCCGTGTACTACACAACTTAATGTCTAATTTCTGAGTAGAATAAACGTTTTCAAATGCAACCAAGCCTGATTCCTGAGTCTTTTTCAAAAGTTAGTATACTTATTTGTTTTGAATAACTTTTAATATGACTACGCCAGCGTATTAGCTCACCTAATAGTTCTTACTATGGTTAGCAAAAACTCGGTACTAAGTTATATGACCAATGTAAAACTAATAATTAATAGATAAATCAGCATTGGGCTGTAACCTCTTTTCAAAGATGGCAGCCCTGAAAATCGTTTAGGCCGAGGGGTTTTAGGGTATACAAATGGCGGGAATTTTTGATATATAAAGCTGTTGGATGGAAGATAATAATTATAGAAGTAGTATAACTAAAGGTAAATGATTTTATTGGTCTGCAAAGGCTAACAAATAGATCTTAATATAAAAATATCAAAGAAATATATGCTCCAACCAACTTTCTCCCTCAACATATTATCAAGGTTCATATGGAATAACTACATAATGTCCCGTTTACACGAGACGAGTTTTTGTTGACGTACTATCGATAAGGAAACACGAGAAACGACTCCGGGACAACACTCGCTTGAAGCTACATATCGGGTGGGAAACAAAAACTGACGAAGGATGGCGGTTCTGTTTAATATTGTAAACTTGTAGGCTTATTGTGCTTTAATTTTATACCCTTTTAATTTATCTCTGCTTTTGTGAAACTTGGTAATAGTTTTGACATCAGTAAACCATTTTGACAAGCACGGAAGAATACATTTCCGTTCATTCGTGTTGTTTTATTTAATTTTGATTAAAAAATAACAAGTATATATCGGTTAGTGTATTTTGCTCATAGTGTAATTAGGTCACACGCAAAAACAAATGCAATTTGGTCACATAAATAACCTTGTCTGTTAAAATTCGTGCTTCACTGCGCAAAATAGTTATGTTCCTAATTTGGCATTTCAAAGTACAAAGTCTAAGCGCAGGTTTTTTTACCTCATCCTAAATGTATGTACGACCTACGTTTTATGACTATGTACCAAGTTTAAGCTATCTTCGCTATTACATCTGCAATTACATACATATTAGTCGCTATTGTAGTGTGGGTGTGTTATTTACAGCATAATCTGCGTAACTTACGGCACCGTTCGTTACTTTGCAAGGCCGGGTTCACGCGGGCGACGAATAGTGGCCAATGTGTTGCTTATACATTTTAAAATTTACCACTCGTTATCATTGTGTAGGTGTAAATATGAAGCATCCTCCTTTCCAATTATCGAAATGTGTTCAATAAATAATTATTTGAATTAAAAAACTGACTTCAAATTCCGATAAAAATCAAATCACTGAACCGATTTTAATAAATCTATCTACAAGGATACCAAATTCGAAAAAAATCCCAGTATTTTACCAAAATTTATAAACCACGTTGATACGTGGTGATACGTGGCACACAAGGCCTTTAGTGACATAGAACAAGACGTGTCTCAGTACCTATACTATAATTACATACATTACATGTTGCTACCTACTTACACACTATACAGATGTGTGGGTGCTGTATTTACAGCATAATCTACGACCAACGTAACTTCCTGCAGTGCCTATACCGCTTCTTGTTAAGGCGGGATTTACACCAAGCGATTAAATTGCCACTATCACTATTAGAATACTACCCATATAGCTACATCGCATCACAACCTAGCTGGCTAATCCTTCCTCTACGATGTTTCAGCCAAACTAACCCGTTTTAGAGTTCAATAATTTTTAAAAATCTATTTTAAAATTATGGTAAGTTATATTATTATTACATTAACCTAATGGTATGCGCCATACGTGCCCATAACAGTTGCAGTGCCACTCAGAACTCATCTTGCGTGGCACTGCACTGCACTCGTCATCTGAGACATTGGTTCTAAAGCTTCAGGTGCCTTGTAATTTCACATTGCAATCTGTATTGAATTTTATAGCAAGTAGCTGCATTGATTCACGAGATTTTACACAACGCTGCTCGAATCTCGTAGAAACAGTTCCCAGATTATCGTCGCGTCGTGTAAGTGCGGCCTTGCAGTCACAGCGGGCAGCGCAGTAAGTGATAGATGCCTTGTTAACGTTCACAGGTTCGTCCGCTCCGCGCGGATTCCCCTCCCTCGTTAGCCGGCCGGGCGAAGTCGTAAATTTGCCGCGAATCAATCAGCGTGATATAGATCTCGGTAACTTTACTATCGGCCGATGCGTTTATGGCGGGAATAAGATATTCGTGGAATATTATGTTACAATTATTAGAGATTTATTGTTGGTAGGTGTAATAAGTTACACTTAGGTTGTTGCGTTATTTTTAAGTTCGTTGGTGATATGTCTTGCGACATGGCACGGTAACCAATAAAACATGGAAAATATATTTTTAGATTTCTCTAAAGCGAGGCTTTAAGGTGGAACGTTTCGTATATGGCGGGAAAATATTCAGAGCTACAGGTAACTAATGTAAATGATAACGAAAATTGCGACAATTGTACAGCACTGTTGACGTTATTTTTTAGATATATTTAACACTAATGCACATACAAATAAACAGACAGACAACAGTTTCAAAAACGTTATATTCTTAGTTTTTCATCATAATTTCACTAGGAGCGCCCCGCGGTATCACCCGCGTTAAGTACTATACCGCAAGAACTATTCATTTTTACGGAATATATATTATTCTATATGTTAATTCAGCTAATAAACTATCTGTGTGCCAAAATTTATCCAAATCCGTTCAGTAGTTTTTGCGTGAAAGAGTAACAAACATACATCCATACTCACAAACCTTCGTATTTATACTCGTAATATTAGTAGGATATTCTAGTACATTATCATTTGAACATTCCTTTTATCATTTAGTGCTTTATTAGGTTCGAGTATAGATGGATGGCAACATAAAGTACCATCGCGGCCGACGATTAAGGATTAACAAGTTCCAAGAAGCTTCCAAACCAACCCACGTCATCTAGCTAGAGGCTGATTCATCCGCGGAACTGCCAATTATCTGCCGGCTCAAGGACAGCCATAAACACCATCACAGATCTTCCTATTAAAGATAAAACTATGGTATTTTAGGAATAAGGTGGCAGCTGGAATTATTTTAAGCCTCGTGTACTCACTAAAATTTACTTACGTTTCAACTGTGGTTGATAAGTACATTTCCCATTATTTTCTAAAGTGTATGCTACGGTATAATAACGTGTTTGCTACGGCGTGCTTAAGTGATTGCTACGGCATACTTAAGTATATGCTACGGCATGCTTAAGTGCTTTCTACGGCATGTTAAAGTCAATATTACGACATCCTTAAGTGTAATTATTGTATGCTAAAGTATTTGCTACGACATGCTAAAGTGAATGCTACGAGATGCTTAAGTGTATGCTATTGCATGCTAAAATGTTTGCTACGGCATGCTAAAGTGAATGCTACGAAAAGCTAAAGTGAATGCTACGGGCCACTAAAAATGCACCGGACACCGAAAACTATCGCAATAACTGAAGAAATTATCACATAGTTATGTACTACATACTATGTCATCCTTCTGTACTTGTTACAGTGTACAGCTGTTACTCTTGTACTTGTTACAGTGTGTCGTTTGTCTTATTTATCTATGGTCTCTACTATTAGAAAAGACACCCAGTCTGTGAATGTAACTGATAGAAGCTCGCACACAGTCTGTGGCGATCTGGAGCGGCTAATTGGTTTAATGGGACGCAGGAATAGCCGCAGTCCGGCTATGGATAAATATAGATTCGCGCGTTGCATAATGTTTGTGTGCAATTATCTCAGCGGTACAATGCTCACAGTGAGTCACGCTCTTGTTACAGTGCTTCCTGAAACGAGGCCTGGGATGTATCCATGTAGTTAATGGGTTAAGATATTACCCTGTAATATTAGCCTGCGATTCGCGGATTTTCAGTTATCTGTCTTAAGGGATAGGGGTTAACGTTACAATTGGAACGCACTCCAGCGTGTCGCTTTTGTTGGTTGCATAGATCGTGTAACTAGGATTTTTTATTTTTTTATGGATAGGCATAGGTTGGTTGTGCTTACTGATTTCTTCTAGTATAAAAAAATTACGAACAGGCAGAGACGAAGTCAAAAATCTTTATTTACATGACCACGAGAGGGACACTGGACACTGGAAAGTTCACCGACTCTGCCAACGGATTCAGTATACAGCCAATCGAAAACAACCGGCAAGGAACCCAATGATAATTTTTTTTAAATATGGATGTCTATTAACTAAAGCCATGACATTTCTCTTTGCGTGTTTTGGTCTACACACTACACAAAAACCTCTACACAAAACATTGTCATTTTTGACAAAATTTTCGAATTGGATTGATGTTTTCGTATTAATCAAAATAATAATGCTGTCAACAATTACAATGTTTGCATAGTGAGGAGACCAAGCACGCGCAGGAGACTTAGCTTAAGACATTGATGATTTTAAAATTAAGTACTATGGTAGGTAATCGCAGTTTCTACTGAATACAGCGGTCTTATTGTGAATTTTGGAGGTACATATTATATTAATAAATGAGTAGATATTAGAGAAAGCGGGTTTACGTGAACTGAGACTAGAGGAATGTGGAGTGCGCTGCAAATAACATAGCTATTAAAGTTCCGGCAGCTGCGAGGCGCATTCATATTATATAGTGCGTACATTGAAGCGTTACTTTGTAAAGTTCTGAGCGACAATTCTCAAAAGCGATGTTCGTTACAAGCTCTTGCTGTATCTATCCTAGATTTACTTCAAACAGGGCTTCTTTTTCCTTTTTTATTTGACTGAGTGACGAGACGAGCAAGTACTTCGCCTGATGGTAAGCGCTACGCGTGCCCATAATAGTTATAGTGCCACCCAGAACTTTGCATTGCATAATCTGGCCCGGCACTGCATTGCGCTCGTCACCCCGAGACATCGGCTCTAAAGTCTCATATAGCCCAGTAATTTCGCTGAACCCTTCAAACCGGAACACAGTAATGTTTGTACACTACTTATTAACCTTATTTACCTCTCAACTTACATTCGGCTCGCCCGATCACATTTTTCGTAACGCATTCACCAGCTTACTCCCCGAGTCAAGCGTGCGTAAAGGAGTTTTACTTCAAAAATGTTTAATATGTACCTACTATTGTTATAAGGTTATTTGACGTCATATTTACAAAATCGTCGATGCAAAGTGAACTAACTCATTATTAAATGGATAATAATGATTATCGATAGAGATTATAATGTATCGCTCCGTGCCTCGGAGCTGAAGATAATCACAATTTAAATACATGGATGTTGCATCGAGATAAGGTAACCACGGGTTTGAGATAATTCGTATATCAAATAGTTTATTTCTAAATGTCACTTTTTATTGCATATCGGACGCATGGGGGGGGGGGGGAATTAAGCTACAATTAGTAGTGGTTTAAGTTACAAGATGTTTTATAAAAAAAAAATATTACTTCATCAAAGCTGCTTTATTTATGATATTAACTATGTCGTTTATCTGATAGTAAGCGCCACGACTGCCTATAACAATTACAGGGCCACCTAAAAACTTTACATTGCATGATCTTTCACGGCACCGTAATGTGCTGAGACATTGGGTCTTCTAGAGTCTCATATGGCCAGTAATTTTAATAGAAATTATAACGTATGCACACTACTGCTTGGCGTAAAATATTTGTCCCCAAGAGGACTCTTGCAAAAGAGGCCTACCACTACAAAAACACTGCCACATTTTCGGGTAAAACCCGAAGAACCCTACTCGTGCCTAAGGTTTCCTTTTCTTATACGTGTTTGAAGCCCACCACCTTCATAATAAACAACAAGACTCTAGTAACTTAAACCAAACTTAGGACTTCAATTTAATCTCTATGATTACCTATAACTAATCTAGTTTTAATTGGTAATCACCCTCGAGCCCCCATTACAAACACATTATTAATCTAGCATTAATCTGTCAAACGGTAATTTGACATTTCGGCGATACAAGCTGGAGACGCAAAAAGCAAATCGAATGAAGCGGTTCCAGTGTCTATCGTGGGCTGGATCGGTATCGGATATAATACTAGTCATTACTTGAACTTGGATTATAATCTATTCTATAATGCCAATAATCGATGCGTCTGTCTGTGATTTCGAAATGAATGTCGAAATTTGGGTGAAATCAGCTATTTATACGATGCCTAATCATAACGGGTCGTTTTTAGAATTTTTGCCCTTCCGTCGATCTAAAAATTTGAAAATTGTTTTGAATGGGCTCCGTGACGGCTCAACGGAATTTAATGAAAATTTCAGGGAAATCTTGCTTAAATTTTCGTGTTTATTTCATTTCAATAACCTGCAGGATTTAAAGAATATATCTAATCATAAATATTTAAAGTAAGACATCATCATTATCAGCCTACACTTGTCCAGTAGTAGATACAGGCCTTTCCTAGTTAGCCTGATCTTCGGCTCTCCCCGTCCAGTCTCCATAAGTCTCCAGTCTCTTCCATAAGCTGTCACTCCACTACGTTTGCCAAAACGCGGTCTCCACTCTAGAACTCTTCTACCCCAGATAATGATGATAAGGATATAATTCATAATCCATAACTGGTCCTCGCCCGGATTGGTGCATGACATACCTCCAAAATGATACTCGGGCATGTGGGCTTCCACGCGATGTTTTCATTCGCCGAACAAATTCAAATTGGATATTACAAATATGTTTGATGGTGTAAAATAATAGTTTCACTCATAAAAGATACACAAATGAAATTGTTCTGCTGACTGACAGATGCTCATTTACCAGTCGCGAAGTGATGAATTCCTTTAAGTTAGCGGCCTTGAACCATTTAACCACGACAAAGGAGCTCCACCGCGGTGCCACCGCTCACAAACAAAAACATTGTGACTAATTTTCATATCTTGTGAGGACGGAACTGATATTTTTTTAACTACGCCTGCCTACTATAATTGCCTCCGAAAACTTTGGTTGAAAGAACCACAAACATCGATATAACATCATTATAAACCGCAAAGTTCAAAGGTAGTGATGTGACAATTACCATTTCATTGAGTGAAAATAATTGTATTAGCATTTGTACAAGTGAAGTAATTTAATCTCGTATTTATATATAATTCTTATATATTACGCTTATGAATTTATGATATTCAAAAATTAAATAAATACTTATGTACACGCGTTAGAAGTTATACTTGTTGTGCAAGCAATTTTTTTCGTTGTCTATACTGTCGACACTTCTCAGAGTTAGTTTTTTTTTCACTACCCCCTGATTTGCAGATTTTTTTCGTGAATAATATGTTTTACAGTATTGTGCATTTCTTTGAATAATATCTTCAGACATCTCGGAAACTAAAACAGAAATTGAAATTTAATCATGTAGTATTATTAGTTTCAGAGAAACCTGCAAAAGATCATAGGTAGATAGATACGAATTAGAATAGAAAATTATTTATATTGTTCTATTTAAGTTTATTTATGAGAATTTATATTTGATTATTTCAAGTACTACTTTAATAGATTGAAAATATATGTTTATATAAATATATCATGTTAAGCTCAGTGCTCGTTATTTTTAGAGTTATTTAATAAAATTTGTTTGTTTTAATAAAAATATAATAAAAAATAATTGAAATATCAATAAATCAAATTTTAACGAATAGTTAAGATCAAAGATAAAATAAACATTCAGCATTTAAGGTTAATATAAACAAGTATAGAAAATTTATTAATTTTTTTTTATTTATACATAAAATTTGTTAATATACCAGAAATAAAACAAAACGAAAAAAATAATGTTGTGGTGAGGAATAAACGCTTACCAAGCATTATATAACTTAATTTTTTACTTTTTTTTTCACAATTTCACAGTGAACACAATAACGGTTTGTCTCATGAAATTAACTGAGCAGAGAAATTTCTGTTGAAATTTTTCCTGAATTTTCTTTGCTATAAACCTCACGGAGCCCGATACCTTTCCAACGCATGCAAAACCGTGGAAATCGGTTCGTGCGTTCTAGAGTTATAGCGTCAGGAAGGAAAACCCGACTTATTAAAAATTCACTCTCATCATTTTTCTCCATCGCGCCAAAAGAAGTATAACTTCAAAAAGAAGAAGTGCAGAGGGAAGTAAAGATTGTCCAGAGATAGAGTAGAATAAGCAAAGATACGTCCAACGATATCTTTTGGCATTATAATTCAGACAAAAGTCTATTTAAAACTTACTGAAGAAAAAGTTAACAAAAACTGATCCTTTCAAAGTATCTGTAATCAGACGATGTCGAAGTTTTGAAACTAAGATAATTTCTCAACCCAGCTTTTGCCTACGAAACATCTATATATCTCGCGCTAAGTACATCTGCAGCATGAAAACTTTGAACTCAAATGATTTATTGCAACTTGGCTAAAATAAAACACAAGTCAGACACTTAAGCTTCATATACATAGAGAAAAAAAACAAATAGGATCAAGCAAACTAATGAGTAACTGATTTGAGTTTGAAAAAGGATATTTCCCTTTCAAGTGGTGACTCATGCCTGGATCTCGCACAGGAAAAGGAAACTGCATTAACTCTACCAGTGCTTCTTGTACTGATACAGCCCACTTATAGCCATACATCATGTTAACACTTCTAGCCCCGTAAATCACATTAGGCAATTTCCGAAGGAGCCTAGAAACACATAGAAAGCTGGAATTTGTCTGCAAAATGTAATTATTACATAGTAACCACAACGCTGCGTACCGCTGCTAACCATTCCGTCACACGTATGACAAGCGTGGATCACAAATGTAATGGACACCGCCGCGTAAGTGACGAATAACTAAGATGATGCATCTTTCACGCTTTAAATCTTTTAGATACAATTAGCGATGGCGGCATTGCACACGATACTGTTTCAGGCAGTGGATGGACGTAAAATAAATAATTTTATGCTGAAATGTAAAGGTAATGCATGAAAAATAAACTTTGAAAGATTGTGGTCAAGTTTGAGAAGGTTTTAGTTAGGGAATGATACGTGGAATCGTCAATTGTACTGGCTTACAGTAGTATCGCATACTAATATAATCGAATTACTGCAAATATTAGCTTCTGATTCTTTGTACCAAGGTATTTTTTTTTGTTTGTATGAGGAGGAATTCTTTATACCGAAAAATCAAAGCCAACTGGATTTGCTAAAAAATCTATCCTAAAAATCTAAAGACCGTCCTGGAGATTTGCTTTTCTAAGTAAAAAAACTCCAAAGATAGCTTTAGATAGGTTACATACAAAAATACACATAGAGAAAAATTGAGAAACTCTTTCTTTTTAAATTCACACAAAATTATTAAAGTAATGAATTCAGGCGCCGCCGCGGCGTCCATTAGCAGTGATTCGCGGCACAGTGACGACACAGCGGAGACACGCTCTGTGACAATTCAATCACGAATCCACGACGAACAAACACTGAACTGTGACGTCACTTAGGAGTGACATGTCGGCGTCACGCCGCGCCGGCGGCGCTTCACTAGAGACGAGGAAAAATTAGGGAAATCACATGAAAGTAAATACAAACTGCTAGTGGGAATATAAATTACGTCAAAATTATTGAGTATGAACATAGCTCGAGCGTCGCAGATTTGTAATCTAATAAGTAATTACCGAAGATTACTGTGGGTCTGAGGGCTATGCTACACGGGCGGTTCTCCCGCTGCGGGAATTCACTCCTAAATTGCATTAGATACAATAAATATGAAAGTTGTGTACGGTGGGAGAACCGCCCGTGTAGTATGGGCCTTAGAGGTAGGTACCTAATGCGATAGGGAATCATTTTCACGGAGACGACTCTCACGTAAACCTCATACGTGGTCTTAGAAGTTATTTAGGATCCAATAATTAAGAGTTTTCTTGAGACAGCAACAAAATAGTTCTAACAAGATGACTCTTTCAATAACTTTCAACACCAGTAGGTAGTGTCCTCACGCCTGTGCTCGTCCGTATGTCTACTGTGTTGTGTATGTCAATATGTGCATTTATAATATCTGTGAAAACTTTTAATTGGCCTTCCATACTTAAATTCTTATCTTCATAATTGTAACTAGCCGTTAGTTTTCCTTTGATAATAAAATAAAATAAAAAAAATAAACTAGGTACCTGAAATAAAATAAAAAATTATCGCAGTATTTTAAATCTGACTGTACAAAATTCGCAACATGTCCAGTCTGCACGCGTGTCCTTGCATCTCGCAATATCCTCATAAAAAGTTTGACAAACATTCGCACACGTAGATTCTTTCAGACAGGTTTTCTCCGATGCGTCACTCCACCGCGCGAGCTAGCGGTCGCTGGTTACAAATACCTTCACATAGCATATCTATAGAAAATTGTAAATAAACTTATAACTTATCTCTTGGCAAAATTAATGGTGGAGCCGACGTGTGACCATAATACGGACTCTTATTTAGGCCAAAAAATCAGCATTGCTATTCAGCCCGGCATGCGGCATGCGGCATTGCAGTCAGCATTCGGGGCACTTTTCCGTCCATAAATGGTCTTTTAGATTATTAGATGTATATTTTTAAATTTTTATTCTTCATAAGTTGTATTATGTGATTATTTTTTTCTCTTTACAGATCAAACAGCAGAAAACTAGCAATTAAAACTATTTGTCAACAAAAGTGATGATTTCATTGTGACACCCCAGTGGTTCAAAGCATTTTTGATCGTGGACAAAAATTTGCATCAAACAAAGTGAAAGAAGTTGAAGTGAATTAGGAATTCGAACATTAAGTGACAAAACAGTGGATACAATACTGGGATTATATAAAAGAAATTATATAGAGGTGACGAAAAAGTAATAACCAAAATAACCAGTGACTAAAAATACCAGTGAACTAAAATCCAGTGCTAACATACTCGTGTTAAAACAAATGAAAGTGACAATGTGTTGTGCGAGCTAACCGTTCGCTGGTAGGATGTGAAGGATGTGCGGATGCGAGCGCGGCGCGGAGGCAGAGCGCGCGCCGGGGGCGGGGGGCGTGGGGAGCCGCGGGGGGCTGCTGCTGCTGGGGCTGCTGGTACTGCTGTCACTCAGGTGAGGGTTAACCACATCGTATAATAATAATAAGAACGCGTCACAATCACATACCACAGATCATAGATATTTTTATTAATTTTAATTTAACATACAGTGCCGATTGACGAGTTAATTTGCTAATTCCTTGTGTCACTTCTAGGAGATGGAGCTTTGAGGGTTGTTTACATGCAATTTAAAAAAGAGGTATTTCTACTGAAATCCCAATTTTTAGTAGTGTTTGTGATTTTATTTTGGCAACACTGGGGTGTCACCTGAGGTGACGCCACTTAAAACCAAACTATAGGTGATTTTTTTCAGGTTTTCATATTTTGAATAAGTAAACATGATAATTAGCATTTAATAAAAATATTTATTTAGTAAATGAAAAAATTAGATTTTTCTACAGAATTACAATTAAATTGCAATAGTGTATGAATTTCACCGTTAAATGCTAAAAAAAAATATTTTTTTTATTAATCTGTAAACTACATTATGCATAATTTTTATAGTAAATAAAAAGACCTAGATTTATATAAATAGGTACCAATTGAAGTAACACTAATCCTCGCATCACTATTTAGCGACGCAGCCGGCTTCCTTCACGCGGCGCCAAAGAGTATGTTTATTTGTACAGAGACGTCCAGTAATGCTGATTGGATTAGCTCGGAACAGGTTGGCGAGCGCGGATTGTATTGAAGCGAGTCTTCCGAAGTACCGTTGCTAGCTATTTAAGGACTAGTCTCACCCAGACTGGCCCATACCTAACGCAATAACCAGCCTTTAGTGCAAATTGAAATTCAATAACATTCAATGTTACTTTCAAGTGAGGAAAGCAAAGTTACATAATTCATATCATCGATTATAATCGAATTTATCATCTAAATGAGACAATATTCCGAAACAAAAAGTTACACAGGAGCTGTTTCAAATTACCTACCGTTGCTGTTCGTTCGAATTCCATACGAGCGCAAACAAAAAACATTAATAAAGCCTTACGATACAAACATAAATGCTAATTTGAAGCAATACATCAGCCTTCTTATTAAGGCAACGACATGAGATTGACGTAAAAAAACATCGGAGCGGATATATGAGATGAAAACGCGAGCGTAATAATGCGGTACCCCGTAATTACGCACTATAAATCCGCGAATCGAGCTCCGACCAATTTTCAATAAAACAAACAAAAAACCAACGCGATCCCAATCTGTGCAGCATCACGGCCCATCCAGCCAGTGTAATATCGTCAGCGGTGATGTGACGTGCCTCCACTCCGAGCTACACTCCGACATCGCTCGACGTCTTTCAAAGTTAAACTTCACATCTCGCTCCGTCGAGCCAATTATGATGTTTTGAGGAAAGAATAGTTGCTTGTTAAATTTTAAAGTCCCCACTTGTATGCATTGTGCTGCATCCGTTTTATAATAAAAGCCGTTTTATTGTGCGCCGTATCTCAGGTGCTCGAGATGGAATTATTATAACCGTTACGTCGTGCGTGAATGACTCGGAACATCTCTGAGCTATTGTAGACTCGAACCGCTCTCTAGTTGGGTCAGATGGTTCGATGAGACGGGCCCTCGAAGCTCATTTGTAAGCATCGTTTGTGTGATTTCTCACAAGATGCGGACGCGGCCGAACCTATCATTAGTGCCAATCCTTGAGACCGACTACGTGAGGAAAGGGACACTGAAATCACCCTTCAAATAGTATGCAACGAATTAATTTAAGCTCTATATAAAAGCTGATAAAATTCATATTTAATTGTGGACAGATTTGATTATGACAGTCGATCATTTTCGTATTTCAAATTTTAACAGCTCCGCCTTTTCGCCCACTATTCCGGTACGCCTTTTGTGGTAACGTTGAAGTTTACGTTTCTGGTTAATGGTCTCCAGGAGGGCGTGGTAACGAAAACGCAGATCTGTCCGGTAAAGGACAGAATGGGTGATTAGTGCTGTCAGTCAGTTCCCATTGATTGGGAGCGGCCGCGTGTGGATGACGTACAGTTGTGAAGTCACGGTCGTACTTGAACTGTTACGCAATAGTTTTGTTAACAAGTTCCGTCGATCGAGCCTTTATTGTGAGCAACTGTACTTTGAGATGAGATTGACGTGGGTGATTCATGCACGCTTAATTAGGATTTGTTGTGAGAAAATTAGTCAAAATAGACTCATTTAAATGTCTATTTCAACACTTACAGTCAACATGAATGTACAATCAAATAAGTAAATTATAAAATGTAATAAAGTTCATCGACCTGTTACACCACAAATGCGTTCCTGTGTACGGACTAGTTTTATTTATCTTTCTAACGCAACAAAAAACGCCTCTACAGCTGTGATTTATTAACTTCTAATATTGAACTACTACGAACCACAAAAAATACACTACGGGTTTGATTCTAGTTCAGAGGCACAATTATGGTCAGCGATTTGCCAAATGTATCTCAAAGATTCCTTTCTTGGAACCAATTATAATAAATCTAAAATTAAAAGGCTTTTAAAATACTTTATTGGTTGTAAAGTGTTTTTTATAATGTTCAAGAGTTGAACATTTTTGGCCACAGTTTGTGTCCGTTGCACCCACTGTGCACGAGATTCAGTAAAGTGGACTACCGTGAAAACTTTAGTTTTCTTTTTTACATAAAAGTAGCTTGGTAAGATCTGTTTTTTTTTTTTCATTATTTGACATTCAAACCAAATTAGAAGCTTATTCGTTATTGGGGTTTAGTTCGGATCTTTATGAACTAAAATATTCATAGCTACGGATTAGTTTTTTTTTAATATATCAAATTAAACTCGTTTACAATAAAATCCAAATTTTCAAATGACAATGGACACAGTCTCACAATTTTCTGTTTTACGATTCATTCATTCCAAAATGGAGAGTCGGTTAAACGAATCTCCTTTAAACAGACTGTTAAATATCGCATTATCTGTGGAGTTTACTGCGCCTTAACAACACCTCTAACGCTTTATGATCGCCTGGTACCTCTGCAGCCGGCCGACTGATACCTTGAGATATGGACTCCAAATTAGCAGTCGAGGATGGTTACTGTCATTAAAAGTCAAATTAAAGAGGCGTTATTTGAGTGCCTTGCTCTAAAATGTCGATTAACTTTTAATTTCTGTTTGAACTGTGCTCTCACTTAATACTAATACGCGTTAACATACATCTCTGAGAGAAGCAGATACTTATCTTAATTATGACGTTTCTTAACTAAGGAACGTAACTCAACCTTTGTAGCTGTAGGAAGACCGAACATTAGTTATATTTGTAGCCTATACCGAGTTTATGAACTATGAAAATTCTCATAAACGATATGAAAAAAAAAATTGGTCCTTCGAAATAATTCTCGGGTAGGTATGTGTTTCCTCACGATGTTTTCGTTCACCGAAAATTGAGTGATGGTTAGTTTTACAAGAAACAAATTGGTACGTGCCCGCACTTGTATTTGACCTCACGACCCTCTGCTTGGAAGGCAGACATCCTCCCACGAGGCATCACCGCATAAATATTGAAAGTAAACTCAAATCGGACCTAAATGCGATTACACGATCAGTTCGAACGATACACGACTCGGATAAGGGAGCTCGGCTTCGAAGCTCTTGTTGCTCGATTCGTCCAATAGATGACTCGATTTTTAGTTCAAATGAATATGTATAGAATGAATCCCCATAGATTACTAACCTCATAACATGAAGACGTACATTACTGGCCCGACTGCGCCCGCCTCCGGCCACGGCGGAATTACGAATAGTGTACCGACTCTCGTAGATTACATTATTAGACCGGCTGGAGAGCATTACATCGTTATTTATTAAGTCCATTATGCTGTGCATTATAATATTATCGATGGTGGACGAGGCGTGGCAGGCGGCCGTATCATCGACTTAAATACAATACAGTTTAAGCATATGATGATATTGTCATTATATTACTGTATAGTTTTCTGTAGTACCATTCGTGGCATCAAAAAAATTAAAAGATATCCCGTAGAGTATCTGACGGGCGTAATTCCGAAGCACCGGTAGAGTTAATTCAGTTTCCTTTTCCTGTGCGAGATTCGAGCATGAATCTACACTTGAAAGGGAAATGTCCCTTTTCAAACTAAAACCGTAATCAGTCACTTATTAGTTTAGTTGATCATATTTGTTCTCTTTTTTTTTTATATGAGGCTTACTTGTAAAAGTGCTTTTTTGACAACTTGCAATAAATGATTGGAGATTAGATTTTTTTGTTGGCATGTTCGTTTGTCAGGTGAGTTAGTGCCGAGCTCTAGTGTCTGGCCCGAGGGTTGTTATCCTTCGATAAAAACTGGTATCGAAGCTCGCAGCGATGGAAACCTGCACGTAACTTACGAGAATTAATCGAGAATCGAACCTGGCGTCGTGGAGTTGCTAAGTACACAAGTTACCACTCGGCCACCGTGTATCAATAGCCTTGCAAAAAGCTTTACCTCTTACAGCAGATCAATAAAAACATGTCCCTTCCACTATTTCAATAAAATACCACCAAGGACGTTTTAAACTAAATACTCTATGGACCCGACACGCATCCTTTGCAAAAGAAAATATCTGTCAGTTTTGGCGAGGGTTGCGAGGAAATACGTTACTAGTCCACAATTAGACTAATCCAAAGGTTAACTGGAAGAGATCACTTTTAGCGATAAGTCTGGCCATTTTTCTATAATTATTTCAATAAGTTCAATTCTTTATGTACCTTGTGCATTTCATTTCAGAAGTGGAGTACAATAAAATATTTTCTTTTCTATTCTATTCTAGTGATTGTGAAAAACAAAGACCGATTGAAATGGTCGGAGATGGCGATTTGAGTACCGTTATACGAACAGTCGATCATATAACTTATAAAATGAGGAAAGCGTGAGCGTGGGTGGTCCTACAGTTAGATTGTTTACTACCATTAGGAACAATCGATCACGTAACTTTTACAGTGAGGTAAGCGTGTGCGTGCATCGTCCTCCGGTTGGAGCGTTTAAGTTCTCTGTACATGAACAGCGATGGGCGGCCGTAATGCGATCAACAAGTGCGGAATTATGCGTCGTGATCTCGGTAATGCGACCGGTCCATTACCGAGCGGTTGGCGGGCAGAGCCGCCGGCGGTAATGTAAGGGATCTGCTTAACTTATTAGCCTATTAACTGTGGTCGTCATTGATTTCTAAGCACGCTTTAATAAAATGTCTACTTTGACATTATTTATTAAGTATACATAATTTATTACCAATATTCTAAATAGGTATAATGATAATGTAAAACGTAGATGTACTTACAGCTTATACGCATTAAATTACGATTCGACGAATCAATTTAAAGACTAGTTTGACACAATTCTTAATGCCTTCGTATTAGAACTGAAACTCACGTGAACATACGTGGATTCCCTTGTAATTACATTTAATCATCATCATTATCATTAACCCATATCGTCCCACTGCTGAGCACGTGTCTTCCCTCACTTTTGTGAGGAGGGTTAGGCCATAATCCACCGCAGAGGCTCGGTCCGAATATACTCAAATACAACATAATACATACACGATGATTTTATCAAATTCTTCCAAGAACTAAATTAAATTCTTACTAATTAATGAAATATTTTTCCTCAACAAATAGACAATGGGACCCTCCAGCTCCGGCTCGAGGCTGGAATTTCCATAACATTGTCGCTACAAAAATAAATAACTAGCGCAGACTACTGGATTTATGGGTGTTGGCTACCGGCGGCGGCGGCGGCGGCGGCGGCGGCGGCGGCGGCGGCGGCGGCGGCGGCGGCGACGGCGCGGGTCCGCCGCCGCTGACATACCTCGCCTGTTTCTCCGAAGGAATCTGGAAGCAATGCGACTTATGCGCTTCCTTCCTATAAATACTATAAACTATAAAGCTTCTGACAAATCTAAAGATACCAGCGCGATCGGACAGCGAAGAGTCGAAGACAACGCGACGCAGTGGAGCAAACGACTACGTTAGTTAATAACGCAATGAAGCTTACCCCCGTATCGTTAGTGGTTACTCCAGATTTTTTTGCCTCCACTCTAACCCCAAAGCGTGTTTTGGTATTTTTAATACTTAAAATTTCCTCCACTTAGGTTTCCCCTCGTCAAAATCCTCTTACGAGTGAAACAAACCATCTATGGCAAGGTACCTCGCGATCTACCTTGGGATCTCCTCGAACTCGCAAAATAATAATAATTCCTGGTAATACCTCCGCTCCACCTCGATATTTCCCTCATACGAGGATTGTCAAGGAACCTCGAAAAGTTGGACTGATCATACTAAACATGAGGAACTTTTAGAGGGACGCTCAAGGGGCCCTCAATAGAGGTCGAGTGGAGGGAATATGAAGGCAACGACTAAGAATACCGGCGTTAGACTATTCTGTCCAAGTTCTGTTTCAGTTAGAAGCAGTTATCCGTCTCAAAGTAACAAAGAAGGAAATGCCGAAAGTAACGAAGAAATAAGTACCGTCTCAAGGTAACTACGGAGAGTTTGTCAGAACCTTGGTCGGAACGGTACAAAAGGAAGGCGCTGGACCCGAGCCGGACGCGGAGGTCCGTGCGGCGCGGTGGTCCTGTAGAGATCTCAGATAGGGCCCTACCGTGAATCGATGACATAATTGTAGATGTCTGCTTGTATTTTATCGTTTTACAAAGTGAAATATTAGCAAAACACTCCATTCATTTTCTTTTGTTATGCGCATATATTTACCGGTTTGTAAAACGAGGTATCGCAACTAAAAAAAATATAGAAACTTCCCAGACAGAACACGAATATATGACGTCACTTCGTTGAATTAGCTGTAGGTTTTGCGCTAAAGATCACCTCCTTGTTGGTGTGACTGGACTGTGGTCGGTGGGGGGGGTAAACTTTGGAGTACGAGTATAACGCGTTGTAGGGGGTTTTGACCGGAAGCCGAAAATGTGACATAAACTTACTTACTTACCTCACTTACCTCCTTTACTTGATCTAAATGAACTAATTTCATTTTTAACGACGGTTAAAAACGAAGTTTAATTATTGGTGGACTTAATGCTAAAATCATTTTGTTACCAGTGCTAAAAGTAAGAGTGAGTACAGACATATACGCGTGATTAAAATTACGCACACTAAATCTATGGTGTATATACACGTTATAACAGCTTTAGGGTCATGAACTCCATAGGGTCTCCGTAGTTACCTTGAGACGGTACTTATTTCTTCGTTACTTTCGGCATTTCCTTCTTTGACTGTGATTTGTTTGCGGATGGATGGAAGAGTATCTTGTCGGAGTGTTTGGATTATTGTGAGAAGAATGAATGATTGTGTGAAATTGTGTACTGTATTTTACTGCTATATGTAAATAATTAATGTAACTGGTATAAACCGTTTTAATTATATATAAAATAAATAAATAAATAAATAAATAGCTCGAGGATTTTCTCGAGATAGATTCTTAGGAACTATTACGTAATCTGTGGTATTCGTTTGTATAAGATTACCGGAGCGTCTCCGGAACGTATTCCAATAATCAAACCGCGGCGACGCGACGCGACGCGGACCCGTGATTTATTTTGTATCGGAATGTCCTGCGCGAGCTAGGGATGCGATGCGAGTGATTTTAGTAATTTAACGCGTGGTAGGATATTGTCACATATATCAGGTTTAGTGTGCACTTTTATTTGAGTGAAACATCTATTGTTTGTTACTTAATTTAAATAAGTCATCAAAAGGTCCTTCATGACTAACTCTCTAGAGTCTAGAAATATTTAATGAACACAACTGTTAACATTTACTTTACTAAAGTAAAAAATAAAATTTTTGAATCTAGAGTTCAAAGTTCGAGCCGTCACGATTGTTCTGTACTTTAAGTTAAGTGATTGTTTCTTCGCACATTGATGTCGCAGATCAATTTCATTCTCCAGACACTGCGTGAAATGCTTCATTGCAATATTTTGTTTAATTACAGCGTTCAAAGCCCACGCTTCTAGCCGCAGCCATTAAGGCTCCCACGCGGCCTCGGAGCTTGTCTTTTTCAGTACTATTTTATTCTTTGAGACGTAAGACAGGAGCCTCTTCAAGTGGCGTTATAATATTTATTAATGATTTCTATTTTGACTCCTATTACGACAGTATTGCAATCTACTAGCAGCTCAAAAAAACATGACCCTTAATGTCCAATTATTCAAAATTATCTTCTTTTTAATCGATATTTTAATAACTTGCAACTTTTTATTATTCCTCTTCGACTTTCTTATATATTTTCTTTCTTTCATTGCGCACTGTAACTATTTGTTGGGTGGTTTTGGTCGAGACATCGAATAGCCGCCAGAATAACTAGTCTTGTTTGAACACCTCCACTCATAACCCGCTTTCATCGCATCCCTATTTCACCCAATAGTTCGTCCACAACGCGTGTCCGTTCCCCATATTATAATCTAACACAAATGACCGGCTGATTCCCGTAATGAGGCGATAATTTACCGATTATTATCTCGTCCACTGCGGCGGTGATGCCTGTGTAAGTGTGTAATGCCGCGCCGATGTGTCGGGTCTTGTTATAAGCGTGTAATATCTACTATTAGTTCCCTGAGGCTGCAAGAAAAGGAATAAGAGAATAAAGCGCAGGGGCGCAGTCCTGGAGGACTAGCAGTAGAACTAGGATTCTCTGTCACATCAAATTTTAAACATCAATAAAAGTTTAACTTCCAATAACAATAGTTTACAGAATACAGTAATCAATCGGACATCTATTCTAATGCTGAATCAACGTCACCCATCGAGTCCGCTAAATAAGTCTACTTCGATTAATCTGTCCTTGATCATATTTAAGTATAAAAGGATTTTAAGGGAACGCATCCTAATATTATAAGGGGCAGCTGATGGTATATTTGAAAATGTCTTCATCGTTGAGACAGGTCTCAATAACTCAAATATGCTTGAAGCCGTGACCGTAAGGTACCGGCTTAACATTCAGAATCAGATGCAATAAATACATGGATTTAATTTATATTAAGTAGTCGTGTATTGGATGTGTACATGTGTATTAGCTGTTGTACTGTCTCATTTGCATCGATCGTGTCTGTATCGAGTTGCACCGATATATCTATTACCTTACTTATTCTAACAGCATCATTTAGTGCTTAGCTCTTGTATTTTGTATGTATAATGGTCCCGTTATTTCTCCTTCTTTGCTATACATTGATGATTTTATTGTTCTTTGAGGCAAATGCGATGCAAAGTTTAACCACATGTTTACGATTACCGCACCGTAGAAGCTTAAGCTTCATAGAAATGCGTATAATACAAGTTCATTGATGATGTGCCTAAAACAAAAACTTGTTAAGTGGTCTTAGGTCTCGAATCAGGTGAACTTTGTGTGAATAATTTGGCAACTGACTTTTCTTTACAAAAATAGCTTTTAAAAGCTTATGGTGCAAAAGAAGTACCCAGTCAGTAAGAGTTTTGGAAAAAGGAAGGAAGGAAGAATTAAGTACAAGGTCCAAGCAAAAGTTACAGCCCGATGCATGTCGGTGCATAAATCGATATAAATAACTTATAGATATATCAAACGTTAGCAAACAAATGGCAGGAAGGCGGATAATGGTCCAATATCTTCTCGCTTTGCAGAAGGCCAGAGAACCAGCAGTAAGAACGAAACAAGCTGATGATGATAATGAAAACTGGATAGTTATAGATGCAGCGAACTCATTAGAAAGCCAACGAGCGGTGACGAGCCTGTTGCGGTGACAGCTCTTCATAATGATGCCATTTCCATCGACCTCCAAACGTACTGAATGAAGATAATCACGCCAATTGTCCCAGCGGACAATCGGGCACAGTCGCCAGACCGTGGCGTATTGTGTGACCGGACGGGCGGACGGACGCGGACGCCCTGCCAGCCAGCCAGCCAGCCAGCCTGGTACGGCTACGTACTGGTCACGAGAACAGTCACTGATGCTTCCATTAACTACGGATATTTTATTTGGCTAGCGACCTGTACAGACAGATCAGACCAGATCAGCTCGCTGTTACCAAAAAATTGTATGTAATTTGAACTTGACAGGCTTGCAAAAATTCAGCTAAATTGATCAACGGAAGAATTAAAGTAACATAGAATTAGCATATTATTGAAATGACAGTAGATATGCCACATAACTCGTAGAAGTAATAACTGCTGGGGAAGAAAGGTTCTCAATTGGAGACCATAGCCCAGGAGACGCAGCTTAGGATGGCTCCTCACACGCGGACCGTGGACCGACGACCTGGTGCGAGTCACAAGGAGCCGCTGGATGCGAACAGCTACCGACCGCTCGTCGGGGCGTTCTATGATGGAGTCCTAAGTTCAGCATTGAAGGTCTTCCAGCCGATAGTGATGATGATCAAAGGGAAACGTATCACACTTGACTTACAAGCTTTGACCTAAACTTAGATCCACACATCCATTATCCACGCTAGAGCCACTTTTGTGTCCCTCTGTACAGTCTTTGTATTGTGATGTATACTGTTGTTAGTTTTCGTTGTTACAATGAGACTGGTCCGCTCTGGCCTAGTGTCGAGTTGCACGTGTCGCGGGTGCGGGTTCTCGCACTGACGCGGATCTATAATTACCTGGTTACTCATATTACGGTGTTCAGTTACGGTGACCGGAATACGTCAAAACAAAGTTAAACTTGGTAGCATCAATCGTCAGTCTTTATTTGTCCTTAGAAAAGTCTTTACCATTTGGTTTGCCAAATGAGGCAGAGCCGGTTTCCGGTGTCTGAGTTTGTTAGGCCACTCAAAGGCCTTCTGATGTGACTTAACAACTGCTTGAAATCGATAACAACCGGTACTGAATACTCACGGCTTAACGTGCCCTCCAAGGTACGTAGCGATGGAAACTCGCTAATAAGTTATGAAAATGGCTCCAGAAGCACCCTGCGACTTGCGTCTTGGGCTCGGGCCTTGCGTCCCGGAAGGGGATAATTGGACAAAAAGTCTGAAAATACTCTTAACCATTTATTATTCATATTTTTAATGAAAATTATGCTATACTTTAGAAACCTTGGGTAGAGTTTGGAAATTTTGATGGTACAGGACAGTAGTTTCCGCCTGGCTAGCTCTGACCCACAAATATAAACACTATCGCCAAGTCCATTTTGGGGATACCAAGATATCTGATGGTAAAATCTATAGTCTACGAAGTATTTAAACAAAATACAATGCTGGTGGCTAGGATGGAGGCCGCCGCCGCGCGCCGCCGCGCGCCGCCTCGCGCCGCCTCGCGCCGCCGCGCGCCGCCTCGCGCCGCCGCGCGCCGCCGGCGCAAGCTAATCTCTACGAAGGCTATCGAAACTATTGAGCCAATTTGCTCGTACATTTATTCTATTAGTTTATCAAAACGCTTTCAGTTCACTTACCGATGCTTTTCGTTTTATGGCAAATAAACTCTATAGGAAATGTCAATCTGACAGATAACATGATATTTTACGGTAAGTTTTATGTGTGTATGTGGATGTTTGAGTCGTAAAACGGGTGTTTATTGTTTGTTTTATGAGCTCCCAAAGGTAAAAGACGTAAAGTTGCGATAGATCGGCGTGGTGGCGGTGGCGGTGGCGGTGGCGGTGGCGGTGCCACTGGCGTTAGCAATACAAATATACCATTAACATTCGCCGGCAGTACTGCTACGGTGGATACGGTCGGTACTGATATGGTGGGCAGTAGTGCAAAGAGGTGAAATGGGGCTCTTGTGGCATTGATCTCTGTAAGATAAGGAAGTTCTGATAGAGTTCCAAAATGCATCATAATCATTAATCCACATCCGCCACTATTGCCCGCAGGTTTCACATCACTTTCATAAGGAGCAATAATCCACCACGGTGTCCCGCTCCAGAAAATCAACTGCAACCAATTTATAAAGATGGATTAATTTAACAAAACAAGCTTCTATTTCGATCACATATTTTCAGATCTGTAAATTCCAACTAGTAAATAAGATTGTTGCGAGTAATTGTACCAGAGAAACATGAATAAAGCTGTATCTCACACTAATGCGCGATAAGGGCCGCGCCACACTCTGCGCGGGATTTACTTGCGCAGATACGGACGGCACCTTGCGCCAACCTTTAGGTAGGTGTCACGGTAGAGCCAACGTAGCGGAACACTGACTGATATCAAAATAAATAGGTGTATTTGTATCGCACTAATCTAAATATCATTGCTAATATGGGATGAAGGTGTTGCTCTAATATATTTTTCAGGTTGTTTCCTAACACTCCAGCGGCTTCATACTCTTAAATCTGAAGGCTTTGTTTACTGTCTACGCGATAGCACTGGAGCAGTTCGCACCACAACCAAAAGTTTAAAAAGGTGATCCTTATTTTAAAAAATATAATTAAATTGACTAAACTTTGATTTCGTAAATGATTCACCAAACTATGACTACAACATTTCTCCCGCGTCCCACTCTCCAAGCCGCTCCCCGCTCGCTCCTCTCACTCTGCTCACAGCGTCCGTGAGAGCATTGTATAGTGCCCGCGCGATAACCTCCGAACTTTGATTTTATTACGGTCGACACCGGAGTCCGGGCCTTACGGTAAACACTACGATCATATAAATGTACTCGTATGCTCGTGTATAACGGGACAGTAATGTGGTCAATGTTTGAGCTTATTTACAAAACATGCCGACGGGTAAACGACAAGTTTTAGAGAGGAAACCGCGTTTCGGTAAACGTAGTGTATGACGCCCGCCGGCGGGTGTGTCGCCTGGCTGAGACTGGGAGAGCTGAAGATCGGGCTCAGCGGCGTTCGCGTGGAGAGGCCCACGTGGAGCAGTGGACGAGGATAGACTGATGATGATAATGATGATAAGAACATCAATTACTAGGCATATGCGAGTTTAGAGCCGATGTCTCGGGGTGATGAGCGCAGTGCAGTGCCGCGCAAGATAATGTAATGCAAATTTCTGGGTGGCACTGTAATAATGAATATGCGTAGCACTTACCATCAGGTGAACGGATTGCTCTTATTGTCACTCAGTCAAATTAAAAAAAAAGAGATAGGATGAAGAGAAACAGATTAAATTAATCTGCACGTATCCGTCACACTAATCTCACTAACATAGAGATGTTCAGATACTTTTGAGGCCGGGCGTACCAGTAGGCCCGAGCCCGCTAATTTATAAAACAAAGTGAAAGGCGACGCGTCGGTTAATTGAGACAAATTAGACAATTGTGCGGTTTGCAGCAACCGCCGCGGTGCCGCCGCCGCCGCGCCGCCGCCGCCCGTGTCACGCCGCCCCGCGCCGCCGCGCCGCCCACGCGACCCGCTACCAGTCCGACATGGCTTACACGTACTACCATGACTCAGCGTGGACTATACATTTTTAATTTCAGAAACCTTTGCCTTATTTATACTATTTTTTTCTTTCTGGCTCAAAACTTAAAAATCAAACAATTTATTGCGAGTAGGCAAAAATGTTGCACTTTTACAAGTCAAACACTTATGTCTCATATACATAGAGAAAAATAAAAAATAAAATAATATGATCGACTAAACTAACGATCAACTGATTATTATGGTTTGTTGCTAATTTGCAAAATGCTAATTTCTCTTTCAAGTGGTGATTCATGCATGCCTGATGGCTCCATCCCCAGACTCTGATCACCATCTATCTATAATCCAGACGCGATACCTCTGCTGTAAGTCGGTGAGGAGTTTAATATCCAGCAGCTCCCAGGTGATGCTGCAGCATCAGGTGTCGGCTACCGTGTCCTTGCAATTTTATTAAAGTTACAGGATACCTTTGGAATCGATCAGACCTGTGGATGTTGCTCCTTTCATCGACTAGCAAATTGCTGGCGATCTTTAAACGGATTAACAGATTTTCTTCAAATATTGCTAACAATCGTAATGACTCCTTTCAAATAATCCGTTTGGGAGCTACGATGCCACAGACAGATACACAGATACAGCGTCAAACTTGCAACACACCTCCTTTAGTGTCGGGGGAGTTAAAAATAGCAAATATCATTCATAACAATCAATGCCCATACCTCAAGAGATATCTCTACATAATCCTACAAATTAATTAATTTTCCATTAAGATTGTGCAAATGAAGTGGTCGTTTAATATCGCACGTGAATAAATCCAGCATAATTGACAGTCGCCGCGACGCGCGTAGGAGCAACCGCTCGCGCTGTGCCGCGCCGCGCCGCGCCTCGCCGCGGGTCGGGGTCGGGATTCAATAGATTTATCAGACGCCCGGTTTATTAAAAAGGAAATCATAATAAATTTAATGGTGAAGGCTTCTGCCCGCGCAATTCTGGACACTGTGCATTTCACAAACATTTAACCGCTGGTTCAAAATTCCAATGAAGATAGACAGATAACTATTTATTGGCACCAAGATGTTTAAAACTCAGAAACATACATAACCTAAGTGCCGGCCTCTAGTGTCAGTGTGTCAGGCTGCCCCAGGGCCTCTGACGTGTCTTACAGACTGCCATCAGTCGATAACAGCTGGCACCGATGGCATAACGTGCCCTCCGAAATCATCAGTCACATAATGTCACCATCATCATCAACATACCATCCCACTGCTGAGCACGGGTCTTCTCTCGCTTTCGTGTGGAGGAGTAGGCCGTAATACCACAGGGCCCGGTCCAGATTGGTGGATAACATAACTTCCTCCTAAATAATTCCCGGGTAAGTATGTGGGTTTCCTCGCGATGTTTTCCTTCGCCGAAAAGCGACTGTTAATTACGTATGTTTTACACAAAACACATTGGAATTGTAAGTCACGACCTTCTCCTTGGAATGCAGATATTCTCCCACTGGGTCTTGCATGAATGGACAGCCTGAGATATAAAGAGAAAATTGACTGATATTAGATTGAGCACAACTGCAAGCTTTACGAGTAAAGATAAAACAAACCCGTGTTGCGGCCGGTGCGGTGCGGGGCCGGACACATAAACTCCTGATTATATCTATTTAGCGATCTAAACTCCGGACTACGGGCCTTCATAAAAATGGTTAGAAACGGCTCTTTCTGTGTGTCTGTTTGTTGACCGAGCCAAGCGCCTCTGCTCCAAGTGGAGCTGAACTTGCTTCCGTCTGTCAGTTTGTTGGTACTCCTCTACAGGTCGCAGTTTACAACCGATCTGGACGAAACTTGGTATACAGGTTTTACAACTTAATAGTTCTTTTTTGTTGTGTAATGTTTTTGATTAGAAGGAATTTTGATTCATCCAAAAAGAGGCAAAAAGAGGGCTCTTATATCTCTGCCTTATGAGTCTTCACTTCCAATATTGATTGTACTTTTTATATTCGCAAAGTTGTAACTTAAAGTTGGTCTCATAAATATTTGGTGAAGTTCCGATGAGGATCTTCGGCGTGATGCAGAATAGCTTCTGAAAATACAGTAATTAATTTCTCACTTGTATATTACTACTATTTTCTGATCTTTGATATAGTCAAAGAAGCGAACCCAGTAAGCGGAACATTGTATTTCTGTTACATAGTAGGGGCATGCCCACTCAATTTTCGGTTTGTCTGTCTGTCTGTCTGTCTGTCTGTTCGCAATAATTGTTTGATTTATGTTATCTGTGATACTGTTAGGAGGACTGGACCCAATCCGTAGTAAAAGTAGCTTTTACCGCAGCTGCGCCGCCCGGGATGTTAAGCAACGCATCCCGCGGCCTAAACAGGGATGGGTGGCCGGCTGAGGCTAGTGAATTATAGATTACTCGCTTCAAATGGAATATTGGGCAATAGTGGACAAAGACATAATGTTCTGGAGCTTTTGAAAAAGTTATTTTTTGTTTTTACTTTCGTTTATTTCACGATTTTCAGTTGTTTATTTTCATGTGTGACGTGGGCTGTTCGTAACCTGAGTAATGCAAAGTACGTGAGCGAACCCACGGGGCGCAGCTAATAGGTCATAATAAAACCTCTTTTATCAAAACGGACAATAGGAAACGGTAATATCGCATTAGTTGCGATCCGATGGCGGCGGAATCACGGGTTTGTCTGTCTGTCTGTTTTGTGAATGACAGTTGTTTCTGGCACAATGCCATGCCGCTGCCGCTGCCGCTGCCGTGGCTCGCCATCGGCCATTAGTGACGCCTCATCATTGTACACATTATAGGTTTTTTGAAGGGGCATCTGCCTTTATTAACTAACTAGCAACGCCCCGCGGTTTCACCCGCGGAGACTAATATCCCGCAGGAACCGTTGATTTTCATGCGATAAAATCTTGAGTATCTGATATTCTATACCAGAGTTGAAAATTTCTATTCGCTAAATTTCATCAAAATCCGTTGAGCCGTTGTAAAGAGGGAACAAATACAAACACACACACACAAAATTTTCATAATATAATATTAGTGATTGTTTATGTCAATGGCGTGCTTATGAGAAGTTTGATCACCTGAGTATACTCAGTGACCACTAATGAACGGAAACGGTCATTTATTAATCAAATATTCAAATTTCTTGTCACATTCTAATTTTACTTTTAATAAAATTTCTGTTACAGTTAGAAATCGTATATTTAATAGATCAAAAGTACGGGACAGTTCGTTAGATGGCAATTTATTGCGATTTCTATAAAAAAAAATGTAAAGATTAAACATGATACCATTAATTTCACATTTTGCCTCTAAAACAAGTAAAAAATATAAGATTTGAGATATAGTCAAAAAATCCGGGCCATTATCCATGCTGGCCCAGTTTATTATTCCAATAAATGATTTGAGTTTTGAATGTTAGGCCCATCTTGCCCCACTTCGGCA
The DNA here is from genome assembly GCA_912999815.1 of Campaea margaritaria. NCBI lineage: Eukaryota > Metazoa > Arthropoda > Insecta > Lepidoptera > Geometridae > Campaea > Campaea margaritaria. The sequence continues at coordinate 8,161,154 of OU538812.1, forward strand.
AGCGACGGCTCACGACGGGTTTTAGTGGGTTCGACGCCCACACCTCCTCTTCCATTACCCCATGACCAAGACGATACTTTCCTCTCCTCTCCAAAAAAAATGGCTAACACAATTATTTAACTAGTGCGGAAATCTAACCCCAACCTCACAATTCGGAGTCGATTCATCCTCTACTCACGTCGAAAACCTATATATGCATGGGTTCATTAATACAGGCCCGGTAATGAGCCGCCAATTAACGCGCGGCCGCGACACTCGGCTGTTCGCACACGCCCACGCGTGCGCGAGTGTGGCACGGCGCGGCGCGGCGCGGCGCGGCGCGGGTGCGGCGCGGGTGCGGCGGCTCGCGGTGCCATCTGCCACATTGACATACACACACAGTGTCAGTGTTAAAATAATCAAAACGTCAATTCTAAAATATGTCATCATCGTCATGATCAACCCATATCGTCCCGCTGCTGAGCACGGGTCTCCCCTCTCTTATGAGGATTCGGCCATTATCCACCACAGGGGCCCGGTCCGGATTGGCGGGTAACATACCTACCATCGAAACAATTCTCGGGTAGGTATGTGGGTTCCCTCGCGATGTTTTCCTTCACCGAAAAGCGAGTGATAATTCCATGAATGTGTTACAAGAGACACGTTGGTACGTGCCCGCAATTGTGTTTAATTATTGTTACTGTCATGACCAGGGTGCCACGTATGGTCTTAGGAATCATAGTGTAGATTTATAGCGTGACTCTGGGAAGCTTTTTTCCATCCCTGTTAGAAACAACATTTTTTATTCCCTCGTTTATCGCCACGCCTGTCAAATTTGAACAAACAAAATGAGTCGCCTCAGCGAATAGCAATTCTTATAAACCAACATTTGAATGTAAACTTTATAATAATACTAATAATAATAATAACGTATAACTGAGTTCCAACAGTTTTGTCACGTTGCAGCATTACACAATAATAATTGTAGATCGTCTCCACCAGAAACAATGATTCTATTCCCAATAAAAGTTTAGAAAGTATTAATTGAATCGGTGATTAGTGAGCGCCGCCGCGGGCAGCCGCTAGTTAATTATGATATATCGCCGCTATAAACTGTACTATACAAATATTAGGCACTAGCGCGCGACGCCGCGCGATGTGGTACGCCTTCTTTGGGATCACTTCAATGATACAATATCATAAATCAGAGCTTCGGAAATCGTAAATATCACTACATGGCAGCAATTCTCGCATGCGGACGCTAGTGTGTGAGTTTTAGTTTTATTATGTCTAATGATGTCTGTGTGTTTGTTTGTTTCTTTGTTTGAATAAATGTTTTTCTCGTATCTTTGTATCCAAATCATCCGAAATTTTTGAGTTGACAAACAAATGTTAGAAAAGCTTCGCTCTGACCATACTCTTGAACCAATATTATTCAGGAATAAAACTGGATGGTATGGGTTTTTATCCAAAATAGTACATAATCTGCATATGTACAAAAGTCATGAAAGTCCTTAAACAATTTTTGCCAAAAAACTTGCATAAACAAACACACCGCGCGTTACTTTTATTCATTAGTAGAGGTATTGTACACTTGTGATATCCCAGAGCTAGAAAACAACACTATCGCCACTTTTGCAGATGACACAGCGATTATGGCAACAGGAGTCACTCATGAAGAAGCAGTGGAAAAAGTCCAAAAAGCCGTTAACAAAATATCTGGCTGGACAGATAAATGGAGAATTAAACTTAACGAGTCTAAGTCCATCCACATAGACTTCTCGAACAAAAAACCTAATTACCACCCGGTGTACATTAATGGTCAAGTGATACCATACGAAAACACGGCCAAATATCTCGGCATGACTTTGGACGCTAAGCTTCGCTGGAAAGCACATGTCAAAAAGAAACGTGATGAACTAGATCTTCGCTACAGAAATATGTATTGGTTAATTGGGAGAAAATCCATGCTGTCGGTACATAATAAGGTACTCTTATACAAACAAGTCCTTATGCCAATATGGACCTATGGTATCCAGCTATGGGGCTGTACCAACCAAAATAATATACAGATCATTCAAAGATTTCAAAATAAGGTGCTGAGAGGTATTGTCAATGCCCCATGGTACATCAGAAACGAAGACCTTCATCGGGACCTAAAAGTGGACTTCGTCTCAATTATCATTAAAAAGTTTGCCGAAGCTCATGAACATAGACTTCACCACCACGTGAACGTCGAGGCTATCCAGCTTCTCGACAACACGGATATAGTGAGAAGACTAAAAAGGAAGAAACCTTTCGAGTTAGTGTAGTGATGTGACAGTGAAGTGTAGTTTGGTTAAATCTACTAGTAAAGAACACATTAACAAAGTGCCTTCGCCTTAATAGAGACAGTAAGAAATGTGTTAATGGACACAATCTTAGCAATAACTCTACTTAGCAATTTATGTTAAACGCAAATTACTCATTAGTCTTTCAGGCTAGATCGTAATTTTAATGATGTACTTATTGATAAGAAGCATTATAAATTTAAAATAAAAAAAAAAAATTAGTAGAGGGGCTAACTAGAGTCTCCCGCGCCCCCCGCGGGCTGTATTTACATAAGCAATTAAAGACATCATTGAGGTCATTACTGCAGCACATTGTTTGTTCGATCTCGGCCGTAAACTTAATGAAAATGATTTATGGACCGGTCGCTAACGGCCGGTTATTATTTACCGCTAGGATTATTGGTTATTGGTCTGTTTGGTTTTGAGACACTTGCTACATCTTATTTTTATTTAGCAGTTGGTTTATAGAAAATAATTAAAAAGCTCCAATAGACAATCGTCCAGGATTTCTAATTCATAAAACACCACTGTGTTTTAAGCGAAGTATTGAAGCGAAGCAGATTCGCTCTCTTCGCTCTCGGCTATAGTATATCTTACTCGCTCTGAAATTGGTAACGCTTCGCTAAAGTCATCTTGGTTATCTCACGGTATTTTGAAAGTTCAGATTTTTAAAAAAGCGAAAGGCTCTTGGAACCCAAGTCAAATGTTTTTGTAAAGTGCAGTGGCATTACTTGTAACCTGACTTCGTTCGTGTCCCGCAGAAAAGTGCCTTAACATTTCCCCTTTGTGTTCCCAGAGGCAGTGGCGGCAGCGTGTCTCTCGGCGCACAGCTGGTGTGCGCGAAGGCGCCGGGGCTCACGGAGAAGCAGCGCGCGCTGTGCCGCGCCTCGCCCGCCGCCATGGCTGCCATCGCCGAGGGGCTCAGGTACTGTCACAGCGGCAGAGGCAGAGTGTCTTATTGTTTATTATATTTGCATTGTGTTGCAACACGTCGCCGTCGCTCTGTAACGTTTATCACTCACCTCGGACAAGGTATTTAATCCCACAGCCGCACGTAACTGACCCTTCAGAAGATCTCCTATAGCTTTTTATAGTACCTGGTACAAACGCACTGACGCGGCATCAGTGACGCGCGCTACGGTGATAAGGTCTTAGATTTGAAATGGTAAGGTGTACATTTAGTGGTAACCCCTGGTTCTCCCGCAGGATGGCGTACGCGGAGTGCCGCGCGCAGCTCAGCGGCCGCCGCTGGAACTGCTCCGGCGTCGGCGACGGAGACCACTTCGGACACGTCATGCCGCTCGGTCAGTGACCATTGCTTTACTGCTATGATTGTATATCTTCCTGGACATCGTCTTTTGGCTTCTATCTCTGTTAACACCTTCAGTGATGTTCATAAACGACTTTATTCTTGGCATACTGTTTGCGGTTGAAACCTATAAAACTTATAAAAGTGACTTGTAGTAGTGAATTATTTTTGCTTACGGCCAATAAATAATTTGAGTTTTGAGTTTTTGAAAATGGAAGAAATTTACATCACCAGAATCTAGCCGGCTAATCCTATTACCGCGATGTTTCAACCAAATCCACCTACCTCAGGTTGAAACATGATTATTCTTACATGTGAAATATATAGCTTGATTATAACTAGACAGGAGGCAAACCAGTCGCGCGTTGATGTCTTTTGTACGGAACAAGCGCGACTCCGCGACTCGGTTCGTACATTAAGTTAATATTCCGTTCTCTAAAGCTAACATAATGTATAGTTAAATATTAAGCAAATAAAATGCACACTAGGCTTAGTAACATACAAAAAAAAATATGATTAGATACATTTGCTTTCTGATTCTGTTGCTCGAAACAAACAAATACAAATGAACAATTTAAACAATTGGCTCTATGTTTTCTACATGAGAAGCAAAGATGCTGAACAACATGAAGGTGGTCGTAGTGTTTAGTGTACACGCATATTTACTCCACCTAAATTACTAGACACGTGAGACTTCAGAACCAAACTCTCAGGGTGTCGATGTCGAGCGCAGTGCAGTGCAGCACAAGATTATGCGATGCGAAGTTCTGGGTGGCACTGTTACTCATCATAAGGGAACGATTTGCTCATCTCGCTATTCAGTAACATTGTAACATCAAAAAATGTATTGTAAAGCTTTGGCAAAACTATGTGTTTAAATGTGTTTGCGCTTGCCGTCACTATTATTCAGCCACCAAGCAGTAGTGTGCAAGCACTTTTATACATTTTGGTTGGAAGCACACTGTACTCATGAACATTTTACCTATCCGCTAATTTACTTCTAGCTGTTGTGGAAAAAGATTTCACTTTTCTAAGGTTTCAAAACTACAACCGGAGGTGGGCAAAGTTAACTTCTTTAATCGTTAGTTCGTTATTCATTCGTTATATTAAAGAACGATTAACGGATTTATCGATGTTCTGCCCAGCTTGGACTATAACAATAATTATGCTAAGTCAAAACGATAAAAAACATAACCTAATATGAAATATTATTTGCTTTCTCCGACGGTGGAGCGAGCATTCCTCGCGGCGAGCTCACGACGGCTCTATTAATTAAATCACTCGCTAGGGATGCGCGCTAAAGGTCAGGGATTTGTCCGGAACCGCCACCACTTGCTATAATTGATTTACGGATGGCACTAGGGAGCCAGAGATTTACTCAGCGAAAACGGTTTAAGGAGGCAAAAATACAATTATGATACATGGGACAGCTGACGACGCGAGAATTATATATAAAACTTTTTATGCACCAAATTATAACGCTAATACAAAAGAAAAGTCGTTTAATCGACACTTTGCAAAACACAATAAATTCTTTGACGCATTTCTGTAAACTTCAAAACGATTTCAAATGCTTGAGACAAAATTATAACATATGAATTAAACTTAAATCTAACTTGTGAAATAAAAATATCTCACATTATTTTCGTCTTTAAACGTCCCTGGCACTAAAAGTCGCAGTAGGTGCCTAATCATGCCAGAGGTCTCGCGGCGGCGTTTCCCCGCTTTGCGATCGGCTTAACCCACTACATTACATTGCCTTTAACTTTAAATGTCAACACTTTATCATAACTTTCATGAAACATACTTTCGTCTAAAGGGCTTGAGATGAAAGTTCATAAAGCTCGGAGTTGTAGCCGATGTGTGCTAAGTACAATGAAGATTACTGGCACGACGCGACGCCGCGTGGCTGAACGAACATGGCCACAAAACGATTATTGGATGAGTTACGATTGTGCGATATTTACCCTTACTGAAATTGTACAATATGCATTACTTGTACGCAATAATTTTGTTTATTATTGACATTGAATCTCTAAATGCGAATAGGTTCGGTATATTATTAACTTTTATTGCAATGTATACTTTAAGCTTTAAAAATAAAAATAAATGAATACAGTAATACGCCAATTTAAAAACGTGCTATCCACAAATAAAATATTAATGTAATTTTTTTTTAATTTCAATGGGTGATGTTTTATTTACTGACAGGAAAAAACTGACAAAGCAGATATGAATATAATTTAAAAAGACTAAATCTAACTATACTGAACCTAATATATCTGATTGTAATTAAGTTCTGTTACATCATAATATCTGCCATTACATGAATGTTATCTCAACATACGAGTAGGTGACATTCTTCAGTACGAGTATCGAAGGCACAATAAACAAATTGAACGAATGATACGAGCGAGGCAGGACAGGCTCGCGGGCGCTCGCTGGGCGCCCACTCCGCTGATTTATACCTCACGACTAATTGACGGGCGGGGACACTTTATACCTCACGACTGATATCGGATTAGTCAGAATTTTATATTGACTAAAAATATCTATTTAAAATGTCTTTATGACGATGTAATCACAAGATTATTTGACTGATGCCAATAACAATAAGTTATTGGTGTGTCTAGATTATATTACTAGTATTGCCGTCTAGAACTTGTTTATGCTTATTGAGTAGGCGTTTGTTTGACTACAATGTCACCTGATGTTAAGCGATGAAGCGGTCGAACATATTTTTTAACGCAATGTTTTAGAATTAGTATAATTAGTTAATTAGTTAATTAGTTAATTAATTAGTTATTTCTGTTTTTATTTTTATTTTATTGTGATTTTTTGTATGCAGAATTATGGGCTAAATTGCCTGAAATAAATGAATTTTAATTTTTTTTTAATTTTTTAATTACTCAGCCAAGTTACTACCACGAGTTTTTTGTAACGTTATTCAATCCAATTCACGAGGGCAAAATTTCTGAGAAAAATAAATTCCCATTTTATGTTCGAAATGGTTTCGGTAAGTATAAGTAACGGTAGTCGGCTGTAAAGGTTCCCACGCCCCGGCACAGTTTGTTTGTTTGCTCGTGTCAATTAAACGACTCTTGTTTACTTTTTTATTGTGATGTTAATTGAGTGGAGGCGATAGACGGTCCGCCGTCCATCAGCCGTCAGCCGGGCGGCGCACGGGCGGCGCACGGGCGGCGCACGGACGGCAGCCGGGCGGCCGCGCCGGCGCCGCCGGTGCGGCTGTACGCACGGGGAATAGGGTTACCGGATATAGCACGTTGAGTTCCGAAAACAACTTCTTGGCTGAGTAGGTCAATTTCAAACTGTGGCGCCCATTTTCATTCAGTTTCGATTTGAAGTACCGTGCCATGCAAAGGAGACTGTTCTATTAAACGTTTTACATTTGAATATTCTCCGAATCAAAAAAAAATACTGGTATTATTTATTGGCGTTTCATTCAATCACTTTCAGTTCATTTTACTTCAATAATGGGTCAGCTATTATATTGAATCTTTTTAATGTTAACTTTCAATGTCACAGCCAGCCCTACAGCCAGTAGCATGTGGTGTCGAAATCCCATTCACACAGTGCGCGTGTAGTGTCACGCGTCACGTTACGACGCGGCGCGGTGCGGCTCGGCTGATTGGACGGATTTTATTCCGCTATTGTGAAACACTCTTTAATTTTGACAGCCTGTAAATTAAAGTTCGACAGGTTGTTTCTTCACTATTTCATTATATTATGTAGATTTTGGAGATTTATTTCGGCATTGTTGTTTTGTTGGGTTATTTAAAATGGGATATAAGCTCTTTTATATATTATACAGCGTCGTTGCACAGCCTATTGCAATTTTGAATGATATCTAGTATACTTATAATGACGCCCTTAAGTATGATTAAAGTAGTGTCGATTATATAAATATGCACAAACATAACTAAAAGTTAATTAACTTGACAGTTCTAACATTATTGCTATCTATTTTGTTTCTTCTAGATTTGAAAGAGACAGATTAAATTTAGATGTGTTTTATATAACACAAATGCAAAAGGAAAATTAGATTTTATTGACGTCTTTAGTATAGGCAAAGTGTCAAATGAATCCGATTTTCATTTTCGTTCGTGTTATATAATACGGCTGCTGATTCTTGTCTACTTTTTATGCAAACACCTGCTACCTAACTTTAACTTAACTATGTATTTAATTTAATATTTCTACATACTAAAACATAAGGTCAATAGGCCGAGCAAGCCTCTACTTTATAGCCCAGTTTGATTCAATTAAGCTTCTATAACCATTAACCTCGCTCACAATATCTCGAGCGCTAACTTAGACAGAGTATCAAATTCACATAAACATAGGCGATTGCATCAAAGTATCAAAACTACATAAACATGGGCGATAAGTCATACTGGTACTAATTGAGTTACTGCGCGGGAGTTGCGGAGCCCTAACTATAATAAGGCCGTGTAACATACACATTTCACAATTACACATGAGCATCCAGAGTGTAAGAGGCCAAGTGGTAACCCGCGCAATGACGCGGGATTCAATCCTTAGCCCGCTCTAATGACAGCTCCATTATTCCATCGCTTCATGCTTTGGAGGGCACGGTCCGGATTGTTATCGATTGATTGCAGTCGTTATGCCACGACAGACAACCCTGAGTGGCCTGACAACCTCTGACGCCAGCGGTTGGCACTGCCACATTCGACAAACGAAAAACTTTGCTGGTAAAAATCTAGTAGGTATGGTTAACAACGAAAATCTCTGAATATTTCAATTTTTCCATTTACTATTCAACGCGAAATTTTAGTATTTTTCGTGCGTAAAGCTATATTGGAGATGTTTAGCGTTGTCTGAGGCCGACTGTACTGACTGTAGCTGATGGACTGGCCTGGTCCTCGGACCGAGTCGGTACTTAATTTTGCTGGATTTCATTCAGGTCTCACCTAAATATTCGTTTGAGTAGATACTTCTATTTGCACCAAATATGTATAGTATTAAGCACCACATTATAGAGGTTTAGCAAGAAATCTAACGATACCAAAACATAGTTATTTAAAAGACTGCAACCTTTCGAAAACATTCTCGACCGTCGCCCTACGAAAGCCCTTAACTACGCATTATAAAATAGAACCATTAAAAATCCATTTCATTTAGTATAGCGTCCCAATTAACAACGTAATTAACCCGTGTGTAATTAATTAGCATGCAAACTGTTAAGTAATGGCTTCCGTTTGATTTCTCGTCATAAATCGTCATAGAGCCGTCGCACGACTATTAACATGTCGCCGCACCGCTATCGGACGATTCAACATATTTACATGTTGTTTCGGTGTCGGTGTCGCGTCGTGGCGCTGCTTAAAGCCCCGACTCCACTACGAACGAGGCTTCGGCCATGATAGCTTTAGTCGAGACAAAACTTAACTGATGAGTTTCTTGCCGGTTCTTCTCGATCGGATAGCTCCAATGAACCACCCTCTTCGGGCCCAGGCGAATAAAGAGTTTTGACTTTTAGTTTGATATACAGGCAGTCATTTTAAGTTGGTGATGAGCAGCGCCTCAACTCGCATTACACGTTTTTTAAAAATGACAGTTTCTACGCAATTTAATACTAAACTTGGTGAAACATCGAGCCCGAAAGATAATTAAAGCAAACAGTACACAGTGTGGTAGCACAGTGTGGGCAGGCCACCTAGCTCGTAGGGGAAGAAAGGTTCTCGAGTGGCGGCCTGGTGCGTGTAATAACTAAATTAGGTAAAGACATCTATATATAAAGGTATATAAGAGAATAAACATTAATATTGATATTCTTTTATTTTGCAATAAGTAGGAAGTTAATCTAAGTCTCACGGATAGGTTTATCTACACGTTATTAATACACAACAGGAATAGCTATTGTAATAATACACAAGAATAAATAGTATATAAGCCATTTACTTTACTTTCAAATAAGTAGGAAGTTAATGTAATCTACATATTACTACACGACAGGAATAGCTATTGTAACTCTCAATAATTAATTTAAAATATAAGCTTCATTTGGAAATAAGTAGGAAGATAATGAAATGCTCACATTAGTTGTATCTATATATAACACGATATAATTTAGCGATTGTAATGTTCACACTGATACACAATATTGATAACTATTGCAATACACATAGTAAGTTTTAAACTGAAGATTAATACACATACACAATAATAATAGCTTTCTAGTTAATAGATATAATAATAGTACTTAACTTATTTAGTTGGGCGGCGTGTCCGCCCTGTTCCGAGGTACATTGAGAAGTGAATCTGCCTTTCAAATGCAAGGCTATTTATACCGGCCGCCGTGCGGCGAATAAACAAGCTCAGTAAACCACGTGTTTCCTTAAATTGAAACTAAACGTTTTTACTGCTTGATTTTTATTACAATACATGTTAAAACCTTCTAAATCAATACATATCCACAGATATGTACACTAAAGTTTGTTTAAACGTGAATAATTCCAATTATTATATTAAATGGTTTTCTAACAGTAATAAAGCTGTTTCATCGTTTATTTTCAATTACCAATTATCTTACAAATACAGAGATGAATTATCGTAAATGATTCGATACATTAATACTTAAGAATATTCATATTAGTATGAATATTGAAGAATTAACACAAGTCAATTATCATATCATTAAATGAAATATGGACGAAAATACATGGATTAAATCTAGCCGCAGAAATCATAATTATTTGATAATTATCAGTCAAACTTTTTCTAAAATACGTACAATATTAATTATAAACATTAACATAATTTCCTGTTTATTGGAAACCAGTGAATGTTGCCAAATTCATCAAGTTAAGTCCTCAAACAAATGTTGCCATTTGAATCTTTACTAAATACATACATTATCATCAGATACTCAAAACGTATTATTTAGTCATGTACCTACGTGGTTTAATTATAAAAGATACTTATCTTGACACAAGGTAAGTTTAGCATCATCAGTATTTGAATATTGACAACAATTACCATGGTAAAATTCAAATAATCTATCACGTGCGTGTCGCTGGGTGCGAACAGCTCGCAACCGCTCGTTGTGGCCGTGTTGTCCTGTGGGAGAGGCCTACGGGTACGTTCAGTAGTGGACGTCACTAGTGGTTCAGTAGTGGTAGTTCAGCTGGAAGACTCCAAGAAGAAGCTACTGCTGATGACGATGATGATATTTATAATTTTTTTTTAATTTTAAAAATTCACTCTTGCAGTCAGATGAGATCGATGAACTTCTACCTGTCTTGATAATAAAAATAATAGAGTCAGTAACTTCAGTTAGAAAGTATTGATTCGCTCCCAGTGGAGAGCTGGCCGCGGCGTGGGTCGCTAATTGCATTCTACTGTAAGTTGGCCGCTAGTAGTGGGCTTCGCGAGCTGTCCGCGCCGCTGTCTGTCCCCGAGGCATGGCAGCACCTTCACAAAATTATTCAATTAGCTTTATTGCACGCGGAGAAATAGGAACATTGGTGTAGGAGTTTATCGATGGGCGTCTGCAATAACAGAACTAGTTTAATACATAGGACCAATAGGGACCTGTCAAGTGCCGGCATTTGCGCTGAAGTTAACAATTGTGCTGGTTCTTTAAATTCAAATAGGTATCAAGTATAGGTACATTTAATCTAACCCCCTTCCTCTCCCCTTCCTACCCTTCCGTGAGCTTAGTTTGGTAGTCAAGAAAAGAAGTTTTGAAACGGAAAACTCGTCAGTTTTCAAAGTTACTTCAGGTTCTGCGCGCTGTGTGCTGCTTCGCCGTATCCGTAAAAAAAAACTTCAAATAAACAAATACCTTTCCTACAGGGTTATGTACTAGTAGCTATGTCCAGTACGGCCGGCGGGTGCCTCGTCGTATATAAATGTATCTCACCGATCACTAGTCTTTATCTCCGTATTGACATAATCGCAAAATTGAATACATAATATTGAAGCTTTAAACTCGAATTCGAGGAATCGCTTCCAAATGGAGACAAATAGATGCAATTGTTACATGAGGACTTTAGCTGGTTCTGTGGACAGAGACGGACTCGGGAGGAACAGCGGGGGCAAATGTGGATGGGGAGCTGTTCGTTCTTCACAGATGTTTTCGAATACAATTTTAATAAATAGTATTGTCCAACGTGTGTTATTATGTTGAAATCTAAAGTAAAAGTAAAAGGGTATGTAGGTAGGTAAGGATCAAAAGTAACAAGTTATATGTAGCTAACGATAAATTTAATTTTTATCAATTTCTGTCTACTTTTCAGATTAAGATTATTGTATTTTGCCCTCAGCGACCCGCGAGGCTGCGTTCACATACGCGATCACGTCGGCGGGCGTCACGCACGCGTTAAGCGCGGCGTGCGCGCGCGGGGAGCTGCCCGCGTGCGGGTGCGGCGCGAGGCGGCGCGCGGCGCCTGCGGAGCAGTGGGAGTGGGGCGGCGGGGGCGGGGGTGCGGGCGCGGGGGGTGGCGCGCGGTGCGGGGAGGCGGCGTACGGCGCGCGTCTCGCACGACGCTTCCTCGACGCGCGTGAGCTGGAGCGCGACGCGCGCGCCGCCATGAACCTGCACAACAACCGCCTCGGAAGGAAGGTGAGACAGCATACACTACACTACAAAATAGTCAAACAAAATGGTATTATACGCCTTGCTTAGCTCGCGTCCGTCGTGCTTCATCGTCGTACGAGTATGAAGGATTTTTAACGTTCTTAGTTTACTTTCGCTTCTTGTCCACAAGAGATACGATCGTGATATATTTGCACAAGTCTGTGTCACCTTAATTTATTCGCGAGCATTGTATTTTTATAACGTGCCTGGTGGACCTGGCGACTTCCCTCCGGTCACTGATCACAGCAGGTAGTATCTATCTACACGTACATCGATTTTGTTGATTGCCGAGCAGAACTTGAAATCATTTAGCACTCAAACATATAGTTAGAGTTGACGTGCGCCGTTACAGTAATCCCTAGTTACATTCGTAAGCAATAAGCACCCCACACTTAAGAGTCGCTGCGACGCGACGCGCAGTCCGTCCATCATCAGCAATCAGACATCGGCTAATATTTCCGTCGTTTTGCCGCCGCGGGGCCGCGGGCGCTCTCCGTAATTACGTATTGTACAAAATTACCAGTTTCACTATCTGCCAACACTACTTCAACATGGTATCCTGTCGCTCACAAGATAAGGTTCAAATCGAGTTAAGTATAATGAAATGCATCTTCGGGAGAAATCCTCAGGGCATACGTGACGAGATTTTTGAAACTTTAGGGTTCCGAGGAGAACGAATGGAAATTAGATTTTTATCGTAATTATTAGGATACACGGTGGTCAGAGGCGAATACAAAAAGGACGATAATGAGGCAGGTTATTTTTTTTCAGTTTTATGGCAAGCCGAATGGGGCAATTTAATAATTTCTCAAAAATAACAAAATCCACCCATTAATACTTTCTGCAATGGGATTTAACGAGAGCTAAAATATTATATTACACACATAATAATTTTACGCTATAAAATGAACGCGGAAGAGCTAGGTAGGTACTCTATAAAATCTAGGTACGCGCCACCACTTTACAGAGAGACATTGCTGCCGCTTATATATGGATCAGCGCCAAACCAATATAATGAAGAGACGTTCTCTCTCCCACTCTCTTACTCTCTCCTACTCCCACGTATCACACTGGAGGAAACCCTCCACACCAACAAATTTTCCTAACAAATCTGATATAATTGATATTGATGCTGATTGAAGATAAAACATGAACAAAAAATAAACTAAATATTTTATAGCTCTTATGGATATCAAAACTTACGTGTCTCACACCGTCATAATATATTAAAAATCATTGGAACCTGTACAGAACCATTAAGCTAGCAGCAGTCACAAGCGCTGGCTATAATTGCGCGTGCAATGAGCGCTACACCTCGCCTGGGAACTGGACTCGGCGTCTCATTACCCGCTCCCGACACATTACCCACCATTCCGTTGTCCCGCCCGCCGCCGCCGCCATATTGGATCTTATTTATTTTTAAGTAATCATTACTTGCACGCAATGGTAAACACGAATTGTGATATATTTCGAGTTGTTAATTATCTTTGTATTGAGTTTAAGATTATTGCTTTCGTTTAAATATGGAAATTGCTAATTATTTTTAAAGCTTCAATACTTTATTAAGGCTCTTCCATGTTGATTACTTTGTCAAAATATATAATGCCTTATGATTTAAATAAAAAAGGTACAAGATATTATTTTCCTCGTAACTTTATTGATTCACAAGTCACCACTATAAATTGCAATTTTATTGATTGCCCCTTCGTAATCCTTAGTACGTCTCTGTAGAGATCTTCACAAGTAAGTTAGCGGCCTTGTAAGGAAACTGTCTCATGGCTATAAGTGGCTTTAGATAGGAGTAGCTCCAAGCTCGTGGTCTAAATCAGCGGTTGAGTGATGTTTGACAAGAGAAAGCGAGCGCGGTGGCGGTGGCGGGCCGGGAGGTCCCGTGGCGGCCGCCACCGCTCATACTAACGTCACGTTCGGCCGACAGGTTGGACAGGCGAAACGAACTGGAGGCCTTTACAGCCACATTTTTTTTAGAAAAAATTGTGTGATTGAAACTTGATTTTAGAGTTTAGAAAATTATTCTCTCTTGTCTTATAAATATCAGTACTAACCTTAATTGTACTTTTTATAACACTTTGAGAAAAAAACCTTCTCTTTAAATATGTTTAAAAAGCTTAATAGGTTAGAGTAAATAGTTCTCGAGCCCCATACAAATAATGTAAAAACAATTAATACAATCACTTTTAATATTGCGTCCGGGTCAAGTCACTCGACGTCCCTTCGCCGACGTCAGTGAAGACTAGACGCGGACGTAGGTACTTACGAGCCGCGCATGCTACTGGCGCGACATGTCACTTCTCCACTCAAGGACGCGCGCTTTTATCAATGGTGAAACATAATTTCATAAAACTGTATAATACTTGCGTTTTTGCTATGATAAAATGATAATTTAATCTAAAACGTTACATTTAAAAAAAAACATTAGTCATATATACTAATAGTAGTGTGTCGTAGTACTGTCATATTTTTGGGTTTATATTTTTCATCACAATACAAAACATGTGCTAGTGATTGTGTGGTTAATTGGTCGACGGTGGCGTGCCGTGCAGATGGTGAAGGAGCTGGTGCGGCGCGAGTGCAAGTGCCACGGCGTGTCGGGCTCGTGCGCCGTGCGGACCTGCTGGCGCGCGCTGCCGCCCTTCCGCGCCGTCGGCCGCGCGCTGCGGGACAAGTACGCCCGCGCCAAGCTGGTGAGCGCTTCAAACTCTTTTATCCTTAACCATACTACCACATTTCTGGGGAAAGATTGCACCAATATTCTTCTACGTATATCATGATATTACGATTTTAATGGATAAGATAAAGTTAACTATGAAAAGGGCTTAGAAATTTCTTAGAAATCTTTGCAAAAATTCAGAAGAAAGGCGTGAGTGATCGAACAACAATCGTGTCGTATCTATTACTGTTTGATTAAGTATAAGTACTGGTTTGATTCCAGGTGTCCCCGTTGGAGCGCGGGACGTCCATCGACGGACGAGTCAATATACAGCTAGTTGTAAAAAGGTGCGGTGTGACTCCTTGTATATTCACTTCTTTGGTTTACTTCGTTTTACTATTTAATTTACGCTGCGTCGAGTCTGTGGTGTAGAGTGGGTGCGAGTAATTTCACGGTTGGCCGTCTCAAATAGTTAACATTAGAATTATGTTTGGAAATAGATTACTAATAGTTTGTAAATAGAGCACTAGATCATACTAACTACACACCTGTATTTCACAATGTGTGAACATTCAGATAATCATTTAATTTTTCGAAGACCGTTTAGCCTTTATACATAGTAGTATGTATAGGCAGATTATCATGTCTGTGTGCGCAGCTTCCACACGCTGAAACGACGCGCGGCCACGCAACAACAATTATAGCAGAACAGTGTTCGTTAAATACAATGCCTATCTGTAAATATGGTCAGTGAAGATGAGAGTGGTGTGTGCAGGCCGCGGCAACCGGAGAGCGTGTCGCGGGCGGCGCGCAAGAACGAGCTGGTGTTCCTCGCGGCGTCGCCCACCTACTGCGAGCCCGACCTCAGCGCCGGCTCGCTCGGGACGCACGCGCGGCACTGCAACGGCACCTCGAGGGGTCAGTTCCTAACTTAACCTAACTTTATTGAATTATTTCTATCGAAAACACATTACCTGTCGAGATCTTCTGAGCCGTTCGCAGAGGCGACAAATGTCGAGTAGAGTCTGAACAGCAGTTGTCGGCAGGCGAGGACGGCTGCGAGTCGCTGTGCTGCGGGCGCGGCTACAGCACGGTGCGGCGCGCCGCGCGCGTGCAGTGCCGCTGCCGCTTCCAGTGGTGCTGCCGCGTGCACTGCGACACGTGCGTCGCGCGCACCGAGCACCACGTGTGCAACTGACGCCGCTGACTGCCCCCGTGCCACACTGAACGAACGACGACTACACAAACGATCACTTCTTGTGTTCGGTGACAGTTAAAAACTTTATTTCTAATATTTACAGTTTCGTGTCATTGGTTGTGTTGTGGATTATGTGTTTCCCTGTAATATTGCCCCGGCCGGGGCTTGCGAGATCGGAGTATGATCAGATAATATTGCTCGGAAAGTCTTATAGAGTATTTGATTATTTCTACTGTGATAATTCAGGTTCTAGATAGAAAACGACACGACATTTTCAAACAAGTGATCAAATTTTGATGTCCTTATAAATAAACCAGTCCATTTTTTTTTTATTTTAGAATAAAAATGTACCAGTAAAGTATCATGATCGTGACTTATGTTAGATTCAAATTAGGCGAGCAGATGTCGTGTGCCGGACGAGACACGGACGTCGTGTGCCGGACTAGACGCGGACGTAGCGAGCGATGTCCGCCTCTATGAATGGCATGTATTGCAGCGTCGTTCGTCTGTCTGTCCGTCCGTCCGCCCCTACATTGCACTCGTTTGACTACGACGGCAGTAAAAGTCCTATTCACGTTGAAATTAAGATGCAGTGTGTAAAGTGTAAATAAATATTGTTTTATGTAATAAGCTTCCCTATTATCTCTGGTAATAACATCCCAAGAGAAGATTACTATATTAATATTATCTATGTATACCTGCCATCCATATTATTAACAAGTAAAGTTCGTATGTCCTTTTGTAACTTTGAGAGCTTATACTTAGGTTTTCAGGAGGCAGTGTCCGGAACTCTAGAGTGCCGGTTTTGGAATCTCACCGTTTACAAATTGTCCGATATTCACCGATTTCTTAAAGGAAATCGGCCATTTTGGTGAAAATTCGTCGCCCAATGAAATTTAAAAATCGCCCCCGTCCTGATCCGATTCTGAAAATTCTTCCATTGATAAGTACATTGGCGAACAAGGAATGATCAGCACAGCTGCTGCGTAGCACTGCCATGCTAGCACTGCAGCTTGTCTACCACTTTATAATACCTATGTCTATCAATCAAATTGCATTATCCTTTTTATTTGATTTGATGTATAAAATATGTGATCGCGACGCGTTTTTGACGTGTTATTTATTCACACTTCTGTCGCACGATGAAATACTTTTACTGAAACGGTACTTTTTGTACTTTTGTAAGTACCTATTACCAATCTATTTAACCTTCTACAAATTGTTATTCAAAATCTTTATTTTATAAGATCAGCATTATCAAGTTTTCCAAATGTCTAACACTTGATTTTTGTAAATATCTACTTATAATAATGATGTCTGTCTACACTTCCACAGTTTCGTGTGTGGTGTAGCGGACAAAGTTGTAAACCTACTAATAGCTAGGCGTAAGATGCATTTAATGTAAGAACGAACGGCTTTAAAAAGTATTAAATGTTAATAGTTGTACTTAACTTAGTGTAACTGATGTAAGGTACGCGCAGATCAATGCGCCAGCGGCGGGTGCGATCCGTATAATTAGGGACAGGAATAAAACTAACATCCTCGTCCCCGCCCCCCATGCGCCATGCGCCATGCGCCATGCGCCATGCGCCATGCGCCTCCGCGTTGTTCTAGCGATACGTTACCTCGACCGACATTCCGTTTATTGTTTAATTAACTTATTCACGTCTACACGAATGCTGTTTTTGAATAAATTTTTCACCATGCAAATGTTGTTTTTTCATTATACCTCCCTATTGCTGGTCAAGTTACCATGAAAATAAGTACCTATATAGAAAATGTAGATGAGAACCAGGGTTGAGTTTCTAGCATTTCACTTAGGCAGCTACCTACCTACTTTTATCATAATTATTGTATTACTGAGTACACTTTACAATAAGCATAGCAAGATAACTTGAACGCTCAAGCACTATCGTGCACTATCACAGTAGGTAGGTAGTAGATCAAACAAGGGACAGTACAAACTCGACACATTCATCTATAATCATTGCATTATATTATGCTCTGACCGCACACAGCTCACACATCACAGCTCATCCCAGCTTCTCAGCACACATTGCTCTAGCTAGAGATAGTGTAGCTACTTATGGGTTTATTGCGATTTACCATTTCACCTACATTTTCACTTGAACAGGCCAGATACCTACCTAACGTACCCATGTAACCTATCGAAGAGTAAATTTTAATTAAGCCTTTCCTCTGTGAAAAGTTTCCCTTTCAAATAGCTAGACTAGACTATTAAAAGTTACCGGGAGCATCATTAAAAGTTTTTTGAAATATCAAAGCCGAACGTGGCTCATTGGATATCCCGCAGGCGGTGGCGGTGGCGGTGGCGCCGTGTGTGGGCAGTGCTAAACTTTTAATTGGTCCAACTTTGCCCGCTTTAGTCCTGTCGCGTTCGAACAAAGATTTCACATGAGCTACGAACTTAAGTTTATGATAGCTCCTTTCGTTTCACTTGGCGTTCAATTGGAGCGCTAATAAGGTTAGTAGCGAGTAAAATTTCACAAATAGAAATAGGTAATAATAGTACCTACCTAGAGTCTGCCTTGTCAACCTTTATACACGGAGGCCGTACAAGTACATTAATATTAGAAAATTCAAGCATATCATGACCTAATTTGTGGAAATATGTTGTAGAATGGAAAACAAACTAACTGCGCTAATTCAATTCGAGCGAGAGCGATTATCGTATGAGACATCGTCAGTTCTATTGAAATATCGATCGGCATTTTAACATGATGTGAATGTGTAGGAAGCTTGCGCCTACACACGGACCGATATCTGAGTGCTTTACTTTCATGTGTAGCGTCTGGGTCCCTTTTTTATGGGTTCATGAGAAATAAGGGTGCTGATGAATTGGAAATTACCCACCTTCTATAAATTTTATAGGTACGGTACCTACCTCAAAATATCAAACATAGATCAACTAAGATGATAAATTATTGTTTGATAATTAATAATATTCCTAACTTTGTCAATCCCTTCATGTGGCAGAAACCAAATATTTCCTGAAACACGATATCTCATCTCAGTCCAAAGCGACCGCACAACACGCCTCGCCTCGTCCGTCACGTCTGCTTGCTCCGGAGACGGCCGATTTACTACCGCTGCCAACTGCACTATAGCCGACTACGAAGCTAAACAAATCGCTTGTTGTTCGCTGTAAGTACCTACCACCTGAAACACTAACCTGAGCGTCGAGTAAATATTCCTTGTAACGCGATCGCTCGCGCCCGCCGCGCGCCGCCGCCGCCGCCGCCACGTCCTTTACCGAGGGATGCCTGTAGCCTGGCCGTGGCTGCCACTCTCCCGTGCTTTACTGCAACTCGCATTACAAACCTCGTCGTGTCAAAGTGTTGTCACTGGCAGAGTTACTAGGATATCTCTTGGTAACTACTTTATTACTTTACAGTAGAACCAAAGAATGTTTTGCACCTAATAATACTAAGGTAAACTAAGATAGGTAAGTCTCTTACCGATCAGGTATGTAGGTAAGTAAGTTGGTATAATATAAAAGAATTCTTTCATCACACCGCACCACACGGTTCCTCCGAAATCCTTTCATACCGAAATCTAACTCTGGTTGTATCAGTAGGTACCTGATACCCAGTATGTAGGGCATACTTGCCTAGGCGTAGCTTAAAAGTGTCGCAATAGTACCTAATGCTTTGTTGGATTGCAATTAATGACAATGGCTATGTAAATCCGCAATTTATTTTATTGAAGGCTGTGGTAGAGCTGGTAGAGACGATAATCCGCCGTTAGTGGCGCTATGTCCACCAATAAATCGCGGTTTATCCGCGCCAGTCACTGTGCCTGGACTAACATATCGCGGCTACACGCGGATTACACGCGGCGTGCGCCGGATAGTGCCCGTAACTCACGGAAACGAGACTTTCATGCTAATTTGAGGGTTTTCAATGATTGATAGAGCTGTTTCACAAGTCAGCTTATCTACATATTTTTCTAGAAACTAGACATGATAGATGCCACGAAAGGTAAAACTATGTGAAAGTATAAAAAAGGTATATATAATAATAATATTAAATTCATTGTAAAGATAAAAAAATAATAACTTACGAGTAGAGAGGGCCCACATATTTTTAATAGGTAGTGTCATCTAGTAGAAATTTGTGTACATGCTTTCTAGATAAGCTTGCTACTCAACACTAGATGGCGCCTTAAAATTCATTTACATCACGTTTCATTTCACACAGCTTTGAATTTTACTACTATTAATACTATTTTACATAATATTATAATTATAAAAACCAATACAGCGGGAGATTAAATGTTAGTAAAGTACTTTTTCAATAATTCTGATAATGTAACTTGGAATTTAATTTGGCATCAAATCAAACAGATCAATAGACACAATGTAGAAAAACGTGAAATGGAACTTAACTAACTCAATTGTCATTTGTCAAACAAGGTTTCTTTTCTTGACAATTTCTTGTTTTGTTGTGCTTTGTACTTAAAGTCGAGTGATTCGATGTTTACAAATGAATTTTACATCGTAAACTTGTAATTTTTACAAAAATCTCGATCAAAATGCCCAAACCGATTTGCGTTCAGTGTAGCACAAACGATTCGCTTCTCTGGCGAAACCAGGAGAACGGTCAAATATGCAACGAATGTTACCTCGCGAATACCGTCAGCAAGGAGGCGAAGGCCGAAGTGAAGAGCGAGTCTGAAGCGAGAGGAGAGGACGAAGACAGCAGGAACGGCAAGTGCGAAACGGAGACGACGCCCGCCAAGGCGACGGGCAAGGGCACACGGAAGAGCACGCGCGCCACTCGCTACAAACCGAAACCGTGCGCGGCCGCCGGCTCCGCGCCCAAGCCGCCGGCCCCGCGCGGCCGCGGCCGCCGCAGTATCTTCAAGCGACAGCCGCTCAAGGCGCCGACCGCCACCGCCACCGTTGTCACTAGTGATTCTATATTTTATAAGGTAGATTCCACTCACTATAACATATTCTAGTTCTCCGGGTCACTGGTGCGACTCTCCCCCCAGTACCCACTCTTTAATACTAGATAAAATATAGAATTAACTTGACAATGCAATACTATTATGTAAGACATAAAAGTCTATAAGATTGACCATGTTTAATATGAAACAATAAATTGAATGATACATCACAACAGACAAGTAAGTGGAACCTGTGTTTCGTAAAGCTTTTCATACCTTGTTGTTTTGCAGGTCCTACTTTTTGAGTTATTCTTCCTTGACTTTAGATTACCTATATTTTGTTGTAGCTATATACCCACCTATATTATAAACTTTTATCGGCTTGAGTTTAAAACCTATTTGTGTACTATTGTTCTATTCTGTAAGAGTGAACATTATCTGTACTCTGTTTGTCAGGGTACATACATGCAAGTGGGCGACATAGTGTCCATGCTAGACGTAGAGGGCGGCACATACTACGCCCAGATCCGAGGCTTCCTCACGGACCAGTACTGTGAGAAGAGTGCGGTGGTCACGTGGTTACTGCCCACTAAAGCCAGCCCACCTCCTGAAAAGTGTTTTGACCCCGCCACTTATATTATTGGTAAGATGAATTCATTAATGAAATATGTTATGCCTATCTATAAATATGATACTTCTATCAAAGCTGTAACTAGGTCAAATTGATGAAATTTAGCTAGCTTAGTTACTGAGTAGTCAATAATGTAATATATATGTCTATAATTTTGTCATCACTAATGTTTTCTATCAGAAATAAATGTTAATAGTAATAAGAATTATCAGGTTTGTCCTTCTGCAGCCCTAACCAACAGGAGCTTGGGCCCGGCTCTGCTACCAGTGGTACACTGGCTTTTAATTGTTTTATGTAAATAATAACAATAACAATAATAACAATAACTATTGTTTTGTTTGCAGGTCCTGAAGAAGAGCTTCCTCGCAAACTGGACTACATGGAGTTTGTAATGCACGCTCCCTCCGACTACTACAAGGCCACCAACACTCCTTTCCCTCACACGGAGTCGGCTCTGGACAACTACACTGGATTCATCTGGACCTCTATGGAGCCAAAAGAAAGGACTTAATAAATGGTATGCGTTAAGTATAAGGTGTAACACATACATATTATTAGCATTGTGTTTGATTTTTGGTAATAAATATAAGTTAATTATGTAATCTATGTTTTATTTCTGCAACAAATGTGATTATTGTACAGACTAGATACAAATAAATAGGAATACCTAACTACCTACCAAGACAATACCTGCATTTAATTTATTTCATTATTATACATAATTATCATGGAAATGCAACATTTCCATGATCTTGAAAACACATCTAGAGATTGTCAAGATCATGGAAAATATTATTGGTCACTTTTTTTAAGACTTGTGTGCATGGTGTAATTATTTTTTTTCAATCAGATAGTCGCAATCGACGTCACGATTCAGTAAATTGGTAAAAGTGGAAGTTATACTGAAACGAGAGTTTTGTATTGAACGCGAAATGACATTTTTCTTGGGTTTTTATCATTTGCCGACACTCATGCACGTCAATGAACACTTAATTGTTCATTAATATTACACAAACAACTTTGAGAAAGTATTCTATGTATAAAATCAATCAACAACCCTATTTTTAGTTTCCCGCTAAAATCCCCGGCCTAGTCCCTCTCCTTGTCTATTAGTTTATGCAGTCAGTGTCAGAATCTAACAATATTTGCTGTCATTGTCAGTCAATCACTCAATCATATTGTCAAGTCAATGTTGACATTCAAACAAACAAACAGGTTGTCTGTCTGTCTGTCAATCTGTTGCGCAGCCGGTTTTCAAATTACAAATTCAGTTATTTTCTAACACAAATTTTACTATTTTACTATTAAATAGAGTGACCGTAAAGTCTGTCATCTCCGCATTCTCCACAGTAGTCCACAATCCATACCACAATGAGTCGTAAAGAAGCTTTGTCCTCTTTTATCCAACAAATCCACGGACGCCCCGTCGTCGTTAAACTAAACAGCGGTGTAGATTACAGAGGTATGTGTTCATTAGCATTATTCCCTTTCAACTTGCTAATTACGCTGTCAAAGGTAAAATGATAGTCAGTTGCCTGTTTTCTTTACGTAAAAAAATTAGGTTTGACAAACAATAACTAATTCGAGGTTATGCCGTACCGTATCCAGCTAGCTTGTGAGGTTATGCTATTATACTTGTAATGAAGTAGGTAAATAAACCATCTAGCTATATAGGAGCATACATTATAAACCACTGTTTTATATTTTGCGGCAACTAAGTTGTATTCACAACCACTTACTTATGTGCAATACCATTTGTTTATCATTTAATTTGGTGATACATGCCATAAAGCACTTTTTGAATTGTATATTAGAAGTGACCACACATTCATCATCACTGTTAAAGAAACTGTTTGCAAGTGGATGCTGAAATATAAAGTCATCACTATTTGCAGGAGTGCTGGCGTGCCTGGACGGGTACATGAACATCGCGCTCGAGCAGACGGAGGAGTATGTGAATGGACAGCTTAAGAACAAGTACGGAGACGCCTTCATCCGCGGCAACAATGTGCTCTACATCAGTACTCAAAAGAGAAGGATATAGCACTGATGCGCTTCAATTGTAGGTTCTATCTAAGGCCCAAGCCCACTGCTAAGACAGAGACACAGGAGCAAACACC
Organism: Campaea margaritaria; assembly: GCA_912999815.1. Lineage (NCBI taxonomy): Eukaryota > Metazoa > Arthropoda > Insecta > Lepidoptera > Geometridae > Campaea > Campaea margaritaria. The sequence goes on from OU538812.1 coordinate 8,184,926, forward strand.
TTACCTTTCAATTCAAATTAGATCCAAAACATATGGAAATAAAAAGCAATTTTGAACACACTGAATGGTGATGCATTACACATGTCTTTAGGTCGCCATTCTAAATTGCATTTTATTTTCATAATGTAATCACTGAATGGCTTATGGGTGGCAATGCACATGTCAGCATGATTGCATTCTTTGATTATGTATTGTAGCCTTCATGAGAATATTACAAAATATCTATTATTGATTACATGCATTTGGTCATAAAACATTATTTACATTTCCAGTGTGAGGAGAAACATCTTCCTTTAGAGAGTGAGTGAACTCTTATCCATTGTGCATTTCTATTTATAAACATTGCCAAATCAATAAGTAGAAAAATATGCTCTAAATAATTAGCTAACAATTTTTACAGGCCTACTTTGCTCATTGATTATTATTTCAGTCATAGGATGCAACCTACCTGCAACGCAGTACAATATTTTTTTTGAAGAAAAAAATTAATTAGGTAGCATTAATTTTAAACTAAGGTATAAGGATAAAATAAAACTGAAGTTGTTGCAGTTCTGTTGTTTATTGTATAACGTTGCTGCCATCTCCAGGATACGTGTAGTAGAATTTTACATCTCCATACACCTGAAAACAAGATGTTGGCGGCATTGAATCATTCCAATCTCTTTGTTTGTGTTTGTCTGCCAATCACTAGCTATCTGTACTAATATTGATTTCCTATGTTATAAATAATATTGATGTCAGATGTACCCACCGTGTTGTAAGTAGGTCGGTCCACGGGTCCTTCTCCGTTGCCCAAGTGGGCTATGAGGTTCTCCCCCCTGTAGCCGTGCTGGTCCCGGTAGGCGGCGCGCGCGCGCTGCCCCGCGTGCGGGTGGAACCGCGCGTCCACGCGGTACTGCAGCGCCTGCGGGTCCGCCAGCGGCGCCCAGAACGAAGAGGACACATACGCACACTCACAGTACACGAATAGTGACAACAGTATCGTTATTTTAGGAATCATTATCGTTTATCGCGGTCGGCAGCAGGACACGTATTGAGCGGCAGTGGATGAGTTCACACACTTGAGTACGGTTTGTGAGCAAACAGGGCTATTTGCAGAGGCATAGTGCTAACATCTCAAGGATTATGACGCGTCTGTGATCTTAGTTAAGGAGCTGCTAGAATACTTCATTTATAATACACGGCACGGTTACAGAATGGGGTATATAGCTGTCTTCAATGTTAAAGAAGTTCCATATCTTAAATCCAACAAAAAACAGCTCTTCAAATTGAGATAATATAGCCTGTACAAATGTACTGTACTGTATAATATGTGACTTTGAGGTATTTTGTGACAATGTAAAGTGTCTGAAGTAGAAGTGGCTTCCCCTTATAAACAATAAGTGTCCATTGAATGCCTGCTTTAATATGAGTAAGCTATAAAATGAACTGTGGAGCTAGAAATTAGCTGTGAGGTTATAGTTATAGGCGCGCCTACACAGTTGCAGCTAAGGTAATAAAACGCTAAAGTATGTATGATCTATACCTAACTCTTTTTTAGGTGAAATATGAGGCGGGGCTCGTTTAATTCGTATGTTATACAAGTTGTACATGGGACAGTACGGATACTATAGATAAAGGACGTATTTAAATCAAAAAAACCTTTATTATTAAAATAGGGCTACATTGTAAACTACTCACTAGAAATCACACGATTCAATAACCATCACAAAAATGACCTACTTTAAACATGACTTAATCTTACGGTATCGGAATTTGTGATTTGCTCAGGGTGAGATACGTAGGATAATTCCGGAAATCCCAGTAGGCCGCCCCCCCTCGAGGGGATTTCCGTTGTTTTTTTTTCAGGAAATCCCCCTATTCAAATCGAGCTGCCTCGAGGGAGATTTCCGGAAAATCGACTTCTCAAATCCCCCTCTTAGTTCGAGCATTAGCATTTTGCTTCACGGTCTTCCACAAATAAGAGTTTTTTTTATTATTGCAGTAGGTATATTGCTTTACGGACTTAATCATACACTATATCCCAAGATAGGGATAGTTGGCTGGCAGCTCTGAACTCTGATGCCAGAGTAGGTATAGAGCGCGGCGTGACGCGACTCGTTAGTGTATCCCCTCGAGCGGCGAATAGCTCTTGTACTGGTAGAGGTCGGGTCCGCCGTACCCGTACAGCAGCTTGCCCTTGCCGCTGTCGTCGTAGTACGGGTAGCGGTAGTTGGGCCTGCGACAACAACAACAGGGGTCACTCGGTTACTCGGCGCGGCGCGGCGCCGCCAAACAATAGCACACATTACATAAACTCCATCTGCGATCCAAGCGAAGGCGATGCGCAACGCGGCGACGACATTCGGCAGGGACGGGGGGTTATTAGGGAGTTACAACACCAATCGATCGATGGTAGAATGACGTGAATCGGTTAGTGTGGGATTGGCAACACCCTCAATGTGGCTGGCAGCACCGTTCGAAGGATTCGTAGACATGCATCTCGATTAGATTAGGTTCAGTAGTAGCAATAGACATTGATCATTTTCTCTGTGCCTCTACAATGATAGTAAGTAAGGTAGACACTGACCTCTCGAAGTACTGGAAGTTGGGCGCCCTCGGCTGCGCCACCGTGGCCGCCGCCAGCGCACACCACGCCGCCGCGCACAGCTGCAGAGGACCATACTGAACTTATAGATCAGGCTTTATAATCTTGGTTATAAGTATTAGTAGCTATTCAACTACACTAGAAAGGATACCCTTGACTTGACCGAGCAAATCGAGGTAGCACTATTCTTTGCAGTAGTGACATACATTTTTGTCTAACTAAAGTCTAATTTAAATTATAACTGTAAGTAGGCTTCGAACTATATTTAGACTTCGGGCTGATTTCGATCATGAAAACTGCATAAAAATCCGTCCAGTTAAAACATTTTCTGTGTTTAATACGGAAACTGCAGTATAATAAAATTAATGTTTATATTGAAACCTACGCTGGATACTTATATATTGTTGTCGTTATAAGAAGTATAGCCTAGATATCACTCGGAGCTTCTCATCTGATGCAATGAAGTCCTCCAAAAGATTCGTGGATTATGTCACGCACTGCTTTGACCCACAGACGGCGCACTCAACTTGTGTAACCAAAAACACACGTTATTAATCAGTTAATCACACACCATTACCTAGGCAGGCACCTATTTAGATTGTACTAACCAAAGGAATTAAAAACTTGATCAACGCCATGGCTTCTTCAATACTATGTCACGTAAGTAGTTATTTTCTGTCTTCGAATCTTGAAAACAACACTTCGATGGCGACGGGCGGTAGTTGGTACATATACACGAGGCGACGTGCGCGAGTGGTCGACCCGCTTACAACACTGGTGACTGGCGGTGGCGGTGGCGGTGGCGGCGGAGGCAGAGGAAGGGAAAGCGCAGAACGTTAATGATCCACTCGCTCGCCTATCTACGATGACTTCGAGGAGCAACATCGCAATGTGCAATACTCATCGCTAATTATTGTTAATTTAATCTTCTGTTACAGCGGGTTTCTGGCCTTTCAACCTCAAGTAACTAGTTACACGACCCCGTGGCCCGTGACCGACCGATCGTCGCATATATCTAGGTAACTTACAATACTTACAAAATAGTTTGGTGCGGCTTTATAATCTTGCTGCTAGAAGTTTATTTAAACAGAAAACGTTCGCATTATTCCATAAATCCCCCATGGCTGTCCCCGCCTTTTTTCCCTAAAAATTTTAGGATTATTTCCCTGAAATTCCCCAAATTAAATCGAGCTACCTCAGTGTCGCCACTGGTGGGGCTGGGTAACAAATAAACATCTTTCTATCAATATAAGCTATCATACCCTGTCCTACACAAGAAGCATCAATTCATCGCGCGGCGCTGCGCCGGCGCCGCAGTGATGGCTACCGACAAAGTGAAAGTTTGTTGTGTGTACCGTAATGTTGCGGGCCGCGGCTCCTCGCGCCCTCGCGCTCGCCGGACGGTCACGCACGGCCGTCTCTTTCTCGCACGAAAATTACATCTTGTGTCTCTCTCGTTCGGAATGTCGTCCTGCGATTCTGTGGTCTCACACAAACATTAAACACCCAGTATTCATAGAGAAGGTAGGACTATGTATCTCTTTGAAAAAATTGAGAACTTAAATAATTATACTAACGTTATTTAAATTGGGTAGAATGGTTTAAATAAGAATCCGTTTTATTAATACAATAAATATTTTATTTACCTAGGTATAATTATCACAATGAGTAAACAAACGTGTAAAAGCTACGCTATAGGTAGGTATCTACTGTAAAATTTGCTTATTTGAGCTATTAGATAGCTTCTCGTAACCTAACCGTACATTACATATTGCTAGAAGTACTATATTTAAGTCGAGCTGCGAGCTTTTACCTTAAGTAACGAGTTAGGGTTGGAGCCCACTTATCACACGGAACCGCATTTATCCGCACTGTTTGTCGCGAGACGCATCAGCCAGAGTGCGCGCGCCTCGGACGCTCGCGCTTCGACAGCGGACGAGTGCGCGTGACAGGGAGGGCCGCGGGAAATGCGAATCCGTGCGGTCATGTGGGTGCCCACCCTTATGATGCCACGCATGGAGCCACGGGTGTAAAAGTTAAGTGGAAATATGTAGGTATAATCCGAGAAATAATGTTTTTCGCGTCACCACCGGAACCTATCGATAGTGGTTGAGCGGACGGTTGTCTCGGGAGGGCGCGGGCGGCGCAGCCCACTGAAACTTTAACGAGTGACTAGATTTAACAAAAATATAATAGTTTTATAACAAAGTATTAAATTATCACAAACTACGAACCGCTACTTACTTACTAATAAAATCACTAAGCTACATACATTTGTAAAATATTTATATTTATAAAATGCAACGCTAACATTAATATAAATTATGCATTTGTTTATAAAACAAATCGTAAAGTTTTAAAGCAACATTATTGCGTCGATCGATATGTCGAAAGTATAACAGCTAGTCTAGTAATCTGCACAACCGACATTAATACAGATAATATAAAGTAAATATAGTTATCTATTGTCCGATGGACGATTTACTGCTGTTACAAGCAGCTACCAATTTTTAAAAAGCTTATAGCTATCTACTCATAGAGGCTCGAAATACATACAACCATAGTTTCGAATAGCTTCTTTTTTCGTATCAGCTCATAATAAAGCTAACTTCACAAAATGACATAATTGCTTATCATTTTAAAAAAGACATTGTTATAAATATTCTGAAAAAATCATTGTTACTTGTTAGTGTTTTAACCAAATAATTGTCTGTGTTAGTGTTTTAACCAAACTCACCAAGTGGAAGTTTGGCTTCGCCCAGACTACGTATAAGACGTATGTAGGTAAGTTTAGTAAAGGTAGATATTTTAATAAATGTTAATAAATATTTTTTTACGTTGTTATGGGGAGAAGTTATAATTTAGCGAGGATTAGTTTTGTGAGCGGTTGTCATTTTGAAAAATTGTCATTATGAGGTGTAATTTTTTTATTTGCACGTATTCCCAAAGGGCCTCATGTAAATAGTCCGCACCTAACGAACTGACAGCGGCAGCGAGCGGCGCACGACACAAGCAGACACTCACCCTGCAGACTGACTTTAACGATTAACTATTGAGCGTTTGGCGGCGAACCTTGAAACACTAGAACATCGTTCACGGAACGTTTGTAATTCGGGGCACTGGCTCGTCTCTGTCGGAACTCACTAACACGAGGTAACTGTCTATATATCGGTGCACTGTCTCGCCCCGCGGCGTTGTGGGGGCAACCCGTGGGGGTGGGGGCGCCTCGTCAGTGGGGGTGCGTGATCCCCAGCAGGATGGCGCGGCGGGGACGCCTCGTCAGTGGGGGTGCGTGATCCCCAGCAGGATGGCGCGGCGGGGGCGCCTCGTCAGTGGGGGTGCGTGATCCCCAGCAGGATGGCGCGGCGGGGGCGCCTCGTCAGTGGGGGTGCGTGATCCCCAGCAGGATGGCGCGGCGGGGACGCCTCGTCAGTGGGGGTGCGTGATCCCCAGCAGGATGGCGCGGCGGGGACGCCTCGTCAGTGGGGGTGCGTGATCCCCAGCAGGATGGCGCGGCGGGGGCGCCTCGTCAGTGGGGGTGCGTGATCCCCAGCAGGATGGCGCGGCGGGGGCGCCTCGTCAGTGGGGGTGCGTGATCCCCAGCAGGATGGCGCGGCGGGGACGCCTCGTCAGTGGGGGTGCGTGATCCCCAGCAGGATGGCGCGGCGGGGACGCCTCGTCAGTGGGGGTGCGTGATCCCCAGCAGGATGGCGCGGCGGGGACGCCTCGTCAGTGGGGGTGCGTGATCCCCAGCAGGATGGCGCGGCGGGGGCGCCTCGTCAGTGGGGGTGCGTGATCCCCAGCAGGATGGCGCGGCGGGGGCGCCTCGTCAGTGGGGGTGCGTGATCCCCAGCAGGATGGCGCGGCGGGGACGCCTCGTCAGTGGGGGTGCGTGATCCCCAGCAGGATGTCGCGGCGGGGACGCCTCGTCAGTGGGGGTGCGTGATCCCCAGCAGGATGGCGCGGCGGGGACGCCTCGTCAGTGGGGGTGCGTGATCCCCAGCAGGATGGCGCGGCGGGGGCGCCTCGTCAGTGGGGGTGCGTGATCCCCAGCAGGATGGCGCGGCGGGGACGCCTCGTCAGTGGGGGTGCGTGATCCCCAGCAGGATGGCGCGGCGGGGACGCCTCGTCAGTGGGGGTGCGTGATCCCCAGCAGGATGGCGCGGCGGGGACGCCTCGTCAGTGGGGGTGCGTGATCCCCAGCAGGATGGCGCGGCGCTGCAGCTCGTCCCCCGCGCGCTGCGCCAGCGAGCGGCGCCGCACCAGCATGGCGGCCGCGCGCTCCAGCTTGTGCTGGTTGCGTCTGTGTGCGGACAGCGGCGGTCAGTGCCTGTGGGTGGGGGCGGGGGTGGGGCGGGGCGGGCGGGTCGGGGCGGAGGAAGTTACCTGATGTAGGCATGCGTATCGGTGATCATGCTCTGCAGCTTGAGCGGGTCTATCTCGTCCATCGCGCACTGCGCCATCAGCGGCGGGTTGAAGCGATAGTAGCCGTCGTCGGGGAGCAGGTCGTTCAGGAGCAGGTGGACGCCTGTGGAGTGAAAGGGACTCGGGTACAGTTACGTTCGCGCGTCGGACATCCGCGCGCGCGAGATAGGCGGCTCACCCTCGGTGTCGGTGGCGGAGTCGAGGATCCGGTTGAACTTGTCCCGCCAGCTGGTGGCGCGCGGCGCGGCGCCGGGCGGCGGCGGCGGCGGCGCGGGCGCGCGGCCCGTGCCCACGGACACCACGACGGCGCGGCGCAGCGCCGCCGCCCCGTACAGCAGGCGCGCCTCGTGCAGCCCCACGCCCGTCGGGTTGTTCACGATGAGCCCGCCGTCCTGCGCGAGAGAACGGTTAGTGGCGGGCCGGCGGGCCGGCGGGCCGAGCCGGATGCGGTGGACGCACCTGGTGCACGAGTCCGTCGAGCTGGAACTCGTCGAAGTAGGTGGGCGCGGCGGCCGAGGCGCGCACGGCGTGCCACACGCGCGCGGCGCCCGTGCCGGCCAGGGCGCCGCGGCGCCTGAACCCGGCGCCGTACGTGCGGAACAGGAACGGCGCCAGGCGCCCGCTCGGCTGCGCCACGCACGACACCAGCGCCATCTGCAAGGGGCGGGCGGTGAGCGCGGGCGGAGGCGAGGGGAGGGGGAGGGGGAGGGGGCGCCCGGGCGCCCGCGGTACCTTGGGCGTGCCGGCGCGGTTGCACTGCGTGAGCGTCATGTCGCCGAGGTTGTCACGCAGCATCTTCTCCCACAGCGCCGTGTCGTAATACGAGTGCGTCCACACCAGCCGCGACGTGCCTGTGAAGGAACGAGCCGGAGTTGATACGAAGCTGTAGATGGTTTTTCGAAAACGTGCCATTGTAAATAACAAAAAACAACATAATTTTGAAACTAAACATATATCGGAAAGATCGATCGAGTCCGAAAACGCGATGCAGTCGTTCGATATTTTATCAACCAAAGAGGTGAAGCGAGCTAGCCCTACTCACCTCCGATGAGCGAGGTGTTCCCGAACATCTCCTTGGACAGCGTGTGGTACATCCTGCTGGCCGTCTCCAGGTCGCCGACGCCGCTGCCTGCAACGCGGCACGGGTGTCAGTACAGTCGGGGGGGAGGGGAGGGGGGCGCAGGCGGCGGTACCGACCGATGACGGCGGCGATGATGGCGCCGGTGGACACGCCGATGATGTAGTCGAACAGCTCGGCCACGGGGCGGCCCGCGAGGCGCTCCAGGTGGCGCAGCAGCTCGATGGCGATGAGGCCGCGCACGCCGCCGCCGTCCAGCGCCAGCACGGCCGGGCCCGCGCCGCGCGGCGGCCCGCACCAGCCCAGCAGCGCCAGCGCCTGCAGCACACGAGCCGGGCCGTCACGCGCTCGCCCTCGCGCCCGCGCGCGCTGGGCTGGTGCGCGCCGCGCGGCGGCCCGCACCAGCCCAGCAGCGCCAGCGCCTGCAGCACACGAGCCGGGCCGTCACGCGCTCGCCCTCGCGCCCGCGCGCGCTGGGCTGGTGCGCGCCGCGCGGCGGCCCGCACCAGCCCAGCAGCGCCAGCGCCTGCAGCACACGAGCCGGGCCGTCACGCGCTCGCCCTCGCGCCCGCGCGCGCTGGGCTGGTGCGCGCCGCGCGGCGGCCCGCACCAGCCCAGCAGCGCCAGCGCCTGCAGCACACGAGCCGGGCCGTCACGCGCTCGCCCTCGCGCCCGCGCGCGCTGGGCTGGTGCGCGCCGCGCGGCGGCCCGCACCAGCCCAGCAGCGCCAGCGCCTGCAGCACACGAGCCGGGCCGTCACGCGCTCGCCCTCGCGCCCGCGCGCGCTGGGCTGGTGCGCGCCGCGCGGCGGCCCGCACCAGCCCAGCAGCGCCAGCGCCTGCAGCACACGAGCCGGGCCGTCACGCGTGCTCCGCGCCGGCGCGTGCTATCAGCGCTGGTGCTCGAACTACGAGCGGGATTTCAGGAATCTGTTTTCCGGAAATCCCCCTCGAGGGGCTGGCCTAGGGGGATTTCCGACGAACGATAGATCAGGAAAACTTCGCCTGGCCGCGCCCGCGGGGAGCGCAGGTCCACGCTCGGCTCGCGCCGTCGGAACGCACCGAAGAAGACGATCGACGTCGGTCGACGGTTACTTAACTTATAGTGAGTGTCGACCGACCTCATTCGGAATTAGTGTGGCGACACCCTACCTCGTGTGCTGCCTTAACAAGGTTCAGTAGACACGGTATGGCCGCGCCCGCGGACGTACCTAGCACACACACGTATTATTTGCAAGTTTCGATCGACGAGCGGTTTGTGTGCGCCGCGGTCTAGGAATGTGAAGGCGAACGAACTTTACTAACGTGATATTGTCAGGGCCGCGCCGGCTCGAAACGCGACAGGGAGACGTGTAGTAATTTTGTCCAATTTTAGAATTGAATCAGTAATCGCAATCCGAAAATCATATTGCAAACGCGAACGACGTTGAACTCGTGGTACTTATTTGTTACCTAACAATAGATCTAATTAATCGCCATTTTCAAACTTGCGCTCGTCTCGATCGGAAAGATCGGCTTCCGTATTGTCGTCATCGACGCGACACCATTGCGATTCCCTATCGCGCGATGACCGAAATAAACAAATCACTCCACGGAGCGCCGCGGCGGCCTATTCGAAACGTATCAGCGTTCAGATGTGTGAACGTGGTGAAATATTTTTCAATTTATTCTTTGACTAATGCATTGAGTTCTTCGATGCTATAAACGTAACGTTCAGAAATTCGGACGATCTTCTGAGGTCACGTTACTAGATTCGAGGATCACCTCGTTCACGATCAAACTAAAGCAGTCAGAGACGACGTCGGATACGTGTCGGGCTAGAGGGGAGGACGTACGATATAGAAAGGGAGGACGTTCCCATTATGATTTTTATTGGAGTTACAAAACAGAGCTGCTGTACTATTAGGTATTTTATGGCGCCAATATGTTAGATACCTCGTTGACGATCCCGCTGAGTTCGGCGGCGGGAGACTGGGGGGCGGCGCCCTGGGGCTCCAGGCGCGCCTGCACGCGCAGCAACGCCCGCACCGCGCCCTCCTGCGGGGACAGGGGGGACAGGGACACACGATTATTCTCACGGGCTTTCACATACATAGAGCTCGGAGTCTATATCCGTACCTTAATGGCGTAGTCCCGCGCCTCGGGGTACTGGTGCAGGTGGTGGATGAAGTCTTCGGCGCGCTTGGCGAGGCACGCGGCGCCGCTCGCCGCCACCAGCGCCGACACCACGTACGCCGTGCGGGAGTGGATCGACGTCTGCAACGGGGGGCGGTACTGCAGTCCCGGCTCCGGCTCGGGACGGTGCCGGGGGCGGTGGCGCGGATTATTCCGGAAATCCCCTAAGGCCGTCCGCCCTCGAGGAGTATTTCCTGATTTTTTTCCGGAAATTCCCCTAATTCAATCTATCTACCTCGAGGGGATTTCCGAATAACACATTCCTGAAATCCTGTTCCCGGGTGGCGATCGATAGGGCGGCGCGGGGCGGCTCGTCGGAATCGAATGATCTATTCGTGTAGGTAGATGATGTTGTAGCTTCTTAGGATGGACTAAATATTCATTAAAATGGATGACGCGCGTTGAGTAGTTGTAGTAGTAGTAACTAGTTGACGATTTCTAAGGAGTCGAGTGTAATCTATTGTCCAAGTACAAATTATTAGCTCTGATCAGATACGGGATTGCGATTTGTTTCAAATGAATATGTCGGGTCAGGCTTCTTCCGGAGGTCCCTGGCGAAGGTTGAGCTTTCTCATCGGGTAAATTGTAGGAACACCTGATGGATCGATTTCTAAGCCGAAAAAATCCCGCGATTTCTTGGAAATTGAAGTTACTGAGTACCAAATAAACTGCTCGTGCCTACAATAACGGAGATAATTATTTTTTAACGGAAACATCGAGCGATTCCAGCTACCACAACGCCGCGCGCCGCCCCGCGCCGCCCCGCCCCGCGGTGCACCGCGCCGCCCCGCGCCGCCCCGCCCCGCGGTGCACCGCGCCGCCCCGCGCCGCCCCGCCCCGCGGTGCACCGCGCCGCCCCGCGCCGCCCCGCCCCGCGGTGCACAGCTCGCGGTGTACGCTTGCAGGCCCGCGCCCGGCTGAGTACATTTATTGCGCGTAACGAGGAAGTCACCCGAATAATATTTTGTATTCTGAATATAGTTTGTTTACAGAGCTCTCCCAAGGTTTTCCGATAACGTGCGAGATATTATTTTCACTTGGCATAACAAGTAACGCAAATATGGAGTGCGCAGTAGAGGCGGAGATAAGACTCGCTAGCGGCCACTGTGACCGCCAGCGCCACCGCCACCGCACATGTCGGCCTCAGTCTATTCTCACAAGGGGAGCAGTCGAGATAATGTACAATGCCTCTCTATCAGCGGGATTGACACGGATCTTGATTGTTGATGAATGATAGATAAGCTTGTTATGATCTTAGATAGAGCACACGTCGCCTCGAGTAGGTTATTAGAAATGATTTATTTGCCAACTTGGATATCTAAAGTTATAAATTGACATAAATCATAAAAAAATTACCAATAAAAATAAGAAAATTGCTGTTTTAATATTACCATTTTTACAAAGGTGAACAATTTTGTAAAGTGTTTTTCAACACTGTGTGATGCAGACACATCAGATTCTATGCTGCTCCTCTATAAATTAATAAATAAATAAATAAAGTCATCTCATATTGCACAACTCAAATTTTTATCACAACTCTCACAATCTGTGCGCGTGAGGAGAGAGTGGTGCGGAGCAGTCATTTAGTTTCCTTATCATTGCGGCAGCATTTCTATTTACAGAAGCTTTATTTAGTAAGGTAGCGCCCTGCAACATAGGTTACTTTATCTCCACAAGGAGTCACATACCTTATTGACAATAGGTTTGTTGTTCTTCCACCCGGGCTCGGAGACCTTGCCGAGGGAGAGGTCCTTCTTGAGCTTGAGCCCCTGCAGCAGCCCCTGTACAGTGAGGTCGCGCACCTCAGAGCCCACACTGAGCCCAGCGGGCTGTGCCTTCACTGGAGCCCTATCCTCCTTCTTCTCCTCGAGCTTGGCTTCCCCCTTGGTGTCCACCTGCTCCACGGAGGTGGCTTGCACGGCGGCCGACGTGTTCCCCTCTAGCTGCTTCTGTTCCTGCATCAGTCTCCATGAGATGGCCTTTTCAAATTTCTGGATCAGATCTAAAAAAAAAAACACATCTTCTATTATTGTTCTTCGAGTGGAAAGTTCATTTAATACCATAAAATAATTCATTTTTTTTTCAAATTTATGTGAGTATTGAGAGTGATTAGAAATAAAATAACTTTATTGTAGAGAACTAGAAGTACGTAAGTAGAAGAGTACGTACAAATAATTATTGTAGTATTTAACACTTTCACTACTGAGCCGATTTTCGTGTCTAGCCACGGGTGCGGCTCTGCACACCTATAGGGTTTTCCCATACAACAGACACAACAGTTGTTTTTTCTCGCACTTGCGGCAAGTTATGAAAAACACGACAGTTGTGTTTTCAGCACTGAAGGTATTAAATACAAAAAAAAAATGTTCCAGCAGCCTACTCATTTTGAACATTAAATATTCTAAAATATATATTGGATTAGAAAGCGAGGCTGACAGAACCTAACAAGATCATTGTGTTAGAATCACATGATTTAGTTTATTTTTGTCATGAACATACTTACTAGACACCCGCTATGAGTTTCATGGTGGAAGCTAAAAACGAACCAGTTACTTTGCTACAATAACTTTAATCAATATTAAGCTAGATAGACGAAGCGAGTCGAACTCAATATACTATGAATTAGTTGAATATTGGTTGTCATGGGCATTTCTGAAAGTGGCATGAACTGTAGTCGAAGATAAGTACTGACTCTCCCAGTGGTCGGAGACAGCGGCGGCGGCGGGCGGCGCCGCGCGGAGCCGCTGCAGCAGCTTCTCCACCTCGGCGTTGAGGTTCGACTGCGACAGGTAGTGCCGGAGCACGCGCCACTGCCCGCCGAGGGACGACATCGCTGCGCACTCGTATCTAGTATCACACTGCACCGCTGTTCGTCACTCTAAGCTGTCAATAATAAACAACAATAAAACCTCAAGCGCGACTAGAATCACGTAATCCGCCGAGCGACCGCCCGTGGCGATACTGCGCCGGCGACTGTCTCTCTCGCTGATATGACGCGAGCCCGTTCACCGCATCGTACGATCACGCCACCCGAGACGTACGCTTTAACTTTGCGTAAAACCTTGGCTCGCAAAATATTTTGCAAACAAAAATAAATCGATGACAATATTTACAATAATTTATGACCGATTTCATTCAGGAGTGACTTCACGTCATGTCATTTATTGTCAGTGTCAGTGTCTTGTGACTCTTAGGCCAAGTGTTTGTCATTTTTGACATTTCAATTATTCCCCTGTATAATAAAAAAAAAACTAAAAAACACGCTTTTATAGCTAACCGAACTAAAAATTAGAAAATAATTTTTAATTTCAGAGAGTTTATAATACAGTAGTAGAAGATCGAACAATCAATCAGAATTTATCGCCTCAAAATAAAATTATAATAAAGTTTAAGTTATTACAAAAGAATTCAATTCAGAGTAAACAGCGTGGGGTGCTTGATAAAGTAAATGTAACAACTATTCTATTGGCAACTATCTATGAGAGGAGAGTTATGAAAAGTAGTAAAAGTAGTAAAAATATATATTGTACATCCGAAATGGATATAGACTGTTGCTAAATAAATAATTTTAAGATCTTTATACACACAGTTTTATACAATAAAATTTATTCTTATTCTTATTCTTATTCTTATGCACCCCACGCTTTTTACTCTGATTTGAATTCTTTTGTTAATAACTTAAACTTTATTATAATTTTATTTTGAGGCGATAAATTCTGATTGATTGTTCGATCTTCTACTACTGTATTATAAACTCTCTGAAATTAAAAATTATTTTCTAATTTTTAGTTCGGTTAGCTATAAAAGCGTGTTTTTTTTTAAACTATTATTTATTTTTCACTTTTTAGTTCGATTTATCAATTAATTGATCGCTCAAGTAATTGATTTCATTTGATAGCTTGTTCACAACGATATTTTAGAATTTTCCCCATATGATGGATATTTTTTGAAGTTATACTTCTTTTGGCGCGATGGAGAAAAATTATGAGAGTGAATTTTTAATAAGTCGGGTTTTCCTTCCTGACGCTATAACTCTAGAACGCACGAACCGATTTCCACGGTTTTGCATTCGTTGGAAAGGTATCGGGCTCCGTGAGGTTTATAGCAAAGAAAATTCAGGAAAAATTTCAACAGAAATTTCTCTGCTCAGTTAATTTCATGAGACAAACCGGTATTGCGTTCACTATGAAATTGTGAAAAAAAAGTAAAAAAATTAAGTTATATAATGCTTGGTAAGCGTTTATTCCTCACCACAACATTATTTTTTTCATTTTGTTTTATTTCTGGTATATTAACAAATTTTATGTATAAATAAAAAAAAAAAAAAATTCTATACTTGTTTTATTAACCTTAAATGCTGAATGTTTATTTTATCTTTGATCTTAACTATTCGTTAAAATTTGATTTATTGATATTTCAATTATTTTTTATTATATTTTTATTAAAACAAACAAATTTTATTAAATAACTCTAAAAATAACGAGCACTGAGCTTAACATGATATATTTATATAAACATATATTTTCAATCTATTAAAGTAGTACTTGAAATAATCAAAAATAAAGTCTCATAAATAAACTTAAATAAATTTTGATAAATCAATTTAAAATTTAAATAAACTTAAATAGAACAATATAAATAATTTTCTATACTAATTCGTATCTACCTATCTACCTATGATCTTTTGCAGGTTTCTCTGAAACTAATAATACTACATGATTAAATTTCAATTTTTGTTTTAGTTTCCGAGATGTCTGAAGTTATTATTCAAAGAAATGCACAATACTGTAAAAAATATTATTCACTTGATTACGTACAGACAAACATCATTAACACGCTTTTATTAGCTTGGGTTGTATCTAACTATGTATGTATGTATGTAACGGAATCTTTGAACTTAATTTTCACCAGTTTCCAGAAGTCTGATTAATTTGAAACTTTGCATACGTATCAAGGACCAATGACAACGCAATAATTTGATAACAGTTAAATTAAAAAAAAAAAAAGAGTGTGTGTACTTATGTACACGCGTTAGAAGTTAAGCAAGCAATTTTTTTCGTTGTCTATACTGTCGACACTTCTCAGAGTTCACTTCTTAAATAATTAGTTTGTATTTGTTAAGAATTTGAAGAATTTATTGCTGCTTTGGCGTAGCTGTAAATTAATATTGTATAATGTTGCCACATGTTCGGAATGATTGTTGTATGTTCGAAATGGACAGGCTGTTGGAACTTTTTTAAATTTTAAGACCACAATATTGTTTTGTACCTACACAGTTTTTGACAATAAACGTATTCTATTCTATTCTATTCTATTCACGAAAAAAATCTGCAAATCAGGGGGTAGTGAAAAAAAAAACTAACTCTGAGAAGTGTCGACAGTATAGACAACGAAAAAAATTGCTTGCTTAACAAGTATAACTTCTAACGCGTGTACATAAGTACACACACTCTTTTTTTTTTTTTTAATTTAACTGTTATCAAATTATTGCGTTGTCATTGGTCCTTGATACGTATGCAAAGTTTCAAATTAATCAGACTTCTGGAAACTGGTGAAAATTAAGTTCAAAGATTCCGTTACATACATACATACATAGTTAGATACAACCCAAGCTAATAAAAGCGTGTTAATGATGTCTGTCTGTACGTAATCAATCGCACCACGTAAAATTTACTTGATAAGAATGATACGTGATTACGTGAATACCGCATAGCACTCGCTCGCACTAGTAGTAGGTATTTATGTCGTAAATACCATTGCATTGAGTGCTATGCGGTATTCAATTCACTATTTGGTATGATACTTAAAATAGCAGCTGTGTGGAAAGCACGCGGGATCACTAACAAAATGATGCTGCAAATGATAATAACGCGTTTGAAGATAGTAGCTTAAAGCATGCACAATTGCACACTGACCTTTCGTATTTCTTTGAACACCTTAGATAGATAATATTGAAAGCGTGGCGACACAGATTATTTGTTTGCTTTCGTCACATGTAATTTCACGAACTTGATAGCTCTAGATTCCGAAGAAAACTAGCCCTGCTGAAAATCTGTTGCGGTTTTATAGGAAGTTTTGTCAAAACATGTTTGTGAACTATAGCACAGATTAAAATACTAGTTACCATATTATTATACGACTATAGTGCGTATGTAGCGGCCGGAGGCGGAGGTGTGTTTGTGTTGTTGTGAGTCAGCTGCGTCGATGTGACGAGTGACGACCTTGGCCATAGAATAACAAACAGTTAAAATTGTTTAGGCTATAGGCCTACGTATATACCTACGTCGCGGCCCGCCCTGCGTCGCCGCCCGTCTTCGCTGCCCGGGGCGCCTCATGCATGCGCCATGCGCCACGGCCATGGCGACGGGCGGCCGGCGCGGGCGGCACAGAATAAATAATAGTGCCTTTTGTGGTGTGGTGCCACACCTCCGCACGGCGATTAATTTACGTCTCGCGCGTGATTTATTTTTGTTCATGAACATGCTTTTTGGCATCAGGGCATTTGTTGTTGGACCAGTAAAGTTGTGTAGTACATTCCTACTAACTATACTAGGTATACTACACCTACCTGCTATTTTTGCTGCTGTTTGTAGGTACCGTAGGTGTGCTGTGCGACGATTACTTTCGATCTTCATGCGCGAAAAGCTAACATTAATAATAATAATATTGTTTTGCTTACCTATTTATTTATGTGAGCTGCCTGGGTGTAAGTATTGGGTACGGACCTGCCCCCGGATTCGTCGTTGAGTAAGTGCATAGGTAGGTAGTATGTACCTAGGTAATTACTCAACGACGTAAACAACACAACATCGTATGATCTTGTTTTGCAGCGCGTTCCAAGACTTCCGCATCTCTAAAGAATGTATCGCACCGCCCGGTGGCGCCCGCTACGCTAATCAACTAGCCAGGTACTGCCTAGTTACTAAACTCTAACTAGTAAAGTTAGTTGGAAGGTATACTAGGCCCTAGTACTTTCCAACGGGTTTGGGCGTTTTGGCACAGGTTTTGGTCTGGTCATGGTGTAGGTACCTAGGTACTATTCAACGACTAGATTCGATTCGATTTAAGCCGACGTTTTGAAGGGGTTCAAAATCATGTTCAAAGTTTCCGTTACATAACATATGTACGTACGAGGGTGAATCAAAAAATTCTTGGAATCAATATCAAAAAATGCAAAGATTTAAATAATAATATTTTATTTTTCTACATAATCTCCCTCCAATGCAATGCATTTAGAATAACGGGTTTCTAACTTCCTTATTCCTTGTGAAAAATTCCTTTATTTTCTTGACTCTCGAAAAAGTCCTCTACGGCAGCTATAACCGCGTCATTATCGTGAAATTCTGTTCCACGAATTTCCTCTTTTAATTTTGGAAATAAGTGAAAATCACTTGGGGCTAAGTCCGGAGATTATATTTCGCAGCTTCATTCGACGCGATTTCTTCTGTTTACATATTGTAGCTGAGTTCTAGGTTGAGGCTTCACACACAGATTTTTGAGATTATTGTAGTAAAAATAGAAAAAACAACGTGGCAACACTATGGTAGCTTTCCTCATAAATCTCACTCGGCTGTACTTCATTCTGTGTTCTGTGTGCGAAGGCTTCGCACCGTGCCGATCCAAGCAAATATGAAGAGAACAAAGGAATCAACTCAGGAGTTGCATCACAAAGTGCGTCGACTGGAGGCTATACTCCAGAGAAAAAGTCATCGCCGAATTTTGTCTTCTTCATCATCGTCGTCAGAGGACGAAACAACTGATCGTGAGTTAATTATCTACCTACCTACAGTAAAATTATTTGTTAATCTTGTTTCAAAATCGATTCTATCGATTTAGTGATGCGAGAAACTAGCGGGGTTATCTCTGTCACGTTGATACAAGTTAACAAACATGTGATGCGAAACAACCAGCGGGGTTGCCTCCGTCACGCTAGATTGCGCTCAGTCCAGCGGGGACTGCGCCTACCCTCACTTTATAAAAAGTGCCTTATTTTAAACTTATAATAGTAATGCGAATAACCAGCGGGGTTCTGTCCATTACAATAAACTGCGCGTAGTTCACGTCTACCTAGTATTTATTTTTTTTTTTTTCGCTCTGCTAACCAGTAGGCGCCTATGCCAAAACTTGGGTAGTCCTATAAGCAATAAGCATAATGGTTTCAGGTCCCAATGACGATGAACCTGTGCCTGTGACACCTGTGCCGACATCTAAATCGATTCAGGAAGACGTGCTAAAAACAGCCCCGTCATGTTCCTCTACAAAAGAAGCGGAATCACATTTAGACGAGGACATTCTGGCCCTTCTTGGTGATGCTCCCAAGAACGACACCCTTTGGGGCAAACCAATTCACAAAGACATCGCAGCTAGGTGGGACGAAATCCTGGTGAAAGGTTTGCCCAAAGAGATAAAAGAAAAACTTTTGAAGGAGTACCTCATTCCATCGAATTGCGAGATGTTAATTGCACCGAAACTCAACGCTGAAACAAAAGCCGCCATGGCGGAAAATCTTGTAAAACGAGATAGCATGTTGGAGACCAAACAAAACCAAATAGGTTCCGCATTGGCTGCCCTTTCGCAGGCTGTCGATAGTATTTTGGAAAAAGATTTTACGCCAGTAAAACTTCTAAAACCTATTAGCGATGCATGCCGTCTCTTAAGCGACAGTCATTTTAATGAGACAAAAACTCGCAGACACTTTATAATCTCATCAATAAATAGCGAAATGAAAGAAACAATGGCTGAAACTGTACGAGACAAATATTTATTCGGCGAAAATATCTCAGAAAAATTAAAATCTGCTAAAACAATTAAAAAGTCAGGAACTGACTTAAAACAAAACAAGCCGGTTTCTAACATCCGGACTCAGAAATTTAATAAAAATAATTTTACTAAAAACAAAAATCAGGGTCAGTCAAACTGGAGGCCCCTGCAGCGGAAACCAATGGGCAAAACCGATGCAGGGATCCGGATAGCCCAGAACCAGCAACGCACCATCGCTACGCGGAGTGGCCTTCAACATCGGGAGGCAGTGGACCGATCGCCGCCGCCGCAGCCGCGCCAACGCCTGCGGAGGCGCCTGTAGACGAGGTACGCTGTGCAGGTCGATTACAAAATTTCTTACATAAATGGATGGAAGTCACAGACGATCCCATTGTTTTATCCTGGATCAAAGGATACAATATTCCTTTCTTCTCGGAGCCCATTGATTACATTAAGCCTTGTTTTAATACCAAAACAAGTCAAAAACGTAAAGATTACAACAAAGCAATTAGCGCACTTTTAAAATGCAATGCTATATCAAGGTGTACAGGTGTACACCTTGAACTGTTGATCATGAGGTCATGATCAACAGTTTTTGTCGTCAATATTTTTAGTACCCAAACCAAACGGGACCAACCGATTCATTCTAAATTTAAAACGCTTAAACAAATTCGTCAGTACCCAACACTTCAAAATGGAAGATTACAGAACCGTATCAAAAATGATTACACAAGGTTGCTATATGGCAACAATAGATATGAAGGACGCATATTTTTTAATACCTATACATAACTCTCATAAAAAATATCTAAGATTCAAATGTAATGGAATTTTATATGAATTTAACTGCCTTCCGTTTGGTTTGTCTACAGCCCCTTATATTTTTACAAAAATCTTAAAACCTGTAATGGAGTTTCTAAGGTCAAGAAATATGATATCTGTAATATATTTGGATGACATATGCTGTATAGGCCGTTCATATATTGAATGCGAAACAAATGTAAAATTCACAATTAAACTCCTCGAACAACTTGGTTTCATTATAAATAAAGAAAAGAGTTGTCTAATTCCCGACCAGAGGTGTAAATATCTAGGTTTTGTATTTGACTCAAAACATATGTGTTTAGAATTGCCTCAAATCAAAAAGTCAAAAATCAAAATGCAATTAATTACATTTAAAAGAAGTAATACTTGTAAACTTAGAGAATTGGCACGTCTGATTGGTCTTTTAGTATCGGCTGCCCCTGCCATTCAATACGCATGGATGTACACAAAACTATTGGAAAGGCATAAATACTTATGCTTATTAGATAATCCTAGCTATAGCCAAATCGTGAATATTCCTAGTGAAGTAAAACATGATTTAGATTGGTGGATAAAAAATGTTGACGTTGGTTTACAACCCTTAACATTTAATGAATATGCTCTAGAAATTTTCTCGGATGCGTCGAATAGTGGCTGGAGCGCCTATTGCAAATACGACAAATCATATGGTTTTTGGAAAGATGACGAAAGTTCCTGTCATATAAATTTGTTAGAGTTAAAAGCGAGTTTCTTAGCTTTAAAAGCTTTTGCTAAGCACCTACACAATTGCAAAATTTTATTACGTATTGACAACGTCACAGCCATCTCGTGTGTCAATAGAATGGGTTCGATACAATATCCACATTTAAACCAGGTTGCTCGAGAAATATGGCAATGGTGCGAGAAGCGTAAAATAGTAATTTTTGCATCATACATAAACACGAAATCTAACTGTGAAGCAGATAGTTTGTCGCGAAGAACATTTTTGGACACCGAATGGGAACTATGCGAAACTGCTTTTGATCAAATTGTTCAAAAATTTGGGTTACCGGAAATTGATTTGTTTGCGAGTCGATGCAATGCAAAATGTCCTGTCTATACATCTTGGAAATGTGATCCAGATGCTTACGCGATAGATGCGTTCACTATATCTTGGACTAACTTACTATTTTACGCATTTCCGCCCTTTGCGTTAATACTAAAAATGTTACAAAAGGTTATACAAGATAAATCCGAAGGTATAGTAGTCGTACCTAATTGGCCTACACAACCTTGGTTCCCGATTCTTAACCGACTTATGGTTTCGAAACCTATATATTTTAAGCCAGATATTAATCTCTTAAAATCTCCTTTCAGAATGTCGCACAATCTTCACCGGACACTATCGTTAATTGCCGTCAAATTGTCCGGCAAGCGTTACAACAAAAGTCACTATCACAGAGTTCAATCGATATTATATTAGAATCACTATCAAAAAATACCTACAAGCAGTATGATAGTTCAATAAAATTATGGGTCAACTATTGTAAACACAATGGTTATGATTATTCTAACGCATCAGTATCAGAAATTATAAATTTTTTAACTGATTGTTATCAAAATGGTGCAAAGTATGGCACAATAAATTCCCATAAGTCTGCATTAAATTTGATTTTTCCGAAAATGTTGGATGATGATCACATGAAAAGATTTATGAAAGGCATTTTTAGATTAAGACCGCCTGCGCCTAGATATAATATGACTTGAGATCCAAGTGTTGTTTTAGGGCATCTAAGTCAAAAATGGCCTAACGACCAGCTTAGTTTAGAAATGTTAAGTAAGAAAACATTAACGTTGTTAGCACTTGTAACTGCTCACCGGGTTCAAACCTTTTCACTCATAAAGATTGACAATATAAAGATACAAAACAGTGACATACTCATTACTATTCCAGATATTATAAAAACATCGCGAGTAAACTCATTACAACCTATTCTTAAATAACCATTCTTTAACGAAAAACCGGAAATATGTCCAGCTAGGTCTCTAGCGGAATATATAAATAAAACACAATCATTGCGTAACAACAATAATCATTTATTCATTTCGTATCGCAAACCATTTTCCAAAGTAACTTCACAGACTCTTAGTAATTGGATCAAAGGTACACTTCAATCCAGCGGAGTGGACACGTCGGTGTTCAGTGCTCACAGCACTCGCCACTCGTCCACCTCCTCCGCCAACAGGCTCGGTGTTAATTTAGATGTGATCCGCAAAACTGCCGGTTGGTCAGAGTCATCCAAGGTGTTCGCAACATTTTATAATAGGGAACTGATTGATGATTATAACCAGTTCGCAAACGTTATTTTATCACCGGTGTGAACTTGGCAGCCAAAAGTAGCAGCCTATAATACGACTAAATTACGAAGGTCTTTTTTTGTCATTATGTTTTAAACCTCTGAAAAGCTATAAATATAGCTCTTATCGAGTAAATAATAATAATTGGTATAAAAGTCGTTTTGATAAGAAACGAACTTCATTGTTTTACGCAAGAAATATTGAAGGGTACAAAAAATTTGAAAGGGTATTTTATGATAACGTGTCTAGTTACTACTCTCTATCAAAGAAATCAGATTGTTTCAGCATCTTACTTTATGCTCCGATAATGTATCATTCAAATAAATGTATAGGTAACGTAGTTCAAAAATATCTTTACCTGAAAATTTTCACCTGAAAACGGAATTATAAATTTTTTAGACACCATTTTTTGGCTGCTGGTATTTTCCAACCTGTAGACCTATGAAATTGTTTAATAACCAGTCCGCGATATGTTCACTGATAAACAGGCTATCATAAAAGCACAAATTGGAAGTGGCTAAAAGCCTATTTAACCCTAAAATGATCACACAAATGTTACGGTAAAATTATTTTTCATACTAATTTTTCAAAGTGAAAATCGTCTTCCCGGTTTCCCCTGAAATATGCTATTTAAGTCGATGAAACTTAACATGCATAACCTAAACTTCAAAATAATATGGACCAAAAGTTGGCTAAAAGCTTATTTAACCCTAAAATGATCACACAAATGTTACGGTAAAATTATTTTTCATACTAAATTTTCAAAGTGAAAATCGTCTTCCCGGTTTCCCCTGAAATATGCTATTTAAGTCAATGAAACTTAACATGCATAACCTAAACTTCAAAATAATACGGACAAAAAGTTGGCTAAAAGATTATTTAACCCTAAAATGATCACACAAATGTTACGGTAAAATTAATTTTCGTACTAAATTTTCAAAGTGAAAATCGTCTTCCCGGTTTCCCCTGAAATATGCGATTTAAGTCAACACAACGTAACAGGCAGATCATAAACTTCAAAATAGACCTTGCCAAAAGTTGGCTAAAATTCTATTTAACCCTAAAACGTCTCCGAGAAGACAATCGAAAAATTTTCAAAAAATATTTTACTGATCGTGCGTTCAATTCTACATATCTGCTTCTGGAATGACATTGCACAAGTATCTTATTTTATGCTCTGATAACTTACCTTTCAATTGAATGTAATGATAACGTGGTGCAATGATATCTATAACTGAAAATTTTCGGCTGAAAACAGAATTATAAATTTTTATAAATATGATTTTTTGGCTGCTGGTATTTTCTAACCTGAAGACCTATGAAATTGTTTAATAACCAGTCCGCGATATGTTCACTGATAAACAGGCTATCATAAAAGCACAAATTGAGAGTGGCTAAAAGCCTATTTAACCCTAAAATGATCACACAAATGTTATGGTAAAATTATTTTTCATACTAAAATTTCAAAGTGAAAATCGTCATCCCGGTTTCCCCTGAAATGTGCCATTTAAATCGCTGAATCGTAACACGCAAAACGTAAACTTCAAAATAATATGGACCAAAAATTGGCTAAAAGATTATTTAACCCTAAAATGATCAAACAAATGTTATGGTAAAATTATTTTTCATACTAAATTTTCAAAGTGAAAATCGTCTTCCCGGTTTCCCCTGAAATATGCAATTTAAGTCAACGAAACGTAACAAGCAGATCATAAACTTCAAAATAGACCTTGCCAAAAGTTGGCTAAACTTCTATTTAACCCTAAAACGTCTCCAAGAAGACAATCGAAAAATTTTCAAAAAATATTTTACTGATCGTGCGTTCAATTCTACATATCTGCTTCTGGAATTACATTGCACAAGTATCTTATTTTATGCTCTGATAACTTACCTTTCAATTGAATGTAATGATAACGTGGTGCAATGATATCTATAACTGAAAATTTTCGGCTGAAAACAGAATTATAAATTTTTATAGACATGATTTTTTGGCTGCTGGTATTTTCTAACCTGAAGACCTATGAAATTGTTTAATAACCAGTCCGCGATATGTTCACTGATAAACAGGCTATCATAAAAGCACAAATTGAGAGTGGCTAAAAGCCTATTTAACCCTAAAATGATCACACAAATGTTATGGTAAAATTATTTTTCATACTAAAATTTCAAAGTGAAAATCGTCATCCCGGTTTCCCCTGAAATGTGCCATTTAAATCGCTGAATCGTAACACGCAAAACGTAAACTTCAAAATAATATGGACCAAAAGTTGGCTAAAAGATTATTTAACCCTAAAATGATCAAACAAATGTTATGGTAAAATAAATTTTCATACTAAATTTTCAAAGTGAAAATCGTCTTCCCGGTTTCCCCTGAAATATGCGATTTAAGTCAACACAACGTAACAGGCAGATCATAAACTTCAAAATAGACCTTGCCAAAAGTTGGCTAAACTTCTATTTAACCCTAAAACGTCTCCAAGAAGACAATCGAAAAATTATCAAAAAATATTTTACTGATCGTGCGTTCAATTCTAAATATCTGCTTCTGGAATGACTGCACAAGTATCTTATTTTATGCTCTGATAACTTATCTATCAATTGAATGTAACGATAACGTGGTTCAATGATATCTATAACTAAAAATTTTCGGCTGAAAACAGAATTATAAATTTTTATAGACATGATTTTTTGGCTGCTGGTATTTTCCAACCTGAAGACCTATGAAATTCTTTAATGACCAGCCCGCGATATGTTCACTGATAAACAGGCTATCATAAAATCACAAATTGGAAGTGGCTAAAAGCCTATTTAACCCTAAAATGATCACACAAATGTTACGGTAAAATTATTTTTCATACTAAATTTTCAAAGTAAAAATCGTCTTCCCGGTTTCCCCTGAAATATGCGATTTAAGTCAACGAAACGTAACAGGCAGATCATAAACTTCAAAATAGACCTTGCCAAAAGTTGGCTAAACTTCTATTTAACCCTAAAACGTCTCCGAGAAGACAATCGAAAAATTTTCAAAAAATATTTTACTGATCGTGCGTTCAATTCTAAATATCTGCTTCTGGAATGACATTGCACAAGTATCTTATTTTATGCTCTGATAACTTATCTATCAATTGAATGTAACGATAACGTGGTTCAATGATATCTATAACTAAAAATTTTCGGCTGAAAACAGAATTATAAATTTTTATAGACATGATTTTTTGGCTGCTGGTATTTTCCAACCTGAAGACCTATGAAATTCTTTAATGACCAGCCCGCGATATGTTCACTGATAAACAGGCTATCATAAAATCACAAATTGGAAGTGGCTAAAAGCCTATTTAACCCTAAAATGATCACACAAATGTTATGGTAAAATTATTTTTCATACTAAAATTTCAAAGTGAAAATCGTCATCCCGGTTTCCCCTGAAATGTGCCATTTAAATCGCTGAATCGTAACACGCAAAACGTAAACTTCAAAATAATATGGACCAAAAGTTGGCTAAAAGATTATTTAACCCTAAAATGATCAAACAAATGTTATGGTAAAATAAATTTTCATACTAAATTTTCAAAGTGAAAATCGTCTTCCCGGTTTCCCCTGAAATATGCGATTTAAGTCAACGAAACGTAACAAGCAGATCATAAACTTCAAAATAGACCTTGCCAAAAGTTGGCTAAACTTCTATTTAACCCTAAAACGTCTCCAAGAAGACAATCGAAAAATTTTCAAAAAATATTTTACTGATCGTGCGTTCAATTCTACATATCTGCTTCTGGAATGACATTGCACAAGTATCTTATTTTATGCTCTGATAACTTACCTTTCAATTGAATGTAATGATAACGTGGTGCAATGATATCTATAACTGAAAATTTTCGGCTGAAAACAGAATTATAAATTTTTATAGACATGATTTTTTGGCTGCTGGTATTTTCTAACCTGAAGACCTATGAAATTGTTTAATAACCAGTCCGCGATATGTTCACTGATAAACAGGCTATCATAAAAGCACAAATTGAGAGTGGCTAAAAGCCTATTTAACCCTAAAATGATCACACAAATGTTACGGTAAAATTATTTTTCATACTAAATTTTCGAAGTGAAAATCGTCTTCCCGGTTTCCCCTGAAATATGCGATTTAAGTCAACGAAACGTAACAGGCATATCATAAACTTCAAAATAGACCTTGCCAAAAGTTGGCTAAACTTCTATTTAACTCTAAAACGTCTCCGAGAAGAGAATCGAAAAATTATCAAAAAATATTTTACTGATCGTGCGTTCAATTCTAAATATCTGCTTCTGGAATGACATTGCACAAGTATCTTATTTTATGCTCTGATAACTTATCTATCAATTGAATGTAACGATAACGTGGTTCAATGATATCTATAACTGAAAATTTTCGGCTGAAAACAGAATTATAAATTTTATAGACTCGATTTTTTGGCTGCTGGTATTTTCCACCCTGAAGACCTATGAAATTCTTTAATGACCAGCCCGCGATATGTTCACTGATAAACAGGCTATCATAAAAGCACAAATTGGAAGTGGCTAAAAGCCTATTTAACCCTAAAATGATCACACAAATGTTACGGTAAAATTATTTTTCATACAAATTTTTCAAAGTGAAAATCGTCTTCCCGGTTTCCCCTGAAATATGCTATTTAAGTCGATGAAACTTAACATGCATAACCTAAACTTCAAAATAATATGGACCAAAAGTTGGCTAAAACCTTATTTAACCCTAAAATGATCACACAAATGTTATGATAAAATTAATTTTCATACTAAATTTTCAAAGTGAAAATCGTATTCCTGGTTTCCCCTGAAATATGCGATTTAAGTCAACACAACGTAACAGGCAGATCATAAACTTCAAAATAGACCTTGCCAAAAGTTGGCTAAACTTCTATTTAACCCTAAAACGTCTCCGAGAAGACAATCGAAAAATTATCAAAAAATATTTTACTGATCGTGCGTTCAATTCTACATATCTGCTTCTGGAATGACATTGCACAAGTATCTTATTTTATGCTCTGATAACTTATCTATCAATTGAATGTAATGATAACGTGGTGCAATGATATCTATAACTGAAAATTTTCGGCTGAAAACAGAATTATAAATTTTTATAGACATGATTTTTTGGCTGCTGGTATTTTCCAACCTGAAGACCTATGAAATTCTTTAATGACCAGCCCGCGATATGTTCACTGATAAACAGGCTATCATAAAAGCACAAATTGGAAGTGGCTAAAAGCCTATTTAGCCCTAAAATGATCACACAAATGTTACGGTAAAATTATTTTTCATACTAAATTTTCAAAGTAAAAATCGTCTTCCCGGTTTCCCCTGAAATATGCGATTTAAGTCAACGAAACGTAACAGGCATATCATAAACTTCAAAATAGACCTTGCCAAAAGTTGGCTAAACTTCTATTTAACTCTAAAACGTCTCCGAGAAGACAATCGAAAAATTATCAAAAAATATTTTACTGATCGTGCGTTCAATTCTAAATATCTGCTTCTGGAATGACATTGCACAAGTATCTTATTTTATGCTCTGATAACTTATCTATCAATTGAATGTAACGATAACGTGGTTCAATGATATCTATAACTGAAAATTTTCGGCTGAAAACAGAATTATAAATTTTATAGACTCGATTTTTTGGCTGCTGGTATTTTCCAACCTGAAGACCTATGAAATTCTTTAATGACCAGCCCGCGATATGTTCACTGATACACAGGCTATCATAAATGCACAAATCGGAAGTGGCTAAAAGCCTATTTAACCCTAAAATGATCACACAAATGTTACGGTAAAATTATTTTTCATACTTATTTTTCAAAGTGAAAATCGTCTTCCCGGTTTCCCCTGAAATGTGCCATTTAAATCGCTGAATCGTTACACGCAATACGTAAACTTCAAAGTAATATGGACCAAAAGTTGGCTAAAAGCTTATTTAACCCTAAAATGATCACACAAATGTTATGGTAAAATTAATTTTCGTACTAAATTTTCAAAGTGAAAATCGTCTTCCCGGTTTCCCCTGAAATATGCGATTTAAGTCAACGAAACGTAACAGGCAGATCATAAACTTCAAAATAGACCTTGCCAAAAGTTGGCTAAACTTCTATTTAACCCTAAAACGTCTCCGAGAAGACAATCGAAAAATTTTCAAAAAATATTTTACTGATCGTGCGTTCAATTCTACATATCTGCTTCTGGAATGACATTGCACAAGTATCTTATTTTATGCTCTGATAACTTACCTTTCAATTGAATGTAATGATAACGTGGTGCAATGATATCTATAACTGAAAATTTTCGGCTGAAAACAGAATTATAAATTTTTATAGACATGATTTTTTGGCTGCTGGTATTTTCCAACCTGAAGACCTATGAAATTGTTTAATAACCAGTCCGCGATATGTTTACTGATAAACAGGCTATCATTAAAGCTCAAAGTGGACGTGGGTAAAAGCCTATTTAACCCTAAAATCATCACACAAATGTTACGGTAAAAATTTTTTTAATACTAAATTTTCGAAGTGAAAATCGTCTTCCCGGTTTCCCCTGAAATGTGCCATTTAGGTCGATGAGACTTGACATGCATAACCTAAACTTCAAAATAATACGGACTAAAAGTTGGCTAAAAGCTTATTTAACCCTAAAATGATCACACAAATGTTATGGTAAAATTAATTTTCGTACCAAATTTTCAAAGTGAAAATCGTCTTACCTGTTTCCCCTGAAAATATTTTTACCGTAACATTTGTGTGATCATTTTAGGGTTAAATAGGCTTTTAGCCACTTCCAATTTGTGCTTTTATGATAGCCTGTTTATCAGTGAACATATCGCGGGCTGGTCATTAAAGAATTTCATAGGTCTTCAGGTTGGAAAATACCAGCAGCCAAAAAATCATGTCTATAAAAATTTATAATTCTGTTTTCAGCCGAAAATTTTCAGTTATAGATATCATTGCACCACGTTATCATTACATTCAATTGAAAGGTAAGTTATCAGAGCATAAAATAAGATACTTGTGCAATGTCATTCCAGAAGCAGATATGTAGAATTGAACGCACGATCAGTAAAATATTTTTTGAAAATTTTTCGATTGTCTTCTCGGAGACGTTTTAGGGTTAAATAGAAGTTTAGCCAACTTTTGGCAAGGTCTATTTTGAAGTTTATGATCTGCCTGTTACGTTTCGTTGACTTAAATCGCATATTTCAGGGGAAACCGGGAAGACGATTTTCACTTTGAAAATTTAGTACGAAAATTAATTTTACCATAACATTTGTGTGATCATTTTAGGGTTAAATAAGCTTTTAGCCAACTTTTGGTCCATATTACTTTGAAGTTTACGTATTGCGTGTTACGATTCAGCGATTTAAATGGCACATTTCAGGGGAAACCGGGAAGACGATTTTCACTTTGATATTTTAGTATGAAAAATAATTTTACCGTAACATTTGTGTGATCATTTTAGGGTTAAATAGGCTTTTAGCCACTCTCAATTTGTGCTTTTATGATAGCCTGTTTATCAGTGAACATATCGCGGACTGGTTATTAAACAATTTCATAGGTCTTCAGGTTAGAAAATACCAGCAGCCAAAAAATCATGTCTATAAAAATTTATAATTCTGTTTTCAGCCGAAAATTTTCAGTTATAGATAT
Organism: Campaea margaritaria; assembly: GCA_912999815.1. Taxonomy (NCBI): domain Eukaryota; kingdom Metazoa; phylum Arthropoda; class Insecta; order Lepidoptera; family Geometridae; genus Campaea; species Campaea margaritaria. The sequence goes on from OU538812.1 coordinate 8,214,777, forward strand.
CATTGCACCACGTTATCATTACATTCAAATGAAAGGTAAGTTATCAGAGCATAAAATAAGATACTTGTGCAATGTCATTCCAGAAGCAGATATGTAGAATTGAACGCACGATCAGTAAAATATTTTTTGAAAATTTTTCGATTGTTTTCTTGGAGACGTTTTAGGGTTAAATAGAAGTTTAGCCAACTTTTGGCAAGGTCTATTTTGAAGTTTATGATCTGCTTGTTACGTTTCGTTGACTTAAATCGCATATTTCAGGGGAAACCGGGAAGACGATTTTCACTTTGAAATTTTAGTATGAAAAATAATTTTACCGTAACATTTGTGTGATCATTTTAGGGTTAAATAGGCTTTTAGCCACTCTCAATTTGTGCTTTTGTGATAGCCTGTTTATCAGTGAATATATCGCGGACTGGTTATTAAACAATTTCATAGGTCTTCAGGTTAGAAAATACCAGCAGCCAAAAAATCATGTCTATAAAAATTTATAATTCTGTTTTCAGCCGAAAATTTTCAGTTATAGATATCATTGCACCACGTTATCATTACATTCAATTGAAAGGTAAGTTATCAGAGCATAAAATAAGATACTTGTGCAATGTCATTCCAGAAGCAGATATGTAGAATTGAACGCACGATCAGTAAAATATTTTTTGAAAATTTTTCGATTGTTTTCTTGGAGACGTTTTAGGGTTAAATAGAAGTTTAGCCAACTTTTGGCAAGGTCTATTTTGAAGTTTATGATCTGCTTGTTACGTTTCGTTGACTTAAATCGCATATTTCAGGGGAAACCGGGAAGACGATTTTCACTTTGAAAATTTAGTACAAAAATTAATTTTACCGTAACATTTGTGTGATCATTTTAGGGTTAAATAATCTTTTAGCCAACTTTTGGTCCATATTATTTTGAAGTTTACGTTTTGCGTGTTACGATTCAGCGATTTAAATGGCACATTTCAGGGGAAACCGGGAAGACGATTTTCACTTTGAAATTTTAGTATGAAAAATAATTTTACCGTAACATTTGTGTGATCATTTTAGGGTTAAATAGGCTTTTAGCCACTCTCAATTTGTGCTTTTATGATAGCTTGTTTATCAGTGAACATATCGCGGACTGGTTATTAAACAATTTCATAGGTCTTCAGGTTAGAAAATACCAGCAGCCAAAAAATCATGTCTATAAAAATTTATAATTCTGTTTTCAGCCGAAAATTTTCAGTTATAGATATCATTGCACCACGTTATCATTACATTCAATTGATAGATAAGTTATCAGAGCATAAAATAAGATACCTGTGCAATGTCATTCCAGAAGCAGATATGTAGAATAGAACGCACGATCAGTAAAATATTTTTTGAAAATTTTTCGATTGTCTTCTCGGAGACGTTTTAGGGTTAAATAGAAGTTTAGCCAACTTTTGGCAAGGTCTATTTTGAAGTTTATGATCTGCCTGTTACGTTTCGTTGACTTAAATCGCATATTTCAGGGGAAACCGGGAAGACGATTTTCACTTTGAAAATTTAGTATGAAAATTAATTTAATCCTAACATTTGTTTGATCATTTTAGGGTTAAATAAGGTTTTAGCCAACTTTTGGTCCGTATTATTTTGAAGTTTAGGTTATGCATGTTAAGTTTCATCGACTTAAATAGCATATTTCAGGGGAAACCGGGAAGACGATTTTCACTTTGAAAATTTAGTATGAAAATTAATTTAATCCTAACATTTGTTTGATCATTTTAGGGTTAAATAAGGTTTTAGCCAACTTTTGGTCCGTATTATTTTGAAGTTTAGGTTATGCATGTTAAGTTTCATCGACTTAAATAGCATATTTCAGGGGAAACCGGGAAGACGATTTTCACTTTGAAAATTTAGGATGAAAAATAATTTTACCGTAACATTTGTGTGATCAGTTTAGGGTTAAATAGGCTTTTAGCCACTTCCAATTTGTGCTTTTATGATAGCCTGTTTATCAGTGAACATATCGCGGACTGGTTATTAAATAATTTCATAGGTCTTCAGGTTGGAAAATACCAGCAGCCAAAAAATCATGTCTATAAAAATTTAAAATTCTGTTTTCAGCCGAAAATTTTCCGTTATAGATATTATTGAACCACGTTATCATTACATTCAATTGAAAGGTAAGTTATCAGAGCATAAAATAAGATACTTGTGCAATGTCATTCCAGAAGCAGATATTTAGAATTGAACGCACGATCAGTAAAATATTTTTTATAATTTTTCGATTGTCTTCTCGGAGACGTTTTAGGGTTAAATAGAAGTTTAGCCAACTTTTGGCAAGGTCTATTTTGAAGTTTATGATCTGCCTGTTACGTTTCGTTGACTTAAATCGCATATTTCAGGGGAAACCGGGAAGACGATTTTCACTTCGAAAATTTAGTATGAAAAATAATTTTACCGTAACATTTGTGTGATCATTTTAGGGTTAAATAGGCTTTTAGCCACTTCCAATTTGTGCTTTTATGATAGCCTGTGTATCAGTGAACATATCGCGGGCTGGTCATTAAAGAATTTCATAGGTCTTCAGGTTGGAAAATACCAGCAGCCAAAAAATCATGTCTATAAAAATTTATAATTCTGTTTTCAGCCGAAAATTTTCAGTTATAGATATCATTGAACCACGTTATCGTTACATTCAATTGATAGATAAGTTATCAGAGCATAAAATAAGATACTTGTGCAATGTCATTCCAGAAGCAGATATGTAGAATAGAACGCACGATCAGTAAAATATTTTTTGATAATTTTTCGATTGTCTTCTCGGAGACGTTTTAGGGTTAAATAGAAGTTTAGCCAACTTTTGGCAAGGTCTATTTTGAAGTTTATGATCTGCCTGTTACGTTTCGTTGACTTAAATCGCATATTTCAGGGGAAACCGGGAAGACGATTTTCACTTCGAAAATTTAGTATGAAAAATAATTTTACCGTAACATTTGTGTGATCATTTTAGGGTTAAATAGGCTTTTAGCCACTTCCAATTTGTGCTTTTATGATAGCCTGTGTATCAGTGAACATATCGCAGGCTGGTCATTAAAGAATTTCATAGGTCTTCAGGTTGGAAAATACCAGCAGCCAAAAAATCATGTCTATAAAAATTTAAATTCTGTTTTCAGCCGAAAATTTTCAGTTATAGATATCATTGAACCACGTTATCGTTACATTCAATTGATAGATAAGTTATCAGAGCATAAAATAAGATACTTGTGCAATGTCATTCCAGAAGCAGATATGTAGAATAGAACGCACGATCAGTAAAATATTTTTTGATAATTTTTCGATTGTCTTCTCGGAGACGTTTTAGGGTTAAATAGAAGTTTAGCCAACTTTTGGCAAGGTCTATTTTGAAGTTTATGATCTGCCTGTTACGTTTCGTTGACTTAAATCGCATATTTCAGGGGAAACCGGGAAGACGATTTTCACTTCGAAAATTTAGTATGAAAAATAATTTTACCGTAACATTTGTGTGATCATTTTAGGGTTAAATAGGCTAGCCACTTCCAATTTGTGCTTTTATGATAGCCTGTGTATCAGTGAACATATCGCGGGCTGGTCATTAAAGAATTTCATAGGTCTTCAGGTTGGAAAATACCAGCAGCCAAAAAATTATGTCTATAAAAATTTATAATTCTGTTTTCAGCCGAAAATTTTCAGTTATAGATATCATTGAACCACGTTATCGTTACATTCAATTGATAGATAAGTTATCAGAGCATAAAATAAGATACTTGTGCAATGTCATTCCAGAAGCAGATATGTAGAATTGAACGCACGATCAGTAAAATATTTTTTGATAATTTTTCGATTGTCTTCTCGGAGACGTTTTAGGGTTAAATAGAAGTTTAGCCAACTTTTGGCAAGGTCTATTTTGAAGTTTATGATCTGCCTGTTACGTTTCGTTGACTTAAATCGCATATTTCAGGGGAAACCGGGAAGACGATTTTCACTTTGAAAATTTTGTATGAAAAATAATTTTACCGTAACATTTGTGTGATCATTTTAGGGTTAAATAGGCTTTTAGCCACTTCCAATTTGTGCTTTTATGATAGCCTGTTTATCAGTGAACATATCGCGGACTGGTTATTAAACAATTTCATAGGTCTACAGGTTGGAAAATACCAGCAGCCAAAAAATGGTGTCTAAAAAATTTATAATTCCGTTTTCAGGTGAAAATTTTCAGGTAAAGATATTTTTGAACTACGTTACCTATACATTTATTTGAATGATACATTATCGGAGCATAAAGTAAGATGCTGAAACAATCTGATTTCTTTGATAGAGAGTAGTAACTAGACGCGTTATCATAAAATACCCTTTCAAATTTTTTGTACCCTTCAATATTTCTTGCGTAAAACAATGAAGTTCGTTTCTTATCAAAACGACTTTTATACCAATTATTATTATTTACTCGATAAGAGCTATATTTATAGCTTTTCAGAGGTTTAAAACATAATGACAAAAAAAGACCTTCGTAATTTAGTCGTATTATAGGCTGCTACTTTTGGCTGCCAAGTTCACACCGGTTATTTTATCCAATGCGAAATAAAAATTATGTTAATTGTAAAGGACTTATCTTATATTTTGTTCATTTGATTTACTTGTGAATACAAACTACGCTAACCTAATTCATTTTATCTTTTATTTATTTTTTTCACAAAGGAGTACTCTGAACATCCTACAATATGTAAACAGAAGAAATCGCGTCGAATGAAGCTGCGAAATATAATTAATGATCAAACGAACTTACCTGTACGTGAAGTTCGATCATTATTATATGAGCAGCTTCATTCGACG